>JAECWI010000868.1:0-2400000 GCA_018150345.1 Drosophila equinoxialis | reverse complement strand
AGAAGCCGCAGCGTGGCAATCAGTAGGGGGTGGGGTGGGGTGGGGAATAGCGATTATGGTTTGGCTTTTGACATTTAAAAAACAACAAAAATAACACACACACACTTTTTAAGAACAAAAAAACACAGAATTTGTATTTGTATGTGATTTGCTTTCTCGCTCAGGCTTTCGTCACAGGTGTGCGCGTTTTGCTGGTTGGTAAGAAAGTGTGTAATGAAAAGAGATGTCAAGCATTGGGGCTAATAAAGAATGTGAGAGCGAGAGGGAACGCAAACTCTCGCTGAGAGCGGCAAAATGGTCTCACGATAAAAGAAAAAAAAAACTCGCACACACACACACAAACTAAAAAAAGAAAAATTAATAAATTTTCTCTCCCAGAGAACTGTCCTCTCATCCGCTACATTCCCCCTATAGCTAAATCTGCTCTATATCAATTCAATCCGTTCCTACGCCGTCGTCCAGCAAGCAAGCAAACGACGGCGACGACAACAACAACTTGCCACGCCGACATATTTTTTTCTCTCTGTCTTTTTAGACGCTTCTGCCGCCGCTGCGACTCAGAAAAGACCACGTCGCCATCTAAAATCTTATGAATCATCCCCCCCGCTTTTTGAATGCTTTGAACCGGTATGGCGATGCATTGGCGGCATTTCGGATTGTTTTTGGTGTTTTAAATTTTGAAATTGGTATTTAAACAATACTTACAGAATTCAACCAGCACAAATTCGTTGTCGGCAATCACTTGTTTGAAGTTGTCTACTGTTGCCACCAGGACACCTTCTTCAACTTTCACCTCGGAGGCAAGCGCCACGTAGGACGCTGCGAAGAGTAGAGCACAGATTAGGAATTTCATTGCGCGGGGGCAGCACTTTCTTTATTCTAAATGCTTAAATGCCTTTTCTTAATTTATGTAGGTGTATATCCCCAAGTAGACACACACACACAACAAAAAAAAGTTAATTGCGAATTTAATCTACTGCGTTCTGTTCTGCTTTCGCCGCCAGTTAAAATCGAAATGAAATTTTTTTGCTTTTTTCTTGTTTTCTTTAACTTGGTTTTTTGATTCTTTCTAGAGGTTGAAGACCAGCGATAGCTATACCGCTTATATCGATGTTTTTACATCGATAAATAAAATATTAGATTTTTAAAAAATTGCGAATAACTATAATGAAATCTTTGTATGACATGAATTGTTTGTTTCTTTGATCCAGTAAAAATTTTAATTTTGTTATTATAATTGAAAAATATTAAAAAAAAAATATTTTACTGAACTATCGATAGGTTATCGATGGTTTTCAGGTCTAATATTCTTTTGTTAGGGCTGAAAACAAGACTTCTCCAATAAGCCAGTGTGACCAGTCTCTTTTTAATATTTGCAAAAATCTTAGAAAATACCAAAGCGCAATTATAGAATCTCCTTATAATATTTGATTTGGTAAACAAATATGTGTGTAGCTTAGTTTCTAAGAAATTTGTGTTCAAAAAACGCATTTTTTTAAGGAAGTTGGAATTACCGTAACTATTTAAATAAACCTCAGCTTGAAAGAGGAAATAAGATAAACAATAAACTGACAATGAAAAGAACTTTCTCTTTCACTTTTTTGTTTTGTTTTGTTAAATTTTTTTCTTAATGCATACACACTTCCAGATGTATGTATTATTTTCATTGTTTAAAAAGCAAACACTGCTGCCACATCTTGTGCGTGGTGTTGATCAAATATGAGACAACATATGGTTTATAAAATTAAATTTCAAGAGCAATGTACCGAAAAGTTCTTAACATTTTTATATGTACATATATTTATACATATGTACATATATGTACACAACTTTTACTTTTTTGTGAGATCTCCGATTTAAATATCAATAGTAAGAGATCCCCCCTTTTGTTAAAACATTTATTTAAATTAAAAAAACATCACTTACTATCCATTAGTTAACATGTTAATAAAAATACATATTTGGTGTTTTTAAATGCGTTCACTTTGCGATCAAATCAGGCATCAGCATTTTGAAATTTGTTCAATGCATTGTTCTATTACCTTGTAAAGTATATCCGCAGTTTGGGTACTGCTAAAAGGCTTATCAATAGGCGGTACATGAACAAATAAACTCCTTTGTGTGTTTACATCCAAAGATTTCAGATAGATATACCCACAAAGGAAGCTGCCCACATTTTTCGATGCCTTTGTGGCGCCAGACAGTTGCTTGTTCACATCATTCTCATGGCCAGTCGCTACACATTCCACACAATTAACATTTACAGCCTCCACAATCTTATCAACGTTTAGGCCACAACGCAAAACATTTGCTTTGCCATTATGCTGGAGCACGCAAGTGCCATTTTTTAAATACTCCCCCGTATTATCTGGCCGCTTAAATTGATGATTATAAGCTAATTTCTCCAAATAGACGCATTTCGCAATTCCCGAAACGCCAACATGAATAACCAACTAAAAGACGAGAGATGACGTCATGTGGATGTGATCAATTGACATCCAATTAAGGTACATTTCAATTTGTATACTTTACATCAGGTTGGCGCGCCCAAATTTCATCCACAGCCTTGTCAACCGCGCCATATTCAACGCTCACCAGCTGCTTCGCCAATTCAAACTCCTCTCCGTTGTGGTTTATTAGATCGGGCAATAGTTTAACTGCCTCCCAGCTGGCGTTGATCGCTTCATGGCCTATAAATGGTCCAAAACCGGAGACAACAACTAGTTTACGTTCGGACGACATAATACAACTATCGCAGCAGCTGCTGCTACAAGGGCTGGAGACTGTGACTCTATCATAAAGCATCTGTGACTGGCAGAATTATTTATACATATATGCAGAATATCAGTGATTCATTCCTTAACTTTCTACAAAGATCTCTACCTATTTAATTATTTATTTATGACTAATTATAAATGTTTTTTGAGATTCAAATTATTTAAAAATAACGATTAACCGCTAATCTCTAGTGACACAAGCCACATTTAATTAAAACATTTTCAATTAAAAATTGATATGCAATTTAATCATTTTCCAGCATATTTATTCATATTCTAAAAATTATGAAATAAAAACTACAAATTTGAAAATTCACTTTTTGGTATATATTTTTTTTTTAGTATTTCTTAGTCGGTTTATTTTTTTGGGATTTTTAGTCAAATTTGAAGCAAAGTATGCGGTCCTAACAAGTCAAAAGGCAACAACAAAGCACTTGGAAAAACAACAACATTCAATCATCACCATATATACATACATTCCAAAACAAAATCCGTGCAAATACAGCAACGGTTATATTTATAGGCGGCTTAAAGGCTCCAGCTTAACGACAGTGAAATTACCACACGCGAGCCGAAAAGAAAAGAGAAACAATCAGTTTGTGATACGCAGAATTTTGTAAGTATTGCTAATCTAATCTCCGGGGGCTAGGAGAGGTGGTGGGAGGAGCCCAAAAGTGGACTCCAACACTCATACAAATGAACTTTGCACATTAAATATTTATTAATTGTTGCAGTCGGCGAGGTGAGGAACATACAGTAGCAGAGACCAAATCAAAGTCGACGGGCAGGTAGCAGCAGTTGGCACATTTCTCACGGACAGCGACGACGAATTTTTTGGTGAACTTTCAATTATTCGGCCGCATCATGCTATCGCGCCTACAGGACTTTCTGTCACGCCATCGCCGCAAGTTTGTGGTGACAGGCTTGCTGGTGGGTGGTTCCTTCTTTGCGGCTCGCTATGCCCAACGCAAGCTGATGGAATATCAGGAGCGTCAGGCGAGGGAATTCTTTGAGCGAACACGTCGAATGCACCATTTCGAGTCGACGGAAAGGACGTGCAATCAGGTTATACTCGGCATGGGCGAGGAGATGTGCCAAGCGGTGCTGAACGAGTGCAGCACTGTTGAATTGCTGGAGCAGCTGCGTCAGAATCCCAAAAACAAGGTGGAATTGTGGGAGAAAATTAAAATTATCTCATTCACCCGGCTGGCCACGTTTGTGTATGCATCCTCCATGCTCGTTATAGCATTGCGGGTCCAACTAAATTTACTTGGTGGCTATATCTATCGTGACATCATGACTGGGGAAGTGCAAATAACGGATGAACTGAAGCAGCAATATCTATCCCTTATTAGGCACTTTATAGCCGAAGATGGATTGCGTGAGCTGGTTCGTTATATACGCAGCCAAGTGTTGGTGGTCATCAAATCAATGCCATTAACCCGGCAACTCACTCTAAACGACTTAGAGCAAATCTTTTGGTCCCTACAAATGGCCATTAATGCTGATACGCGACGTGATCCCAATTCCAAGATGAGCAAGTATCTTCTGCCCACAACACATTCCAATTTCTCACCTCTACTGCAGCAAATGTATAATGAAACGCTCGATCTACTCGAAAGTGAGGATGCCATGGCCGTCTGCTCACATAGTGTGAGCCGAGGATTCGTGTTGGCCTGCGACGCCATTGCCGAGTCAATGGGCGAAACTCTGCAACATCTGGCACCTGGTGAAGTCAAACAGCAGCCCAGCTCGGCCCAAACAGAGCAAACATTGAAATTCAATCAGAGTTCAAGCAGCAAAAGCAATGCAATTCCGAATCCCAATCCCAATCCACAAGGATCGCCGGCAGCTGAGAACAATAATCTACTAAACATCAACAATGTCTTAATGGCATTGGCCAAGCTTATACCAATCATAAGTGGCCTCACCTCGAAGGGTTACGATAGCAAGGCGAGACCTCATAACTTGCCCACACAACTGCTTAGCTTCTATGTGGTGGCCGAGAAGTGCAAAACTTTGGGCGCCAATGTGTACGAGACCTTCAGTTCGGCCTAAATATGGTGGCCGATCAACCCCCGCCCCTTCTCACATATAGTATATGCATCGCATAGTATATATATGATTAGTCTAGGCTTAACCATTACATAGACTCTATATTTTTTTTTTGTGTTTTCTAAACGAAACGGATCACATTGTTGGTATGTCTGGAAAACTATGTTTAACTTTTTAATCTATGTATAATTGTAAGAATACTTAAAACGAATATAGTATTTACATATACATATTCGGCAGGTCTAGTTTTATAAGCATCTACAATAATTGAATGCACAGGGACATGACAAACATCAAACAAAACAAAAACAAAGTAAATTCGAGCAACATCAAAGGCCTTTATAACGAGAAAAGAGAAATGAACAAAAATAAATGGAAAAACTTATTTAGGTATATAGAAAAAAATCATTGTTTAAAAACTTAAAAATAGCAAATCGAAATCTTTCAAAACAATGAAAACATACTTTCGGGTATCAAACGCTTTAGCTAAGACACAAACCCCATACTTTGTTTCATTGACAATGCAAGGATAAATCTTATCATTCTTAAATAGTTGGATTTAATTTTAAAATTGGAAAATTTTTAGATGTATACACACAAAGGATAATCCTTTCATATCTGGACTATATATATAAATGCTTTTATGTAGTTAAAAAAACGACATAAATTGGCCGACATTGTTTAAGAGAATTTCACATATTGTATTGTGAAGCCATTGGTAATGGTAAGAAATGGTAAGGATCTTTTATGAATTTTCCCCCATAGACGTCGCAACGTTTTGATCCTGACAAATGTCGTCCCTCTGTAGATACAAACCCTGCCTGCTATCAAGAAACGGCATAAAACCCGCCCCGTTATGACGTTGATAAGGCCGGCGCCTTGCGACATTCTGACAGCTGTCCAAGTCGAATTGTTTGCTATTTCTCTCAATAAAGAGAGAGAGAGAGAGAGAGTGAGAGCAAATGTGAAGCACGGCTTTTGCGCAGTGTCAAAGAGTAGTTAATATCTGATAAACAGAATCCAAATATAACGACTAACGACAATTTCTTGCCGAAAATTTTGAATTTTTTAAAATTTGTAATGAAATAAATATAAAAATTATATTTAAAAACAAAAGTAGAGCATACTATTGGGGAGTAACCCTCGCCCACTGTCTCTTCCTTTCCCTTATCCACTCAATCTCTCTCTCTCTCGCGCTGTCTCTCTCTTATACCGCTGTTTGTTTCTCTCTCGCTCCTATTGGTGCCCAGCTGTCTAGTAAAAGGAGAAAAAAAGTAAGAATTACCATTTCATTTTGGAACGCAGTGGCAAAAGTTACATGAGAAGGCTAAGGACGTTATCAGGTTGCACACAGCAGCAGCAGCAGCAGGAACAGGAGCAGGGATAGTTCGTGAGAGAAATAAATTAGTGAAATAATATTTTAAACTACAAAGAAAGGAAACAAAAACGACAAAAAAATATGTAAAAATTATTGCAGTTGTGGTGAAAAAAATAGTGTATAAAAAAAGTAACATCAAATGGCCAAAATTCAGGAAAATTAACAATGAAAACTCTGGAGCAATGTAAAAAGCAAGAGCAGAACATCAACAACAACAACAAAACGTACGAAAATTGTGTAAGTTGTAAGAAAGGATTGCAATTGAACTGGGCCGATTGAGGAACTAACCGTTAGTTAGTTAATTGAGTTGCGCCTTCCCACACTCTCTCCCTCTCTCTCATTCGCTCGCTGGAGGGGTTAAGCGTAAAATTTAGCCCACTGCAACTTCAATGAGCAAACAACAGTTATAATTTTGTTCTCCTTCTTTTTTTTGGTTTTATTGATTAAGACAAAAGTTGGGGAAAGACACACACACACAGACAGACACAAACAGACATACCCGTGAGAGCACACGGGCAAAAGGCACAAGCACGTAGACAGGACATACAGGACATTGCGTGCGTAAAAACCACTGCCAAGGGATGGGACTCACACGTATCTCGATGTATGGATGGATAAATGGGAATGGGGCGGCCATCCCCACCCCCTCTCCACCCTACATTCCCGGTTAGTGGCAAAAAAAAAAACTGAGAAATTTGTTTAAGTAAAAATAAAATCCAAACCATCGTAATCAATGGGAAGTAGAAGGAGCAACTAACTAACTAACTACCAACACACATAAGTCCCTTCTTCATACATACATATATGTATATATATATAAATATGTATTGTATGTGTATAGGGAGAAAATGAAGAGGACCCTAACCTCCTAACCGTACCGCTGAAAGGAAGTCAAGTATACAGTGAACGTGACAAGTGAAGACAACAACAACAATATAGAATGATGGGGAAAATCCAAGAACCAGACCAAATTGACAAAGACTATATGGAATATTTATGAAAACAATGCATGCAAGTCAAGTGTGCTTGATTCGTTTGGGGCGCGGCGCCAGGGGAGGAGAAGGCCAGGGGTTAGCACAGAGAAGGGTTCCCTTCCCTACCAATGCCTAGTCTTAGACCTCCTACGTACTAAACACATAGATCAAGTGGGTTCGACAAAAAGGCCAAGTATAAACATATAAATTAACCAAAAAGAAGCCCAAAGCGTTAAGTGTGCATGAAGAAACAAAAGAGAAAAAGGCCCAAGTAAATGATAATGGATAAAATGGGTGGTCTCCTCCTCCTCCGCCTCCTGCTTCTTTTGCTTTTCTCGGGTCACATGTGCACGTTGTGAACGTTTTAGCCTGTCAAAACGATACTTATTAAAGCCTTCAAGCTAAAAATATATAGGTACAATTTGCATGTGTATATATATAGAGTTTTCTAATTCTAATTAATTGCACACTGAAAACTCTTCTTAGTCGTTATAGCTATTTATGTATGTGCTTCTTCTGAGACCATTGAAAGGATTTTCCCCTTAAGATAACAAAGAAGGTTTTTTGGCCTTTAAATTCATTACATTTTGACTATATGTATCTAACAATATTATCAATTATATATTGAGCCTCACATCAAATAACCGAAACTTTCTCATTTCAATTGTTATCCACATAGATTTACGTTTCGTTATTTCAATAGACAGTTTCATGATGTTAGCCAAAATAGTTAAACATGCTAAAAATGCATATATAATGACTCTATGTTTCGTAAACTTTTGCCTTTTTCCTTCATTTTTTTAGTTTATGTACTTCTTGAAAAAATGTTATGCAAATACAAAAACAGTTTTCGTTGGGTTCTTAAATGAATATACCTTTCGATGGCTTATCTTCTTGCTGATATCTTCAAAGGAGATAGGTTTCTTTTGCATTTCAGTCTGTTGGTGGGTCAACAATTGTCGAGTATTCATTGGGACATACAACATTAGCTGCTGACTCATTTGCAACAACAGAGAGCCGAAAACATTATAATTCTAATCGTATCCATATTCCCTAAGTGCCTTCGACTCAATGGATAAGCTAGAAAATGTGTCATGGAAATACATTGCAATGGAAAATGAGTGGTAGTTGGTTCAGTTTGATTTGGGACGCCTTCGAGGCAAGTTAAAGTGTTTTTCAGAAAGGTTTTCCACAAATATTATAAATATTATATGCTCTATTTGTCAATCAGTCATAAAAGCAACACACACACTCACACACCCACATACACACACACACTCAAGAGGTAAGCCACCCCAATAGAACCGGGACACTCTAAATATTCATTTGTCCCATTTCTATGCAAAAATGAATGACTATAACTACATATTGCATTTCCTTTTGCTCCCAACGCCAACATGTTGTTGGGCATGTCAAAACGTCAACGTCAAAAAGTGCATCAAATAAAGAGGGGAAAGCCTCTAAGGATTTGCTGGACAAGCGGCAATCTTCCTCCTTGCACCCCTTTGCCCCTTTATGGTTTATTTACATACATGCATGAGTAGGAGTAAAATAGAGACCAATCCCAATCTTAAGCCGCAGGCAGCGCACAACCAGTGAGTGTTACATAGAAAGGGGAGCGACGAACAAATGACAAGTGATAGATGGCTGGTTAGATGCTTGTGTGTGTGTGTGTGTGTGGACTTAGCTTAGCTTCTAACTCCCGAGGATTAGCCACTGTGTCTATGCATCTAATGAAGCTGCCACACTTTGCCTCCTTCATAATTAGAGGCCCTTTTTATGCATTGACTTTCTGTCTATAGTCCATGAGTTGCCCTCCCTTTCTCCCTAGCCGTGCGTCTACCATTTATTACGTATACGCCCAGTTGTTTTACTAAGTACAACACTTCTACACATATAAGCTAAGTAAACCTCATTGAGGTGGGGCTATAGATCACACAACTGTTTCAATATTTAGTCCAAGACAATAAATGTACTTAATACAATGACTTTGCCCAATTCGTGCACAAATTTCTGATCAAAGTTATAAAGAGAGAGTCCATTTAGGTGGTTATGGATCATTTATCAATTATGCTAACATGAACTACAGTTGGTGATGAAATTTGCATAACTAATTGTTAAAGTTTCGAAACGGTTGCCGTTAAGTTTAATTGCATTATTAACATTACCGTGACATTCGAAACGAATGCAAATATATAAACTTTTTGTAGTTTTTATATAAGAAAACAAAAGTTTTATCACTCACTTATAAGTAAAGTTGTTCTCGTCCGCTCATTAGAGGTTGTTGTGCATGAGGAATTCTCATATTAGATAGATAAGCTAAGATGAGACTCTCTACCCTTGTCTCATCTTAACACAACAAAAACCGAAAAAAAAACATACCGAGTCAATGCAAGTACTTGAAAGTAGATGAATTCTGAAAGTGAGCTGGAGCACATCATAGCTACAGCAAATGCGAATAAAGTTAATTAAACAAACTGAAGTATAAAATGTAATAATCAAATTTTTCTCTTCCATTTTGCATGAAATAGCCAAAATGCCCGATGAAGCCAGCTGAACCTGGAATAGAGAGTAGACGCCCCCTAAGTGTATAGTAGAGAGATAAGGAATCTGGCAAAACTTTCTATTTATACGAACACACACACACACACATACATACACATAGATATATACATCAAGGGTAGATCATAATGAGACGTCCGAAAATTTCGTTAAAAAAATATTTCTACTTTACATTGATCTGTGCTTTGTTGTTCATATTTGGTTTCAATCTCAAGTAAGTGAAAAGAATTTGAATAACTATTTAAAAACTAATCTGGATCGAATTTGGCCTAACTTAGGGAATATGAAATATGGAAAACGAAAAATACCGGTCGACCTACGTTGGGTATTAATCAACAGCAGCAGCAACAACAACAACTGCAGCAGCAACAACAACTCCCCCAATTGCCAGCCGTTGTAGAAGAGGAAGAATTTGATAATGACATTGCCGATGGACAGGCCGATCGATCTTTGGATTCAACTGTAACAACCTCTGGCCAAGCATCAGCCTTTGGTGCTGCCGCTGCCGCTGCAGCGGGTGATGCTGATGCTGCATCACCAGCCATCGTGGCACCACCCAATGAGGAACCAATTGAGGTGGAAGAATTCGAGAATCCCGATATCGGTCCTGGCCATGGACGCGATAATGGGATTGCAGCCACAGCCAAACCCTGGTTCTTTCGGAATGGCGAATACTATCCGAAACCGGTGAAAACTTATAGCACTCGCAAGGCACGCAAACGGCATGCCCCAAAACTATTTCCATATCAGGATCCACATAGTGATCGTATTGTCAATCAATTGATGTATGTACCGCACAATTATCCAGAGATCAAGGCTAGTGGAAAACTGAAAACGATTCTACTGTATAATGGTCTGGGCCCATGGAATGTGAAAAAGGGCCGTGAAGTCTTCCTGAGAGCCAAGTGTCCCGTCGACACATGCGAACTGACTGCAAATCGAGATTTAGCCAGCACAGCGGATATGATATTATATAAAGATCATTATATACCCACAGGCATACGTAGGCCAAGTAATCGGAAACAGGTCAGTATGCTCTACTATCTGGAATGTCCATATCATACACAAAATGTCAAAGTGCCAGATGCCCTCAATTGGACGGCAACCTATAGGTGAGACTATATTTTGCTCCCACATCTTTCCCACATTTACATAATGCCGATTGTTTTGGAAATGTTTGTTCTATTTTGTAGACGAGATAGCACCATAGTGGCTCCATATGAGAAATGGCAATATTATGATAATAAGGTCCAACAATTGGAGCAAGATCAAAATTTTGCCATCAACAAGACCAAAAAGGTTGCCTGGTTTGTCTCCAATTGTGGAGCACGCAATGGGAGACTTCAATATGCCCATGAGCTCCAGAAGCACATAGAGGTGAGGGAGTAAATTGCAAATTAATTTCACTTCAAGAGTCCATTGAGATTGGAATATTGTTTCATCTATTTTCATCGATTTAACCTAATTATTCCTAAGGCACTGCGACATTGCCTCTTGCTGGTTTTGCCCTATTGACTTTTATGAGGCGCCACGCTGTGTGGCAATTGCCACATAAATGGAACTTGGAAATTACTTCTTAAGGACATTCTAATTAAGGTTTCTTTTTTATTTTCTCTATCTCTTTGTCAGGTGGATATCTATGGAGCTTGCGGCAATTTCAAATGTTCCCGCAGCAATGCTGATAAATGTTTCGAGATTCTCGATAATGATTACAAATTCTATTTGGCATTTGAGAATTCCAATTGCAAGGATTATATAACCGAGAAATTCTTTGTGAATGCATTGAATCGGAAAGTTTTACCCATTGTGATGGGAGCTCGTCCCGAGGACTATGAAGTGAGTGCACCACGACGATCCTATATACATGTCGATGAATTCGAATCACCCAAAGAGTTGGCCGAATATTTGCATATACTCGATCGCGATGACGAGCTATACAATTCATATTTTAAATGGAAGGGTACGGGTGAGTTCATCAATACGTACTATTGGTGCCGTGTATGCAGCACCCTCCACAATGAGGAGCAATTCAGTAAGAGTAAGTCACATTGGTATACCGATCTCAATGATTGGTGGCGTGGTGTGGGCGTCTGTACGACCGGATCATGGAGGAATTTCAAGGCACGCAAAGATGTGATCAGCGATGATTGAGATCCACTTATGATGATACAAATTGTGGGCATTGGCATAACATAAATCAAGTTATTCAATAAATGTGTTTGTTATTAGATTTCTCATGTATGTGTGTGTGTGTATCTGTGCGTGTGTGTGTGTGCGTGTGTGTATGTCTGTCTGTCTGTTTGTCTGTCTCGTGTGGATTTTTTGTAGTTAGTCAAGTAAGTTAGTCAGCGAAATCAAACGGGGGGAATCTTATTACACACTACGCAAAGAAATAATTTTTTTTTGTTCGTAAGAAAAAGAAGCTTCTTTAAAATAGAAACTAGCCTATATAGACTTAAGATCTCCCCCCTCCCCGGGCAGGCAGCGATCGTTGTAACATATACAATACAAAACAAATTTAGTTTATACAAATGATATACATATACATATATATACATAGTTATATATAGTTGTTTAGCATACAAAAAGCAAGTCCAATATTAAACGTTTAGTCGTATAGAGCTCGTCGGATATCATATATATATATATGGATATATAGCTTAACTATTAATTGACAAAAGGCCATCAGCTATATATCGGTTTTTGTAAGCATCTTTTGTAAGAGATTTTTCAGTTACAGTCTATAGCTTCTCCCCCTCCCCACCACCACCCTCACACATTCCAACATAACTTTCCTGCCTATAGAAACTATAGTAATTATTTTAGAAACAATTCTTCGCACATGCAATTTGAAAACTGATCATTATGCTATATATATATATATCTATGTATACAGAAGAACTCTCTGAACATTCCTATTTTGATTTATGTACTTAAAATCTAATTTTAGCATTTGTTTTTAGTCATATTTATTTGTAAGTATATTTGAATAACTTTATCCATATTTATGTATGTAACTAATATGTGTGTGTAATTTTGTAATTTTGATTGTGAAACTTATTTAATTTTTAATTTTTACTGTGATAAAAAAAAAGAAACCAACAAACATTAAAAAAAAAAAAACAAACAAAAAGAAACAAATCAAAGAGAAATAAACAATGGCAACGTACTATAAACAGATGACGACAAAAAATAAAACTTGGTTTTCATTTAAGTAAGAAAAAAAACGATGATCCAATATTTATTCATTTCGAGGATTAAACTTAATGGAAAAAAATGTTTATTATGTGGTAATTTAATTCATAATCACTGCAACAACAAATACTTGAGTTAAATTCCTTGATGGCTTAAAAAGCAAACGTACACAATTTGGTTTCTTAAAAACAATAATTTTCGGCATTTAGGAAGATGGAATCGGTGGTTTATGCCGATTTAAGAGTATTGAAGGAGCCTCACACAATTTTTTGAATGTTTGATATGGAAAAGATTATAGGAAATTCATAAATAGTAAACATTGTTCGATAAATTGTTACATTTTGGACAATTCTATCGCTCAATTGAATGTTTGTGTTTTATGAAGAATCCAAACACAATTTAAAATCAAACCTGGCACAATTTCAATTGTTTTAACAAATCCTTTAGATTAAGCAATTGCTTTTTCTTTACATCATTGTCCTTTGTATGGGCAGTTGCTGTCACCATTTTGGCCATAATCTTGCGCTGCAAGGCAATGGCCTCAACTTTTTTCGATAGCTGCAACAAATGGGATTTGATTAGAACCTAAGGCATTGAAAATGATCTTAGAAATGGATTACTCACAGCATAGGCTCGTTTAATAATGCCTTGGGGCATTCCAGCCAATTTGGCTGCATTGAATCCATAGGATTTGGGACAAGCTCCAGCTGTATATTTATATAGGAATGTAACCGTCTCTTGTGTGGGATCCTGTGTATCGGAATCATTCTCCACCATGCAGGCCATGTGACCCAGAGTGATACGTTTATCGTTTTGAAAGAAGTCAATCAAATTATGATAATGCGTAGAGAAGAGCGTGCGGCACTTGAGTTGGGCCAAGAAATTGACCACCGATGCGGCGATGGCAGTGCCATCGTATGTGGCCGTGCCACGACCCAATTCATCGAGCAACACCAAGGAATGGCAGGTGGCATGCTTGAGAATGAGAGATGTTTCATTTAGTTCCACCAAGAAGGTACTGTGGCCAGCCAAAATATCATCTTGAGCACCTAGACGAGTGAAAATTCTGTCCACCAGGGAGAGACGGCAACTTGCGGCCGGTATGTGCGAGCCCTGCAATGGCATAAAGAGATTACATAATATCACTGGCTAACTAGACTGAACGATTTACTTACAATTTGTGCCATAATAACCAGAAGACCCATTTGTCGCATTAAAGTACTTTTACCACCCATATTGGGTCCTGTAAGCAGCGATAGGGCTGCCTCGTTTTCTGTGCCCAATTCCAGACCGTTTGGTATGTATGTGGAGGCATTAACACAGGGATGATAGCCCTCTTCCAGCTGTATGAAAGGCTGATCCCCACCAGAAACAAACTGCGGCACACAAATGGCCAACTGTTGATTGGCATATTCGGCCAGAGAGGCCAAAACATCTAACATGGCCACACAATCGATGCATTGTTTCCATTGCTCATAGTGATTCGAGAATTTCTCGAATACCCTTCTTGCCAAATCCTTGAGAACAACATTACGTGCTTCCTCCGCTTGCTGCATATCCTTGAGCAATGTCTTCGTCTCCGCTGTGGTATAACGACGCTTTTTACCCTTCAGTTGGCCCTCCAGTGTATAGGATTTGTTAGCTTTGTGGGCATGCGATTCAGGTACATCCAATTGATAGCGTTTCTTGTCTGCGCCAAAGTAGGCCAACCGGCAGCCAAAATGACGTTCCTGCTCCACCAGATAAGACTTTAAACGATCCTCTATGGCATGAATACGATCCATTACAGCATCGTATTCTGCATCCATTCCTGGTTGAGGTGCAATTACACCTGATTTGGCTGCAGCCTCATGATCAAAGGCTTCGGCAAAGTATCTCAACTGAGACGAAAGATCTGGAAAGAGGCCACCTTCCGCATGGCTTGGCAATTGGGTAATTCTCTTCAGCAACGAACTCTCACATTGCTGGAACATCAATGGTATCTTGGTTAGGGCATCAAAACCCTTCAATATGCCCATAAAACTTAACAATTTCTGCTTATTATATAGTTTCTCCTCGAAGAGTATGGCTCGGGAATCAGGATGTTGGGACTCCTTGACCTGTTTGGTGCCAAACAAATGAATCTGAGCCAAATGACGCTCAAAATCAGGCATGGGGGCTAATAAAGCTCGCATTTCCTGCAGCTCGGACATGTGTCTAAGCTCGCCAATGGCCACTTGACGTTCCACAATGACATTTACCTCACAGCTAGGGGCACAGAGCCAATAGTGAAGCAAACGTTTGCCCATTTTAGTGCAACAATGATCCAGGGTGGCTAGCAGAGAATGCTCTTCGCCCACGATTCGCAGATTGCTTAGAGTTGTGGCATCTAAAACCATATGGGAGCGCCTCTTTAAAATTTGTGAAGCCTGCGAAGCTTTAACCTCTGGCGCTATCTCATCTGGCGGTCTGTAGAGCTGATAGCGAGCCATAGGCATTACCTTGGGTTCCAGCTTGCATTTTTGTATGTAGAAGATGCATTGACCCAATGCCTTAAGCGTCAACTTGTGTTCATCCGAAGGTGTGAGACCCAAATGGTCCAAGTCCGACTGCATGGAACGTAAAGTAACTGGCCAAGTATCACCCTGAGCATAATAGCCCTCAGCTAGGAGTTTCAATGTCTTCTCCGCGTTGCATACTTGCGAACCAGAGCAGGGCAATTGCTCTTTCAGAATTCCCGACAAGACAGTGCGTAAGATTTGCTGGGTACGTGCACTTAGTGATGATCTTTCATGGATTAACTGCAGCAAAGGAAGTCACTAGAGTATTTTTTATTGATCTCAAATCATGGTTGACCTTACCAAAACGGGCATGTGATGTGAGAGCAACGTTAATAGACGGGAGCAGCTTTTATCATCTTCAAATTCACCCAAATGAAAATCACCCATTGATGTATCAATGAAGCAAATGCCAAATTTACTCGTCGTCCCGGCATCTCGCTCGACCAAAGCCAACATGTAGTTCGGTTGATGATTCGGTCCAATGGCGCATTGGGAGCCAAACACCTGGGTACCGCGATCAGTAATTTGGCATATCTCGCGGGCAACAACCTTATCAAATTTCGTGGCCTTTATCCGTTTACAGCGTTCGGTCATCATGTCCGGTGTTTCGGTCTGCTCGACACGGGCCACCTAAAGCAAAACACAGCCGAATTGATTACATTAGTTGGATATGTTGGAATACTTTGAAAGGACCTCACCTTGTAGCCTCTGTCTACCAGTATGGTGGACATTTTATCAAATGAAATCTCTGGGAAACCGGAATGAGCAAATTCTCCTCTCATATAGGTGAAACCGAGTTCATTGACACCCACATCGGCATCCCAATGATACAATTCATAGAATTTGCCCACTTTGAAGAATAGAACGCAATCGTAGTTATCGGATTTGAGGACCCACCATTGACGAACACCGGGGGAGAGGGAGTTCAAGAATTTCTCGGGTACATGCAATGTGCTTTTGTCATAGTCCGGATGATCTGGTCGACGTCCAGCCTTATCCTTAATCTTGTCTGGTTGCAAAAATTCCAACTTATGATGCGGCCAGACAACAGGCTCATCCAGATTTGAATTGGTCGTGCTGGTAACAATCATCTCATCGTAGGCGGCATCTGTTTTGGCATTACTCTGCAGTTGTTTCAATTTCTCCTGGAAAGTTCCGCCGGTGGCAACTTTCGTTTCCAACTTCACCCGTTTACTTGCAGGTTCATTATTATTGTTGTTTAGATTCTTTTTCCTAGGCTTGATCGGGGAATCATCCTCATCCTCTTCACTGTCCACCTCCATATCATCTTCGTTTTCATCCTCGCCGCTGTCGCTCTCACTTGCTGAAGCTGCAGTATTACCTTTGCTGTCATTGGGATTATACTCGGAGCCATCATCTGAGAAATCTTCTTCGGATTTTGTTTCATCAAAGTCTTCCTCTTCACTCTCCGACTCGGGTTGAATTATGCGTTTACGTTTGGTCTTCTTCTCTGTCTCCTTTTCATTTTCATCATCCGAGACTCCTAGCTTCCTCTTGGCAGGCACCGGTAGGTTCTCCTTTTCGGTTTCTGTCTTAATGCTGGGCGTGAGTTTCTTTTTGTCCACTGCCGGTGATTTACTGAAATAATTGAAAAGGGTATTTGTGGACGTGCCGCCGGCACTTGTGTTCAGCTTTTTGGACATGTTCGCGGCAAGATATCTGACTTTCTGTTCTTTTAGTCAATTAAAGACGCTAGAAAATGCGCCAAGATGAAGAAGGTTGCCAGCTCTTTCACACGTGCAATATCAGATTTTCAATGATGCCAGATTTTACAAATCAGTGTTGTCTTTAATATTTAGTGACAAACCGTATGATCGATCGCGGTGCTTGTATATATAACCAAATATAATGATACTTGACAGAGATGTTAAATTAAATAGTTCGTTAACTGCTGAAAAGCTATCGTAAAAAAATATTTTAAATTATTAGATAAGATCCATAAGGAAATATATATTTAGTTAAAGAAAACACTCTTATCGAATTAAAAGAGCTATCTCTAAACTTTATCCGATACCGCTAAACTACAAACTATCTGGCAGCCTTACACATGTTTCACTTAGTGAGCCCAGCCCTGGTTTTTGCAGCAGAGGAAACAAAAAACAAATCGTTTGATTTTTTTTCTCGTTTAAAAATTAAACTAAAGCCAAAGCCATAAATATGTCTCTGGCAGACGAACTTTTAGCTGACCTCGAGGAGGATGAAGATCATGACGATGACTTGGATGAAATGGAGGATGCGGAAATGCCTGAGGAAGATGTCAAAAACTTGGCCGAGAAGCTCTTGAAGCCGGCTCCAAGTCTCATGGATGTGGATGTCATCGCTGTGCAATCAGTGCGGGAGCTATGCAAGCTGCGTGATTCGGAGCGGCTTCAGTATACACTGCAACAGATCGAACAATATGCCAGTCGCCAGCGGAGCTCCACCGAAATGCTGGGCACCGTCGAATCCGATCCCGAATATTGCCTCATCGTGGATGCCAATGCTATTGCCGTGGATATTGATAATGAGATATCAACCATACATAAATTCGCCAAGGAAAAGTATCAGAAGAGATTTCCCGAATTGGATTCACTGATTGTTGGCGAAATCGAGTATCTGTTGGCGGTCAAGGAGTTGGGCAACGACTTGGGCCAAGTAAAGAGCAATGAGAAATTGCAGGCCATATTGACACAGGCCACCATTATGATTGTCTCGGTGACAGCATCCACTACACAGGGGTGAGTATCGACAACCGCTCGTCACTTCCGAATAATCCCTAAAGTTAATAAACGTTTGGCTCTCCCTTTTTAGAACCATGTTAACTCCTGCCGAGAAGGCCAAAATAGATGAGGCTTGCGAAATGGCCATCGAACTGAATAATTTCAAGTCGAAAATATATGAATATGTCGAGAGTCGTATGACATTCATTGCTCCCAATCTCTCCATGATTGTGGGAGCCTCGACAGCAGCCAAATTGCTAGGCATAGCTGGCGGTCTAACCAAATTATCCAAAATGCCAGCCTGTAATGTTCAGGTTTTGGGTGCCCAAAAGAAAGTTCTTTCGGGTTTCTCGCACACACAAATGTTACCCCACACGGGTTATGTGTATTACTCACAAATTGTACAGGACACAGCGCCAGATTTGAGGCGAAAGGCGGCACGTTTAGTGGCCGCCAAATCAGTGTTGGCTGCTCGTGTTGATGCCTGTCATGAGAGTGCGCATGGAGAAATTGGTCTGAAATTCAAAGAGGATATCGAAAAGAAATTGGACAAACTGCAGGAACCGCCGCCGGTAAAGTTTATCAAACCTCTGCCCAAACCCATTGAGGGTAGCAAGAAGAAACGTGGTGGAAAACGTGTACGCAAAATGAAGGAACGTTATGCTCTAACCGAATTCCGTAAACAGGCGAATCGCATGAACTTTGGTGATGTGAGTGTTTATCTCGACTTATTTCCTGAAGTCGTCCTGATGGCTAATTGTATTCTTTTTCTGTAGATCGAGGAGGATGCATATCAAGGTGATTTGGGTTATTCTCGTGGCACCATCGGTAAGACTGGCACTGGACGCATACGTCTACCCCAAGTGGATGAGAAGACCAAAGTGCGCATCAGTAAAACGCTGCACAAGAATTTGCAGAAGCAGCAAGTCTATGGTGGTAATACGACGGTCAAACGTCAAATTTCCGGCACAGCCTCCAGTGTGGCATTCACACCGCTGCAGGGCCTGGAAATTGTAAATCCCCAAGCAGCTGAACGATCTGCCGCAGAGGCTAGTGCTAAATATTTCTCAAATACCTCTGGCTTCCTCTCGGTGGGAAAGAGAACTACCTAAAAGAGGATAAAAATTATAGCTCTTTAATGTTTCTTATATAAAAATGTAAGCACTTTTATTTAGAGATTAGTCGGATTTGTATATGTTTTTTGGAATAAGAAAGAGATTGCAGTTGGTGAAGAAACGAGATTCTCCTTTGTTAGCTCAGTTTGCCAACTTCCAGTTTACGCTGGATGGCCTCCCACGAGTTATTGAGCAGGACGGCCAAAATGCCGGCCACAGTGAAGACGCCACCAATAATGGAACAGCAATTGGTTGCAAAGTGACCAAAGGAACTAATTAGAATTAGAAAAATATCAAGAAACCAATTTGAATTCAAATACATGTATGTATATTCCGCGCCTTACTTGTGTCTTTCGGCATATTTGACCATTAGAGGAGACAATTCATAGCTAAAGAATATGCCGGGCATTCCGCGTTCCCGATCGGTCAAGTCCTTGCGGTAGCGAGTAACCGAAAATTGATTTGTATAGATGGGTTGGCCATCGCTGTTTCGTTCATAGAGTGTGGGCACTATTTTTATATAATAATTAAACATTTCACTCTTGGACTCTGAAAAAAAATATTTGAGAGGCGTAAGAACAAAAAACGGTTAAAAATGACCAGCCCTGGTAAGAGAAAGAAACCCAGCTATATTCGCAGCAATCTCGCGATCTGGCAACACTTGTTGTCACCTCTCACATTTGTCATCTAGTTGCCCGATAGAAATCAAACCTCCCCTCTATTATATAGTGATACCGATTTCGCTGGATTAAAGTGACCTAACAGATAAATCTAATTTACTAAAAGATTAAGCCGGCCCAGCTCTGCATTTTAAAACCAAAGTCACAAACGAAACCTAGATAGAGCAATGCCACTGCCATCCAGCTCCTTCTCCCAGCAGGGACCCACATGTTTTGATAAGATGAAAACTGGCTTCACAATTGGCTTCTGTGTGGGCATGGCAAGTGGTGCTCTGTTTGGAGGATTTTCAGCCCTTAGGTGAGAGCATTTGATAATGGGAGCTTTCACTTGCAGCTGCTACACGGTCCGCTGGGCTGGTGATGCAAGCTCAAAGATTTGTTATGTAATTTAGCCGGTATTTAATGTTTTTTTATTTTGTTTGGAAATCTCTGGCAGATATGGATTACGTGGACGCGAACTGATCAACAATGTGGGCAAAGTAATGCTTCAAGGTGGCGGCACATTTGGTACCTTTATGGCCATTGGCACGGGAATACGTTGTTGAACGTTGTTTCTCATCCCTGCTCGACTTTTAACCTGCCACAGAATCCCCCACACCCCCAACATTAATTCCCAAACATTGGCATTTTCCTGCGTCGGGGAAACGAGAATTATCTTAGTGACAAACTAAACCTTAAATCGTGTTTATAATTAATTTAAGTTATTGCAAATAGAGAATGTTATCAACAAAATAAAAATACGGCTAATACCGGAAAAAAGAAAATAGTCGGACGGACAAAGAATCTCCAGCCCAGCAGTAACAAACTATTTAGAAAATGGGGGCGTGTCTTACCTTCAACATTCACTCGCAGTCCATCCAGAGGATGCGTCTTGGCAAATTCAATTTTCTCACCAAAGGAGAGATGATTTATGGTATGGGAAAGTTTCACGTTGCTAAACTGAAAGTCATGAATATGAAATTGACGTATGGAGAAACTTTTACCAGGGGCAAAATGAAAACTGCCAGCCATCTGGGGGGAGGGGGGAGAAGGGGACAAATTAGACAATTTGATTATGTAAGAATATCCTACGTTAGGTTACCCGATTGACTTCCAAATGTCCTTGTATGCGGCAGCCCTCTTTGAAAGCATCCTCATCGGTGCGTTTATATTTGCCTTTACATTGTTCAAGTTTATCCACTTGGACACTCCATTTCTTCAGATGGTAGGCATCCAGAACATCCTCGCACGTATTACAACAGCTAGGAAGAAAGATAAGTTAGAGAGGAATGGGGGCTAGGGCAAAATATGGGAAACCTACTGGGTGGCATTATGCTCAGCTCCGTAGCAACTACCACAGGTGGTGTTCTTATTGGCCGGCGAAACGGCCACTATTTCCTTAATGGGAGTCTCTTTTAGGGGTTCTCCTTTCAGATCCAACCGATGCTTAAACACATCATGATCCACCCTCAGGTGGGTGTCGCCCTGAGGAGTCCATGGCATCCAGGGATATATAATTACAAGCCAAATTGTGTAATGTCACATCGAGATTGATGCGCAGCTTATGATTTCGAGTGGTGTCCACGAAGAGTTCCTCATTTAGTATGGGCCGCATATAATTAAGGAATTCCAGAAATATCAAAAGACTTATGATGCTTGTGCTTATGATTGTTACTATAAGAAAACACAGAGTATTATTGCCGGTTTTGCAGTTTTATGACTTGGATTATTGGACTTACCAGCTGCACCGCCCACTGTCCGAACACTAAAATCATCCAAAGTCCGTGGATAGGCGTCCAAGCGACGCAGCACATCCGCGAATTTCATTTTTTCTCACTTTTTTTTTTTGTTGTTCTAAATGAAATTAAATCCGGGAAAGTCAGCTTAAACTACGAACTGTTTACATTCTGAATGACGTGGACGGCGTTGCCAGAAGGCGTGTTGCCAGAATTTTCACTATTCCCATTTGGGTTTCTTCACATAGATTTTGGAATTTCACCATATTCCACTGCAATCGAAAAGTAGTTACCCAAGATCCATAACAATCACTTAATTACCTTTCTTAATCCGTTGCATTTTAAAGTAAGTAATAATAAAAAAACAACAAACAGTTGTGGGTGTTTATTTAGCAAAGTTTTCTACCACAAAACTCTGTTATATACATTGGTTTGAAACTTGAGCTATGTTATTTATGGGCTCAATGCTGGTTGCTGTGCCAGATTTAGCTTATGTTAGAACCCATAACCGCTTCAAATCAGCCGTCCAGGAGCGCTAGTGTGCCAATTTAAATTAATTTACTTTTGTTCGTTACTTTACTTAAAGCAGAGAACTTTAAGAGCAAATTTAAAGAGGGAATGATATTTATATAAGGACCTTATTGTTGAAATAAAACAAATCGATTTCAACGCTTTTCTGATATGTATATTTTGTACTCATTGCCAAAATTTTTGGTAGCATTTTCAATCCATATTAAACTAAAATAAAGTATGTCAAGTGAGTCTTGAATTTACATGCGTATATATATAATTTCGATCTTTAACTAAACCCTGGCCTGCCTTCTAATTCACTAAATATATATTGATTGATTTCTGAATCAATTGAATTATTATTTTAGAATTTAAGGCAATAAAAATGACTTGCCAGAACTATTAAAGTTTTTAATGTAACTATTGAGAGATTAAAGCCATTTCCCCTTGAGTTTTGTTGGCATGAAGAAGTGGAAGATGAAAAAAGTATTGCTTTTCAATTCGGTTAACTTTCATTTTGAGGTTTCGATACCATTATCTATTCATCAATTAGGCATTCGTGCTCTTATCTTTCAACCCCGAACACATAAAATAATGCTTAATAGTGTTGTCATGTCTTGGCGTCTGCGGTTAGGCATACATTAGGCCTTCCATTGCCACGCCCCACCGTCGCACCACCCGACGCCACCCACTTGAATTTTGCTGCTGTTGCTGTGGTCCTAGCGACCGCGTCTAATTTTATAATACATGTTAAACAGATGAAAGGTTAATTGAAAGGAACCACAAGTTTCGACAGCCCACGCTGCCAGACCGAAAGTGCTTTAGCTTTAGAATTCGAAGGGTTGCCATAATCTCTCCCTCCCCACCACCCCACTACTCCTTTTGGTAGCCACTAAAAACAACAATAATAGCAGCAGCAGCACCGGCAACAGCCAGGAGCAGGAGCAGGAGCAGGACCTGGAGGAGGAGAAGGAGCAGGAGCAATAACATTGGCACGGCCAAGAGGGATTTGGGTTAAAGTTAAAAGTTTTCGCTTAAATATAAATCACCAATGGCTGACTGACTCGGCGACGACGATGACGACGACTTGACACACACGCACACCCTTACACATACCCACATAGTCACACACACACACACACACCCGCATATACAGAGCGTACCGCGAATTTGCGTAATTACTAATTAAGCCCAAGTCTCTGTTAGAAGCATTTAACCCTTGTGTTGCACCCCCCACATTTCACTTTTGGTCAAGTTGAAAGCTCTTACCCCCCACCCCACAACCTTCCGCCATTTACTTTTAGCCAAGTAATCTAGATTCAACCACGGCCAGCAGCAGATGACAAAGATTAGCTACGTGTAATTTCTCTTATTTTCTTTAGACTAAATGAAAAGACGCAAAAAAAGTACAAAACAGAAAAAGAAAAATAAAAGGTTAGGGTATTGGATAAAACAAAAGATAACAACACAATTTATAGGGTGTTCTAGAAAGAGATGGAGATAGAGACAGAGAGAGAGAGAGAGGGAGTAAACGGATATCGCCTTAATTTTAATATATTTCTTATTACTTATTTCTTTTGGGTTCAAATAAAATATGCTTCATTTAATTGCACAATGTTCAATTTTGGGGTTTGTTGTTGTTTTTTGAATTAGAATTACCCTAGAAAGTATTTCGGTTTATCTATTAACCTCTCTCTGACTGTCTGTCTCCCTTTACTGTCTGTCTGTATACTTTGCGTTGTCTGGGGTTTTTGAACTTTGTCGACTC
Organism: Drosophila equinoxialis; assembly: GCA_018150345.1. Lineage (NCBI taxonomy): Eukaryota > Metazoa > Arthropoda > Insecta > Diptera > Drosophilidae > Drosophila > Drosophila equinoxialis. The sequence continues at coordinate 2,376,011 of JAECWI010000868.1, read as the reverse complement.
GAAATGTTCAATGAATCTTAGTTTGGGATTATAGATTCATGAATTATTAATCTATATGTACATATCTATATCTATCTTCTGTTCAGTTCAGTTCTGTTCAGTTCTTCAGTTTACAAAACTTAACAAAATTTGTGTTAGAGTCAATTTCTTTCTTTTCCAAAAGGCAACTTTTTCTCCATATATCCTTCAGGCATGTGAACTAAATCTCTTCCACAATGTTAGAAAGTCAAATCGGTCGTTTAGACGAACAAGTTATCCTTTTTACGAGGTTTATCTACGATAGATATCGAACCGTCGAATTGTATCCTTAAGCAAAGGCATCCTTATGAAATTCTCTAAATAAAAGTCTTTGGTTAACTAAAGAGAATCCTCTTTGTAGTTAGTTTTTAGGATCATTTTAAATGGTTGTTCTAAAAGTCTCTGATAATTGAAAGGGTACAACAACTTCGTCCATTTCTTGTTCTGTTTCGGCAGAGTAAATGGCCAAAGTCCGCTCTGATTGCTCTGGCTATTCTTTTATCCAATCCATTCCTTGTAGTGCTATCGCTAGCCGCACTAATTTGCATTTCTAACCATTATGCCTTTCGCTTCCTAACCAACCAATTCGCGTCATTTCTTATTTGAAACAATGAACCCAAACAAGTCATTGTGCTGCTAGCTACTCTCTACTCTATGGTCTCTTAACCCCCAACCCCTAACCCTAACCGCCAAGTCGCTGGGGTGGAGCTTCAACCAATCTCCGCTCCTTTTTCAATGGGGCAGAGTTGTCGCCCGGCAAGACAAAGCCTGAGCCAGTGAAAGAAGAAAAGAACAATTTTTGTTCTTCTTTCATTTCTTTCTTTCATCCATTCTTTCTTTTTTTTTTTTTTGGCGTAAAGCAGCTTAAGCAATCAGGACCGCCTAATGGATATTGACACTTTAATGCCCTGGCCACCAACTGCCGCAGTGTCTTCTCCTTCTGGCTGCTCCTGCTCCTTTTTTTTGGCTACAGATGTTGGTTGGCCTCTGATTTGGTTTGAATTTTTTGGCGCTTTAAACAAAATTGTAGTTGCCGAAATTAATTATAGAGCCGAATCGAACCGGACTGGACCGGACCAGAACGGACCGGAGACCGGCTTGAAACGGAACAGAAGAACGAACTGGACCGAAGCAGGAGACGGACCCGGAGCCGGAGACGGAGCCGGAGCTGGGCCATATTTAATTAAACGTGGACATTTTGAAATTCGCTACTCGCCAGTGGAACGTGGAGCCAAAAAGGCGTAATTAATTAGTGGAGACGTGCCAAATAATTGCGGTAAAAGTAAGTTTTCTTTTTTAAAGAATTTTCGTTATACATATATTTTTCTCATTTTTGGTCAAAGAATGTTTCAATTACGTGTATTACCCTTAAAGAAGAGGGATGGTGGAAGCGGGGGTAGTTCCTTTCCTCTTGTACAAAATGTAATGGGCCAAGGGGCGAGGCAGGGTGTGGGTGTGAGGGGTGGCACCTTTCAATTTCGGACAGGTGGGAAAATTAATTAAATTAGCAGGCGTCAATTTGGCAAAAGTGTCGCGCCCAAAAAGCCATTGAAATATTCGCCACCGACCACCCGACACTCCCCTCACCCCTCCCTACCCCTTCTCCTCATTCTACGTTGAAATTCTCATAGATAACCCCTCACATCCGGGCGAAAAATGTCATTTCCGACAAATTAGTTCAGTCAACTGGCAACTGCAACAATTTTGTTGGCCTTTACCAATTTTTCAATGTTGGACTCCCTCTCTCCCATTCTCCCTCTCCCTCTATGTCTCTGTCGTTTAGTCATGTTTTCTGTTTTAGAATTCGGCAAATTCTCTGTATTTTTTTGTTGTTTTTCTCCACCACTCCCCCCAAAAGCATTGCCCATCATATCACCTGCTGACTAGGTGCTCTCACCTTGCAATCTCCATGATATTTTCATGAAAAACCTTTTTTGTCCTCGCACATGGAATATTTATTTAAGTCAAGTTAAGAGCGGAAAAATTTGCTGCTTTTCACCTGTGAGGTGTGCCCCAGCATTAGGATCGAATGACTATATGTACATATATAGTATATACATGCATATGCTTAATTATAAACTTTCAATTCAATTGAATCGAAAGTATTATTTAAAAAATTGAAAGTTCTTCAAGGATATTTGTGTAAATTTTTTGTCAACAATTTGTTGCATCTTTTGGGGATGATGCGCCTAAAAGATGCCATGTTTTTTACATCTCTACCATCTCTGGTCGGAAATGAGCATATTTATACTTGACAACTTTATGTTTTATGAAAATTTGTAATGATTTCCTTACACACACACACACACACACGCACACACACAAATATATACATGCACATTACTTTTAATTGTCTTTTCGTATTAATTGCATTTGTAATGTGTTGTAATTAGTTAAGCTTTATAAACTGGCAGGCTCCACCCCACATCGATTAATGTGGATAGAAAGAATGTGGGGCGAAAAACATTTACGACAAGGAGAAGGAGGAAAGCAGGCAAATTAAAATTAATTTCCTTGAATTTTTAACCACAAGGCGAAAATTGAATTCCACAATTTTTAGATAAAGTAAAGTATCTATCCTTTGGGACAGAATTTCATTACCGAATTTCAATGACAAAACAAATCATTGGCTCAATTACATTAACAAACAATTAGCAATTTTTTTCAGTGTTTTTTATGCAATTTCATTTCAACAAACAAACAAATTTCTTTTAAATTGAAACACTTTTTGGTCAGAAAATGTTGAAAACATATTTGATTGGAGATTTTGGTAAGCCAATTTTCTGTATTAAGGAGCAATGCTGTATAGTTTTTTTTCAGTTTGGAGAATGGCCAATGGCGGATGAGTTTGGGCGACGGGTTCGGCTTTGGGTATGGCCATGGGTGTGGGTGTGGCAAGTTGTCAGTTAACAGCTATCAAAGGATAATGTTAAGGCTTTTACGATTTTTGTTGTGTATAAAAACTTTAACAGATTTATTTCGAACAATGACCTTTGGCTTGGCCATTTATCAACATTCAATATGCATTTAAAAATTTTGTTTTGCGGCCTGGATGAGTAGACAGAATGACCGGGATATACACCCATACATATGTATATGTATCTGTATATGTATATGTATGTACGCGGCGGGGCGAGATATAGATGAATGGCGAACCTTTGGCCTCAGTGGGTGGGCGTTTTTGTATATTTCGCCTCAATAATTTTTTTTTTGTCTTCTTTATACATTTTTTCCTTTTTTGTTTTTTTGTTGTTCTTTTTTGGTGGGTCAGCAGGGAGGTGCACGTCAACAGAAACGTTTTTTTTTTTTTTGTATTTTGTTTGCTGCCGCAGCTCAGGCAACATGAAAAATTATTTACATAAATATCCGCGCTGTCAATTGTGTGTTGTGGCATGTAAAGTGACAGTAGCAGAGCCCGAAAAGAGAGAGACAGAGATAGATAGATAGAGAGAGAGAGAGCAGAAGAAAATGGCGGCGCCGCCGTATGTACGTACGTGACTGTACATTTTTTGTTTTCAGCTCCTTTTTTTGTTTTATATTTTGCCAACTGCATTGTTACTGACTTCCCCTAGGTACTCATACACTGGACTCTCCCCGCCCACCCAACTGCCTCTTCTATCAAATGCAAATGCATTGTATATGCAATTGTATGCGTGAATGGGCGTTACGTGGGAGGACAGTGTGTGTGTGTGTGTGTGTGTGTGTGTGTGTGTGGTCGGTCAGACGTCAACGTTATGGCTGCCAAAGTTTTCAATTTTCCACTTAATTGCTTTCAATTAAGCAAAGAGTCCTCTTTAGTCTCCAGAAACGAAGTGAATGGAATGGACTGAACCGAACCGAACCGTACTGGACTGAACTGAACGTGGACTGGACACAGCGTGGAGTAAAGTGTAGCAAAGCTACCCCACAACTACTGTTATGTCCGTTCAATTAAATTACACACTAAAGCGCTGCAACGGAGTACTTGCCTTCAGACCTTCAGCTTGTCATGCCTCTACGCCGCATTGTTATCATTGTCAAGAAGTCGGCCCAAAAGCTCATTTTTCGTTACACACATTTCACAGTGGGCAATAGAAATGGGAAAGCAGTCTAGCTGGCTATATATATTCAGTTCAGTCCTCAAAAATCACTCGTATATCCATTCATTTCATTGATAATCCGTCTTCCTTAAGTTTGTTTTACAATTGGTGACCCCGACGTTTGGGCACAAGTTTTTAGTTTAACCACTGTGCAGCAGCAACAGCAGCAGCACCCGCACAACATTTCTCGCCTGCTGTTTGTTTATTTGTTTGTTTGGTTGGCTGCGTTGCGTTGCGTGTGTTTTTGACAGTAAGCAGTTTGTGTGCACCTTGATTGTTGCACTTGCTGGTAGAGAAGAGAGTGGGGCGAGTGAGAGAGAGAGAGAGAGAGAGAGAGAGGGATTCCCAAAACAGAACGGTCGGACAGGGAAGAGGTGCATATACACTGAGCCCGTCTAAAGGTCAGAAGACTGGACCAAGCGAAGGGAAGGCAACAAATGAACAAATAAGCAAACATAAAGCTGGTAGTAAAGGCAACTCTTTTGAGATTCCTGTTTGAGCTACGCCTTCAGAGCTCTGCACTCTGGCTGGCTTTGGCTCTTGTTCGAGCTACTCCTCATTGCACAATATGCAAAAGAGCGTGTAATGCGTCCATCTCTCTCTGTCTCCCCTCTCACTCTCTCTCTCTCTCTCCCTCGCTCTGTTTTCCCTTACTGCTTTCACTCTTTTTGTGTGTGTCTGTGTGTGTGTGAGCTGTATTTAACCCTATGCGGTCGACTAATGCCACAGGAAAATCTTCTTCCACCCACCAGGTGAGGTTGGAGTTTTCAGCGCCTTTTACAAAAAGGATATTTTAATTACATTTACGCATATTGCAAAATTGAATACAAGCGACCGAAAGGGCAAATGGGGGACGGGGAGCTGCCCTTTAAGCTGCAATGTAAACAAGTGAAAAGCATTTACTAAGATAGAGTTCCAGGCATCCGTTGTATGCATATCATTTTCCTGCTCTATTATGATTACATGCAGATTATATTATTGCTCATTTAAAGTGGGGTCAGAGTGAACACAAAGGACATAGAATGCGATAAGAAGGAGGCTAACTGGAATGGTGTTTTGGGGCTTGCCTTTGAGTTGGTTGGCTTGGTGTTTGCGAACAATGAGCAGGCGGCTTAGCTTAGATTGAATTGTGCTTGATTTTGTTGCTGTCAACTTGTGATCCTGCCACACATGTCTTATTATTTTGGCCAACAATACACACAGTTGGCCAAATAATAAGAAGAGTAAGCGAACAATGCGTGGTAAGCGAAGGGACGGATCAAGAGTTGTGTGAGTTGCCCAAAAGTCCAGTTGATATTCAACATAGAATTAATATAGATCGGAGCAATTGCGGATTACAATCCGAGGATGGCAGCAGCACATATAGTTTAGGTGCTTTAATTAAATTTTACTTTCCCCTCCCTTTGTACTCACATAAGTATACATAGGTGATGATATAATGCATTTAACACTGATTGTAGAAATCATTGAAATCACAATAATTGGATTATGTAATAAAATTATCAAATAAAGTACAGAATACACACACAAAGTCCGTCTAAGGATTTTGGTTGCAATTCACTTTTGTTTCTCACACAAATGAGTTAGTTATTTTCGCTTCATAACCAGTAAATTGTGTTTAATTTAAAACAAATTTTACATAAGCTTCATCAGTTGAAAGCAATGTTGTCTAACAAATATTCAATTCAAGGTTCGCTTTCCATAAACTCATTAGCTTTTCAGCTTATTGCCAAAGATTCTCGTTATCAAATCGCTTTCTAAAACTTAAAGGTTTCAATTTGGAATTAGAGAATGAAATTGAAATTGACCTAAAAGTTAGAGTTCATTGAGACATTTGGTTGAGGACAACATTTAATTGTTTGACTAAGCTATGTAAACACAATTGTAGTGAATTTTTTCTTGTTTTGTTTAAGGATTCTCTTCTGCTTTTAATTTTATATCTGGGGCATACTTTCAGGCGTTTCTTTCATGATTAGAAATATACAAAAAGTAGCATAATAAAGATGAATGATGATACTACAAAACAATTTTAAAAGCCTTGAACAACAATCTGTCAATAATCAGAGTTGTATATAGCTTGGGAATTTCGTATTCAATATTTACTCATAATATCTCATTCAACAGTTTTTATGCACAAACAATAAATAAACAATAACATGTCAACAAAGCCAAACAATTTGAAAGAAAGAATTGAGATTTCAAGTTATTTTGGGTTTTGGATTTGAGGATATATCATAAGATAGGAGGACTGCCATTTCTCTATCCAACCCAACGAAAACGAAATATATAAAATACACCTGTTCTTCGATTTTCATGTTAAATACGTTTATAACCTTGAAGAAGCTAACTTCTCCTGCTCTATTGAACATAATTTGTCTTTAAGTTATCTCTCACATTTATAGATGACTCTCTAAATAAACAAAAGTTAATGGGAAATTGAAAATGCAATATAGTCGATAGATGTTGAATATCGATGTTGCTTGAGCATGCCCAGCAGCAGCATTAGCCGTGGAAATCGAAAGAAAGATTTTCTTCTCTTCCCTTTCTAACGCTCTGGAAAGATCGCGCTATTAAAGAACCCAAATCAAAGTTTTTGCAATGTGACGGTAAAGAATGTACGCGATATGTCAACAGTAGCCTTGTATTGGGGAATTTCTACAGACTGGTATGCAAATTTCTTTATCCAGCTACTGGCCACTGACTGAATGCTGGAGAGAGCAGGAGTAGAAGCTGGCGATGGAGATGGAGATGGAGCTGGAGCACCATCAATAGACGGCAAAAGGAGCAACAGTGGGGTGGCGGTGACTAGCAGTAAAAACTAATAAGATGTTGTATCGTGGCATGTATCTGTAACTGCAGAATGTTCCATGGACGACCAACTAACCATCCAACCAACCATCCAACCAACCAACCAACCAGCCAGCCAGCCAATCGACCGAGCAAGCGACCGATGGACAGTTCGACCACTTGTAAAGAACCTCCTGAGGCATCGGCAGCAATTGCCAACAACTGCTTGCTATGTTCCCTGGTCCGCTGATAGCTTCTCATTTTATTTCACCTTGTCACGTGCTGTGAGTGTGTGCGAGTGTGTGTGAGTGTAGCAGTGGCAATTTCTAGCATTTCAGCAGAAAAATATTCCGACTACCTACGCGAACTGTAGTTAGTTGTATCTGTTTTTCGTTTTGGCTTTTCCTTTTTTAATTTTTCCTTTTTTTTGTTTGTTGTTTTTTTTTGGCAGGGGGTTGACTAGGGGAAAGCATTTTCATTAAACGGTAATTTCACACCGCTGAGACTGCAACTAAGTTAAAGAAAGAGGGAGAGATTCAATGGTGAACGAAGGGGGACGGGATGAGAATATTGCCGTGTACGCGGCAGGAATTTATTGTCTTGTGTTTCGGACATTTAACGCCCGGACAAACTCTCGTCGCTGTCGTCGCTCCAATCGTTTCCATCGTTTCCCAATTACAAGCAAGTTAAAATCAAGTACGAGGCATTGATTAGTTGCCCAAGACAGAGATAGAATGAGAGAAACTCTGCCCAGATATAAGGAGTGGGAGATCTGGCAACGGGAGTTCCAGATAGAGATTAAAATGTAATCTTTAGCGCCGCACAGTTTCATATGAAACGTGTTCGATTAGGCTTAGCATTTGGTATGAGTATGCGGATTGCTTTTGCCAGATTGACCAACTGCTGGGTGTTTTTGTGTAGGTGCCATATACACTCTCCATATGTGTGTGTGTGAAGCATTTGGAGTGGGGCCCCCCCTCCGATGATCAAACTCAAGTGCTGAGATGTGTTCTTAACCTACGCATTAATGTTCTCTTCCATATGACCATAAACCCATGCTTTGTATATTAAATGAGTGAAAGAAACTTTTGTCAAGCCATCGCCTTGTATTTCTAGTTAAAGTATTTTATATCTTACCTTGATATTTCCCCCAGTTCGATTATCTTTAATTGTTCGCCATTTATCGGAATTGCCTCACTATAACATATAGGAAATCATCCACAAAGCCACAAAATGTGTCTGAGAGCTATTAACGAGAGTGAGATAGTAATAAAGATCAATAAACTCAATTGAACATGAAATTTAGTTAATCGACTATTAATTTCCCTTGTGTGAAAGAACAGAGAGAACTTAAGACTTAAAAGTTCCAATTGTATTTTATTTAGTTGTTGTCTAAAATTTAAACTTTGGAAAGGAATCGAGGACTTTGAAATGTCAATGACTGCAAGGATATATCTATCTACACATAGATATGACATTGACATTTCAAAGTCCTCGATTCCTTTCCAAAGTTTAAATTTTAGACAAAGATAGATACATAGATAGAGTCTCATGTATGTCTCGCAATTGTGTGACAATATATCCAAAATTGTTTCAGATTGGTTTGAGACTTTCATACAACTTTCTTGAATTCCTTTTTAGACTAAAGTTAATATTATAGAAACAAGAACTTATAGTTACAAGTTTAATAAGTTTAACTAGTAAGTTGACTTTATCTTTGAAACATTAAGTTTATGAAATAATTGGAGCTGAAAATGCTTCAGCTAAACATAGTCTGCTAAATGGAAATGGAAGTCAAATTATGATTACCGTAAGGCACAAATTATTACGTTAACTATCTTTGGTACACAACATTTAATCATTAGTAACTTCAATTCTGCAATGTACCAAAGTGGGCAATCTTTATTGCCCACTTACAATTTTGCATGTTTGCTACTAACTCGACGGATTCCGATTCCGTTTCACCCCCATCCACCTCCCTCACCCCAGCTCAACACAACTTGACACTCAATTGCATTATTGACACTCTTCCACAGTGCAAAACCCTATTAACCTTTGAATTTTTGAGAAAGAAAAAAAGAAGAAAAAAAAAAACACAGGCAAAACGTTAACTAGAAACGCAACGGGGGGAAAAGCTGGACAGAACTGGACGACGACGACAACGATTTGGCAAGCGGATGGCTCAGTTTTGCCGTTGAAACTTCCCCAAACTCCGGTCGCACTTTGCACAATTTACGTGCACATAAATTACCATTAATTAAATATTTCTGCGCTAATGCAGCGTCATTCGGTACGGTCTGTCTGTCGTTCAGTCGGTGGGTCGGTCTGTTGGGCTGTCTGTCGCTGGTAATCACTGCACCTTTTCGGTATGGTCAAACTGCAACAGCTACCGACTCCCAACCGGGGCCAGGACTGAGACTGAGACTGAAACCGGGACCGGGGCTAAACCGACAAGTGACACTGAGAGACACCGACAACCAAAGTATCTAGAGATGTGTACGTGACTTTAGACCGATAGATCCTTAAGCCTTTAAGTTTCGAATTTCATATGGGAATCGGATTAATAGGAAGCACATTGATTGTCTTTCATCTCAGTTTAAATGAGAACTCTGAATTAAAAACGGTTTGATGTTTCAATCAAATTCATTTAATTATGATAAATAGACTTTAAATTGGTTTTCCGTGCTAGTCACATTGGCTTAAACCTACACTCTAGTTTATTGTTGTTCCCGTTTCGTTCACGCTTTCGTCACTAGAGGCTGCTGCAAGACAGACACAAACACATATACAGTGAAACACGTTCATTAGGCTTAATTTAGCGAAGAAGATGAGGGAACAAGTCTTCTTTACCTCCAAAGTAGCTGCTGCTGCTGCTGCATATGACAAACGCGACTTAAGAACTTTGCGCAGGCGCGTGTCTTTGAGTCACCCAAAACGAAAAGACAAGGAAAGGGTTCCCAGTTGCAACCTTTTTTTAAATTTATGGAATTATGAATAATATTTTAAAGCAGCCGAGAGTGTGCTTTTGACTTTTTGAGGAGGAAGAGGATGAGGAATAGAAAGAGGTAGAGAGCAGGCGGAGTGGAGGAACTGCTGCTGGCGTTGGTGGAGTTGGTACAGAGATGAAAGGAGTGGAGGAGCGAAACCCACCGGACAAACAAGTTAGTTCTGCTGGCTGGCTGATTGCCCAGCTCTTCTGTCTGTGTAGGGTGACGAATCGATTGATGTCTGGGCTTTGAGTTATCTTAACAAGGCCTCTATCTCTTGTCTACTTGTCGTGCGCTGCATTTTTGATGAAAATCACTTATAATCCCATCAACATTCCCCATTCAACTTTCTGTTTATTTTCTTTTTCCTCTCGTCTTATTCGTTTGTCGTCTCTCATCTTGTTCTTTTTATTATTATTGTTATTATTTTTTTGTTATTTTCGTATGTGTGTGTGTGTGTGTGTGTATGTGGATGTGTGTTTGGGTTTTTTTTTTTTTAGTTTATATTGATGATGTCTTTGTTTATGTGTTGTTCTCGCATTGTTTGTTTGTTGTTCTTATTGGACGCGCTTCAGTAATTTGTTGCTGTTCCAAAACAGAACACATCAAATGTGTTCTTTCCCCTTCCCCGCCAGCCCTCTCACCGCGTTCTTTGATTCACAGTGTCAGTTTCAGTCATGGGTGGAAAAGAGAAAGCATCAAATAATTACCAAAACAACATCCGGTGTTCTCTTCTGGTGCCGGTACTATCCATCCATCCATCCCCCATCCCCCATTCACCATCCAAAGAAAACCCCAAGCCCCAACTCCTTGTGTAAGTTGACAAAGTGTTTCACTTAATGTCGCCTGGCATTGAAAAGTGAAAGAACTCAGCTGATTTGAAGATGATGGGCCAAGCGAGGGGTGGGGGAATGATGTCGGTGATATATATAGAAAACGAAGTAGTGAATGGTTTATGATGGGATTAAACACATATACACATATTTAAGAGAAACCGAACTGAAGTGCTGATCCAAACTAAAACTGACGAGGCTAATTTTGAAATCCACCAACAGAACAAAGAAACCAAAAAAAAAAAACACGTCTTTCTGCCAATAATTTATATAATCTAATCTCTTAAATATGATATACGATTTCATATATGTCTTTGAAAACTTTCGAAATCTCTGCGGTTTCTCGTAAGAAAGATTAGAAACATCATAAATATTTTCTTCTCTTTGAAAGTATTGTAAACATTAAAAGTAAAAAGGAAATTTCAAAACTCAATTTCAAAAGGCTGTTTTAAATTCTATAATACATATAGGAAATATCTGGTTAGATTATGACTATTTGAAATTCCAAAAGAAGATTATTTCAAAGGCAACACAAAAAGGTGAGCAGGTTGGCTGTATAGCTATTTCAAGAACTACCAAGTTCTATCATCAGCAGATTTTGCTAAAGAACTCCGGAGTTGCAAAAGCCATACCATGTCTTCAACGCTAGAATTAGTTGGGAATTGCAGCAACTAAATGAAGCGAAAAAGTTGGTAACGCCTTTTGGCTCATTCAAAGATCTCTTTAAACGTTTAAGTAAACAATATTTCCACATCTCTTGAAAAATCATTTGGGAATAGATTGATCAACAATTCTTCTTACTTAATTTAGAAACAAATTGACTGATTGTTGAAGAGTTTTCAAGAGTCATATATCTAGACAGCTCAAAAAATGAGGTAAAGTTTATTAGAAACTTATAATTGTATCCAAAGAAAAACAGCTCTGAGCTTATTTAAGGACTTTTTGAAAGGACGAGGTAAAAGTCATACAGTTGGGTCACGTAAATTGATATTACTTTGGTTTTTAAAGTATTTCTCCTTTATATTCTAATTATAAACACGCGGAACAATTGGATTACCTGTTTGAGTTCATACTTAAGCATTAGTATTTTGGAAAGGATGATTTCTATACTTAGACGCTAACTTAACCCCCATTAACTTGCCTTAATTGCCCGCTCAACATTATATGTAAAGATGTCTAATCACCGAGTGATATTCCCATGGCATTTCTGACACGCCCCCCTAATATGCACATACATATACATAAATACAAGCATAAGTATGTATATATGTGTATATGTTATTGAAAATTCCAGTGACAAAAAAATCCCGTTCATATCCAAATATGTTTGTTTGTTTTTTCGGTTGACATTTCGCCATATGATTTCCATAAGCTGCCACAGCGGCTGCCATAGACAAGTAGCTGGCCCCTGCCACTCCCCACTCCCCTCTCCGTCACCCATACCATCAATTGGTCCCTCTTTTTAGGTTCCTCACTAGGCACACATGTTGCTGCTTATTTTAAAGGCGAAGAAACAAATCCCCAACACCGCAACGCACTTAGGCCATAGCCAAAGCTGCTATAGCCATCGCGCCATCGTCATCTCCGTCTCCATCTCCGTCTCCATCTTCGTCTCCGTCTCTGTCTCTGTTCTCGTCGTCAGCTTGCAGTGACAATTGTCAATGAAGTTTCCGTAATAAATTTTCGTCTTTTGGTTTGACTGTTTGGCTGGCTCCACCTCCCTATATACCCCCCTCTCCCCACCCATTCTCTATCCATTATTTGACACGTTTATATGTGTGTGTGTGTGTGTGAGTGTGTACTGTGTCTGGGGGCTTGCTTGCATGCAATGTGGAGAGGAGACGCAACGGCTCGTTTGCCATGCCACGAGGATTTGGTGTCGCGGCTTTTTATGAGGATCAGCTGCAGTTGTGGCCATATAAAATAAACAAGATGCGAGTGAAAATGAAAAAAAAACGAAACAAATATTCAAGTACTCTAACGACCAGTCGAACTAAATATACTCTAGAATATATTGTCACCTTAAAGGGGTTAACTCTTCCAAACTGAGAGGAAAAAAGTCAAACTCAATTTTGCCATTAGCCCACTATAGTTTCGATAGATCAAAAGTTTATCAAAAATATAATTTAGAAATTCTTTTTGTGATTTATTTCAAATGCATATGGACATGTTGTTGAAAGAGTATGAAACATTCAAACCGATACGCTTGGCGGCCAAGTGGAATATGTAGAAATGCATATACATATGTACATATATATGTATATTCCATGTGTGTTTGTATGTTTCGTTGTGGATATGGACGATGTTGTCTTTTAATATGCTAAATTCACAGCATTAATTACACTTGCCCCGCAGTTGCAGTTGCATTCGCGTTGCCTTTGATGCAGCAAACATGGCAGCGATTTCTCTTACTCTTAGTTTGGATTTACTACTACAACTAGTACTACTACTATATATATAAGTCCTCTGTTCCAATAAGTCCAGGCACAACACATTTCCCACTCAATTACCTTGGCGGTGCTGTGGCTGCTGCTGCTGCTGCTGCCACCGCCGCCCGCTGTGGGCATACAACATAAATCATTTACCATAAAAACGTCGTCTTGTCTACACTTTTCCTTTTCATATATGCCAAAAATAAGCAAAACTCGCTTACGAAACAAACACTCCGAAAACGACAACTCTGACGACGGCGACGACGACAACGACGACGACGACAACAAGGCAAAATGTGAAGACGGCGACAAAGACAACGATGAGGGGATGAGGAAGGTGGTACTAGGAGCTGGATAAGGATGAGGAAGAGGTGGAGTGGGAGTAGGAGGAGCAGGAGACCTCCATTCAATAATAATCGTCAACAGATACGCGAGCCGGGCCATGTTCGATGTCTATTTTTGGGGCGTTGCACGTTTTTATTCCACTCTTTTTTTGTTAGGAGTTGGTCCCGGGATCCAAATTGTCGACAGTCATAAATAAATTCCCAGGCGAGTGTTTGAAAAGTTGGCGGCGTTTTGTTCATGTTGTTGTTGTTGTTGTTGTTTGCTATGTTTGGTTGTGCGTCGCCTCCTGGCGGTGATTTTGCACAGACACAAATCGTAATTCAATCAATTAATATCATTATTATTGACGGACTCTCTGGTCTGGTTTGGTCTGGTCTTGTCCATGGGTTGGCATTGTTTGTTTCGTCTAGCACCAACCTCTTTTGGGGTAATTAATTATCATAATTAGAATTTAACTAGGCAGCGTGGCTTTTGTCCCTCTACTCGCCCCTATCTCCATTCGTCCACCCCATCCAAAACAAACGAGAGCTGGGCCCTATATATACATTTCATTGATTTGTTTTGGTTTTTTATTAGAACTATTTTGTTTCAGCTGTCAGACAGACAGAAAGAACAAAAAAGAGAGAGAGAGAGAGAGAGAGAGAGAGAGAGACCTCTCTCACAAATTGTTTTTTAGTGAGGCAGGGTAGGGATGGTTAGTCTCCCTCTTTCTCGTTTAAGAATCTCCCCCTAATCGGGAGCAGCAGCAGCTCTCAAGGGGAACTTATTGACTGTGTGGATTTATTGTGGGAACCAAGTGGCGACAACTACTTAGTCTGTTTAGTCGGTTTTCGGGATTGTTTATTAAGTTTTTGTGAAATTGCTGGAGTAAACAAATGTGTGTGTATTTATTGGAATCCAACTCACTAATCGTATACTCAGCACATCTTTATGACAACAAAAAAGGGTGCTCCTCCTTCTCCTCCTCCATCTGGTGGCTTCTCTTCTGGGCATATCAATTACAATTTGCCTCAGTCTGATTGGCTTAAAGAGCAGCTCCCCCTCCTTCTTTTGGGGTTTCAATTGATTGAGAGATCACATGTGTCCGCGTGTGTGTTACAACAAATGTGTTTCTTTTTTCTGTTTTGAATTAAAAGATCATTTTCACTTTGATTTCAAATTTCAAATTCTTAAAGTCATCAAATGTGCAACTGTAAAATTGCCAACAACAAAGTTGAATCTATTCCTGCCAGAACCAATTACAGCTAAATGGAAACCGATCCATCCAGAAAACGTAAAAGAAATATTTCTCAATTAATATATGTACTCCATAGCACAAACTTGGCCTTCTATGATTATTTTCGACAATTTTTAGTCAAGATTCCAACTCCAATTTGATCCCATTTGAAGTGCAAAAAGAATTCTACAAAAAGTTCATTAGAAGATTAAATTAAGTAAAGTAATCAATAATCTGTCACATATAAATGTCAAAATATCTTTATTTATTTAAATATTTTTCGAATAAGATATGTAAGCATATTAAAAAAGATGCTTTAGGTACTTGTGATCTCTAAAATTCAAATAGACAATCACATAAATTAAACATTTGAAGTAAGAGAACATTTTTCAAAATAACATTATCAATATCAATCAAACATTTTTTTTTGTAAATATTTGTTCAGTTCTACATTTTTATTCGCTTTTGAGTGTTGCTTAAATTCTAAATTTGATATTTAGTTATTAAAGCCTTGAGTTTTTATTACACTAACAAAACTTGTATCTAGTTTTTGATTATCACATTTGTATTGCTGTCAATCGTCGAAAGGAGGTAGAAATCTACCAACAAGTTGGCTTTCCACGCTTGTATTAGGCACTTTTTAATCTCAATTCGAAAACCTGGCTTATTGCTAATACAAGAAAACACCTAAAAAGTGCGAGAGAGAGAGAGAGAGAGAGAGAGAGAGTGAAAGGGAGGGAGAGTCGGGGGTAGAGGAAGAGTGAATCGTGTCCAGTGTATGGTCATAAATTTTATGAGTACCGAATCTGTTGTTTGGCTTGTTCTTATTGCTTTTATCTTATTGTTTGCGATTTCTGGGCGGGTGGATGGTTGGTTGGGCTGAGGTTGGGTGAGGCTGATTGCTAGAGAAATTGAGAGGGGGAGAGACAAAAAGAGTACATAAAACTGATATAATTTCAACAATTTTATTTCTGTAAAATCTGACAGTAATTTCATTTAAATGACAACGTTCACCACTTCCCTACGTCCGCACCCTCTAAACGATCCTTTTGCAAGGTCCGCCCACAATCAACTCAAATTTAGCTGTCTCTTTCTAGCTTGTGCTTATGTGTGTGTGTTTAAAAACGTTTATCCCTGTCAGGTATTAAATCAGCTTGGACTCTCTTTTGGCTTGTACTTTGTTATTAACTCATTTCCGTTATGCCATAAATATGCGAACACGGACGGGCCAGAGCAATTAAAACAATTGCAAGTTAAAATTTACTGCAGCATCCATCCACATCCAATCCAATCCACTGCCAAGGCACAGGCTGTTTGCCATGGCCCGTTGAGTCATAAAACCAAACGAAAGAACAAACAAACAAAACACACACACACACACACACAGGGAGAAATAAAGGTTAACAAGGGGGTGGAGAAATGGGGAGGTAGGGTATACCTACTACATAAGCAGCAAGATGATGGAGGGATTGAGTAGACCATTTCCTTATTGTTAACCAAAGAAATTAGCCGCTTCAAAAAATGAATAATAAAAATTTGCATCACCTTTAACAATACAACAATTTATTTTCATTTATTTTCTTTTCCCGATAGCATATTACTATTTCTAAGTAAGACATTCATTTTTAAACACAATGCAAAAATCACTGGAAGCCAACAACAAACAAAACCAGAGGGCCGGGGCTACCGGGGCTTCGACCGCGTCAAAGTTTGTATACCCTTGCAACTTTTTTAATAACTCTCTCCTTACCCATACCCACCAAAATGGAAGAAACGTTTTATCTAAAAGGTCCAATGTTTGCGAAAGATCGGCCTACAATCTGAGCATAGGGAATAACGAAGTTATTAATCAAAGTCCCTGTATTTCACCGATCGTTCCTATGTGAGCTATATGATATAGTCACCCGAACTTAGTAAAATTTGGCACAGTCTTTTATAGGTGTTTATCAATATTAAATTTCACGACAATAGCTGAGAAAATAACGAAGATATTGAGAAAAGTCACTGTTCGCGACTTTGCAGTTCGTATGATATAGTGCTCCGATCCGGCTGAATCCGAGATATAAAACCCCTGCAGTATATACAAGCGTAAATGCAAATTTCAGCTCTGTAGCTCCTACGGTCTTGGAGGAGTTCGCGTTGATCCAGACGGACGGACGGACATGGCTATTTGAACTCGTCTCGTCGTGCTGATCAAGAATATACTTTATATGGTCGGAGATGCTTCCTTCAATGCGTTGCACACTTCTGACCAAAATTAATATACCCTTTTTCCAAGGGTATAATTAAGAAAATAAAGCCATACACACACACAGCCATATACAAAATGTTTAAGTTCTAAGCAGGTGCGAGTTAATGAGAAAAAGAATTAGAGTACAAATCTGGTAAATCTATTTCGAAAGGGTTTAAAATCTTTGTACAACACATTTTTTTATCTAGAAAATGATTCCTCTTGGTAAGTTACTTTTATTCAAAATTATTTAATTGAATATTTATGAATAATTTTGTTTTTAATTATTAACATCTTTAGTTAATTGCAACATTTTTTTTTCCTTGGCCTTGGTGAGATCTTTAAGTTTTTTCGTAACGTTTTGAATACAGGCGTCCTTGTGTTTGCACTCTTTTATTTTTTTGCATAATCTTCAAAGGATACGAGTTTTTTTGGGGTATAAACAATTCGACCATTGATTTCGTCCCTTACATAGAGTATGAATGTCTCTACAGGGATATTGGTAAAAGATTTTGAACTCCATTGGTCTGGCATGCGATTCTCCGAACTTGAATGCTTAATCGTGGGACTTTGTGAGATCGAACGCATTTTTGGTTGGTATGGTGTTCTTATCACTAATAATGCATAGATAAGCGATTCTATAGCTCCTGGTTTGGCTGTAGCCACTTGTTTAAGAGCGCATCTTGTATGGCTAATATTTAGTTTTGATAGAACTTTCGTATTGAATAGTTTCCAATAGTGCACTTTAGATGAAAAATTATTACTCTTGATGTAGCAACTCAATTGTATGAGTGCGCTGTGAATGGGCTTAAAGAGTTTTGCTACTTCTATGGCATCACTAAAAACACGACGAGTCCCTTCATCAACTTGTACGTTATGTTCTTCCAGCCATTTATAGAGATGCACTAACTCTTTTGAATTTAGCTCACGTATTTGATGCATACTAAAAAAAAAAACAAACAAAAATTTATGAATTTTATAAAAAAAAAAACCAAAACAAATTTCGATATCAAACTCTCAAATTCTTTGACAACTATTGCCAAGTTTGGTTAGTCGGCGACAAAAATTTGATTGGAACTCAATTGAAACATTTTGAGGTAGGAATAATTATACCATGCACCCATAGGGTGAAATGGTATATTAAAGTCGCCAAAATGTGTGTAACAGGCAGAAGGAAGCTTTTCCGACATAAAGTATATATATTCTTGATCAGGATCAACACCCGCCCCGTAATTTGGAAAAACTCGATTATCTCCCGTAATTTTTTACCTTTTGTAATTTGGCACACTTGAATTTGATATCAATACCCAGCAAAATGCCAAATTTGATCAAAATCGAACTAAAAATAGCCAAGTTATGCATATAAACATTTTTCCAGTTGGCCGTTGGCTGGTGGGGGCGCTAGGGTGCTCGAATGCTTGAGTGAGCGAGATACTGAGATATGCTTCTAAAAAGCATGTAATAAATTTTAAATATTTGTTTTACTGGTGTGTAAGTCGGCGAGACGACTTACTTACTTCATTGTTAATTGTTTTGTGAAGAACGTGTTAGAACAAATTATGCTACCTTCGATGTAAGCTTCTGGTTTTCCATCAAGGTTTAGTTATTGCATTTTTCAGTTATTTGAATATTTTGGTTTTTCGGAATATGCAGCCACACATTTTTTAAAAAAATTTTTTTTCCTGGGTGGTTTTTGCGTTTTAGTTTTTTGTGTTGTTTGTCTTTAATGTCCACTGCTCAGTAATAAATGCAAGGCAAACAAAAACAAAACCATTAAATTGAAATGAGCGAATTGGGTTTTATGTCACACACACACACACATACACACACACACAATCAGCCCACTTCCATTTGCTGTTTGCTATATAGCAAATGGCAACTCGCAAAACTTGACGATGCCTGGGAATTGGAAATTCTTTTGGCTTAATTATCAGGGCATGATGCTCGTTTTTGGGTGATTTCATCTGCATATTTCCTTCTCTTGTGCCCACCCCGCACACTGTTACAGGCTCCAAAGTCGCCAACCTTTCCTTCCTTTTTGGCCGAGCAAAACAAAAACCTCAAACCCCAAACTCCAATGACATTGTGTAAACATTGTGAGCGAACCAAAATTTATGTACAACCAAACGAATGAAGACCAAGATCGGGGACCGCGGCCAAGACCGAGAGACAGAGAGACAGAGACAGACTGACACCGTGCGGACCGTGACCAGGTGAAGAGGACCAAGAGAATCGCTTGCAGGTGAGAAGTGTCCATCTTAATCGAAGCAATAAATACACTTAATGAATTTCCTGCAGAGGAAGGCCGCGTCCGACTTGGAGAATTTCGCATTCTATTGGTCATACAATAATCCAATGTCGTCGTCGTTGTCGTTGTTGTAGTTGTTGGTGTTGTTGGTGTGGTTGTTGTTGGACATTGCGTGGCATTTTCGCACCCAAAGGAGGATTGGCTTTGAGAGAAATCCACAACAATTCTGGCGATCGTCGTCTTGGTCCAAAGTGTCATTAAAGTCCTTTAATTTATAGCAGAAAATCAAGTAAGAAACATGCAAGAGACTTGGACCGCGACTTGCGCCTTGGAAATGGGACTGGGACTTTGACTGGGAATGAGTATGAGAATGGGTTAGGAGGGGGACTAAGAGTTGGACTTGCCAACGGTTGTTTGTGTTGGCCAAAGAATCGAATTTTGCTTTTAGCGTGACAAGAGTCGGTTGTGTGTGTGTGTGTCGATTTTGTGGATTTTGACGACTTTGCCGAGTCCAAGAAAGATCTGCCACTAGTCTATATAGTCTGCCGATTCTGCCAAGTCTCTTTGAACATATGGTTTGATATTTTTTCTATATTTAACCATTTTTATTTAGTTTCTCCCCCTTTGAAATGTGAAAGAAAAACCCATTTACATTTCTCCCATCTGCGCGCATCTCTTGTCCAATTCAATTCATAGGTGTGCGGAAGTCATTGGGACAAGTTAATGGCATTTAAGTTATATAAGTTATGGCAAAGTCAACTTCTTTTGTGACTTTTCAACTCAAAAGTGTTCCAGCTCATTTACGAAATGCATCCTCTACACACACACACACTCATACACAGAAATATAGAGAATCACACAGTGAGGAGAGATACATACACATAGATATGGAGAAAGCGAAAGGTGGACTCTTGTCGTCCATCTGTTCAATTGTCCCTACTCAATACATTTTATAGGTTCATTCTGAAGGTTTTGAATTGAAGAACGGTTTTATTTTCCTTTTTTTTTTCGAAATATCTTATCTCATTAAAATGTTTAACTCGTTAGGTAAATACTTTTTACCTTGTTTTTTTGTTTTCCCTCTCTTTTAATGATTTTTTAGATGAAATGAGATCGATATCATAATGACTTTTCACAATAGAATCCTTGTTCTTTCTTTGTGGAATGTTTGATAAGTTTTTCCTGTGAATTTTTTATAATCAGATCCTTTAATCGAAACAAATCTGTTAAACTATATACACTAAATTTATTCAGTTATGAAAAGTGTGGCAATTTTTTGAGCTACTTTCGGTTACTCAATAATTTTAAGGATTATGTCATCTCTCAGTCAGATGCACAACAATCGGTTCACGTTTCATATTAAACTTGCCATTCTTCTTGTTATTGTTGTTATCGAGATTATGGGTAGCAAAGAAAAAAATAGATCCAACAAAAAACTCGAATGACTGAAAGAAAAACATTAAACAAATCCATTGGACGGTAAACCACATGGCAAATCTTGATTGAATCAACTTAATTTAGATCAGAGCTCAGTGATTCGGTTTTGGGTCGTAAAAAGCGCGACACATTGAGATGAGGAGAGGTGGGGTGGGGGGGTTTTTGGAAGGTGGACACGGACATGGACATGGACACGGACTTATCACACGTGTTTGTGCCTGGCCCCGTTATCGGTTCGAATGTGTGGGCAGCAGGAGATGGGCCAGGTTCAGGTCCAGTGTCCCGTTACCGTTCCTCATGTCTGTAAACTTTTATGACACGTGGTGTGTGTGTGTGTGTGTGCTGACTTTGTTGTTGTTGTCCATGCTTTTGACTGTTCTTGTTGCTATTTCCCTTCTTTTTTTTATTTTTTTTGTTGTCGGTACCATGTCTATGGCCAAAGAGCAACAAATAAAACAATGCCTGGGCGTCGAGAGTTTGTTTAATAATAATAAAAACAAATGAAAGAGCACGTAGTTGTGGAAACAATAACCCAAAAGGAAAAACTCCAGGGAGGGAGCGAAGGACAAAGAGTTTGCCACGGTTTTCACTAAAGCAAAGTTGCCCACAGATTTTAATGTCCAGGCTGGATATTGCTGGATAAGTTTTTACTTTCGATATATATTTATCTATCTATCTGTCTATCTCTGAATATCTGTCTGGCACTCCCATGCCTTCAGTTTTGGTGTTACCGCTCCTGTTAAAGGTTGTTTTCTAGTCTCCCATGTGCTATGGTATGGCATTTTGCATGTGACAAAGCAGCAACCAATTACCAAATACGAAAAATGACAACTTGCAACAACACAGACAAAGGGGAAGCACACAAAAAAGTAAAGCAAACAAAAGAGGAGCGGAGAGGGAGAGCGGGAGAACAGGCAGCTGCTGTGCAATCTCCAACCGCAGCTCAAAACATTATCCTGTGCCACCAATTTGATTTGATAGTTGGCACACAGCCGCCATGGCACACTGGACCTGCCCGCCCCCCCTGCCTGACCGTCGAACAAGTCAGCACCCCAGCACTAGAACTTGCGCTACCCCACCGTTTCCCCGTTTTCTGTATCCATCCACTGTAGCTGTAGCAATTGACACGTTAGCTTGGGCAGCATTTGGTACAACAAATGAACGAACAAACGTCCACTCGTTGGTTGCCATTTTACGAGCATGTTGCACCTACCTCTCTAACCATCGACACGGACCCATCAGACCAACAGACAGACAGACGGACAGACCAGCCAAACTATCCACACTAAATTTGTTGGCCCAGCCGCAGTTTGGTACGTGATTTCATCAAACAACAAGAAGAATTTTCAAATCGAAATGCAAAAATTGTGCAAACTCGTGAATACAAAACTACAACAACAGCAACAAAAAAGTAGCTAAAAGAAATCAAAAAAAAAAAAAAAAAAAACAATTTTATTTGTCGAAAGTCGAAATGAAATCACTGGCCCAGGCCATTTGGCATGGGATACTGAGGAGCACACTGGGCTCTGAGTTTTTAGAGTTTTGGTTCTGGTTTTGGTTTTGGTCTGGCGACCAATTTCTGGTCACTTGCAAACTGAATTATATTTTGAGTGGTTGTCTGCACACCACCTCCAACTCCCAGCACCACCGTAACCCCCTCCGCCGTCATCGTCATCAGCCACAGCAGCAGCTCCACCCACCAAACATTGACTTCTTCACCATCATTTCATCTGCATTTCCCCCATTTTCCTGGGATCTGCACACTGTGTTTTTATGTGTTTTGATGTTGTCAAGCAATTAAAAAATTTTGTGTCATTGCCTTCAATAGAAAAACTAAAATAATGAAGCAGTTATATCACAACAACTTTAACATACCCTGCATCAAGCAAATCTCACGATTTGCCAAGTGCATCGACCTCGAGGATTTTTCAATGATTTTTTGGATGTATATTAACTTGATTCTTTAATTTGCCCTCTGGATCAAAATATAGAAAAACTACATAAGGTTATTCATTTTCCATTTATTTCCATTTTCGTTTTATCGTTTAGTAGTTTTTCATTCCACCTTTCGTTTGAGATGGAAAATGAGAATTTCTATGTGGCATTTATGGCTTTCTTTCCACCCCATTCAAATGATGAATAACAACTATTTGATGGGGGCGAGACAGAACTAGAGAGAGAGAGAGAGAGAGAGAGGAGAGCATCCGATGGCATTTGTGGGAAATTGTATAATTGAAAATTCTTCAACTGACGTTGTGAATATTTCTTTTTTTATATGAAATATAATGATAGTAGAAGATAAGATAAGATCCGTGAACTATGTAGGTTTAAGATTAATAAAAATTGTTAATAAAATGTGAAAAAAAAAAACACTGGCCATACAATGCTTTAACTTAACGTTAGATATGTCTTAAAGTTAGATGTATCCAACTAATCATTAAAGAATTTTACTTGTTCTACTGCTTTAAACTAACTTTAACCTAATTACAAATGAACGATAGATGACTGTTGGGTGGGTCAAGTAGCGGGGGTAGAAGGCGTGTTAATAATTAAAAAAGAAAATATCACATCAACGAGATATGTATGTTTATGGATCTCATCAGGCTATAAACATTGGTCATTTCACATCACCCACCTGGCATCAGTTGGCAGTTGGCATCTCTGGCATCTTGGTAGTAGTACTCATTATTTGGCATATCCATAAAAACAAAGAAGAAGAAAAAAAAAATGTTTTGCAAACTTAATGTCCATTCTAACTAGCTGTTTGCAATCGAAATAGACGAATAAAAATTTGTATTTCCTATCAAATATCATGGAAACATTTTCTGGCTACCTACAAGATCGTTTATATGTATGTACGTACCCCCCAAGGCTCCATTACGCATAGTGGCGGCGGTTCAAGTCGTTATACTTTTTACGAGTCTACCTCCCCGTAGCCCCCCCCATTACACCATCCTTCCTCTTTAGTTCACTAGTCAACTCTGACTCAAGCCCGAGCCCGAATCCAACAAATCGCATTAGTTAATCCGACAGCAAAAAGGAGAAATCCAAAAAGAAAAGCAGAACAGCAGAGACAAAAATAAAAAAAAAAAAAAAACGTCAAAGTGGAAGGAAAACAAAAAAAAAAAAAAAAAGAGGAAAATACACCAACTAGATGGGAAGGTTCTCGCTTTACGTATGATAATTTCATTGAATCTTGTTTTTTTGCTCCGCTTATTTAACTATTACCACTTCCTATATAGTGTAGTCAGTTGGTCTGTCGGTCGGTTAGTCGGTTGGTCGGTTAGTCCGATGGTCGTTCGGTCGATGGTTTCAGCTCTGATTTATTGTTTGTCATACGCTTTGAAATTGCGCTTTAAATTTTGCAACAATTACATGGCCATGGCCATGGCTATAAGAAGAGAGGGTTAAGGAGAAGGCTAAGGAGGAGGAGGCGGCGACTTCTTCTTCTTCTTTAGCTGCCACTTCTGGCATTGTTATCTCTCCCTCTATACTCCTCCTGCTCCTGCCTGCACCTCCTGCGCCCGTTCTATCCAACGTCACTATATTGACTATTTTTTTCGCGCTTAAGTTGTCGTTGTTGTTGTCGTCGTCGTCGTTATATTCCTTCCTGTCTGGTATAGCAAATCGTCAGCGTTGAATTCCTGAGCTTGAGCCGGTCGTCGTCGAGTTGTTCGTCGTTTCGTTTCGTTCGTCTTTCAGTGATTTATAAAAGGTGCAGAAAAAGAGGTAGTACGTAGTAGTTGTAGAATCATTCTTTGACGTTGGGCCCAAAAGAATTTGCAGCTCCCCATACATATACAAATAAAGAAACACACACACACACATACACACACGCACACGCACACGTAAAGAAACAGAGAGCAAGAAACATGAAGAAGCTTTTAACGAACTCTTTTCATTTGTACTTGGGGTACGAAGTATGATGACAAGGTTTTTTATTTTAAACCTTCTTGATACACTTCTAAGTGACAAAGTATGACTAAATTGCCATCAAGGTTTATGAAATCAACAAAATAATATGCGATCCGCCAAAACTAGGATCGGAGGGCCACGTAAGGACATGAGTACAAGGCTTATATTCGATTTGTGTTTGAATAATCAACTGTTATACTCAGGGGAGATATTTAACTGTTGCATTGAGCCGCTCGACTTGACTGTTATACTGTTATATATATATATATATATATAATCAATATAACTGTTATTTTTCAATCAATATACTTACATAGGTCTTACGCAAAACTGTTATACTTGACTGTTATGTGCTTTTTTATACACAATGGTTATACTAGTTTGTTTTATACGACTTTTATACTTGATGGTGTTTTTTGATTGTTATACTCAAGTGTTATACTGCACTGTTGTAATCGAATGTTTATCCTGTTATACACAAAACTGTTATAACAAGTTAATTTTTTTTCGTTTTATTTACCCTTTCAAATTGTTGTTCGTTTTTTGCTCCTACTAACTTGTTTAGCTTTTGTTAGGGTATTTCATTATTTGTATGATTTCCTCTTTATCATTTCCTTTCAAGTTTCCCATTTGGTTATGCATATGTATCGTCTCTTCAGATCGGCAAAAACATACGTACATACATATGTGTAAGTACGAGCAAGCGGCTTTTGATTCAACGAATAGAAGGTTGTTGGTTTTGTTATTTTTTTTCCTTCTCTTCTTTTGTATTTAAAATTTTGCTAAACACAAAAATGTGTAGTGCAGTGACGAGTGAGCGGGTTCCTTTCCTGTCTGTCTGTCTCTCTTTCTGTGGCCAGAAGTGATGACAACAAGCGACGTATGAGAGCAGCAACAGTAGACGCAGAAGCCGAGAGACAAGACGAGACGTTTTGTGCCGCATTTAAATTTCAAATTGGTTCGTTAACATGAAGTTAACATATCTGCTAATTGCTGATTGCCAAAGTCGCTCGCAGAACCGAAGCTGAACAGAATCGAAGCTGAACCTGAACCCCGGCAGCTACCTTGTATCTTGATGCCTCAGTGCAGGCACCAGCATCCACAAGTGTGTGTGGCAGTCAGAGCGACAGACAGGCAGGAGGCACACAGGCACACAACCATTCAACCATCCAACCATCCAACCAACCAACCAGCCAGGCAGGCAGGCAGGCATATTGCAGTTTTCTAGTTGCTGTATCCACTCTACTCTACTCTACTCTACACCACTCCACTTCACTTCTCGAAGCGTATCTAATAGACACGCAGCAGCAGGAACAGAAACAGGAGCAGGAGCAGCTACAGCATTAGCAGTAGAAAGCCTTGCCTTTCTTATGGAAATTCTGTTTCATGTTCTGTTGTGTGTTGTGAAAAGTTAAGTTCATTAAGTGTTAGTATTTGAACCTCTGGGGCTAGGGCCAGCCAGGACAGCATCAACTGAAACACCAACAGCAACAGCAAGAGCAGCCTTGCTGCTTGCCATCGATACCAATCTCAGTTGCTGTTGCTGCTGATGAACAAATTCAAGCACCGCAGACACCTTTGATAAAGTAAGTCTCTCCGTCTCTCCACCTCTCTCTACCTGAACTGAGCTGCGTCTCTGAGGCCGACTCTGAGATAACCAATTGATGCAACACGCCCAGAGGTGGAGCTAAGGCTTAGACCCCTTGGGTGGCAAATATTTTGACAAGATATTGAACCGACGACGTCGACGAATGACTTCAAACAAAAAAAAAAAAAACAACTACTATCGTTAGAAATTGTTTAATAAGCCAAAAGTTTATGCTTCAAACAGGTGTTGAAAGCAATTCCCCAATTTAGTAAGATGCTTCGCTCTTCCCTCCACCCCTAGGAATCATTCATTTGAATCAAAAATTGATCTCTCTTCGCTCGACCTTGCGAGGAAACAATTAAGCAAGCTAATATTCGGCCACATGATCCCTGTTGGCTGAAAAATTTAATTTAGCATAGTTAAATATCATCAGACACGTCTACTTCATGTGTATTCCAATTTCAGCGAACAAATTTCAACTTGTTTTCCCCTTTTTTCAGCAAAAACAGAAAATTATGAAATATGCAAAGCAATAAACAATTTAAAATCAAATAAAAAGACAACTTCATATGCAACCCGAATCCGCATCGATTGGAACACCAAAAAATATCAATATTTTATGCTTTAAGCATTTGTTTGCTTAGAACGACCTCCAAAAAAAAAAAAAAAATTATATATAAGTTATATATGAATGTATATGGAAAAAAGAAAAAGAACCTCATGAGCCACATGAGAGACCCAGAGTCAGAGTCAGAGTCGGAGTTGGAGTCAGAATCAAAGTCGAAGCCGGAGAAGCTTGGAGAACTTGCGGATCTGGGAGCTGTGAGCTCTGAGCTCTGAGCTGAGGCTGCTGCCTACTTCATTCGGCGAAAAAATGTTGCGGCTGCCGCCGGTTTTGTTGTTGTCTAAATTTATGATTATTGCCCTGCCAAGCATCTTACGCGATGCGAGGCAACATTGGACGCCGACTCAATTCGCCTTAGCTCAAAAAAAGCAACAACAATCAAGAAAAAAAAAAGAAAACCAGAGGGCCGGGGCTAACTTCGACCGCCACAAAGTTTGTATACCCTTGCAACTCTTTTGGTAACTCTCTCCTTACCCATATCCATCAAAGTGGAGAAACGTTTTATCTAAAAGGTCCAATGTTTGCGAAAGATCAACCTACAATCTTAGCGCAGGAAATAACGAAGCTATTGATCAAAGTCACTGTATTTCACCGATCGTTCCTAGCTATATGATATAGTCACCCGATCTTGATCAAATTTGGCACAGTCGCTTATACGTGTTTACCAATATTTCACGACAATAGCTCAGAAAATAACGAAGTTATAGAGATAAGTCACTGTTCGTGACTTTGCCGTTTGTTTGGGAGCTATATGATATAGTGATCCGATCCGTCTGAATTCAATATATGCAAGCCTACATGCAAAATTTCAGCTCTGTAGCTCTTAAGGTCTTGGAGGAGTTTGCGCTGATCCAGACGGACGGACATGGCTATTTGGCCATATGGCTTTTTATGGTCGGAGATTACCAAAATTAATATACCCTTTCTGCAAGGGTATACAAATGCAAGTGGAAGCCAAAGAAGCGGGTGCACTACCACTGAACGCCTGAACGAAAGAGGTGAACCAGGAGCAGGGAGAGTGGGCAGGGGGCATATAGTAGAGGCCAGACCAAGTGATTTTGCAGTTATAAAAATTGGATTTTGCGCGCAACTTAATCACATTTTCGCCTTCAATTTTTTTTTTCCACTTCGTTTTATATACATGTATTTTTCTTCCTCTTTTTTAAGTCCTCCAACTCCATTGCGGAGCTATTTTATTGCCGTCGACTTTTTGTGTGACGATTTTTGCTTGGTTGTTTTTTTTTGGTTTTCCGTGTGCGGTTTACTTTTAGAGATGGCAATATAAATCAGTTTAGATTTGCCCAGGCTGCTGGCTATATAGTGGAAGAACAATTTCCACACACACACACAGACACACACACGCTGGCATCTCTAACAACTTGGGGATACTACTCTCGAGTTCTGGCCCTCCCTCTTCCCTCCACAGTTTTCAGGTCCCTTGGCAGTATGCGAAAATTTACGATTATATCGAAATCTGATGGTTTATACGCGGGCCGAAAAAAGAACTTACTTTGTAGGTTTATATTCTGTCTCTCTCTCTGTGTGTGTGTGTGTGTTTCTGAAGATTTACGTTTAAAAATTAATTTACGATTCCAGAGAAAATCAAATTACGCAGTCGTTGTTATAGTAGTAGTCTCCTCTAACTATTTATGTGCCACCAACAAAGTTTTATTCAAATTACGTTTTCGTAATTAATTCCGAAATAGACTGACTGAACGGATCCGATAGATAGACTCTTTGCGACTCTTGGGGAAGGCTAATCCGTGTGAGATAAAACCAGTTTCTTTTTGTTTGTCAATCCCTCTCCCGCTATATCCCCTTTTTGCCACCCTCCTCGCCACTGTTTTACGCCGTCATCATCATCACACCATTTTTTAATGTAGCCAATGATTAACCAATAATGATAGTGAAATAGCAGTCAGTCAGTTAGTAAGTAAGTAAGTAAAATATGTATGGACTATCTCCTACTGGCAGGGGCTGGAAATTAAATGCACATATGCAATTGCATTTGGCTCGTAACATGTAAATGAGCATTCAAATCTAAAGAAAGAGTCTTACTTCCTCTTTGGTGTTTTTTATAGGCCATTACGTTGAATGCAATTCGAATTAAAATTGGACAGCGTTTTATTTTTCCCTTTCTTTTCTTCACTCTTTTTTGTTAAGTTTGAAGAATAGATAATAAATTGAAGATGAGTGTGGCCTGAGGGGCAATGGGAACGATATTATATTATAATGAACACAACAGCAACTATGGTTGGTCATAAAAGTAATAAAAGAAAAATAAAATTATTAAATGCTAGAGAATTTAGTTTCACTTAGAAGTCTTAGGAATTTGAAGTCTTTGAGAATGATTAATAAGATGCTTGAGTCATTTTCTAGTTAATTCAAACTCAATTTAACAGAACAAATTTCTGTAGGGATAAAGTTACAAGCAGTTACCAATAGATTGGAACATCCATTGTCATCTTCCCTAGATATTAACTTCTTGTTCTTTTATAAAAGACTTACCATACCTTAAAAAACGAAAAGTGTTTAGCTTTAATTGGATCTAGAGTCATCCAGAGAGCATTTGAGACATTCAAGTCCTTTCGATTCGACTCTTAGAACTTCCATTGTTAGTTCAAAACATTTGAGACTTGACTATGTTTTTGCTTTTGATGTCATAGAAATGTATACAGTTTAAAAAAAAAACGATCGTCTGGAATTCGATATTTCTAAAGGTCAACAAAGCTATGGGTAAATGGCAAAAATATTGACTTAGTTTTGTATACTTGAGTTGATTGTTTTCCTTTAAAAGTTAATGATATTGATGGTCGATCTCCATATCGATCAAATTTTGTATGTAATGTCTTTATTATAAACGGCAGATGCAATTTGATAATTAACTATTTCATTTTGTAGCTTCTCCTAATAAGATAATGAGGATAGAATATGCTGCAATTTGTGATGGGGCCAAGTCATGTTGTTGTTGTTGTTGTTGCTGAAAGTTATTGTGGGGCAAAAGAACGTTTTGGAATGGTTTTTATCGCATTGCAATTGTTTTTATGCTTTTCTTTCTTACGAATAACATATCGCTAATTTAATCCAATAAATGTGCAGTAAAGCTATCGTAATAGTTCAAAACAAACCATTAAATGCTTACGTATCAGAGACTTCCTTTTTTTTGGTGTGTGTAATACTCATTCTCATTCGTGGATTATGCGCAATAAAACGTTTCGCATTTAAAGGTTTCGTACCCTATCAAGAATTATGGGCTAGTTATAGTCGCGCCATATATGTTTATGTGCATTTGTATATACATATACATATGTATATATCTGAAGGTAGTATATATACTTATATATTTGTAAAGGAGTCGTGAGAATTGCCATGTAAGATAACGGTTTATGCAAAACCTAACCTTCTACATGCCAATTAGCATGCACTAAAAGTGCAAAAAAGACATTACATCGAAGACACACCATGCATGAGTAAAAAAAAATAAAAACACAGGCGACCAAAGAGTGAGTGAGTGAGTGAATGAGTGAGGGTCTCCATTTCCCCACACTCCTCTCTCTCTCGATCGAGTGACTAGCTGGGCTGACCATTTAAATAAAGTTACGACGATTTACGTTAGACTTTTCGGGCCGTGTAATTGAAATGTGTGTGGGGAGAGGCAAATGGTGGGAGGTGAGCATTGGAACATTGAAGGTGGTGGCACTGGACAGAGGAGCTGAAGTGCAACTATAAAATTAGTTTTCATGGCGTTAAGAAACGCGTCTTCTTTTCGTTCCTTACCCCCCAACCCCCACCCTCCTACTGGTTTCCAGCGAAAGAAATTCAATTTAAATGCATTTCGAAGTCGACTCTCGACTCTCATGTCTTCTTTTATGGCCGCATAAAAGGTTATCGGCATTTAAAAGGGCAAACAACTATGGACAACAAACGAAAAATAAAACTATTAAATAGCATTATTTAGAGGGTGATTGCGGTGTCCGAGTGCGTGCAGAGGTCCGCATAATTGGTACAATGCCTTTTCCATTCCATCGACAATGATAAGCAGAATAAGAATAAGTTTAAAAGTCAAGTGCATAGAGACCAATCTCTCCCACAGACCTATTTAGACTGAAATAGAGACATAGAGACAGACCAAGTGAGTGAGTAGCCAAACAAAAGAAATACACTTTGCGTGTTTTTTATTCCAAAGCTAAAAAACCCCTAGGAGAAAACAAAAAAATACACACATACTTACAAGATGGAAAAGAAACTAAATATGCTCATATTTTCATAATTGGCCAAAAAATAAAAAAAGAAAAGAATTGACTCGCTGAGCAATTATTATAATTGCATAATTTTACCCATTCTAAACAAGCCCGAAAAATATTTATAAATAATAGCCACATGACAAGCGATTGAGACGGCATATGTATGTTCAAAACTACACTGAAAGAAATCAAAGACCACCAACCAAAAGCAAAAAGCCTATACACAAATTAATCTCTTGTTAGCCCAAGTGGAAACTCAATTCAATTTTTTTGTTGAGTGATCTTCGTTTTATCCTTTGGCATTTGGTTTTTTTCAGTGCATTGATATTTAGCTAAATTTATATGTTTTTACGGTTTGAATTTATGTGTTGGAGACGCCAGCAGCCGCCGCCAGCTTAGCTCAGGTTCGCCCGCTTTATTTTGGCTCCGAGATTGGGCTTTGGCTGATTTTTTTTTTTGTTGGTTTTGGGGGGAGTTTTGGGTTTGGGGATTCGGGTTCGGGTTTCGGTTCGACTTGAACGTCCAGGAAACAATTATCAACATGCTTGCTTTTATTTTTAGATGGGGGCGCTCGTTGGTTGGTTGCTTCGCCGGCTACGGAAGCGACATTCAATGGCCACCGGTTTGGACTGCGTTTCTCTTCATCTGTTTTTTTTCCCCTTCTTACTTTGGTTTCGATTCGTTTCTTTCGTTTAGCCCAAAGGCTTCGAACTCCTCAACCGCTGCGCATGCGTTTAATTTGCTTTTGGAGACCAAAGTCGTCGTCGTCGTCGTCGTCGTCGAAGTCCGAGTCCATTTTTGCCTGTTTTCAGTTTCATTTTGGGACAGGCGAGCGAAAATGGGAACGAGAGAGAGAGAGATGGAGAGCAAGAGGGGCGGTTGATTCAAATTAGCCACGTCTTCAGCAGCAGCACAAGTAGAAGACGGGAGTTAAAATAAAAAAAATATCAGGCAAGAAACAACAATGGAATAAGCAGGCGTTACCCCAGAGGCGTATACCAAACCAAACGAGCCACGAACTGGACCTCGTCCTCTACTCTCCGTTTTCATTCGTTCGTTTTCTTTCCGTCCGTCAGTTGTCCGTTCGTTTTATCCGTTCGTCTGTCTGTCTGTCTGTCTGTACGTCCGGCCCGTCTATCTATCTGTCTGTCTGTCTATATGTGCATATGCGTTTCACTGGGGGCTTGATTATAGGGTCGAAATTGCCGGGTTCAACAAGATTATTAATGTGCGCCTGACTGCCTGCCTGGCTGACTGCCTCGTCTTGTTGTTGGCCAGTAACGGTTCAACTTTTGTGGCGCAACCCTCCAAAAACAAAAACTACACCAACAAAATATGTAGGTATATAAATTTTCATCTTAAACTTTTGTTTGTTTTTTTTTCATTTTTTTTTTTTTTTTTTGGTTATGTTTCTTGTTCAAGCAAATTAATTCCCGAATGACAAACAAATGAAATGGTCAACACCCACACGAAGCAGTCAAGATATAGGAGACAGGGGAAAAATGTGTTGGAAAGGTGAGCTATGGGGGGAGGGTATAGAAGAGGGAAGGCCAAAAGAGTGCGAAAATAATGTTATAAATACTTATGCATCGTATGTTGTGTTGTTGTTTGTTGTTGTTGTCTTGTCCCACAGCTTCTTTCAGATCTCTTTCACTCTATATAGCTCTTTTGCGTAGGTTGTTGCTTTCGGACTTTACAATAAAACAAAACAACAACAAAAACACACCAACAACAAAGTGAAAAAAAAAATGTTTTCGGTTTTCTTTTTTTTGTGTTTTTTGTGTATTTTGAGTTACATATGTTCATTGCTGACATATCCGCAATGTGGCAGCATAATATATAAATTGACATTGACAGTTGACATTTGTGGTACATAAATGTTAGGCCCCAAAGTCCGTTCATATATCATGTGATGACCATCAGCAGCAGGCGGCGTCGTCGTCGTCGTCGTTGCCGTTGTTGTCGTTGTTGTCGTTGTCTTACTTATAGACTGAAACCTGGTCCAGGTTTTGAGCTTTCTTTCTTTGTCTTTTGTTTTTTTTTGGTTTTTTGTTTGAGTTAATTTGTTGTTGATAGGTTGACATTTTCAATTGGGGCAAACAAGACTCAAGTTCTCGGCATGTGGTGGGATATTTTTTTTCTTTTTTTTTTTTTTTGTTATATGGAAAAAGGTGACCGCAATTCAATTTGATTATAGATATCAATAATTGGTCGAGATACAGATACTTATTATGTGTAATTAATTGAAATGTTTGCTACTTATATATAAATATATTTTTAAATTTGTATGTATATTTCCCCATCTAAGGATTAGGGTTTCGTGTATGACATTTGTTTAGTTAACAAAGACATTTTGAGACATTTCATTAGCTTTTCTTGGAAGTAAACGATGACTTGATCAACAACTGAGATTCGAGAGTATCCTTAAAGAATTGGACAGCTGAATTTCAACAGCATTTGATGAGATGTGGAACTTCCAGGTTGAAGGACAAGAGGAAGGTAAAGATTGATCTAATAATATAATTTAAAGCTTAACTTCTGACAGATTTCAAAATCTAAAGGTATGGAGAAATGGCTGGCACTTAAATTTATAGATGTTTCGGTTTCGTTGTCTTTTATAACTATCTCATTTGTATTCCCATGCTAAACCTTTCCTGTGCTGTGGTGAGCAACAACAATTTTTGGCACTTCAATTTCAATTTTTGTGGTATCACGTCATCCCATAAAGAACTCTAATTTAGGGCTTCCTTTAACCGAAAAATCAAAGAGGCAAATGCATCAGGAAAGTTATTTTTTGATTAAGTCTCCGCCCCCTCCCTCCATCAACCACTCGTTCCTTTTTCTAATTAGTATGCCCGCTCATGTGCCAGCATATCAAGTGATGATGACGGCACCACATCGAAACAGAGGGATAGAGATAGGGATAGAGCTGGCGATGGAGATGGAGATGGAGGAGACCTGCATGGCAGTCAATCAGTTCGGCTGGCAGGAAGGATTTTCAAAACACTCGATGGGGCATCAAAGTCAAGCAGTCTGCTCCTGACCAGACACCATGTCTATGGTATTAAATATGTTAATTGTTTTTTTTTTTTGTTCGTTGTTATCGCATACATTTTTTGGACCTGGAATCCTGGAGAACCCGCAGAGTGTGAGTGAGAGAAAATAGGTTCAACTTTCATGTGCCGAAATGAAGTTTGATTTTACTTTAGATAACAATCAATCGACTTGAAATGAACTCTGTAAATTTATTTAAATTGAGGCAAGGTTATGGTAGAGTAGTTCGCAGTGCGACACCTTACACTAAAACTGAAGCGGGCAGGGAAGGGTAGGGCATGGCAGGGCAGGGCCACTGCCAGGGCGGGACGAACAACAACACGCACATCAAGTGGAACAACAATGGAACATAATGTTTTTTTTTTTTTGTTAACCCATCCCGTTGAAAGAAAAAGAGTTGCAGAGGTGTCTGTACTCCCTTCCCCCGGCAAAACCTTCCTTTTGGGTACCCTTCTCAACCTTTTCTCTGTCTCTCTCAGTTGCACTGGGTTCTGTATTGTCTTTTGTTTTGTTATTTTTTGAACTTGTTTCGTATCGTAAATTCAATAATTTTTGACATTTTATTGCATTTTTATTGCGTTTGTGACATCATTAAACGTTTTTATGACTTTTCTTTGTCGCTATTTGGTTGAGCTCTGAACTTGTTTTCTTTTTTTTTTCTTTGTTGTTTTGTTATATTCCAAATTTATTTATTTTTTTCTCTTTCGTTGTTTGGAATGCTCTATAATTGGTAAGAGTCAAGTGGGCATATATTTGGCATATATATATAACAAAAAAGATAGTTAAATGTATTGCCCAAATATTTTATGTAAAAAATAACTAAACATTTTTGTCGGATATGTTTTGAGGTTTTATAAGTTTATCATTTTTGATTATAAATATGTCAATTAACCACATGCAGACATATTTCATTTGTATATCAATCTGATTAAAAAATTGCATCATTTAAAGATTTAAAGCAGATGCTAAGACTAAACAATTGTTCAACTTGCTTAGATTTTGAAATCGAACCATTTATTTTATCTACTTTTATCTGTTGTCCTTTACTAAGGGTTTTGCTTCAAAGTATCCTTAGGTTGTGAAATGTGTAAACTGCAGAGTGTCTCCAGGTCGGCTCTTTTTTGGTAGTTCTAGTAGGACACTTATTGGGTCACATTGTGACCATTCTCTGACTTCTGCCTACCAGCCAGTCAGCCTGCTTGTTGTCAATAATAAAAAGCCGTTTGTATTTTCTTACCATTTGGAAAAACGTGCATATTAAATGCGCGTTGTTTGGTTGCATCTTGGCCTCTTCCGCGCGACCTTTTTTTATTCTTCTTCATTGTCGTGTTGTGGCCCTTTGTGCCTTGGCCCTTTTGCTAACAGCCATGAAATTAGACACATGTGACCAAAAAACGAAGAGAAAAACGGAAAAGGGTTCATGACCCTGTCGTGGGAGGGGAGGAGAGGAAGACACCGAGAAAAAGTGAAAAATATTGGAAACTTAATTACCTTTTTTTTTCGTGTTTTTGTTTTGTTGGGCAGGTTCAACTTATAAACATTAACTTGGAACTTCCTAACGAAGCAGCTGACAGTTGGGTTACACCCGCGCAGTTAGAGAAGGATCGAAAGGGCAATGAGGAGTGGAGCGGGAGGCGACACATGGAGAGGGTTAATGGCTAATGGTTTTCTTCGATTTTCTCATGTGTAAAATTGTTGTAAGTTTGTTAATTTGTTTAATTGTCTTGCTCCAGTCCTCATGTGAACACATCATCGTCGTCATCTTGTGCGGTTGTTGCTTGTCCGTCTGTTTGTCTGTCTAGACGCAATGAAGCCGAAAATGTTTTTTGAAAGAAATTTAACTATTGTAGCCCTCCTCCAGGGGGGGTTTCCTTTTGTATAATACAACATAAAATTCTTCATCCTCTCTCTCAGAGAGACACATCAGGTGTACCAAAAAGAAAAAGAAAACTACAATGCTAATGAAACCCTTTTTTTCTTAGCATATTTCTCAAACGATCGTGACGATGATGCGTTGCTGCCTGCTGCCCCCTTCGATGCGTCTTTGTGTTGAACTGTGAAGAAAAAGTAAAGCTGAACAACAACACAATCATCGGCTTAAATGGCGCTCTTTTGGGGGCCGCCTTGAACAATAGTTGTAGAAAATAAAGGCGCTTTTTTTTTGGTTTTTGGGGTTTCTTATTTTTCTGAAATATTTTTTTTGTTTTGTCCATTTTTTTTTTTTTTACAAAGCAATGAATAAGTTACATGTGTACACTTGCAGACAAAAGGGCCATGAATACACTTCGATATGGTAATGCCATGTGAATTGAGTTTGAAACGAATTGGTAGAAAATTTTGAATGGGAAAAAATGCTCAAAAGATCGAAGCCGAAAGAAAAAAAATTCATTCAAACAGTTAATGGGCTAAAAGGTCTTTTCTTGGGTGCCCAAAACAAACCGTAAACTAAAATGACTCTCAAGAATTTGTATTAAAATGATTCAATCGATGATTGGAACCAGCAACTAAAACATTTTCTGATTTCATCCACGTCTCTTTGATTATGAAAGGGTTTTTTTTTTTTGATTGTTTGCTTAGTGTTGTATAAAACATCTTTATTCAGTTGTTGCAGGACACGTGCCTTTGTTACTCTCTCAGCTCAAGGCACAAACGAGTTTATTTAGAAAAAATATATATTAAATTCTTTCTAGAATTTCAAAGAATCTTTTGTGCTAGAAACAAATAGAAGATTTATTTTTTTCAGTTTGCTAAAGTGTCAAAGTGAAAGTAACACACAAGCATAGATGGTTTTACTTAGTTAAGGCTTATACAACACTGCTAGGATAGATTGATGTGATACAAAGTTTAGATTCTTAAAGACATTTCCAGTGCTAAACCAGTGCGGATCCAAGGATTTACTTTACTTTTAACACTGTTTAGACACAAAGATTCGAGTACACTTAAAACTCCAGACTTTTTCTATACGAATGTTTCCTTTTTAAAAACTTCAGCAGTATTTATTGATCGGACGGAAGGTTTTGCTTAGTGAAAGCTTTCCCAACACTGTTCAGATTTAGGATTTTTATAAGTAAGTGCTATACAGTATACCACCAAACAAGAATGTACATACATATCTATTTCATAAGGATACAACGATTTGCTTAATAAATACTTTTTCACGATGATGGACTTCTTTAGTAAGGTCTTTTCGAACACTGCTATACAAAAGTTTGCCATTAAAAGACTTTTGCAGTATGTAACTACTTATTGTTCTTATCCAAGGATTTACTCAAAAAAACATTAAAAAAACTGATATTTTCAACACTTTTGACTGCATGTCCCATTTTACTTTTGCTTTTTTATTCCCGATAATATCACCTAATTTTGAACATTATCAATCACCTGTGTTAATTTATGGTCTACCCTTAAGCTCACCATTTTACACATTCACTAACTCTGCTGATTGTTCGCCGGTTGTCCACCCCACCCTCCGCTGTTTTGGTGAAACCTGCCCCGCTGGTATCCTAATTAAAGCGACACCTTTTATGGGATACATACAGACATACATACTCACATCTTTGTACATAAAACATTCATTTTTAATTCAAGCTTTTAATCATTTGTCAGTGAAATTGTAGAAATTAATAAATTTTTCATGAGACAGTTGAGTGAAAAATTAGACAAGTTAGACTCCCCTATCTATGCGACAATGTACCCCGGACCGCCCCTGATCCACACAACCCCTAAGCCATATCGCCCGTTTAGACCAATTTGAAACCCTATTTTAGATATTACCCCTATACACTATGCTAATTATGTGAGATACCCCAACAAATTCGATGTCTGTATATAGAGTTTTACTTTAATAAAAATGTTATAATAATTCACTTTTTGTTTCCTGAAAGGAGAGAGAAATTTATTGAGTCGGTTAACCTGAAAGGCTGCACATGCTCAATGGTCGGACACATGTGACGTAGATAGTGACGGGGGTTAGTTCTCTTCTTGGTTCGATGTTGCCTTTTTTTGACCACAACCAAGAAGACACGCAACCAAATGGAACCGAACCGAACCAAACTGAACTATCGAGCATTCTAGGGTTGTCGTGTATGTGTGTGTGTGTGCGAGTGTGTGTATATAAATTTAATTTAGTCGGTCGGCTGTTTGCGCCTAACAATTAAAAGGCAAACTTCAACTAGAAACAATTTTCAAGATGAATACAACAAGATAAGAGGAGTGCAGAGAACGAGGGTCAAAGCTGTCGGTCGGCATGAAGTTGACGCCTGCATACGATGGGAAGACTTTGTGCACTAGAGATGGGATATCCTAGACAAAATACAAAACATGCTAACTGCAGGCACGTTGAAAAGTACCTTAATTATTTAAGTAGGACCTTAATAGAACTTTGATGTACATTTAACTAAAGTTATTTACTTGCAATTAGTTGTTAATTCATTAAAACTAACTTTAGTTAGAACTAACCTTATCTTTCTATTCATGTGCTTCATGCTTAATTAAAAGCAAGTTACAAATAGAGTTTGATTTATTAATAAGAGACCATAGTTTGGATTATAGATAGAAAACTTAACAAAATCAACAATTTCGATAAATATTCACAGATTTAAGAGGATCCCCTTAGTGGATAGATGGTTCGTTGTCTGTTGTTCGTGTCACGGTCTCATCTTTAGTGCGTAGATCGTATGCGCCGGCGTCTCTCAAGTGACACAGCAAATGCGTGTCCCTCCATCTCTTCCCCCCACCCATCCCCATCCACATCACCATCTCCAATACCCAAAGCCAAAGTCAACCCCAACTACTTACGTGCATACCTGACGCAAAAAAATGTTAATAAAAATCATTTAGACAAAAAAAAAAAAAAAAAAAAACTGAAATATAAAGGAAGGAAAAATAGTGTGTGAGACCATTTCTCAGCTCGTTTCTTAAGCGTTTCAAATTGACTTTAGTCTTTTGGCCTGACTCTCCATGGAATATTAATTTTTTGTTTTTCGTTTTTTTTTTCTCTCGTTTGGGGGGGCAGGTACATATA
The DNA here is from genome assembly GCA_018150345.1 of Drosophila equinoxialis. Classification (NCBI taxonomy): domain Eukaryota; kingdom Metazoa; phylum Arthropoda; class Insecta; order Diptera; family Drosophilidae; genus Drosophila; species Drosophila equinoxialis. Next base: position 2,336,950 of record JAECWI010000868.1, on the reverse strand, counting down.
TGCAAATGAATTCGTTTGAACGTTAATGAGTTGAAAAACGCCTCCTGTCTTTGTTTTTGTACCTTAGTGTGGCACAGCCGCCATAGCCGTGGCTGTTGCTGTTGCTGTTGCCGTTGCCGTTGCCGCCGATTGTTGATGTTGCCTTCTTTTTCGCTCTTGCCGCGTTGTGTGGCTGCTACTGAACTTCAACTTCACTTCAATATTAATTAAAGAAAAAAAAGATTTTTTCGTTTTCTTCTTGTTGTTGTTGTTGTTGGTGTTATTGTTATTGTCGTTGTTTTCTGTTGCTGTTGGTTTTTCTGTTATTTCTGTTATTTTTTTCTGCTACTCATTTGCGTTGTCAGCATTTTTATACCCTTAACCAGAAATGGCCTAATCCATATTGGCTACAACATCACCGAACATCGTTCTGGTTATATACATATATGTTATGATTGATCAGCAAGTTGTAATTAGCAAATTTGAATGGCAAATGGAAAAGTTATGTATTTGAACCGCCCACGACTTAATCCTTGTCTAAAGCCAAAAGAAAGTTGGCCAAAAGAGTATCTTGACATCGGTTCGAAATATATTCGTGGATGGCTTTCTGGCTTCTTGTTGTCTTGGCTGTATTTTATTTCCTTTAATTAATCATATGCAATTTGGGGAGTCTCGAAAAAGATCTCAACTCTCAACTGTGTTGATCCACTTAATTATTTAGCAATTTATTCTCACAATTGTTAACAATTTTTTGTTCGTTATTCTTTTCGGTTTTTTATTTTTTATTTTTATATAGTTTGTAGTTTTTTTTGTTGTTTGTTTTCCGCTTTGCACGTTTTGCGTAGTTTGGTAGCCAGTTTTGTTGGTTTTTCTATAGTTTTCGGGGCTTTTGTTTTTTTTTGTTTTTCTGGGGGGAGAGTTGGGGGTTGCCATTAAACTAATGAAATTAGGAGGAGAAAAAGTTTATGCTGATAAGACAAAACTATTAAGGTTTTATTTTATGGTCTACGAAGGAAAGAAGGGTGGGAAGGAAATTAAAGCGTAATTAATGGTTGAGCTGCTCGGACTGCGATTAATCAAGATCAATTAAAAAACGAAAATAAAAAAAAATAGAGTTCAAAAGTATTGAACTAAAAACTACAAACTAACAAAACAAAAAAGTGAGAGGAAATTACCAATTGCAGATAATGTGTTTTGGGGTCAGTGAAGAGAAATTCTTATCAGAAAGTATCAAAAGTTCTATGCCAATTTCAAGTCAATTTGGCTGCAGAAAGGACACCAATTTGTTTAATATCCTTAATTTGTTGCATCAATTTTTAATTTAATGATGGATGGTGGAGGGGTGGGGGAGAGATAGAATCATTTTTATTACCCAATTATACACCCGTTTACCCCTATGTCTAAATGGTACTAAATAATAAATGAAAAATAGATAAAAATGCGGCAAGCCCAATTGGGTCGTGGGATTCAAATTTGAAAATGAACCTTTAACATGCAATTATATAACATATTCACACAGATAGTCATACATAAGTAAACATTATGCATGTGATTAATATTTCGATAAGCTTATACCCATTCTTATCTATTCACCTGATGACTGACTGACTGGCTGACTGACTGACCAACCGACAGACCGACCAAACATTTGCCTTTAAATTTAATACAACTCAACACCCCATTCAATGGAGTTGGCCTATTCATTCAATCTATCAATTCAAGATAACAATTCAGCCATAACTAATTCAGAAAACAACTCATCTAAATTCTCTCATTAATTTTGCACAAAAAAACCAAGAAAAAAAGAACGAAGCAAAGCTAAGCAAACCAAACCGAAAATCAATCAATTTGTGTATTTTATAGCTGTCGCTTGGCATTGTGTGTTGTGTCTGACATTTTCCGAATTGCCATTTAATTAATTAATCGACTTTAAAATTGTCAATTTCAAATGTTTATCACTTATTAAAAATCTATTCAAATCGAAATACAAAAAGCCGCCAGCTAAAAGACAGCCGTATAAATTTTCATCGTTAGTCGAATCATAAAACCCACAAAACACACACTAAATAAATAAATTTATCTACCAATATCAACGTGTATATATAATATATAGATATTTTTTGGCAAATAAATTTAGATTTCACGAAATTGCACAGTATAAATAAATATATATATTTATGGTTTAGTTTCGGTTCTCCATTTACTTTGTTCAGTTTAGTTCGAGTTTTGTTAAGATCGCTGACAGTGATAACTATGGGGCCACACGCATTAATTTGTGGCTGGGCTTTCATTAAAACCAGAAATAAAACATAAATGAAAATAAAACCAAAAAACCAAAAAAAAAAAAAATGAAGTAAGTAAGTCGTCTCGCCGACTTAGGTATACCATACACCAGTAAAGCAAATATTTTAAATTTATTAAACATATGCATTTTCACATGCTTTTTATTACAAGCATATCTTAGAATCTCCCTCACTCAAGTATTCGAGCACCCTAGCGCCCCCACCAGCCAACGACTAACTACGGCCTTATGGAAAAACGTTTATACGCATAACTTCGTTGTTTTTTGTCCGATTTTGATCAAATTTGGTGTTTTGCTGGGTATTAGTATCAAATTCAAGTGTGCCAAATTTAATTACAAAAGGTAGAAAATTACGTGAGATAATCGAGTTTTTCTAAATTACGGGGGCGGAAAGGGGCGTGGCAAAATCGTTGCATATACAATATATGCGCATTTATTAAACAAATACACATACCAAATTTGGTGCCTCTAGCTATTATAGTCTTTAAGAAAATCAAATTTGTTTAAATTTCGTGGGCGGAGGGGGGCGTGGCAAATTTTTTTTGCAACAAATTTGTGCGCGCTTACTAAAGGATTAATCATACTAAATTTGATGTCTTTAGCTATTATAGTCTTTAAGAAAATCAAATTTGTTTAAATTTCGTGGGCGGAGGGGGGCGTGGCAAAAATTTGAAATAAACTTGACCACCGTAGGTAATACACGAGTCTACGTACCAAATTTGGTGACTCTAGCTCTTATAGTCTCTGAGATCTACGTGTTCATACGGACAGACGGACGGACGGACGGACGGACGGACGGACGGACGGACGGACGGACGGACGGACGGACGGACGGACATGTCTATATCGACTCGGCTGTTGATACTGATCAAGAATATATATACTTTATGGGGTCGGCAAAGCTTCCTTCTGCCTGTTACATACATTTTGGCGACTTTAATATACCATTTCACCCTATGGGTGTATGGTATAAAAATCAACTCGAGAGCAAGAAAAATGTTTTTGTGTGATTGCGTTATTGTCCAACTGTTGTCTTGAAGATTGGGTCTTCGAATCGCTAAAAACTTGGACACGCCATATTCGCATTCCCGTTCCTCTGCAGATGGTAACGTGACACGAGAGAGAGAGAGAGAGCAGAATCTATCGAATATAAAATGGAAACTAATTGATTGACTGTTCTCCATTTGAGTTTCCCTTTGAAGCCTTTTGCTAGTCGATTAATTAGTTTTCCATAACATGTTATTTGATTGATTTGATTATTAGTTAGTCTCATCTCTAGTTTTTGGAAATATGGCATGTCTGTTGTTTGTTATGGGTAGCTGGTGCTACTCTGAGGCTTATGAGCCTTATGAGTTTTCTCTTGTCGTTCATCCAGTCAGTCGCTCAGTCACTCAGTCACTGTTGCTCTGACGCACGATGACGTTTAAATTTCAAATGATTGATTCCCCGCTGGCAAAAACTTTGATTAAAGCCGCGCAGCAGCCAAACCATGTGGCAGCAGTCTCAACAAACTCTGGAGGAGTTTGTGGGCCACGCCCATTTGAGTCTTGTTTAGTTGGCAGGCCTATTTGCGTGCTTAAATATTTTAATTAAAGAATAAAAACAACAACAACAGCAGCAACAACAACAAGCCATGTTAGTTTAAAATAAATTTTTGGAGGGAACCATCACCGCCACCCCCTTAGCCACCCAAGCCATCCCCCGTCTATTAACCGACTGGGTTGTGTTTTTTAATTGCAGTTAACATGTCTATTAACAAGCTTCGAGTTTGTAACTAACAACTTTTTCAACATTTTGTTTCTTGTCTCTTGTAAAATTTTTTAATTGCAACTGTCATCGCGTAGATTGAGTGGGTAATTGAAGCGTAGGACTGAAAAAAACGTTTTTGGAAAACTAAAAAGAGATATACGTACATAGCTATAGGAGCAATAATGAAAAAAACTTTAACCTGTCAAGCAAAGACCCACCACCCCTTCCCTCTTTACCACGCCTGTTCATAATCCCAGACCAACTCCACCTTGCATCAGTCATCGATCAAAGTGCCCCGCAACGAGCAAAAATTCTCAAATTTCGTTCAGGTGTAGAATGTCAAACCGCAAAAGAAAAATTAACCATAAAAAAAATTCACACGTTTATTATGTCAATAGAGTGAGAGACAGCGAGACAGATAGAGACAACGAATTGCGATTGAATAAGAAAAACCGCATTGAAAAGCCGTCAAAATAAAATTGACAATTAATTGATTTCAATTTATTCCATTACACATTTCACCTTGCCTTCCATCTTGGATCAGTCAGCCTAATCTATGTTTATATTAAAACAAAAATTATTTCAAAATTATCTGAATATCGAAAGTCATATACATGTATATCGGTATAGGCATATGTATTCTGGAAATCAACGTAGCCTAATTGTTGCAAAACCAGAGGCCCGGGGCTAACTTCGACCGCGTCAAAGTTTCTATACCCTTGCAAATTTTTTGGTAACTCTTTCCTTACCTATAGCCATCAAAGTGAAATAAGTTTCATCTAAAAAAGGCTAATGTTTACGAAAGAACGGCCCACAATCTTAGCATAGGAAATATCGCAGATTTTGATCAAAGTCACACGTCGGGCTATTTGAACACATTTCGTCGTGCTGATCGAGAATATATATACTTTATATGGTCGGAGATGCTTCCTTCTATGCGTTGCACACTTCTGACCAAAATTAATATACCCTTTTTTCCAAGGGTATAAAAATCATCAAAGGTTTTATCCTTGAAAATCGATTAGACCTCATTAATTGCATTACAGTCATAGATCTTCAAATCAGACGTCCACTTAAATTAACTGAAGTGCACTTTAATATTTTAATATTGACATATTGCTTAAATTGAAATTGCCAAATCGTCAATAAATGGTCAAATAAATTAGCTTTGTTACCAATCAGGTGCACGTGTCGTATGAGTGATATGAAAACCAAAATTTCCACAAAATATTGAAAACGTAATGATTTTGTTTTGTACTAGTTTAACGGCAGATTTAAAAGCATAAATAAAGTTTGACTAAGTTTAACTTAAGATAAAAGTTAAAGTTACGTTAAAAGTAGCCAAGTTTGGCCTAGATACATTGAGAAACTCAACACAATAGGAAAAATAGTTATTTTCTTTTATTTGAGATTCCTTTTTGGAACTATCTGAATAAGTTCTCAGTTGGAACAAGTTCATTTTGTACACATACATGATTGACATTAAAAAGTATATAATTATGATCGAAAAACTTTATCTTTAATTATGATTATGGGGTATGAACAAAATAAACTCACAAATATTGCCCAAAAATGTATGCGTATTATTTTTGTTGGGTGTACAATAAAAATATCTGAAATGAATACTTATCATTATCTTTTTCGGTTGGAACGACTTGCCGCCGTTTGTCATCAACGGAGTCTTTGGTTAATGGATGTGGTTGGTGTATTTTTTGTTGTTGCTGTGTGTTTTTTCGGGCTACCGCAGTCACTGAGTCTGCGAGGTGCGATCTTTTTTTTGTCCAACAACGCGTTGTCGCGTCTGTCTTTGTGTTGTCGCCTTTTGCTTTTGGAGGTTGGCGGCGGCGGGGCTTGGACTGGCCACCGACTGAGGCGAACACTCTGTCCTCTCTGCAACAGCAACAACAACAAGTTCACAACTTTGCGCGCTTATCTTAATTGTTGCTCGCATATTAATTTCGTACCTGCTGTGCCAGTGTGCCAGAGTTCCGAGTTGCCTGTGTTGCCTCAGTCCCTTGCTGGAACCCAACTTGACCAACTGGAACTGGGACAATCGGCAGTCGACATTGGACAGCCGTTGGTCGTTTGTGGTGTTATCTTCCCTCCAACTTCTTTTTGGTCCCGCTCAATCACTGCCTGTTCCTACTCCTCCTCCTCCCAGTTGCTTCTTTCTCTCAGTCTCAGTCTCAGCGTTGTCTCAACTTTATTGTTGACAAATTAATAGATTGTCTTGTCCATATTAACACGTTTACGTGTTGTGTCGCTTCCTTCCGGGAGCATTAAAAATTTATGTGCAACAACAACAACAACAATTTTCGAACCCATCTGAGATGTGTCTGCTACTCTCTGATTAGTATTGATATGCATTTTATCGTCTCAGACACACACACACACAAAAAGAGAAAAAGAGAGTGAAAGAGACTTCTGTATATGTACATATATGTATATATGTATATATTGGATTGTATATATTTCATTTAGTAAGCTGATTTTAATTAACCACAAGACGAAGCAGGCGTGATAAGTGCATCAGACTTAAGAGACATTGCCCAAACTGATCACCTTGCACCGTCCCAGAGACCATCCATCCATCCATCGATCGCCGGAAGCGTTCGTTACGTGTTATTCTAGAGGCCTCCTCTTGGCGGCTTGGCCTCTCGTTCTGTCTCTTTTTCGTGCATCACGTTTGGCGCAGATGATAGTCTAGTTAACTAGAGATCTGATAAGCATATAAAATGATTGATTGCGATTACGACGACGACGACGTTGGACTGCAAGAAGAACTCCAAGAAGAAAGTTGCACACTCACGTGAAAGTCGCGTAGATCTATAAAAATAACGATAATAAAAAACTACACAAAAAACACAACAAGGTGATAATTGAGTCAGAGGCGGCGGCGGCGCCTATGCGACGTGATTCTTTCTCATTGAAATGGCAATGCGATAACAGGAAATCGAGCTACAACTCGAGAAGTAGTTAAATTGATAAAAAATGAAAAAAACCAAAAAAGAAAAACTCTCATATAACAGTAAAAATCCCAGATGCATTTAGTATTTTTTTTAATGAAGAAATATCTGTCTTTTTTTTCGTTTTACTTTGAGAATTCGTAACCAAATGGTTTACTGATCGTAAGATTCACGAGTAGTTGAAATATTTTCTGCAATCATTTTTCCATCTGCATAATTTTAATATCATTTTTTGTTGCAAAAATGTTATATAATCAATAATAAAAAACCGATAATAAACGGTTATACTAAATGTTGGTGTGGGCTTAAAACGAAAACGAAGTGTGTTTTTTTGTGAGGATAAAACAAAAAAAAGAAAATAATGTTTAATGCTGTTTGAGGCGGCTAGCTGTCGCGTTCAGCGAGTTAAAATGAAAAATTTCTGACCGTAAACAAATCTCTTCAACTTTCAACAGTCCATTTCTGACATTTCTCATGCCCCATCATCATTATCATCATCATCATCATCATCATCATATTCTTCATAATAGCCCGCTCGTCGTCGTTGTTGTAGTCATCATCAACATCATCATCATCATCGCCGTCGTCGTCGTACTCATTGTCAGACCTATGGATGATATGTGGATAATGGCTTTCTGTGCACCATCAACAACAGTTTATCTTGCCCTAACCTTCAACCTTTTGTTGTAGCGGCAATCAACTTGAATCCGCCTTCCGCTTTGCCTTCCCTTAACCGATCCTATGATGCCTACTGCCGCTCTCTACCCTTCACTCAGCTGTTCAACACCTTCGCGTTGAAGTTTTATTTTTTTTTGATTGGAATTGCAGCTGGCTAGTAAAAGACAGACAGGCCGCCAAAAGTGTAGACAACTTAAATCAAAGTGCTAATTTTAAAATAACAACCCTGTAGACAGCCTAAACACACAGCCAGAAACAGTAAGACGGTTAACAGACCAAGAGAGAGACGAGGAGTGAGGGCCAAGCTACTCATATTGGAAAAACGTTTACGCGAAACTGCTTAACTAGCTTGGGCAACAACAATTGCTAGTGGTAGTCGTCAGGGAGTAAGATGAAAGGCACGAAACAGGATGTTGGAACGTGGAACACAAAACGGCCAAGCCAAGGCAAACCATACCAAACCAAACCAAACCAAGTCAGGCCAGGCAAAAATTTGCAAAAAGCAGCAACTGCGCGAGAGTCTCCACCATTTGCCATATACTCATGCCATGATGATGCCCATGCCATCTCATCCCATCCTCATCCCCATCCCCATGATTGTTGATGTTGAGTTATAGCGGGGTATATTAATTTTAGCTGCCGTTGATGGGCTTGAGGGGCTTCCAAAAAACACAAAACAAAACAACAAAAATTTTCGCACATTCACAGCTTTTTTTTAAGAAGAAGACGAAGAATTGAGCTGAGAGTTCGCTCAGTTTTTTTTCTTTTTCTTTTTTGGTTTTGTTTTGCGGGGCGCTCATTCTAATTGACGAAAATCAAAAAGACAGACATACAAAGATCGAGATCCCTTTTTGTGTGTCGACTTGAAACGTCGGGACCACGTAATTGTTTGCACATATTTCTGAAACACCAACAATCTTGGAGGATCGACAAATCGAGAGATGGCAGCGTGACTTTTAGTCAAAATGACACGATCTTACAAGTCTCTTCACCCCCTCAAACAGGGCAAATAAATGAGAACCCTTAATCAAATAGACACTAGAAGAATGGGTCTCATTGGTCTCTTGATTAGTTCAGAAACTAATTATAATTGGTAAATCATTTCATTCATTTGCCATCGCGTGAATTCACAGGTTTTTCCATCAGTTTTTTGTGTCATTCTCCCATCGCTGAAGGCTTTGCGGGCTATGCAATCTGCAATCGTCATTTCGCTCGTTTGCTTCCCTGGTATGCGCTTCGTCTTCGTTCTTAGAAAATTGCCGTCTTCTTTGGGGTTTGGCATTGGAATTGAAATGAAATGATGATCGTTGATCGGTGATCGTTGTTGGTGCTGCCGCTGTTGCCGTTGCTCCATCCAAAGTTCTCCTCTTCACGTTTTTCGGTGATTTTCACATTGAAATATTTTGCCCGGTGCGAAAAATGCCAGAAGAACGGAGTTGAGAGGACCTACTGCTTTTCGCTCCTTATTTCTTTTTTTATTGTTTTTGTTGGGTGTTCGTTTTTCATTTTTTTTTTTCTCCTCATACAATATAAACAATAAAAACAGGCATATTTGTTTGCTCGGCGTTTTGCGTTGTCGTTGATTTATTATTGGGTAACAATTCATAAGCCTTTATTGATATTTTTCAATTCCTGAACGTCGCTGCGCGTGTGAGACACAATAAATTTTGAAATAAATTGGATTTCGCAGTTTTAATCAGCAAGCCAAAGGAAGGGAAACAGCACAGAACAAAAAAACTGGGAATGCTAAGGGAATGGCTTGATGAGTCCGAGGTCTTCTCCAATCCAAGTCCAGTTCCACACACCAAGTCAGGAGGCAGAGTGACAGAGAGGAAGAGAGATAGAGAGAGAGAGAGAGTGTGTGTTCCAGACTTTGCTTAGCCAGAGTAGACGCCACAAAATGAAACTGAAGGTGAAGCTGTTGCCTTGCCATGCCGCCTAGGCAGGCCACTTAAACGATATGCCACAGTAACAACATCAATTGAACATTTTTTCTTTTTGCTTGGCCTCAAGTCGAACTTGAGATGCCCTGGTTAGTACACTTTGGTATTTTAATCGATATTCTACTGATTGGTATTTATCTTTTCAGGAACTGCTGCCACACTTTTGACACGCATACGGTCATACTATTTGGAAATTGTAACGATTTCTAAACTGCTACACAAGTAAAGAAAAGCACATTGCATATTTAAGGATATTTACCTAACAATAAGAAAAATCATTCATATAGCAGTTCCCCTCACTAAGTTAATCCTCCTATATATGTATTTTCTCACATAAATATCGTTCCTTTTCTATCCTTTTGCATGAACATATCACTTAAAATTTATTATTATTGAGTGACTATGATAATTAGCTGGAGGTCAATGTTTGACTCATGTATAAAGCAAAATGTCACCTAACAAATATACATCGATTGTCACCAGCATAATTTTATCTCCGAAGTGTGCTTTATGCAAACCCGAGTAGAGTTTTCCATATACATAACAAAACAGTTAAGGAATCTTTTGAGAAGATTTCTATTTTCAGTCATATTCTAATCTAACTAATTGTAAGACTTTGTTTCCTTAAGATCTTGTCAATATAAATAACTTGCAGAAACTGTTTGTAAAGAAAACTGAAATTCCAATTTTGAAATAAACAAAGCATAGAAATTTGTAATTTATCAATGGCTAGTAAACAGTCTTTGATACCTTATAACTTAAGTTATGTAAGTGTAATTAAAGGTAACTGAAGTGGCTGCTGTTGCCTGTTATTGAAGTGTTGCCAACTCTATGACAAACTAATTATACCCTGAGAAACATATCAGTTGAAGACTTATTAAAAAAAAAAAACTGAGAAAAAAGTGCGTTGCGTCTCCAATGATGGGGCAAGCAGCAGCAGCAGTTGAAGCCGTGGGCTTTGTTTTTTTTTTTTGGTGTTTTGCAGAAGTGTAAAAATATGCTGCCAATGTTGCAATTTATTTATTTATTTTTCGCCATTTTCGCCATTTTTTTGTTGTTGTTCCTGATGCACTGTGTTTGTGTGTGAGTGTGTGTGTGTATGTTCACATTGTTTATTTCTCACACACACACTTATTGGCCCGCAGGCGCTACTGGGCACAACTCTTCAGTTTCAGTGATCCCCTTGTCGTTTGTTGCTCCTCCTCATCCTCCTCCTCCTCATTCGTTGTAGCGCTGCCCAGTCAGCCACTCCTCTCTAGCTCCAGTTTGGCTCGCTTCAGTGAGCAGGGCTGCAGGCCTTGGCAATTGGCTTGTCTTGTCTTGTCGTACGTTTTCCAGCTAAGATTGGCGACGCCATGTAGTTAACGCGTTCGCACTTTTTTTCTTCTCTTTTTCCCTCTCCTCTCACCTCCTCACTCTTGTTTCCTCTGTTGCTGTTGCTGCCTGTTGGCTTGGTCTCTCTGGTCAGCCGACACCATGCCACCTACTTCGTACTCTTTGCCTCAACTATAGTGTCCAGTCCATTGAGTTTTCAAGCTGCTGCTGCTGCTGTTGCTGATGCCACGCAAACCGCAGCGAAATTGGCTAAAAATGACACTCGTTTTCATTGCTTGGGAATGGAGTGGAAAAAAGAAAACATATATGTAAATACATATATATATATATGTCTAACTACAGATATGTGGGCATAGGCTTGGGCATGGGCAATGGGCATGATTTCTGATTGGCTATAAACACACAAAAGTATTGAGTTTTTGGTTGCTATCCAGGCTGCGGGCTATATGGAGATGGTTTGAAGATTGCTTTTTTTCACGTCGTTTTTTGTTTTTTTTTTGTTTTGTGCACATTTTCACTATGCAAATTGATGAGAGTTGTTGCCAACAAAGAAATGCATGTAAGAAACAAGTTAGATAATATATGAGTGGGTTAAGGAGAAGCTAAGTACGTTATGTAATGCCAATTTGCCTTCACTCTTATTTCTATATATGTATGCATAACTAGCCATGCTATATATCATTCTCAAGTTGCCATTTAAGTCAGAGCAATTATAATTACATATACGTTCCTCTATATACATGTGTGTGTATATAACTAAAGACCATATCTGTTTAAAAATCTTGACGAGTAACAACATGCAAAACAAAAGGAATGGTTGAAGTAGTAGCACTTCTGACAGCTTTTCCACCATCGATTTATGATGGCCTAAACCCTTTTATATATGCAGACTTGTTGCAGCAAGCCAGTTAGCATTTTGGTTGGTTGGCTGCTTGGCAGGGATTAAGATTAAAAAGAAACTTTGGTGCTACATCAAATGGGTGTGAAAAACGCAAATTACAAAGAATTTGTGCAACTCCACCAACCGGGATGATCCGGGTGGAAAGAGGAGTAAAGTAGGGAAGAGGGCTGGGGGGTTAACAACAGGAAACTGCCGCATAGCTTCAGTTGGCTCAAAGATGGACATGGGACAGGCAGACAGCAGACAGACAGACCGTTGGACACTACCGCCTCATCCCGACAACTAACTAACTAACTAAGGGCGTGTCAGCCAGAGTCGAGTATTCGTCGTCGTCGTCGTGTAACTTTGAAATATGTTGAGCTTGCTGCGATAACTGGCCAGGTTGGTAGGTAAAGGTAGGTAGATAGGTAGAAAGGTAGGCTGGTAACTAACTACTACTCCTTCTGGTTAACTGACAACTTGGTAACTGGCCAAAGCGAGACAGACAGGCAGAGAGTGAGAGAGAAAAGGCTAGGCTAAGGCTGACTGTAAGGTAAATGCATATGCATATTTTATGCCATTTTTAGCGGCATTTATGCTGCACTTCGCGTGTTGACAAAAAGTTGTTGCCTGCTCGTAACTCAATCTCAATATTTCCCCCAAACGAAAAACGAAACGAAAACGTGACTTTGACAGTAGCAACATCGGCATCGGAACGTGCCCCAAACACTCTGTGAGCCAAATGAAGGACCCAATCACACTGAAAGAAAATTTATTCCCAATCACACGCACACACACACACACGCACTCAACCAAAGATACACTCAAAAGGTGTTAAAGAAAGTCTATAAAATTTAATTTAAACATTTTATTCAATTAATAATCTTGAATAATTAATTATTTTGCAGTGTACTGGAATCGATGGTAGTTTTCAGGAGCGTTTGACAGTCGTTAGGCAAAATATGTGTCATCCTTATGCTTGAAAAGAGAGAAAGAGAGAGACAGAAAGAAACGGGAGTCGAGTTCAGGTTTCTTCGTTCGTCTATGTCGGTCTTCACAGTCTGATCTATTGCTTATATACATATATTTATATATATTACCTATGTCGATTTTTTTTATTTTTTTATTTTACAAGCCTTTCGTGCATGCATATTAGCCAAGAGACATTTTGCGTTCTTAGCTCGCTCTCTCTCTCTCTTTTTTTTTTCTGGGTCTTTCTCCTCTCTTCTGCATATTTTCAGTTTACAATAAAAAAAATCAGAAAAACAGAAAAAGAGTAACGAAAAGAAAAGAAGAAAAAACCCGCCAACAAGACACGATTTTTAAAACGAAAACCATGTTCTTTTAGTTGGGTGTTGGGCGCGGAACGGGATGAGGGGGACAGAGGTATACGAGAGATATAGGGGTGCGGGGATATGGGATACAATGTTGAAGATCGCACTTGAGAGAGTCTTTGGCGTTATTTATAAAACATGTACAGAAAATGCAAAGCATGCGACACGACAAACATTTTTCATGCCCTTTATAAGTCGTCCGTTCACAACCCAAAACACACACACACACATACACAACACACACACACACACACAAGTGCCAAAATAGTTGGCATCACATTGTTATATCCGATATACAAAAACTCAAAATTTGTCAAATATCAATCAAATTTTTGGAAATTAAATTTTAAAATATTCCTTTCACATTTTTTCTCATTTTTAACTATCGTGATCTGATATGATTAGGACAAAATCACAAGCTGTTGATAAGTCAAATATTAAAGCTGTTGATTGTTTAAATATTTAGTTAAATAAATTTACTATTTGGAAAGTTAGTTAATGTGGTTAAGCATACGTTAAGTTGCTACAGAATCTGCTAACCGATTACCTAGAAAGCTTTTTAATAAGTAGAAAATGTTTTTTGAAAGGGTCACATGAGAATATTACGTATACGCACTGTTATTATTTCTTAATTTTGTGGTAATTTCTTTAAGTTTAACTTAAATCTAGTTAAGTTATTAAATAAATATAAACTTTATCCAAGTATTGATATAAACTATCACTTAGTTGACTTTTGGCAACAATCTTGAATGTTTTATCCTTTCTGTCATGTAAATTATTAATAATATTCTAGTTATTCTTATTTGATTGATAAAAGGCTAAAGCGAACATTAAACAAGAAATGACAGTTTGTTTTTAACTTTATATCTTTGCATCTTGGAGAGGGAGAGAGACAAGAGAGAGAGAGAGTGGGTTGTGTGCCAATATTTGGATAAGGCCATTAAGTGGGCACAATTTTGCACATAATATGAACACCCCATCTGTGAGCTCTATGCGTAACAATTAAATCGTGTGGCCACTTCTTCACCTTCAGGAAACATCATCACGATCTGCGACATGAAAATACATAGTTGCAGCCGTAGCAACTCCTACATTTGGTAGTTTTTGGCTTGTAGTTAGTTAGAGTTAGTCGAGTACAGAGGGAGAGGAAAGAAGCGTCTCTGACATCACGATATCGATGCCGATGCCGATGCCGATGCCTATGCCGACGCCAACTATCATCATCAGCTGGAGAGCTAGAGTATTAGGCTTTTTGCATATTTAGCAAACACATTGCCAATGCTCGTAACAAAAAACGGTTTCATTGTTGCCGACAACAGCAGCAGCAGCAGCAATAGCAACAGCAGCAATAACATCATAGCCTGCGCTCCTTTTGGTGGCCAGCACACACACACAGAAACTGAGACACACATACAGTGAGGAGAGATAATAACAATCGACACACAGTCGGGCCAAGAACCAAGCAGTAAGACCGACCACAAAGCAGACCAACAGCAACAGCAACAGAAACAGCCGAGACCAGCGCAAAGACCAGGGCCCAGAGACCAACCGACAAGAAAATAAGTTGAATAAAATTATTGTGAACACGTCTCGTTGATTTATTGTGAAATCGCGCATGAGTAATGATCGCATATTTGGGTATGCCTGTTGTAGTTGTTGTTGCTGTTTTTTTTTTTTTTTTTTCATTGTAGCCGAAAGAGAAGGTCGCTCCTCCACTTGGCAGTATCCCGAACAGTATTTCTTGCTGCTGTTGTTGTTGTTGCTGTTTCTTTTCTCGATGGTTATTGCTCATTTTCGTATCGATACGTAAGCCGGTGTTTTATTTTTTTGGCTTCTTTTCTTTTATTTTCAATTTTTTTTTTTTTTTTTTTTGGTTTGTTCTGTTTACATTTAACCAAAAACGTTGTTGAAACGTTGCGCTCGTTGCTCTTTCTCTATTGTTGCTCTAAAATGGCAGCCGAATGAGTTGAACATATTTCTAACCCAACAGCAGGAGGAGACACACACACATATACAGAAGAGAGGAGGTAGACAGCGGATAGGGGAGGGGGAGATCTGCTCAGTGGTTCGAAATTCGGCTCTTTATAATTGGGTACCCAACATGATGCCAAATGGATTCAGTGCGATCATTGTGTAACAATTAAGGTAAGCAGAGGGTCGCGACCAGGCTATACACATAGGTAGATGTACAGGTACAGATCCATAAGAAACAATGTCACCGCACATTTTTATACCCTTCAGTCATATTTATAGTTTTATAACTCTTTTTAAGTTTAACAAATTTAAGTTTACGTATTCAAAATGAATAACTCTAGCATTAGACACCTATAAATCGAGTGGCAGTAACCCAAATGAATATATCTACTATCCACCTCAATAGAGAAACAGCCAAAAGGTTCTCTATTATCAATATTGATCTATTATATATGAATTAATAATAAATTATAGGTATATATATTCTCTAGATTACATTGCAAAACTTAGGCCTAAAAGTAAATTTAATAGACCGAAAACAATGTCAAGCCAAAGTGACCTAGAGGTTCGATTTTTTTGTTGATAGCTTTATGTATTCCTCAGCATTCTAAATCACAGCTAAAGACTTCAGTAGCTATCTACTAACATACTGTTAATGTCATGAGAACCATTCGATCTAGAATTCCTTCATCTTTTAATGGAAAATCATTTGGTAGCGTATGCTTAATCGTTTCGGTTCCACTGTCTGATCAAAACCAACATAATAATTTTGTTAAATTGATTTGAAACTGTGCAGCAAATTGAATATTTAATTATTACATTATATGAAGACGCATTGGACCAAATGCATATAAAACTTCTTGGTATCGCCTTTTGTAGGCTTGCATTTAGGTACGTCTTTAGGATTAGGATATTGTTGTCTTTGCCTAAATATTTGAATGTGGAAAGATTATGGATCATAATGCGTTTTAGTTGCGTTGCCCTTGGTTGTCCTTTTAAATGGTTTGTTGACTTTGACCCTCAACAACAGCTTGGCTAATGCCTCTAACTGATCACTCAAACACACACACACACACAAATACAAGCAACTTTTAAGCCATTTTCTATCCAAGGTGATCATTGCGTATATATAATTAGGCCAGCATTGAATGTTCAACAACTTGTTCAACTAACCCACGCATAAAACTGCTATGAAATGAAAAACGAATTGAAATTCCAATGAAAATCTTTTACGATCTTCACCCAAAACACATCGGTGAAAATAAACGAGCCAGAGGGATAGCTGAAAACGAGAAGAACACTCTAATTGCTGGTAAGGAGGAAGGGCCACAGTTGGTTGATCGGTTGTTTGGTTGTTTCGCCGGTCACTTCTCGATCGCTTCTCTCCCTCTCTCTGTTGCTCTCTCATAAAAGTTACAACCGCAAAAAAGGATTTTCCACTGTCAGCAGGGCCATTAATCCCAGGTGAAGATGGTTGTATTCTGGTTTGGTCTCGTTTTGATCTTAGGTAGTAGTTTAGTTCTATGTCTCTCTATCTCTCTCGCTCGAGAAGTCCATTGACATTCATTGTGGAGCAGCAGCAGCAGCAGCAGCAGTTGGGTTAGGCTCTAATAATTTCAATCATTATGAATTAATTTTGAGAGAGGAACAGAGGGAAAAGGTTGCCCTCGAGAGCCCAGCGGGTGGCTCTTGGTGGTTGTGGCCACGGATTGTGTCAAAAGATATAAGCGACGCATGTGGCGCAAAGTTCCGCCAAATGCACAGTTGGTAGTCTCCACATTAAAATATATATAAACCAAGTTCTCCTCCAACAACCTATAAAACAATTCTGGTGTTGGAATTTTTATATAACCCATTTTTCTCTCAACACACTGAGAGACCCCAAGACGTGTTGGTTAGAGGGGCGAAGGTAGAGACAGACAGGGATAGAGGATAGAGACAGGGCAAAAATTATTTGTTTATGTCATATTTCATATTTCCCAAACAAACACAAAAAGGTCACAAAAAACTCACGCAAAATTGGCTCAAAGAGAAGTTTATCGCATCCCCCGCAAGACGAAACAAAAAAGACGTAGATGTTATAGCAACCTTTTGGCTCTGGCTTTAGTTGGAACTGCATCATTGCCATCACTGGTAAACCACTAGCACCACTACCGCTCGTCGTCGTCGGTCTGGCAGGCAACGTTGCGTGTCTGGCCGGCTTTGACCCAAAATAAAGTTGGCATTTTGAGTGTTTTATTGCATGGACACAAGTTTCAAGCAATCAACAAAGCGACTGATCAAATGCAAGATCATCCAAATGGGACAGGCCCTGGCCAATATAAGTATATTGAGAGAGTCTCAAGTTTGGTGGGTTGTGGGGGGGACATGGAAAAGAATCGAGTGGAGAAATATGTTCATAAACATGCACATTTGGCACGCGATCATCAATTTACGTTCGTAACCGTCGCCGCCACCGCCATCGCCGCTGCCAATGCGTACTCCAACTTTTAACTTCTTTTTTTTTCTGTTTTCCTTTGGCTTTTGCCTTTTCTTCCATTTTTGGCTTTGGTAGCCTTTAATAGAGGAGGAAAAAAAGAAGGCAACAAAGTTGTAACCAGGAATGCTGTGGCCAGCAACAGATATTGAAAGTGATCGTGCCGCGTGAGTAGTTGAGAAAGGTCTCTGCCTAGAATCCTAGAGCACACACTCAATGATATCTTTAATTTCATACCATTTTTTAAAACTTATTCTCTCAGTCTCACCAATGCACTTAAATACAAAAGATAAATGCAGCAAATGAAGCATGGACAATGTATAAGAATTGCTATAGTGATTTACAGCAGTTGCAAATGGAATGACAGAAATGAAACTATCGCGGTTCTAGAAATTGCTACTCAAAAAAAAAAAAAGGTTTCCTTAAAAAAATAGCTTAAAATTGAGCTAAAAATCTCAAAAAAATAAATATTAAAATTATGCAAATATGATTCAAAAAGCTGTAATGCCTAATTGCTAAAGAAGATCATTTTGGAGGCTGCGCTTTCGCTTTGTTACTTTTCCTTTCATTGTAATTCGCAATTTGTTTTGGCATTCAAGCAGTTTATAGAGTCGCTTGGCAGATCTCGAATCGCTTCTCGAATCTCTACACGAAATTTTGAAATTTTTGTTTCAAATAGCAACTATTTTTGCATTAGATTATTTTTAGTTCGACTAAACTTTTATTGTTGATAAATTAGAGTTCAGTTTGAATTTTTAAACCGAACTCTTCAGAATCTAGCGAAAAATTGGTTTCCATAAAGAAAGAAAAATGCAAGCATTTGGCACTTTTCGTTTTAATTATTATAACAAGACGATAATATATTTTCCAACGATCATCATTCATTAGATTTCATTTGTTAAAGGTAACTAATTTCTTTTCTCTTTTGGAGGGGATATTTTCGCTCAACTATTTTCTGATTTTCAATTTGATTAGAGAAAAATAACTTTTAATCTTGGAGTATTAAATTAACATACATAATTCAAAGTCGAAATGCATTTTAAATTAAATCGAAAAACCCACATACCCATGGCCATTTATCTAATCGTGAAATGCACCTCTCGTTCTTTCACGCACACACACATACACACACACGCATACATTTAGCCATTCCACCTACTTTTGTTTAACAAATGATCGCCCTAAATATACGTTAATATGGATATATATATGTATATCTAGAGCTATTCCTAAATTGTCATCTATTTGCAACGAAAAAAAAAAAACAAAATAAAGAATGAACAAAACAGCGTCAAATCTGATAAAGAAAACCGACCATCAACACGAATCACGAATCACTTTTTTAAAAGTCTCAAATAGACAACTACTTGATGAGTGATCAAAGTGAATCAAGATGGAAATCAGCTTAGCTTTGTCGTTGTTATTGTTGTTCTCTTTGAAGAGATTAAATTACCATTCGAGATTGTGGGATGCTAATTAAAAGCGAGTAAAACACCAAATACCGAAATAAAATAGACAAGACTCAGGCAAAGACAAGCCCGAGACGAAGGGGTACCACGGGGCCAGGCCAAGACAAAACGAATGGTGGAAAAAAAAACACACTAAAACCAAAAAAAAAAAGGGTAATAATTTCACAGACATTTCACATAAATAACATCAATAGAGGCAACTTCTAGGAAAAACGAAGAAACAGAGAAACATCATTAACATGTCTTGAAGTATTTCAAAGGGAGATTCTTTTATTTTGTTTTATATCTAACTGATTAACAATCGACGCTATCAGTTCAAGGCGTTAAGGCAAAAACAAAATCGAGAAAAAAACAAAGTCAAACTGAGCCAAACTGAAATCAAATACAGACACGACTTATTGTTACCCTATAACCAGCTTATTTTGTTGGGCACTCTGTCGCCATCTAGCAGGCCATTTTGTATATATTCTTGTGTTAGCTACAGGCTAATTAAGGAGGTTTATCTTTCGTTTGATTTGGTCCATCTTTATTCTCTGTTTCTCTGTATTTTCTGCAATTTTCATGTGTGTCTTATATATTTGAAAGATCAGGAGTATGCCAAATCAATATGTATACAGAGATAGTGATAATCTGTCTACCCCATATGGGATCCTGCAGGCTACAGGGTACACAACTATTTGAGTAAGATTTAGCCCCGCATAGAAATCTCATCTTGTCTCTCGACTTACATTTTTTTTTTGTTGTTTCTCTCGATGTCTGTTCAATCTTTTGGTTTTTCAGATTTTCGTTTCGTTTGGTTTTGTTGTTGTTGGTTTTTTTTTTTTTTTTTTTTGTTTGGTTTTGGGTTTTTTTTTTCGTGTGAAGCTGCATCATCGAACAGGTTAACACGCAGGTTAAAACTGACCCGAAAGACCCAAGACCCTGAACTGAACATTTTTTGATTGCTTTTTTAATGTTTCCAATTTATACGAATCATTGTTGTTTTTATAGTCTGCCATGAGAGTCCATAATTTAACCAGCCGACGATGAAGGAGAAGTAGGGGAATACATTGGAATAGAGTGTAGGGAAAAGAAGAAAGAAAGAAAAAAAACGCAAGAAATTGTTAAGAAAAATTACAAAATAAATAGCAAGTGCGCTCGGTCCAGCAAAGTCGCCAGTAAGCCAGACAAACAGACAGTCAGTTGGCCAGTTAGCCAGCTCTTGGACTTCAAATGTCATAAAGTCAAAAAGGCAAAGCCAAAGCAAAAGGCTTTTGTCGGCATCGGCAAGCCATGTTTTTAATTAGACAGTTTTTTGATCAGTTGCATCAATTGTCAAAGGGTTCTTCTCTCTAAGACGCAGAGACTGGAATGGGTATGGGTATGGGAATGAGAGGAATGGGGTATATGGATGCAGACGTAGACGCCTGAAGGCCCAAAAAGGCGACGGCGTTTGTCGCCAACTTGGCCAACAGCAGCAGCCAGCAAACATACACAACAACAACAACAACAATAACAACCAACACACAACAAATCTGTGTCAAAAGGCTGCTGGCTGTTGGCTGCCGGCTTTGGGCTTCTGGCGGATGATCTGAAGCGCGACAAGTGATTGCCATCAGTTGTCAGGCCGCTATCGTTGATCACAATGTCAACAGCATCAACAAGAGCAGCAGCAGCAGCAGCAGCAGAAGCAGAAGCAGTAGCAGCAACAACAACAACAATCACAACAAGAATAAAACTTGGACTCTTTCTCTGGCATATTCCCGTGGGGAGCTGCATTTAAAAGGCATTTAAGCCACAAAATCTCAAGACCAGCAGCGGCTGCGGCTGCGGCTGCCGCTTCAATTGTGGCGGCAGCAGCAGTTGCAACAATTACAAAACAAGTAAATACCGCAAATTTATATATACATACAATATATACACTAATATATCTCTCAAGAGTATAAACTTCTCTGTACCTTATAACTGGAAATAGATTTTTTGTTTCTTTTCTGGCCCATTAAATATGTTGAAATATCTGAATCTAAATTAAATGTTTAAGTGCAAATGGGCGATAAAACTCAAGTGTTTTTATAAATTGTATAAAAATAGAAACATCATAATGCATTATAATAAAATTTGGAAATTTATAGAACACATAAATGTCAGAGAAAATAATATGTAACAACAAAATTAACAATCATCTTGAATTTAAATGAAATATTCATATTAAATATCTGTTTAATTTGCGAACAAATTAAACTTATTTTTTCTTTAAATTTAAACTGACATACCTTAAAATTTAAATGTTCTTCATACTTAGAAATGTGACAGGATGTCAAATGCATTGAAACATTTGGAAATCGTCGCAGGAAACATTTTCATCCTAGATAAGAAGTGGAACTTATGTGCGATCCGATATTTTCCGACCAAAAAAATGATGTCTATGTTTGCAAACAAAAAATAATTATACTTGATGGTTCATAAAAAAGTAAAGAAATTACAAGTGAATATATAAATAGAATTTGAAAATATTTTTATTTGAATTTAATAGTTAAAGTCTTTTTTTTGTGGCTGTTGTTGTTGCTAATCTTTTCCTTTTTTATGGTGTTTTAGAGGAAACCGATTATATTCATGTTTTCATGTTTGCTTATATGCCAATCAATAGTTTTCTTTTTTGCTCAGTTATTAGCAAAATCAATAAAAAAGTTATTATACCCCTTTGGCATGAGGTCTGGTTGTTGCTTTTTTTGTCGAACCTTAATAAAAGCTGGAAGAAGAAGAACAAGAAGACACCGTTGCCGCCTGTTTCTGCCTCTGTTCTTGTAACCACAGCAGCAGCTGGGAGCTAACTTTCGTGACATGACAATTTCGATGACGATGATGATGAGCGCCGACTGAGCAGTAGCCCAGCGTTCCTCCTTCTTCTCCTTAGTTGTAGTCGCGTCCTCCACCTACTTAATAATACATGGGGGCCTTCTACTTGCTCTTCTTCGTCGCGTCTCCTTCTGCTCCAACTTCGATCAAGATCAAGGCAAAGTCAGTGGCTGCTGCATGATGATGTTGTCGGTTGACAGTGACGATGACGACAACGACAACGACGACGACGACGATGACGATGACGACAATGAGGAGGAGATGGGAATGACGATGACGATATGATAGACGCACTCATCACATCAGATCACATCACATCATCTCCAGGCGGACGTGCGCGTTGATTGTCACAGCCGCCGCAGTAACTGGCTACTGTCGTTTTGGACTAAGAGGCTCAGGCTCAGGCTCAGGGCGACTGGCAACTTGGGATTGGCATGCGGGCAGCTCGAAAATTGCAATTTGCCGTCATTTTGTAATGAGGGAGCGCCGCTGTTACGTTTACGTTCAGTTCAGTTTAGTTTGGTTCAGTTCGGGTCTGTTCTCTGTTCCGTCCCTCCAACTCCAAAACGACAACGACGACAAAATTATGGCAAATTGTTTATGGGGTGTTTAAATGGCCCTGGTCATGTTGCTGTTGCTGTTGTTGTTGTTGCTGCTGCTGTTGGTCTTGTTATGCATGTGTATATGTAGTGGTGTATCTGGAGTTGAGTTAAAACTGAGACGAGGCTATAATTTTATTTGTAAATACTAATTCACGAAAAACCAACAACCAGCAACGTTGCAGTCAGTTGAGTTAGAAGCCCAAGCGCAACGGCTGTCCGTCCCATAGGTTCTTTAGTTTGTTGGTTCGTTCTCAAAGGTCATTAATCATCTAGAGAAAGAGAGTAGGCAACGCCTTCACATAACATCACTTCACTTCTCCGCCTCCTATTCTCTCTATATCACATTGTGCGTGTGTATTTAACTAACTCATTATAAATAAGCAGGAATCCCTAACATGCAATTAAATAACGTGGGTCCTAATCCTAATGAGACGACAGCCACTATGTCATGTACACACACACACACACTCACACACACACACACATACAAACACACAGACATTTGATTCAAGAAGGCTCCCAACTTGATCGCCATGCAACATTTGCGTTTGCGTTTGCGCATTTCCCTCTACCAACACACAACAAACAACACAAAGAGGTTTTAGGTCCCTGGAGATTTTAGAGTCCCGGAGTCCCGGTCTATTCCACGCATGAGTGAAAGCTGCGATTTAGAGAATCGAGAGTAGAGGATAGAAGAGAATGTGGGCAAAGTCAGCTAAGCGAAGGCAAACAAACACGTGTTCTCTCAAACCAATTGCCATGGGCATGACTTTTCAAGAGAGAGAGAGAGAGGGAGCGAAAGACCCACAAAAACCAAATTAATCATATTTGATTTTGAGCCAGAATTATTGTGGCTACACACACAACACACACACAGATGGCTGACTGGATGTGAATGAATGTGGCATTAAGTCTTCTAGGAAGTGCAAAGCGCGGGGTATTGGGGAACAAATTCTTCTATGTTGAAATCATTTTCATTATCATACGTTTTGGGGGCAACGATCAGGTTTCCGAAATAACAACCAATTCTCCAGGCTGCAGGCTGCAGGCGGCAGCAGCACCCAATTGTGTGAGATATATCTATCTATTCAATTGAATGATATATCTCTATTCGAGATCACTCCGCTTCTCAAAGAGAGTGGCTTTAGTTCTATGGAACCCAAGATAATTCCTTAACTTTAATCTATTAAGCTTTAACGGGTAGTTAATTCCAGGGATTAGTAATTAAAATTGAATATTTAAAAGGCATATAAGTGAAAACGAATTGAGCCATTTTATTGAGAAATTTCACAAAAAATAAAAACTTTTCTTTGAATTCCAATTTAATCAATGAACTAAATGCTTTAAATAACTTTAACCACGATTTAATCATTTCATTTTAAGAACCTATAAATTTATTTGTAAACCATTTTAAAAAGGTAAACAACTCTTGAAAGGGTTTAAGCCTTCACTTGTTGATTTTGTGGTTTTAATCGAATGCAAATCTGAATCACCAAAAACTAAAAAATATATAGATTGATATGAGCTCATGGTCTTAAAAATAGTTTAGTTTGGTATGGTGTTTTTTCTGCGGTTAATTGAAAAGAATGATGATCAAATTTATGCCAACTCTTTTTTCATATTTTTTGTTTTCGTTACATAGAAGTCTCTTTTGTGGGTGCCCAGCTTCATTCATTCTCATTCATTCATTTAGAGGGCTACTTCCTTGTCTCGTGCCCCCCATTTGAAGATTTCTCAATGAATTAAACGCGAATATTTATTCCTTTCAGTTTAGGCTTAAGCCCCTCACCAATTGAATCAAGTTTGAAGTTCTTATGCTAATTTTAAGTACGTTACGCCTCAGCAAAGTCAATTTTGATGGACTTAAGTAGTTTCAATTTTGATTATGTATGGCGTGTCTTATGAACTGGGTTGGTCAGGGCAGACGGACAGAGAGACAGACAGAGAGACTGAGGCTGAGACTCTTTGTGGTTTATTTTGCATATGTAGATGATTAAATTTTAGCCAAAGCGGAGGAGCTGAGAGCAGAAGCTGAGGAACAAACAACAGAGTAGTGGAGTGTATCAAGGTTGACTGGTTGTTTGTTCATCAAATTATATAGAAGCTACCTTTCGAACCGAACACTCACTACTCCCAGGAACACATGTGTGTTTGAGTGTGTCTGTGTGTGTGTGGTGTCTCGGAGAGTATCCTTTCAATTCGTTAACCCTCTGGGCACAATACAATTGGAACTGTGTGTTTCCCGGTGTCCGTGTCTGACATCGTCTATGCTCGTTTTGATGTGCGTCCAGTCGGAACGCAAAAGTCTCGACTTTGCTTCACAGTCGTGCTGCCAAGTTTTCTTCTCCCCTGGCCACCTCCTTCGCTCCTCAATTCACCGTCACCCCTCCCTCTCTCTCAGCATAGCGTTTTTTCTCTTAGTATTTTTTGGTTGGTTGTAGGTAAACACTCGCGCCTACTAAAAATATCTACAAACTCGTGCAACAACTTGAAGAACTCGACTGGGACTCATGAGGCAGCTGCAACGCGTTTCGATTAGTTGTCTGTATGTCTGTTTGTCAGTCAGCCAGCCAGCTAGTCAGCCAGTCAGTCAGTCAGCCAGTTAGAGACCCAAAGACCTCAGTTCCAGTCGCAGTCTTAAACCCAAAGACCTGAACCCGTCCATGGGCCGACGCCGTCGCTGCTGACGCTGACGCTGTCTTGTTAATTTTTTGAGCTATTTATTTTGATGTTTTCGCTTTTACGCTCTCGTTAAGTCGACCAGACGCAATGCCAAAGTTAAAAAACAAAAAAAAAGAACAAAGTAAAGAAAAAAATATAGAAGAAAAAAAAACAATTCAGAATTCTGCTGACCATCGCGAATGTGAATGCAAAGTTGCTGCAGTCAGAGTCTGGGTCCAAGTAGAAGTCCAACTGCTAATGGAGTGTGTGGCAGGGTGTATGTGTGTGTGTTTGTGTGTGTGTCTGTGGGGCAGTGTGTGCGTGTGTTTGTGTGTGCAACGTTGCATCACGAGATAGTTAAGCAAAGATATGCATACAAAATTGGAAATGCTAATTAATATGTTTTGCGATATCTTTGCGAGTAAACTTCTCTCTCGCTCTCTCTCGTTTTCTGCCCTCTATCGCTCTTGGGTCTACATATATGCGTTAAGCGTGTGTGTGGTTCGGCACCCACAATAATCGGAAGATGTTGCAGATACAAAACATTATGAAATTAATTTTTATTAGGCGTCAAGCCATAAAGAACAGCTGAGAGATAGCAAGCGAGAGAGAGAGAGAGAAAGGGAGTAGAGAGTCGAGTGATGGAACGGTGGAGCCATGGTGCTGCTGCTGCCCGCTACCCACTGCCGTGAGTGTGTTGTAGTAGGAGGATGGAGGTGCGGGGGAATCGGAGTGAATGGGAATGTGAATGAGAATGAGTTGGGAATGAGAATGAATAGCAAGCTCACATGACAACAACGACAACGCGTTATAATTAAGAACAATGGCAAGTTATTCAACGGGGCATAGTTACGATCGAGTGAGGGAGTGAGGGGGTGAGAGTTATAGCGGGTCTTTTGGGGACTTTCTTAGCCTGCATGGTGTGCCTTGTGAACCGCTGGGAGGTGGCAAGAGCCAGCAGGGAGGGGCGGTGCGCTTTGACACTTGATGAATTCCCCTGGGGGGTGGGGGCCATCAGATGGACATGTATAAATTGTAATTGTAAGCGACGACAGCCAACCAGACATGCGGCATTATGGGCAAAACCATTCATACATGAGTCAGCCCGTTAAGAATGCTCAAATTGGGTTAAACAAATTGCAGCTAGAAGCAAAATTACCTAATATAAATAACAAATGATAGCCAATATCAAGACACTTATCATAGCATTTAAAAGATTAAGTAATATTTGCAGTGGATCAAATAAAAATCTAAATGAAGTATTTCTTTATACAAAACATTCCAATGACATGCAGGTTGGCGAGTTTTTATTATAATTTCTAAGAATAAAATGTTTTTTCTTTTGCTTATTTCATATGAAATTAATTGCTGTGCCGCAACAATCGGTTCATAATTTCTAAAGCATAATTGCACATTTCGTGCTATTGACCTTATACTTTACACTTATCTCTAGAAGTAAATCATTTTCCAAAGAATATTGTTGCTAATTTTCTATTTTTTATTTCCTCTTTCCATCAAATTGTACTTGCTTGTTGCTAACATTTAATAATAGAAATATTACAATTTTAGCAATAAATCTCTACTTTTTCAGATTTGCACTCGAAATCAGTTAAAATTATATCAAAATATAATTGTAACGTATACGCCATGAGGACAAATTTTGACTAGAAGTTAATGTTTATTCATCATTTGAATTGAGCTGCAGGTTTTTTTACCGATGCCTCCAGCCATCGAGAGGAAATTGAAAATTAAGAATATTCTCAGGAGATATTTTTTTGATGTGTATCAATAGGATGAATGATATGCATCAATTCTCATGGCCTTTACTTAACTTAAATCTCTCAAGGGTTTCCTTGCCATTGTCACCTACAATTTCGTCCCCTAATGCGGTCATTGTCTTTTGATAAAAAAATATATATATCCAAAAAGAAGTAAGTAAGCAAAAAAAAAAAAAAAAATACAAGAAAAAATCATGAAATTGAAAAAAAAAAAAAGCAATTACAAACACAATGGTAAGAAAATGTTCGCAGCTGTCTCATGACTCAT
Source organism: Drosophila equinoxialis (assembly GCA_018150345.1). Taxonomy (NCBI): domain Eukaryota; kingdom Metazoa; phylum Arthropoda; class Insecta; order Diptera; family Drosophilidae; genus Drosophila; species Drosophila equinoxialis. The sequence continues at coordinate 2,309,721 of JAECWI010000868.1, read as the reverse complement.
GTGACTGTGACCCAATGAGCAATATGCACCCACAAGACCCAGAGCCAGAGCCAGCTACTTGGGCAATAACAAAAGCCACGGCACAACAAATGAAACGATTACAATGAAATATAATTTGCGCAAAAACAGAGAGCGAAACGAGAACAAGAAGAAGCGATCGATCGATCAGTCATCATGGCGAAATGTTGCCTCAACTCCTACTCCGCTCGACTAATCTAATCAAATCAAATCAAATCGAATCAATGAAGGTAAAAGATGGTGTGGCAGGTTCAGGTTCAGGCACTTCCTGGCTTACAAAGTAGCTGGCTGATCGATCGATAAAGGAAAGGAAAGAAGGAACAAACAATTGCTCTAGGAGAGGATTGTAACAAAATCCTAGCGCAAAAAAGAAAACAAGGAGAAAAGATATGGGTACCCATGTCGTCTTTTGCTCTCGTCATCTTTTTTTTTTTGGCCTACCTGGGATTTTCGGCATGACTGGGAGACAGAGAGAGCGAGAGAGGGAGGGAGAAGATGATGCAAAGATGTTTGCCCATGGTCAACTTTCAACACACAATTTGTACGTAGCGAAGGGCTACCTGCAGTTTACTTTTCCTGGTTTGCTTTGGTTTGGTTATTATAGTTGTTGCTGTTGCTTTTGCTTTTGCTGCTGATGTGGTGTGGGTTTTCCTGAGAACAGGCTGCGGGCCCAGCTAACAAGCCTTCGCGAGACTGATACGCATCACTTGGTATGTGTTTGGTTTAATCAGCACCTGTCGACTGTCGTCGACTGACTCTCTACTTCACTCCACTCCACTCCACTCTAAGCTGGACAGGTAGGCAATCGGAACAACTAACCATCCAACTGACTGACCAACCGAGCAACTAAACTAAGTAACATACGTGCTGTTTTTCATTTTTGTGTTTTTGTTTTGGGAAAGTTTTCAACAACAACAACAAAGAAAGCAACATATGCCAAAAAACCAAAAACCCCAAAAAACCGATCTGATTCAGTCACCAAAATAACCATTCTCCCCAGAGTCTTGGAATCTCTGGCCCCTCTGGCGGCGGCATCTTGATTGCCACGGCCTCGTCTCAGCTCAGCTCAGCTTGGCTCGGCTTGGCTCCAGCTCAGTTCGACTCGTTTGCTCTCATAAATCAAGAAAAATCAGTCAATTTTGTTTTTTATTCATTCACTCTGACATTGGCTGAATTAACAATTGATTTCAATAATTTTTTATGATTATTTTTTTGGTGCGGGGTTCTTAAGCTTATACTATAAGTAAAGATGGAGAGAAGAGATCAGTACTTTTTGAGTCATTCAGCAAAGGCTCCCTGCTCTCTCTTACACTCTTATTATTGTATCTCTCACTAGCGCTGAATATGAAATTCCACTCAATTTTGAGTAGAATGTTTGGGCGCTAAGTATTAAAAAAAAAAAAAAAAACACCGAGAGATGAAGGAAAAGAAACTCGTCTAACCGGTATGACGAGTGTCAATGTCTCATTGGAATTGTTTGATGCTCAACGAATCAGACAGGAGCAAGCGGGGCGTTGTGGGGGTGTTTGGAGCATAAGAGCCCAAAGAGACAGTGGGACAAGACTAAGTCATAACATTTGATAGCGTAAAGATAATTAGATAAGAGGGATTTGGAAACTTACTAGGGAAAACTTTTGTTGGTCTTATGATATTAGATTAGGAGTAAAAATTACATTACATAAGAGAACAGAAATCAATAGTTCGAAATCTATTTCAAGAGTTCTTTTGTGTAATGATCTTTATTTTATACAGAATCTTCTAAGCTACTGACTATCTAACGAGGACATCGCAAGTGCCTTTGACAGTTGTTCTAACGACTTATCCTTTCTATTTCCGTTCGGTCTTTAAAACAGATTCTTATCCTTAAAAACTGGGTCAAAATGTGATCCTTTTTATTCTTTGTTTTTCGGGCCAGCTTAGTTATGTAAAAACAAAATTCAGAACCTCAAATTTCCTTTCTCTATCTCTGTCTCACTTCCTCTCTCTCTTAGTCTCTGTTGGGTAATTTTTCCTTATCGCCTAAGGAGCCATTCGCATCTATTCGCAGCTCACACACCTGCTTATCTTTGCCATCTTACTTCCTCTTTCCTTGGTTTTGGAAACAAGAACAACCTAGTACCTGTTTCTGTCTCATTGAGAAATTCCCACTTTCAGTCCACTGTGCAGATTGCGCTATGGTGCGTTCGGCTTTTGCATTGCATAGGTGTATCTTGCTGTTGTTGCTTTTGTTTGTTTGTTTATTTAAACCGCTCACTTGCTCTAGTTCTTGCTTAGCGGTTTTTCACTCAACCTCCCCCGGTCACTCTCTCTCTCTCTCTGTAGCTGACGCTCTCTATCGCACTCTCTGTTGTTTTTCTTGGTTGCACCATGGTCTCTCTCTCTCTGTTGCAGTTTGCGTGTTCATTGAGTGCTTGCGCCTCAGGCAAACAACAACAACAAGCCAAATAACAGTTTGAGTTTGAGCTATCTGTTAGAGTCGTCATCGCAAGAGATGGAGGAGAATCTGTTAGCTGGCTAGGCTGACTTCTTTTGGAGAGCACAGCGATCAGTTTTTGAGTTGACTTCGAGCCGAGCGGACGTGTCTTGTGAAGCCGTTGTCGAAATATGTAATAAGCCAACACACTATACACTATACCACAAAACGATCGAATTCGACACAACAAGAATAATACACAAAAAGAATCACAATAGAAAACAACAACAAGAAAATAATTGATCAAAACGCTATCACCTCCTCGTCGTTGGCGTTGTCGACGTCGTCGTTGTCGTAGCCGTCGTCTCCCCCACTTGGATTACGGGTCAACGCGAACAAGAATACAAAAAAAAAATATTGAAAACAACAACAAATTTTTTTGGGTTGAGAATATATCTGCGATATATGTATATATATTTCTCAAAGTGAATGGTGTTTGTGGTGCGTGGTGGTGCAACAACCAAAATCAAAAAGAAATGGCTAATTATTAACAAATACAAATGAATTAATTCACTAAAGAAAGCCAAAAGAAAAGGTGACGCAGAGCAGAAGAAGAGAATTAAGTTTGAGAGAGATTTTTTTTTTTTCGGAGAGAAACAAGTGGAACTAAAATGCTGGCCACTAGCCATTTAATGTATGTGCTCATTGCCAGCTGTGTAATGCCCATCTTTGGTGCGGCATTGAGCAAAACCGTGCTCTATCAGGCACCCGACGAATGCCGCTGGTCCGGAGGCGGTGGCGGTGAAGATATCACACTTGTCTGTCATCTACGCACTATCAATTCGGAGCTGGAGAATACAAATTTCAGTGTGATCCAGCCACATAATACGGTGCGATTGCGTTTGGAATGCAATGATGCATTGTTCTTTCAAAGCAGCCTAAGTCCGGATAGTTTCCGTTCATTGGTGGAGCTACGTGATCTCACCATCGAATATTGTAAATTGGGTAACCTAACGGAGGGATCGTTTCGTGGCCTGCAGGAGCTACGAAATCTCACCATACGAACACACAATGGCGATTGGTCAACCATGTCCCTGGAGATGGCATCGAATAGTTTTGTGGACTTTCGTCAATTGGAGCGCTTGGATTTGAGTTTAAACAACATTTGGCTCATACCCGATGGCATGGTTTGCCCCCTGAAATCGTTGCAACATTTGAATGCCTCATACAATAAGATACAGGATATTAGCAACTTTTACTTTAGCTCATCGATGAGTTCGCGCAAAACACGCATATGCGGCTCAACGTTGACCAGCTTGGATTTGAGTGCAAACAAAATGGTTAGTCTGCCATCGGCCATGTTATCGGCATTGGCCCGCTTGACCCATTTGAATATGGCCAGGAATAGTATGAGCTTTCTGGCCGATCGAGCATTCGAGGGTCTGCACTCACTTCATGTTGTTGATTTGTCGGCCAATCGTTTGACCTCATTGCCACCAGAATTGTTTGCCGAAACAAAGCAACTGAAAGAGATTTATCTCAAGAATAATTCCATAAATGTGCTGGCCCCGGGTATATTTGGTGATCTGGCCGAGTTATTGATCTTGGATTTGGCCCACAATGAGCTCAATTCCCAATGGATAAATGCAGCCACCTTTGTGGGTCTTAAGCATTTGACTCTTCTCGATTTGTCGGCCAATAAAATAAGTCGCCTCGAGTCTCACATATTTCGCCCACTAAATAGTCTGCAAATCTTGAAATTGGAAGAGAACTATATTGATCAGTTGCCCAATGGTATTTTTGCCGATCTAAGCAATTTGCATACACTGATCCTATCCAATAATCGCATCTCTGTCATTGAGGCACGCACATTACAGGGATTGAATAATCTTTTGGTACTCTCCTTGGACTATAATCGTATTGCGAAATTGGATCAACGATCTCTAATCAATTGCAGCCAATTGCAGGATCTGCATTTGAATGATAACAAATTGCAGGCAGTGCCAGAGGCTTTGAGTCAAGTGCCACTATTGAAAACCCTCGATATGGGCGAGAATATGATAACACAAATCGAAAATACAAGTATAACCCAATTGGAGAATCTCTATGGATTGCGGATGACGGAGAACTCGCTGACCCACATCCGGCGTGGTGTATTCGATCGTATGAACTCATTGCAGATTCTAAATCTATCGGGTAATAAACTAAAAAGCATTGAGGCAGGATCTCTGCAAAGGAATAGTCAACTACAGGCCATACGATTGGATGGAAACCAATTAAAATCGATTGCAGGCCTCTTTAACGACTTACCCAATCTCGTTTGGCTCAATATTTCGGGCAATCGTTTAGAGAAATTCGATTATTCTCACATACCCATTGGACTGCAATGGTTGGATGTTCGAGCTAATCGCATCACTCAATTGGGTAACTATTTTGAAATTGAAAACGAATTGAGTTTGAGTACATTCGATGCATCGTATAATCAATTGACGGAAATAACAGCCAGCTCGATACCGAACAGTGTGGAAATTCTTTATCTAAATGATAATTTGATAAGCAAAATTCAACCCTACACATTCTTCAAGAAGCCCAATTTAACGCGCGTCGATTTGATAAGAAATAAATTGACCACATTGGAGCCAAATGCCCTGCGATTGTCACCCATTGGCGAGGATCGTGATATACCCGAATTCTATATTGGCCACAATGCCTTTGAGTGTGATTGCCATTTGGATTGGCTGCAGAAAATCAATCGAGAATCGCGTACCCAGCCACAATTAATGGATCTCGATCAGATCTATTGCAAATTGACCTATGCCCGGGGTTCACAGTTTGTGTCCCTGATTGAAGCGAAATCGAATGATTTCCTTTGCAAATATGAATCGCATTGCTTTGCCCTCTGCCATTGCTGTGATTTCCAGGCATGCGATTGCAAAATGGAATGCCCGGATAAATGTTCCTGCTATCACGATCAAAGCTGGACATCGAATGTTGTCGATTGCTCGCGCGCCAGCTATGAGAAGGCACTGCCCACTCATATACCCATGGATGCCACACAATTGTATTTGGATGGCAATCAATTTAAAGAGCTCCAGAGTCATGCCTTCATCGGACGCAAGAGATTGAAGGTCCTGCATTTGAACCATTCGTCCATTGAGATACTACACAATCGCACATTCTATGGTTTATTGGAACTGGAGGTTCTTCAATTGCAAAACAATCAACTGAAGGCACTCAATGGCAATGAATTTCAGGGTTTGGATAATTTGCAAGAATTATATTTGCAGCATAATTCTATTGCCACCATCGATTCGTTGACATTTACGCATTTGTATCATTTGAAAGTTTTACGTTTGGATCATAATTTGATTACCTCATTTGCTGTGTGGAATTTCTTGCCATCGTATTTGAATGAATTGAGATTAGCATCGAATGCCTGGAGTTGCAATTGTGAGTTTATCGATAAGCTGAGAGATTATTTGGCCCGTCATGAATATGTCACAGATCGTGCGAAACTTATTTGCCACAATAAGACGCAACAGATGTCGATTTATCCCAATTCTGAGGAGCATTTACCACTCATACAATGCAGTCAGACATTGAAATTGAATTTGGATAACAATTACAATTTCGAGGAAGAGGAGAACTCACTGCTGGCCAATAGTAGTTCAACGAAAATGATATTGAATCAGCCACCCAAACAGGACTATATACCCATTCTGGTGGCCATATTGACTGCCTTCATATTCATTATGATCTGTTTCCTGTTGGTCTTCATATTCCGTCAGGAGATGCGTGTATGGTGCCATTCCCGTTTCGGGGTACGTCTCTTCTACAATGCGCAAAAGGATGTCGATAAGAACGAGCGTGAGAAACTCTTTGATGCCTTCATTTCGTACTCATCGAAAGATGAACTATTTGTCAATGAGGAGCTGGTGCCCATGCTGGAGTTGGGCGAACAACGCTATAAACTTTGCCTACATCAACGTGACTTCCCTGTGGGTGGCTATCTGCCCGAAACAATTGTCCAAGCCATCGATAGCAGTCGTCGCACCATTATGGTGGTCAGTGAGAATTTCATCAAATCGGAATGGTGTCGCTTCGAGTTCAAATCTGCCCATCAATCTGTATTACGAGATCGTCGACGTCGCCTCATTGTCATAGTGCTCGGTGAGGTGCCACAAAAGGAATTGGATCCCGATCTACGTTTATATCTCAAGACTAATACATATCTGCAATGGGGCGATAAATTGTTTTGGCAAAAATTACGTTTTGCTTTGCCCGATGTATCCACTTCGTCGTCGAATGGCGGACGTGGTGGAGCTGGACAACCTTGCCATGTACCGATCAATCATCCTGCCTATCATCATCATCATCATCATCAAATGCATCTGGCTGGACACCATCATCTTCATCAGCAGCAGCAACAGCAGCAGCAGCATCCACATCAGCAGCAGCAGCAACAACAGTTTATGTTGCCACCAGTTCCACCAGCGGGCAGTTTTCGCCGGCAACCATCGCGTGGACCCAATAATACACAGCAGCAACAACAACAAGCCGCTCTACTGATGGGCGGTGGTCAATTGGCAGGATCTACGCAACAGATGATACCCCTGGCTAGTGGCATACAACAACAGAGCTTGCCGCTGCCACCTACACAACATCAACAGCAGCAGCAGCAACAACTACCAACGCCTGCAGCACGTAATTTGCATATGTAAGTGTATTTTGATCTTGAAAAGAGACAGCCAATGATGGAGGGAGAAAGGGAGAGAGAGCGAGTGAGAGCTAAAGCATATATATTATCAGATCAAGTGTTCCTGATATAATTTCCATCACAAAAATTCTCAATTTTTGATGCATTTTCATTTTGTTAAACAAAAAGGGAAACTACTACATACAAACATGCATACATATATAAAATGTGTTGTCGATGTGTGTGTGTGTGTGTATGGGTTTGTGTTTTGTGTGTGTTGTTGCTTCCTCCCTGCTTAAATGAAATAAGAATTGCAGTCAATATGCAAATTGTGAACGTTTAACGATAAAAGCCTAGTTACATGCTTAAAAAGAGAACTACTAAAGAGGGTTATACATATATACATACATACATACATATGTACATATATTTTGTAGTAAGAGTGTGGGACAACAAATAGGAGGAGGAGAAGGAGGGACAGGCCAGGGCAGAGGGGAGCCCGGCTGCAGGTTAGCTATAGTGAAACAGAGAAAACGAAAAAAAAAAAAAAAAAATACCAAAGAGCCGAGAGCCAATTGTTGTTGTTTTGTTGTGTTTGTGTGAGTGTGTGTGTGTATGAGTGTGTTTTTTTTGTGGCCCTGTTCTGTTTTCTTATGGCCAAAGCTATTTTCAGTTTCCTGGCTCGTAGGCAAAAGCAAAAGATTCAGAAAATTGATGTTGCATGCAACAACAGCAACTGCAACCAGTCGGCAACAAAAGGCAAGGCCCAAAAGTATTTTTCTTTCTCTATGTTTCTTTCTCGAAGCAGTTGTTGTTGTTGTTCTTGATGTTGCTGTCTTTGTTGTTACTGCAACGTTCACTCGTTAGTTCATCTTAACTGCTTGCATTTTGTCTGTAACAAGCTCAACGTGTGTAGAAGATATCTCAGAAAAATAGGCAAAAACAAAGAACAGAACAACAGAGAAAACAACAAAAACCAAAAACTAGAACCCGAAACAGAAACGCAAAACATCAGAGAACTCATGTCTGGGGCGCAAAAAAAGAAAATCGAAAAAGAAATTGTAACAAACAACAAAAAAATGGCAAAGAGACGAGGACGAGGACACACCAGACCTAGACCGTCTACAGACAGTCCGACAGACAGCTAGCCAGCTGCTGTTGCTGCTGCTGTGAGGAGAGTTGCCTTTCTATTGGTTTCTTTTTCGGGGTCTCTTTTTCTATCTCTTGTGTGTGTGTGTGAGTGTGTGTGTGTGTGTGTGTGGGGGCAAGCATTACACGTGCTAATCAATGAGAGAGTTGCGACAGCAGAAGATTAGCTCAAAAGTTGGCTCACAGCGAAAGGTTAGAATTGGGAGCTTAATGTAAAACGTGAGTTTTACTCTTTGCCCCACCACAGAAAATGAAATTGAAGGTTGAATTTCGGTTAAAGGAAAGTTGTTAGTTGTTGTTGTAGAAGTAGCAAGGTTTCTTTTTTTCATTTTTGTGGGGTTTCAAAACTTTTTACAGGGTTATACATACTTGCATAGATACCGTTGGGTTTCCATTCCTAGATTATCATAGTTTTAGTTAGCTAGTCAAAAGAGTTTCTTTTTGTTTTTTGGTATATAGGTATATAGGTGAATTGAAGTTTTCAGATTACTAACTGATAAAGTTTCATAACAAAAATTAATTAGATTAGAATTCTTTGATATCCAATCATGACTGAGAAGTTTGGAAAGTTTTCAATTGTCATATTTTTAGAGTAGAGAAGAAAAGTTATTGAAGATTTTTCGGGGTTTTTAGCAATAGTAAATAGCAAGTTCTGCAAAACTCTTGAAGGTTCGATTAACAAATTGTTGGCAATTTGTTGTTCCTAGAAGAACGAAGAAGAAGAAGAAGTAAAACTTGTGTGTGGTAATCTGAACTAGTGTCATCAGAGCATAAACTAGTGCCTAAAGCCCCCACTCAAATACACATACACACACACATAACCCACAGACACAAACGTAGGAGACATTTGTCGTGTGCTATAGGCTCAATTGCAGCAGTTTCTTTCTTTTGGCCTGGCCTTTGTGCCTAAGCTAGCCTTCAACTATCTGGTAGTACCTAGACCAAAACTACTCACACATACACACACACACTCGTACACACCCAATGGCTAACTGTGGAAAGAATGAGGAACATGTAAGAGAACAGTGCTACAGATTAGTTTGGTTACGATTAAAATCTACCTTGTTGTTGTTTGTTTGTTACGCCTGGGATGTACTACGATTTTTGTTGTTGTTGCTGTTTTTGTTGTTGTTGCAGCTGTAGTTGAGCTATGCTCCTCAGTCTTGGTAGATTTAACTCTCCTCCCCCCTCTCTCACTCTCTCATTCACTCACTCACTCTAACTATGGCATATCCAACTGAATTGCATTCCAAAAAGTAAGAAGAAAAACAAAGCGAAGAAAAATACCTAGTTAACTGTTAGACATTTGTACATACATAGATACAAAACAAGCATTGGGATGTATAAGTATGTAGACACACAAATACACACACACACACACACACACACACACACACATTTAATTAAATGTTAATTTTGTTTAATAATATTGTGATATTCATTTGTAATTAAGTTTAATTTATCATAGTATATAATCAAGTTTTCCTATCAATAAAAATTCAACTTTTTTCCTCATTAGTTTGTAGGAGTTTTTTTTAATGTTTTTTTTTTTTTTTTTGTTTATTAGTTAGTTTTAATTATCAGACAAATACATATGCAAACACACAATTGGACACATATACACATATATATATAATACAGCCATATTAATTAATATACAAATAGTACGAAAGAAAAACTTATCAAATTTCATGTACATATATATAAATATATATTTAAATATCAACGTTTTTTTTTTAATATATATTAATTCTATTTGTTAAATGAAAGAAAAGATATACAATGATCACACAAACTACAAAAAAAGGATATATCTATATATATATATATATATAAATCGACTGATTACATGTGTATTATATATAAATTATCAACCTATATTATAAATAATTTTTTTTTTTTTTTTTTTTTGTCCTGTAAATATTGTACTTTATGTTTTCTAGTTTATTAAAAAGAAAAGAAAAAACAAACAAAACAAAAAATATAAACAAAAATACAACACCAAGAGAAAAGAAATATATAAAATGAACAAAAAAAAAAATAATTTTTTGTGTCGACTTTTCGTTTTTTGCTCTCGTTGGTCTGTCTGCTGCTGATAATGAAACTATTTATGTATGGATGTGGGGGAGAGCCTTGACATTTGATATGGTTATGAATTGAGATTCCCTCAACCGGATTCAGATTGTCAGAGCTCTAAATTTGAAATGAAGTCAGCAATCTAAGTTTTCATTTGAATGCCATGGACACTCTGAGCTGAGATGATTTCTGTTTATTGCATGGCAAAACAACATGCGGATATTTCTCTATTATTGATGAATTGAGAGTGGATGGACAGAAGAGTTGCCGCCTACCGCCCATATCGTGGCAAATATTTGCTACTTTTTCTCGTAAGTAGTAGTAAGTAGTAGGAGAACTCAACAAGTGGATTTGTTTCACCCAACAGTTAGGTGGATTACAATACATATGTATGTATATTGGTGGAATATTATAAACTTTGTCAAATCAAACAGTAAAGAAACTGCAAAGGTAAGTAAAGAGTATGATTACATGACTAATATCAAAGAAATTCCACCGACAAGTTGACTGCAGTAAAATAATTCCGCGTCATGTAAATGATCTCCAATGGCAATTTTCATCAGGTTTCCATACCGCGCACAAAATGAAAGCCAAGTGGGTATCTTAGTGCAGAGGAAAGCAATAATCACTGTGACTTGAAAGATGTCCAATTTCATATTATTACAAAACCATTGAAATACCTTTGGAATATGTAACTCTTCAGAAAACCCAATAAAATAAACCACGAGCGAGTAACATTTTGGGGCAGGTCAATCGGGATGCCAAGGACCTCAAAACGGATTATTAATTAATATTCCCAACGTGAATAAGAAAAATAATTAGACATTAACTAATAAAATGTATATTTCAATTCATTTTTGTTTTTATATTTTATTACCTAATGCACATGTCATTTTATTGGTAAGTAAAATTAATTTAAAGTCTTAATTATTTATTAAATTTGAAATCATCGAAAATAATTGCCTTTGATAAGATTTCACGCAGAACTATTAAAGAGAACCTCGCCGCCACACATCGTCACCAAAGTCAGCCCACGATTATATTTGTGTTTCATTTGAATTGAGGGAAAGAAAAATAATAATAAATAAGAAATCAAACTGAAGAAACATTAAGGAAGAAAACCGACTTCTACCGACTTCTACCGCCTTCTTCGCACAGTCATTTTAATTTTATTTTCCCAAGCTCGTCTTCTCTGTGTCTTTGGCATCTCTTCTCATGCATATTTTATAGATATCGGCTATATCGTATATATTCGCTTATTTGTATTTTTATTATTTACTTGTTGTTTTTGTTTTTTTTTTTTTGCTTTTCTTGCTTTTTATCTGCTTTTTTGTTTTAATCAATGAGCCCACAGCGAAATATTTCGCTGATTTAGCTCTCTTTTTTTTTTTTTTGTTTCTGTCTTTCTGTCCATTTTGGAATGAATGAATAATTTTTATGATCAATTAAATGCGCAATAAAATTGATGAGGCCCTCTTTTAGCCAATCTTTAACGTCGTCGTCGTCGTCGTCGTCGTCGTTCGTCCACCATAAATTCACATTGCTTAAATTAGCAAATTTTACAATCAATCATTAGCCAGGGTAACGAAGTCGTTTGATGTGCAATTCCCCCCCGCACTCACACACACACACACATACACAATGCGAGAGCAGATAGAATTGTATCTACAAGATACACGTACGAGCATTTCTATGTATATGTGGGTTAACCAGCACAAAAAAAAAATGAGTACAAAAGTTCAAGCGTAAGTTAAACCCTTTTCAATTTTTTTATTTTTTGTGGGCTTTCCCTCCCTCCCCTCCATTCTCCCGCCCTTCACCAAAATGGTTTCTTCTGCTCGTCAATTCTTTACCTATTTCAATGCAAAAACAAAAAAAAAAAAAAAAACAGAGACGTACAAAAAACTTTTGCAAAAAGAAACACGTCAAATATTACAAACTTTTCTTTTTGGTTTTTTTTTTTTTTTTTGATGCTGCAGCTTTTACTTTCTAACGTATTTTGGTTTTTTTTTCCATGTGTTTTTTGGTGCTTTTTTTCTATTTTTTATCAATTTCGCCTGTGGGATTTGTTACGGCGTAACGGATGAGCTGAGGGCACAAACTTTCAATTGAATTTTTTTTCCGGTAGAGCAAAGTTAGGCCCGACTTTGACTTAGTCTTTTTCTCGTTTCGGGGGTTTTTGAGGAAAAGATCTTTCTATTTTTTTTTCCGTCCGCAATACGGGTTCCATTTGTAAATACATAGTAGAATATTTTTGTCGGTTTACAAGTCAGTTTAGTGTCAAAAGAGAGATGCCTTTTATTTATAGATTGCCTTCTACAAGGCGGTGAATTGCGTATCAGTAATTTGGAGTGTGAGTTGGCCGGGTTTTTGTGGGTGGTGTTGGTTAAAAGGAATGGAACAAGTCCAGGAGCGAACTTGGCCATTTTCCATTTGGCCAAATTAGACACTAGCTGAAATTAGTTTGAATTCTTCAGGAAATATTTCAACCAAGCTGACCATGTCCGAGTGTCCGTTACTCAATTTTTCTTATTTGGCATTTTGAAACAGACTTTCATATATATATATACTCAAAATGTAAATTATTAATAGCTTTTTTTGCTTTTGGTTTTTATTAGAAGTTGTGCATATGCAAATTGTCTAATTAACAGCAACCATAAATAAAATTATGGGAAAGAAACAACAACATGCAACGAATCAGCAGCATATAAAAATTTAACAAATTGATTCATAAAAAAAAATGTTATTAACAATAAATTTGCAATTTTGCTTGCAACGGCATTCGAAATTAACGAAAATTCATTGCCAAAGCTTAAAATAAGTAGGACTCGCAATTAATTAAGAGATTTTAATAAATAAATGTTGGAAATTTGACAATTCGCTAGTTGCAATGAACCTTCATTTGTATTCAATATCCTTAAAGTGTGTGTGTGTGTGTGTGTTAACTTTTATGCCCGCCCCTGTTCTCATTTCTCAAATCCAAAAGTCGTGTGAGTAGGGAAGAGAAGAGAAAGAGAGAGAGAGAGAGAGCGAGTGTGTGGTGTTTTTTCTTACCTACATCAAAAATAGAAAGACCAACTGTAGAAGAAGAAAATGTTGAGTAGAAGGAGAAATGGATGGTGGAAAACACCTTTTCCTTTGACTGCAGTTCAGCTCAAAGTTTTCGTTCTTTTGCTTCCCTCCTAAACAAAAAAAAGGCTCAAAGTCAAATCAAAGTGCTTAGGTACTAATGCCAAAGCCATCAGGCTAGCCTCATCAGCCCCATCAGCACCATCAGCCCTGAACTTTTCATCATATATCAAACAGACAGAGAGAGAAGTAGGAGAAAGAACACAAGAAAACGAGCCAAACAGATTCGCCTCATTAAAAAGCCACATTCTTTTGGAATTTTCCCGTGAGGTGCCATCATCATCCAGCATCACCAGCTTGGATGTAAATACATACATATGTACATACATATGCAGCCATCCAAAAACCAAAAATCGTAATCAAATCCAAATCCAAATCCAAATCGAAATACAGTACTATACACTTGCCTCATTAGATTGCCAACGATGAATCGAAAGTCATAAACTTGTGTACAACTGCTGCGATGTCGACGTCGACGACGACGATGACGATGAGCAACGGCAACAACAACAACAGCAAAAACTGTTTGCAATAAAAGCAACATTTTTCTTAATTTCCATTTCTTGCTAATTTAGCAGCCATAAATTGTTCGTCTGTCCATTTGGGCAAAGCAGAAGAGTGTGAGACAGAGAGAGAGAGAGAGAGTGTGTGGGAGGAACGGAGGGGATGCCCATGATGGTGGTGGGAGGTGGTGTGGGTGCCAAGGGAGCGGCCGGAGAGGGGACACTGTGTGAGCAGTGAAAACAAGCCAAGCCGAACCGAACCGAAACGACGGTAGACACATAAAATTGACTACAAATTATTGCACATTGTCAAAACAACATTGGTTTGCAATTTTCGCGCTTCAACGCAGATGCAAAAGATTGCAGAGAGGGTCGGTCCGATCACCAGAGATGAGGATGATGATGATGATGGTTGGCGGTCGGATGGTCGGAGGGGTAAATGTGGTGATGGTGGTGGTGGACTAGGTAGAGACGTAATTTCAATTTGAAAAACCATCAGGTAAACGAACTTCACTCACACACACAACTCTACTCTATGAATTTTCCAAAAAAGTACTCTCAATTTCTTTACCTAGTTTGTTGCAGAATAGAAAAAATGAAAATGTAGCTGACTTACGGTTCATTTTACATATTTGTGTTATATAAATAGCTCACAACTTTTTTTTTCAAAAGTTTCAATTCAAACTTATCAATTTATTTGCATATATTGTTTTTCAAGAGTTTGTATACCGAAATTTGCCTACATTCAAATTATTATTATTGAATAATGAGCAGGAAAAGTGAATGTGTGAATTTTCTTTTTATTTTTCTTGGGGGTGGAGGGCGAGTGCCAAAAATGGTGTCATATTGCCCCTATATGTTTATGGAATATTTATTACCTACACAAATTGTATTTTATAATTCTTTATCTACCGTTGGTAATTGCGTGAAATGGAATGAAAATGGGTTAGGGAAGGTTATGGAAACATCACACCATACCGACCCACCCCACCCTCCTACAGGCTCTCTGTAACGACCTACTCCTCCTCCTCCTCCTCCTTCCCACTTATTGGTCTTTAGTTGATGTCTGTTGTCTCACCATTCCCACCAATTCCATTCCATTTTCATTATTGTATTATTCAGCGATGATATCCGTGGACATTGACATATTGTCGACCGATTAATGAGCCCAACAGCAACAACAACATCAACAACAACAACAGCAACAGCGTCGAGAGTTAAGCGAGCGTTGATTGTTTTCTTGAATGGAAATAAATGACAGACTGAGTGGACTGTTGACACAGGCATTTGATAAATAATAATAATTTGCACTACCCAAAAAAAAAAAAAAAAAATCAACAAAATATATATACATATATAGGTGTATACATATATACAGTTTCTCCTTCTCTCTCTCTCTCTCTTTGTATCTCTTCTCTACTCTCTCTTGGGGCCATATATGTATGTAAAAGCAAATTTGTATGCGTCTTTATCTTATCGCGATCACGTTGCATCTGACGATGACGACGACCAAAGACGACCAATACCAAGATGCTGAGAGGATGCGCGTAAGTTTCACGTATTTTCATGCACGATTAAAGCCTTAATTTTTCGGACTGGACAAAAGAGCAAAGGCAAAAGCGAGGAAAAAGAGATTCCTTTTGGTTTTATTTGGTATACTTACATATATATGTACACATATACATACATACATACATATATAGTGGTAGTATCTGAAGTCTCTCTGCCTAATTAATGGTTTGCATCGGCTGCTTATCGCCCGGCACGCATCGGGATCGTCGTCATCGTCTCCATCTCCATCTCCATCGCCGTCTTGGTCTTGGTCGTCGTCATCAGCTTTTGCTAAGTGTTTCGATGCCTTGGCGGCGGCACCTGATCAACTCAAAGAGGCTAAGGAAGAGCCGTTCAGCAGATTTTGCTTGATATTGCGTAGAAAATATTTCTCGTTTCGACTGCTTCTCGATTTTTATGAGCTGTGTGTAGCAGCACATTGCACATTATTGATAATCCGCAAGGATTCCACAAGAGGGTGTTGTCAAAAGAGTCTCTCAAAGTCATATTCCTTAAGCTTTTGCTGATAACGGGCAACATTGTTTTTTATTTTTGTTGTCAGAGATATGAAAAAGGGAATGATGATGGTTGGTAGTGGTCGGTAGGGCGATAGGTGGTTAGAGGGGATCTACTGTGTTTGGGGTGTTGCGTGATAACAATCGAATTGGTTGGTTGGTTGGTAGGTAGGTTGAAGAGAAAGCTCCGAAAACAGTTGTATGCCAGCCAGAGAACTAAGAAGAAGAAGAATAAGGAGGCGGAGCTAAAGGCATGTACATTTTGGCGCTCGATTGGGCAACTGGAACTCTGATCGTGAGCAAGATCTCGATTCCCAAGCTGACCGATAACGGATGAAGCAACTACATGAGATGCTGCTCCTGCTCCTGCTCCTGCTCCTGATGTCGATGCCGATGATGATGAAGAAGAGGTAGCCCCAACATGATCAAAATATAAAATAGTATGTGATAAAAGTGGGAAGAAGGAAAGATATATCCAAGCGTTTGGGTGGGAAGAGACTCTTTACACGCAGTTTAGTGATCAGATTAAATCTGAACTGCAAATTAAAGCAAAATATTTCAAGTAAAAATTGTTGACCTTTTTCTGCGAAATAACAAAATGAGAAAGTTCTCCCTCCCTATCGATCGATCGATTAGGCTGAAAATTATATCTGTATATTAAGGACGTTTTTGGGATTATCTATACAAAAGCACAATCATTTCGATTTAGATGCACGTTTGCATCTCAAAATAACTTAATTAGCATAATAAACAATCGGAAAATCTGCAAAAACAAACTAATTTCTCAAATTTTGTTAGTCAACTTCAAACTTCTGCTTCTGCTGCAGAAGTTCATTTTTATGACAATTTTCTAATTTCATTTGCTTTGAACTCTAAGGATATTCCTAAGAGGTTTGTGGTTTTCTATATATATCTGTATTAATGATAGTTTAGCCTGGATGCGCTTTAATTGTGTGAGATGAATTGAATTTTGTTTTCAAAAATTGTTTTGTTTTATCATTTAGTTTGATCTTGATCAATAAGCTGTGAAGACAAGTGCAAAAGCCTTTTTCGAATTGTTTGCTCGATTGATTGAAGTTGAAGTGAGTTAGTTGGCTTCTGTTGGGTTGACAGTCACGTTTTTTTCAGTTTCAAGCTTTTGCAGGCATCATCTAATATAATTTGCTTTCTAAACTTAACTTTTTTTTGCTCTTCTGTTTGCTGGCATAGCGCAAAAATCTGATCAATGACTTGACAAATGAATGGTAACAGATTTCCATTGCTTTGGTTTCGATGGTGGTTTCGGTTTGTCAACAGATCGTGTATACGACCAAACAAAAAAAAAAAAAAAACATTTTTTAATTGTCATGCGATAAAAGCAAAGCAAAGCAAAGCAAAAAAAAAATTTACAAAAAAAAAAAAATAAATCTCTCCAATCTCCTCTCGAGTTAAGGCTTAGTTCATGATCTTGAACATGACCATGAGCGTGGAGCGCGCCTAAAGCTGGTGAATTGAGGGATGCAGATGCAGAGGAGGAATGTGAAGTGAGGTGGGGTGAATCGGGGTTGCAGTGGAGTTGAGATGGAGCAGTAAGAGACCCCCAGACCCACCAGACCTGCTGCTGCTGATGGTGACTTCCAGTTTTAAATGAGCTCGCATGTTCGCGACTCTCTTGCGACTCTAATTCAAATTGCATTGACTTGTCCGCTGACTTTTCAAATACATATTGCTGGCTGCAGCTACATGCACACATACATACATACATATATAGGTAGATAGTTAGGTAGGTAGATAGTTAGCTACATACATACAAACAAACAAACATATGTACATTCAATTCAATTCAATTAAACAACCAAAAAACTTTTCTATTTTGGCCCCAAAAAAAAAAAAAAAAATGTATAAGACAAACAAAGCCAACAACAAAGTGTTAAACGTGCAACGGTTTGGGGTCAGTTCCATTCACTTTTTTCATTTCGTTTTAAACTGGAGTTAAGTGCTATTTGAGGTAAGAATTTTCATTACGTACTCGTACGTGGTGCATACTCGTATTGTATAGGATGGTATGGTGTATGGTGTATGGGAATGGGGCATGGGTGGGTTGTATGGGGCAGACGACACAGACAGACAGAGAGAGAGAGAGAGAGAGACAGTGGGAGACAGACAAACACACAGTTTGCATTTTGGAAAAGTCACGACCCACTTAGCCAGCGAAGAGTAACGGACGTTCGAAAACAAAAAAAAAAAAACCAACGTTCGTTCCAAAAGTGTGTCTATAAACAAATCGGCCTTCCCAATCGGTTCCAAATGCAAGAGTGTACATACATATACATGTATATATATATGCATCTTACTTATCACATCGTATCGTATCGAAACGATCACAGTGACTCACACAATTCTTAACTTTAGTTTTTGGGGCGAAGATGCGTTGATTAATTGGCCAGCAAAAGCTTTCAAGTGAAATTCGTGTTTTATGTTTGTTCATTTTCAACAAACATTTTTCTTCTCAGAGAGCCGCGTGTGAAGAAAGTGAAAAAACGTTAAACTTGTTGGTGGTAACAATAGCTGATAAACAGAAAAAAATAAAAATACATTTTGTCGCCTTTCGAAAGAGTTAAAGACAGACAGACCCCAAAGAAAAAAAAAAAACGGAGAATACTATATACACAACAGATATATAACCAAATGGTAAAGATGTGGAGACTCATCTGTGATTTATTTGCTTGTCAAACAGCAACAACAACAACTACATTTCGGTTTTTTTAAACGATGCGGGAAATTTCTTGAAGAAGACTTAAATGCTCGTGACCGTTAGACAAATAATATTAAAAAACAACAACCAAAGAAATAGAAAAAAAAAAAACGAATAGAGAAATAGAGACATTGTCGCCACACACACAACATCATCAACGGCTATTGAAAGGCAGCCTCAAGACAAAAAAAAAAAAAAAAAAAAAAAAAATCCCAAAAAACCAAGTTCATTTACATAAACAAAGAGACTCGTCGATGTTGATTCTTTTGGCCTAAAACGCATTTTTTCTTCTCAGTCTTTATTTTGTTTTTTTTTTTTTTTTTTAGTTTGGTTTGGTTTTTGATTTTGTACTCTGCTGCACGCGCTCATAAATCAAAAGGCAACTTGTTTATAACTGAAAGCGATCAATTAAAATGTTAACGCAAAAAATAACCAGAGATGGGCAGAGTTTGGGTTAAGATGGAAGATGATGACGACGACGATGATGATGATGTTGATGATGAGGATCGTTGATCGGCTGATGAGGCTTGATCGTGCCGAATTCTTCTCTTTTTTTGTGTTTTTGTTTCTTTCTCCTCTTGCCCTCCCCAGCGCCACACTTTGTACTCTCTCCTCTTGGCATTCTGCCGGCCTAATTCTCTTAACAACAAAAAAACCAAATAAATATATATATAAAATATATACGCACACACACACACACATACTTATATCAGGAAACATTTAAGCCCTGAAAATTCCAGTTAAAACCTCGAAAAAAGAAACTTAAAAGCTGCTAACTGCATTTTGGTGTCAACATTATGGTAAATGAATTGGATTTTATGGCCACAATCGAAAGCTAATCAATTGTTCAAGTTGAATGAGTCAAGATTGACTGACTGACTCTTGGTGGGGAGAAGGTGCAATCGGGAAAAGGTAAACACACGAGGTACCTTTTACATCACCCGTAAGTGAGAGCATAAAAATCATTTGGAAATTTTATTGACCGTATTCAAATGATAAGTATTTAAAATATGTGATACAAGAACACAAAAACAGGCTCCTTAATATACCAAAAGTAAATGAATTGCTTCTGTTTTCTTGGATTATAATCTATATACATACTCTTAGCATTTTTAATGAATTTGGTAAAAGTTAAGGCCAACAGAGTATCAATTATTTGAAACTTCAAATTTATGGCAAAAGTAATTAATACCAAAAATAATAATGCAATGAAATATCAAATCAAAAATGATATTTAAAAGGTACCAGAAATGCATTAACTTAAGTTAACACAATTGATAATTTGAAATGCTTGGAGTGGGGGGTAATTATAGTTATATTTAACTAAGTCCCGGCATTTAAGCTTTATATTGATAACCATAGAAGAATCAGACCTCTCAGACTACTATATCATACATATATGTATGTATGTAGGTTCCATACAAAACGTTGCAATTAACAATCAAGGGAAAGTTCTACAAAAAATTTATCCGAATTCAGAAAGTAGAATGACTCTTGACTTCACTTTCATCAATTTTGAGGCGATATTATTCTTTATTGCCTATATTAACTTAAAGGTGTTACCATAGGATATAATCACACAAACAAATTTAGGAGTGGTTTAACTGTTTAGCCTTATATTTAGATTATGAAAAACTGTTGCATCTTCGTTTTTGGGTTGGGTTTAGTCTATTGAAATGATCATTTCGAAATGCATTTATATTCATATACATAGATTGATTAATATTCTGGAGAGAAATATGTATCTTTCGGCTCGGATTGGTTGATTTGATTTGATCTCACATTTCCATGCCATAGAGATTGAGATTTTCCTCACCATTTTCGTCTTAATATAGCCATATTATGATAATTCATTTATATATATAAATATTGTTTTTTTCGTGCTTTGAGTTTTTGTTGTTTTTGTTTTTGTATTTTGGAACCGAAACCTACTCATATTATCGCATATCATGTAGGTCAGAGCATAAAATAATTATGTAAATCCGAGAATGCAAATTCAATAATGCAATCAGAGACATATTGATAGACACCTGATATGCGCGATGGTATAACAAGTTAGATGGAGTTGGGGGATAATTTATGAAGTTTATGACAAATATGATGACAAATAAAAATAATAATAATAAGAGGAGATAAAATGACGATCCAAAGTGAACTGAAACGCACAATTTTCGTTCGATTTTGATTTTTTCTTCTTCATCTTCTTGTTTTTGTCTCATTTTTGTTGAATGAAAAACGAAAACAATGCCATTTTACAAGACACTTAACGAGATGTAGAGTGAAAGCTACGAGGTTTTTGTTACTGTTTGGACGGTTGGTTGGTTGGATGGTTGGATGGTTGGATGGCTGGTTACTTGCTTGCCTGGTGGAAGCTTCTTTCTCGCGTGGATGGTGATGGTGGTGAAGTGAAGGCATCGAATGGAGTGGCTGCAGATGGATTGGAGTGTAGAGTGGACCAAAGTGACGTGGCTTGTTTTGGCATACAAGTGCCACTTCACTTGAGTTTCGAGTCCAATCTAAAGAAGCACAAGTGAGCGCAGACTTTCGGTCTAGTGTCTACTACACACACACAACACACACACCACACACACTCTCTTTACACTCGACGCTTTTTTTTATATATTTTTGTGTTGTTTTTTTGTTGTTGTTGTTGTGTGTTCCATCCAAACGTTTTGTGTCTAATGACAGGCAAACAAACACACAGACCTCAAGGAGCTACCGACTCCAACTCCAACTTCAGATCTAGCTTCAAGTCTAGCTTTAGAGCTCCAAAAACTCCACATAGCACATGAAGGAGACGACTTTGACTTTCTCATGAATTTGTTTGAACAAATCGAAAGAAAAAAAAAAAGAGAGAGAGAGAGAGAGAGAGCTATAGAATAGGCAAGAAAAAGAAGACAAAACAAAAAAACCACAAAGTAAACGAAGAGATTTATAGCTTTTTTGCCATTCACCAAATTGTTAGGCGACAACTAGGACAAAACTGTTTTTGGTCAAAAATCGAAATTAGAGAGACAGAGAAATTGTCGAATGCGCGCACACACACATGCATACACGACATATATACATACATACATACATACGTACATATACATATATAAAATAAATGATAAAATGCTTAATGCTCAGATCCTGCCGGCATTCGGCAATTGGCAACAGGTTAAATGGCTAACAAGCCAGCTCAACTCGAGAAGTCGACGAGTCAGGTAACTACCTAGATACATACATACACATGTACATACATACATACAAATGAACATACCAAGATACATCCATATGAAAAAGTATCTCATCTTTAGCCAGCTAAACGCATGCGCGTTGACCGCCCGCTGTGGTACACATTCTGAGAACTTTCCACTTCAATTAATAACTAATTTGATGTGTGCCGCGGCGGTGGATCGCGGTGCATTTTATCGATTTGGACAGCACACAACGAGAAGATCAGCAGCAGCAACTATCGCTGCTAGAGAAGGGTGCACATACGCAGAAGAAGAAGGCGGTGCGACGGTTTTTGAAGCACCTTTTTAGATGTGGTTGCTTGTGCTTGAATGTTACTCTCTGCCTCTGACTGTTTGACTCTGGCCTGACTCTGTGTACCCTGCCGTTTTCTCGATCCAATTGATTGAGAAGGGTCGGTTTGCTTGCTGAGACTGTCCATCCGTCCGTCTATCTGTCTGTCAGTCTCCTCCATACTCCTCTCCACTCCTCCTCCACCTCCGTATGCGGCGCATGTGACAGTGAATGTAACCAGCAGGAAAAAAGGGGGGGCGTGAGAAGGCATTAGAAAAAAGATTAAGCATATTCTGGAAGGTAGAAATAATAGTTGATTGGTCTACCCAACCCAACTATATACAATTTTCTCGAGGCGGGGCAAAGGAAAATGTTCAGCAGAAACGGAAGTATTAGGATAAATTTCTTACAAACTTTGTTTTGTTTCCATTTCATGGAAAAATTACATCCAAATGCATATTGTTGTAACTCTTGTTGAATACTTTTCAATGACCACAAATATTTATCACTTGAATTGTTTTAAGTGTTTATTGTTGATAGGAATGAATTAAAATTAATACAAATTAATATTGAGCTAGTCCAAAAAGGGTTAAAGGCATCTCAATTTAATTAAAATGCTTGAGAGTTTCCCAAACTTAGTTTGAAGATATTTTGTAAAGAGGTTCGCTTCGATGACTCTTTTAATTTAATAACTAGAGGTTAGTCCTGTTTTTTCCTGTTGTTTTGAAAATTCCCATGTTTAGTCAATGAGTTATCATCATTTTGGCATGACCAATTGAGAATCTTTGGTCGTATGCGTTTTTCCATCCACATCCTTCATTCTCCTCCACCCCCTCCTCACACAGAGCGCTAACGTGGTCCGAACAACCATTTGATCAGCTGGCATTTGATAATTATGGCTTATTGTGGCTCTCGATCCCCATGTTGGTTGGTTGGTTGGATGGCTGAGTTAAGTTCTGCTCGCTTGTGTTCTTGCACCGCCCGCCTGCCGTGTCAGGCAAAATAAATCACAGTCTAAATACCCAAAGCTGAAGTTTAGGCCCCCCCCTTTTATTTTTTTTCTGCTTTCTTCATATTTTTGTTGTGCTGTGGTTACTTTTTTGCACTGCAACACTTCAACAATAAATAACCAAGTCATATTTTTCACCTCCGTTTGGCTGTTGTTGTTGTTGTTGGTGGTGGTGGTGGTGGTGTTGTTGTTGAGTCACTTCCTGGTTTTTGAACTCCAACTGGAACTGGGCACATTAACGAGCATATTACCTACTATCTGAAAGAGGAGCTCTGTGCCAAGAAATATGCAAAATTGTTGGACTGTCCAGAGGTTGGGGCTAAGGCTGAGGCTGGATTTTGTGGCGGACTGGTGGCAAACAGGGGGATTTGGCTTGGAACTGAGCTGCAAATCATTAACATCTCTCCGACCAACAAACCACCACGAACATATTTCTGCACGTGACCTTATTTCCCCCGCACTCTCTCAGAATGTGCTCAGTTGTTGTTGCTGTTGTTTTGGAGCTATTTGGTGGTGGAGAGCCTTGCGGTTGCCTATGGTTGGGGGCCCAGCAACATCATTTTTCGATCACGTTTTAAGTGTCTTGCGCCGACGTCGTCGTCCCCACCACCACCACCATCATCATCGTCATCGTCATCGCCGTCATCATCATCTTCTAGGCAAGTTAAATGATTTAAAACCAACACAAAAAAAATAGAGGAAAAAAATATCGTGCCAAGTGCTGCATATTGCGCACATTTGAAGCCCTCCCCGAATACCAAAATCGCCAGAGCTGTTGTTCAAGCCTGAGCCAGTCACTCACTCAATCCGTTAGATGGAGTCGACGTAGGCCACGTAGTTTCGTTGTGACTGCGCTGATTGTTTGGAGGTTTCTTTTTTGTGTTTGTTGGTGCTTGGTTTTGGGTTTGCTTTGGTTTGGGTCTCTCGTCGTTTGTAAATTTTGCAGCGCTGCCTAACGACAGTCTCCAGCATCAGATCCGTCTCCCCGCCACCCTCTCAACCTACTCTTGTTCCGTCTGCTATTCCGTCTGCATCTCGTAGCACTTACTAAACTGCATTATCACGCCTCTCCATTGCATTATTGGCAGCGGCGGCAACCGCATCGCTCCGTCTTTGTTACCTCCATTCGCTTGCTCGCTCGCTCGCTCCTCCGGTTTGTTCATTTCGTTGGTTCGTGTAGGTTAAGGTGAAAACAAGACGAGACACATTTACACTGTACAAAAATGTAACTATATGATATGCAAATTAGGTGTGAAATGTTCTAAATTTGCTAAGTTGATTTTCCAAAGGATCATACCTACAATTTTCCCCATTGGAATTTGAGCCCTTTGATCAGCAAACTCTTTCATTAGAAGCTCTTAAGCAATTCTTTTCATATTTTGAAACTATTGATCGCATAGAATCCTAAATATTGTTAGAGATTATAAGAAACTATTTTGAAGGGCTGAAAAACTTACATATATTAGACTTCCTAGATCCTCAGATAAAATGTCAATCTTACTGACGGACTTTTTCATTACTTTTTCCAAAATTTAGGCAAATTTTCTGGAGCTTGTTCTCATTGTAAGCATTTCTGCAAGTGCATTTCTTTTTGGCGTCCAGCATTCGGCAACGATCCTAACTACACTTCACTAAGCAGCCAGGCGAAAGACAAAAATATATATATATATATATATATATATATATTTGACAGATGCGATGCGCAGACTTGCGACTTGGATGCTACGATTCGTTTCGCTATTCACATTTAGGTGTCTACTTAAAAAATCAAAAAGTTATACAACAGCTTCCCCTCTGGCTCCCTCTGTCTGCCTCTCCTCCACCCACCATGCCATGAGGGGCCACCCCCGCCTCCATTTGTAAACAGAGAGAAGGCTCTTTGGGGGTAAACCGCAAAAGCTAACCGAAAAATGAATAAAAAAAACGCCACAAAAATGACGTGGCAAATAAAACAGAGCGTTGTCTCAACTGGACAGTTGACTGTTGGTATGTATGTACATACATACATAATGCTTAAAATGTGTACATACTTTTAGCTATATACATAGATACAAATATTTCATTGTGTGGTGTGAATGTTATGGAAATTTGTTAAGTTCTGCCCAAAAAGATTTGCACGAAAGTTGTGAAGTTTTTTTTTTTCTTCTTTTTATGATTTTTATAATTTTTCTCAGATTTTTCACACCAAAATAACAAAAGATTTTAACTGAAAGATGGAGATGTGGATGTGGCTTGGAGTGCTGGTCACCAGGTGATGTGTGACAGCTTTATTGGATTTCAATTCCCAGACCTATGCACACATATGTATGGCATGGTATGGCATGGCATGCTTTTAAGAGTGGAGTAGGAGTAGGTGGCACTGCTTGGCGGGGAGTGGCCTAATGGAGTTGGAACTCTGAAGTTGAAGCTGCTGATTACAATTGGTTTAGCCAGCTGCTGATTGATTGAGAGCCTTAAGTCGTCATCGTCATCATCATCATCAGCATCAGCAGCAGCAGCAGAAACTTCATCATAATCAACAATAATGATGAGTTGGTGGATTTTGGAATTGTGCTGACTAGAAGTCCTTGGCATAAGATGGTTGTTGTCTCAAGGAGTTTTGATTGGGAATGGAATAATGGAACAGTTTTTGATTGAAGATTAAAAATGAATTCGCTGTCTTTTGGGCTCAAAGTCCAAAATAACCACTTTAAAAAATGGAATGTGACTTCTTCTACTTCTTTATTTTCATTGTGTTCTTGTGTTGATTTAATAGAAACAAGCCAAGAAAACAAAAAAAGGCCAACAATCTTTTTAAAAAATCGATTGCCAACTTAATGACTTCTGCTAAAATAAAAAAATCAATCATTATTGAACAAAATATTGCAATTTATTTGTAGAGAATCTTTAGAGCAGAAAAAAAAGAGTTTTATTGTCATTTTTACAGCACTAGTAAAAATAACTGCATGCACATTTTAAGTAGATATTATTTTTAAATTACTTTATGCGTCACAAGTTTAAGTACCACATAATGCACAAGCAATTTCAGTTAAGTAAAAGGGCGGTATTTGTGACCTCTAAACTTTTGAAAGGTTTAAAACCCAATATCCATTACTTTGGAGTTCTCCTAAGACAGGTTATTGGCGGTCAATAGGGTAAGCTTTTCCTTCGTTGACTTTGACAATGTTCTCGAGGCACCCTGTATGAGCACCACATGGTGTGTGAGTGTGTGGATAAGTGGACAAATATTGATACAAAGTGACTGCTAGAAATCAATAAAGAACTTCTTCAATATTCTTTGTCATTTTGGTTTCGTGTTCGATATTTCTCAACAATTTTCTCTTCTAAGGCCACCTAGTTAATCCCGAGAAGAAACTAAAGAATTTATTCAAGCCATTCTTCTTGTTGTAAACAAAACGAAGAGTGGTAAAAAAGAATTCTCCATTGAATTGTGTGAGACTCTGTGTGTGGACATGTGCAATTTTTCGGGAACTATTTGTGGGGTAAACGACCAAAAATTAAGACCATAAATAAACAACAACAGGAGAAAGGGAAGGGCAGAAGGCAAGATAGAAAGAAAGTTGATGAACAACAGAATCGAGTAGAACTAAACCGAACAGATTGTGTGTTCCTTAAGCCCTAAAAGAGAACGCATACATCTACTGCAGCGATCGATCAAAATAAATCACAAATGTATAAGAAAATATCAACAAGAGGCTAAGCCGTACAATTGTACGCACAATTTTCCAATTTTCCGATTTTCCACTCTTCCTGTGAGTCTCCCTCCTCTCTCTCTCTCTATCTATCTCTCTCTGTTGTGGGTCTGTGTTTTGGGTAAACAAACGTTTTGCGTAACAAAAGAGCGACATGACTAAGAAAACGTTCAAGGAACAAAACGAAAGAACTGAAGAAAAAATATCCGCTAGAAGCAGCTGTCAGAGCTAGGCACAAAAGACAACAACACGGTAAGAAACGGATAATAAAGAATGCAGAATGCAGAATGGTTATCCACAGAGAATGAAAGAAGAAGAGAGAGGGACAGAATCGGTCACATTAACTCAGCCCGAAACAAAAAAAAGGCCTAAAAAGGACAACAGCTGGCTGGGCTATCCTGCTGCGGGAGAAGGACAACATTTCGAGACGCTTGGCAGGAGAGACATTGGTCGTTGTTGCTGGATTTTCTTCCTTTTGTTAGACACGGTCAATTGCTTGGAAATTTGTGGTATCCTCCTCTCTTAGCCAGGTATCTTTTAAAAATTACAAAAAATATTGTGTGGTCGCACTGCGGGCCCATATATCAATCTAACAAAAATAAAATTGCTGCGGTTGACCATTTCAGCGGCTGACACTAATCATAGATCAAGCGTAAAGGCGTTGATTTGTTACCCGAAATAGAAGGCGGTCGCGGCGGTGGTGACGGTGACTATGACGGTCGATCGGTCAGGTACAAGAAATACCTTCTCATTCCTAAAGCCGAAAACTTTTGACTTTTTGCCCCGTTTTCCCGAAACTCATTAGAGAACAACTGAACCTCAATTTTTTGTTGCAAAAACAACAAGAAGCAGCAGCAGCAGCAGAAGAAGCTGACCAAAAAGTTGCAAAAAAAATCTTAATAAATTCATCAAAAATCAACGCCAAGCATCTCACGACTCTCAGTCAAAAAATCAATGCCAGTCGATCGTCAAAGTAAAACCAAAAACCTAAAATGAAAAAAAAAAAAAGAAACACCAACTTACAAATATATTTAGCATTTTGTCGCTGCTGCTGCTGCAACGGACACGTTTCTGTCCAGGCTCAGGCTCAGGGTCTGGTTGTGGCCAGGTTAGCCGGTTTCATGGTGGAGGCGTCTTTACACATTTGCATGCTCAAACAGCAATCGATCACAACAGCAACAGCAACAGCAACATACGTACCAGCAGCATTCAGAGCTTCGGCTAAGATCACCAACGTTTACGTTCAACCATGTTGGCATGAAGCTGAAGCTGAAGCCTAAAGTTGAAGCTGGTTAGCCTGAAACTGGTTTAGTCTGCGTGTACCACATGCAACCGATGTGTGGAGAGAGAAAGACTCACTCACTCAGTCACACGGGGTAAACAGTATAAAACGTATATGGCTCAGGCAGACATTTTTTGAATACCTCCTTTCAATGTGCCGAGCATTCAAAGGGTATGCAAAACTTGAAGTGTCTCAATATCATATGAAAATCATATCAAAACTTTGACACTTAACTTGGGAATGACTATTGCCATTTATACATATATGTATGCATTCGATGTCTACATTAGTTTCGGATATCTATTAAATTAAATTAGCAAAAGAATAGACTAACTAGATTACTTAATAATATTCAAATCTCAATTGATTTGAGATTAACACCACAGTTTGGAAACCATTTTCATTCTAAATCTTTGACCTTCATTCAAAAAATTTGATAAAAACCTTCGAGATAGTTACAACTTTACTTGAAAATAGAAATAAGAAGCAAGGTAATCGAATTTTAAAAGAAACTAATAGATAATATTTCATTTATTTTTAATTTAGACTTAACTTAGACCAATACGTTTTCAGATTAATTCATTGTAAGAACCATTCTTAATACAAAAAGGCTACAAATTTCTTGACTAAATAACTATGACTAAATAAAGAATAAAGTCCAAATGTTAATAAGTAGAGAAAGTTCAAAAAAATAATATCATCTGAGTTTAGTTTATATTAAATTATTTACGAATTCAAGTCTATAAAAATTATTTTATTTTCTAGTTGCTGTTTTGAAAAAAAAAAACATTTATTATGTTGCTGAATGTTGTTAATTCAAGTAAATAATTGTACTAAGTATTTTGTGGTCGAGTTTTTTGGCCAGCTGTTCTGCTGTTCCTTGTTCCTTGCTTGGATCGTCTACATACGTTTTTGGTGGTGGTTAGGCGACTGGGTCTGGGTCTGGGCCTGGGCCTGGGCCAGGAGCTGGGCAAAGTGGAGGTTAAAAAAATTTGCAAAAATATTAACGAAACGTAGGCAGAGCTGATGGCTGCTGCCGTTGCTGTTGCTGATCGCCTTTTTCCACACTGAACATTGCACACAATCTGCAATTATAGCGAACGGAGCTCAATTTTTTTTTCTTTGGCTGTGTTTTTATTTTTATTTTTGGTTGGGGCGGTTTGTTGAACTTTGACAGGAAGTCGAGAGGCTTCGGACCAGGAGACAGGCTCAACTCAAGTTTTGATGTGAAGGCTGGACGCAGGGACAGGACAAAGTCTTTGAATGTGGATGGGTTGGACTTGGCTTGGACATGCAAAGAGTGGAAAAGGCAAGACAATTGACAACAATGTGAAAACGATGTCGATTAAGTTGCTGCCGTTGTGTTGCCTGGCCCCTGTTACCTGGGCTGTAGGTGAGAGACAGACAGATGGAGAGAGAGAGAGAGAGCCCAAAAGGGCTTAACGATCGAAAAATAAACGCAAAGTTATGCGAATTTCGATTTTGGGAGACGGGGCGCAATATAAAGCAGGGGGAAATAACAACACAAGGGCCAACAAAACAAAATCTGTCTTTTGTGGTGTAAATTGTTTTAACAGCCTTGAAGGATAAGCAGTCATTGGGTTCGGTTCGCATTGGGAAGTGTGAACAATGCAATCAAGCAAACGGAAGGTCACAGTAGCTTAAAAGGAGTGAAGCGACCAAGGCAACACACACACACACACACACACAGACACACTTTGCAGGGTTATTTAATGATGCCCTACGAATTTCCTTTTTTTATTTTTTGCTGTGAATTAACTGCAAAAACCATGTTAACTATATTAGATCACAGAGATTTCTCCTTCTCATCATCTCGATAAGATCGTGTTGATCAACTTTGTTCGCTTTTGTATCTCCCTTCATCTCTATATGTCTGTCTGCCTCGCTCCCTCTCTACCTCTGTCTCTGTCTTCACAGTCATTTCGTCATTGAGCGATCTTGGCATTAATTTTGTAATTACTATAATATGGCCGAGTTCCTTTAGGGGGGAATGCGAATCGATCGGCTCTTGGTAATTCCACTTCATTGTAGTGTAAACGACTGCCAAAGCTCAAACAACCGCAGGGGCCAGCCATAGTGAAGGCTTCGTTTTTCTTTTAACTAAACTTAACTGAAATTGAAACACAGAAGAGAGGGGAGTAAAAAGAAAAAATTGAAAACTAACTGCTGCCTGTTTATATATATACATATATATATACATATATCTGGATGCTCTTTTTTTTTGTGTTGTGTTGGTTCGTTTTTCATATTATATTACAACATCAGGAGCACATTTCGTGCACCGATCATAGGGGTGTGTGTCTTGGCTAAAGAGAAGCGTTTAAAGCGCGCGCGTACCTGAAATAATTATGGAAAATGCACGGGGGCCAATGGACATGGCATGTTTCCTTTTTTTTTCTCTCTCTGTTTTCTTGCGCATGGTCATGGGCAATGAGCTATGATGAAAAACAACAAGAAGATCATAATAAATAATAACCAGGCTGTTGGCTCTTGCCTCTATGGCCAAAAGAGCGGAGGGGGGCAACCAGTGAAGTGGTGCGGGGGCAAAGCGTGTTGAGGGGTAACAAGCGCTAATTATCGACAACAAGCTAAAACAACGGCCTACAATTACGCAGCGCCCTACGCAACGCAATACAGAGGCTGCTGCTGCCTGCTCTAGCTCAGTAAAATTGAAGCAGAAACTGAAACAGGCTTAAACATACCCCAAGTACCAACAATCTATCTCTTTCTCGCTCTCTCTCTCTCTCTCTCTCTCTCTCTGTCGGTCTTTTGCGTTCTGTGTGTATCGTGAATGTGAATGCAACAAGCAGCAACTTCCAGCCATTAAAATTTACACAGCCTGCATCTGCGTTTGCGTCTCTTTGGCCTTTCTCCCATTTGGCGGCGGCGGCGCAAACTTGTTAACTTCTTGGCATGATGGTCATCATGCGAGGCTCAGGCTCAGAGTCAGAGTCAGGCTCTGACTACGGCTTTTACTGTGGTTCAGAGCGAGCGAGTGCGGACACTCAATGCAAAAACAAGGCATGAAAATGGGTTAACTTTGTTTACAATCAACACGAAGCGAAAATGCTCTTTTCCCCAAGCCAAAAATTCCAAAAAAATTCAACCAATTTCAAAGAAAAAGCTGAATATTACAATAAGATTAACAAAATTTCCTTATATCAAAGTAAATATACATGTTCTAGAGACGCTAGCAAATTGAGTAAGCAAAAGTGTGGCTGCATATTTTGAAGAATTTACAGAGTCCCAAAAAGTGTGGCTGCCCATTTGACAGCTTTTAGACTACCTGTACAGTGTACAGTATTAAAATTTCTGCTACATATTTCAGAGGATTTCAAAAAGTGTGGTTGCATATTTGGAAATTTGTATAAAATTAATTTGATTCATATAATGTTTAAATTTTTTTATAGCACCATATAACACATATGCTCATGAAATCGTTTAGATTTTGGTTTACAAGAAGCAGCCGCTGGCCGCGACCGAAATGCTGTTGTTGCATTGCCTGGTTGGCAATTTATAGGCGCAGGATCGCTTACAAGCCAACATCGTCATAGTTGGTAGGTAATACAAACCGGCGGCAGTTGTTGACGTCGTCGTCGTCGTCATCGTCATCATCGTTGGGCGATGATTTTTATGCTTCGACATTCATCGGGGAGATTTTCAACGCAACTGCAACTGAGACTGAGGACTGGGCGTTAACTGCGAAGTAATTGCGTTTCGGCTATGCAAGTACATAAATTGGATTTGAAATATGTATGTACACATGTTGATGGATTCCTTACCTACCTACCTGCCTGCTTGCCGTCCAGCCAGCCAGCCAGCCAGCCAGCATACCTTCCCCGCCTACCCGCCTGCTGGCCTCCTTGCCCTCCTGGCCAGAATAATGCACAGCAAATCTCCCTCACCTCAATGCACTGCATCTATCTTGAATTACCCATCTCCGACTTTGACTCCTGCAGTGTTTTATATGTGTCTGTGTGTGTGTGTGTGTGTGTGTGTGTATGCAGAAGAAGCGCCGCGTACCATTTGTCTTTTGATAATTATCATTTCATCTATGATAGCATCAATTTCAAAATGCATTTGATGATGATTTTTTTGTTTTTTTTTTTTTGCCTTTCTGCCTTTTTGCCTTTGGAGCGTGTGTTGGTCGTTAACGAGCGAGATGAACGGGCTAGATGAACGGAGGCAGCTGTTATGCCTGATAAGTAAATAGTTTGGCTGCAAAACAAAACAGTAGCCAATGTTGCAATGCGGTCCAAACAACAAGTGGGTACGGGGGCAACCCAGTAACAAGAAGAAAACAACGACTAAAAAACTGCTGCATCATGATCGATTTCGAATGGCCGACGAGAGACACACAACAACGGGAAAAGGAGGCGGAGGAGAAGGAGGAGACGGAGAAGGGCCAAAGAGAAGGTGAATGATCACCAGCATCATGACTGAAAGGAAGTTGTTTTCAGAAATTAAAATCAATTTAAATCTTACAAAATTGCTTTCAATGAATATCATTTAACATTTTTGACAATTTAAATAAACCGCCCAATATACCGATTGAACTCAGCAGCGCCATCTATGGTAATAGCTACAGTTTAGGCCGATCTCTAGCCATTTCTACATATAATTTACATTTATTTTACATACGAATTTCAACGAATTTAGTTGGGTTTCAAACCCAACTAAGAATTTTTGAGGCTTCCTGTTTTGTGAACATTCTTCAACGAAATCTCATCTAAAGATCAGACTTAGGGCTTGTGAATTTTTCCAAGTAGTCTATCGATGACACCAGAAGCATTTGCCATTTGAAAACTACATCAGGAACTTTATATTCCAAATGAAACTTAACTTGACATTTGAATTTTCTTATCAAAAAAGATATCGAATGAAAGTTTTAAGACAATATAATAGACAATATTAGACAATATTAATTTTCCTTTAATTTTGTTGAACAATTGCAATCATTATCTGAAAGAAAGGGTAAATACATACATGAAAAGAAATGGAACTTAATGTAATCCTATTAAGTTATTCAGTTGTGTAAATTAGATGAATTCAAACTTGTCTTCTCTTTGTCTCTCCAATGGCAAACACTTGTGAGCCATAATTCATAACGAAAAATTAACCAATAAAACAACAAATGATATGAACGATATACAAGGCCTAAACGAATGACTTTTCCCCCCATGGCCCAAATGGCAATAACAATGCCAACAAACCGAACAACAAACAGCAACAACAATAACAATATATCGCCTTCCTTCGCACCATCCCAACACCCTTTCGACCACCCATCCACACCACCCACACACCCCCACACACCCCACACACAACATACTCGACGGATACCTGAACATGTGTAGCTATCTAAAAATTGTATGATGCGGGAGACGGTGGGGGTAGAAAAAAACTGGCTACATTGGTTTTTGGCGGCAAAAGGTGATGTGGGGGGGGGGTTGGGGGTAGACGACACATGCAAAACACAACCAAGCGTATGTAGAGACGATGTTAGAGATACGACACACACAAACAGACAGAGAAAGAGAGAGTCAGAGAGATTGGGGGGGGGACCGGGTAGAGAACGAGCCAAAGATATACATTTCAAAATTTATTTATTTACATTGACATTTTGTGCTACTTGTGCACTTTCCTTCTTCATTTTTTGTTGTTTTGTTTTTTTCTTGTTATTGTTGTTGTTGTTGTGTTGCCCTTCGAAAACTGCTAACAAAGCTGTAAGCGTTCCTTTAGAGGAGCGGGTCCATCATTCCCCAACCATCCATCTATAGCATCCCAGCAGTGTAGCCCAACCATCTGGCCCAATTGAAGGAAATACAGTAGAAACAGAGACGACAATGTATAATATATTGACTCAACTACAATACGGACATTGTCATAGCAACCGGAAGAGCTGGTGAATGGAGTGGGAGTAGGAGTAGAAGACGCCGAGGAAGGTGCTGAAGGTGTATACAGAAGCGGAAGACAGGTCAAGGGAGAGTTTATTTCCGCACCTGAAGTAAGTCAACGGGGCAAACGGAAAAGGCGGAGGACAAGGAGTAGTCGCATCAAGGGCAGCAAATGTGCTGGAAAAGGGAATTCGAGGGCGAATGGTGGTGCTTTAGGCAACGAGGTATTTGTAAGCTTGTGGAACAAAATTCCTACAAACAAAAAAAAAAAAAATAATAATAAAAGAACAAATAAAAAAGAAGCAAGAGCTAAAACAGGAAAAAAAGACGACAACGAAATTTGAATTTTAAGCCATAGGCAAAGCTGCAATTCATTAATTGTCTATTAAATTAAAGTGCAGAAAATTTCCATGATATGAAATCGGAAAATATCAGAAAGATAAAGTTTCTTAGGGACTCTTTTTACATATAAATTCAATGGATTAAAACAAGTCAAAAGAATATATATTCATTCAAATAGTTGCACCAGAAAAACTAATTTCAAAAGTTTATTAATAGGTTTGAGAAATATCTGTGGATCAAATTGCGGTTGATTATATTCCATCACCATATGATTAATCCCCATAAGAATATTTCCAAAAAAATGTTGTTTTAATTAGAGTTAACTCTAATTAGATACCAATGCAATGTATCTTGCAGATAATTTCTGCCAACCGCTCAGAAGTATGCTATGAAAAAATGTACTATTGAGAAAAATAAAAACGAAACCGAAAACTAAACCAAACGTGAGTAAAAGTAAGAGAAATGTGCACCTGTAGGATACAAACAGAGCCAGGACATCAATTGGACATCTCCGTTGGAATTTTCGGTGTATTTTCAAAGAGTGACAGACAAATAAAGAGAGTGAGAGAGAGAGGGAGATAGTGGGCGAATATGGTTGTGTGTGTGTGGGTGAGGGAGCAGAATTTGAGGGTTGAGGTGGGGTATAAATGTTTGCAAATGCTAAACATGCCCGTATTTTCTACATATTTACAAATTTGATATTTACAACCCCTTTACGTCGTCGTCGTCCTCCTCGTTCTTCTTGTTCCCGTCCTCGTCATCTTTTTCGTAGTCGTTGAAGTCGTCCTTCGTCTGTCCTACTTAGACAAAGTATTGCCGACTCAAGAGTTCACTTAACAGTTTTATTTGTCTTTGGAAAACTTTTTGCCTCGCACACACACACACACACACACGCACACTTGATGGTGGCCAATATAGAAAGGGGCAAGAAGATGCTTGACGAGCAGAGTGTGGTCTTTGGGCTCTCTGGACGAGAAAGCGGCAGGCAGGCGGGCAGCCAGGAAGGGATTGCCATCTTCCTCCCTGTCATGTGGACAAAAGGCAAAGCCAAAACGTTGGCCAAGTCAAAGTCTTTGGTTCTTGTTCAATATCCTGCGCACTTGAGCAATTTGTAACATGATAGAGAAGTGGTAAAAAGAACAAGAGGAGCAATTGATGAGTGTGAGTGCGTCTATCCATGTGGATGTGTTCCCAGTTTTGTTTATGTGTTTCTTTTGCTTTTGCTTTGCATTGACTTGCATTCTATGTATGTCCCTGCTGCTTTTACTTCTGCCTTCTGTCTTCTATCTATTGCTCATGTTTGTGTTTGTGCAAAATATTTGCTAGAAAATGGCAAACAAAGCGCTACTACAAAGCAACAAAGCGAATTTCCACAGTCCAGCAGAAACAATAAACTCAAAAATATGTCAGAAATTTTCACTATTTTTCTTCTTTTTTTTTTATTGCTGCTGCCCCCTTTTTTCCCCCCATCCCTAGCTCTATTTTTCTTTCAGTTGTTTTTATCATTTTTTTTATACATATATGCAACATATTGAGAAAAGCAAACAATGCCGCCACCGAACTGATGAACTACATTTTATGCGGGCCATACAAAAATATATACGTATATAAAAATGGACAAAATCGAAAAATACAAATCAAAATCAAACTCGGACCAGTGCATGACCAGAAATATGACAAAAATATGAATGCATATACAATATACATATACAGACAGAGAGAGATAGAGAGAAAGAGAGCGAGAGAGCGAGTGATATATACATATATCTATACTTTCCGCATATGGCATAATAAACAATAAATTTGTATGTGACTCGAGTGCCACAAACGACGAGAAAAAAGAAACAATAAAATCAGCCAAACGGAAATGAAGAAATCGCCATTGAGCGAATCCAAAAATACTCTAATTGTGGGGCAGATCAAATTCAGATTAGAATTTAATAAATGATTGACGTTTATATATTAGTATGATTGACGGGTTGGATTACTTTCAAAACTATATATAACCTAAATTTGCATCAAATGAAAAATCTTTGTTTTCAATTTTTGCTTCAACATATTCTTCTATTATAAGCTAAAACAAACGATTATTATATTATTTGCCAATCGCTTATGGTCTCATATTTAGTTACAGAATGTTTGTTAGATTTTTCAGAGAATCCTTTAAAGAATAAGCTTAGTTTTTGATATTTTTCACTAATTTCAGTTCAAATTTATTTGATTAAGATTTATTTTTCCCTTACCCTGTAAAATACCCATTTTATAGAGTTTTCAGCTTACAGCTTGAAATTCCTTTCAATTTTGCCTTTTAAAGATGGCCTTGCTTCTAATATTTTCTAATTTCTAACTGCCAATATGGAAATTTCACTTGCAGGTTGTCCCGTTCTTTGTTTGTTGATTTTGCTCAACATTTTCTTGCTACATTTTGAATCTTGGTCTGAGTTTTATTCATTTGTTTTGTGTTTCCAGTTTGCCCATTTATTAGATTTTAGTGCAATTTTTTCTATTCGAAAGATTAGGTTTTTTTTCCGCTTTGGCCCAGAGATTTCTTCTTTTCCTTTTTTGTTCAGTTTTGTTTTTTACTGGAAAGCTTATCTACTTTTTAGCCATTTTTTTACCTCTGCACTTAAGCAAGTTTAATAGAAAACCAATTATACCCCACACTCTCACTCTATGCACCACAAAATTGTACCTCTCGCTCTTTGTGTGTGTCTGTCTCTGTCCCACGCCTGCTTTCTCCCTAGAGTAAAACAATGAGAGGCTTGTGCATTCTGTGCATCATAAAACAAATTGGGTAGGCCAAAACTGCCATTCACAACAAACTGTCGACCAGATAGATAGAGATAGAGCTACGAATTGGTAGCATACATTTATGCCTGGACATTGGCATCACCAAAAAGGGGGTGGTGGGGGTGTCGAGGGGCGGAAGACGAAGCAACACCACCTCCACCACCAACACCATGATGACCCCAGCCTGGGCTCGGGCTGTCAGTTGCAGCCAAATCTCGAATCCCGAACGCATTTTTGGCCTGCATTGTGGTAGCTGTGTAGATTTGTGGCTAAAAGAGTTAACAGATAAAATCAAATATGCACCATGTGCCTAGCCATATATACATACAGTTAGAGGGCGATGGTGGCATCCTGACCAGGCGACCAAGCGACCAAGCACGAATTTTTAGTTTGAAAAACGCAACGGAATTTATTGTTCGAGACGTTTGCATGCAATACAAACAGTGTGAGAGGTTAGAATGGAAAGGGAGGGAGATGAGGAATGTGGAATTGGAGGGGGGTTTACTGCATTTGGCATGACAACTGTGGGGTAGGCGTGGCTGACTGGCACGCCCACTGTCACAATCACATTTCCCAAAGCAAAGTGACGTGTATGTCCCTCTGTGTGTGTGTGTGTGTGTGTGAAAACTCAGTACAAGAAAACAGAAAAAAATGAAGGAGACGAACGATTGACCTACAAAATTGCACTAGATGGTTAAGGGATGCGTGGGCGTTGCGGGGGGTGAGGTGAACTGGACAGGCATACAAATCAAAAAAAACACACACACACACACCAAATGGATAAATGGAAATCTGAGTACAACTCTCGGGTTGCCCAAAAAGCAAATCACATATTCCTCTTAAAAAGTGTTTGCACCAAAATTACATAGAAGAGAAAGGCGCCAAGGTGAATGGAAATGTGTAGGCGAA
Source organism: Drosophila equinoxialis (assembly GCA_018150345.1). Taxonomy (NCBI): domain Eukaryota; kingdom Metazoa; phylum Arthropoda; class Insecta; order Diptera; family Drosophilidae; genus Drosophila; species Drosophila equinoxialis. Next base: position 2,271,485 of record JAECWI010000868.1, on the reverse strand, counting down.
TGTGGTGCGGGACGACGGGCAAGGGTGGGGAAGGGTAGGGCGGGCTAGAAGAAAGAAATGTTAGAACTCTATCGGACATTGAGGTCAAACTATAAAGGCTGAAAGGAAATGAAATCGATTGCCGATTTGAATTGGGCAAGCCAGAACAGAACAGAACAGAATAGAATAGACCAGAGGGAAAGGACCATACAAGACAAAACACTTCAAAGACAAAAACAAAAATCAAATCGACTTGAAATCGAGTTTAAAATTGAAGGTGAAATTGAATAGAAAACGACTGAGTGACACTAAAGCGAAAGGGAGAGAGAGAGTGAGAGAGTTAACGACTTTGTAAGTATCTAGTCCTAATTTAAGTCCCATTGGACACAATTCAATCTCTTCTCATAGTCAAGGTCAGTAATTAACGAAATGAACTGAAATTGAGTTGGAAAAGTTTCGAAATTTGAATGGTCAAGTTAAAAAATGGCAAATAATTGGTTTACATCTAATACCAATGTAATAGAGGGACGCACGAAGAGAGAAAAAGATAACAAAAAAACATTTAGATTTCTCATCTTTGTGGGCATAGAAAAGTCATGAAAAGCAAAGAAAAAAGAATGCTAAATACATATATTTAATTACTCTTTATTTGAAGGTTTATTTGAAGAATTAAATCATCTTTATGTTGAGTTATATAAATATCAAGCTAAGAATCTATAATAATTTTCGTGTTCCATTTAAGCTTTATTCATTATTCTAGCTTAAATCTTTTATAAAAATGCATACATATTCTAATCTGATATTGCAAATGTTTTATGAAGCAAAATTTCATTCAATTTTGCAATTAATTGAGCTTAAATGTTTGGGTGGGAGTGGGCGGATTTATATGCTTGAGTTGTTTCTTTTGTTTAATTGCATAGAAATCACACGGCAAACTTTTTCACACACACACACACACAACCAAAACAGTTTTGCAAAATGAATAGACCAAAGGATATGCTTACCAAATAGTTGGCTGTGGGATGGAAAATATGTATATTTCTATAAATTCTTTCACAAAAACTTGTGAAACTAAACTGGGGCACACTTGCTTAAGCACAAGTCCCCCTCTCTCTGTCTCACCCACACTCATCTCACGATGCCAACCCCACGCGTTGTCATATACAGAGCCACTCCCCTTATTTCTACCACTAACCCCTCTTGGTCGTCGTCGTTGTCGTCGTAATAACAATTATACACTTGGAACTTTGCTCTAATTTGTTTGTTGTCTCTCTATATTTTTCGGTTGACGTTAATTGCAGTGCATGGGTCAAATATGATTACTAATGCTTACACCCATATACAATATGTATATATGTATATGCTTACCCCAGCTCCCAACCACACACCCACAACCAAGCGGGCAACAGACACCACCACCCCCTGGAGAGAACATGTGTGTGTGCAATTTAGCACCGTGGGCGAAAGGCATTTAAAAGAAACGGAGGGGAAAAAACAAGAAAACCCAAAGAAACCAAAGGGAAACCCACCCAAAAACGAAAAAAAGAAAAAAACACACACACAGTGGGGAGTCGGCAACAACTGCATTCTGTTTTTATGGCAAAGAGCGTGCAAATTGGGGTTGGGCTCCCGAGTTTGAGTCCAACTGGAATCCCCATTCCCATTCGCATTTTCATTCCAAAGCAACAATAAATGGCAATAAGAGCGCAGTTCAAGTGTCAGCCGTGTGGCCTCTTATTGTCACGCGTTGTCGTCTGCCCCACCTTCAGTTACCCTTGCCCCTCCTCACATACACATACACACACACAAACACTGACACACATGTATATACACTCACTCACTCAATCTACCGTCAGGCATCAGGCCAAGCGATGCCCAAAGGAATCTCCTCTACATACACATACACACATATACGTACATAAATATGGTGGCATTTCCGGTGTGTGCGTATGAGGGGCTAACGGGGCTTTTGGCATAAATTATGAATAAAGCGAGCGGCGCGTGTGTTTGTATCTGTGTGTATATGTGTGTGTGTGTGTGCTTTCGAGTGAGCTTGTGGTGAGGAAAATGAAGTAAAATGCGAGGCCAACGAGTATGAAATGAAAGCAAGTGCCGTGGGGGGTAAAGGCTCAAAAAGGAAGAGAAAGAGACATAAGCAAAAGGAAACAAACTATATATCCAGCAAAATGCAAAAGACGATTTGCCAAATACACTAACAAAACCAAAACAAAAGAAACCCATCATTTAGCTTGCAACTTAAAAGTAGGCTATACAATATGATGTAACAGTCATTACAACTAAATTGCATATTTTTTGTCACATACTTTTAGGTTGCCTTTTATATAAACGCATAAAGCCTCTCTCTTTCTCATTGGGCCTTCTGATTCTGATAGGGCATACAAGTTAAGAGAAAGAAATGTGTCCGCTTTCATTCACAGAGGCGTAGGCTGCTGCTGCTATTCGGGTGGGTAGTGGAGTCTGTGATGAAGAGAGGGAAAAACGGGAGAGAGAGAGCGAGAGAGAGGAAAAGCAAATGTGTCTGGTCTTGTAGGCAGCCCACAAAACGAGCTTGACTTCGTTTCGCCATCAGAGTTTTCTGGAGAACGAGGAGAGGAGAGCTTCCCAGCTTCAGCTTGTTTATAGTATCTCAATAATTAATGAGCTCTTAGGAATTTTTGTGGCATACAACAACGACGACGACGACGAAAGAAGGAAGTGAATGTGGATGTGGATGATGGTGTCAAGGGAAGGAATGGGATGGTAGCGGTAACGGCAACAGCAAAATGAAGGAACAAAGTCAACTGTCGTTCCACTTGGAGGTTCGCCTTTGGCTGTCGCTTTTCGCCGCTGCGAAAACTTAATGTACAAATATAATTTGCCGCACACACAAACACTTATGTGGCTACCAAACGAGAGGGACCCCCAAAGAGGTTGGTTGGGGGACGGAACTTCCATTCCCCACAACTAAGCAACCAACCAACCAACCAGCCAGCCAGCCAAACCAACCAAACTAACCAGCATTTTGTTTAGCCCGCAACTATGCGCCACAAGATGTTACAAAATGTTGTTTGGCATACAAAGCTAGTTAGCAGACTTACTAGAAGGCATGGGATAGGATAAAAAGGTGGGGTATAACTCCCCCAGTAATGGTGGGGCCTGATGTGAAGTAGCGTAGCGAGTTGTCACCGAGAGAGAATGAGAATGAAACTGGGCGAGTTCATATTTTATGAATATAACCATATTATATGAGATCCCAGAGTCAGTGTCAAAGTCAGAGCCACCAGTCAGACTTTTGTAAATGGACCATACCCAGTCAGTCAGTCAGTCTGTCAGACAAATACATCAAAGGTTTTTGGTGTGTCTCTTTTTGTTTTTTTTTTTTTTTTTTTTTGTTTTAATATATATTCTCTTTTCTTTTTCTATTCTGTCGTTTTGTCTTTGGCCTTTTTGGGAAATGGAATGAAATGCATAGAAGGACAGCATGGAAATAGAATTATTAGGCTAAATGTTAACATGGACAGAATAGTATCCTTTGAACTAGAAAATTTCCATTAGCTGCCACTCGATATTTAGCATTCCAGTCAGATTATTAATAGTAATACCTAAGAATAGAGACTTTAAAATCTAAATTCTGTCAAATTTATATGTTTTTTTTTTTGTTTACTTATCATTTGTGCAAAATTGCAATCAAAATGTATCGTTCTTAAAATAAACTTCAGCCCATAGGTAGGCAACACTTTTTGCCACCCACACACATTCTCACTCTCACACTCTCTCTCTCTCTATCTCTATCTCTCTTTCTCTTGGTGGAATAATTTTTCACAATTTTTCTCAATTTGAAATTTGCTCTGTTCCGGCATACCTCACCACCTGCAGCATGAAAGGAAAAAAAGTGAAAAAAAAGAGATGCTGTTTCCTTATTACTTATTCATTTGCCACGCTTTTAACGCTAGTACCCGCTACCCGTTCCATTCATTCACTTTGCCAGCCAGTCCCTTGGTCCATGTAAGCCACCTCCTTCCACTGCTTGCCCCTCTACTCAACTTCATCGCCATCCTGCTCCTCACGACTGGTGTTTGCTGCTGCTGCTGCTGCTTTGGCTGCCTTTGATTTGCTTAATTTGTAAATTGTTGGTAGCGAGGAACGTCGAGATGAACCGGGAGCGAGAAATGCTTTTTCATGGCTTTTAAACGCTTTCGTTGCCATGAAATTGACCAAAAAGCCAAAAATGGCAAATGCTGAAATTTTTATAGCCATATGTTTTAGTGTCATAAAAAGCCAAACGAAACGAACGAGAGGAAGGTGGAGGGAGCCACAATGCATGACACATGCATATTTTATGGCAAATTTTATAATCTAATTACCGCAGAAAAGAATGGTGGATGGGGTGCGGGTGGAGAAGAGAAGAGAGAGAAAAAAACCGCAACGAAAAGCAGCAAAAGAAAAGTAATAATGATCGCCCAGCTGGGGCACAAGGGGCTGAGGCATAAAAATGACACAAAATTAGCTGGGAGCAATGGAGCCTGGAGTCCAGGTAAAGCGAGAGGCATTAAAATAAATTGCACAATACACGCACACCCATCCAACCACCCACCCAGCCACACACACACACAAACACACACGCAATCCGATGGAGGGGGAGAGTCCCTTTTAGAGGTACGCAGGTGTTGACGCTTTCAGCGCCTTTTATGGCCTCCAACAAAGAAAGTGTCATATGGAAACCGTAGCAAACTGAACCGAAAAAAAAAAAACAAAAAACAAAAAATAAAAGATGGGAAAGTCTTTGATAATGCTGAAATACAACAACGATGAGAAGCCAACGACGAATGAGCCACAATTTAACGCATTGGCGGCTACTTAAAAAGCCTCGCATGCCCTGGCGATAAGCGTGTGCATATTCCCTCCTACCAAAACCAACTCCGTCTCATACATACACACACACAGAGAAAGAGAGAGATAGAGAGAGATTGTGGGGGAGGAGGGTAGGTATATGTTGTTTTGTTGGTTGACCAAATGAATGTTAAGCAGTTAGGTTTTTTTTTTTTGCTTCTTTTTTGTTAATATTATCCAAGGCACGTGACACTCGAAAAGCCGTTAAATTGCCATTTGACAGGCAACAACGGCAACAACAACAACAACAACAGCAACAACAAAACGAAGCGAGAACAATAACAACCACAAGGACACATAGATATAAAAATTTGTGAGTAAGGTAAGAAAACAATTTTGTTGCCATTGAAATGTGTGAATAATTGAAGGCATCGTGCATACATGTATGCCAAGTGTTTAAGCATTTCGACTTAACCGCCATTGAAATTGAAATTGCAACCATGCCAGAGAGTTAGTTAAACAAAAGTTTATATTTCACCTTCTTGGTTAACTTTTATAACCAGAATAAACACGAGCTTATTAAAATCATCAAAAACACAAACGAGGGGCGGGGGCAGGCATGAAAATGTGCTGCAAAGGCAAATGTTTTTAAAGCTTAATTAAACTTAGAGGACTAACTAAAGTAGGATTTGTATTGCCATTAAATCATAAGTGGATATTGCAGAAACTTTGCCCCTTAAAGTATGCAACAGACTGGAAAAATATTAATTGTTTTTAACAAATTTATAAATTTTCAAATAGCTTTGTGACTGATAAAGTTATCTGTAAACAATGTTCTGTATCAAATATTATTTGATTTCCTTTAGATGTTTTAAAAACGGAGTATTGCATACTTTAGGGGGGATGGCAAAGTTTCCTATGCCATTAAATGCTATGGGCCTTAGAAAAACTCATCAACTACCAAGACAGAAACTTAAATATAAACTCCATAGTCTAAGTTTTCAACTAAGAATCTGCATCACTTCGGAATGTATGGCTGTCATTTAGTATCTATATCTAGTATAACCTTTAACTCTTTGCCAAGCCAAGCTTTTAGAAAGACAACTTCTAAAATCGCGATGTAAAAATTTAAATCAAAATTTCAAGACTTTTGTAATAAACAAAGAAGTTAGTAGGTAATGTATCAAATTTAACGGATGTAAATATGATTTTGCCTCAATTCCACATGATTTTGAATGGGAGTGTGAGTGGGATTTTGACGAGAGGAGGAGGAGGAGGAGGAGGCGGGGTTTTGGGAATAGTAACTACTTGTAGTTCATATGGCTTTTCAGTCGGTAACCCTTCTTTTGCTGCCCTTTTCTTCGTCTTCCACTTGAGTGAGTGAGACGTGTAAAAAGGAATGAGAAGAAGGTAGAGGTAACAAGAAGAAACAAAGGCATTGATTTAATTTGTGCTCGCACACACTTTACACTCAGCTACCCATTAAACGCATAACCCATGGTAACGTAACTGGAACTGGAACTGGAACTCCTTGTTAACCAATGCCAACGGATCGGAGTCATAAGCAACGGGTCGTGTGACTGAAAGATGTTGGGCTAAGTGGTATGGGGACTTTGGCATAAGGAAGTTGCTTCATCATGACGTCAACTCCACCATACAAAAGGACTCTTCAGTCCAAGTCATGTAAGTGTGTGTGTGTGTGTGTGTGTTCGTATGTAAAAAAGGGTGGGAAAGTTGAAAGTCTTAAAGGAACTCGGCGCAATGTCAGGTTACCGAGCAGGAGCAGCAGTCAAGTGATTCGACAGTCTCAACCAGTCGAGGCACAAGGCTGGCATAGGGATAGGTATAGGGCAAACGAAGTGCATCTAATTGGCACTTGAGGGAGAAGGACTGGCAAGTGGCCCACCCGAAAACCCCACACCCCCTTTGCCATTTCAAGCCGACCCCCTTTTCCCCCTCCCCAACCGCTCTCTCTTCAAAAAAGTAAACTGCTTATACGTTAGGTGGATAAGTGTGTGTGTGTGTGTATCCCCAACTGAATTGTAATTGCCATTTTGGCCATTAAATGTTTTCCACTTCAGCATTTTATGGTTGACAATTTACGTGCTAAACGGGGAAAACATCTGCCTGACCACCCAACAGCCCCTCCCAGCCATCACCCATTCCCCCCACCCATACCATATACATACATAACTCATCAAATGGCAGGCAAGCAGAAGGAAAAAAGGGACAACAAATGAGGTGGATAATTTTATAAGCAAATGAAGCAGATTATCAAACCAAGAAATGACCAAAAAAAAGGGATCCCAAGACCAAACAGGCCCCGCAATCGTCCACTCTCGCAACCATCTTCATCTTCATCTTCTCCAGTAACTATTCTCATCTTGGGGCTTGACCCCAACAAAGAAATAACAACAAGGAAGAACAAGGTCGTCAAGTGTTGTGTGTTGTGTGTTGTGTTTGCCTTTGTCAAACCAATAAATGTAAAATTTTCTTTAAGTACATATCCAAAAGGATCATAAAATAAAACCCATAAATATTGTAGTACAGTTGCCTCACAACAGCAACAACAAAAATTGCAAGAAAAAGGCAGAGACAGAGAGAAAGAGAGAGTGAGACTGAGATGGCAGTACAAATCGAGAGGCTCACTCTCGGCTCATTGTTGTTATTATTGTTTTGCCATAAAATAAAATAAATTTATGCAAACGTTTGCCTTTGTATGCGTGCATATGTATGTATATGTATATCAGTGTGTGTTCAATGTCTGTGTGTGCGTGTGCTTCTGTCTGTGTGTGTGAGACAGAGTTTTCTATTGTTATTTGCATTGGAAAAAGGTGCACGCGCTTCAGTTATTTGAGTTTAACAATTGGAACTGCATATTAAATAGGCCCAACTCACCGACGGCATCCTTTAACTCGCTTGCTTGAACCCTTTTGACCCATAGCCCCCAGACCCTTGTACCTACCCAACCCAACAACTTGCGTTCCCTCTCTGTCTCTTTTTCCCTTTGCCCTCATGCAGTGATTTAATATGTTGGCATTTTCAGTTCCAAATAAAGCATTGATTATCATGCTTTTGTGGTGATTTTATGGTTAATTATTGCATTTTGTTGTGGAAACAATTGAATTTATCCAAAGCATAACAAAAAGAATTTGAATTTATTTGGATCATTCATTGAATTGTTAAATAGCCACAATTCGGTCACTTCTGTAAACCAAATGCCATAATCAGCCATTGGTTTGAAAATTCTTAATCACTTTAATCCCATCGCCTTCTCAACTTAAGGTTTGGTTTTTTCTTATTTTCTTATATTTTAATTGGTTAACTATCTAAAATGAATATAGAAACACGTGAATTCTTCTTTCCCCCTGAAAAATATGATCTTTGAGTCCTTTGTGGGATTTCTGACAGAATCATTCAATTGATTGATCTCTAAGTGATTTCCTATTACAAATGCATTGGCTTACTTCGATCAATTAACTTAATTGAGTAAAATGTTTCTTGCATACTTTCGCTATTTTTGATGTTTTTTTTTTTGCCATTGTCATTGTTGCTGTTTGTTTTGTTGTTGTTGGTGTTTGTCCTTGTTGTTTAATTGCCCAAAAAAATAGAAACGGAAAAGATTTTTGGTCAATGACTAAACAGAAAAATGAAAAGCAGCAGCATTTTGTTGCGGCTAAATCTATCCCTACCACAGACAACTCACACACATACAAAGATACATATGTATGTGTATGTATCATCCGGAACCTATATCATTTTGTATGCAGACAGAGAAAGTATTCGTGTATCCCCCTCTCTCTCTCTCTTCACAGACTCTTTCTAACCCACCGTGTCTATGCGTATCAAATTGAAGCATTGATGCGGAAGCGGCGATTGCTTTGACTTCACTTGAAGGATGCGGATGCGGATGCGGATGCCGGCCTGCTCGACTGACTGACAAAGCGGGCCAAAAGTTTGACGATGCTCCAAGCGGCAGCCTAGGCGGCAGCAGGAACAGTAACAGTAACCGGAGCCGGAGCCGGAGCTGGTGGCATGGCCGCCTTGTAAATTAGCTTGTTTTGTTGTATAAAATTTTGTGACGTAGCATTTCTTGTTGTGGCCGAATTGAATTCTTCTGCCCACCCTCGATCTCCCCCACCTCCACAACAAACAAAAGTTGACTTCTGCATCTATGTATAGCCGTCTCTCTCTGGCTCACTCTTTACTTTCTTACCAAAAATAAGGAATGACAGACAGAAAACATTATTTTATACGAGAATGAACACGCTAAAAATTTCACTTGAAGCCGGTTTTATGCTTCAACAATTTTGTGAAATTCAATTTATGTTACCCAAGGACATAAAACATATACTGAATCATTACACACACACACACACATGCATCCTCAGACAGTGCGTGCGTGTGTGGCACGTAAAATATCAGTTATACAAGAATAGTATAAGTTTTACACTCGAACAAAAAATAAAAAACAAATAACTTAACAACAAAAATATTTTAAAGCACTAACAAAAACTTCGCAGTCAAAAGTATATGTGATGGGAAAACCATTTCCATTTACTTCTTTTAGGCATTTATTATTAAAGCAAAAAGTACTGTAAAACCTGCCATTATATTTCGTTCAGTGTTATTTATTTGAGACGTGCAGTGACGTAGTCAAAGAGCATCAAATGCAGTTCAGCAGTCAACGGAACAATGGTAAAAGTGTGAGAGATACTTTCATCTGCGTGTCTGGCTTTATCCTTTCGCTTTTTCGCCATCTCCCCCACCCCAGCCAAACAAGCAACTTCAAAGCTAAAGTTTAATGATAACTTGAAAAAAAAGAATGAAATCTATATATATACAAACATATACATAGAAGCATTACTGAGGGAATGAGGGAATGAATGAATGAAATGGTTGAAAAAAGGCCAACCTGAGCTCAGTTTCCTATTGACACTCACACGTAGCAGACATAAATTTCACTTTATGGTTTGTTAACGAGTTAAATTCGAATACAGCATAAAGAAAACGAAAACCCCAGAAAGTTTGTCATTTGTTCGCCTCATTGGTGGGGTTGTAGTACGCCAAGGAACTGCGGAGGAACTAGTCCTAAGCGTGTTGGAGTGTGGAGCGTGATAAGCATTATAGTTATAGTTATAGTTGTAGTTATAGTTATGACGGCGTTGCTAGCGAAGGGGTTTGCGGTTCTCTACTTGCTTCTGCTTGGGTTTGGGATTGGGATTGGCATTTTGGGAGGGGGTAGGGGAGGGCTCGAGGCGAAAGGCGTCAAAACGTTAATGGATTTTTGGTTTTGTTTTTGAAAGGTGTCTGGTGGATGGAAAACGCTAAAGGGGAGGGCGAATGATACTTGCCGGTGTCAAGAGATGATGCCTGGCTGGGTGTTGACTGCCGAATAAAATTAGTTAAAACGTTTTGAAAAGCAGTTGAGAGAGGCTTTTGAAAATGCAGTGAAAGTTTGCCTTATAATAATCACGCTCTCTTTCTTTTATAACTTTTGCCAAATCTATGAGAAAAGTGTAAGTTGGCTTTCAGTTTCAACTTGAATTTTTAAATTCGCAGTTAATTGAGCCTCTCATAACTCATTTCCAAGGCTTGACTTTAATAGGAGTTCTAGAAGTTTAATCGATTTGAGACTTTATCAGCGAGATGCAAAGGAGAATAGATTTTAGTTTGATTTTAGCTAAGAAATACTTTGCAAATGAATAATGAAGTAACAATTAGCCCAAGTAGGACTTACAAAAGGCTTAGACAATAAACTAGTTATAGAAATTAATAACCCAAACAATATCAAGCAAAGGGACTGAAAGTAATAAACAAAGGCATCTACACAACTTTTGAAGCTATCAATATGAACTGCCATTGATAAGTGCAATGCAAATAAGGGGAATTGAAATGGAATTTGTCAAATATCATTGTTAATCTCTCCACAGTCTTACCTTTTGGCTAAGATTTGATTCATTTAGTTGCCATCTGCCATCTATGCACATGTACGAATGTGAATCTGCATAATGCATGACATTTGGTTTCAATAAATTCTTCACATTATTTGTAATACTTATAGCTAAGCCAATGTTGGGTGTATTATAGAGCTATAAGCCCATAGGCCCACTACCACTCACACCCATAAGACCTTAGCTCATTAGCGTTTCATAAATTTGATTAAGACAATCCCATGGGCATTTGGTTGTTTGTTTACTTGCCTCTAGTAGTATATGTTGATGCTTTGTACGTTTTGTTAGACAATTGTCGCAACCCTCGCTTGCTCGCTTTTCTCTTCATTCATCTCATCAGCATTTGGGTAAATTAGCAGCAGAAGCCACCACCACCAACAGTAAAAGCAGAGCCAAACAAAATTTTTGCCCTTCTTCCATATTCACGTATACATATACATATACTTATATATATACATATATATTGCCCACATATACTTCGACTGAGTCTGAGGGGTTGTGATATAGGGGGGCAGGGGTTTCGGTTGCCTTAGACCTTATATTGTACATATGTATACCTAAGGTCTTTTACAATTTCGTCGCCACTTTAATTGGATTAATTTGCATTAATATTTATTAGAGGCAAATGCAAACGCAGACGTAGACTTAGACATCAGAGAGTGAACGAGTGAGTGAGTGAATGAGTGAGAGTCGTCGTAGACCCTCTGGCCATTTAAGTGCCCAATTTTCATATCAAAAAGAAGACGAACTTCTCCTCCATAACATTTGCAATGCAGTAGAAGCAAACACAAAAAAAGCAAAAAAAAAAAAAAAAAAAAAACAGAAAACATACATAGAAAAAAAATTGCAGGATAAGAGAAGAAGAAAAGCAGTAGCAAAAAGGAACGTGGCTAAAATGTGCACTTGGAACTTGGAACTGTCAAAGCAAATATGTCAAACATCGTTGTCCTGTGTGTCCTTTGCCTTTTCCCCCACAGTATGCTGCTGCTGCTGTTCTGGCTGCAGCAAATTTTTCTATTTGCTTTGCTTTCGAGCGCTGTTTACTCACATATATGTACATTATGTATATATATCTATATATACATATATATATATAGTATATACATACATATATGGGAATAGAAAGGGAGAGAGACAGAGAAGGATGTGCGTCCCTGCATTTGTTTGTTAGCAAACATGTAAGTTGCCTTTGGCCGAGACCAAGACATCGCTTACTTCAATCATCTGGCACTTGGCTCTCCATCATTCTCTCTCTAGCATCCTTTCTCTATCTGTCTCTATCTCTGTCTCTCTGGCTAGGTCTTTTTGCTTTCTTTTATGTCTCCGACGAAAATCGAAAATCTATTTTACAATGCAAGAAAAAGACCTTTCAACATCGTTGCTTCTACTGCCGCTGCTCCTGCGCTTTGTGCCCATTTTTATTTTTTGGCAAACACTTCATACTTTCTTTCTTTGGCCAAGGCCCCTATACCACCATCGTCTTGTTATCCTCACCGCTTTTGCCACTCTGCTTTGGCTGCTGCTGTATTTGATTTCGCAAAGTGCGCGCACTGGAAATTTGATTTCGACGACTGCTTCTGGTACTGCTGCAGTAGTTGTAGAATGTCTGCCATGTGCCACCAATACATCCTGCTGTCAACTCGAATAGCAATCACAGACATACGACGACGAGGACAAGAACGGGAACGGGTAAAATAGAGATTGAGGGAATGAGAGATGTTGAACTTATCCATCCTTTTTATTCTTTTTTGCTACTGCTCATCCATTGTCATATATGTATGAATGTTGTGGAGACGCCAGACGGAACATTGCTGGCAAATAGCTTTGACTCTGTCTGTGCTCGTCCTTCTCTTAAGCTACAATTATCAACATTCGGTCTTCACTTTATGCCATTTGCTTGATCAAAAAAAATAAAAATAAAAAAAAAATAATAAAATTCTCTCACATTCTATATATTCAAATTAGTTGGCAATTTTCTTTTTCTCATTTAATACCAATTTAGATAAATTGCCAAGACCAAAAATGGAATGTTTTTCCCTTTAACCCTAATAAGTATGCTATGGTATTTGTTTTTTCATAAATGAAGTTAAATGAAAATATTTTTATATTGAATGCAAAAGGGAATTGCAATCAAGTTAATGCCAAATTTATAGAATATGTCTAGAATATGTCCTGCAAATGAAATTATATCATTCTATTTCACAGAGGATAGAAGAGAGGTAGAAACAAAAAACACATTAAAAAAATAAAAGATTCGCGTTCCTTTTCTCAAATTTTCGCAGAAAAAAAATAAAAATTATTTATTTTTTTATGCGTATTAAGAGCACTTGCACTATTCATTGATTTGTTAATTAAAATTTATATTATAGAATGTGTATGTATGTACATAAAACAATTATGAACAAAACTTTCTCTGTTTAATTGCCGAATAGCCATTGCCTTTGCTTCTCTACCTCACTTTAACTATAATTTCACAATTGACTTATAACTGAGCAGTAAATGAAGCATCCATCATTTTGCCATTTTAACGCAATCAGAGAAAGAGGGAGAGTAATAGAGAGAGAGAGAGAGAGAGGAAAGTAACCTTTAAAATGGCAACCATTTCTCGCTCACTTGCTTGTTCTCTCTTGCCCTCTCTCTTTCACTGACCTTTGCGAGCAATTAAGAATCTTTCTTATGCCTTGTTGAACTTTATATGGGGCCAAACGAAGCGAAAGCGCTGCATTAATAAGGCAAAACTCCTGTGCAACAACAACAGCAACAAAAATAAAGAGATAGAGAGAGAAAGAGAGAGAGAGAGAGGGAGAGAATAAAAAATACACAAATTGTAAAAGAAACAGCATCTGAAAGTGAAGCGAAACTCACTGCAAGCGCTAGCAAATCATCATTAATATTCTAAAAGTTGCTGGGGCGAAGGTTTTTTAGCGAAATGCATAAAACTGTTTAACCCTGAGAGCGTGTGGCTTGCTTCGTTTCTGTTCTCCCCTCCCCATCAACGACCCATCTCAGCACCCGCGCATAGCCAAGCCCCTTCTACCTACATTTTCTAATACTACTTCCCTTTCTATCTTCAATTAATAATGAATGAAGGTGTTAAATTGTTGAAATCTGTGCAGTGCGGTGCAAAGTGGTGTGGTGTGGTGTGATGTGGTGGCACCACCATTGCCACCACCTACTTACATAACAACAAGACGACCTACATACTGTAGGAAACTGGCTGTTAGATAGAATGCAAGTACGAGTGAGAGAGAGAAAGAGAGAGAGAGAGAGAGAGAGAGGGAGGCAGAGCAAGGTAGATGTAAGAGGGAAATGCAAGGGCTAATTAATAAAAATGCTTTGAAATAATTATGCATAATTTTTTAGTATATACATTGAGCAGTTTATGGCTGAGTTATTACAACAGCTGCTGCTGTTGCTGCCGCTGTGAAAGTAATTAGCATAGCCAGGAGGCATAGTGATGCGGGCAAGGAAGATAGACACAAACACACACACACACACACACACACACACACACACACAAGGGGGAGGTGCTAAACATTGAATACGTAGATAGTATATGTACTTATATATGTGGGTATCTAATATGTATGTTAAAATATATGCCAAAAGTCAATTGTAGCTTAAATATCTTCATATAAACTTTTTGATCTTTTGATTAAATTATATTGATTTTATGACAATAAATTAAAATATTGTTTTATTTTGTTTGCATCACAAACTATGTAATTCCAATTTAATTGGCCTTTAAAAATTCAATAAATTTAGTTAAGTTCATATAAATTAGCTCATTTGTTAATGGCGGGGGAAATGAGGATAATTTACTCCCAAAAGTATGCAATAAGCCGACCATTTCACAGTCCTAGATCCACCCATGTTAAAGTTGACCTTACACATTGATTTAAATCATAAATTCTTTGAATAATTGGATTGCGAATTTGCATTATGTCTGAAATAATAAAATTTAAGTTTTACACTTGTTGATAAATAAATTATTAAATAATTAAATACTCTTTAAAAATTTTTAAACATATTTTTTGTTTTATCAACAAATCTTCATATTTTTCGATTACTTTACATTTACGTTGGCAAAAGAAATATGGAAATTTTAAGATTTTCAAAATGATAAAATGATTGATGTTTCCCTAGAGCGGCACCAAACAAGCTAGACATGATTTTGTTGGCCATATTTATATGTACATATATGTAATGTATATATCTAATAGATCATTGATCCGTTTTTCATCTCAACCAAGTGCTGGGAGGCGCCAGTCAGTCAGACAGTCAGTCAGTCAATGTGTGCTTGAAAGTTTTCCCCCGTTGGCTCAACATTTTCGAGTGGGGGGAGGAATGCGATTTATAACTGTATGTTGGTATTGGTGAAACTCATGAAAAGTGGTGAAGCATTTGACGCTTTGTTGTCATTTTTACTTGGTAAGCTTGAGAAATTTTGAAATGCCAAAACAAGAAGGAACTTTTCGTGGGCCATGAAACAAGAAGCTTGACAACTAGATTTCAAAGTAAACAAATGAAGGACAGAACAACGCACATCACACCATGCCATTGATAAACTCGTGTGTGGGTTCATATACATATGTATGTATGAATGTTTTTCTTCGTTTTGGGTATGTATGTATGTATGTATGGTATGGTAGGTATCTCTCCTCTTGCATTGCACAACATGTTTTCCATTTCAAGTGTAAACAAAATTCTAATACGTAGAACATATTGCTGGAAAATTGCTTTCCTTTCGGCATTCAACAGTGGCAGAAGGAGCAACAACAACAGCAACAGCAGCGGGCACCCAAGGAGCAAAACCAAAAAGCATTGTTAACCAACAGTAACAACAACAACAACAACAGCAACAACAACAACAGAGCAACACGAATAGCTATAGCGAATGCCAGAAAGAGACAGAGAGAGAAAGAAACGTAGGAAGAAAACGTCAAACTTTTGATGTTGCAATTTGTAATTCAAGCAGAAAACGAAGCGAGCAAATTTTTTTTCACTCCCACCCTCCCTCCGTTTCTTACATACATATATGTCTATGGCTGTATGTGTGAATGGATGAATGCTTCTCTTTTTTTTGTCCCTACTACTTCTTCGCCTCCTTTTTTTGGTTTGTGTGTGGAGCTTCTGAGAGTGAGAGTATGTTTGAATGTATGTATGAATAGGGGGAGATGAAGCCACGCTGTGTGAGAGAATTTTGCGACGAGACTTAAGCCGACTTCAATAAACGCAAAAATGGAGTAAAATAACGACGACTGAACTACCTATACACACTTACACACATACACACACACACAGATACAAAAATACCGTTAATTGGTCTTGGTGACCCCGGCGATGGGCACTCAACTAGATAAAGCTGGGTTTAAGTCCACGTGAAACTTGACAAAATCATCTATGAATCCGACATGTTCCAATGGCATTTTGCAGAAATCTACAAAATGTTTTCATTATTTAGCCAGAGATATTCCCTAACCATTCTATTCTCATTCTAAATAACGATAAATACAACTTTTTGATGATTAATTACTGGCATTTTCCTTCTTCATCTTAGAGTATTTCTGTCTGAATCGATTTCTGGTATCAAGCAAACGCAAACTCTTGAAGAAGGTCTTGCAATTATTTCCGAAAATCTTATTGCAACTTTTTTTTTCTGACCATGGAGCGGCGGCAAACGTAGTGAAAAGTTCCCACATACCCAAAAATAACAAGAACATTGTGGAAAGAAGAACTTTCGTCTAAATTTTGCCCCATTCACATTTTTCGTTTATTTTTCTTTCCTTTGCCGTTCTCGGCGTTCGGCCCATTGTGTGGGCCATAAGAAAAGCAAAAACCTCCATAAGCAAAAAGTTTTGGAAGCTTGAAATATTGTTAAGCGTGGCCCGCAAAATCGAGCGCAAATGAACACCCAAATACACATACACACACACGCACGCATACACACGCAGAAAGAGAGAGAAGCAGGCAAAGAAAGATATGGTGAATGGAGCAGAGGCAAGCAAAGGAGGGGAAAAGCCGCCAATGCCGCCACAGCTGGCAGTTAAAATGTTTTTGAAGTTTTCGATTTTATGTCCTAATCCTTGGTTCGGTACTTGTTGTTAAGAAGAGTCGTCGACCAAGACCCAACTAATGTCCCTAAGCTAAGCACTTGAGTGAGTAAGTAAGTAGAAGGGCCGAGACTTTTTACTTCAAAATTCCGAAAGAGGGATTATGATTGTTATTTATTCCTACCGTCCCTCTTTCTCTCTCTGTCTTCTTATGTGTGTATTAGTGTGTGTGTGTGTAGTCGCGCCCCTATCATTAGGCTATGCTGTTAATTGTCTAAAGATTAAGATCGTTTTTCTTTTTCTTCTCATTTTTTGTGTTTTTTTTGCCTTACCAGTTTATTTACTTAGGCTCAAAACGGCAGAAAAGAATCAAAAGTAGAAGGAGCAGAGAAGCCGCCGCCGCCTTGATCAATGACTTTACGCTTGAATGAAATTGTAAAAGAGAGGAAAATTGTTCGTTGAGAGCAGCTGTCACCCCTTTGGGCCCCTGTCTTTTCTTTCTTTTTTTTTTAATTTTCTTCTATTCATTGCCAATTTAAGTGCGATATAAATAATTTGGCAGGGAGACACCGTCCATCAGGTAGTAGCTTGCTGACTTTGATGGAACATTGCCATAAAACTGATCAATTTGCTAGGGTTGAGTTCGTTTCATTCCAGAGGGTATCGCTTAGGGGTAGGTAGGCTACCTCACTTATTCACTCTCTAACGATAGGGTTTAATTGATTATGCACAAATTCTGTTTTACATTTTTTTGTTTTATTTTCATATGGGGTAGATTTCGGTTTGTGGTAGAGTATAAATGAAAACAAGAACTCTTTAAACCGGTATGATCAAGTACCTTGGGCGGAGAAATGGTTAAAAAAAAACACAACAATAGTTGGAAAAATGGTTACATTATGCGCATGATTAATTTTTGAATATATTCATGATATTCATAAGAGAGGTTTGGCCTGATGCTGGCGATAATAGCTCACTAACAAAATGGCCGACTTATCGAAATGCAATGTTTCATAACAAAGTTATTCGAAATGAAATTTTCTTTCTAGCAATTATTGACACATTTACCAAAAACGATAACGAACAACCAACCAAACAAACACACAACAAATTTTCCAAGTTTTGTGTTCTTGTTTAGTTGGAAAACTTTTGTTACGACTGTAAGATGCCCTGTTATAGCTTAAAATGTTGGTGTAAAAAGAGCATAGCAAGATATCTACAGATAGACTAGATCAAAATGTTAGACATTAAGCACCGTTTAATAAGACTTACCAATTGATGCTTAAATGCATATTTTATGCTATTCGATTCGATCCTCTTTTTAAGCTATACAGGGTGTAATAAAATCATATAAAAAACCAATCAAAGTTTCAAAACAGACTTGAACAGGTGTTTTACCACCCGCTACCACACAGCCTCCCCCCGCTCTCCAAAACCCCAAACCCAATCCACAAAGTCTTTTGGTACTTTTTGGACCATTCAAGCCGAAAACACGCACAACTTTTAGCTACTTGTAATTAGCTTTTCTTGTTCGATTCGTTGGCATTCTCGGCGACCCATAGCTTGGCGGCGCTCTTCTTCAACCAAAACCCATACCAACTGTGAACCTTTTGGCTTCCTTCTCGGTTGTTGTTGTTGCTGCGGCTGCTGCTGCTATTGCGTGTTGAAGATTTAACTTTTTGATTGAGAAAACATCATTAACGCACGTAAAATGGCCAACTATTTCTAAGTATGCTGTGTGTAGGTTAAAAAGTTTTTCGGTTTCTCGGTTTTTCGGTTTTTCTAGATGCTAAAAATCAAATATAGTAGCAAAAACCCGTAGCTGGAAGGAGACCAGCGAAATGTGGTAAAAGTTTCTAATCACATTTACCGCAATTACTAACAAGGTTTTTTGTTCCTTCCATCGAGAGAGGGGGAGAGAGAGAGAGAGAGAGATGGAGTAGGAGAAGGACGAGGAGTTGTAGAGCAATGGGAAGATCCTTGTATGTATAGTGAAGGCAGTATAGGGGGGCTTGGTGGTTGGTGGGGGGTGTAGAACTGGTTGTTGTATGCTCCTCTTCAAGTACTACAAAGTAAATTAAATAATTTAATTAATTATGAAATTTTCGCTTTCATTTGGCCAAAAGATGCTCGGCAAAAAGATGAACAAGATGAAGAAGTAGCAACGGCAATCAAGATGGTATTTATACCTAATGAGATTTTGGTATGGAAACGAAATGTTACCGTTCTGTGGATTTGGATTTTGGGCTGGATGGCGGAAGGGAGAGCGAACAACAAATTGATAAAAATCGCAAAAGAAATTGTTGTGGCAAATTTCTCTGTTTATGAATTTTTGACTAAGTGAGGCATAAAATGCCTGACACAAAAAAACCCAAGCCCCTAATCTATTTGGCATAAGTCCATAAAATATTTTTATTGAATCGATTCCACATCACATCAGACAATGCCACCTGCTGCAATCTCATGCAACTTAGCTTGCTTATTCATTCATCTAAAGAACATTTTATACTAAAACATTTTTCCCCTCTTTTTACCTCTACGGTATATAGTTTTCCACTTTCTTAACAATAAGCGGTTGGAGGAGAGAGGGAAAACTACTGTAAAACTCTTTTACTTTTTCGTAGTTTTGATCCCTCACTCGTTTTAGGTTACTTTCAGTTTCTCCATTCAATGTTTGGTCTAATGTTTTTTTTTTTTTTTGAAGAAGGAGGAATTTTAATATAAAGCTAAGCTTTTGTTTTGGTTTTGGTTCCCCGCGACCGTGCTCAAATTTTCTTGGCTTTTGGCAAAGAAGGAAAGTTTTACTCTGTATCTGCAGCCAAAATAGTTGCAGGACTATTTCTTCATCAATTTTATTGGTAATACTTAAGGATGGAAAAACTTTTGCCCACATTACATGAGTGTGGAGTGAAAGAAACGTTTAGAAAAAAACAAACGTTAAAACCAAAAACGAGAAATGAAAAGGATTCAAAGTTTTCTCTCTCTATTTCCACTAGTTATGCGTATATACATGTGTGTGTGTGTGTGTGTGAGTCTGTTGGATATATGCGGATTTTTAGTAGTTATGTCGTTTACTGCTTCAAGGAATTTTCAGAAGCAATTTTTATGTGTTTTGAATGAGGAACAAATAAAGTGAATTTTATGTGCTCGGCTTAATTGTAATTACTTTGGTCTCTGTCATTCCCAACAATTGAGTGTAAAAAGTTGCCAACTTGTAATTATCACTTACAACACGAACTTCTACCCCAACACTTTGATACTCACACACAGAGGCTCGCCCCCCACACACACACACACACACATGGAGCTTAATTAATAGACATGACATGAAACGCTTCTCATACTCTTTTCTTCTTCTCCATGACGAGGCACAATTCTGGCCACAATAATAATTTACATTTTAAGCCAATTTGAAAATGTAGCAAGAACAAAATACAACAAAAAAATGCAAAAAAAAAACCAAAAATGTTTCCATTTTCACAGTTAAATAAAAATTAATTACAACAATTTATCGCCGTCGTCGTCGCAGCAGCCACAAAAAATGTATACAAAAGGCATAAACCAAAAGGCAACGACTTGTTCATATCCTTTATAAAGTTTTAGTTACAGTTATTGCATTATAATTCCCAACAGGTTGAGGCTTAATAATCCAATTAAATATCATATTTTATCTAATGTAATTATTTGTCTGTTCGCTTCATTTGGTTTTCGTTTGAAATCGAAACCAATTGGGTCTATCATTTACAGAAATTGTTTGAAAATTCTTTCCCAAAGCTAAAAGTTTTTATTGAATAATCCAGTTTAATTCCAGATTACCCTTTGCTACCCATGAAAGGTTTACCGGCGGGAACTAGGAAAGCGAACGAGAAAAAAAACGTAAAAAATAAAAGTCAAAAAAACAAAACGTTACGAATTACAAGGCATACAAACCCCCAGGACAACTGTCCAACTGACTGTGCCTCCCTCCCCCCGACTTCTTGCCTATTCCCGCCCCATCCATCATTCCAGCCCTCGTAATGTGCGGCTTGTTGTTGTTAAATGTCGGCTAAAACGCAAATGTTAAACCCTTTCGTTAATGCAAAATAATTGCTATGGTTCGTGGTCCGAGTTTCGAGTAAAAAAGCAAAAAAGAAAAAAAAAGTTAGAGGCAACTGAAAATTTCTGTATATATGTATATACTTATTTTTTTGTGTCTTCTTCGGGTTGAAATTGGAGCAACGGGAAATGTTGGCAAAGGGTGGCCGAGGTGCCGGAGGTGAGGGGGCGTGTGCCAAGGAGTTCCGTTTCATTTAGTTTTCAGTTTCCACCTAATTTAGCCAATTGGGTAAAAGTGCTTTGTCATAATCAGCCCGGGAGCAAGGTTCGCATATCTAATGAACGAATGAATGAATGAATGAGTGAGTGAGTAAGAGAGAGAGAGAGAGAGAGAGACTGAATGAATGAATGAATGCGAGAGAGGAGTATAGGAAGAGAGGAGCCCATAAAACAAACTTTTCATGGATTCGGTTTGCTTTTTCACTTTTTTTTTGTCGTTTTTTTTTTTGTTTGCTTTTTTGTTTTGTTTCCTCTTTTCCTTTTCCTCCGCTGCTGGGCACATATTTATCGAGTTGCTAATAGGCTGTCACATAATTAGCCAACAAAATCGGCTACACAGAATAAAACGAAAGGGCCAACATCAACATCAACAACAACAACAACAACAAGAGCAAACCAAAACAAAAAAGGTAAAAACCAGAGAGAAATGAAAACTGAAAGGACATTAGCATTAGCCGTAGATAAAAGTCAAAGATGTTAACGATAATGTCTCAAAGTGAAACAGAAAACGAAAGCGAAGCACAATGAAAATGGAGCTAGAGCGACAGAGAGAGAGAGACAGAGTGAGTGAGTGAGTAAACCTAATGCGTTTGCCATCAGGATGAGGTGGAAAATTTTGGGTATAAGGCAAAAGTATGCTCCTGATGGGGTTAAAGATTTTTTGGTCTGCTTCGGGACATGTAAATGGGTTTTGGCAATGATTTATCTTGGGTATAGAGATTAAGAGTGACGAATGAGTATTCCAGTTAGGCAAATGGGGAGAGGATAGAGGCAAATGTTAGCAATAGTCTATCAAAGGTACTTGCAATAGTTCTTTTTCTCTCACTATTTCTGTCTCTTTAGATTTATAAAAGCAATTGGCAAGTTCATCACTTACAAAAAAAAAAAAAAAAAATATTAGCTTTTTGTAATCGATTTGAAGTAAAGAAATGGAATAGAAACCAAAATCGAAGCACATCACTTATGCCAATAGATGCCTAGAAGAAGGAACGATCGAAAGGACCTAATGCCAACCATTGGATTGGATAGATTTTCCAGCTATTTTCATTTTCTATGATTCAGCTAATCAAAACTCATCCTTAACCCTTTGCCAAATAAATGCAATTAATTTTCGTAAAAAAAAGGAATGTTGAGCAATTAATATTGCGATCATTAGATCTATTCCCATGACCTTTATGGTTTCGATTTCCTGTTCTGACTTTAACACTTTCCACATGGCAATTAATTTTTATGGTTTAGACAGTTTGCTTGTTGCTTGACTCTGTCCCTCTGACTTTGTCTCTACCTTCTTCATTCTAACCTACCCTAGTAAAATGAAAGGTTACTCATTTAATTTGCCAAAACGGAGGAAAAAAAGATTGCACAGGGGAAAAAAATGACTTTTCAAAAATGGTGTGAAAAATCTCACCCCGCTCCTAGCCATGCCCACTTCCTTTTTGTGGACTATCCGCTGGCAAACAGAACTTTGCAATTAACAATGCAGAACAGCTGCAATCAGACAATCTATATATATATATATATACACACGTATAGATGTACATATATTGGATATACGATACGACAAGCGATGATTATTGTTTCAACGCCTCAATAATTCTGACAATTTTTTAAAAAACGCTTGCAAAAACATATACAATCCGGACATGGACACAGATGGACAAATATTTGTTGCCATTGGACAAATGTTGCAGAATGGGTACATCCGTACATACCAGAGAGGGAGAGAGAGAGAGAGAGTAAGAGTACCGGAATGCGAATGGGAATGTAAGTTGACCATGGCGATGATGGCCATGATGTCGAATGATGGCCAGTGCTAATTGCCAATTATGGACAAATGCGTCCGAGCGCGAAATTAAATTAACCCCTTACCCCAAAATGGTTTATGTATTTTTTATTTTGTTGTTTTACGTTTCGTCCTATAAACGATTTTTTTTTCTTCTTGTCTCTCTCGCTCGCTCGCCCTCTCGTTTTTCCTGCTGACCTCCCCACAGCAATTCAGCAATTGGTGTATGGTGCATTTATGTTGCCAAGTGGCCGCCACCGCGTCATCAATCAGTGAAAAGGAGATCAAACAGAAACTGGAGAGAGGAGGTGGAGGTATGAGTCGACCAAAACGCAACTACTCCAATATATGCAACAACAACAATATATAAAAAAATATTGAATATTTATATGCCTTTCGTTGCAATCAAATGGAAAGCAGAATTTCAGGCTCTAGGCTGAATGCCCCAGGAATACCCTATAAATGTTCACTGCTTGCTTTTTTTCTTCCCTGTTTATTTATCCAAAGGACACAATTAGCAGTTCAAGCGTGCCATAATTCTGTTTGCACATAAAGTTAAAAATTGATTGTACGGGTTTAAAGAATATTCAAGAATCGTTTGTGGGTCTCAGACAAATGGTTTCATAGGATCGGAAACAATTGAAACAACTTTTGTTTGTCAAAGGGTAGCAGAGCAGCACAAAAGTTCTTTCATTGAACTGAATTTTAACAAAAACTATGATTTTTTATTATATTTATTAATAACATTCAATATCGTGTAGTCCAATTATATATAAAAATCGAGTGAAATCGCATAATGAGTTAAGCGCGCTGCTGAACTGATTCGAAACACAAATAAAAATTAAACAATTTCGAAAAGATTACCTACGTTTATTTTATATTTTTTTATTTATACATTTTTTTTTTGTGTTGATTTAAGCCATTATTAAATATGCGATTCGCCAGAGTTTTCTTCTACCATTTCATCGAGCTCGTCTTGCTCATCGTGTGTACTCAAAAGCGAAGGAGGACGTAATATGGTTACGGTATAGCCACCAGATTGAGAAGTACGGGTATGGGTGCTACGCATATTCAAGAAACGGGAACGCATTCGTGCCCTACGTTCACGATGACGCTGCTCAATGAGCTCATCAAAGTTCACTGTGAACGAAGCAGAATGGGTTAAACTGAAAAGAGATTCGTCCAGAGTTTTGTGATCCACACTTACTATTCGAATGTTTGGGACGCACTTCAGAATCGGAATTTTCACCCGGCTCTCGAACTTGGATCTATCTCCACTACCAAGTTGTTCAGCATGTTGCTCACGAACCAAATTGGCACGCGCATTTTGCATGCCCAATTTACGATGCTGATAAAGCTTTTGCTCTGAACTGGAGATGTGTAGACTGGATAAATCAAAACTTTGGGTCGATGATAGGGTATTATGTTTGCTTAGGATATGATGAAGAAAATTATCACTGCTAATATTGGATGTACTCGAAGCTCGTCGATATGGTTTCTGAGTGAGGAATCGAAATAATATTATGATTGGACGATCTGTTGTTTTTTTTACCTTGGAGTCTTTATCTACCAATACCGATGAACTAGTCGGTTTGGGTAAATCCAATTGGCCGTCGAGGCCTCTGGTGGAGCTTGTCGTTGTGATTCATCGGCATAGGGCAATTCATTTGGAAATACTTCATCCCAATATTGATCCTTGAGCAATTCAGGATGTTCTTGATGCATTTCATCGACAATTAAATACGAAGTTGTCAAATTACGATCAATCATCCAATTCAACTAGGACAATTAAATACTTTGAATGATGGAAAATTATTTATATGTGTTTATATCTTTTCTAGCTAACCTCAAAATCATCATCATCTTCACCAAATGGATTGATAAGAGATTCGGCTACTTTTAACCATCCCATGAAGAAGAAAAATTGCAATAGGGTTAGAAATGGAAAATATTGATTCACCTGATTTGACACTTGGCATTCATTATTATGTGTCCATTGTTGACCAATTAAACTAAACAGAAAGAACGTATAGACGGCCAATGTGACAACTTGTGTATAGACCAATGGCACACTAACCCAATCGTAATACAATAGAAATCCACAAAATCCTCGAAACTTATTCAATTCATCAATTATTGATTTAACAGCAAAATCATCACGTATTTTGTTTTCACGCCTGGCACGTATCACAATACTAGCAGCCCATACAATGGGCATCCAATGTTTGGGATAATTCGGAAATGCTGTATCCAATACCTCAATTATGCCCTTCTCGTTCTCAAGCAAAAGACCAGCCTCAATGATCTGAGTGTAGGTGGGGAAACGTTTCTTCACCTGAGGCGATATCATTGTGAATACAATCACCTGACACAGGCACACATAACGCATAATGGTCCGACGCATGGCACGTGCTCGATCATCAAAACCAATAATATATGAACTGATCAGAATGGCTATAGAATCTGGCCATGGTATGCAAGTGTACTGCTCCCACCAACGATTCATCACGATGGTCACATAAAAACCCAAAACAAATCCCAGAGGTATCATACTGCCATGTTTGCAGCAATAATACACAATCATCTCAAATATCCTTCAAAACAAAACACAAAAAGCAATGTAAAAATAATGAATCAATGGCACATTTACCTTTGCGAACTCTCATTCATCAATAGACGATAGATTAGAGCCAATAGAATATATAATAAAAGATAGACTACAAAATCCACCCAGACCAGTTTATATATGCTTCCACGCCATCTGTTCTTCGAATGGAATGGTGTGGGGAGGGAGGAGGGGAATTTTTTTAATAACACCAATCAAATCCATGGAGAGAATATATAAAATTTTACTTTACCGAAGTAGTAAACGAAGAAAATTACTTATACGTCGCGAGGTATTCACTTGGGATGTATAGGTCACAGTCATAATAAAGCAATTTGAACCAAAAAACGAATTAATCATTCACCAGTTAACATTAGCTATTAATTAGATGGCCTACTGGCTGAGAAAGTGTAATTTTAGTTAAGACAGTGTGACCAAGTCTGTTTAAAGAAATAATAAGAAATATGTCAAAATATTTTCAAGAAATTACCATGGCGTATGAGTCACATTTTGCCAGTAACTTTATTTGGAACTTAATACATCAGAGAATATGTACATCTTAATACAGTTAGATAACAAGACTGTAAAAGAAATGCGCTGAAGGATGGCAGTGTGCGAAAAAGAAACCTTATCGCAATTTATTGTAAAATCGAAATTATTAAAGAAATACTACTGAGGAGGAGGCGGCTGAGGAGGCTGCTGTTGCCTCTTTTTCACAAGAAAACTTCTGGTTGTCTGCTGGGAGGCCTCAGAAGAGCGAGGAGCAAGTGGTGCCTGCAGCAATTGCTGTGAACGGGCACTTCTCATTGAATGCTGCGATCTGGCGAAGGCTGATTGTATGGACCGTGCTTGTTCTACCTGTTGACTTAATGTCGAATTGGTAGTCGATGGATTGGCACCCAATTCGCCCTTCATCAATTCCAGAGTCATGGCTGTATGTTGTATTTGACGTGAGATACGTTCACGTTCGCGTTCCTCCTTCAGACGATCGAATTCATCCATACTCGTAACACCACTCAGAGTATGCTCATCCTCGACCATGGGCTCATCGGTGTGATCCAAAAGACTGCCATTTGGGGTGATGGACACCGACAGGGAACTGTGACTAAAATTAAATTCACGTGGAGCAAAACGTATGCGTAATTCGTTCTCCTCATGCTCTTCCTCGCCCTCTTCGCCATAGTACTGAACCCAATCGAGATCATCCTGACTAGTATGTTTGGCCGCCGATGCTGTTATTTTCGATAGATCCAATTTGGCTGTCGATGCCTCAGGGTGTTCCCCACGATGACCATCCACCTGATATGGCAACTCATTGGGAAAGACTTCATCCCAATATTGATCACGCAACAATTGTGGATGATCATTATGCATTTCATCGACAATTAAATAGCTAACTTGTAAATTACGATCAATTAGCCAATTTAGTTCAAAATCATCATCATCATCGCCAAAGGGACAGATTAAAGTCTCAGCTACCTTTAGCCAGCCCATAAAGAAGAAAAACTCCAATGTACTGAACAATGGGAAATAGTAATTCACAATATTCGAATAGACTTTATCATTCTCCTTTCTTTCGATCCATTGATGTCCAAAAATGGCAGCCATAAAATATGTATACACAGCAAGTGTTACCACCTGAGTGTAAACGAGTGGTATACTTATCGTATCATAGTGTATTAGCATATTGCAACCAGCACGAAATTTATTGATCTCATCGATCATTGATTTCAGCGAGAAATCATCCCAAATGCGTCCTTCCTTACGTGCTCGAGTACAAATACTTGCTGCCCACATTATGGGCATCCAATATTTAGGATGTTTTGGAAATTTAGCATCCATTGCCTGAATAATATTCGCTTCGTTTCTATTCAATAGGCCAGCATCGATAAGGTATTCATAGTTGGGAAAACGTCGCTTAATTACAGGTGAAATCATTGACAAAACCATTGTAAGGCCAAGACACATATAACGCATTATACTTCGTCGCATAAGACGGCCGTGCTCATCCTGGCCACGGACAAGAGCACTAACATAGACAGCCAATGGATCGGGCCAGGGTACGGTTATGTACTGACTCCACCAGCGGGCAACAATAACCGAAACATAGAAACCCAATACAAATGAAAGTGGTATCAAATAGCCATAACTGTGACAATATATCACAAGCTCTTCGAATATCCTAGAAAATATTAACACAATAATTTAAATCCAATTGGATAAAATGTCAAATAGATTAGACTTACGAACGATCATCTTGGGTTAGAACATAACGATATAATATAGCCATGCAATAGAAACTGGCCAAAAATGCCAATAGATCGACCCAAATTATTTTATAGATACTAGCACGCCATCTAATTGATTGATTGATCGACTAATTAAGATAATGCCAAATAACTTCAATGGTTCTTTCAATTACCTAGCAAGTAGCTTCCAAAAGCAACCAAAACGTCGACAGGTGGCAACTTCTGCAGTATATGAGACAGTCATAGTGAAATCAAACAAAATCTTTCTTTCCAAAACGAAAAGAACACTAAACACAAAACAGACATGCACACAAGGAAATGAATGGCATACTTTGATTAAGTATAAGAAAATTGGATTGAAAATGTTCTGGGTTCTCGGCTTACGGTTTTCCTTAATTTCTTCAATTAGTTTCACCTACGACTCCTTCTTAACCATAATTCGCATTCACTCGAGCATTAAACGTAGACAATTTTGCCACCTCACAATTATTTAAATTAGATCATTTATATTTTGCCGGGGCGACAATACACTACACACACACAATGCTAAAGGCAATTGCAATTGGCCAAAAACCACATGTGCTTCCCATCTATGCCCCCCTCCCACCACTAACATCAACCTAAACCAATCTTATTCTGCAAATGGTAGCATCTAGTAGGAGGCGAGTGTAGTAAAATTTTAATACCTTGCCGTGATTTGGAACGCCTCGTCTTATTTCCCAGCAATTGAGACAGTGAGAATAATATTGAGAATGGCAAATAGCGAGAGAGAGAGAGAGAGAGAGAGACGAAAACAGGGCTATAGTGAAGTGAAAGTGTGAAGAGCATTTTCAGTATCTTATCAGCATTTCGAGCATGTAGAACACATTTATATGTGCGTACGTAAGTGGTTATATTTCGATACCCTTTGATTTTGGGTTATATTTAAGTCATAAATTACATAGTGACCACCTTTAGACATTTGTATACATTTTTAATCTATAGTAGTATTAAGTGTGATCTGTCTATCATCTAAAGATTTATTAAAGTTTCAGAACTGTCCAATATATAGCCTGATTTCCTTACACCTGAATTTAGGAAATCTGAAAGAATTGTAGGTACATATAACTTAATAGAACTAATCCTTTTGTGTTAGGAGCCAAAAATGTGCTTGTTATTGAGTGAGGGAGATGCCGAACCATTTACAGAGTATCCACAAGTTGATGTGGTTTTTTGTTTATGGTTTTATTTTTTTGTGATAGTCGTCGCTGCTGCTCTTTCTCTCAATTATATAGGCTATACAGAGGGTGTAATCCGCCAACGACATAACTGAAGAAGTGACGCATGGCCATAAAACGACACGAGTTGGCTTAATAATGCTTTGTAATCAGTTTATAGATAATTTAATTGTTGCTAATGGGGTGTTTGGTTTTTGTTTTTTTTGTTTCTCCTTTATCTTTAGAGCAAGAGATTTATTTGAAGATTGTTAAGATGGTTGCAAGTTTTATTTTTGGCGAAAAAAAAAAATTGAATTAGTTTTACGGCGTCACGATCATGTGAAGACAATAAAATTGTCAAGAGTTTGACGGATTTGCTTTCCTGATTTGAGCGAAATTATTGATTAACGTATTAATGTATTTTTATACCCTTGCAAAAAGGGTATATTAATTTTGGTCAGAAGTGTGTAACGCATAGAACGAAGCATCTCAGACCATATAAAGTATATATATTCTTGATCAGCACGACGAGACGAGTTCAAATAGCCATGTCCGTCCGTCCGTCCGTCCGTCCGTCTGGATCAACGCGAACTCCTCCGAGACCGTAAGAGCTACAGAGCTGAAAATGCACGTAGGCTTGTATATACTGCAGGCATTGTATATCTCGGATTCAGCCGGATCGGACCACTATATCATATAGCTCCCATACAAACGTCAAAGTCACGAAACAGTGACTTTCTCAATAACTTCATTACTTTTTAAGCTATTGTCGTGAAATTTAATAAACGTTAGTTTATTAAAGCTATAAATGTGCCAAATTTGGTCAAGATCGGGTGACTATATCATATAGCTCCCATAGAAAAGATAAGTGGAAAACAGTGACTTTCATCAAAAAGTTCGTTATATCCTATGCTAAGATTGAAGGCCGTTCTTTCGCAAACATTAGTCTTTTTGGATAAAACGTTTTTACACTTTGATGGCTAAGGAAAGAATTACCAAAACAGTTGCAAGGGTATACAAACTTCGACGCGGTCGAAGTTAACCCCGGCTCTCTGGTTATACATCACATAGGCCATGGCTTTCCTGGTTTGAGCGAAATTATTGATCACATAGGCCATGTCTTTCCTGTAATGTATTTTTATACATCACATTGGCCATGACTTGCAAAGGCAAGCACAGAAATGTTTAAATACGAATCAAACAGTTCATTTTAGTTCAGTTTTCATTTAGATATCAGTTGAACATTTACTTTCTTTACGTAACTGCCGTAAATTTTCTAGTTTTATTTTCGAAATTTTTTTTTTTTTTCTAAAAATTTATTGTAATAAAAGATGTTGCGGGATTTGCGCATATTAACAGAATCCGAGACCAAGGTCCTTGATGAATGGCTTTATAGACATAGAATTCAATTATGTAATCACACACGTGCCATATATTCGGATCCGAGAGAGGTGGCGAAGATATTACGGATCAATCACCACCTAATCATCCATGTGAACCATTATACAGTTTCCGACAATTTCGAGGAAAAATTACAAAACTGGGATAATTTTAATATGAAAGTCTTAACCAAATTGAAATTGCCTTACAGCAAACTCTCGCTCAGAAAATTGGCCTTAGGTAAAAAGGGAGCTATGGAATCGTTAATATATGATTTAATTACGGCGCCAAAAATAAATCCAAGATCTTATTCGGCAAGGCCACCGGTTTGTAGGAAACCAAAAACATCAACAATGGCGAAATCTTTGACATATATTCCAGACGAATCGTTGGTAGTCGATGTCCCCCATGTCGATCAAATGGGGGACGATAGAATGGTTAAGTGGCCAAAACGCATGTAGACCATGAAGATTATTTTAATACTCTACAACTAATCAAAGCAAATGACAAAAAAAATTATGGACTTGTTAAAGGAGCTTGGCGTGGACTATAAGGAGCTATAAGGAAGGACAATAAGGAAATATGTATGTATTAACAATGCATTCAATTATTTTATTTAAGTAAAACTTAAAACCCATGAATAGTTTAGTGAAGGCAAAGTAAGAACGAAGAACAAAAACTTTAAAACTAGAAAACTTTAATGAATCCTCGAATAGTTTAGTGAAGAGTTTTAGCGATAGGAAGATCCAAAGAAAGTTGATTGGACAAACTTATATTAAGGATAATCGATAGAGAGTTCTACAAAAAAGATCTAAGAAAAGTTCTACTAAAATGTGTATGAAAACTTGCAAGGGTATATGGATTTCGGTTTGATGCCATTTCCAATTTTTGGCATGCGGCGCTTTGTAGTATTTTTGTTTTTGTGATTTGTATTATGTATTAATATTATGAGGGGGGTGCTCAACAATAAGCGCTTGTCCAATGGTTAATAGAAGTATAATATTATCTTACAGTTTTAGTTAACGTTTTTGAACGCGAGTATCAACAACAGCCGGCCGAGAAGTTAATAATACGAAACGAATCTTATCAAAAAGCGGGTGGGCAAGTGAGACAAGTGACTGAGAGAGTGAATGAGATAGATATTATACATACATATGTAGCTATATAGAAATATTATGTATCTGTTAAACCAGATAATAAACAAAGTTCCAAATACGACGTCATAGTCAGCCCTGTGAATCATGATGACAACAACTTGCAGCAGCAGTCAGCAGTCAGCATCTCACATCTCGATAGCTAAACCTGTTAATTTTTCATAGTCGCTCTAATTATCATCCGCTGCACCTCCCCCTACCTGAGACTGATATGTATGTACGTTTGTTTCTCCCTTCTATTGTTTTGTTTACCGCTTATCAGTTGATGCTCTCGCCCAATTCCGATTTCAATTCCAATCTCACTCGCTCATACTCTCTCCCCTTTTCTCTCTTTCTTCCGATTCCCTCTTTACGTTTCGTTCCATTCTCTACCTCCTACCTACAATCTCCTGCCACCTCCCGCTCACAACCTGTGGGTTACGGGGTTCGCAGTCGTCTTATCTTACGAGAAGAATACAAAAACGAGAATTGGCGGGTCTTGGGTCGTGCGGTATATGTAATACGACTCCAGACGCATTCAGACCTCTGAAGTATGTCAGTCGTCGCACTTGTTGTTGGCCGTTGTTAAATTGTTTTCTATTCTCTTGTGTATTTTTTTTTTTTTTTTGTTTTTATTTCTGCGTGCTTTCTGTATATGTTATAGTGTGTGTGTAAAGAGTAATAATAGCAAAACACATCTATTAATAAAACAAATTACAACAAAAAACGCGAAAACAACAAACGAAAACGTGAATTAAGTTAAATATTTGGTTAACTGCAAGTTAGAAACTAGTTAACAAACTAAAACCTTAACAACCGTAAGTCTTCTTTATTCAACTTTTTAATTACAGCATAACTTTTCAATTACAATTTTTTGCTTGGATCTTCTTGTCTCAGGTGTCACCTAGACCCACTTAATTGTCTTAAGGCAAGAAGAAAAAAATAGAAATGCAAACAAAAGTTAAATAACGATATCAAATAGTTAAGCATAGCAGATAGATGGTGGTGATGCTTATCAGTTGGATAAGAAGACAATGACGGCGGTGGGCGGGGGACGTTATAGAGGAGGAAGTTAGCTTAGTCATGAATAGAAAGAAAATGCAACAAGAAATCAAACTCAAAAGAAGAAAATAAGTAAAACAAGTCATCCGATTTCTCGCTCATCTTGACCCAATGCGACTTTTCTACGTTCATTTAAGTGAAATTGCTAATTCATAAAATAGAATTTGAAATACAAGAAAAATTATATGAGTAATAGTTTTAAAACTACTATACGAGCTGTAATATACAATAGAAACATTCAATCCTACACAAATGTGGCACTATAATTAAGTGACATAAAGTTTAGTTTAATTACGAAATAAAATTTGCAATAGATTTTTAGATTAACTAGCTAAATGAGAACTTCTAGTTGACTACACATTTTATTGATTTCTTCTGTTTCCATGGGATTTCCTCTATATGCAATTCTACATTAACTTATGACAAATACTTTGAAGTAAAATTTAAATTAAACAATTTTCCCCAATTAATTATTAATTATTGTTAATTACAAAAAATCGCTAAAGTTTTAATCATTTATATCTCTTTGAATATAAGAAAATCCTTCAGTAACACATGATTTTTCTTTCACAATGGGTTTTTAAAAACTGCATTAAACAATTTACTAATACATTAATTGTAATCAGTCAATAAGTCAATAAATCAGAGTCTTAGAAAAAATGTCCATTACAGGTTTTTTCTAAACCCTTTAAAATTTCATTAAAAATTTTTAATTTTTCATAATATTTTGCACTGGTTAATGGAATGTTCAAAGCGCCGCAAACTTTTTAATGTCGAACTCATAAATCATTTTCGCACAGATAACCATCAAAAATTATATTACACTCCCTTTTTTGTGGGCAGATAACATAAACTTTTCCCTTTTCTCACTTACGGCAGCCGAAAGAACCCTTCCTACCGTTCTCTTTTTACAACTATTTTCCGTGTTTAACATTATTTTCCATTCGCCTTATCGATATGCTAGTTTTAGCTGGAGGTGGAAAACTTTCTCTAGACGTCACTCCCTGTATGAATGAATGTGTGAGTGTCTCTGTGTTTGTGTGTGTGTGTGTGTAGCCATTTCTAAGTGGAACATTCGAGTTCAAACTCAAGGCATAGACAATAGCCTCGCTTGAGCCTCGCGTATCGATTGTAATTTGAGCTCAATAATTTCTGTATTGCATATTGATAAGAGTCAGATCAAAGTATGTCTAAAGATGTATATATACATTATGTATGTATGCTCGTTAAGTGGTATGATCTTGACATTATAGAATGAACCGAAAAAGCTAAATGCATTTTCATTTCATTTGTTTTTTAGGTTTATTGAACCTCAAAGAAGAAGAAAATGGTACAAGACATTGCACCATGGAAGGTGCTAACAAGACGCAAAAATCTACAGGCCGATGGAACTGAGGGAGAGACGAAATTGAATCGTGTATTAGGTCTCTGGGATTTGACAGCCTTGGGTGTGGGTTCTACATTGGGTGCTGGGGTCTATGTTTTAGCTGGACAAATAGCTAAAGAACAAGCTGGACCCTCGGTAATGATATCATTTGCCATAGCAGCTTTGGCATCTCTTCTGGCAGGTTAGTTACTTTATTACTTTATTTTTAATTACTCTAACAATTTGATTCATTCTTGTTTTGCAGGTATTTGCTATGCCGAGTTCGGAGCTCGTGTACCCAAAGCTGGTTCCGCCTACATCTATAGTTATGTTTGCATTGGCGAATTTGTGGCATTTGTAATCGGTTGGAATTTGATATTGGAATATGTAATAGGCACCGCAGCTGTATGTCGTGGCATCAGCTTATATCTGGATTCACTGATCAATGATACATTGAAGACAACATTCGAGGAAATTGCCCCAATGGATGTTAATATACTGGGCGATTACTTTGACTTTTTTGCCTTTCTCTTGGTCATGGTTTTTGGCAGTAAGTAATTTGCTTCAATGGTCAATCATGAGAGAGAACTTATTTGGTTTTTTTTGTTTTCTTAATTACATAGTTGCCTTGGCATTTGGGGTGCAAACTTCAACAATGCTAAATAATTTTGTTACCTGCTTGAACATATTTATTTTGGGTTTTGTAATTGTTGCTGGAGCTGTTAAAGGTAATAATTAACAAACAAAAATTAATCGTGTATAAACTGTTCATAATTTTCTCTTTATTTCTTTATTCCAGCGGACTTTTCCAACTGGACCATAGATGTTAGCCAAGTGACTACTAACGTGACCGATATTGGTCAAGGTGGTTATTTTCCTTATGGTTTTCAGGGTACACTTCAGGGTGCAGCTACCTGCTTTTTCGGTTTCGTTGGCTTCGATTGCATTGCCACAACTGGTGAAGAAGTGCGAAATCCTCGCAAGAATATACCAACATCTATTTTACTATCATTGCTTATTATATTCCTGTGCTATTTTGGTATCTCAACTGTGTTGACCCTGATGCTGCCGTATTATCAACAAGATGCCAATGCACCACTTCCATATGCCTTTGAGCATATTGGTTGGCCTGTGGCCATGTGGATTGTGACAATTGGTGGTTTAATTGGCTTGCTGGCAAGTCTTTTGGTGCTCTCTTCCCATTGCCACGTGTCATCTATTCGATGGCTCAGGATGGTCTACTATTTCGTTCGTGGGGTAAAGTAAGTCCCAAATATCGTGTGCCTGTTAAGGGATCCATTGTGGCGGCTATTTTTACTGCCTTTATTGCCGGATTCTTTGATTTGGCTCAATTGGTTAGCCTCTTATCGATAGGCACTCTATTGGCCTATAGTGTGGTGGCCATATCCATTACCATACTTCGGTATATGGAATATAGTGAGTCATTTTCGGTTCCCCGACAAAAGCCATCGACGGAAACTACACCCTTGACCACCATGAGATCACATCGCTTCACTTGGGGAGGAGTATTTAAGCAATTGTTCAATGTTAATCGGCTGGAAGAGCCAAATTTGATATCCACCCGCATTGTGGGCGTGTTGGCAACATTCTTTTGTAAGTATTTACTTTACTTACATACCGTGCTATCTATCCACTTGATTGCAAAATTTTTCTTATCATTTTCATTTAAGGTCTACTCTCGTTGGGTGTGGGTTTAATAATCACTTTGGCTATGCCCTCTATCAAAGAATTACAAGCTTGGGCCTTGACTCTATTGATACTCTTTGTAGTCCTGATTTGTGTAGTACTTGTGCTCATTTGCCTGCAGCCTCGTGAGCCACGAAGTGGCCTGTTTCGTGTGCCATTCGTGCCTTTGGTGCCAGCCATAAGCATATTCATTAATATCTATTTGATGTTACAATTGGATAGTTGGACTTGGATACGTTTTGGTATATGGATGATAGTTGGTAAGTTTTCTTCATCAATTTATTTGCATGTGCATGATCTATTTGTTGTCGTTGTTGTAATGTTGTCTTAGGTATACCTACATATATTGCATGCTGGTTTTTGTATGATGCTAAAAATCCTCGTGAACGTAATCCCGAAAGAATTGCCTATTACAAAGAATTGAAATTGAAATTTGATCCACCCAATAAGGGTACATCCGAAGAAAGCGTTTTAACGCAAACAACATCAATTAAACGTAGTCCCACGAGTAGCTTGGATCAAATACACACACTAAGTGAAATAGGTGATGATTTAATTGAAATCCGTCAACATTCATCGAATGGCAAATTATTCTATTTGGAAGAAACAAAAAATGATGAAAATTCCACGGCTATCTCGAATGGCAGTGTTGGCCTTGGCGGTGAAGATGAACGTTCTGTTATAGCCATGCTGGATGATGTCCTTGATGCTGAAGATAATGCCCAACATCAGCATATATTTGAGCGTAATTTCAGTTTAGATTCCGAAATGTATCCCAGTGTCATTGAGACAACCATAGTGGCAACTGTCCATAATAGCAGCAGTGATGAGGAGCTCACCACCACCATCAACAACAACAACAACAACAGTGATACTAGTGTAAAATCATTTCAATTGAATCGTTACGAAGAATACCAAATTGTGGCCAAAGAGATGTTAGAGGAAATGTTTAACAGCGTCACATTTTTTGAGCAATTGGAAATGGCAAGAGTTGTCAAATTTGAGGTGAAAGAGTCATCAAATGAACTGAAACGCATCGAATCGGGAGATTCAATTGTCGATGACCCATTGCATTCGGAAAACTTTAAGAATCGCTTAAGTAACCTAATTCTGAATGCCAGCGGGCAGGCGGCTGCAGTGGCGGCGGCTAAGATTAACAACAAGAAAATTGATGAACCTGAGGCCAAACGGCCCGAGGTAAGACAGCTGCGACCGCCGTTAAAGCAATCGAAGAGTGAAACCGATTTGCGTCAGTTAATGCTCAAGGCCATAAACGAACTGAAAACACATGATAATGAGGAGGCGTCAGCATTAGCGTCAACGTCATCGTCAGCAGCAGCAGCAGCAGCAGGAATAGTTACAGCTGACTCAAATGTTAAGGCATCCACTTCCGTTGCCGTTGCCACGGCCACTACTGCTTACCGTATTCCCCGTGCACCGAAATTTGATCCGGTTTTGTACAAGACCATAAACAGCATTAGTTGGCAGAAACAGAGACCCACTTTTAGTAAAGAGCTCGTTGTGGATGCCAGAAACTTGGAGGTAGCGGCAACAACTACTGCTGGCAAAGAAGAACCATCATCACCGGAACTAGAACTGGAGTCGTTGCCATTCAAGGCAAAATTGGAGGCCATATTGCGACGTGGACCCTCGCATCCTACTCAAAGGCAACGTCCGGGCGCCAACATTCGTCGAAGACCGCAGTCAACGCACATTGAAGAGATGGCTGTGGGGGACAGTTGAGTCCCAAATAACAAATAGCACAAGGATGGGTGTGAACGAATCAAACCACCCACCCATCGAACCAACCAAGCAACCGCTAGCCTCCAAAGCAGCAGTAAAAATTATCAGTTTGGACTGTAGCAAGGACTTCCTTGCCCGAGTTCCTATACAAAATCGTATTTAGTTAAATGTAAAGCAAATTATCTAAATGATAAGTATAACCAAGTAGAGTGCACACTGGCATTGCGAAAGGCGACAGCAGAAGCTCACTTAAGGAGTATGCTACTTTTCTATATGAAATTCTAAATTAAGAGTTGATTAAAGAATGACAAATATTTCATTTAAATTGATTTTGATTTTTTGAATTGCAGAAGCATTTGATGTAGTTGGGAAGGGCTGGCTCTTCTCGTACATGAGTATTTTGAGTTCATAGTATCCTAAGTTTATATGGTTGTTAAGCTTGCATGTGCTTTTCTTTTTGACAAAACTAGTCGCAATTACTAACGAATTAAATAATATGGTAACGAAATTATTATATGCATTTTGTTTTTTTTTATGTGTTTTTTTTTTTTCATAACATGTTATATGTATTCATCTTTAGGCCTCACCATTTACTTTCTATATGGCTTGCCCAATAGCTATAGGGATTTGCGTCGACAAAGATCTGGCTGGCAGAGGCTCAAATATAGTGGCAGCTTTTAAATTGATAATTATATGCTAATAATATATAACATTTGTATGTACATAAGTATATATACGTATATACATTTTTCTAACTATATAAAATGTATTTAAGCCGAAATTGATGAATGTGAACAATTTGTTGTTGTTATAAATAAAAATCTAGCTGTAATTAATAAAAGTCAAATCAGTTTTCTTGTACCTACACCTTTTCATTCTCTTGTGTATTATATGGTGTGCATGTGTGTGTGTGTCTTATTTTCAAAAAATGAAATGTGGAGAGCAGCCGCTTCCGGAATATGAACGAATGGGAGGATCAAGAGAATCGATTGCCACCAATAGTTTCAGTGAGTTAGACTAATACCAAGTCAAAGTGAGAGAGTGCAAGAGTAACAGAGAGAAAGAGCAAATGAAATGCATTTATTATTAAACACAAAATGAGCGTACAAATGTTTCTTCGATTCCCCAATGGCCTTGTCTTCCCATTGACTTTGATAAATTAATTGAACGTCTGGGATACGCATCTCGCGCGATCGTCTCAACTTGTGTGCCGCCCGCTTGGGTAGTTTTGGCAGTCTAATAGTTCCCCTTTGATTTTTGATTAGGAAAAAGAAGAAAAAAATGAAAAAAACATCCCCTAGATACTCTACATATTCCAGACTCACTTCCCCTTTCACCCAATCGATATGTACGGCCTTCCATTCTCTTTCTATTTCTCTGATTTATGCTCGCCATCTTGCTGGTCAGGTTGAGATGCCAGTCTAGAGATTTGCCGTCTAACCACTGGCGTCCCTTTGACGACTTTTTTTTTTTTTGGTATGTGTATGTTCTTTCGATTCTGCTGCGTAAGTGTAACAAATTGTAATCGTATTTGGCGGGCACTCCCCCCGATTCTCTCTCTCCCCATTCCAAGCAACATATTTGCCCTCTGCCTGCTGCCCTGCTTTATTATTATTAACTTTGTTATGGCAAGTCTCAGTAGTCTCAGTAGTCTCGTCTGGTGGTTGTTATTTGCTACACTTGCTATGTCTCCCAAGTTCCGCTGGTCCACTGGTCGTTGGTACGCCTCCCCTTTATCTAGTCAGCCGTCCAAATAGTTTTATGGCATATTTATGGGCGCCGAAAAACAAAAATGCAGAAAAGCCAAAAACTTAAAGTCACTTGGGGTAAGACTTTAAGACACACGTCGCAGCAGCAGCAGCAGCAGCAGCAATAACAGCAACAGAGCAGAGCATTGACATTGTCGCTTTTCTGTCCCTGTGACAAATCGCAAAAAGGCCCAGAAACTAATTAATGCATATGGCAAGTAGATGGGAAAAGACAGAGATACAAAGACAAAGTCTAAAGGGGGAGTGACACCCAAAGAGAAGAATAAAGCACATCAGAAAAGGAATACATTAAAAGGAATTATATGACAGCTTTTTGGGTTGGAAAATTACTTATAATTGGGCAATCACAACTCCTAAGATCTCTAGAAAATCTCTGTGAAAATGATAGACCATTTCTAATACAATAAGATTTAGAAATTAGTCGAATCAAAAATCTAATTGGAGTAAGTGAATAGTATATAGACTGATTAGAAAAAAATAGAAAACTATTTTAAACTATTATGATTACAAACATTTATTTTTTTAACTGCAATAGTAAAATAATGCTAAAAAATCAAAAGCAGATTTTATTTACAATCAATTTAAGATTTTCTAGATTTGCCTCAATCTAAACTGGAAACTTAAAAGTTTCCAAAGATAGTCTTGAATCTTTTCTAAAAGTAAACTGCAAGTCCTTAAAGCAAAGTAAATTAATTTCCTTTTAGTCGTCGTTTAGGCTTCATTTTGGCTGTAGTTTCTTTTTTGCTCATTTGAACTTAGTTCTTAGAGTCAGTGTAAATCATTTGCTCAGCTCTAATAATAACATTCCATTTTTAGTCTCTCCTTTCGTAAATATGTAGAATCTATATATGTACGTGTATTTTTTTGTGTTTTTGTTTTAGTTTTTCTCCACTTTTCGGTTTTTGTTCTCTTGTTTGAAGTTAGTTAGTTTTTCTAGCCAAATCGGCTTTTCATATTCATATAAAAATTGCGAGTTTACCATTTCCTTCTTTGCCCACATACCAACATAACATAATCCGCTTACCTAACTGTCGTTGCGTATATTTCTCTCGTTTTTTTTTTTTTTTTTCTCTCTTTTTTGTCTCTATGTCAATTCTCTCCTTTATGGTCCGTGAATTGTTTCGAAAATTAAAATATGTTTGTGTAGTTTTAGCCATCCAAAAATCCAACAAAAACACATCAGAAATAAACCAAAAAAAAAAATGAAAATGAAAATAAGCGAGAAAGGGAAGAAACAAAAAAATAACCATAACGGAAGTTGTCAAACGATGGCAGGTAAAATGCGGGCTATATAGCATGTGCATTGTCCTCTCTCTCTCTCTCTTTCTGTCTATGTCGCTCTTACCATGGTCAGTACTATGAACGACGTTACGGAAAGTCAATGGCACTCAACAAAAACATTTTGTCAAAACATGAAGGCCGGCTTGGCTACTGTACGCAAAGTGGATCAGTTGGATTTGTATCCGAAAAACAATGGACTGGAACAGCTGCACAAATGTTACCGACTAACGGCTACTACAACTGACTGTCGACAATAAAAAGAAAAAAAAAAGAACGTACCGAAAAACCAAAATAGGAAAGGATTAGCAGTTTGTTCAATCGACGAGACATAGTCGTCCGAATGCAACGAATCCAACAACAACTAGAGGGATATGTCAAGGTCTGGGTCTGGGGTTTCTGTGGTCGTGTGGTCCTAACTCTATGCATGCATATGTTAAGCAGGGTGTCGCCTGGCATGGCA
Organism: Drosophila equinoxialis; assembly: GCA_018150345.1. NCBI lineage: Eukaryota > Metazoa > Arthropoda > Insecta > Diptera > Drosophilidae > Drosophila > Drosophila equinoxialis. The sequence continues at coordinate 2,230,624 of JAECWI010000868.1, read as the reverse complement.
TTGGAATGAGATTAACCCATTGAGACGATGTGAGGCTGATTGTAATGGAGTTAAAAGAGTATGTAAGTACCCAAGCAGGCGGCAAGTAAGCATTTATACATATATGTACGTAACAAGTTTGGCTTGTAAAACCCCTCAACATAGAGGTAGTTGTAGAAAATTGCTTTCAAATGCGATTAGTAAGGATCTTGTGGTCTAGTTCTTGGTTTAAAGGCATTTTCCGGGAGTTAGTCCCATGACATGATTGCAGCCGAATTTCTCGAAATATATAAGAATACAGCAGAAGAAAAAAACCAGAGGGCCGTGGCTAACATCGACCGCGCCGATGTTTGTATACCCTTGGAAGTTTATTTTGTTAATCTTTTCTTACCTATATCCGTCAAAGTGGAAAAGAAGTCTAATGTTTGCGAAAAGAACCATAGGAAATAATGAAGTTATTCATAAAAGTCACTGTTTTAGACCGATCGTTCCAATGGGAGCTATATGATATAGTGGTCCGATCCGGGTGAATACGAGAGGTACAAACGGTGCAGCCTACATGCAAAATTTCATGTAAAAGTTTGTAGCTCTTACGGTCTAGGAGAAGTTTGCGTTGATCCAGACGGACCGACGGACGGACGTGGCTGTTTTAACTCGTTTCGTCGCGCTGATCGAGAATATATAGGTACCTATACTTTATATGCGTTACAAACTTCTGACTAATATTAATAAACCCTTTTTGCAAGGATATAAAAATCTGAAAATTATTCCTACCTCATAATGTTTCAATTGAGTTCCAATGAAATTTTTGTCGCCGACTAACCAAACTTGGTAATAGTTGTCAAAGAATTCGAGAGTTTGATATCGAAATTTGTTTTGGTTTTCTTTTTTTAAAAAATTCATAAATTTTGGTTTGTTTTTTTTTTAGTATGCATCAAATACGTGAGCTAAATTCAAAAGAGTTAGTGCATCTCTATAAATGGCTGGAAGAACATAATGCACAAGTTGATGAAGGGACTCGTAGTGTTTTTAGTGATGCCATAGAAGTAGCAAAACTCTTTAAGCCCATTCACAGCGCACTCATACAATTGAGTTGCTACATCAAGAGTAATAATTTTTCATCTAAAGTGCACTATTGGAAACTATTCAATACGAAAGTTTTATCAAAACTAAATATTAGCCATACAAGATGCGCTCTTACACAAGTGGCTACAGCCAAACCAGGTGCTATAGAATCGCTTATCTATGCATTAATAGAGGTAAGAACACCAAACCAACCACAAATGCGTTCGGTCTCACAAAGTACCACGATTAAGCATTCAAATTCGGAGAATCGTATGCCAGACCAATGGAGTTCAAAATCTTTTACCAATATCCCTGTAGAGACATTCATACTCTATGTAAGGGACGAAATCAATGGTCGAATTGTTTATACCCCAAAAAAACTCGTTTCGTTTGAAGATTATGCAAAAAAAATAAAAGAATGCAAACACAAGGACGCCTGTATTCAAAACGCTACCAAAAAACTTAAAGATCTCACCAAGGAAAAAAAAAATGTTGCAATTAACTAAAGATGTTGATAATCAAAAACAAAATTGAATATATATTTGAATATTCAATTAAATAATTTGGAATAAAAGTAACTTACCAAGAGGAATCATTTTCTAGATAAAAAAATGTGTTGTACAAAGATTTTAAACCCTTTTGAAATAGATTTTCCGGATTTGTAATCTATTTCTTTTTCTTATTAACTCGCACCTGCTTAGAAGTTAAACATTTTGTGTATGGCTGTGTGTGAGTATGCCTTTATTTTCTTAATTTTCTCTTACACTTGATTGACTTCTCGTTCCCATTCCCATCAGAATCCTTCTCCTTCCATGAACATTGTCGTGTTCAATCATTTTCAATTGTTTTCCTTGCAATTTACTTTTACCTTATGTTGTCTCTGGCACAAAATTTCAATGAAATACACACATACAATCACACAGACACCTTTTGGGCCAATTGTTAATCACAATTTTGTATGAATTTCATTATCAGCGTGCCTTTGCTTTCGCCTTTAGCTCAATGTAATTGCTCCTTTGTCCTTCTCTGGCCACAATATTGTATTTCTCTTCTTTTTTTTTTGTGTGTAGTATGTGTATTGGAATGCTAGAAATAATGCGCTGTTGATTTTCTACTCGACTTCAATTGATTTTTATAGCTCACTTCCATCTTCGTTCATTCCATTTTTCTCATTTATCTTGTTTGGCTTTATATTTTAGACAAATGGTTTGTGCCTTGTCATAACCTATTTCACTTGGTTTTTTTTTTGCGCTATTGAAAAATTCTTTTTTCGAAGAAGAATAATATTTACGGAGCACGCACAATGGTAGTAGTACGAGAGTAAAGGAGAAGATAGGATAGGATAGAGAAGGAAACAGATGAGTAGAAGAGGATGATAGCCCAAGAGCCTAGGACATCTTCAGCTCATTGTTTTCCCATTGAAATTCCAGGACAATAAGCATTATTGAGAATCTCTGGAGTTGTGTGGGCACAGTGAGGAACCAATTCAAATTCAATTTGCCTGCATTGTTCAAAGAAGAGAAGAGAGACCAAGAAGATTCAAAGATATATATGTGTATGTGTGTGTGGGGGAAGGGGAGAAGAAAAAACCAAGTTAAGTGCAATACAAAAGCGAAAGGCACAAGAACAACTTCAACTCGCCAAGCTAAATGAATGCAATAAGTAAATAACAAAATGTCGTTAGCATTTTGTGTGACACACACACACACGAACACATATAGGCAGGCACAGGGAGGACACAATGAGAATGTCTGCAGTTGCCTTTCCGTTGACATTCTGGCCTGGAAATGCAGGCGACCCCAACAGCTCCTGCTGCAACATCAACTTGGCAACAACATCTCTCGCAGCTGTCACCAGCAACAAATTGCGCGCTAAGCTGGCATTAGATTTTTGCTTTCAAATGGAGACGGAAGATATACTAAAGGCAACAGCAACTGCACCAACAGCAGCAGCCGCAGGCAAACGCAAAGGGCCAACAGAATTACCACAGGACTCAAATTGTATCTATGCATGGACATTGGAAGCTGATAATTATTGCACCAAAAATGTAATTAATACGAGTCCTGAATACACTAACTAAATTTTTAGGAATGGTAATTGATTCAACAAGATGGACAATAAGGAAGACTCATTTGGATTGTAAAGCTTATCAATATCAATTCAAATGCTCAAAAGTTACTAGAAAATAGAGAGGTGAAATTTATAGTTTTCAAAGTGATTAATAACTAACATGAATAAATTTACTTATCTTTAAAAGACATACATACATATAAAATCTTTATTTACTTCGTTTAAGAAACAAATTGGTTTATGTTGAAGTTGGTTAAAAATTCTAGAAACTAGTAAAATAGTAATAAAATAATATTCCTTTAGTCCTTGTTTCTTGTTATTATAACAAATAAAATATATATTTCTACCTTTCTACTAAACCTAATTAGGGCTAACTAAAAAAGAAAACAATTTACACTTGTATTGTGGCAGTTGATTAAATTGTCTCACACACTATTTAAAATGTTATTTTTGGGCTAAACTAAGCTAAACATCTATTGGATTGCGTATAGTACCCCAAATGGCCGTCTCATGCCCTATCTATGTATCTGTTTTAGCTTTCAGTTTTAGTGCCGCATTGCGCTGGCTCATTTTGCCAGCATCAGGATCCATCTAGGACATCAAGTGGCAATCATATTAACTGGCTTAATTGTCAACATACAGGCGCAAAACAACAGCAGCAGCTGGAGCATACTATACTTCTTCTACAACTCCTCGTATGCCTCCTCCTATTCCAACTCCAACTCCTTCTCTAACGAATCTATCCCAGAGGCCGTTGCGGGCGCCAGCTTGTTAACAAGTTGCCATCCAGGCGCGTTAACGATTTCAGTTAGTAATAGCAGCAGTTGGTCCACACTGAGAGAAAATGCTTTATATTGCGACAATAGTTGCAATCGTTTATAATAACATTTTCTTTCAGTGTTCATTTTTCGACTGATGACTCCGGATGCTCCTGTTGATAGGCAAATGTGCGTTTTTCAAATGCTCATTAGTCGCAATTTTTCGACACACTACTAACAGATCTAGTGTTTGTGTGTGTGTATGTGTATATGCGTGAAGAAGAGTTTTGGTTGGCAATGGTTACGCAACTCAGTCTAAATTCCAACTAACTGACTCACTAACTAACTAACTAACTAACTAACTGATGACACATCACAATCACAATAGTACGAGCAATTAGTGCAACAATTACAACAGAATTCTTGTACTATGTAGGTGACAACATATCCCATACACATACACATTATCAATTCCTTTTTAGTATTCAAAATGCTCATTTGCCTAGTGTGTGTGGTTCTGCCAGGGAATGGGAGAGAGGCATTACGCGAAATTAAGCAGACACCAGAACGATGATGATGGCGATGACAACATTGCCTTGGCACTTGTCAACAACTAAAGAGAGTCTCATCCAGCTAAATTCCGCACTACCTTCATACCTATCCCGCATTACCTCACCCACCGTCTGGGAAAAGGAGGAGCAGCAGCAGCAGGAGGCGGAGGGCGTTTGCCTCCCCTTTTTACACTATGAAGATGTTCAAGTTGTATGCAAACTAATCACACGCAAGCATTTGATGCGTTTAAAACACTCACACACTCACCCACACACACACACACACACACACACACACACACGTTTATATATATATATTATATATATGCTGAAATAGATGTGGCTAAAGAAGAGTGGAGCCACGTTGAGCTGAGCCAAGTTCTTCGATTATCAAATGGTTGACTTTAAAAGTTGCTAAGTTGTTATAAGTTGTATTTTTCATTCAAAGTCAAATTTAATGAAATGTTTTATTTTTGACAAATAGTTTTGAATATTTAAACCCCAAATTGAACATTTTTACCAATAGAACTTAAAAGGTGAAAAATTACTTCAAGCATATAAAATCAACTTAAAAATAACTTACCAATCATAAATTAACAGAAATCAAAATATGCTGAAACCTAATCGTTAGCAATCATAAATTGATTGCAAGTAGTTTTAAAATTGAAAAAAGAAGTAATTTTTAAGTAATTTATTCAGAATCAAGGATTTATACTTTCTTAGCCGAAAAATGCCAGAAAATCAGATTGAGTTTCAATTGTTAGAGCTGGAGATGAGATACCTTTAACCAAAAGGTAAGCTAAAAACTAAATGTAATTAAGTCTATCCAGGATTTAATAATTTTTTTGTTGTGAACTTTGCGAGCTCTCCTCGTTGAAGCTAACAAAGCTAAAGCTAAAGTGTTGGCTGCGGCTTTGACTATCCCGATGCTGTTCATCTTTTATAATGTTGGTAATTTGAACATTTCAAATCAAATCTAAACGTCAGTTGGTTAGCAGCTGCGGTTCGTTTTGGAAAGTGCTTGTGGGTGCCAACGGGTGAGAGGGAGGAGTGAAAGAACTTGATGGGCACCGCCAAATGGAAATTGTCAACAGCATTGAAATCTGCAAGTGTAGATTGGAAAATGCCAAATGGGAATGAAATGAGATGAGATGAAATGATGATGATGAGGATGAGAAAGAAGAGGAGAAGTGAAATGAGTTGAAGTGAAAGGAGTTGAAAGTGGGAGGAGACCGACCCCATTATTTTACGCTTGCATAATAAATCGACTTGTAAATGCAATAAATTTTCAATTGAGCCACACACACCAAAGACGAGCTTTAAAAAGAGAACCACATGGCCCGTTCCCCTCGGGGATCTGCAACAGTTGTAAACCCTTGGCACAGCCTGCAACATAATAAAGAAAACCGTAGGAACAACTACATAGAAAATGTTCACTCATAGAATGGAATGCCAAAAATTTGCAAAAGAAAGCAAAAACGAAAAGAAAGAGTGCCAGGCGAAAGCGAACAAGAAAACAAATCACGTTTTAATTTTGTTTAACTAAATACGGAAAATAGGAACGAGATGAGAACGAAGACGACGTCGAAAGTAGTAGTAGATGGAAAAGGAGATGGGGAACGAGTAGGAAGGGTGGCAGCAATTCTCACTGCCTTCTGCTAGCTGCCTTGCTGCTTGATGACGTGCAACTCTCGTCGCCATTTTGTGCGCTGTCATGCCACACACAATTAAGGCAGAGGAACAAGCTGTATGGCATAAGGATTTGGGTGGTGGGAGTTAGACAGAGAGAGATAGGGAGAGAGAGTGATGTAAACGACGGAGATAGGGAAGGGAAGAAGGGCAAAAGAGGGCAGAGGGTAAGAGAGACTCTGGATGGAACTCACGTCTATCTCAACGTCTAGTTGTAGGGAAATTAAATTAAAATTCACTTGTACACAAAAGTCAGGGCCAGCTATTTGGCAAGAGGTCCAGGAGCCAAAAAGAGACGGGCAGAGAGGGGGGCAGCGATTGGAAAACTGCGCAGATTTTTCGCTTTCCCATTTTGGTGAAACAACAAATTAATTCGTTGAATTTTCATTTGTAGGGCAAAAAAAAAGGAAAGAAAAAAAAAACTATGCTAATGATATACGACGACTGAAATTTTAATTATGTGAATAAAATTTTGCATAAGATATGGCACAGAGATTTAAAAGGGTCGCTTCCACACATTTCCCCTCCCCCCTGACACTCTCGTTCTCTCCCTCACGCACTCAAACACTCTTTCTATCTTTCATTAAAGCCACGTTTTCATACACACTTGACAAGACTTCTGCTTCTGATGAATTTGACAAGTATAGGAAATGGTAGCAACAAAATACTTATAGCTCCTACTACACTTTCCATAGAGTTTTTCTTTTTGTGTTTTTTTTTTCTTGATTTTATTTTCTTGTTAATTTTCCATGTTGCAATCTTTTCTTACTTTTTTCGAGTTTCAGATTTCTGGTGTTGTGACAACAGCAACAGCCGGTCGTTGGTTTTTAAGTGCTTCTTTCAAATTGTATTGATCTACGCCCTTTTCGCTGAAAAGTAAAAAGGTTGTCGTAAATCCTATTAGATCCTTCTTCTGGATGGATCTTCTGTTGGCAACATATGCTCGGAGATGACGATGATGTTGAAATCCTCTAGCCCAGCTCATTTTCACTCTAATGCTAATCGGCTTAAGAACAATAAGAACCATTGCAACAATTGAGGCTGTCAACAAGGTTTTCAACTCGAACTTCAAGTTAACTTAATGTTCTGAAGTTTTCTTTACGTTTTTTCTTTTTTTATTATGACTATTTGGAATCACAGCTGAAAGCCTTGCCGTGTAGTCAATTTCATTTCATTATCAAAGATCTTCACACCTCGGAGAAAAAACAAGCTGGTAGCCTAATCCTAAATTGAAAAAAATAAAAGAAAACAAGATCAGAGGCATTTAAATATTTCTTCTAACAAGATAACTCAAGACGAAAACCAAGATGATGATGAACATGAAAGAGGAAATGACTATACAGTTTTTCCCTTGGGTCTAGTTTTGTTTTTTTTTTTTTTTTGGTTAACAAGTTTGGGATCCCTATTTAATTTGATGCCTAACCAAATCGATTTATCAAAAGATAGGCTAGCACCAAATAAACGAGATCATGACAAATCCGTGTCGGGTTTATGCCAGCTGACTGAGGGACGACTATTTTCTAGGCGTTCACTCTGAGAGTGACTTTGGAGAAACCGAAGCGAAAGGAAGGCAATTTTTTGTTGTTGTTCTTGCCTGCTGTTGCCTGGGTCCCATACTAGACCATATGGCCAGGGTCTACTACACCCGCCTGTTACTATCTATCTCATTCTACTCCTATCTCTCTCTTTCTCTCTATCTATCTCTGCAACTGACTTCGTTTGTTACCATATGTTACACTCTTTATTTTATATTCTTTTGTTTTTGGCAATTATCCTTCTCTGTATTTTTCGTTTTGTCTTGTTCTAGGTGGAAATTAGTTTCAGTTTCAGTTTATTCGTTGTTCTTTTTCTCTTCACGTTGTTGGTAGACCAAAGGGTAGCCGCCGCCAACTGCATTTTGGTGGGCATCTTTGGAAACCGCAGCTAATGTGCTTATGTACGCTCAATAAGATGCTGACAGACCAAGGTTGCGCTCTTCCTACTATACTATACATTGCTTCTAAGAGATTCTTCTATGTGTGTGTGTCTGTTTTTTGTAGTTGTTGTATTTTATGAGAAAAAAGGTTTTCCTTGTACTCATAAAAATTGCTGTGTGCACAATGCTTGTTGTTCATACATACATATCTGCATACACAATGACTTGTCTCGCTGTTCGTCGGGGCACTAAATCTAACGCCCTCCAAGTATGGGTATATGACTGAGGCTGGAGCTGTTGCTGTTGCTGTTGCTGTTGCTGTCGCTGTCGCTGTAGCTCTAGCTAAAGAGTACTTAGCAGCAGCTGTCACATCTAAGGATCAACTAAGAAGGTTGGTCCTTGTCTCAGTTTGCAGTCTCCTGCAGTATATATCAGTATTCTGTATTTTGATACTTTTGGTGTCATTTATCATGACCTTTAAAAGTTAAAAATAAACTCAAGAAACTGTCATGTATTCATAATGATTTAGACGATTGAGTTATGCTTGAGGTAGTTGGAGTTGGAGTGTTGCTAGAGAGACAGAAAGTGACTTGGAGTCGATAATGCAATCAGCGTTGACATACATAAAGTACTTCAAGTTGCCACCTCGTTTTGGGGAGAAAAACCATTATCCTTGCATTTTTTACTAACACATTCACTTATTCATACAAATAAGTACTCACACAGGGAGTGGCTAGTTGTTATTCACCTTTAAATGGCTAAAACTAACAACCAAAGCAACAACAACAAACAAACGATCCTGACAAATAAATAAAATTATTCAAATTTCAAAATATACAATATGGAAATCCTAAATATTAACAGTATATATATAGTTTCTATGTAAAAAGCGAATAAAATATTCATTCTGCCTTTGATATATAATAGATATATAATTTTCTATAAGAATATCTTTTCATATGAAAAAGTTAAGAATAAAGGATTGAATGGAATATCAATTAAGCTCTTTTTTTTGGGCTTAAGAGAAAATGCCAGTAATTAAGTACACAGTAATTCCTGAAAATATTGGATTTTCGACAATAATTTGAACTATGAATGTACCTAAATATTATGGGCATGACTTCCATTTCTCATCTATAACAATCGAACACTTAATTCAACGAATAGGGCTCTTGCTGAATATCTAAGATCCTAATACTCTTCTTTATATTGACATTCAACTGAACTCGAAAACCCTATAAATGGTTAGAGTATAAATTGTCAATAGAAGACAACTCTCCCAATTGAGCCAATTTCCTAAAGAAAGTTATGCATACAGTTGACAGAGCAAATGGATTAAATTGCTTTCATTTGATGCAATTTAAATTGATTATGTTCTTCTGATAATTTTACGAGCAGCTGCAGTTGAACTGTAGTTTTCCAATTGTCAGACTAAGTGACTGTTGTTTCATAGTCAATACTAATTTTGGCCATAATAATTGCGTTTTAATTTGCAGAAACTTTCAGCGTACATACATACATAACTCTCTTGTAGCCTTTAGGCCATAATTGTAGCAATTTTCATTCCGATTACAATGCAAATCAGATTATTGGATATTGTTGATGTTTAAACTTATTTTTTTGGCGAACATTTGAAACGAGTTGCAACAAGGTTCCGCGAAATTAGAGCAAATCAAAAACTCATATTCCTATGTAATTTCCATTTCATTGCAATTGTTTTTCGTATGTCAAAGTGAAATTTCCATTTTGTATTTTGATATTTACCATTTGATTTGACGATGTCCGCAGTTCGGAGATTTGGTGAGTTGGCTTAAACCAACAACAACGACAATAGCAACAAAAATTGAGAATGCTATAATCAAAGCCATTTAGAATGTTGCCCATTGATGGCTGGTTGCAGTAGTTGGTGGTAAAAGTGAAAAGTTTTGGGTTGGGAGAGAGGTCGGTCGACGGGTTGGTGGATTGATGTTGTGGCATGTTGTCAAAATGTTTGCCCGAGAAAACCACACACAAAACAAAATGTGTCAAATCGATAATTGGCCAAATTGCCAAATGCCAAAATGTTGAATGCCAAAATGCAAATGCAAAATGCAAAATGTTCCATCTATGATTTTGGACAGAAAAGTGTCATTATTGTCACACAACACTCGAAAAGCGAAACATGAACATTGTGTGGCAACATGTTGACAACACTTGGATGAAATTACTTACATAACTCTATGGCCGAAAAGGATAAACGAATAAACGGAGATGGAAATCGTAGAGAGTCCGAAAACTAAATCGAATTATGTGAGCACACACAATGAAGAAGGTACTTAAGTGTCCTTTCACTTCTGCATACACACACACACACACACACAAACACACACATATAAGTAACTATGTGTGTGTGTGTGTGTGTGCACTTTAAATTTGTCTCAACTCAAATACAAAATTCTACTTCATTTGTCTAATTCTCGTTGTCGTGTGTTGGAGGACTCTCCAGTAGTATACTGAAAGAGAGACAGAGTAAGAGAGAGGGATAGAAAAGGCAGGGCACACGCACCCAAATGAAAGTAAATCCTTAGCCTAAGTCTAGGCAAAAGTGTGTGTTTATGTGTGTGCCTGTGCCTGTGTGTGGGTGGGTGCGGCAAAGGATAATCTGCATTTGAATAAGAGCATTTTAGTGTTTTTCCAAACTATATGTACTACCAGACTATTTGGTTCATTCTGGCCGCTCTAGAAAAAGGCAGCCAGTGACACGCCCATGTGTTGGCAGTACATCAGCCTTTTTCCTGTATTTCTTTATTCCCCATTTTTCGTTGTTGTTGTTGTTGTTGTGACTCCACCTCCGCCTCCTTCGCCATCCTTTATCATCTTATACGCAATACAAAATTCATCAACAAAATTGGCCAAATATTATTTAAAATCATTGCAAAATTGAGAAAAAAATTAGTTTTAGTCTTCCGTACATACATATATCCTAACTACAGTATAGTGGGCTTAATAAATATTTCCACTTAAATTTCAGTTTGTTTCCTGTCTTCTCTCTACTATCCTTATACTTTTCGATATGGTTTTCTTTTTTCGTTTATTTTCCTCTTGGCTCTAGTCCCAGAAAAACGAGACGCCTTGTGCTTTAAAATAATCGATTTTCATGTCTAATTTTCATGACGTTAGTTGCCGGCAATACCCTCACTGGCAATAGGTTCTATGATTTAGTCGGTCCACAAAAGAAGAGTCAGGATAATATTTGAATGATGTTATTCATTCATGCTATACCTATTCAGTTCTATCTCATAAGATGTAAGAATGTTTGACATAAGCCAAAAGCTTACGGGTTGTTCTTTTGACCATTTCTTAAAGCAATTTTAGAAGTGTACAAAATGTAGACTTTTAGAAAGCGAAAGAGACTATTCTTAAAGATTTAGTTTAGTGTATTTAAATGTCGGCGTGGCATGGAGCTTCCGCATTTGTTTTATTTTCGTTTTGGATTTGGTTTTTTATTTCTTTTTTTCATCTGCTTTTGTTTTGTGATTTGTGTGATTTTTGGTATTTGTGTCAAAGAGCAGTTTGACAATGTGGAAATTAATATAATTTGCCTGATTTGATTCTGTCTGAAGTTCTCAATGCCAGAGATTTGTTCGATTTTTGTTGCGCTCTTTTCGTTTTTTGGTTTTTTTTTTTTTGGGTGTTTTTTTTTTTGCGAAAATCAAAATCAATTTAAACTGCTGTCAACTGTTGTTTGATAAGAAAGGAAAAGCTGCGCCTACCTAAACTCTGTTACTTCCCTTTGGCTGGCTGGCTGCCTGGCAACCCCCACCTGCCTCCCTCCGGCTTTCGCACTCTGTCTCCCCCTTTATTTTTAAGCATTTTGGTTGTGATGTGCAGATTAAACTAATTGATAAAAATGTCGCCCCAAAACCGTACGTGAAGGGATGAGGATTTGTTTTCTGGTTTGGTTTAGATTTCTCATTCTCTCGTCTTTTTGTTCGCCCTCTCCCTTATATATTTTTGTTTTTTTTTTTTCGTAATTTATGTAAAATAGCAACAACGTGTGGGTCGCAATCCTGGCAACGCAGCAGCAGCAACATGTCTTGACTTTTAAATCCAAATGTATTAAATTGCGCTCTCAGTCAAGTTTTTGTTTTGTTTTTTTTTTCCAAACATTCGTTTTTGTTTGTTCTTGGTGTACAGCACAGCGGAAGAGAAGTCGAATCCGAGCCAGAGTTGGGAGTTGGATTGGGAGATGGAAATGATGGAATACTGTTGCTGGAGATGGAGGAGCCACTGAATCCATTGCTAAAGTGCCGCTGGCAATGTCATGTGTGTTTTGAATGCTATTCTAGGTTTTGGTTTACTTCCCTTTACTTATTTTGTCTTTCATTTCCATTCCCTCTCGCAGTTCCCTAGTTACCCAGTTCCTGCGTTCTCTGTACTTGTTCTGGTTCCTTGGTCCTTGTCCTGGTCCTGGTCCTGGGTGTTCTGCTGATGTTGGTCTTGCTTTGGCATCTGGCATGGCAGCAATTATTCAACAAAAGCTACTGACAATTATGGCACACCAGGCAATGCCATATATGCCAATCCCCTCTAACCCTCCTCCTCCTTTTCATCCTCCCCTCCTTTCCCATACTCATATCTCCTACACAGGAATGCTATATAAATCCCATTCCCAAACCCTAAAATAGAAATTATATGAGTAGCAAGTAGCGAGAGGTTTGCCCAAAAGTTGTCATATATTTCTGTAGCAACAAGTGTTTGAGGCGTCTTTGTAAATGTAAATGCTTTTGAAATGAATTTTTAAAATGATTTCATAATTTATAAATAGATAATTAAGTATGATAAGAGTCTTAAAAAACAAGACTTTATAATTCCTTTGAAGCTTCTTCTAAAAAAGTCTTAAGCTAACAATTTAGATTAATTTTTCATTTGAATAGTTGAAGTTGACAAATATTACAGACCTTGGTTGAAGAAGATGTCTGCCTGGCTAAGGCATTAGTATCTAATAGTAAATCCGTACTATGAATGTCCTTGCTGAATATTATCTGAAATCAAAAAGAAAATCTATTAGTCTTTGAATTTTTTTTGTATTGGTTTCCTCAATTACAGAAACGATAAATTGTTTTGAAATAAACATAACTTTCTATAAAATTCGTTCTATTTAGCTATTTAGCATAATTTTCTCATGACAAGATTGACTTTTATTATTGTAATATTAATAGCATTCAATTATTTAATTATCTTTGTATATTTTTATTTAACATAAACTGGAAACCACACTGTGAGAAAAATGAATAGATTAATATCAATTGTGTTCATTGTTTTGCAATAAGATTAATTGATATTCAATTGGATTTTTTAGAAAAACTTTAAATTTCAATTGATGGTAAACTGTAGATTTCTTACAGTGTACGTGGTGAGAGGGGCAGCTGCATTTTTTAACAAAAAGAGTCTTGGAGAAGGCGTGATCAAACTACACAATATTGATGCGGGCTGTCTCATTATGATTATTGTGATAAGACCCGATGCTGGTCCTTTCTCTTTCGCTCACTGCCAATGCCCATTCTTATGAGGAAACCCTCGTTGCACCTACAGCTCCATCCATATGAGAAAAAGAGAGTTTGAGAGTGGGGCAAGCAACGAACCAACCAACCAACATACATACACCTGGATGTTGGATGGGCAAAACCAAAGTTACAACAGCAGTAACAACCGCAAAGATAGGAGAAATTCCAGCCGAGGGGAAGCTAAGGGAAAGGCTAAAGCCAGGCAGGCAGGCACAGCTGGTCTACCCCTTCTTTTTCGCCCAGTTTTTAGATTGTCTGCGTATGCAAAAATATAATTTAACACACATTTGCGCAATTAGATTCATTCGTGCGAAGGAGGAGGAGGAAGCAGCAGCAGCAGCAGCAATAGGATGGTTCAGGACGAGTGACACACAAATGAATATCTATGAGTTGTGGAGTGGAGCATGTGTATGACTATGTTTAAGTGTGTGTGTGTGTGTGTGTGGGTGTGTCGGTTTGGATGTTTGCATGTGTGAGTGTGTAAATGTCACAATTTGAATACATAAAATGCAAATAACGACGACGATTTCAACGATTCCCACGATTTCGTTTGCTTAGACTTGCAAATAAATTACTTGCAAATGCAGAAGAGGGGAACAACGCCCGACCCGAAGACGACATCTATTAAAAGGACATAAAAAGCAGCTAAAAAGCGGAAATGATAGATAGGCGGTGGCAGCAGGCTATAGTAGTGCAAACGTTGTACACATTGCGAATACCTTTCATTGCCAGGCACTCATTCACTCACACACACACTCTCTCTTTCGACCTGTTGCCCCATTTTGCGTACAGATAACTTAACCACGACATGTACACCTATTATATATACATATACATATGTACATATATATAAAATATGGAGCAGGTTTTTTCACTTTTGCTAATTTTTAGCAAAAATTCCGACTTTCTAATAAAAATTTATACACTTCTACGTTAGTAGAAGAAAAGGAAACAAAAAAAAGTAGAAAATGCCATTTATGTGTGTGTAGGTAAAAGTAAAGAAGTAGATGATGGAGAAGTAAAAAGAAGGGAGAGGTCGTTTTATGGCAAAATATGCTTACAAGTGTAAACCACAGCCTGGGCACATGTACAGCTGTCAAGGAGAGCTCCAGCTCGGGCTTCGGCTCCACTTCCAGCTTCTGCTTTTACTCCTGCTTCTGGTCCCTTGTTTTGCCCACTCTACTTCTACTTTCTCTGTAATTGTTTTTCATAAAATTTAATTTATGGCATTTTTGCTCACACATGGTAAAGGGCCAGAGAGAGACAGAGATACAGAGAGAGAGAAAGAGTAACTGTGATGTCTAGAGAAGGGAAAAGGGGCATATACAGCAAGGTGGGTAGATATATAAATGTATATGTATATGTCGGTATGTTCGCCTGCACTTGAAACTTCCATTTTGCTGTAGCAAAAAAAAAAATTCTTTTTTTATTTCTCTATACAATTTCACTGGCTGCTCTTGTTGTTGTGGCATTAAAATTTATTTCTGGAAAAGTAACAAACTAAAAAATAGAAAAAATGAAAACACAAAAACCCTGCCTTGTCCTGTCAGGTGTTGTGACAAATTTAACGCCCATCAACAACACAACCAACAATAACAACAACAACAACAAATAATAAAACTAAAAGCGGCTCCTGCCTAAAAAGTGAACAAACGCCTGTAACGAGTTTGGCTTATTGAAAGCTTTGCGCTTTTCTATTACAATTGACATGATTTTAATAGCATTTGTTTGTTTTTTCCTTTTTTTGATTTACTGGCCAGTTTACGTGAAAAGTAACAAACAAAGTTTAAATTTAAATTGCCACAAATAGTGAAAAACATAACGAAGAGGGAAAAAAGATTCAATGAAAATTGTTATGCGTGAGTAACGTGGTTTTTTTCTCCTTGGAGCATCTGGGAATGTGATACGGATGGAAATTTTGACCCAACAAGCGGGCCAAGAATTCGAGATCTAACTAAACAGTTTTTCTTTTTTCCATTCTCCATTTTCCTTCGGCATATTGAAGCAATATATTTATATAAGGTAATCAATAAGTCGTTGCTTTGATTGTAAATGTATGTAAATTATTTTACGCTTGGCAATTTAAAAATTTTTATTTTAATTAATTTCCTTCTACCCAATTTCAATTTCTAATTGGCCTTTTTTGCTGACGCTTTTGATGTAACCCTTTAAACAGTTCCCGCCACGCTTTGCCCTGCCTCCAGTCCTATCTAGCCTTACCTTTCATGTCATTTATTTGACTTGGTTGCTGCTGCTGCGAACATTTTTTGGCGGCATATCAATTGTTGCCATGGCATTAGGCACTTCACTTGTCTCTTCTTCTTTTGCGCCATCTTCTACAGGTTTGGTCCTGTGTTTTTTTGTCGCTCAGTTTTTTTTGGTTTCTGCATTTTCCATGCTATTTGCCATCATTTTTCGGTTGTCTTTTACAAAAACTGAAGGCAAAAATCAAAGTTAGAGTCGAGGCTTTGCCACAAAACTGCCAGCAGGCACTTTAATGTTTTTCCCTGCATATTTGCGGTGGCAAAGCAACTCCTGACGACTGCTTGCCTGACTGCCTGCCAGGATCCTTAGTAAAAATGTTGCGTGTGCCTGCCTGGTTAAAAGGTGAGTGGCGGGTGAGTAGGTGCACGAGCAGAAACAATAAAAGCACTACCAATGGCAGTGGCAGTGGTAGCAAAAGGTAGCTAAAGAACTGTAGGCGAAGCAAATAGGGAGCAGAACAAAGACAAACTATTTGGCTCAACCGAGCGGAAAACTGAAAAACTACTTGGGTTTTGCCCTGAAAGTGTGTCAAAAATTGAAGCGCCACCGCAATACACATGGAAACACTTGATAAGTAGAAGGGAAATATGCATCGTTTTATGCAAAAGTGCCAAGAGAACAACTTGAATTGAGTTTTTGTTTTTGTTTTAGTTGTTGTTGTTGCTTTTTCTTTTCTTCATGGCTACACCACACGGTATTTTCATTTACGAATTCAACATTTCACAAACACATACACATACAAAAAGAAAATGCTCTGTTCAACCAAAATCTACAAAATTATTATATTCTTTAAAAAAATCACAATATTAATTAAGAAAGCAATAAGGTTTAAATATAAACTATTTATACTTGTAATTCTCAACTAGTTCTAGCGTCAAATTTATTATCTATAGCTGTAATTTTCAACTAATTTAAGCCTAATGGCCTTTGTGATTCTAGAGATAGTTAATAAAGTCTGTTAATAATAGAACTTGGTGGTTCTTAAATTAAGTAGTTACTGATTTATCTACAAGCTTTAATTAAAACAATTAACTATTCCAAGTTCTATTTGTGACTGATTTCAGTATAAGTTGAGCATATTGCTCTTATCTCTAAAATTATTAACTTGATGACCTAGTCTGACTGCCAACAATTTGAATCTTGGCTTCATCATCTATGTATATATTATTGGCTCAGCAAAAACCTTTAAAGCATATAACATTGAAGGCGAACAACGACATTGACATCGATGTGTTTCGTGTCCCAAAATGTAAGTCACGAGGCTTGAACCACGAAAAAGAAAAACCAAATTAAAAAAATGCAGGAAAAACAACAAAATGAGTAAAACTGAAAATGGAAAAAAAACAAACGGAATGTGAAGGAACGAAGCTGTAAAAGGCACAGCCAAATGTTGACATCAAGTAAAAATCTTCCCATTCTTGTGATTCTCTTCGGTTTGAAGAGAGAGAACTCAAAATGTACGAATTGCTGTTGGGAAAACATTTAGTTTGGCGGCTTTTTTAAATGAGTAAAGCCAAAAAAGCATAATTAGAATGATTATGTATCAATTAATTAAAAGTTATTTTAGTTTACATTAACACACACACACACCCATAATGAATAGAAAACCAAAAAAAAAAAAAAAAAATGTGTCACCCACGCATAGAAGTTGTAGTTGTGGAAAAGGGACACTAAAAGAGAGAATTTCCCTCGGTGACCCAGTGAGCAAACTCTGTTTCTCTCTCTCCCCAAAAAAGATAAATTTTTGTGGTTCGTCCTCGTGCTTTCGTTCGCACGCTCTCTGTTTCTCTCTTAGCTCTAATACGCTCTTTTGCGAATGTGGTAAGTTTTGTGCGCTAAAGAGGGAAAACTGTGGTGAGTTTTTCCTTATGGAACAGCTGTCATGACTCTCGCAACTGTTTCTTACCTACGACATATACCACGCATATCCTATCCCACTTCGTCACAGTTGGCCCAAAAGCGAGGAGCAAAGCAGAAGAACAAAACAAAAACAAAAACATGGAAAATGATGAAAAACAATGCGAACGGCGAGAAAAAATCTCATGCCGTGCCACTGCCTTAAGAAAAATTTTGGAAATCTTTTCTTAACATTTTTCGTATTTCATGTTTCCAACTGTTTGAGCCAACGTTTAAGTCGTTTGCTCTGTCGGTCTCCTCATTGTTTCAACATTCCCATCTTGGCTTTTGGGTGTTTCTCTTCGTCGATTTAATGAGTTTTTCTTTGCGTTTTCGGTGTGAAGTCCTGTGGCGCTGTGTCCCCTCCTGTTAATGGCATTATAGTAGCTGTCACACTTCCATACGGCGCTGGCTGGCACAATGCTCTGTCTACAGATGACTTTTTTTCTTTTTTTTTTTTTTGATTGACAGCCAAATGTCAAGCTAAACAGTGTGAAATCTATGAAAATCTGTTGGATTCCAGGACAAAAGGCAACACTGATTGCTGCCTAGGCGCAATGAGTTCGTATTGTCGTGTATTGTTTTCCCTTTGCCTTTTGTCTCTCTCTTTTTTTCTCTGTCCCTCTCTCTCTCTCTCAAATAGGTAAAAAAAAGCAAAACGCAATTGAAGTTGCAAAAGTTGGAATTGAATCGTTAGGAAATTGACACTTTTTTCATTCTCGCTCGACACCATTTGTTTTGTATTTCAGAATTTTCACTACAAGAGCTGCACAAATTTTTATGAAATTTGAGTCCTTCTTCAATTCAATATATGTATGTATGTACATATAAGGCAGGGAGGGAGGGCGGTTCGATCTGTCGTCTAGCAGTTGCAATTGTATTGACACTCGGCACAGACCAACACACACACAGCCACACACCAAAAATTTTGTATAAAAGTGAAACCAAAAAATGTGTAAATTAATCTGGGTCATGCAATACCAACAAAAATTTAGCTTTGAAATCTATTTTCAGTGAATTTCGATTTACTTTAATTGGAAAACATGTTATATATATTTTTAATTTTTATACCATACACCCATAGGGTGAAATGGTATATTAAAGTCGCCAAAATGTATGTAACAGGCAGAAGGAAGCTTTTCCGACCCCATAAAGTATATATATTCTTGATCAGCATCAACAGCCGAGTCGATCTAGCCATGTCCGTCTGTCCGTCCGTCTGTCCGTCCGTCCGTCCGTCCGTCCGTATGAACGCGTAGATCTCGAAGACTATAAAAGCTAGAGCCACCAAATTTGGAATGTAGGCTCGTGTAGTATGTAGAGTGATCAAGTTTGTTTCAAATTTTTGCCACGCCCCTTTCCGCCCACGCAATTCAAAAAAAACGTTTATCTCAAAAACTATTGCAGCTAGAGACACCAAATTTGGTATGTATATTTGCATAGTAAATGCGCACATTTTGTATGTATAAAGTTTTTGCCACGCCCCTTTCCGCCCCCGAAATTTGAAAAACTCGATTATCTCCCGTAATTTTTTACCTTGTGCAATCAAATTTGGCACACTTAAATTTGATACTAATACCGAGCAAAATACCAAATTTGATGAAAATCGGACAAAAAATAGCTGAGTTATGCATATAAACGTTTTTGCATAAGGCCTTTGATGGCCGTTGGCGGGTGGGGGCGCTAGGGTGCTTATATGCATAAGCGCGCGAGATACTGAGATATGCTTGTAACAAGCATGTGAACAGAATTGTGAAAAATAGGCAATTGCATTAGTTATTACAAATTTGAAATATTTGTTTTACTGGTGTATGGTATACCCAAGTCGGCGAGACGACTTACTTACTTCATTTTATTTGCTTAGCAACCATTTTAAAAAGTTTGCTAAATATTTTTATTCGATTTTCCGTGTCAAACGATTAAAAGATATGAATTGATTTTTATTAACGGTCAATCTGATAAATTACTTGAAAATTCTTATAAAATTATTGCGAAAAGAAACCCAACTACGAGGAAAAGAAAACAAACATATTTAACTGTTACAGGGAAAACCGATTTTTCCCTTCATACGAAAAAAAAACTCGAACTTTGATGTAAAATTAATGCATTTTGTTTGACACGGTTTTAAATCTGGCTAACAATAAGTCTAATGGCTTATATGTGTGTTAAACCATTTTCTCATATCACATATGCATCGACCCGAGCGTCTTTTCAGATTTTTCTTACACACATTAACATGAGCATCAAGATAATTTCAGGTGTTGACCCAACATATGCATTGAAAAGTAACAAGTTTTAATCTAGAGCAAATTTCGCGCCATCTCAGAGTTAACCATCTCATCTTGTATTAAGATGAGCCAGAACGTAGCACTTTACTCTTGGCCATTTTTGTGTTGGACCAACAACACTTTCCCTATCAAGATGCATAAACAAAGAGACAAAAAGAAAACAGAAAAAATCGGTTTATGAAATGCAATCCCCCAGGCTCGCTGGCTCTATCTGAAGAGGCAAAGGGAGAGGATATATCTATCTATATCTATTTGGCAAGTGCAGCATACTGAAGCTGCCTACATCGATGCTGATGCTGATGATCTCTTCATCTAATGCAAAAATCCAATAGTCATGCACACAATTCACAATTCTCAAGTCTTGGCCTGAGAAAAATGCGAATGAAAAGGAAACGTACATAAGGTAAACACTTGCGGATGTTGAAGATTAGAGAGTAGTCGAGAGAAAGGACAACGGGCAATGGCAAAACGACAAAGACGAATACGGAGATGACGGCGTTGCTTTGGTGGTCTGTTGGCTTTAAAGGACATTTTGCTGCCAATGGCAATTTATCTTCTCTTTCTCACTCACTCACTCTCACTCGCAGTGTTTGTGTGTGTGTCCTTCTTCCAGCTGCATTAAGGAAGTAGAAAAAAAAAAAAAAAAGGAGGTGGAGACGGAAAATTTGTTTGCCTGCTTTCGGTTACTGGCGATTTCAAATGTCTTTATGAGGCTGACTGGCTGGCTGCAATTGTAGACAAGAAGAAAAGTGTCCTGTGGAACGGAAGCAGGAAGCACTAACATGTAGGTAAATGTCAAGTCACCCAATTCTGACTTTGTCATGGCCATAATAATATTTCTTCATATAATGGCTATTGATTTCCACTGTTACGATGTCTTTGCACCTTCATTCTCCCTCTCAGCTTCTACTTTTTGTTTACATTATGTGAAGTTTCTTATTTTATTATTATTTCTTTGGCTCCGATATATTTTGACAACTAAATTGGGCCCACCCAACAACAGGCACACTGCCACTTTATAAATTAAATGTTTCCCTGTTCATCCTCAGTACCTCATCTTTTCCTTACAATTGTCGTCTTTTTATTTTCGCTTTTCATTCGACGTAGTTTTTTTTTTTTGGCCACATGTTCGATTTCTGCAGCACCTTTTCATAAGCCACAAAACTGTGGCCATAAAATGAATGTCCGCTCTCCTGACTCCTTCTGTCCTCCTCCTCCTCCGCGTTCGTTCTCATCGTCCACCTCGAACGTCTCTTGAAGGTCATCGAGGCAATTACTTTTGCCTTGCCGTTCAAAAACTGCTGCAATTCGAATTGCCGTTTTCCTTTCTTTCTTTTCTTTCATTCTTGTATTATTATTTTGCTGCCACAAAATGTCCTTGGCTTGTGCAATTTTCTATGGTTGGCCATGTCATTATGGGCTTTGGTCCACGGGCTTAAAGGTTTGCACTAGCAAATGACAGGACATTCAATGTGCACTAGCAATAAGCCAAATCAAATTGTAAAAAGATTTCTGAATTTTTTCAAGAAACAAACATTTTAGTGAATAGCTTCAGTCTAGCTATCAGTTCTATTTTAAATAACTGGTTTCTGGAATTTATTTAATTGTCTCATATTTAAATATTTTTCGTATATTTGGAACTTTAAACTATCAATATTATTGTCATTGAATTTTGGTAAGATTAAGAATTATATATTGAATCTTCAATTTGCACTGATTTTCCTACAAATTATATGCAGAAAAAAAGTCGATCAGTAATAATGATTCTCTGAACAGTAGAACAGATTGTGTCACTTTAATGACAAAAGATTCACAATATTGTCTCTGTTGATTTTAATTAAAATCTGTCATCAGCTAAACAATTAATTTAAATGTTAACCAGCTTTATATATAATTCTGCAGTGAGATTTTAAATTAAAAGCGTTATTTAAAATGCATTTCAACACTCATTATCTATGGCAGAGATCTGGTTTTGTCTGCGTGTGTGTGTGTGCCATATCTCGTCCATCGAGTGTTTGTGTGTGTGTGTAGGTTAGTAGCACAACTAGCCTAGAATATGGCCGATATATGTATATATTTATTTTTTTTTCCTCTCTACTTTATGTATTTTGTTCCATTTTGAGCCTTAGTTTGCTGCTAATGAGCAATTCATGTCAATTGCTAATTAGTACGCTGAAGATTTTTATCTGCCTTTCGGTTGGTCTGACTGACTTATCGTGCCATTTTTATAACCTAACAAAGCCGAAAGCCGAAAGCCCTAACCAAACGGAGATGGAGATGGAGACGGGAGACACAATGGCCAAGAAATTAGCAAACCCAGGCAAGATAAGTCAATTAGGTTTGGCTTTATAGCTGCCAGACCAAAAAAACAAAAGCCAAGCAGCAGTAGTAGTAGTAGTACAAAGAGGAAGAAGAAGATGATGACGACAACGACGACGACGTCAACGTCAACGACGACGACGACGACGTTAGCTTCGAGGACAACACAACGTAGACGCAGGAGAATGAAACCAAATCAAATAAAATGAGGCCAAATAAAGGCAACAATTAATAAACGCAAACAGAGAATGAAAGAGAGAAAGGACGAGACAACATTTGCGGATATACTGGAATGGTCCGAGTTGTGGGTGGGTGGTTGAATTGGGTGGTTTGTTGTTGTGGTTGTTGGTAATGGTGCGCGGATACGGGTGCTGGTTCTGGTTCTGGTGCCGGTGCCTTTACTGGTGCTGCATTGGGTAACAAGAACGAAAGATCCTGACGTGTATGGGCAATTTAAGCTGGCATTGGACAAGCAACTGACAGGACAAAACCCCGGCCCCGAAACCCAAGCCGTAACCGAGGCCAAAAGAAAGAGCATACAGCCATGGATGATGGTGGATTCTGCTGTTGCTGCTGCTGCTGCGTTTGTCGCTTAATGCCCCCCAGAGACGCAATTGTTACATTTAATTGTGATTTTTGTCCTCCACCTCCTCCTTCTCCTCCCCCACCACTTGCGTTTCAACCTTCTCTATTCTTCTCATTCCCTATCTGGCCATCTCTATCTCTCGTCTGTCTGTCTGCCAGTCTGCCTGTCTGTCTGTATGGAGTGGACGTAAAGCAGCTTTTAGTCCCTCTACCAATAAAATATGCAGCCCTTTTTGCCCAACCTTTTATTATACTCTATATACTTTCTTTTCGTTTCGATTCATTTTTTTTTCTTTTTTCTTTTTTTTTCATCTACTTTGGTTTTTTTGAGTGAAAGTAATCCGAATGCTGGTGTCATTAGGCTACTAGAGGAGTACCAGAGAGATGTTAGAGCCACAATTAAGATTGACTTGAAGGCCCTTACGCTCTCTATTGTGAGCGGGAGTCCCCCCCTCCCTATAACCACCCTCTCCCCCCTTTTCATCCAAGCACCATTTGCCATACCCACTACAGACGCTTTATCTGTCTGTTTCTGCCTTCTTCGCATTCTGGTCATTTCTCATAATTTTGCTACAGCCAGCTAGAGAATTATTGCAAAAGTTAATATTAATGACGTTGATGAAAATCTTGTCATTCGTGTTGAAAAAAAATAAAAAAGAACTGAAACCGAAACGCAAAAAAAATGAGAAAAACTGTTCGTTATGGAACGAGCACATAAATAAGGCGCAAACCAGGGACAAAAGCCAGAAGCCTACGCCAAATTGATAACCAACAAAAAAAAAAAAAAAAAAAAAAACCATGGGAAAAGAAAAGTGGAGAGAGTGAAGTGGGTGGGTGGGAGGCGGGAGATGGGAGATGAGAGGAACAAGCAAGCGAGCGAAAAGTTGCTCGCATGCTACTAGAATATCACAGGACTCATAGTCCTTGCCATTTACATTTCAAAAGGCAGCCAGGCACAATAGCTTGGTGGCGGCTTATTAGACTTGGGCTGCTGGTGATATAATTTTAATAACTTACATAATATATTCTTTTGTGTGGGGCCAAGACACATAATTGTTAGAAACATTAGGCAAATCATTAGCTGAGCCAGCAGCAGTAGCTTCAACACGAACAAAAGTTCGGGGTAAGAGGAATGGCGAGGGAAGACGAGGAGAGAAGAGAAGAGAGGAGAGGAGGAATATTCGGTAGAAGAAACTGACGTAATTTGTGTGTGTTTGTTAGGAGGACAGGCAAACAAATGAAAGAAAAGCTGGCGAAAAACTTTCAAGCAAACTTTGGAGGAATTAGTCAGAGATAAAACACACACAGACACATTTACACACACATACAATGTATATAGAAATTGTGCAAGAGGTTTCCCCTCTATGCTTATCAAGGTGATGATGGCACCACGACCAAGAGGCGCCAATTTTTGCAGCATTTCGATAATGTCAAGCTAAATACACAAACATATATAAGGAATGTATCACAACAATTAAGTCCATCATAGATCCTTGAGTAGCTGCAACAAAAGATAAGTTGACTTAAAGTAAACGACCTTTAAATTCTAATCCTATTCTATCTTATATTATGTCAAGTCATAAACATCATGTGTGTGTGGGTGAAAGGCTTTTGAGTTTTTGATTTTCAGTTGATTCAGTTTTTCCGCGAATCATTTTGAAATTTTTTAACAAGTCCTTTTTGTTGCTCCTTTATTAATTGTGTGACTGTTGCGCTTCGGCTTACACGATAAAAAGTTGTTATTGTTGAAAAACAGAAGAGGCATATGAAAATGTCCTTTAAACATAATTTTGAAGAATTTTGTCCTCCAAATGTCAATGACAATAACCTCAGGTTCTTGTAATTGTGCCTACATTTATTTTATTAATAGCAAGCAAAAAAGAGTAAAAGTTCATGGCATTCTCAGAGTGAATAATTATTTTAAATATGATGAAAAAAACAAACTACTCTAAGTTGCTAAAATTTTAATCATTATTTCAATGAATTGGCATTTTCAAAATGTCACTTTAATGAAATAGTTGCAAACCTTAATTAAGTGTGACAACAGTTAATAATAGTCAATAGAGGATTGCATGACTGACATAAGACTGAGTTTGTGTGATAATATTTTTGAGAAATTTTTCTTTGCGCTAAAATGACAAAGTTGAAATGTTTCGAATTTTTGTTTCACAAAGGTTTTCATTTTTATTCACAATTAAGTCTCGTCTTAAATTCAATTTGTTCAGTAAAAACAAATGGCAAGCAATGCAATTGTGTTTCCTTTTATTTCACATTCCAAGCAATTTGCTGTCAATTCAGATGACTTTTTGCAACACACATTTGTGTTAACTTGTCCCAAATTTAGAGATAATCGTTAAAAGCCTCTGCCAAATGATGATAGCAGAGAATGTGGTGGCAAGTAAGGGGGGAGTAGGCGAAGGCAAAAAAAAAAAAAAAAAAAAACACAAACACTTTAATTAAAATTATTATTGTAATTTAATGGAATGTATGGAATTATGGTTTTTATGATGAGCCAAAGACACACACCACACACATGTGTGTGTGTGTGTGTGTGTGTGTGTTTGAACTTATTGTTAGATATATAAATGTACATATATAAAAGTAAATTACTTTGGTCCTTTCGGCTTTTGCCATATATTTTCATTATCAAAACAGAGAGCAGAACAGTCCTTTGGACAAGCAGACACAGTAACAAAAAGGAAAAAGAAAAACAAAATCGGGAGAACCAGAAAAGCCGAAGTACAAGATGAAATTCTAAGAGGCGATGGCAGGATAAAAAGGAGCGTCGCCAGCTGACAGATGCTGAAAACATTCGATGAAGATGATTTTCAATTGCACAGAAGGCCGCAAAGAGAAGAAGCCAGAGACCCAAAGAGAGAGAATTTCCCCGTGTATAGTGCACGAGCGACCCTCGGCTCGACAAATATCTCGTGCTCGGCCATCTCTTTGGGTTCTCCGTTAGCTATTTAAGTGAGAGTTGCGCACGTTGCGGCAGTCAGTCAGTCTATAGTCAGCTAACGGAACGGACGTACTTTCAAATGCCGCTAAAGACACTAATAATAATAGCAGTACATTTTTAAACAAAAAAAAAATATACAAAATTACCCCCCATACAACAATAACAAAATACAATATTAAACGAAACTCAAATGAAATTGAAAATTAATGCACAAGAATATATATCAAAAATCCATATATAAACCTCAAAATCGTATACTAGTTGAAAAAGAAAACGCGTCGTGTAAGAAAAAAGCAAAAAACGTAACCGAAAGAAAATTTCAACTTTAGCAAAAAAAAATTCAAATTGGCAAAGTGTGTCCAAACGAAAATCGCACCCAAAAAAAGAAAACAACTAACACACACACAAACACAAACGAACGAAAAAACGCAACGAAAATGTGGCTAAAGATATAGAAAAAGTTGGAAAGTTGTAAAAATGAACAATTGATACTATAAATTTTTTTTATTATTATTGTTGGTAGTGTACCACAATATTTTTTTTTTTTTTTTTTTTGGTTAATTTTCATTCTGTTTAACCTACACACACACACACACACACGCCCATCGAAAGTAACTAAAAGAAAAGAAACCAAAATGTTGTTACCATTTGGTTGTCTATTGGTGCTATATGCCTGCTTGTCTCCAGTTGTCATTGTGCAGTCTGTTAGCCAGGAGGAGCAGCAACAACAACAGCTGCAACAGCAGCAGCAGCAACATCAATTGCAGCAGGAACAAACGCGACTGGCCAGCAAACATCAACAGCAGCAGCAAACCCATTCAAATGCCATAATGGGTGAGGCTGGCGTATCAAATAATCAGCTCATGCAGCAGCCAGCAAGAGTATTGAGGCCATTGAGTGGAAATGGCGGTGCTGGTGGCATCAATGGATTCGGTGGCGATGCGTTATACGATGCCCCCGATGATTGTCATTTTATGCCTGCCACAAATGCAGGATCTTCGGCAGCGGCCATTGCCTTGACATGTAATCTACGGACGGTGAATAGTGAATTTGACACAACAAATTTTAGTGTGATACCCTCAGAGCATACGGTGGCATTGCATATATTGTGCAATGATGAGATTATGGCCAAAAGCCATTTGGAATCACAATCGTTTGCCCATTTGAATAGGCTACAGCAATTATCGATACAATATTGCAAACTGGGCAAATTGGGGCGACAGGTACTCGATGGCCTAGAGCAATTAAGGAACTTGACCTTACGCACTCACAACACGCTGTGGCCATCGCTGAATTTTGAAATCGAGGCCGATGCATTTGGTGTGACAAAACAATTGGAACGCCTGGATTTGAGTTCAAATAATATTTGGTCATTGCCGGATAATCTCTTCTGTTCGCTATCCTCGTTGGCATCATTGAATATGAGTGAGAATCGTTTGCAGGATGTCAATGAATTGGGTTTTCGTGAGCACAGCAATAAGGATATGGATCTGGGCATGGAAACGTCTACGCAACGTAAGGCATATACAAGTTGCTCATTGGATTTGGAACTCTTGGATGTGAGTCACAATGATTTTGTAGTGCTGCCAGCTCAGGGTTTTGGCACACTGCGTCGCCTAAGGGTGTTGGCTGTTAATAATAATGGCATATCGATGATTGCCGACAAAGCGTTGAGTGGCTTAAAAAATCTACAAATTCTTAATCTCTCATCGAATAAAATTGTGGCATTGCCTACCGAATTGTTTAAGGAGCAAGCGAAAACCATACAAGAAGTCTATTTGCAAAACAATTCGATAAGTGTTCTGAATCCACAACTCTTTTCGAATTTGGATCAACTACAGGCTTTGGATTTGTCAATGAATCAAATTACCTCAACATGGATTGATCGCAATACATTTGTGGGTCTAATACGTTTGGTTCTATTGAATTTATCGCATAATAAGTTATCAAAACTTGAGCCGGAAATCTTTAGTGACTTGTATACACTGCAGATACTTAATTTGCGTCACAATCAATTGGAGAATATTGCAGCCGATACATTTGCCCCCATGAATAATCTTCATACGCTGCTGCTCAGTCACAATAAGTTGAAATATTTGGATGCCTATGCATTGAATGGTTTATATGTGCTATCTCTACTCTCATTGGATAATAATGAATTGATTGGTTTGCATCCGGAGGCATTAAGGAATTGCAGTGCTTTGCAGGATCTCAATTTGAATGGTAATCAATTGAAGACCATTCCATTGGCATTACGCAACATGAGACATTTACGTACTGTTGATTTGGGTGAGAATATGATTGCCATGATGGAGGATACTGCCTTCAAGGGATTGCATAATCTGTACGGTTTGCGTTTAATTGGCAACTATCTGGAGAATATTACAATGTCAACGTTTCGGGATTTGCCAAGCTTACAGATTTTGAATTTGGCTAGAAATCGTTTATCGTTCATTGAACCCGGAGCCTTTGAGATGACATCGAGTATACAGGCCATACGTTTGGATGGCAACGATTTGAGTGATATCAATAATTTATTTAGCAATATGCCCTCATTGCTATGGCTTAATATCTCTGATAATCGTTTGGAGAGTTTCGATTATGGTCAAATTCCCAATACCCTACAATGGCTGGATTTGCATAAGAATCATTTGAGTCATCTAAACAACCGTTTCGGCCTGGCCAAGGAGCTAAGACTGCAGACACTCGATGTGAGTTTCAATCAAATTCAACGCATTTCACCCCATTCCATACCAAATTCCATAGAGCTATTATTTCTCAATGATAATCTAATCAATTCGGTGGAAGCGGATACTTTTATGCATAAAATGAATCTAACTCGTGTTGATTTGTATGCCAATCAATTGACTACTTTGGATGTGAAATCTCTGAGAATTTCGGCAGTAAGTGAACACCGTGCACTGCCAGAGTTCTATATTGGTGGCAATCCATTCATTTGTGATTGCAATATCGATTGGCTGCAGAAAATCAATCATCTAACATCGAGACAATACCCAAGGATAATGGATCTGGAGAGTATCTATTGCAAGTTGCTGAATAATCGAGAACGTGCCTATGTATCATTAATTGAAGCAGAAGCCAAGCATTTCCTGTGCACCTACAAAACGCATTGTTTTGCTGTCTGTCATTGCTGTGAATTCGATGCCTGCGACTGTGAGATGACCTGCCCCACCAATTGCACCTGTTTCCATGATCAAACCTGGTCCACCAATATTGTGGAATGCTCGGGCGCATCGTATACCCAGATGCCACGACGTGTTCCCATGGATACCACTGAGCTGTATATTGATGGTAATAATTTTGTCGAATTGGCTGGACACTCCTTTTTGGGACGTAAAAATCTAGCTGTCCTTTATGCCAATAACTCAAATGTGGCCCATATCTATAATAATACATTCAGTGGCTTGAAACGTTTAATGATTCTGCATTTGGAGGATAATCATTTGGTTACACTGGAGGGACAGGAATTTAATTATTTGGAAAATTTACGTGAACTGTATTTGCAATCGAATCGTTTGGAGACAATTGCCAATGGTAGTTTTCAAATGCTAAGAAAACTGGAGGTACTACGTCTGGATAATAATCGTTTGATACATTTTGAGGTCTGGCAGTTGTCATCGAATCCGTATCTAGTGGAAATCTCACTCTCATCGAATCAATGGAGCTGCGAATGTTCGTATTTGTCACGTTTTCGTACTTACTTGGCCCAGCATACGGAGCGTATTGTTGATGCCTCGCAGGTCAGTTGCATCTATAATAATGCCACCAGCGTGTTAAGGGAAAAGAATGGCACCAAATGCACTTTACGCGATGGTGTTGCCCATTATATGCATACGACAGAGATTGAGGGATTGCTGCCCTTGCTCCTCATTGCCACATGCGCTTTTGTGGCATTCTTTGGTTTGATATTTGCCCTGTTCTGCTATCGTCATGAGTTGAAAATGTGGTGGAGTTTGTATTTTGCGGGTGCCACGCCACGTCTCGACAAGGATCGTCCGTATGATGCATATTTCGCTTATAGTCTGCAGGATGAGCATTTTGTCAATCAAATTCTGGCCATGAATTTGGAAAGCGAGATGGGCTATCGTTTGTGTCTACACTACAGGGATGTCAATGTGAATGCCTACATAACTGATGCTCTAATCGAGGCAGCCGAAAGTGCCAAACAATTCGTTTTGGTGTTATCAAAGAATTTCCTATACAACGAATGGACCCGTTTCGAATACAAGTCGGCCCTGCATGAGCTAGTGAAACGTCGCAAGCGTGTTGTATTCATTCTCTATGGTGATTTGCCGCAACGGGATATAGATTTGGATATGCGACACTATCTACGTACATCTACCTGCATCGAATGGGACGATAAGAAATTCTGGCAGAAACTTCGTCTTGCCCTGCCGGCATCGAATAATAAGTCAAGGAATTCGGCCATCAATATGGGACCGGCAAATGGTCGGATCTATGCCGATTGTGCGGCAGCCGTCAATAACTATGCCACCATCAATGAATGCTCTCAAACGGTTCGCAGTTGCTATCGTCCCATACCGACATCGGCATCGGCAGCAGCAGCTGCCTGTAAATTCAATACCATGAATCAGCTGAGCCATAAAAAGCAACAACAACAGCGAGAGCAACGTGATCGCGATATGGGCATGGCCAAGACATTGGAATCACAGCGTCGCAGTCATCATGAGTATGCGGTGCCCAGTTATTTGCCAGTAGCAGCAGCTGGAGCAACTACAAAAATGAACTACACTTCGAATACAACAACCAAATCTGGAATGGTAATGCCGCCACCATCATCACACATTGGCGGCGCCTCATCGGCTGGTCTGCCCACCAGTTTCAGTTCGAATTTTGTGCAGCCGCCACAACAACCACTGACTTTACTACCGCCCACAACTGGAGGAGGAGGAGGAGTTGGAGCTGGAGGCGGCGGCGGTGGCATCAATCTCATCAAATCATGCAATTGTCATGCCACAGCCGCAGCTCAAGATGATCTGCTCTGCGGTTGTGGTGGACACTTGGCCAATGGTGGCGAAGAGAGTGTCACCCAAAGTAGCGCCACCATGAGCAGCAGCTCGAACAACAGTCGCCAACCCGAATTAACGCACTACGAATCGAATTTGAGTCTTAATGATATGCCCCTCGATAAGCCGCCTCTGCATGATCTGTGGGCGTAATTATACTATTAAAAAAGTAAAAAAAAAAAAAAAAAAAAAACCAAACCGTAAAATACATAATTATAAAGCATAAATTAATTCTTGGTTCAAAACAGACTGATACTTTTAGTTGAAATATATATATATATTTAAATTATTGATTATCAAAATGTATGTAAATAGAGCAAACAAAAACAAAACAAGAAAGAAAGAAAAATCCAACCCAACAACAACAACAAAAACACTTTAAGCAAAAACAAAAAACTATCATTTTATGATTGTAAAAAAAAAAAAAAAACAAATACTAAAAACTACAACTAAAACTAAACTACTAACACCTAACTTAATTAATTAAACACAATTTTTTTTTGTCAAAGATAAATATATTTAAAATATTTATATACATATATATATATAATATATAAAATAAATCTAGGGCCTGTACATAGATACCGATACTTACGATATATATAAAAGATTTAAAAGGAAATAAAAAGCAAAGAATTACGATGAATGTTTAATTGGAAATGAAAAACGATTTTATTTATTCGAAATGTGAGAGAGAGAGACCGATATTAGAAGAATTAACACAAAACGAAATTTGACAAAAGTCTTAAATATTTGCCAAACTAATTTGCCTGACTGACTTTCACTCTCTCTCTCTCTCTCTTGCTCCCTTCATAATTTCTCTCTCTCTCTCTCTCCCCTCTCTCTATCTGTTTGTCTCTGTGGCCAAAAGCCAAGTTCAAATAATCATAATAATAGTAATTGAACAAACTTATTTGACAAATAGATTTGCAAAACGTAATCTCTTCTAAAGATTGATTTGTCCTCGAGCTGAGAGAGAAGCAGCAACTAAATGCAAATGCAAATACAAATACAAATGAAAAACACAAATTTCCAAAATTATTGTGTGGAGTTGAGAGAAGCGCAAAAAATGTTTCAAACAAATCATCATAATAACATTAAATGTCTGACAGCTCAACGACGAATTGCAACGATATATGTAGGCAGATCTGTTTATAAATACATGAATTGATAGTAAATCATTCACAGAAGCGCACAATGAATGAAAATGCGATAATGATGAGCAGAGGCAGTCCATGGCCTGCACTTGATAACAATTAAGCTCGAAACCAACCGCAACAAAACGTTAAAAACAAAAAAAGAAAAGAAAATTAATAATACAGCATAAAAAAGCAATCTGACAAACTGCAGAGGCCATAGATGAGAGGCAGATAGAGATAGATATAGAGATAGAGACAGAGAGACAGCATACCCAAGGCAAGAATGAAATATATGACAATTTTTTACTTTGATCATCTACATTTTATGTTTTCCTACATAAATAAATTAATTTATATAGTTTATAGATTGCATTTGTTTTAGTGTTTGCTTATGTTTACCCATTTCATTAAGGGTGTTCCCACAATTTTAACCAACTGCAGTAAATTCATCAGCAAAAAAATAATAATAATAACCAGCCAGAAAGCAAACAAAAAGCTGACCTTTTTTTCTGTTTTTTCCACTTTTTTTTTTGTTGTATTTGTTCATTTTGTTGCTCTGCATTTATTATTATTAATATTATTATGTTGTATCGCTGGCTGCTCATACAAAGCATTTAATGAAATTATTTAATGGCCTGCCATTAAAATAACAAAAGGCGAACCAGAAACAGAAACAGAAACAGAACCAGAAGCAGCAGCAGCAGCAGCAATATTATTGTTGATTGAAAACCAGGACAAAGGACAACGGACAACAGAGAGGCAAAGAGCTTCGTAGCGAGACCAATGGACTGACCGACAGACACAGAGTGAGAGGGCAAGAGAGAGGGAGATGGAAAGGGAGATGAAAGATTTTTAAAACAAACAACCAAATACACATGAATAAATAATATTGTACATACACATACACATACACACACATCTATATATGTATATATATATATTATATATATGTACATATATATAGGATATATACTTGTATATCTATATATATCTGCATTGTATTTACAACTGCAAATAAATTAAAAGCGCATAAAAAATGTTTCACAGAATTTAACAGAAAAACCGAAAAAAACAACAACAGCAACAATATACATATAAAAAAGCAAATAACAACAAAAAAAAAAAAAAAAAAGCGTAAAACAAATAAAGAAACAAAAACGAACAGAAAAAAGAAACTAAAGTGAAAAAGAAGCGGCAAAGCTTAAAAAAAACATCAGAGAGATACTAAATAACGAATATTTACTAGCATTTAAATTATACAATAAAACAGAAATCAAATAGTTTTTTTTTTCTCGCTCGATAAGCTAAATTTAAAATCGAATTACAGCAGCAAACAAATGAAACAAAAGAATATGTGTATATTATATACATACCTATGTATAGGAAAAACCAGGACTTTATATGTATATGCAGGACTTATTTGGGATCGATTCAAAAACTCTCAAAAAAAGGCCAACAAAACGAAACTTTGACCCAAATTAAATAATTATTGGCAAAGGACATAAAAGGCTCAATAAAATTTTGTTTTAAATCGATCCCAATTAAGCTTTGTCTTGGCAAAATCAACCCAAAGAAAACCAAAAAAAGGAAGCGAAGAAAAAAAAAACTTTGGCCCAGCCGAAGTTGTTTATACTCTTGCAAGAGATGGCAAAATAGCTCGCAAAATTCCAACTAATATCTCAAATTATATTCCAAAACTATTTCAGAAAAAGATAATACACATTTAATATCTTGAAATGCCAATTGAATTTCAATGAAAATTTCACAGCCTCTTAAGATAACGTCTTTTCCATAGAGATTCGAACAATCAGAATGAAGAAATATGTATCTGGTTGTATGTATATAACGTCTTCTATTGCAAGAGTATAGTCAGCCAAGCCAAGCCAAGCCAAACCAAAAAAAACAAACAAAAAACAAACAAAATACCCAATTTTTCAAGCTCCTTTAAGAAAAAGAAAAAAAAAAAAAAAAAATAATAAGTACGCAAGTAAAATACAATTTAAAGTTTAATCACTTTTCATTCGCCTACTCCTCCCACTTTCATACTAACACACACAAACACACACACACACACACACACACACTACCAGCAATACACAAACAACGAAGGATGAAGCAGCATAAGATACTTTATAAGATATTTTTGTGTTCCTAAAAATGCCATTTATGCAATTAATAACAATTTATATATATACGAAAAAACCAACAACATTCGCAACAGCAAAAAATGAAAATAAATATATATATATATATATATGGAAAAGAAAAAACACAAAACCTAAAAAATAATAATAAAAATAATATGCAAAAAATGTGAATTTTTTTGTTTTTTTTGTATTTGTCGTATTTGTTAATCATTTCGTTTTAGATGATGATAAAATGAAAGCATGGCCCATTATTTAGTATGTAAGTCGAATAATTTTTTTTTTCACGATTATTATTATAATTAAATAATCGCAAAAAGTGTGTGTCAGTGAGAGACAAAGATATAGAGAATAATATAAGAACAAAAGAAAAGCGAAAACACGAAAAACGATATAAGAATTGAAGAATAAGAAAGAAAGAGAACAAGTCAAGCAACAATAATAAACAAATTTATTTCAACAATTGAACTTTTTGGTATAAATGCGAAAATTGTTTTATTTTGGAAGGGGGGGGGTGGCTAATCAACTATTAGAGGTAAGTAGATGGAAGGACACACAATTGCCTATGAGAAAATGATCTGGTAAAATGATTTAGAAGAATACGAGTTGAGCAATTTCTTTTCATGATCGAGGCGTTGCCTCAAATAGAATTTCCGACTCGAATTGCATTATATAATGTAGTGAAAAAGAAAACATTTTGTTAAACATAATGAACTGATTTACTTGTACTAGTAATGGGTAATAAACTCTTGCCTGATTGTGAGGCCTTTATCTATCTCTTTCTCCCTGCCTCTCTCTGTGTGTGTGTGTGTGTGTGTGGGTATGTCTCTTTGGATGCCACTTAACGCAACCGCAATTCATATTCATATGGAAAGTACCATAAATGTTCATTCCGTTGACCAACAGCAGACTCATTGTCTCACTGTCAGTCGGACCGTTCGTCCCTGTGTCCTTCGGCTTGGAGGTGTCGACGATGGTGGCAAAAAGCGAGCCTGTTGATGCGGCGGCACGCACTTTTACATCAGAGCATAAAGTTGAGACGAGCAGAGGATGAGAGTAAAGGAAGGACGAGAACAGGATAACATGAACTATGCATGCAGCTCAGCGCCAGGATTAAGCCGAGTACACAAACACACACACACACACACACACAGCACATACACACAAAATTTAATTTCATATAATTGCTTTTTCGCAAAGTCCATTTAAATTATAATGCCTGCACACTGGGTGAGAAAAGGGAAGAGAGAGAGAGGGGAGAAAGCGAGAGAACGAGAGAGGGGGCTAGAAAGCAAGAGAACAGACAAATGATAGGGAAATGGTGAGTGGGGGGAGCTGCGAGGTGGGGGGCTATTGGTAAGGGGAAGTTCATGGTGCTCTACTCTCTACCATTGATGCAAATTTATGGCATACGCAGACACAGTCGAGTCGTCGGTATGGCATTCCTTTGATTTAATGTTTACCAGCAATTAGACTGCATTTTGCCCATCATCAAACCAACAACAACAACAACAACAACAATGCCAACAACTGGCAACAACAAAAAAGAAACAACCAAAAACAAAAACCGAAATAAAAAAAATATATATATATGTATATACAAATATGTATACTAAATAATTTATGGAGGAAAATATTTGGTTGTTGCTTTTGTTGCATTACTTTATTAATGTGCCAACGCAATTAGTGAAATTTGTCAGTTAATGGCAAATATAAATAATCTCTCAAAATTTTAATGCATTTTTAGCAATAAATACAAAATGCGAAAGCTCATTAATAAATTGCTTAAATTAAAAGCAAAACGAAAATTAATTGCATCACTTGAACATTGGTCGAAAATTACCAAAAAAAAAAAAAAAAAAAAAAGATGAAACTAAAAACTAAATAACTATGTATATAAAGTTTCTAACTAATTAAGCAGCGGCATCCAAACTAACTATTTTAAAGGGCAAAGGCTACGCATTAGTATGTATAGATAAATTTACAATTTAATTAAAGAATGGCAATCGGATAAAAATTATTAACGTTTCAATCAAATTGAATAGACTTTGGTGGATTGTCTCACTACCTAATAAAGAAAACAATCCATGCTTACTCCAGATTGGACAGATGAAATAGAGTAGAGGAGAATTTTGTACGAAGTTTTAGTTAAATTCATAATAATTAAACGCCAAATCCTTTTTCCGTTATCTTTGACTATTTCAATTATCTCAACACCTTCTAAAAGAAGAAAGGACATTCAATTGTATAAATATTAGATAATATAGAGAGATATATATTTGCATATATGATAATTTTGAGAGGGTGATAAACAATTTAGTTTTTAGTATCCCATTTCGGGGTTAATTATGGGAATGTGTGCTTACTTTTGCTTAATTGTGAATTATAATCGCATAATTTGTTGAGAGAAAATGTGAGTAACAACATTTTAATACTCCCAAGTTACACATAAGGCACAAACACACATATATACAGTCTCACCCTTCTCTCTTTACTCTACCCCCACCAACCACACTTAGTTTTTTTGTTGTTTTGTTTTAGTCCCCTATTCACTGACTGTCGTTATCCTTTTTTGAAGTCGTTTGGTAACTGTTCTCAATAAAAATCTCATTCGCTGACGCATAACTTTTACATTTAATTAGTTGTATTATCATCTCCCTTGTCAGTTGCTAATTGCTTTATTGCTGCTTTTCTTCCCTTTCTTTGCTTTGTTATTGTCTCTATTGCCTTCACTTTCTGCTCTTGCTTATCCTTTTTGGTATTTTGCTGTCGCAATTTTATCTTATTGTGTCCTCCCGACGACAGGTTATTGATTTTTGCTCTGTAAAATTGCTAAAACAAAAACCTCCTCCTTCTTGAAAATAAAATAAAAAAAAACTAAAAGCGGGAAAGATGAAAAAAATCTGCTGCCATCTAAAGTCAGCTGGTAATTCATAAACCTTCTGAACATTGTGTATTTGACCTACATATGCTCGCTGCTTGACTCTGAATCTGCGTTGACTCCTTGGGCGACGACGACGACACAGAAGAGATACCAGCAGAAGCAGCAGCAGCGGCAGCAGTGTGTCTGAGTTGGAGTCTGGTCATGTCATATGAAAACAACTAGATGCAAACAGCTAAAAGGGCAGAGGGGGATTCCGGACAGGGACGAATGTTAGTTATGTTCTAGCCCAGAATATGCGAAATCTTGTTTCCCTTTAAGTAGAGCAACTTTAAATTAGCTAGAGATATGGAGTATATTTTCTATTGCATACTTTTGGCCTTAATCTAGTCAAAGTTGAAATTTTGAACCATTTTTTGTACTTGATTAGAATAAGTCTTATTCATGAAAAGCTGGGAATGGGGAAGGATAAAGGGCAGAGCAATTTAAGCAATGAAATAAGTCATATTAATCGATGGGAATTATCATTGATATCAAAAGTTGCAGCAGCTTTAAAGGTTTTATATCGTTCTATGGAAGGAAATTTCCTTGTGCGAAGCCACTGAAAGAGAACAAATAATACTCATCTAAGTCACGAGACAAAATAACTCTTTAAGAAAAGTTCAGATATCTATACCGACAATTTTGTAGTATTTAGCTTTGATCTATAACTCTAAAGGAAATTCTTTATATTTAAATATTACGCTTAAGACCTATAGCAAAAATAAGTTATTGTTTGAAATTCTGAAAGGACATCCTTTGCCATTTGCCACTGTCTAGGTGAACATCTTGTTAGGGTCTAGACCACCAATTACGTTACGTTTGAAAGTTATGGCATAAAGTCAAACACGACGTTGTCTATATGTATATATAGAGATGTGGTAACCGATTTTCTTATGAAACAAAGTTTTCCCTTCATTATCGCAAAGTGTTGAAAGCCACTCCAGAGAGTATGTCAAAAAAAAAGAAGCAGAAAAGAAAAGAGAATAGTGTCCCATGTCTTGACTTGCATTTTTGGTCTTGTCGTCGTCTTGGCTCGCGTCTCGTATTTTATTTTATCGCCAATTTCGCCGCATTTTCTACTCCCTCCTCAGTTTTTGCTCCCAATTCAAGAAGAAAAGATTTTCTTGCATGTCGCTTTTAGTTTTTGAATTTGTGTGTGTGTCTGGCTGTAAGCGTGTGTGTGTCTCGGGCATCCGTTTCGTTTCAGTTTGTTGTTTTGTTTGTTTGTTTGTTTGCTTTGCTTTGCGTATGAGTGCTGCTGTTGCCTTCTTTCTCCTTGCCTTCTGTGTTCAGCGTGTCCCTTTTTGGCAGAACTTCGTCTTCTTCTTCTTCTGCCTCCGGCCACGCCCACACGCATGTAAGCGAGGTGGATGGACTTGAGGGGTTTTCTGCTAGTGGGTTTGGCGAGAAGCGTACTCTCATTTCATTCACGAGCAATTTATTCGTCCATTAGAGAGACAGAAAGGAAGGACGAGAAAGGACAACACAACTGGCCCCCTTCTAGGATTTCCACTGTGGGCATGTGTGTGTGTGTGTGTTTCTGTATTCTGCCTTGTCCTCTTTTGTTTCGCTTAAGTGTGTGTAAGGATTTCCCGAGGTCCTCTTTTTGCCTCTCTCGTCGTCGTTGTTCCCCCGCCGCCGCATCATCGCCCGGCGGCTTCATCATGTGTTGTCCTTGTGTAGTGTCTAAATAAGTTGAGAGTCAACTTACAAAGTAAACCAAAA
This sequence comes from Drosophila equinoxialis, assembly GCA_018150345.1. Lineage (NCBI taxonomy): Eukaryota > Metazoa > Arthropoda > Insecta > Diptera > Drosophilidae > Drosophila > Drosophila equinoxialis. The sequence goes on along the minus strand of JAECWI010000868.1, from coordinate 2,191,760 downwards.
GATTCTTAATTGGAATTTTACAAATTCGTTGTTCCTTCGTCTTGCAAGAGTGAAAGAGACACAGACTGAAAGACACGACAAGAGGGTGGGGGAGGGGAGAGGTCCTGGCTCAAATAACTTATGGCATATATGAAAAATGAACAACAAAAACACAGAAGAAAGTAAAACTTAAATATGTAACTCTTATCATAGACGACTGCCAGTGTGTGTGTGTGTGTGTGTCTGTGTATGTGGGTGGGGAGGGTTTGCATGGGGTTGGCGGGAAGGTATATCTATGTCCTCCAGGCGTTAAGTGAAAAATTCTTCTAAAGGATTACAAAAATTCGTAGCATCTTTTCCTTCCAGTTTTCGTATTGGTAATGGTTAAACTGAAAGACGGAGAGGTTTGTGGGGTAAGTTTTTTTTCGAGTTCTTTTCTTTCTTTTTTTTGGGTGGTAGTTCAGGGGATTGACTGGGATTTGTGAAGAAAATGTGACAGTTGAGAAACTTGCTTGAAGAATTGATTGAAGGTTTCCCCCTTTCTGACAGCCGAAGCTTTTGTAGATTAGTAAAGGTTTGCGCTTGAAATTTGATTAGGGTAGGTCAATGCAAATAATAAGCTGATTACGAGATTACATACAAACACACAATCATACACACACACACTCTGTCTCTCCCTCTCTCTTTCTCTCTCTCTCTCTCTAATTCTCTCCATAAAACATATGTCACAAAGAGATTATAAAATAGAATATACATATCTACTATTATAATTCAAAAGGCAGGAAAACAAGGTCTGCTTATTAGTGTGATTTGATCTCTCAATCGAAAATCCTTTTGAGAATTATAGAGTCACATATAGCAGGAAACTTTTCTTAGTACAAAGACAAATGAAATTAATCGGGAATGTTAAACAAGGCAGATCTTAAATGGGGATTCTTAAATTCTGAATTCCGGATTTTCTTTTGCAGGAAAATTGTATTCAATAATATTCGAAAAAGGATACAAATTTAAGAAAGTTTTAGAACTATCTATCTAATAACCAGTATTTCTTTTGCCAACTATAACCCAATAGGGAAAACAGAAAATTGCCCATACAATAAAACAAAATCTCAATTGATGATGTATTAAATTATATTTCTCAAGTATGGGATTTATCATATAATCCTTCATTTAAAATTATTAACTTGAACACAATAGATCAATCAATGACAAGGAAAGAACTCGGTAGGGCATTCTACTTACTTCCGAATCATTAAAGACAATCCCAAATCAATCCCAAAACAAATCCATCCCCATATACTTAAGTCATTAGGTATACAGTTCTATAGTTATCGTCTGGCTCGACCCTCTCTCTCGCTCTCCTCACCCACCATAAAGGGCAAGAAAAGGAAAAGTACCCAGAGAATCAAGGAAAGAAGACAAAAAAAAAAAATTGCCTACAAGCTGTCATATTTTATGATTCATTTAGCCCCCATTCAGTCTCACAAATCGGGGAGCGAGAAGCGAGGAAGCTGCCAAAGCAATTTCATTTAATTAATTTTTAATTTATTTTTATTTAATTTTAATTTTTATTCTTTTTTTTGTACTTTTCAACCACCTCCCCTCATACGGTCCATAAAAAGACGTATAAACTCTCAACCCAATCAAATCAAACCCAAGCCGAGAGTCATCCATCATCATTGAGCAACTTGAACCAAAAAAAAAAAATATATATATATACATATATATGTATAAAATGGAAAACCGAATACTTTATTTATTGTCAAATATGTCAGCAATATGGGGACGGACACAGACAGACAGACAGATGAAGAGGGGGGTACTAGGCAGGCAGGGGGTAGGGTGAATTTTTATATCAATTTATAATTTTTCTACCCTGACTAAATAAATATGAAATATAAAAGAATTTCTTGTTGTTTTTTTGTTTAGAGTATGGAAAGAGTTGGGAAGAGTTGAGGTTAAGTTGAAAGTTGATTAATTGTCGTGGCAGGGATTTCAAGGCTACACAAAAAGGGACTAGCACGTTAATTGCTCGAATGAATCCACGAGTTATGAAACTCCCATCCACTACACAGAGTTTGGTCTGTCCCTCATTCTTCTTTGCCATTCCACAATTTCTTCGTCTTAGTCCTTATATCTCTCTTTTCTGTTTAGCTTGAGCTTGGGCACTGTGATTACGTAGTATGCGATTATAATTTTGTAAAAAGGATTAGGTGCATATTACGCAAGGAGCAAACGAACCGCGAAACCTTGAGTAGAGCACCAGAAGTAAAAGTCCATAGAGTCAGCGACGAGAATGATGATGGAGATGAGGGGGACTTCGGAGGACATTGTGTTATGGGAGGATGTGGGCCAGAGGTATAAGTGGTTGCTGTTGGAGACTCAACACAGCTGCTTAGCTGCCTTTGTAGGACGTCCCGACTACTACACCAATTTTCTAGTAATTATTGCCCGTGTATAATCTTTATTATGGCTGTTGTTGTTCTTGTTCAGCTTAACTAGAAAGTAAAAAAAAAAATAAATAGAGAATGAGATCTGGAATGCGCTCCATTAAGCTGTTGACAATGACATTTTTGAGGCACGCAGCAGTGGGTGGCAGATGGAAGGACAACAAACCGGTAGTTTGTAATACGAGCGAGACGAGGGAGGGATGGAGAAAAACCCAAAGATTTTTAGTAGCTTTACTGACACCAGAGCCAACGTTGCGTAAAAAGCCCAAAAATGATAAGAGCTAAATACACACACATATACACACTAGCCGACAAACTTTTCAGCTGAGCAGCTTAAATAGGTTCAACAGGAGAGTTAATGCCTTCTATACTCTACTCTCTGACTCTCACAAAGTGGCTTAAACTGCAAAACTCAACTAAATCGGCTCTTTTACGCCCCTTCTCACCCATCAAAACGTTGATTGTAGAAAAATTTGGCCAATTATGAGATTTATAAACACGCTAAATGGTTTTTCAATCGTATTTGGAATCTTATTCGCGTTTTCTTTATCTTTAAACAATTACAGACAACGTTTATGCTGTTTCATTTCATTTAGGTTTCGTATTCAGTTTTTTCATTATCTATTGAAATTAAAGTGAGCAAAGACTTAAATGAATTTCCATTAATTAATGTTTTATAGCACATTTTCAGTTTTAACTCATATGCAAATAACTTTATTGAGCAAATATTTATTGCAAAATATTGTCATCCAAAGAACTAAAATACATGAAAAAAACAAAGGTAGGTACATGACTATTATTGATTCATTTGTTTGGTCGGCTTTCATGTTGTCATTTGTTTTTTTTAACACATATGTATCACTTATTCATCTTAAAAATCCATGCATTAAAGTTGTAAGTTTGATCAATTGTTATTCTAAATATTATGATATATTGGGAAAATAGATGGTGATAGTTATTCAAGCTAAGATCAAGCTAAAATTCAGTCTTTAGTTTTCCATAATCTAATAATACAGATGAACAATATATAGGATAGACAGGTTTAGACAATGGTGAAGCACATGTTAGGGACAAATTTTACAGCCATTTATGTATAACCAGAATAAAATTATTTGAGGGCACAAGTTCAAAAGGTTTTTCACACTCACAGGAAAAGTGTATTTTTATGTGAAGGATACACGGTCAAGGACCACCCACTTAACATAACACTGACTACAATTTTAAAGATCAGACTCGTCGAGCCCGTCGCTGGCAACATAACCAGCTGTGCATAACTAAATAACTAAATACCCTCTAATGTGGAAATCGACATCGAATAACACTTATGCTCTGCACACACTTTTTAATTACATTTGGTCGACCGCCCGCATTGCTTGCTCTATAAAATTCTAACAAATTCTGTAAAAGGAAACAGTTCACGCAACAATGAATTTAATTATATATTTATTTGATGAATGCAATTTAAGATTTCACACACAAATACACACACGGACTCACACACACGTTTATGATGAAGAAATGATATAACACCTTTTCGTTATTCTTTTATACAATAAGCAAAAACCACAATAACAACAGAAACGAACAAAAAAAAAAACAATAAATTATGCACAACAGAATCTTTCAGCGTACAAAAGCGAAACAAATTAAATAACAAAATCCATAGATAAGGTAAGACAGCAGAGAGAGAGAGAGAGAGTGTGTGTGTGAGACAGAATGAGAATTCTTCGTTTTCGATTTCATTTTCGCCTACCTGAGCAAACGAAAGTAGAACCCAGCTCAAACGTCAACGCTCGTCATTGTCTCTTGAATGGACATTGATGGTGGTCTCTGAGACGACTCCTGGGCATAATTTGTAATGTCCGACACGTCAAAGGCGCGAGAGAGCAAACTACCCACTAGTTGTATATTAGGTGGGAGAATGAGAAAGGAAAACCAGCGAGAAGTTTCAAAATACGGAGGCGGAGGTGGAAGAGCAGGGAGCAGAGTATAGCAAGGCTCAATGCAGGTGCAGGGCATTGAATGGCCACGCACACAGGAAACGCCACTTCGTGAATTTCTAATGAGATCAAGTGGATGGAGTGGATGGCTCTAAAAGAGAACCACACACTCACACAAACACACGCACAAAGAGAAAGCCCCTCTCCCCCTCTTGTAAAAGGCGATTGGGTCGCTGCTTTATGCTCATTACGTAAGAAAAAGGTGTATCCAACTTCTTTCTGTGTGTTTTTTTTCCTGTTTTTCTGTTTGGTGGCGCATGTGTGCAAGCATTTACAAGCTTTTTATTAAATTAAAGTGTGTAATAGGGCGCCGTCGACCCGCAACAAACGACTTTGCCTTCTTATCGGCTTATAAAAGCAACAACAACATCAACAAAGGCAACAACAACAAAAACGTCATAGTAATTATGACGTTGGGTTTATGGTAATTTCCCAAAAACTTCTCAGAGCATGAGGCAGGATGAGTGTCTGGGGCAAAATGACTAGAAATAAAAACCAAGTCAAATGAGAGGTTCATGTGAAAGCATTTTGAAAGAAAACCAACAAACAAAGACGTTAAAGCCTTGAGATGGCAAATAGCGCAAAGAATTTTATGAAACAGGAATCAAAACACTGCAGAAAATATTTTTAAAATTCTATGTATTAAATCCAATTTGATGACTTTATCAGAAGATTTTCTTAGTCGAATTTGTAGCTAGAACAATGTTAGAACTTGGCCTGTCTGGAAGCTTTTTTACCCCTTTCTTTCAAGCTATATCTAATTGTAAGATCTAAGCTAACTGTGTATGTTTACAAATATAGTTTGAAATATTTATATTTGAATCTGTAGAATATGTGATTAGAAGCAATCTTCCTCCTACCTTCTTCCTTTTACAAAAATTTTATCTACAATATTTTGTTTAAATTAAAGCCTCATTGTATGAATGATCAATTTGTTCATTATATTAATTTAGTTTATTAAAATATAATATATTCATACCTTTTTAGATATATACAAAACTTTTTCAGTTTGTTCTTTGCTTTTTAACTTGAATCATTGTTAGGTTAATAAATTTTTAATTCAACAAAGGGCTGAAAATTTTGTTGGTTGCATTGCATTTAGTTGAGTTTTGTGAAAAGTAAAAGAGAAAAGAGTTTCTCTGACTATTTGTAACATGCATTACAAATTAGTTGACAATTAATTAAAGTTTGAAACTTTTCCCTTGCCCTCATTCTGTTAGTTTCGTTTTGATTGTCAAGGACTGAAATTATATTATTCAAGCGTACATAACAGACGTAAACCTTATGCAAATATAATTTTTCATTCATATACAGTTTTGTGTGTTTGCTCTGTGATTAAAATTCAAAACGGAAAAAAAAGAATCATAAAATGAATAATGTCTGACATTTAGCATTATCTAAGCTAGTCATAATCATTATGTGGAATAGACAAGGCATAACCCAAATTATTGGCATAAACCTTCTAGCCTTCGCCCCTCGTTTGCTATCAGTGAACTCCCTTTTGTCATCTCGCCTCACCTCTGCTTCCACCTCCACCTCCACCTCCGCCACGCCCACTGCATTAACTGACACATTACTTAACTTCCGCTTCCTGACTGAGGCGCACATACGCACTTTTCATGTAGATAATTTCACAGTTCTTTGGTCGCGCACGCATTTCTCGCATCCATTCTGTTGTGTCTGTATGGCTGAATGAGTGGTGTGTGTGTGTGCGTATGTGTGTAGGTGTGTGTGTGACAGAGAAATTAAATTTAAACGCAAGGCAACAATCCATCATCTGGTAATTACTGCGTCAACACGTCAGTCGGCCGCAGTACCATCAGAAAGAACGGAAAGCAAAAGGTGGAAGGTGGGTACAGTCTCACCAGCTATCCCACCCACACTAGCACACACACACACATACCCACACTTACATACACAAGCGTATATACAAATGACTTTGACTTGTCATAGCTTCCGTCAAATTTAAGAGATTTTCGGCTCAAGACAAAGATCAGGCCTTTAGACAGATGTTTCCTCCTTTTTCTCTCTTCCTTTTTTTTATGGGTTTTCGGTTATATATTTTTTGGCTATGCCTCATTAGATAATTTTGTTTTTTTTTTTTTTTGCTCTAACCGATAGATAATTTGTTGAATTTTTTTCTTTTTGTTATTATTTTGTTTTTGGCAATTAAGTTTCAGGCGGAGGAAATGTAATTGACAGTGCACCGCAATTTGAGGGCGTTACGCTGGGCGTGTTCTTGTTGAAACTCTAATGAAATAACCAAGGGGTGCACAAAAACGGAAACAATATTCTACTATATACTTTATATGTTCATATATAGACTTACTGCTATAGGGTTGTTTTCCTTCGATGCCCCCTTCAACATATTGGCGAAGTTTACTTTTTCCATCTCTCTCAGCGGGTGCGTTTACCAGATTTGCACTTGGGCGGTCTTCTAGGTAGGTAAAAGAGGCGAGAATACGCATGGTGGTTGAGAAGAGCAGAGAGGAGAAGGTAACGAAAGGGAAAAAGAGCCGGGAGGGGGGGTGGTATGTGTACTGATGTAAGAACATAGTTGCAAATCTACTTTCAACAAGAGGCGACAGGCGTCTAATTATGTTGATAGATGACTTGAAACGATTTGCCGACTTTCCTTTGTGTGCCATGCCGCAAGGCCGTGAGAAGAAAGTATGTATGTATGGATGTATGAATGTATGTAGTAGGCAGCATGTATGTATGTATGTACCTATATGATTAACATTTATTATTGGCTAAAGGGTTTTAAGATGTTTAGACAAAAAATTATCCATGTTGTTTCCATTCCCAATAAATTTTCTTTAGATTTATGGCCTAAACAACAGTTGTATATGAGTTTGGATCGTTTTTTGCCATGTTTATATTGAGTAAGCTTTAAATATGTAAGCTTTGCTTTACCCAATTGTAATTCTATAGTATATATGATCTTTCAATTTTAAAAAGGTTAGCCAAGAGAGAGTTTGGAGCTACAGAACTATAGACAATATACTTTTTAATTTAATAAGGTGTATATTAATTGTTCAAGATAGAGCTTTTATATAGTTTTTAGAAATGGAAATATAATTTTTAGAAATTAAAACATACAAAAAACTTAAATTTTTGTCATATACTAATGTACTGTTTAATAAGACAAACTAATAGTGTGGTTAAAAGGTTTGATCTAAATAAGATATGAATCAGAGATTTTACTATAGAATAAACAGAAAATTTAAGATGGAAGAAGTTTAGCAAAAAACCAAACCTTGATTGACGTAATTTTCTGTAGTAGAAATACACATACATACATACGTAACTGTATATTGTGTTAATGTATATATGTATATATATATGTATCTGGGTATATTTAGTCGAGCCTCAACAAAATCCTCTCAACAAATTTGTAGTGCATTAAGGCCCATTCATACAACACGCACAGCAGGACATCTCAACCACAAAACTTGCTCCACACTCATCATATAAACACACATACACATCCTCAAATACAAATACATGCACACGCATAAGCATACATAAAGCATTTTTCGGTAAATTATGAAATTATAAATACACACACCCAACGACGTCTGGACGAGAAAAGTAATTTAATTGTCGCAAATATGTCGAAAACAGCTTTTCAGCTTTTCCACTAACATAAACCAAAAACAACCGACAACAACAACAACAACATCAGCCGGAGAAAAAGAGAACAACAAAAAAAAAGTTGGAGAAATAATAAGTGGAAATTATAATTACAAGTCCTCGCATGTGGTCCGCCAATCCCCATTCTACACCCGCAACTGCCAATGTCTTCCCTCCATCAACCGCCCACCCACTGCATCTGAGAAATAGAAATTAAAGTTACTAAAAACAAAATGTATGTGTGTATGTATGTATATGTAAATGGCAAATTGGAGAAGAAATTTTAAGTAGCGCTTCATAATTTATGACCATCCAAGGTTATTTATGCCAAAGTGTCAGTTATATGATATTTAAATATGACCATAAAATTTACATATGTATGGGAATTTTTCCCCTCCCTCTCTCTATCCGCCAACCTACTCTCTTTCCCTCTCTCTCTCTCTCTCTCTTAACTTTAATTTTTGTGGGTTGTTCTGAAAACGATTTAAGTGAATTAGAAGAAGAATTCTTTTTGAAACGTTCATTCAAACCAATAGATAATGAATTCTTGTAGAGAAATGGAAATTTTATAATATATAATTTTTAAAATTTTAGTACAAAATATTGCCTGAAAGTTAAATTCGTACAGCCATTTAAGCAATTTCCAATACTAATCAACCCAAATCAACCTGATAAATCAATTATCGTAGAGTGAGTTGGGTCCTTAAATTAGCGATTGCCCGAAAATTAATGTTAATTTGGGTTTCATTTGTGGCATGCCAACATGTCAATAGCCCAAGATATTGTTAATTTATTGTAATTTTTTGTTATTCTCTAACTAATCTCAATCGATATCCTTTACAATAATATTTGCCATTTGCCAAAAAGTATGCTTTGAAATTCAGAACGCACTTGTTCTATACATACATCTGTATGTATGTATGTATGTATACACAAACATATATAAATTTTAATGGCATTGTGTGCGTGTGTCCCTCTGTGTGTGTGTGTGTGTGATGGGTTGAAACGATTTATGATGCGCCACGCACGCGGTTAATTAGACACAGCAAAAAAAGGAGGCCACAGCTGAGTACGGCGGGGAGTAGAGCCGGGAGGGGTTTGAATGGAATTGAAGGGGAGCCGAATCAGTAATATGAAGTAAGGAAAGCATTGTGGCATCGTGTCGGCAAGGGGTGAGTAAAGAAGAAGGGAGCTTAGCCAGCCATGTTGTTGTTGTCGTTATCCTTTTCAATGTCACACACGACGCATCATGTTTTTATCTAGAAAGCACCAAAAGCTCCACCTCCCCATTCGCTTGAACTGAACAGTGGAAATCGCCAAGCCAGAGCTCAGATTTCACTTGCTATGTCCCAGAGTCTTAGTTGGCATGGGGTTAACTAAGAATTTTGCCTTTATTTTTATTTATATGACTTTGCATGCTTTGAGCGAGAGAGAAAGACAGAGAGAGAAAAAGAGAGAGTTGACAATACTTTTGTTTTGATTTCATTATGTTGACTACGCCTATGGCTTGGCATGTTGTTTGGGGGGTCGCTCTCCAGCACTTTTAGCTATGTGTTTTCGCTTTGCTTATATCATTTAATCTTTAATATCCTTTCTCAGCATTGACTTTGGTCTTTTTCTTGCTGTTGTCTCTCTGCGTTTCTTTTCTTTTTGGGCGTTTGTTGTTGTGACGTCTTGTCTTATATGTGTGGAATGGGTGGGTAGTCTTAGCCTAGATTTATCACTTTGTCACACACACACACCCATACATGCATACTTTTATTACATATATACATATATATAGATGGATACACACACTGGCAAAGATTTTAATGTTTTTCTTGTTGGCTTCTGCTTTGTCTTGTTTTCTTTGTTTTTGTTGCCAAAAATATCTTTATGCCTCATAAGTTTAATTTGGCGCAAATTGTTTTTATTTGCCAGACGACAGTATGAACAGAAAACACGAAAAAAAAACCCCAAACAGAAACATAGCCCCGAAAACAGGGTTGCCACATACATGTGTGATTCGTTTTCGAATGTCATTAGTATAATTGAAAAAAATTGGCCCAAGGCCAACCGACGAACAATAAAAGTATAAGTAACAAAAAAATAATAATAAAACAAAAAAAAAAATACATTCTATATAGTAGAAGAAGCAGCAAAAGAACAGAATAAAAGGGACTACACGAAACGAACGTACCACGAAATCCAATAAAAATATCTGTTTTTTTTTCCACGACAACTTGAACTGCATGTGCATATAAATTTTCAGCCAGTTGACATCCAGCAAATGTACATGAGATATGGCTTAGATTGAGTATACACACACACACACACATAGAGATAGGTATAGTATATATGTATGTACATAAATCCGCATGTTACTGCATAAAGTTTTATTTATTCAATCAGATGGCAACCTACGAGATAGAGATATGCAAAGCATTGCCAAAGAGAATGCAGGGGGTAAAACAAAAAGTCCATTCAAAACACATAAACTAAATCCTAAAATTTTTGTTAACAATTTCTAATATGAGCCAGCCAGACTAAAGAAAGACATTTTGTTTTAATCATTGCAGAAGAGAAATCGTGGGAAATGGTGGTGCTATAGGCGACCAATTAGAACCTGATTATAATATTAATGGCAATATCTTGTCAAAATGCTATTAATAATTCCATTTGAAGAGTATGAGCAATTGAATTAATAACCCTTTGTTTCTTTTGCAATATCAAAGCAAAACAGGTAATCAATAGAAGAAAGCATTTAGCATAAATAAGGATTCGGTATTTTAATCCAATGTGAAACATTTTTATATAAATACATACAAAGGTAAAATAAAGATTTGCATTTAAAATAAATTTTCTGAAATCCTGGCTAGCTTTTGGCAAGAGTTTTATCAAAATTGTTGCCATGTTATTGAGACAATTTTATGACTGTGCATCTTTAGTTTACAGCCAATTTGATTGGGCTTTCCTTCGTCCGCCCCAAAATGTATGCTATCAAAATGAGAATAATAAAATTTTATTCTTCCTGAATTAATTGCGACAATTTACATTTAAATTTGAGTCGATTTCATGTCTATCTTTCTCTCTCTCTCACTCTCTCTCTCTCTCTCTCTCTCTCTCTCTCTCTTTATCGTATTATAATCATAAACATTTCTTCGTTTCTAAAACTTTGCAGCGTTTTTTTTTTGTTTGCTTCAGCTTGTTGTTGTTTTTAGTTTTTGTGTAAAAGTAACTATTGATTACTTTATCTGAAGGTAAGTGAAGCAGATATAACCTCATTTTATGACCAACTTAGAGATATATCTCTCAATAGTCATATATACCTACATACATACATACATACATATTGTATATGCCATGTATAAACAAAATTTATGTTATACCATTCATTCATACACCTCCATCTCTTTCGGTTTCTGTTCCTCCCTATGCCGTTCACCGTACATTTTGCTTTGCTTTTCTCCGCACATTCAATAGATTTTGCTAGTGCATATAAAATAAATAACATTTTATGTTTAGGAAAATATTTTTGCATAGATACATGAAAATAAAACTACTTCAATTTACAACAAAATAGCGATAGGGCTAGCGACAGAGAGAGAGAGAGAGAGTAAGTACAATGCACAGTAAAACTCTTCAAGTGATTCGTTATTATTGGAGAGAAATTTTTATGTAAATATATAGGTTTTCTTTTTTTGGGTTTTGCTGCTCTTCTAGTCATTGGAAGGGCGAGCGGAAACGGGGGCACAAAGATATACACAAGTTTATTATGCTGTGTTTATCAATTGATTTGATCTTAAGCACTCTTTTGGATATTTATTACAGCAAAAAAAAAAGAGAAGAAGGAAACTACTAGGAAATACAAGAGTCAAACAGAAAAAGAAGAAGAGAAGAAAAAAAACCAAAGACACAGAAAAGCAGGGTAAAAGCAAAGTCAACGTAAGAGGAGGGACACGAGATCTAAAGAGATGTTTTCTCCCCGTACATACATACATTGTATCGTTTTTCTCAAAGCTCTTAACTGATTGTTTGTCTTGCCAACTCTCTAACAACTATTTATACCATACACCCATAGGGTGAAATGGTATATTAAAGTCGCCAAAATGTATGTAACAGGCAGAAGGAAGCTTTTCCGACCCCATAAAGTATATATATTCTTGATCAGCATCAACAGCCGAGTCGATCTAGCCATGTCCGTCTGTCCGTCCGTCTGTCCGTCTGTCCGTCTGTCCGTCTGTCCGTCCGTATGAACGCGTAGATCTCGGAGACTATAAGAGATAGAGCCACCAAATTTGGTATGTAGGCTCATGTAGTATGTAGAGTGATCAAGTTTATTTCAAATTTTTGCCACGCCCCTTTCCGCCCCCGCAATTCAAAAAAAAACGTTTATCTCAAAAAACTATTGTAGCTAGATACACCATATTTGGTATGTATATTTGCTTAGTAAATGCGCTCATTTTGCATGTATAAAGATTTTGCCACGCCCCTTTCCGCCCCCCGAAATTTGAAAAACTCGAATATCTTGCGTAATTTTTTACCTTGTGCAATCAAATTTGGCACACTTAAATTTGATACTAATACCCAGCAAAATACCAAATTTGATCAAAATCGGACAAAAAATAGCTGAGTTATGCATATAAACGTTTTTGCATAAGGCCAGAGATGGCCGTTGGCGGGTGGGGGCGCTAGGGTGCTTATATGCATAAGTGCGCGAGATACTGAAATATGCTTGTAAAAAGCATGTGAACAGAATTTCTTAAAATAGGCAAATGCATTAGTTATTACAAATTTGAAATATTTGTTTTACTGGTGTATGGTATACCCAAGTCGGCGAGACGACTTACTTACTTCATTTCTATATTAGAAACACAAGCCAAACTGGGCACAAGGTGCAATTGTCTGTCTGTCTCTTTGTGTGAGTGTGTGTGTGTGTGTGTGTGTATATGTTTGCTTGATATTTATTTGAATCTTGACTGTGTCTCCTAACTCCATACCATACAGTCCTCCTATGCACACTCTCACACACACACATATGTATATAGTTGTATGTATGTGTGTTTATCTTCTTGCTCTTCTGCCATTTTTAGCAAAAGCGAATTTCATTTGAAATTGAACTTGTTTTTGCGCCAATAAATTGTATAGCCAAAGTATTTTGATTGCTATAGAGCGGTGAGCTGTGGAGGACGTACAAACGAGTGGTGGGAAGGGGGAGGGGACTGCTAAAGGGGGTGGTTAAACAAACCTGTGTTCAATGTAGTATTTCCGGTTCACAAACAAATAAAAACAACAACAAGAAAAGAAAACTGAAAACCTAAAGCTACTAAATGCCAAAGCAATAGGCTAAAGTAAATCAAGCAAGTAGAGCATAAAACGGGGGACACAAAAGGAGGAAATAGGAGGGGCAATGTAGGGTTAGCAAGTTTAACTAAAACTTCTTCTCCCTAACTGTCTGTCTGTATGAGTGTGTGTCTGTGTATGTGTATGTGTGTGTGTGTGGCGAAAACTCGTTTGAGCAATTCAAATAAATATCACCATTTATTTGTTGGGGGCGTCAAAGGAAAAGTTAATGTACTAATTTCTCAATTGAAAGCTAAAATTGAAGATAGGGGAGATAGAAAAACTCATCCATTGAAAAAGATAGTTGATAGGGTAACAAATAGAGCTGAAAACGAATAGAGTATACTCTTTGTTATGTCCAAGTTTGCAAAGGCGTTTAACCATGCCTAAAACTAATTCAATTTCTCATAATTCAATTGAAAACTATTTTTGAAATCATTTTGTCATGCACTTCATTTAATTTTCCAACATGGTCATTTCTATAGCATACTTTGTTGGGCCATTCTGTATTTAGAGACCTTTCTTATATTATAAAAATAATGATTCAAAACTTTACAAAAAGGGCATGTTTAGAGCAGATTGTGTTTAATAATACGTTTTTATCTAACTCTCTTTATTAAATCTTAATTCGAGTCGCGACATAAATTGTTATTATATACATATACCCAATGTTATACTCTAACTTTATCTATAACTTCTTCATGTTCTGCTACAAAGCACATCTCAAAAAGTTTTGTCGGCTTGTGGCTTTAAAACTAAACAGTGCACTTATCTTATTGAGCAGCCAGACAGCCAGCTACTAACAGCTCTAGAAGCAGAAGCACCACCATCACCAGCAATAGCATCAACAACGTTATCCTCATCTTCCACATCCTCATCATCATCAGCAGAGAGTTAATGTTGGTAAACTACGCCAAGAACGAGAATACTATGGGAAAAGCAGCGATAGAAAACTTGAAAAACTTGCCAAAAACGACTTTGAATTGGGCAAAAGGCGCTTCATAATAATTACCACAAAAGCATCACCAAGAGAGAGAGAGAGAGAGAGAGAGAGAAAGACACAGATAGATGGATGAAAAAGAGAGTAAGAGTGAGAAACCGATTGAAAAGTGTGTGGAGGAAGTGGGACATGGCCACTACACGGGATCTGCCTCCTGGCTTGGCTTTTACGCTTTGTCGATTCGTGCACAAACAAACAAATCAACTTTGGATAATTATTGCACATCAATCGTCTGCTCCATCTTCTCCTCTTCCTCCATCCATATTAGGAGGGAAAAACAAAAGCCACTGCAGGAGCAGGAACAGGAACAAGAACCATGATGAAGGAGCATCCAATGTACAGTATGAGAAGTTTTTGCAATGCGGCAGCAACAGTAACATTGGCATGGTTATGAGGGAGGGAATATGGCGTGGGTGAAAAAGCTATACCATCAAATGCCGCCTGAGGTGATTCCCTCTTGATGCTTTTGAAACTTTTTCGTGTGGTCTTTGCGTACATTTGTCTGATTTGGCAGTCATAGTCATCGGCATCATCATCATCATCATCAGCAGCAACAGCAACACCAACACCAACGAGCATTGAGTATCGCCTCCATGGACTACCATCGTCTCCATCGTTGCCTGTCATCTCTTTTCATTGAAATCGTTACGAGTAGTTTCCATTTCGCTTACAAAATTTCGTGCTGCAATAACCGCAATAATGCTTTCCCTCTCTTAGCCTCACTATCTCTTTAGTTGGTTGCCCTTGCTGGCATTGATTGTCGATATATCGGAATGGGCTAGTTTTTGTAGCGGTCGGCTAGGGAGGAGGGGATTGTCCTGGCATTTCATACATACATACATACATATCTATCTATAGTACAATGCACATCACTTTGAAGCACATTGTAAATTTTAACTCTGATGTCATCATAATTGACCAAATGAAGCTAAGGAATTTTCAAATTTACATTTCTATCCCTCTCTATCTCTATCTCTCTCTCTCTCTCTAAGGAACAAAGGGCAAACATTTCATTGTAAAAGTTCAACTTGGGCTACTAAATTGCTTCAAACAGAGTTGAGCTCAGTTTGCTCTCTCCCATTAGAGCATTCCGATTAGAATGATTTCAAAATAATGAATTAACATTTGTCAAAGAGGCAAAATAAAGAACGAGAAAAGGAAACAGGATTGGGAAATTTCAACGGAATCGTTGTCTTGTATTACAAATTCCACGACCCTACAAAAACTTACCCATTCCCTCTGACCCCTTAGTATTACATTTATTTCAACCGTATACCTCAATCAAATTGTGTGTGCAACAAATTTGTCTGCAACAACAACAGCAACAAAAAAGAAGAATTTCTGTCATTTCCTCTGCAAAATCAGGCTTAAATTATATTATCCTCACCCGGTGCCTGGGCACAGAAAAAAGAAGAAAACTTTAACTTTTTACTGACCCACAAACCGAATAAAATAAAAATAAAAGCAAAAAAAAGAACGTAAAAATAAAGAAGCAACTTTGATCTAGTTGGGTAAACTATTTAAGTAAAGGCAACCTTTTGGCCGTCGGACCAAAAATAAAAACCAAAGCTCAAACGCACGTCTCCAGTTTATTAAATTTGTGGCAACACTTGGATCAAACTAAGGGGTGGAAGGGGGGAATGAATGGATGGATGGATGATGTGCTTAGGCAGGAGGCAGTTGGCCAAAGTATGCGAACGGGCGGACTTATAGGGTGACAGGGGGGAAGAAGGCCAGAAGGAGTAAGAGTAGCAAGAGGTTGGCTGCCCCTGACATTTCTGCGGCTCAACTCAGAGTCATAAAATGATTGCATGCTCTACATAACAGCAACATAGAGAGCACACACACACACTAACGCACAGTCAGTCATACACAAAGACACACACACACACAGAGTTTGTGAGAGAGAAAGAAAGAGAGAACACACATCTACTTGCAAAACACTTAGCGGCAGGTAGAGCGTCGAAAGACAAATGTGGCATAGGGAAGGAAGTAAGTTTGGGTAATGCACTGCCCAAAAATTGTAAATTCATTTTCTTTTGTTCAAGTAACACTGTCCAACAAGAGTTTATAACAATTTAACAACTTTTAAAGAAAAAAATCGGAATCTCTTTCGTGTTCATCTTAAATCCACAATTCGCTTTCCAATCATCTATTAATCAATATATTAGCTCAAAAATATTTAACATCCATGTTTAATTCGAACATTAAACGAATTTCCATTTTTCGATGTTCGAGTTCGTTCTGCAAAATAATTCAGTTCAAATATTTAGTTTTTGGATAACAAATTTGTCTATCTCAATTTAATTTTTAGTTTTTATCATGAAGTTTATAAATTATAAACATATGGAGCATTAAAATGTGATTGCATTCACAAAGCAACTTTGTATATCGATAATTTTAGAATGTAATCTTTCCTATTAGTAGAGATAATTAAGTTTGCTAAAGGATGATTACATGTTTTCAGTCTACTTCTCGAATTTTGGCAACTTTTGTTAGCTAGATTTTATTTTTGTCAGTGTAGAATACTGAAACCATGGTGGGCTCCATCGAAAACCTCCCAGGCGTCATCATAAACATTACCAAAGGCAACATCATCATCATCATCATAATCATCAACATCAGCATCATCACAATGATCACAGGAGTCTCTTGCTCGCTCTCTCATTCTTTGTGTCTGTCTGTCTCATTCTTGCCCAGCATTAATGATAACAGGCCGAGCAGTTCCACCTTCAGGACTCCGGCGTCTCCTTGTTCTCTTCTCAAAGTCTGTGTATATGTGTTTGCGTGTGTTTCTCTGTGTGTGTGTGCTGGCAAATATGAAATTTATAGTTTTATGATGACTGCTGAGTGTGCCACTGCCAACGCCTTTTACGGCTGCTAGACCAACTAAACTTTACGAGCTATGTAGTGGTAGTGGTAGAAGTAAAAGAGTGGGACAAGAGAGAGGAGCCAAAACCCGGACGAATGCTGGCATAAATAAAATCATACAACTTGCTCTCTCGCTTCCACTTGAAGTGTGCAGGTCTTGGCATCTCGCTCAGTACCATTTATTTCCGCCTACTTGGGCGCCATTGCCGATTGCAGTCTTTCGCTTGCTCGCTCTCTATCAAAAATCTGCAGCATAACCAAAGCAAAAGTTCAAGTTTTATGTGGGAAAATTCTCTGTAAAAGTATGAGAATGGCGATGGCGAATGGCGATGGCAATGGAAATGGAAATGGAGATGAGGATGCCATGAGAAAATGGGTGGCAAGAAGAAATCCACTTTTCAACCGTTCGTTCTCTGCATGCCACAAATATGTTTTTGATTATTATGACTCTTCGAGATTATGCAATTTTATGAATATGAATGGGTTTATGTGCAGGTACGGCGCGAAATGAAATGAATAAGGAGGTGGATAACGAGAAAGAAATTTATGAACTGACTCTGTCTTGACTTCAACTATGCACACACACACACAGACACAGCTCAAACACAAGCTTGTTTGCCTATAAAAAAAAAAACTGAAATGAAAGCAAATTTTTGTGTTGGAAAATTTAAATCTAATTCTCCAACTGTCGACACTGTCAACTCGAATGAGTGACACATAGACTGAGTGACAGAAACAGGAGGAATAGTATATAGAGTGGGAACGGGATCTGCCGGCCAGCAGTCGAGCGGATTGAACCTTAATGTCACAGGCGGGTCCACACACACACACACACCTTGTCCGTACATAATATGGGCAAAAAGAATCATACAATGAACAGATATACTGGCAATTCTATCGGCTAAGAAGAATACGGTAAAACTCTACAAGTTTGAAAACGAATTCTACTAAAAGTATATATGAATATAGAAAAAAAAAATAACAAGTAAGGGAGAGAGAGAGAGAGAGAGGCAGAGGAGGGCATAAAGTAATCTTATTCTATAGATCTATTTTTCCACTTTGCTTAAGTTACATTTTTTTCCAGTTATCAGATCAGAAAAAAATTTACTAAAATTCATTTATCGTGTAGCAAAAGCAAAATGAAAAAGATTCCTGAAAATCTTTTACCATGAACTTCTCTTAGCTCGATGATATCTAAGCTTCTCTTTAACCCCAATCGACCTCATTTTTAGTTTCCCATATACCCTACACTTCTCTAGCTTCCACTTCCACACCCACTCTTTCTCAATCTCATTCTGTCCAAACGAAACCAGCTGATAAAAAACAACAAAATAGAAGAAAAAGCGACAACAACAAAAAAGTGCTAGCAAAAATGACTGCAATCTGTCGTCTCAACGTTGATGACATTTTGAGTGAATGAACGAGCCTATCTTACCCGCAAACACAATCCCGTACACATACCTACCCCGTCTCTATCTCCTCCTCCACCATCGACCTCTCCGTCATTCTACCACCACCAACGCCTCCTCTTCCGGGCACGTTTTTTAACAAATTGGTGTGATCCCGGAGTGACGCGTCATATTCGCAGACACTTTAGCAGCAACAGCAGCAGCAGCAGCAGAGAAATTGCCAACGAGTTGAGTTGTTGAGCCAAAAAACCAAAACATACGCAGCATTTATAAGGCACTACAGCCAGGAAACGAGAGCGAGTATTTGGCAAGGGGGATTCGGTGTGGTGTGCGGGAGGGGTAGTGGACGAAAAGTGCGGGTTAGTGGGGAGGTCATTGTTAACGCCCACTCAACTCTATGCCATTTTTGTATTGATGGCCTGTCTGCCGCACAGATTTTATATAAAGCCGCCCCAGAGCTTCGACTTTGATGTGTCTCCATGTGTGTGTGTATGTCTGTCTCTATGCGTATGTGTTTGTGTGAGTATGCTAGCCTTTGGCATCGGCATGCTTTTCTTTTTCTGGCTTGGTCTTGTTAGCGTATGCTGTGAATGGGAGGAGGGCGACGTAAACAAATCACTAAACAAAAAATATACATAAAATGTTCAATGCATTTATGGGGGGCAGAAAATTAAATGGAAGAGTATAACAACAACAACTTTGTTGCAGAGAAGCACAGACAAACAAATACTCTACCATCGCTTGCAAACTGCTATAGACATATGGTATGAAATAAATACCCAGAATAGTATGCTATAGAAATGTGTATTTGGCCACAGGTGCTGCTGGTCGATGTTTGCCCAAAATAGTATGCTATACAATTGTTTAAAATGACATCAATTCAAAAGTGCCCAAAAAAAGTATGCTACAATAT
Source organism: Drosophila equinoxialis (assembly GCA_018150345.1). Taxonomy (NCBI): domain Eukaryota; kingdom Metazoa; phylum Arthropoda; class Insecta; order Diptera; family Drosophilidae; genus Drosophila; species Drosophila equinoxialis. The sequence continues at coordinate 2,172,180 of JAECWI010000868.1, read as the reverse complement.
GTAAACAATTATTATTTTTTTTCCTATAACTGTTAAATTCTCAAATTGTTTATATGTTGGTCTTAAAACTTTTTTTTTACCATTAATTTGTCGTCGTTTTTTGGTTTGAACTTGACCTTATTGGGATGTTTGTTAGATATGCAGAGATCTAATAAGCCCATTGAAATCCACTTACGACAAATCTGCCTTTTTCTTCTGTTATCTATTTGTGTGACTCTCATTCTGTGAATGTGTTTGACTTTTTTTTATGCTGGGGTAGGTGGAACACAAATCGTCTATTTCCGTTAATACCAAGATAAAAGCACAAAAGCGAAATTGCTGTAAATTTAATCCGTTTGTGTGTGTAGGTGTGTGTGTGTGTGCTCAGTTTTTATTTCTTTTGCTGGGCGCACCATGTGTACGTAAGGGGGGTTGCTCTTACTCTGCGAGTACTACTCGGCCCTATCAATTTCCACGCGTAGTGTACGGCATCATCTATGTAGTGTCGTTTATAGGAACATTCGCATCGCATTCAGTTTGCCCTTTGCATTTTTTATGAAAACGCAACAATGCCATGCAACGTGGAGGTGGAGGAAGAGAAGGTAATGTTTGTGGTGGTGGATAGTTGCCTACATTAATTGTTGCATTTCACCATCTCTCTTCCTGTTTCTGTTCCCTCTCTCGCTCACTCTCTCAATCTGTTGCCCCATCTCAGTTTGTATATTGGAGTTTGTAGAGGGCCTTTTTCGTCTTTGATTAGCCGCAGACAAGCTCGGACATGGGGAAGTTCAACTCATTGGAGAAATTACATTTACATATTAAAATATGCCAAAATGGCAACAGACATAGAGTCAGTCAGACAGACAAACAGGTCGACGTACAAACAGGCAGACAGACTATAGACCTAGACACAGACACAGACATACACATAACCTGCACCTGCGATTGGTAACTCTTGTATAGCCTTTTAACCAGTGGCGTGGATAGAAGGGGCATAAGGGTCACCTTACCTCAATTCAAGACCTGAGAGCTTCGTAATTACATATTTTTATGAATTGAGTAAAAAGTTGTGATGGGAAGGGGAAGGGGAGTGTATATGGAAATTCCCACGGGACCTAAAATACTTGCTCTATTCAGCCCTGCTCGTAGTCTTTGGTCAGTTGGCCAACCATGTGTGGTATATGCTGACTTGTTGTTGCTTATGCCAGAGCATTGTGGTTGTTGGAGTTTCCTCCATAGAAAAGTAGGCAAATATGTCTAGTCATGCATCCTAGTTAAAAGGTAGCCGACAATATCATCAAGAGGAGAACTTAAAAAGTTGAATTTAATAGATTTTCACTTATAAATGTTAATATCACAAAACAACTTACAATTGGTTTAGGTTACCCTTAAGTCAGCTGTAAATAAGTAGTTAACTAAGTATAAATATAAATCCATAACCTATAGTTTTTCTTCTACTAAGTTATAGTATAGTATTCCAATTCCTATATTTTCCTTAAATGTAAAACTTTTAGACCAGCATACGTGAATCTTTTTATGCGTCTGTGTGTTGTTTTGCCCTTTGGTCTTTTTAGGCTCTTACGCCATCTCTTTCTAGTCTGTTGCTCTCTGTCGTCCTCCAAGTCTAGTTGGCTGTGTGTTATTGTTATTATTGTTGTTGTTGCTGTTGCTGTTGTTGTTTGCTTTCGACTATTGCATATTATGCAAAATTGTTTATGCAAATATTGCGAAAAAAGAATTAATTTATTTGACTTGCATGCTAATTTACGATCCAATAGCCAAAGCAGGCAAACGAGATGTGGCGATGGCAATGGCAAAGCGGTGGCCAGCTCCAATTCGACATTGGCCAGGCTATATTGTTAATTTATTGGTATGGCCGATAGCCATCCAACCATCCCACCTTTTTACCCCCTCTTTTGCCATCATCTAGCCATTTTGTGCCCTGTCCATCTCCCCCTTCTGCCGCCGCTGTCAACCTCGACCACCGTTATGTGTAGACACATTTGAAATTTAAACCAAACAACAAAGAACTGGTAGAAAATTATAACGCCCAAAAAATCAACAGCTGCCAGCCCACAAAAACCAAACAAACCGCATGTCGGAACCTACAATGTACCTCAAACCGCCCGTTATCCATCTCTCTTACCCATCACCCTTCAGCACCGGCCTCTTTTTTTGTGGGTCCAACCAAAAGCCTAAACGGCATTGACCGCATAAGAGAGCGGAGAGCAGAAAAAACGAAAGACTGCTACTGCTTAGGGACAGTCTAGGGGAGGGGGGAAGAGTTGAATGTGGTATGTTGCGGCGGGGGGTCATGCGTTCAAATCAAAAAACCAATTTAAAAATTGCCACAGCCCAAAAACAGAGGAGCAAAACAAAAACAAAAAAACAAGTTCAAAGTTGAGAAGGCTCAGCCAAGCGCGTTTGAACGCACAGCCGGAAAGCAGGCTATGAAAAATCAACATCTCACTGAACATTTTCTCGGCTTTCCAAACTGTTGACCCCTGACCCCTTTTAGGCCGACGCCACCTCCCATTCCCCAACTCACCAGCCAAGCAGCCTTCCTCCCTTTCGCTTCGCTCACGCCAAGCAAATAAACGAAAGATTTTCAATGTGTTTATCCAAACTATTTCCTGGCATTTCATATCTTAACTGCATCGGGCCGTGTCCCCATCGTTGCCATCGGCGTCCTTCAATTTCAGTTTGTTTTAGGTGAGAGGCGCTGCGGCTCACAAATGTTTTTTGCGGTCACCGCAGCTTTTTAATAAGGTGAAAAATGCCAGGCGCAAATGTCGCGTTTGTTTAATGCTGCATAATTTTAGGCGTTAAAAAAGCAAACAACAGCTACAGAAACAACAACAACAAATTGCCGGTGTATACCGTAAAATGTTCAGGTCCGCCCCTCATCAAATATTCAAACGGTAGTCGGTTGGCCCTCACAGCAAAAACGAGGCAGAAAACAAAAAAAAAAAAAAAAGAAAGAGAAAAAAAAAAAACGGCGTCAACAAAAGCCATCATAACAATTAATTTTGAAAACACGTGTAGATTGCTTTTTGCGGTTAGCGTCAGGACACACGACACACACAGGATACACAGGGCAGTGGCTGGGAACTGTGACTGTGAGTGTGCAGCACGGGATGGATGGGGTCTAACTAAAAATGCCAACGCCGCGACATCTCGACGACCTCTCGCACGGTTGGGCAATCATAAAACACTTTAAACATGTTTTCCTACTAGTTTATTAGTGTAAAACCAGGGCGTGGCTGTTGGGTTTCCCACACTCTTTATCCATTTTATTTATTTTTTTGTCAGTGTGTGTGTGTTCGACCTGTTCGGCCCAGTCCTGCCCTAGCCTGTCCTATCCTGCCTGACTTCCTATTATTTATTTCAATGTCAAACATAGCTGTCCACTTGTGCGATGCCCTATCAAAATGAAAGGTAGTTGAGTAAGCCATCGATCACAGTTCCCCGCCTAGGGAAAAATAAATATTATATATACACATATTTGTAGTTCAGTTTAAGTGATTTTTAAAATCAATTTCTATACTAATGTCTGTAACTCTGAATTCCTCCCTAAGGTAGACCATAAATTTGACAAATAATATCTGTCACTAAGTTATCCAAACCAAATTCAGATAAACGCCTTAAATTATGCAATGGATTTTGACAATTTGATCAAAACAAAAGGAACATATGAGCAGTTTCGATCCGATTTGTAACGTTTCTGAAATGCTAGACGAATTCAGAATAACCCCTTGAAATATGCAATTCAATTTGTTAAATTGTGAGTCAAATATTTTTCAAGCACGATCATTGCACGAAATTGCAAAATATCAACAAAAAGAGTTCAAATTTCTCTACTGTTTTACCTTTCCGCCCAATTCATAACTGAGAAAAGAGTATTCCCATTTCAGGGTTCAAGATGAATGGGGAAAAAGTGTAAAAGAATTTTCATCGACATTTTTGTGCCCCTACCCGCTTGGATCATTAAAATGTCCAGTCGGAGACCTCCCGTCGACTGTTGACTGTGATTTCTGGCGGCTCTCGTAATGGGTTTTCGGTCCGTCTGGCTAAAGGGTTGCAGCAGCGGCAGTAACATGGCTTTAAATTTATTATAATTTCAAATGGTTCCCGCCCCATAGGAGCGACTAAAACATCTCATACCTCCTGCACCTTCCAGTCCCTCTGCCTCTCTCTCTTTGCCCCTTTGTTTTCACTCAGTTTTGTTTGTTGTTTGGTTCGTTCGTTCTCCTCTCCTCTCCTCTTTTCGCCGGCCCCTGTGCTGTCTACGGGTTTGTTTAATAATTAATGTTTTGTTGTTCTTTCTGTAGTTTGTTGGCTAAATAATTTTTGCAGCCCACATATTATGGCCTATTGAAATAATTTACATAACCATGGCCAAAGGATATGAAATGGACAAACAAACAGCATATGCCAAGGACTTTTTGAGACTGACGTCTCCCGACCGCCTACGCCACCACTCCCGCTCCCACCACCATCCCATACCCCCGCCTTAACATCGTCGCCCCTTCAACAAGATGCCGAGACAGACCAAGCTTGAGGCATTGCAGGAGAGGCCACAAAGTCAACGGCTAGGTATAATTTATATGCAAATACACACGGTCCAAGTCTAAACTAAACACACAACACTCATACACATACACCGCACACACAACCTGCAAACAAAAACAACCTACAGTGAAAGAATGGTGTGGGAGAGCAGGACAGGAGATTGGGTGTGGCGCGGGGGGCAAACAGCAACAACTCTGTCTACGACTGCGAATGTCTATTAAAATTTATTCGAGCGTAAGTACTGGGAAGCAAAACTGAAATCATGTTTTTCCTTGGTGAAAGAAAATATATGCAAGTTGTTGAACAGAGAGAAAGAGAGCGAGAGAGAGAGAGAGAGAAAGCTAAATGCTAAATAATCAAATGTACGCAAGGTATACGCAATGAACAACTCGGAAAAACGAGCCAAAAGATGGCAAACTGAAACGAGAGTTGAAAGAAAAGTTTACTAAAAGACTGAGAAAAAACTATTTGTAGGTAAAGTAATAAATTAGGGAAATGCTTATTAATTTTTATAATATTTCGTATTTAGAGTTAGAGGTGCTTAAAAGAGCCAAATGGTATCATAGGATTAACATAGAAATATCTACCCATCAAAATAGAATTTTCTAAATCAATAAAGTCTTTTGGCAGAAGCATTCCAGTTAATAACTATCTGATCCAACTGTTTTGTCTTTAGTTGTGTGAAACTTTTTGAGTAGACGTCGCATTTAACTGGCAGCTTAAGCTAGAAATAGCATGTAGCACATAGAGTGAGCATGGCCAAGGCAAGTTAGGTGCTAAACAGCGCATGGCGTGGCTCAGCTAGCTACCTTTTGCCCTCCTCCCTATTCTATGCCATTCTATGCTATGCTCTGATATCTAACTACCTTCTCCTCTTGCTTGTCAGCGGGCATCTTCAGTTGGACCTTGTGAAGATAGCTGGGGATACAACTTTGTAAGTAGTTTAATTAAATTAATAAAACTTAAAGCTCAACTTAGGGCATAACGGTAACGGGAAAGCGCGAAAGACTAAGAGAGCGAGAGACAGACAGACAGATACAAAGACAGACAAAGAGAGACAGGGAGAGAGAGAGATAGAGCAAAAGATGGGAAACCCTTCAAAGTCCTAGGCAGGACACTCGCAGAAAAGTTAAGAACTACGAAAAGTACAAGAAGATGAAGAAACATCAAACACAGCAAACAAATGCAACGAGACGAACAAGATAGAGAAAGATACATAGATAGTGAGAGAATGAGAGAAAGAAAAGTGAGTAAAGTGCTCGTTGCGTATTTTAATTTGGTTTAAAAACATTGTTTCGCAAAATCCCCAAAGTGTATGTCATTCCAAAAGCTGACGTCACGTCACAATGCAACGCAGAAAGTGCCAACCGACCAAGAGAGAGAAAGAGAAATGGGGAGACAATAAGAGACATCAAGTTTGTTAAGGTGAGAGTGAGATGAATAGATGGATAGTTGAGAGAAAAGAAGAATTTAGTGTGTGTGTGCGTGTGTGTGTGTGTGAGTGTTGTGACAGCAGCGTAAAAACCGCGCTGACAGCCTGACTGGGGAATCGGGGTACGAACAGCACGCGCTTTGGGGACAACACACTGCAAATGTAAGAAATGTAAATTGTGTAGAGCTGGCTCTCTCCCTCTCCCTGTCTCTCGCACTGGCTCTCCAATATTGCAGTTGCCCCTGGCCCCCCCTTCCCAGCAATTCTCTTATTCTTGCTTTTTTTCACGTGCTACTACCCCCCTCGTAATGAACTCAAAAACCAACTCATAATTAAACGGGGAGTTATGTGACCGAAAAAGCTGAGGCAAAATTGTAGCCTCGTCTCGGGTTTATGAACATTTTTCTTTCACTTTTCCGGGGGCAACCCAATGATGGGTGCGGTACGGTGGCGGATGGCAGAGGAGAATGTTGAAAGGGGCCCAGGATGATAGAATGAATGAATGAAGGAATGAATGGTTGGTTGGTTGGTTGCTTGGTTCGTTGTTCGTTGATTCGTTGGATGGGCTGCGGAGGCAATAAAATGACAACGAAAACTTTCGGGTTACACCAAACAGATGTCGTAAAGTGCATACAAAATGGGAATAAATGAAATGACACAAGCTGAATGGGGCTGAGGCCAACTGGGAGGGTTAAGGGTGCGTTTATAACATTATGAATATAGCCGCAAAGAAGATTGAATAGGCGAGTCCCAAAAGCAATATACGATTGTGTCTGTGCGCTTGGCAAATTAATCTAACAGACAAAAGACTAAAGGTTCATAAATTTGATCGTTTTCTCTTTTTGATTTTTCAACCATCATTTCCGTCTTCAATTCTGCATTTTATTCTTTGCTCATTTTTTTTCTCTCGACTGCAGAGCATTCACATCATTAAGTATATATTTCAGTTGTAGCCCAGAATGCTCTTAGCTTAGCATTCACTTAAGTTCCAAGGCCACTCTGGAACTCGAGTCGCGGTTTTTCGGTTTTTGTTTTGTATTTTACATCCAAAACAAAAAAACGTAAACAAATTTGCGTCTTTTCTTCTAACGAAAACAAAAATTTCTTGCACTGCGACCAACAAAAGCTTTAGCGCGACCTCATTTCATGGCTAGAAGAAAACTTTCGCCTCTGCACATTCAACCACTCACACTCACACACACACAGACCCGGACACAAAACCCAACTCATTAAAAAGATCACCAACGATGCCGACGCCGCCGCCAGTGAACAATCGAACAATATCAACGGCTCCAGCGGGCTCCAATGGCAACCCTCAAAGCGTCAGCAGACAAAAGTGGCACCCAACAAGCAAAGACCACCAGGACGAGACGATACGGGACTGGGGAAGGGGGAAAGGGAAAAGGAACGCCCACATAAAAAAAAATAGGGCACTTACGCGTGCTGGCGTAAAAAAAAGCAGCAAAGTTTTCTTAACCCCAGCCGCCCTCACTCTACCCCTCTCTATCCCTCTCTCGCTCACACACTTTAACTTCCCTTTTCTCTTTCGACATGGCAAGTTTTAAGCAAATGTCAGGCAGAACCTGATGATGACCCTACTTTTTGAAAATGTGTCAGAGCTACAAGTGAAGAGCAACTGTTGCGAAAAGCACCCACAACCCCCTAGCACCACCACCCCCATGACCCAGCCAGCCAGCCAACGGCACCACGCGAAACCTCTGGTTAGACCACCCGCTGAAGTGGGTTGCTAGTTGCTGCTACATAAATATTCAAAGCTTTTACATGGCTGCAGGCTGACTAAAAATGTGCAACAGCGAACAAAAAAACACGAAAAAAAAGGAGGAGGAGCAGGAGGATGATGATGATGATGTTGGGAATGGGCTTGGATAGGAGCTGGTCGGGGGCTGGGCTGGCTACTACTGGATACATGTAACGGTACTGATGCTTCTACTATTACTGTTAGCTGTGGCAAGGGAAGGCTTAGCGGCGGTGGCCGATGGGCGATGGGCAATGATGGGCGGTAGATTGCTGTTGCATGATGACGATGATGACTGAATAGTCAACTCGGGCTACTTGTTGAGAGGGCCGCATTGAGCCTTCTTTCTGTGTGTGTGTGTGTGTGTTTGTGTTTGTGAGTTAGAGCCTACAATGAAAACAAGAATAAACCAAAATTCCAAATAATTGCTCAAACCCAAGTACTCAAAGTCCAAAATGGGCTTTAACACTCCTTAAATTCAAAGAATAATGAATACCAAAAAAATCTTGTTAATGCCGTAATCCAAGAAAAGGCATTTGAATTTAAAAAAAAATCTCATAAAGGCTTAGCATAAAATTATTGAAATGGGAGCTCTTATTATTATTACTGAACTTTCAACTTTATGCCAAAAGGTTAAATTGTGACAATGAAAATAATGCCTTAGGCATTTCATCTAAATTTAGAATAAGTTAATTCTAGTCTAGGACGAATGGAAACTTCAAATGAATTAAACTATAAATAAAGTTCAGGAGAAATGATTGCTAAACTAAGTTCCATAAAATTAGAAAATTTGATAAAATTAGTCTCAGTGGTTAACGTTAACTTAGTACAACAAATGTCACAGGAAACTGACAGAAAAGTTTTTGCAAGTCTTTTTAATCAACTTTTGAGGTGCTTTCAATTTTTAAGGCATTTAGTGGCAACCCTCGCCTATGAGTGGCAGTGGCGTAAAATTGCAATATAAAAACGCAACAGCGTCAGCGGCAACATGAGAGAGAGCACTAATAACACAGAAACTGCTGCGGTGGTAAAGGACAACAACCGAGGGGAAAAGGGGAGGATGGGACAGAAACGGGTGAATGAGGGTGAAGAGGTGGGGACAAGGATCGTTGTTGCTGGTTGGCAGCCCTGACAGGACACCCAACTGTCAACGAGCTGGCAACCACTTAAAGCCTCCCGAAATGGCGCAAGTTTAAATTAAAATTTTTCCTCAAACAGCGCGGCGGCAGCGGCTGAAAACTTTCATGTAATTTCGCCTTGCATTTGTGGTGCGCGGATAGATAGGGATGACGAGTAGAGCGGGGGGGACAAAAAAAAAGAAAAACTTTAACGATTTAGGCTCAACATGCAACACATTTTATGATGCCGATGTTTTCATTCGTCGTTGTTGTTGCGCTGCCCTTGGACCGCACTTTTTAGGGGGCGGGGCAGCCACTGCTATTCTCGCTTCTCGCCGAATCTTCTTCCGACACACAAATGTGATCTATGCTTTTTTGCTGCCAACGAATTTCAAATTCAAGCCGCAGCCACAAAAACACACAGGCAGGCTGCACATGCCACTGCCGCCTCCCGAAACATAGCTGCCGCTGCCGCTGCTGCTACTTCTTCCCCAACCCATCAGCATCATCACCTCATCCACCTCACACTGGGGCAGCAGGCAACAAACTTTTCGCCTCTGTTGCAACGCAAAAGTTTGTCTTTTTGTATGAGAACGCGAACACGAGATGGTAGTAGCTCAGACTCCTTAGGTCTTTATGCCACCGCAAGTTTTTACTGCACTTTGTGAAGTTATCTTCTCTGCCACCGCTCTCCGCATGTTCACAAAAAAGCTGCTCACACAGGATAAGCAACAACAACAATAAAGCGGTCATTGCAACTTCGCTTCATCTCTTTGCTATCTCTCTCATTCTCATTCTCTCTCGCATTCTCCATTCTAGTCTCTGACTTTCTCCATCTTTGTCTCAGGGGTCTTTTGTGGCAGAGATTTTGTGCGAAGCGAACTCTGACAGAGGAATCACAGTTTATGAATTTACTGGGCACATGACTAAACACAAGAAACGACAAAGCACCATCAGCAACAACACCAACACGAGTCAACGTAAATTTCTAAATGAGTTTTAAGGGCATATCCCAACATTGTGCTAAATAATCTAATTACTGACAAACCAGCGCAAAACACTGATCTTACGCAAAAAAACAAATCTTATTTTAATTAAGACAAAAAATATTATGAAATATTTAGCTTTATGTTAAATTACTTATAAAAGTTTAGAAAAGTGAATACTGAACTTTTGTGCTTCTATTAATCGACAAATCAAAGAGACCGCCTAAAATCAACTAACTAAGAAAAAAATTTACCAATTTTCGGTTTAGATTATTTATAAACAAAAATAATCGACAATTGATAGATTTTCATTAGCAATTGATAAAATTGATTTTCTTTACGAACATAAGAAAATAATCGAAACGAATTTGAATATTTTAAATTATAATTAATTTCATCTTAGTATGTTAAAATAAGATTTTTTAAAAACAAAACAAAAAGAAATCATAATTTTGAACTGATCCGAAATGTGTATCTAGGAAAATGTTGAAAAAGTTTTAAAAATGGAAAGAATCTTAGTTAACTTTTTCTTACCCCCAAGTCAAAACTACTTAGCCCAGCCCCACCCCAAAAAAATTGTTTTGTTTTATTGTTGGAAAAAACTAATCAAAATTTTTGGTTTTTGGTAAAATATGAAAAATATTTGGAGTTTAGTTCACAATCAGCTTTTGGAAACTTGTTTGCCATGTATTGGCAAGTGAAGTGAAAACGGGTCTACAATAAGTGGGCTGAAAGGGCATGGCCAACAACTTAATTGATTAGAAAACATATGGCCCCAGTCAGTCAGTTAGTTAGTTAGTCAACCAGCAAGCACTTGAAAATTGTATGGCATAGTTATGTAGACATACATTTGCCTCCTTAGTGCCTCATACCAAAAGCACACAACATGGTCAACAACCTTTGCACAATGTGATTGTAGATAGTTAGTACTATAGATTGACTGACTGACTGCGTCTCTCTAACTGCCAACACGAACAGCAACAACAACAACAATCGTTCAAGTTCAACTCAAACAATCGAAAGATACACATATATCAAACTTACATAATGCGTACGACTACTAGGACTAAGTCGGTATCAACCGTATGGTTCCAACATCATCATTCTTCCATTTCTTCTGGCCCCCCTCTTGCTCTCTCTCTCGCTCTCTCTCTCTCTCTCCGTGTAAACAAGAGAGAAAATGCTGTTTAGAGAAGCTCACTGTAGTATACCAAGGAAACCAAGGAGAATCAGGGGGCCAACAATTTTAAAGTAACAAACGACACGACATGGTGGAGGGGGGGATGGGAAGTTTGGAGAGAACTTTATAAACTAACCAGGAACGATGATGCCCAACAGGAAAGAGCGGAGCCACCGAACCTTAAGTCGAAGAAATTTGCAACACCTGGCAAAAGTTTTTAATTATATTAGAAGAAACTGCTGCAGAAGAAAGGAATTTCCGTTTTTTTTTTCTTTCTCTTTTACTTTTTCTTACTCTCTCTTGACTTTTTCTTCATATTTTTATTTTTTTCGTTTGCCTTTTTTGTGTTCTTTTGGGCATTGTCTTGTCCCTCTTTTGCAAATTAATTGACACGAATTGATGGGTTTCAGTGTCAACAAGAAAGAAGAAGCAGAAAGTTTTTATAACTTTCTTCTCGTAATATTGTTGTTGTTGTTGTTGCTGGTGGTGTTTCTTGGCTCTACCAACAATTATGTGACAGCAAACGTAATCGTTCGCTTCCTGGCGGACTAGTAGTAGTTGTAGTAGTAGTAGTCGTAGTAGTAGACAACAATTTTGAACACGACGCCTTTAATTGGCGTAATTTTGTCATCGATTTAATTAAATGTCCATACAATTTTTGCTTCCACCCAAACGGAAGTTGAAAAGTGCCAGACAAAGACAGAAGAAGAAGAAGCAACAGAAATAGCAGACAGACAGAGACAGAGAGAGAGAGAGAGAGAGAGATAGAGCAGCACAACTCGATGCGATACTCGAGCCTCGAGGCGAGAAGTTTGTTTGCAAAGAACTCTTGTGGTTTCCATTGCCTGTTGTTAAACAATTGATTTCTCAATAAATCGTGCAATGCACTGCCTCAACAGCCTGAAATGAACGAACAAAGCAGAAAAGACGGAGAAAGGATGAATCTTCTCTAGATAGACAGAGAAAGCGACCAAGCGAGAGCGAGAGAGAGAGAGAGAGAAAGAGAGTTAGAGGGGAAAGCTGCATGGTGAAGCTCCATGAAGCAAAAACAATTAATTACAAATAGCATGTTGACTTGCAAACAAAAACGAGTAAAAATATTGACAGAGAGGAGAGTTGCAATTGATGGAAATGAAGAGGAAACGGCTTATATAAGAACATTGAACTAAAATAAAGTGGAAAACTTTTCCACAAACGAAATTATCATTTCAGAATTCCCAATATTCTAACATTAACTCTAGAATAGATCTAAAGTACAATGCATTACAGGATGAACCTTTAATCTAGTGGAATAGATAGATTATAAAAGGTTGACTTATGGCAAAATCAAAAACAAAACAATTTGGATAGTACCTGTGATTCCTTTTCCACTTTTCTTTCACACCTCTTTGGGCTGATCCTTTTACCTTTAACTCCTACTCTCGGCATTTTCGATTTCTTAACATACATATTAGTAAATATTAATCAAGCCTTTGCTTTTTAATAATATTTATCCTTTGGTTGACCATCAATGGCAATGAACCTTAAACCACTGTATGGCATTTGAGGTAAAAGTCCTGGCGACAATGTCAGGGACGGTCAGCAACAAAATGTCTAAATAGACTGCAGCAGCATTCCTAACAGGCACGTAGGCAAGCAAACAAACTCACTGTGTGACTAACTGAATGACTGGCTGACTGACTGCCACTGAGACTGAGACGTTGGCTAGACAATAAACAATTTCGAATCCTTTTAATGCCAATAATGATAAACAAATTCAGCAGGCGACAGGCGAGATTGGGGCTTGTGAGAGAGAGAGAGAGAGAGAGACGGGAGGGAGTCACCCTTGCTGGCTCATCTGCTGGGCACGCCCGACATGAAAGGCAAATAGAACGAACGAACACAAAACCCAAAAACGGAGTTGCACAGACTAAAGTGTTCAGTGGGGTAGGACTAAAGAACAATGCAGCAACCCATATACAATAAAAAAAAAAAAATGGGGAGAAGTCCTTGAAAAGATTGCGTCTCATCAACTTAATTTAATCAGACACTCTGTGTACAAAAAGGAAAAAAAAACGAAGAATAAAATAAAAACCCAATTGCAGCCAACAAGATGGGGTAGCCAGTCAGTCAGAGGCGGAGGCGTAGAAAGGTGATGGTTCCCTTTCTGTTCTATACTTGCATATATATGCCTACGCGTGGACTCACAAAAGCGTAGCCTGTGGAGGAAAATGGTAGTACCACCTACCAGTAACAGTCAGAGGAGCAAATGACAAAAGGCAGGAGGAGGAGTGGAGAGCAAAGGAGGGGCGCACCAGGACACACCCCCTATTGTTGAGGGCTATGGCTTTTTGCTTTCTGCCTTTGCTCTTCGTCAAGTATTCCAGCAATTTTCCAATTGAAATCATTAAACAATTTGCATTCCACTTGAAAATTGCGTTAAAATAACAACAGTTTTACAGAGGCACAGGACCAAGCCCCCTCCAGTTGCCCCTTTGTCTCATTGTCCCTCTCTTTCGCTCTCTTTCTCTTACTCTCTGTTTCTCCCTATTTCACTCTTTTGTGTCCTTTTCTGTCTATGTCGCTTTGGCTATGTGTCTATGTCCTGACCATTTCCATTGCTCAAAAATGTAAACTGCTGTTGTCCTCGCACCACCATCATTCCACAGCACTCTATTTGTTGCCTTTTGTTGCAGCAAATTGAGCTTCGAAAGCATTTCGGCGGCAGCCAACAAAGTTTAATTACGATGAACAGAGGCACAGCAGCAGCAGCAGCAGAAAAGTATGCAACAAATATTGAAACGTGAACGTTTGTAATTTTTGAAATTGTTGCGCCTATCAAACAAATGCAAAATGCGGCCATTGTTACTTTCCCTCGAAACTTCAAACGAAATGCCCATTTTATAATTAGTCTTTTGTTGTGTTTGTAACTGAAATGTCTATATGTACCTATATATAAACCGAACATCACGTAACATAAATGTAAACAATTACCTTCTATTTCAAACCGCAAATGCTGCAATAAGTACTAAGTCAACCCAATGGTCATTTTGATAATGCAATTGATAATGTTTCAATCATTATAAAATAATAATATAACCATAAAATTGTTAATTTTTAACAATGATTTAGCTTAAAGCAGCCAAGCAATAGAGTTCTTACAGCTTGTACGCAAGTTTTAAGATAGATAGATAGATTATTTTTAAAAACATTTTTGGTTTATTTCACAGCACTGATAGATACTTAAGATGAGGACGACGGTTGCAGGCTGCAAGGTTGCAAAAACATTTGGGAATCCTGATGGATCCATTTAGTGATCGCTTTAAATGGAAAATAAATCTCTACTGTTTAATAAATTGAAAACAATAAGATAAAATCGAACTTACTCCAACGTGAACCAACTACAACAGGACAAATAGAATGTAAGCTACGAGGATCTGGTGAACCATCATTAAATTTATTATACCAAAATAGGGCACTGCCTTTTTTTGGGTTGCACCACCAACTGATTGACGGGAAAATTAGTTGCTCCACCCTCGGTTACATCTCCAATCTGGAAGTATACACACATTAATTAAATAAACTAGCCAAAACGAGATGCCCTCTATTTCATTTACATACATAAAATATAACACTGGCTACTCGATCACCTAGTTTTTTAAGGACATCCGTGTCCAATAGACGATCGTAAAAATAATCATAATGGGGCATAAAGAATCCACCGACACTAAAGGCAGCTAGTTGTATTGTTTTGGATTCCTCTATATTAAAACCGGTCATATCTATAATACGTCGATTGATGCGTTGAACAAGCTCTAAACTAGGGCTCAACGTGACGACACGGGCCACGATTGTTCGATCTTTGTTTTCAGTAGCATTTTTTGATTTGAGACTTGTCCAACCATTGATCATTGTGCCTTTAATGCCTTCCCCTTTTGGCGTCTTCTATCTCACTGTCGGACAATACATCATGATACTGCACAATGTATGGATCAAGACTAATTTCCTCTAGTTTCATTGGGGCCAACTGTAAAAATGGACTGGTCGTAAAATTATAGCGACAAACCAGATTTGTGTGCTGTCTAAACATTCCACGACAACCGGACATATGAGCCCAACGATGTTTATAGCGGTTATACACTGTTGTTACGTTGTCGCTTGATTCAAATTCTGTAACTGATTGATGGAGTCGGTCATTGACTAAATCATTTATTGACTTGGCATCTACTTCGCTCAATACTTGTTCAACTTCATCACGAATCTCCTCCATGGCCAGTGCTGGCTCATTTTTATGAACTTCTGTTTTGGAATGAGGACAACGAGTCAAAGACTTCTCTAAACAATATATGAGAAATACCCACCATGTATTAAAATAGTTTGAGCATACTTTAAACGAACATGGTCCAATGGATCGCCAAGCATTTGCTTATATCTTTCGCCATTTACTTCGGGTCGCTGATTCAGAGCATATTGATACCACATGGCAGCACGTTGATAGTCATGAATTTGATATCCATAATTACCCATTGTCACGCAATCGCGTACTGTTAAGGTCCAACTATATGAAATATGTTATGGTTTTTCATTTCAAATATTGTAAATCGCCATAATATTTGCTTACTTTGATTGTGTTTTTGGCATTTTTCCATTGGCATAATCCTGAACACGTATCCCATAAGTTGTCTCTACACGATTCAAATTCTTTAGCATTTCCAACATATCTTGCGAATCGGGCAACTTGGGCACAATCTCATTCTCAAGTTGTTTAATATAATCTGTTTCATTGCCGTTTTTGATTAGTTTCAACCATTGGGGCCAATCTTGATGCATGCGTCGCATTAGACGAAAAGCATTTAATGGTTTTGCAACATATTTTTCACATTCAATTTGATTTAAGCACGTGGAACGTTTGAAATATTTTTAAATAACTAAAGAAAACATTGATTTGGTTAAAAGAGCTTTACACATTTTTGATTACTCACTCACATTTGAATCATATTGATTTGTTTTTGTAACTCAATGGTTGAGTTTTTTAGAATTTGCATAAATTCTTGTTCCAATTTATATAATTTAACAGAACCCATGACTGACGTACTATAGAATTCTTTATAATATTCTCTATAATATTCCTCATAATCGCTGTATTCATTACTGTGGCAATTTTTGAATAAAATTATTAAAATACAATATATAAAAGATATTTGCATTTTGCTAAAATTTTGATTCTATTTATATTTCCTATTAAATATCTCTCAAAACTAAACAAAACTTGAAAAAAGTTGCTAAAAAAGTGAAATTCGCGCTTTTAATTTAATTGGTTATGCCATTTAGAACAATTCAAGGTGACTAATTCAAGGCTAAAGCCGCAACTAAAACAATTTCAGTAGAGTTTTTCTTCTAAAATTGAGTAGCCGAATAGTCACTGTCCTAATACCCAATCAAGAATTGTGTATAATATTAACCATTACAGCAGCGAATTCAAATAATATTATGGTTAGAGGGTATCACATAATTGTTGCCAAAACTTGTCAAACTATTTCAAATTTAAAGAGCCTTAAAATTCGTCAAGATTTACTAAGTACATATATTGCCAATCAGAGTTCATATCTTGTTTGATTTTCAATTTCATTCAATTTGCTAGACAAATCAATTAATTTGCCTTAAAGGTTAAAAAACAAAAGAAGGAGCAGCAGCAAAGTCAAAGCCATCATCATGAAAATGTATTAGCATTGGGCCCAAAATCCTTTTATTCTCCACTCCACCCCGCGTCTACCTACCCTCTCATCATGCTGCTTCTGTTCCATTATGGTTCACCTGCCAAATTTGTGCACTTAGACAGACTCCTTTCAAGTCTGTTGTTGCTGTGCATATCCAATCGAACTACTCTGCAATTCATCAACTGTCAAATCCCATTTAATTTTGGATTATAGCAAATAATTATAGAGCCAGTTCTTCTTCTCCTCCCTCCTGCCACTACCACCGCAAGTCATGTCTTCCCTTTACCATTATGTATCTACCTTAGCTCTGGTTCCTGGGCACTTATCTCCCACGAGATGATAATAACAACAACGGCCATAGCAGAAGCAGCATGCGCAGCAGCACCAGTAGTCGCAACCAGGCCAAAGGCAAAGCACTCAAAAGCCACTTGCCTTGTGGTGCTGTGTGGCTAAGAGCGCAATGGAGTGTAGGGGCTAAAAGGCTGAGGATGAAATGTCCAAAGATTTAGCTGCCCACCCAAAATGGCAGTCAAGGTTGGCAATTGTTGCACACACACACACCAAGTCTGTCTACCTATGTATGTATGTATCTATACCAAAGAGAAGGGTGGAAAGGTATATAGGTAGACATATTTTGGCCACTATGGAGACGGTTCAAACGATTTACTTCGATTACTTTGAAATGCAAATGAAATCTGACAGAAGCTGACTACAGTGAAATTAAACTATTGACAATTTCAATTTAGGGGAACAAAGTTTTATTTAGTAAACTTTTATTGTCTTCAAAATTGGGAAAGTACGAAATGGAAATTTATCCGATATCAGAGAAATCAAGCTCTGATCGTTAAAAATATAGGCGAATAAAATTTGAGTCATAATTTCAAATTGATCGATTTTTCTCTATACTTTTTAGGCCCATGGTACTTTTGTGAAAAGCATTGTTTGCAATCCCAGGGTAGATCGAGGGAAAACAACAACGAAAAAGAGAGAGAGAGGAGGGAGAGGGAGAGGGAGTACCATATTAAGGCATTTTGTGCTGAGTGCAGCGAATTTTCCTGCAAGCTTGCTAGCTGAGGAGAACCAGCCTGATGCATTTATCCAACTAGACGAATGGACAACAAGACCGACCAACGGATCGGCAGGCGGACGAGTCCGGCGGATGGACCAACGGACAGACCAGACAACCGACCAACTCAGCCCAAACCAACCGACAAACAAACAAACAAACGAAACTTTTGTCCAGGCGATTGCAAATTGCTGTGGCAGGCTAACAAAACACTTGGCCAGTCTCCTAGCCTAGCCTGAACCGAAACGAACCGAACTGAACCAAAACCAAAACGAAACGAAAGCAAACCAAACCAAACCAAACCAAAACCTGGTGCCCGAGCCCCCGTCTAGATTTATTTACATTTGAATTTTTGAGCAAGTTGATGAAATTTCCTGTCTGCCATCTCTGAAGCGGGCGAACAGAGCGGAGGGTCGCTTGTTTTTTGGGCGGTCGGTCCCCATCAATAAAAGGTGGCGAATGCTTTTGTGGCGGCCTTTGTGTGCATATAATTAAAAATGCAGCCAACCCAAAAGGCAAACAGAGCGAACAAACAGACACACACACATACACAGCCAACCATCCATCTATCCATCCAACTAGCCAGGCCAACAAACAAGCCCAACAGAGTGCAGCAGTAGCAGTAGGAACTGGCATGGGCCATGAAGCAAGTGGCAATTTTTATGTTCAGATTCCAGACTTTCGCATAAAATTTTTGTTTGGCCATTAGAAAAATTATTCAATTAAAGTTCAGACATTAGCAACCAAAAAATGAAAAATAAAAAAAACTACGAAAAAAGAATGAATGAGAAACCGTACACAATCAGCTTCAGCACCTACACATGCATATACATACATACGTACATATATATGAATGCAAATGCATAATGAGTACACAGATTCATTGTGTTTCAGTGTGTGTGGTGTGTGCGTGCTTGCCAGTTGCCAGGATATCCGCTAGATGTGCGCATCGAGGCTTCAGCAAAATTAACAGCAAATGCGCTTTAAATGCCAAAACAATTGGGGCCGCCATTTGCTGTTTGCCACATTCGCTCTATTGACCCAGAGATAGCAGCAGTCGGCAACAACACAAGGCCACGCCCCCTGGGCGCTGCGGCGTCTAAAACGGAACTTTGGAGCGGACATGGAAATGCGCAAAAGGACTTTGAGCCATAATAGCAATAGTAGTAGAGGCAGTAAAAGGAAACTGTAACAGATTAAACTTGGCACGCACGGCAAAAGGAAGGAGAGCAAGGAACATAACGTTGCAAAAAGCGGCACACGGCAAGAAATATAACGGGGACTATGCCGACGAGGCTGTTGAGTGAATGAAGGAAGTGAAGACATTTTCAAAATACAAAACAAGCCTGATCGTTGCCAACAATAGACAATGCTCATCTAGTCAATCAACAAACCACTTAATACGCTCACTCGAAAACAAATTGTAGAGAAGATTCGTTTTAGAGAACTGACGAATTGGACCGGGATAGTCCCAGAGTAAGAAGGGACAACATTTTCGAGTTGATCTATATACACAAAATTTTTAACAAAAATGTGTTAAACAAATTTGTTGATTCGATGTGCTTTTAAATCATTTATCTTTTCATCAACAACAAACCTCAAATACATTTTAATTCCTAATTGTTTGCAAACGAATTGTATCTTAATCATTAACAGATTGTCGAACACCAACCATTTGGCAATGAACAATAATTATTATAACTTTATTTAAAAAGCCGAATATTTCATAGCATTAACATAAGTTTGATAACCAATTCGAGCTTAAAAAACCAAATTGGATGTGTTTGAAAAATGATTTGAAAACAAACAATTTTAGCCTGATGTTTTTGAAAAAGAGAGAATTTCCAAAAATATCTTTTTAGCCAAATTCATACATCGTTATTCAACGTTTGTCTTTTTTACTTCTCTTTTATAAAGGTTTATGTTTGATTAAATAGAATTTAATGTAAAAAAAAATTGTACAAATAATATTTACTTAATGTTAGTTAAAAGTTAAAAGTTTGTTTGCTTTGACATTTAATTAAATTTTAAAATATTTATATATTGTTTTAATTTTTTTTTTACGTAGGTTTTTTTTTGGTATTATATCTAGACCAAGTCAATAAGCATCGGTTGGTTTATTTAGCCAACACTTAATGTAGACCAGTTCAAATAACAATTGAATGGACTCTAAAACGTCTCTATTATTTAGACCAAAGCAAGCGAATCGAGTGCAAACATTAGCCATGGGCCATATAATAAATACACAACAAACAGAAACCAAACGTTAATCTAACAAGATTCAACTGAATGACTAAGTCTCTGTCTATCTCCCTCTCTCTGTATCGTAGAAACGACGAGCATCGTTTTCCTTTCTGGCATTTGTAATCATATTTTGCCGCGCAATTGCAAATACTCGCACATACGCACATAATCACACATATCCTGGCAAGGATATGAGCAGTTTTTAGATTTATATATCCACTATATGTATGTGTCTGTGTGTGTGTGTCTGTATGCCAGACTCTGGCAAACAATATAAAGTCAGAATCAGAGCCAGAGACATAGAGACGTTGTCGGAGTCGGAGCGTTATGTTACTGTGTATATGCATATATTAGTTATTAATGCGTACGTGGAACGCATATTGAAAATGCCGCAGCTAACCAATTTGCCAAAGGGGGTCGGCGGCGGTGGACAAAGAAATGCAGGAGTGGCGGCAAAGAGTGTTGTGGAGGGAGGGGAGGAGTAGGAGAGGGGCGAGAGGTTTTTGTGTTGAATCCGCCTGGCAGATTTATGTGGTTTTTGCAGCAAAGAATGCATAATATTTACCCTAGCTGTGTTTTCCTAGAATTTGTAGAGTAGCGGACTTTTGGTCTCCATTAAACATTCATTCATTTTGACTGCCCCCCACCCACTCGCTCAATCGCCCACTTCCGTTCTTCAGTCCTTCAGTCCCGCCAACTTCTTCACCCCTCTAATAGTGGTAGTAGAGCAAAACTCCAACTTGACTTTGTTGCGGTCGATGAGATTTCTAGATGCGAAAACTTCTTCTAAAGGATGCGGTTTTTCTTGTTCTTCTTCCATCATCATACGGAAAGAAGTGGCTGAGGGTTGTTTTTTTTTTACTTTTTACTTACTCTCTGATAAACTTAAAATGATATTAAAGCAATTTTCCCTTTTATATACATTTATACATACATATATATCTACTTAAAGAGAAACAAAAACAAAAAAAAAAAAAAAAACATTGATTGATGGTTTTTAATTTACAACAACAACAACAACAGAAGCAACTTTCACGCAAGCATTTTCCACTTTCACTAGCTCTATGATAGATGAGTTTTTAAAGACTTTCACTCGTTTGTGTGTAGAAAATATGGTACTATTTTTGGCTTACCATGAAAGAACTTTAAGATACCCTCAAAAAATTTTATAACGTCATCTACCACTTAGCATTTACAATTACAATTTTCTCAAGGATATGGAGGGAATAGCAGAAACTTCTTTTCAAATGCATCAATCAAATTCACAATTATCTTCAGATTAGATAGATTAATTTCGGTATTAAAGTTATTCGTTTAAAAACCATAAAAGTTACATTGTTGAATGAATAACTAGATTGGGTATTTAATTAAGTTCTTTCTTTTTAACTTTGAGAAAACTCCAATTTGCTCGAAATAAAACATTAACAATGATCCTCAATCTACCATGATATCACAGAATCATATCTCGGCATAAAATAGCGGATATTAAAACGATTTATGATCTCATCGCTCACTCAAATGTCGAGTTCATAATTAATTCAATCATATTTAACTCTAGGCACGGGTTAGGACACTTGCCCAACGATAAGTGCCTTCCCTTCTAGTCTTAAGTTTCTTTAAGTTGCAACTAAAGGTTTTTCATCCATTTTCCTAAATATTTCAAACGATTTTCAAAATAAATTCTATGTCAATATAATATCTCACATCAGATGCACAGACTTCAAATAAGTCTAAGCTCAGCTCAAAGAAAAATTAGCTAGCTTTAAGCTAAATGTAATAATTTGAAAATAAAGCATATATTAAATTGAATTGACATCAAATTTCACATTAAAATCTTTTCTCAGTTTATCACTCTCAGCTATATAACTTTACCAATTTTACTTTACAACTGACAAATTCTTTTCGTTTTTCGAATATCAAATACTTTGTTCAATGAAGTGAAGTAAAGCGAATTGTTAGATCTTTGAAAACCGCTGAATATATGCTCCTGGGTATCCCCTGGACTAGTGTACATTTTCCTTTTGAATCTAATTTTATTTTATTTAGATTTTGTACATATTAAACTGGTTAAAGTCTAAAGGGACTAATCAATTGAGTTCCATAAATAAGTTGAAAACTTGAATTAACTTTAGTCCTAACGATGACTCTTTTGCCTAGAAAACAAAAAACTACCAAAGTCTATGATGCGTAAATCGTTCAAGTTGGCAATACATAAGAGTATTGGATTATCCACATTAAAATAATCGTGGTGGACTTGGTACTCAACTTTAGTTGTTCTTAGTTTTTATTTCTGTTTTTCAAGTTATGTTTTGGCATTTCTATATATTTTTATGTATATTTTCTCTTGTTTTTGGCAATATTGGTTCGTCTGGTGCTGTTGCTGTTGCTGCTGCTGCTGCCAATTTGCGCAAATCGATTTTGTGACTAATTCAGCAAATTTTAATTGCGCATGCATTGAGCATGAATAAATAAATATGCGTATGGAGTTTGCTCTCGATTGCAGCAGAGCAAAAGTATTTTATTATTATTATTATTATTGTTTTTGGCATAGCATGGGAATGCAAAAACAAAAAACATAAACTATCAAGTTTTATGATGCCGAAAAGATGTACACACACACACAGTGAGAGAAAGACTGGTATGAAAGAAGGCAGAAGAATGGAGTGAAATATGCAAGGAAGTTTTTGACCGGCCAGCAGCAAATAGTTTTATGAGGAGTTTCATCCAGGAGCAGAATCAGACACACAGACCCATAAACAGGGCCACAGACGGCGGCAAGGGATGGAGGGCAAAATGGACATGCCTCTTAGTCTTGGACATGGCCTCAGATCACAGAGTCGAGTCGAGTAGAACAAGGGGTATGAGGCCAGTGCCAAGTTTTTCGGCCAAAGAGCATATAAATTTCAACGCGTTGCAACAGAGGCGGCATACCCTCAAAACCTAACGCAACTCACCAACTTTTTCTCTGCTCTTTTCTGCACATAATCAAGTTTCAATTTCCAGTTGCTGCTTGAGAAGATTTTTCAGGCAAAACTAACAATGCGGAAGATGAAAATGGGTGGGTTGATGATATGGGTGCGGGTGGGTTTTATAAATGGAAACTAAACCCCAAAAGTCCCACCAACTACTGACCAACAGTTGTCAACGGCAGTGAAGGAATGTGTAATTACACTGGTTAACAAAAAAAAATAAATAGATAATGTGCCAAAAATTGCAATACAAGAGTTATTTCATTTTGATCAGGTTCAATATATACCTATGTACTTATCTTAAGAGATCAATTGTTTTTTCTATTCCATTCTATTTTTAACATACATTTTGCTTGAAATCTAGGAAGATTTATGTTTCTAAATTACAAAAAACTTAAGCCCGAGAATCTTTATCCCCAAAGGCCACTTGCTTTTTTGCACACTAATGCTCGATCTTTTGGATAAAGTTTAAAAAAAGTATGTTAAAATTTGGAGAAAATTCCCTTATTCATAAAAACTACTAGAGTTCTTTATGGAAAACACTTTTCTCCTGTTTTTATTTTATTTTTTGGTTCAATGGAGATGCAGCTATTTTGTAGTCAAGTGTTTCTTTGCCTTTTCTCTAAGAATTTTTACCAGCAATTTAGCAAAACGTCTTTTGGATTAAATTAAAAAAGAAATCATAAGAAAACTGTACAAATCAGTTAACCAAAGGAAGAGAAGGAAAAAAGATGTGGCAAAGGGGCAGGAGGCAGTGGTAAGCAAAGAGTGAGAGGCACCAAAGTTTTTCATTTTTTTTTTCTTCGTTTTTGGTTTTTTGAGAAAAAGTTTTAGCCGTTTAGCCGTTTCCTTTTTCAACACATTTTGCACTGATATTTTAATGTTTCCTTTTTTTACTTCTAATTTTTTTTTTTGTTTCTTTTTCCTTTGCCCAAGGATTTCATTTAATTTGCCCTTGCCCTTAGTCTTGGAATCTAAGAAACCAAAAAGAGACGACGACTCTAAAGTTCATTTCTACGCTCATTACACTTTTGCTTACGAAAATTGTTTTTCAAGCCGCACACTCAGTGAAGATGAAGCCGAGTTGGGGGGCAACAAAAAAAAAAAAAAAAAAAAAATAAAGATAAAGGATAGACAAAACGATAAGGGAGTGGGCGAACTGTGGTGTTGGTTGGGGCTAAAGGGTGACCAGGACAGACCAGACCTCCTCCCCCACCCCAGTCAGGCAAAGGCTATATGGTTGACTAATTCATTTAATTCAAGAGTTTTAATAAAGTTTGTGCTCGGAGCACATTTTTTGGAGAAACACCCCCGACCAACGACCCAAGACCTCACAAGCTCAACCCAAACTCCTGAAGTTTTCTTCATTTTTTTGTTAACTCCTCGTTTCACTCAACCCACTGCTTGGTAGCTTTATTAAGCGCATAGCACGAATTTTCGTTTCTTTTTTTGGTTTGTTCTCCTCTCTTTTTTTCGTTTTAGCTTAGATTTAACAGTGTAGTAGACCCTTTTGCCTAGATATAATCAAAAGTGTTGCGACCTTAGACAAGAGTTTGGCTCTCCTACAATTTCCCCTCTTCATCCTGGGTACATGGGCATGGGCTATAATTCATTTTTCTGTTTGGTGGACGGGTGTTTTTGGTGGTGGTTGGCGATGAAGGGGCGACTGAAAAAGGAGTCTTTCAAAAATTTGCTTGATTTGCTTTGTGGCGTGAAAAGAAAGGCAAAAAAAGAGAAAAAAGAAACCTTTTTTTTTTTTGGTATATGCAAATTTGTTTGCTCTACTCTGTAATTTATTTTACAAAATTTGTTAGGCTTATCTGTGTGTGGTTGCTTCGCTTTTTGCTCTCGAAATGAAAGTTTTTTACACTCATTTCTATACACAAATGCAAAATATATATGTACATACACACAGTAGATGTTCATATATAAACTTATTTATTAGCCTTTGCTTGCGTGTTTTTTATTGCATTGAAATTTTCAAATTTCCGAAAATAAAAAAAGTGACATATTTGCAGCTTCAGCAATTGATAAGATTATTTATTCAAGAGCCGCAAGTCATTTTAATGGATTATAGAAAGATGTATTTATGTGTATATATCTCACACATAAAACAAATTAAAATGAATTTAGTTGCTGAGTTTAATGAAAATTTGTTTCGTTTCTTTTTTTGCTTTTCAAGCTTTAAATTAATATCAAAATTAGCTTTGTTTTCGATATTAATATGATCAAGAGAAAAAATAACACAAATCATTAAATTTAACTTTATTGATTAGGAAATTAAACGTTTGCAATATATCGTGGCGTATACGCAATATTTTCCTTTGAAACATTGAAACCTTTTGTCGAATAGTTAAAATGATTAACAGGACACCTTACAAATGCAAAGCTAATTAAAATGTAATTGAGATACATCTAATTGACTGGTTGCAATTGCTGGCCGGCTTTAATTTTTGTCAACGTCAGTTTAATTTATTGTATTACGAAATTATGAAAAATAAACCAAAAAACAGTTGGACAACGTTGCGTATAAGTGATATTATTTCATCTAAAATCATTTAAAACTTAACCTCAGGCTTAGCTAAGGTTATTTACCTTCGACTTCAACTGAATGAATGATTAGAGAAATTTTGTAAAATTTATTTAGTATTTTTTGTTTTGTTTATTTGAAATCAAACAAAGTAACCGCAGCTAAGAAGAAGAAGAAGCGACAAGCGACAGGCAGAAAAAGTTTTCCATCTTTTTCGGTTTGTTGCTTATTTACCCATGGATACAAGTTGAATGCTCTCTACGACTGCACTTGTTGTCTCCATCTTTGTTCATCTCAGTTTATCTACGTTTCAGTCCATGTCTTGGGTTAGAGTTTCTGTTTTCAGTCCAAGTGGTCGGGCATCTTGTGCTTGTGCCTAAACCCTCCCAAATGGCAACTAAATTCGTGGATTGTTGCGCTCCTTTCCTATACATATACATATATACACTTATACTTGCAGATACATATACATATATATATATATCCAGATATATTCTGTTTCTATCTCTGGTTTGGCATTTGCCCTTAGACAGTGTCGAGGTTTCAATGAGAATTGTCGTCGTGTTGTCGTTGTCGTTGTCGTTGTCCCGAGTTGCCATTACTTAAACACTGTGAGTTGAGAAAATAAAAAACAAAAAAACACATTTAAAAAAAGAGAAGAAGAAATATCGAAAGGCAGCAGCAAAATATCAATATTTTATGATCAGCGCTTCCTGTGGCTAGACAACGACGACATGAATATCCCCATCTTCTCTTCGCCGGGGTCCCGTCAGTGCACTTGTAATAGTTTTTTTTCTCATTCTCTCTCTCGTTTTCTTTTTTAGTAGGGATTTCCCCTGTTTGCTCTCAAGCGGTTTTAGTTCAGTGATTTTAGGCAGCTGCCGCAAGCAAAACATGAGAAAAAAAAAGAACGAAACCAGTTGGAAGAAAAAGAAAATACAACAAAAATTACATTTCCTTCAACTCGAAAAGTTTTTCGTACAGGCGAGGACAACACAGGAAAAGGATGTGTTCGGTTCTGCGTTGTGGCTACCATCATTCCCCCTTTTCTGTTTTTTTTTTTTTTTTACTTTTTCGGGTGTATGTTGGGGTTGTGCCCGCCTGCTTGTGCGCATTTCCAAATCATTTATCATAATTTTGTGGCATTCCCCCAGCAGCTCTCAATTCGCCGTTTTGATAAAAACGTTGAGCTTCGGCCTAATTTATGTGTATATTGGTATTAGTTTACCCTGCTTTAGTCGTCGTTTTCCCATCCCTTTTGTATTCGAACATGTACATACAAACAGATATGTATATCTTTCCCCTCCCCCTGCCCGTTCACCTATCTCTCTCCCACTCTGTCTCTGTGTTGAGAGTGTCGGGCGTATTATTAATTTCTAATTTGCATAACCTACAAAAGCTTTGAACTTTCAACTCTCATGCCTCGGCTGGAGCGAGTCTATTATGCAAAAGTTTTCGCACGGCTTTTGCTTGAATAAAAGTTTTAATTTTTTTCTTTTGCAGGGCAATAAATCGAGTGGAAGAGTAGAGAGGGTAGACGACTAGAGAGGGGTGGGTGGTGTGAGTGGTAGTTTAGCGGGTTGTGTGGCAATAGGGAAAAACTTTGGCAAAGTGCGTGAGAGCTTTTTAATGGTTGCATTGGCTTAAATTTTAATTATATTTTAGATGGGGGTAGCAGGGGCGGCGGACACAAAGATAACTTCTATATAAGAAAAACAGAAAAAAATAACCATTATGACAAAAAAATTATTATATATATTATAAAAGCCTTAGATAGGAAAACTTGCCCACTCAAAACGAAAGTTTAATCAAGTGGTAAAAGATATCAGACAGGCAGAACAGAAGAACTGAAGCAATTTTCCGCATAAAGCAAGTGATAATCATAAGTATCCGCAGAAAAAAAGAAACTAACTTTAACATACACTTGAGTTTATTTAAGTATAATCTCTTTTCTCAATGGCTAGACATTTAAGGAATTCAGGTGAGGAGATTACAGCCCACAATCTTTTATTTTTAGAAATTAAGCTTTTGGTTAAATGAATGAAAATATCTTGAATGAAGTCTTAAGATATATGTACAAATGGATTATGTCTGAAGGTCATTAACTTTAAACTGAAAACCAGAGGGCCGGGGCTAACTTCTACCGCGTCAAAGTTTGTATACCCTTGCAACTTTTTTGGCAACTCTTTCCTTGAGGGCTATATCAAAGTGGAGCAACGTTTTATCTAAAAAAGTCTTATGTCTGCGAAAAAACGGCCTAAAATCTTAGCATAGGAAATAACAAAGTTACTGATCCATCCAAGTCACTGTTTTCCACCGATCGTTCCTATGAGAGCTTTATGATATAGTCACCCGATCATTATCAAATTCGTCACAGTCATTAACAGATACATTGAACTAACAAATGTTTAATTAGCAAGCAATTGCAATATAGTGGTCCGATCCGGCTGAATCCGAGATATACAAACTGTGCGCTATATACAAGCCTACATGCAAAATTTTGTGGCTCTATAGCTCTTACGGTCTCGGAGGAGTTCACGCTGATCCCGACGGACGGACGGACGAACATATCTATTTGAACTATTCAAGAATATATGTATATACTTAATATGGTTGGAGATGGTTTTTTCTATGCGTTGCACACTTCTAACCAAAATGAATATACCCTTTTGCAAGGGTATAATTAAAAGTGTTTTTCATTCATTTTCATTTATTATAATTAATAATATTATAATACATATAATTATAATAGCACGAATTGCTATCTATACCGAAATATAGACAAAAAACTTTGATGTCACCTAGAAAGTAAATTAAATCAATTTAAAAACTGAACATAAAATTGAAAAATAATTATTATATAATATTCCGAATTAAAAAAATATTTTTCTCTATTTTATAGAAGACTACATAAAATCAAGAGTTTGTTATTAATTTTCTTCAAACATTAAGCACGGTACACAAATTTTAGTTATGAAAACATCTTTACATATGTATGTATGTATGTATATGTGTTGACTTGTTTTCATTTTGGCTCATAAATATTTTCCCAAAAATCTGTGACTCAAACAGGAAATTAAACTTACATTTCCGGCCATAATTTACTCACAAAGTTTACCTGACCAGGGGTAAATAGAAATTGATCGTAATCCCATTTAAATGGTATTTCAATTATAATTGAACAATTAAATATGTTACAGGTTGCACACATGCACACACGCACACACACACACACACACACAACACACACAGATGCTAAGAGGGTTAGCATTTGGTATTGGCGACCTCATACCTTGCCACTTGATACGCAACCATTCTAGGTGGGCCCCCAGGCCCTCAAGATTGGATTACGCCGATGTTGCAAGCTCATTTAATGACTGATATATAAGACAAGTCCGAACTGCAAGTAAATTGCCATATCAATAAACAAAATCAATTCACAAAACGAACATTTAATCAAAGCTCAGAATAGGGGAGCTAAAAGGGAGAAAGAGAAGGCGGAATGGAGAAGGCAAAAGCGAAGCGGCTCAACATTTCCGGCAAACTAAACCATGTTAGGAATGAAAAATGAACTCAGGATGTATGTGCTTCTTTGTATGTACGAATGTATGTGTGAATGTGTGTGTGTGTGTGTGTGTGTGAGTGAAGCGAGGAAAAAATCTATAATATGACATAAAAATGAAAACCAAATGACAAGGGTCTTGGTGTGCGGCCCATGGCAATGCGGTTTCTGTCTGTTCCTGGAGATATGCCAAAACTATTACAAATTGATTCCCACTCACATGCGCCGCTGTTCGTCGTCTTGCTCGTCTGATCCTGCATCAAATCCAGCTCCTGCTCCTGCTCCTGCCATCATCATGGCTGTCTTTCCCATTTCAGGATGCGTGACTTGTGTGCTCTGTTGTGTGACTTTAAAATTGTTCAACAATTTTTTATTGACGCCAAAGGTTGCGCTTTTGAGTTTTATTATTGTTGATGGTTGGGCCATAAACTCGCGCCGAAAAACCCGACTCAATTAAAGACATCCCGAGGGCCTAGTAAACCTAGTAGGAATCGTGAGTGAGGGGTTGGCTGCTTGGCTGACTGACTGGATGACTGGATGGTTGGTTGATACTTCTACTGGCACTCATCTCATCTCAGTCATAGTCCCACCATACCCAGTCACTCTTCTTCTTAGTTTTCTTCCTCACAACAAGTGACAAGCTGTAAAAATGTACTATGTAGGAGAGTGTAGGTGTAAGCTTTTACTTGCTGCAGGGCCCCAAACGATTTACAGTCTTGAACGTGACTCACTTTGCTAAATGGTTCGAATAACCTAAAGGGTACGGGGTGCCAGTACAGTTACGGGTCCCGGCAAGAGGAGAAAAACAATGAAAAACTTTTTATGCCAACTACCAAGATGTCGATTATGGTCTATCTCAAGAACAGAGTATCTTAAGTACTCCAAAGATATTTTCCTCTCTGAATCATTGGATTGAAAAATTTAACAATAACTTGGAAATTTTTTAACGTTTAAGAAAAGAGAAGAAAAATGCAAAAGAAATAGATAGACAGAGAATTTTTATTTATGAAATACGTTAGCTTATAATACTAGAAACTCTGATAAAATGAACAGGCTTAAAACAACATTCTTGGCGACTTGAGGTTTTGAGCTAACTATTCGTTATTAATATGTTTAGTAGAAGATAAAATAATGACAAAATCACTATCAAAGGGTATTCTCGGTTCGTTCCCAATCTCCAGAAAAACTGGCAACCAATCCTCATTGTGTCCTCTTGTTAAATAAAATATGCAATAACACAAACAACAGTCGAAACAAATGTAAGGACAATTGTACAATTTGTTTGCCCCAATCACCTCCAACTCCCAGGTTTCAGATCTCAGCGGCGTCACCTCCCGCATCCTCCTACTATCGTATACATCCTACAGCCAACATCTTCTGTTTGGTCGTCTGTTTGTTTTCAAAGTCTAATTAACCACATCAGAGGGAAATACGAACAAAAAATCTATGGGAAATTTGCGTGGATGTTGGGTTTCTCAATATAAATGCTCTGTAAGTACGTGTTTTATATGCCAGACACACGGCATGGGAACGAAGCCAGGGAGACAGAGGGAGAGAGAGAGGGAGAGAGAAAGAGCGAGGGCGAAAGTAGAGATAGCAGTAGAGAAAGTGTCTTTCTATACACGTGTCAAAGAGAGCGCCCTTCCACCAAAAAGAAAAGCAAAAAAGGGCAGGCAATGCAAAAATTTTAATTTCAACCTAATGGCGACAGAATACAATTTCACTGGAAATGGAAATCGTTCAGTTTATTTTTGGGGCCACTTGTGAAATCAATACAAGGCGGGGCAGCAACAAAAACCAGCAGAGGGCGTAAATGGGAATGGGCCAAGGAATGTAACCATTTGTAAGGATGGTAAAATTCATGGAAATCAGAAATCAGGGTAGCTTAACAGCCAGCCAAAAAGTAGGCAATAAAATTTTTAATCAATTTATTTAAGTAGAAAAATATAGACGAGAGAAAATAATGTTTATTCACCTTTCGTGGAAGTCGTACAAATTATTACAAAAACTGATGGCATCGTTTTAGCCTAGATGATATCTTGTGTATGTAAAGAGAAAGAGAGAAACAAAGAGAGAGAGAGAGAGAGAACAAACTTTCTGTGAATTTATCATAAATTGATAAGTAAACCCATACAAATATTTAATATTCGATTTTTGCTCAATTTTGTTGAATTTCAGTTTTCTAGGAGTGTATCTTCAATTGCCCTTGGTTCTCAGCTCAGTTCTTATATATGTATATGAAATTTATTTTTGTTTTGTATGCCTTTATCATAATTTGCAGAAAACTGGGCTAATTTTCTTTATTACTTGAACTACACTTGCCTTTTGGTCATTAAGCTAACAACATTGCGTATGCGTAATAAATAATTGAAATTTTCACCCAAGGGGCCAACAACACAAGAGCACAGGAGACAGCCAGAGCAGGAAGGGGGATGGCCAAGGGAAAGGGAAAGGGGGGCAAAACAAAAAGAAACTCAGAACGAGTTGTGCGTTATGGTGTTTAGCTTTTGGGCAAGTGAGCGCACCAAAGCAAAAATGAAAATAATTTTTCCTTCAAGTGATGAGAATGAGGTAGAAAAAAAAATATATATGTATAAGAAGGAAAAGTCGTCGTCGTTGTTGTCGTTGTTGTTGTTGTCGTTGTAGTCGTCGCAAGCGAAGTAATGAACACACTTTTCGCATTTAAGTGTGCTGCAGCACGCTAATGGGGCAAGCAGCAGGAACAGCAGCAGCAACAACTACAAGAGTCAGGCGGCAGCAACAGTTGCTAACTGCCACCTACTAAGCCACCTCTCTCTCTCTCTCTGTGTCTCTGTCTCTCTTTCTCATCATCTTACTACTTCTGCTCATTTTTAATTCCTTGGCACATTTGTGTAACGTGACATGAAATCCATTTGATGTCGCCGTTGTCGTCTGCCTTTTACCTTCTCTCTTGCCAGCTGCAATTGTTGTTGCTGGCTGGTTGCTGTTGTTGTTAACAAACAAACATGCTTTTCTACTTTTTATTGCTAATTTTTATTTTATTCTCCCTCTTGTTTTTATTCTCATTCTTCTCCATTCTCAACTTCGTTCTGTCCTGTATCTTTGTGCTGCATTTTAACGCGATAACTCCCCTGGCAGTTGAGCTCATAAATTTATAAATGGGCCACTGTTAGAGAGTGATGGGGAGAGAGCGAGAGAGGGAGAGTGAGCAAAAGCGCGACTGTAAAATGTGAAATGACGAAACGAGCCGCGGCGAAGACTTCTGGGGCGTTAGGTAAATTCTATATAAGAAAAGACGACGCAATGGAGAAATCATCTTGAAAAGCACTCATCTTTTTTTCTTTTTTTTTTTTTTTCATCTTCGTTTTTGTTTTGATGGATTGTACAAAAAAGGAAATGACAATCCCAAATAGAAAGCGAGCATCATGACTAAGCCTTCTATTTTGACTTTTAAATGAAAATATCCCAAATATCCCATTAAGACCTTCAACTTGAGATCATATTCGAATTAGGATTAAAAATATTATTTTTGCCTCTCAAACTAATTGTGGGCTTAAGTAGAAAGGTCTCGTTTTGTTGTTGGGTTTTTAAGTGTATTTAATATTCGTCTTTTAACGCATTTCCCTTGGGCTTTTATACATTTTTATTTTTTTTTTTGCCATTATTTGTTTAACTTTTGTCAATCATAATTATTTGGGTTGCTTGCCTCCTGCGGAAACCATTGACAGAAACGGAAACAAATGAAGTATCAGTCACAAAAAAAAATAAAACAAAAAACACGCATAAAAGAAAACAAATTGACAAAAAAAAACACACACACAGTAAAAGACACTGAACATTTGACTAAAAGCAAAGCTTTTAATATTTCATTTGCCCAATCCGCCGAGTCATGAATTTGTATTACAAAATTTTAAATATGCTTTTTATGATGCTATGATTAAATTAACATTTTGTTTATAGAAGTCAATATGGGAAAAAGCGGGTAAAAAGGAATGGGAGTGATTTTTTGATGGTTGCCCTTAGCAAAAATGCAATTAGCAAAGTTTGTTAAGTGGAAATTTGGTCAAGTGCATTGAAGTGAAGGAAAGTCAAGTACATATAGAGAAAGAGAGAAAGCTAGGGTGGGGGCGGTTAAAAATTGTGAATTGATTTATAAGTTTTGTGGCCGACTTAGCTTAAATCGATTTCTGTTTGCGGTAATTTCAACTTGAAATTTTGATTGTCTCCTCTTACTTTCTCTCTGTAACTTGCTGCTCGCTTACTTGACCCAAAATGAAAGCAAAATATTGTAACTAAATTTTGTCTAGACCAATTTAACCTAATGGCTGGCAGTTAACTCCAAGATAAGCCCGCTCAGATATTGTCATATCACTTCTCCCCAAGGCAATGCAATTTAAACGCTCACACTTTCCCTTTTTTTTTTTTTTTTTGTTTGCTTAGCTTATACTCAATCGTCTCTGGTGGCTTTAATAATTGTCTCTTTTGACATTTATAAACATATTTTTAAATAAACTTCAATCAATCCCGCCGCCACAGACACAAGCCCCTAAGCAATGCCAACCGATAGACAACTCTCGCATCAAAAAAAAAAAAAAAAATATATATACAAAATACATATAAAGAACAAAGCAGCAAGGAACAAGTTAACAAAAAAAAAAAAACCTTAAAAGTCAATTTGCCGTAGGCATTGCTAACAAAACATAAAGAGCGATGCATGCCACATAAAAAAAAGGCGCCGAAATTTCCATACAAAAAATAAACACACCGAGAGGGCGATAAGGGGAGTGTGGCGGTGCGGGGGGTGGTGGATGCCAAAAAATTTCACGCAGCTTAAAAACCGCACTCACGCACAAAATATGTTTTTTTTGTTGTTGTTGTTTTTGTGCCTTCTTTATTTACCTTACCCAGGCATAAGGAAGAAAGGACTCGGGTGTTTCTGTCTGTGCGCGTTTGGTAAACAATAAACCAACCGATTCTCCAGTTTCCGCAGGACCTTAACAACAACAGCAACAGCAACAACAACACCGACCATCATTGAGTATGGAGGACAGAGCAGTGGCGACCTGGGTCGGTGGAGGCACTAAAAAGCGGCCTTATTTACGGCGTTTACATGCAATATTTACATGAAATCTCTTACAATAACAGTTATGCCTTTTGATGCGACGATGAACCCCTCCCCCCCCCCAACACCACACACCGTCCCTTTCACCTATCGTATAGCCAAACAAAAAAGATGGCCCTCTACTCAATTGTTATTACCAGGCTTGTCTCGTCTTTGCTTTGCTTTACTTTTGTAGCAAAGGGGCGGGCAGGCCAGGACAGCATTTCAGTTACCCCCCACTCGTTCACTTTTTTTATTAATTTGTCAAAGGAATGATGAACCAAAAAAAAAAAAAAAAAAGGAAAAATTTATATATATAAGCCCCCACTGAATAAAATTGATATACACAGGGCTGACGCAAAAAATAAATGATGAAAATGGACAATCTGAATTGATAGAATTTATTCAGCAAATGCTCGTAGCTCAAACGATGGGATTTCGGGCACTTTTAAGTCATAATTTTTTTAAAACAAAGAATTTCATTAATGAAATATAAATAAAACTATTATTTTTACTTTCAATCTATTTTTCTCCCATGCTTCGGCTGTAATTCCTGAGAAAATTAAAAGCTATGGAAATCCTTTTTCAATTATAATTTTTAAGGTGTTCTGTGTCTTTATTCAAGAAATTTAATTTATTTTTTTTTTTTTAAACTCAAAATCAAATACCAAAAAAGTTTCAATTTTCATTTTAAGTTTACTTTATTTAATACATAGTTTTATTTTAAACTACTCGACAACTAGTTTAATTAATTCAACAAAAACTAACCAAAAATAAATCAAAACAGAAAAAGGTTTTGGTTTTGGTTGGTTATTGTTGTTGTTTTTTTGGGTATTCTTTCCAACCCTGACCACTGCTGAGTGGAGTCTGTATTGCCCATGTATAATATTTTAGCATTAAAACTGATTTTTCCCAACACGTACTCAGAGCATAGGCAACGCCTCAAAAGCAGGCTACAAATATTGTTGCCGCCGCCATAGCCGTTGTCGAGCCGCATTCATATGCAAATACATAAAAGGCCAAAGCCAGAGAGAACACAGAAAAAAAGAAAGAAAAAAATGTATATATATATATGTGAATAAAATCGTATCCGCAAAAAGCGCGATGCGCAAATAGCGCGCTTCCTGAAATAATAATTCAAATACTGTGATAAAAATCGACTATAAACTCGCATGCTGTGCCGGCATCCCTCACACACACACACACCCATCTAGAGTCGCCTCCTTTTGCTCCTCTAGTTGGTTGGTGTTGTCGTTCCCATTCTCATTCTCATACCCATGCCCCTTGTTTCCCTCTCCAACCTCTAGCCAGCCAGTTCTGTGCGTACGTGCGCATATTTCATTCCCTAACGACCCCTTTTAACTGAGAAAATGTGTTTTCGTTACTTTTAGCATCTTTATCAAATAATAATATTACGCCGCACGAACCCAAACGTCGTCGAGAAGAAGCATCTCAACCCCCCACTTTCTTCGCCACCACCAAAAGAAAATTTTTTGCACTTTGCAAAATGTAAAAAAAAAACAGCAAACAAAAAAAAACAAACAAAATTTTTTTTGTTTGAAATTGAAATGGAAATGTAGCATAGGGAATCGAATATCTGATGCCCTTTTTGCCTAACCTGATCGGTTATTCTTGATTTGGAGACATAAAAAGTGCCTCAAGTTTGAACACTGCAACTGACTTTACTTTAGCCGCAACTTGATTTGAATTCATTTAATACTTTTAAAGTGTATCAAATATAATTATCCTTGACCTTTTTCCATTGTTGGTACTGCAACTGCTGAAGAACTCAAACTATTCACAGTATGGAGCTCTGGTTTGGTCTCTGCCTTTACCAAAGGGGTAAAGGGCGAACCATCTTCTAAAATCTAATACAAGATTTAAAATATAATAAATAATGTGATTTATTTTTAAAATTTCTTGGCCTTCTTGTCATCTACATAAACTATAGAGTTATAGAGGTCTGTGGTTCATTCTAAAACTTCCTTGCCTTCTGCTTCTCATCTATATTCCCTGGGTAGATTTTCAAAAATTCTTGAATTTCTGGTCTCCCCCTCTATAGAGTAGGTTGCCATCATTGTCATAGAAGAAATAACGTTCAAATATTTCCATTTGTGTTTGCATAATGGCTGCTAATGTAAAGAGTCTTTCAATACGTCTTCGATACTTTAAATGCAATCTAGCATCATCGATCTTTTGATGGTGACCAATATGCTCCGTAACATTTGATAAGGCTTCGTGCCGCTGCTTTCTATTCTTCTGATCAATTGAATCTAATTTCCTTTTTATATTCTGAGAGACTGTACGATTACCACGTTTATACGAACGCTTGAGCCAAAAAAAACTGGCTACATAATTGATAATATCGGCGCCTTCAACATTAAGAAACTCTAAAAAATTTATACGATATACTAATCTTCGATCACGTTTCGATTTTGCTGTTGTGAAATAATCATTTAACATTGAAACAAAAACATTGATTAACAGCACCGCAATGACGAACGACAAAATGGCATACAGTAAAATGCCAACTAAAGTGCCGCCATGGAAAAGATCATTCGGATTGACTTGAGAGCTGAATCCAAAGGAAAAGCACATACAGGCAACAATACCTTTGATCAGACGATTGAAGCAATTGCAATAGTTGCCATTGATAACAACAATAGCGATGCCAAAGGCCATCACCAAGATGGCTATAACACATGCCGTATGGAACATGGAATGCCATGCTAGATATAATGTATCCGTAAACAATTGAAATATGCTAGCGAATTGCAATACCTTCCACAAACGTAATGTGGCCGTACAGATGAGGAGACCAATCATTATATTGCATAATGAATTCAATCTTGTCGGTTGTCGAAAATCAATAAAATCCAATTTACTGGCACCTTCGACTTTCTTGAGCATCGAATCGACCAGAGTTTCACGTAAAAATATAACTATAATTACTGAAAAATTCATAATGAATATTAATAGATCGATTTTAACCCAAATTTGTTGTATCTGCTTGGGCTCGTACCACAGACGAAGGAATAGTTTCTTTGCCAACTGTATAACAACAACAAAATATAGAAATAAAACCACTAGGGCTGCTACCGGAAGTTGTGATAAACTTTCCATCATTTTGACACTCTCAATATCGGCATGAGGTATCATTGAGCCAAATGGTGTACGCTCTGCCCACAGTGTACAAACGGAAAACATATTCGCATCGACATTGTATAATGTGAAATCCATAAATATTGCCGATGTATTATAATTAAGCCAATTATGTTTATGCAGATAATGGAGAACCTTCATGCTGTTTTCTCTACTGCGTGCCAATAGGGCAACATATCCTTTCAGTTCGGGATAGCTTAAAAAGCCGCCTTCATGTACAAAGTTTAATAGCAAATAGTTAACAAATCCTTTGTTCGATGACATTGGCAGCCATGGCTCATAGATACGCCAATATTTATCCGTATAATGCAAACGTTCGTATGGTAACTTCCATTCGGTTGTATATGAAATATCCGTGAATTCGGGCTCATTTAGGCCATATTTACGACTCTTAACTCTCAATTGACGTAAACGAACTACGCCCAGCATATTAACTTGATCAGCATGCTGCCAGCCAGTGACACCGGTTTCCGTGAAATTAGGATTAAAAGGCCTAATCAATGACAGCTCAATGAATGAATATACATGCCACAAATGTAGCAATTTATCCATGCCCATCGATATCGATTGATTAACCAGAAATAATGTCTTAATATCCAATGTATTGTAATACAAATATTCATCACGTGTCACCAGTATCATGCATAATAAGATAACAAAATAGCTGGCATGCACCAACATTTCATTGGCAATATGCTTATACTTCAAATTCAATTTCTCATTCCGATGGCCCTCAGTGATCACCAGTTGACTACGCAGGCTACGTAATCTCAATTTCAAATAATCCATACGATTGTGTTTACTTGCATCCGGATCGGGGGTAAATTTACGCTGTTG
This sequence comes from Drosophila equinoxialis, assembly GCA_018150345.1. Classification (NCBI taxonomy): domain Eukaryota; kingdom Metazoa; phylum Arthropoda; class Insecta; order Diptera; family Drosophilidae; genus Drosophila; species Drosophila equinoxialis. Next base: position 2,134,008 of record JAECWI010000868.1, on the reverse strand, counting down.
TGGCGGCCATGTGGCCCCATCGATGGCCTGAAACGCAAATCGTATCGGATCACCGATAAGAAACTGAAAGAGCACTACCAAAAAGAACATAACCCATATGGCTTTGAATTTCTTTGCCTCATGCGATACTCCAGATAAACGAAAGACAAAAAGCGTGCTTAACAATATAGTGAACAAGGTGATGGCGAAAAATATTGAACCAGATTTACCAAAAGGCATTGTGAAACTTCATATGCAACTTATAACAAACAAAAAAAAACTAGAATTATTTGTAACTTTTTTCTCTTTTTGACAAACTAATCTGTGCTATAAACATTTCGTTCATTTTATAAACAAAGAATGCCAAAAAAAAAAAATCAATTGTGAAATCTGTTTTAACATTCTTAAATTACTGATTTGTTTTTGTTTTTTTTTTTTGTCCACATGAAATAATATAAAGATGAAAATTTTGAAAAGAGAAAATATTGTAGTCTTCAAATCGATAATTCCATTTCAATTCGCCGCTTTCCATTTTCGTTTTCAAATTTTGTTGACCTTCGAGTTTATTTTTCTTATTTTGTTTTTGTTATTTTTTTTTTTTTTATTTGGCGTTTCGTGAACAAATTATTGTAGCATCGCTGGCACTTTTTCATCCAACAATTTCCATGCCAACTGAACTGATTCTTCATCGTGTGCCTTTGTTTTGTTTTACTTCTGTGGTGTTCAATTGAAAAAATTTGCATGCCAAAAATTATGCAAAGGAAGGGCTACCACCACTTGATGGACGTAGGGTGAAAGGGGGCGCGGAATGGGCCAGGACAAAGAAACAATGAGAAAACAAGCTTGCGCATTTCTTTACCTTTTTCTCCAATTTTTTTGTTTTGTCGGTTTTTGTTTTTGTTCCTTTGGTTTGGACACAACAAGGATGAGGAGAAGAACCATTGAAACCGAAACGAAGATTCGTTGGTTTTTTGGCTACATCGAGTTGCCTTTTTTTTGTGTTGCCTTTGCTTTTGGTTTCAAGGGTTTTTGGCCAAGCATTATTCTTGGCGGTAATTGAACAACGTGGCGCAATGTTATACAAAATTGGTTTAGAATAAATGTCTCTTTTTTTATACGTAGATATATTGAGGGTTTCTTGTTTACTTGCTTGCTGTCTGCCACACGACCGCCCACCAATTGAGAGATCTCTTCAATTTCTATTGATGACATTGCGTATCCGCCCCGTTCGCCTGTGCAACCTTAAAACTTAAATTATGGCAATAATTTTCATTAAAGACCAAAAAAGTCGTAGGCATATGTGGGTGAATTCAATACCTACCTATGTAGCTTTCCATGTATGTATGAATGTTTTTTGTTTCTTTATTATTTAATTTAAGAGCCTTTTATGCATAATTGATACATTTGAACTCCTCCCTTTGGATATCAAGGAAAACCAAACCAAACTTTGGGCCAAAAAGTTGTACATAAATTTTGTATAAATTTGCAAAAGGTTAAGGCACGTTTTGTACATGTTGCTGCTTACATTTTAAATGGCAGCGAATGGCGGAACTCTTAACAAAATTGCTCTAAATATGTGGCTGCCAAAATTTATGGGGATTTCTCAATGTGTAGACGACTTGAAAAAGGTAGATCGGTTTGCCTTACGGCAGGAACAGGAACGAAAATTTATCAAGCGAAATTTAATGTTTCTTAAATGTTATTAGATTAATTACATATTTTGTTTATTTTCTTTAATCAAATAAATGTCAAAAAGAAAAGAAAATAATTATGTTATTACCTGATATATGTCGAGGAACAAGACTTTGAATTAAGATCAAGAAAATTAAAAAAAAATAATGTAAAGGTCTTTTTTAACATCTATGTGATGAGCAGTTAATGAAGTAGTTGACCAATTTGGTAATTCAGATTTTATAGCAAAGAATAAATAGTTTAATCGTTTTCAGATTTGAGTATTCCTGTTGGTTGCCCCAAATAATATTTAAGCTCTCATCTAATTGGTTAGCATAAGCATTTCAGGTATAATTCGTTTAATGCTCACCGTGTTTCTCTTTCCCTTTACCTGGAGAAAGAAAAAACGCAATGATTGAACTAACTAAATAGTCCACTAGTGATGTCACTTATTACTATCATTTCAGTCGAATCAACTCCTCGTCGGCCCAAAGACCTCACTTCAACCTGTCTAAGTATACATACATATACAGAGCGCCCCTTCTGCCTTCCCATTGCCCTTTTCCTTTTGGTTAGTTCAAAAATCTCTCATATTTGATTGGCATCATTGATTGAAACAACACGAAACGTTTTACTGACGCCAAATGACCCGCAAAATAAAAAGGTAAAAGTAAGCTATCCTAGTTTTCTGCCATTAAATATTTTTATTTTATTTTTTTTTTTTGCTCTACCATTTTGAAAACGTTTGCTAAATTATTGACTGAATGACTGAGTGAGTGAGTAAGTGGGTGGATGGATGGATGAGTAAGTGAATGAGTGAGTGATTGAGTTGTAGGGTTCGTGTACTTTCCACCCGCAACTAATTGGATTCTCTGCCATAGAAGTAGAAGTGTGTGTTTTGACAATTGTGACAATTAAGTGGACAAGGCATGCCAATGTCCTGGACAAGGCCACTTAACCTCCAAGTTCATTGCACCCCCAAGGGCTAAACACAATACAGATACGAGAGAGAGAGAGAGATAGTAAGAGAAGAGGGGGAAAGGGGACCGCGAGGACAATGTTATGCGGCATAATTCACATAAATTATGCAATTTATACGCGACGTATGCTTAGCCTCAGAACAGGGCAGCACAATGCAAATGAAACGTATATAGCTATAGCTATTGTGCAGCACCAGCAGAAATGATGGGGCGAATAGACTGCTGTGTGTGTGTGTATGTGTAAGTGTGAGTGGCAAAGGGTTCCACTAAGAACTGACTGAAGAAATATGTAACAAGTTGTAGCTGGTAGATTTTTATATGCATATATGGGAAAAAGGTTTGAGGGGTTTCTTTTTCTGAATTTTTTTTCCTTTCCTCTACAATTGCATGATGACAATTGTGTTGAGAGACATGCATACATACACACAAACACACACACACACACACACACACGAAACATATACAGGAAGAGTGCTTAGCATAGTCAACTCAGTGAAGGGTGTGTGGTGTGAATGAAGTGGTGTAAATTGAGATATGTTACAGTTTGGAAATGTCAACGTCTAAGTTCCATTAGAAAGTGCATAGAAAGTAGCTTAAAGAGGTTGCAAAAAGTTATTTTGCCAGGAATAGAAATATCACTTAAATAGCCAGTTAAAACTATACTTTTCAAGTTGTCTAATATTTAAATGTATTTATGTATATTGGGGTTTTCCATTCATCTCATTTCATTCCCATTAATAGTTATAATTATTACCTACTTTTTTTCAAATTTTTCCTTATTCAAGATATATTTTTCTTGTTTAACCATTTTTTCTGATCAAAATTTTAGTCATATTTGAGACCGTTTAATGTTATGTTGTAGGCGTGAGTTCTATGATTTTCTTATTCTTGTCGTAAAAGTTTTGTATACCTTTTGAAATCGAATCTAAAGAATAAAGATTATAAACTATAGTTTATATAGTTTTAAACCGTATTAAATTCTAATTGAAAAGGATTTATTGAAGTTTCATAAGTCAGAGATGTTCATTATGTTTTCAGGTTAATCAGGATTTATTAATAATTTCAAAAACTTTTGTATTTCAGGGCGCACTTCAAATCTAGTCCGGGGCCATGAGATGGAAGTTGATTTGAACTCCGGGTTTTTGAAAATGTTCAAACCAGTTCATTTCACATTTCCTCACCGCAAACCCTTAGTTTATAGATTTATAAATTCAAAGCTAGACAATGGAGCAGACGCAGCTGGAGCTGCACTGCAGCCTGTTGACAACAAAAGCAACAAAAACAACAAGGACAATAACAATAAGGACAACCACACGTCGAGAACTCTGCTAAAGGGTCAGCAGTCAGGCCACAGAGGAAGAGACAGTGAATGAGACAGAGCAACACACACATACACAAACAAAGACAGGGAAACGAAAGAGATGAAGAGAACGTGTGGAAGATTGTGTGGCATGGCGATGGAAGTGGAATGGTGGGAGAGACGAAAAACAGACGAAACACTGCAATAAAAGTGGTGCAAAACCAGGGCGTATGGGGCAGGGAATTTACATTTAGTTTATGAGTAGACAAGCGTCGACAATAGTGAAGCAAGCCTTGGCTTCAGCTTCAGTTTCTCCAACTCCTGCTCTGGGTCTGTCTCCTGCATCTCCTGCTCTAGATTCAACTGATGCTGCTGCTGTTGTTGGTGGCGCGCCGAAAGGTCATACACAATGAAATGCACAAATGTCAACATTTAACGGTCAAAATGGTCGGGGACAGATAGACGACAACGACAACGACTACGATGTCGACGACGAGGCATTGTCTGTTGTTGGCTCTGCCCAGGAAGTAACATCAGCAACAGCAAATGTAGAAGAAGAAGCAGAAGCGGCAGCATCAAAATAAGAAGAAGAAGTTGAAAGTTTATGGGCCAAAAGAAGAAGTCAGCATGGCCAAGCAACAGAAGCAACAGGAGCAACAATAACTATTCAGGTTGGTCTCAAATATAATTCAGAGCAAGAGCGAAGATAGAAAGAAAGAGACAGATAGAGAGAGAGAGAAGGTAAGTTTATGACACAAAACTTGCAACAAAGTGCATACAACTGATCTATAAAAAGTTATAACAGGGTCCTTAACTACACTAAATACCAACATATGATAGACGAGCATTTCTTATTATTTTTTAATTCAATATTTTATATTTTCTTTGAAATATGCAGCCACACTATTTTTCATATATTTCTTACTTCAATCGGCTTTTTGTAATTTACATCTAAATTTCCTCTTGCAAACTCTTTGAAAATTTCCAAACACATTGCCAAGGCAAAAGTGTATACATACATACATAAAAATAGAAAGCAACAAAAAATAAAAATAAGAGCAAGTTAAAACTGTGCTAAAACAGAAAGTTTTTCCCATTGCAGGGTCGCAATAGCATTGTCTGGTTGCCGGAATACACCGATCTGCCCTTAGTTTCTCTTCACATTTCCAGCTTTTCTACTCCTCTCCTATCCTTTCTGTGGAAGACCAAAAGGACCTTTGTGGCAGTTCAATCGTAATGAACTATGCACAAAAATGACCTCCAGGCGCATTGCCGTTGGTGGACAACAACGCAGCTAACAAGTTTTTTTTTCTCTTTCTCCCCACCCCCCACTCACTTCTTTCTTCTCACCCATCACCCTATCAGCCAGTCTTTCTATGTTTCTCTGTGTGTGCTCGCTTAGCAAATTACATTTTTTTTTTTTTTGTTTTTGTGCTGTGTTTTAGGGTTGCCAACGCCTGCGGATTTCTTGCCCACAAAAGTGCAGAGGGTTACCAAAAATTATGTCTAGCCAGGAAGCAAACTTTTGCCTTTGTCATTTGTTTTAGAGCACGCTACTAAAAAGGGAGAGAGAGAGAGAGAGAGGGAGGGAGGGAAAGAGAGGAAAAGGATCTATGGTTCGCTTAGTCCTTTTCCTTTTTTTGAAACCCCTTACTAGTTTTTCTTTAAAGTCCAGGCATATGTGAAAAATTGCATTAAACTATAAACGCCCAAAACTATGCAGCATTTATTTGGCATTTGTTGCCAAATTGCAATTAAATTAAACCAATTATAAGAGTATTTCAAATAAAAAATGGTATATAGAGAGTAAAAAATGTAGAGTAAGTTGGTTTTTTCTTGAATTCTTTCACTATTACAACGTTTTGTTAAATTTCAATTGGTTTAATCTTTTGTTCCCACATTTTGCTTAGTTCGTTTATTCGATGAGACCTTCAAATTGGTCATCATCAGGAAGTCAAAGTCACCATGGCTTCAAATTTGACACTCGTCCGTTTCGCGTCCGCAATTTGTGTGCTCTGGCAGCAGGCAACAACATTGTATTGCACAGTATATATCCGCACCAACCTTTCTACTGTCCAGAAATAGGTACTAGAATGAGGAAGATCCAGAGACAGCAGCTGCCATGTCGATTTGCATGCATTGCCATCGACAATTGTTCTAATACTTTCAACAATGTTTGGTCGGTATGGCAGATGTGTTGTCTCCCTTCCTTCCTTTTACCCTTCACCATTCCCCTCACCCCCTCAACACTAGACTTCTTTGTCCGTTTCTATGCCCGCTGTCTCTGTTTCTGTTTCAGTGAGAGAATGCTTTGCCCATAATTATGGCAATTGGCAGACAGAATCGCAATTGCAATGCAATGTGCGCCTAAAAGTATGCAGCTGCAGCAGCTGTGGCTGCATCATCAGTCGTTGTTGTTGTTAGTGCTACTGCTGCTGCTGCTGCTGTTAGTGCTATCTTTGTCTTTTTGGAATTTAATTAAAGTTTACACAAGTAAACAAATGACAGTCTGCAACCAAGCGACAGTCTCACCAACCAACAACATTGCATTCGGTGTTTGTATCTCTGTGTGTCACATGGCCGCAAAACGAATGCACAAGCACAAGTGGAATGGAGAAGAAGTAAAGGAAACAAGAAAGAGAAGAAGAAGCCAGAAAACCAGAAAGCAGAAAAAAACGAATAACAAGAAATAGTCAAGAGAAGACAGGCTAAAATTTTATTAAAGAAAAGTTGCGGCACACACACAAATAGTTGGCCTACGACATAAAAGTTGCAACTTGACGCAAAAATTCTCCAACAAAATGAAATACATAAAATGCTTTACAACGAGGGCAGTTTTCTATGTTTGCAAACTAATTACAATTTCATTTAAATGTGTGAAACTTTGGAAACCATTGGAAATGGATAAAGAATATTTGCAATGTCCTGTGGTTAATACACAATCCTCGAACAATATTCACAATACAATACAATTATTAATTTACAAAGCTAACGAAAAGTTGTAATTGTGTTAAAAACAATGAATATTTGTTCAGCCTATTGCATACTTCTAGGGGTAAAGTGTTAAGATCCTCATTTGTTTTTTATCTAATTTGAAAAAGGATTTTATTACCATAAGAAATACTCAAATACCTCTATTTTGCTTTCTACAACGATCTCTAATTCTATTTACCTCGCCCTCTCTCTCTCTCTCACTCTGTCGCTCATTCACTAACTGTGAATTCCCTCTGTCGAAATGCCAAACTAACTGTTAATGGGACACGTGTGTGGTAAGAACCCCAAAAAGCAAAAACAACAAAAAATGAACCGCTTGATATTTGGTTGCCATTTTGTTGTAATTCTTGTTGCTGTTGTTATTGTTTGTTGCAGCACGGTCTAATCCCCCAGAATTATGCAACAAAAATTAATTAAACACAATTTAGTTTTGTGTTGTGGAAAAACCGCGTTGCGCGAAAATCGCTGCGGTTGCCTCTCAGTATATTCTATCTCACTCTCTTTTCGCCACTTTACAATCTGTATACCAACATATATATATATACATATACATATATATAGAGAAATTATTGTTACGCAAAGCCAAAGAGGGAGAGAGAGAGGCAACAGCCAAAAGGGCAGCACAACAACAGCAAAAAAAAATGGGTACAAAAAATGCCCACCACAAAAAAAGGTCGATGGGCATGAGAACGAAGAGGGAAGAGGTGGTTCGGTAGGTAGCCAAACAGACCGGTGGTGCTGCTGCTGTTGCTAGTAGCTGTTGGTAACGGCAGCTCTTTTGCGGCTACTTGACTTAATACCTGCAATAATTATTATAACGATGCAGAGCAAAATCTTTTTATGCAATAAAAAACACGCGCACACACACAAAAACAGTACAAAAAGAGAAGAAAAACGTGTATAAAGTACAACAATAACAACAGGAGCAACAAAAAAAGTTTAAGCGGGCAATAAAATGGGCAGGATAAGCACTTGGACTTTGCATTGAGCGATTTATTTTTATTTATATATATGTGTTTTTTTCATCTTCTTTCCTTACACACAATAGAATTTATGAGTTTGGGGTCAGTTCCTGAATTGGAATTCACCCAAATTCTGTAAACTTAACGCCCTGAGGGTGTAATATAATCGATAAAAAAGAATTTTTACTGATTTGTTTTAGAAATAGTTAATATTCAATATGGGCAAAAGGATTCAATTATTTTCGGCTTTTGATTGCCTCCAGCATATGGCACACACACAGAGCGAAAGAGTGAAACCCTTTTGCAGAACCAGTTTACAGTTTGAGGAGATCATTTTGACTTTTCTCGGTTTTTTTTTTTTATCGCTCTTGCCATAGAATTTATTTGAAATGCCATTTGAATATGGCGACCGTGACAACGAGGAAAAAAAGGAGAAGAGAAGCCTTCAAGCGGCTGTTGGACCGAGGTGGAGATGATGGCGTCGGCACACGCCTTTCATTAAATTCAATTTAAAAAAGAAAATTTTTAGTGCCCAGCCATAAAAAGGATCTCTTGCTCTCGTCCGGCTGACGACAACGTATCGCGAAGGTCATCAATTACATGGGCGTGGGGAGAGTCTAGATGGGATGCCAAGATGCGGGCGGTAGGAGTGGGTGAGCGAGAGTTTTGGGGCACGTCGTCTGCATGGCCAACAGCAACCAACCAACCAACCAACGAACCAAGCAAGCAGTTGCAAATAACTTTTGGGCTGAAGCCTCACATTATCCGGGCCATAAGCACCAAGTAGGAAACTCTGGTTTTTGGGCCCAGACACTGGAGGAGGACCTTTTTATTTTCATTTTCTGCAGATATTTCAAAAGCCATTGACACCCTTTCGTGGCGTGGCGTAGCGTGGCCGGCAGGCGAGACGAAACGAGGCAGCGACTCACAGTTGTGAATTGTGAGTCTGAGTCTGAGAAGAGGCAACCGCCTCGAGGCCTCAGTTAGTCGGTCGGTCGGTGGGTCGGTGGGTCGGCCGTCCAGCCGGCCTGCTTGCCTGCCTTTGAAAAGCTGAATGACCAAATAAATCATATCAAAGTGTCATATAAAAATCGTAATCAGATTTTGAAGCACACACACACACACTCGCACATTCTCATACTCACACACTCACTCACAAAGCATTCAAAGGATGCGGAGAAATATGTTGTAGACTCCAAAACCAGAGATGACAACTTTCTCTATACTCACGTGAGTTCTTCAATTGAATCAGTTTTTGTGTTCATTCCTATAACTGGTAATCTTTGTTGAGAGAGCGCTCCTATTATATTAAGACTAACTATAGAATTAGGCAAATACTAATCCATGAAATTTACTTTATTCAACAACTTAAGCATCAAAGAGTTTCAATTTCAAATGATTTGCTATTATCTTGAACTGATTGTTTCACGTGCTTTAGTGATCTCCTCGTGTCACGGTCTCATAACATCGTCACACTCATCCGCCCCGTAAGCCAAACTCCATTAAAAGTGCTTATAAATAAGGTGCTTGAAAAGCAAGTGCACACACTCGCAGACATACACACACAAAGGACAATGGACCTTGCTCCTGGCCATAACCAACAAACGTTGCACCCAAAAAAACACAGGAAAAAAATGAAGAGACATAACCCGAACCCGAACTTTTGAGTGTGTAAATTGCAAAGACTATTTGACAAACGTCGGTCAAAAGCCCAGGACATGAGCACATGACCGTAAGGACAACCTGCTCTGGATTTTTTGTTTAGCACTCTGATGGCATCTCCTGTCCTCTGTGGGCTCCTTCTCCATCCACCTGCTGTGACTCCTCTTCAATCCACAATCCGCTTTCCGCACCCGCGGCCCTTACCCTATTCTAGCAGTTAATAAAAAATAATGTGCTTCAATGCGGTTTATTCAATTTTATGGTTCGACTTTTCAAAAAAGCCAACACACACACACACACGCAGACAAAGATTTTCATTCTATACATCCCACTCTCTTCCATCTCTCTGTTGGTATGTGTGTGTGTGTGTGAAGAGCTTTTTATTAAAAAGAAAATAGGATTTTTGGATGGGCGTGGCAGTTGTATAGTGGGCGATTCATATAAAACTCACAATAATGTGCCGCCCCCCATTTTTCGTCTTTTTGAATATTTATGAGTTTGCTTTTAAAATTATAGATGCAGAGTGGGCACAACATAACATTCAATGGGTCGAATTCGGGTTCGGGTTGGGGCTAAGGACTTAAGGCATATGGCCACTTGCTGAAATTGTCTGTATGTATGGGCGTGGGGAGCAAATGGTGGAACTCCATTCTCCATCCTCGAACTGGGTGGAGCTATTTATCAGAATGAGTTCCGCATTGAGCTGTGTGCAAATTTATGAAATAATTCGTGATTACTCAAACGAAAACGATATACACAAATGCATTCTATAAAGAGAATAGCCTTATTTAGAGATGCTCGGATGATGGATGCCATGGAATTTGTGTAAGCGAAATTAGAAATGATTTGATTATACTTTAACAAAAATTTTTTTTTAACATTCCTATAGGATGAGAGAGACAATTTGATAAGCGAATTGAATACAAATTTGTAACAAAACAATCAGAATGAATCAGAGACTTGCATCTTTCCACTAGATAATGCTTAAGTCCTGATTATCTTTATCTTTGAGCTACCTTGAGCGTGATTCTTCCATATCATTCTGATATCAAACTTCATTTTTACGCTTTATTTGTGGTCATCAATAAATTTTACGCTAGTTCTGTGTGTGTGTGGCAATCAACATTTGAATTTAATGCGTTTGAAAAGCCTTTAACGTTTATTTGCTAAATATGCCAAAAGCTACCAACCAACACGTATGGCATCTCTCATTCCCTAGTTCATGTGCCTCCACATTCAGCCAAAAACCCAACTGCAATTTGAGTTGAACGTCAATAATTGCCTTCAATTACATTTATTTATTTGCACGCGCCGTTTTGCCTGTACATCCTGATGATGATGATGAGTTGAGTTCGAAATAAACTGCCTGTTCTCAGACCTCTCATTCTCTTCCTCTAACTGTTGCCTGATTGTACCTAGATTGGCTTTGGTTCCATTGGCCATTGGCCATTTCAATTGGGCTTTTCGCTTTGATTCGCAATTTATGTATGTATATACATATATATAATGTATATATACATAAGGAGTAACAGGGAATGGAGTATAGGTAGTTTGAGTTATACTATTTCATTTTCAATGCGTTTTTTTTCCCCCTTTTTTTCTACTTTATTATGATTATCATGTTTTATTCAACAATTGATGCGCAAATTGGCAGTTGTCTGGATCATTTACAACTCGGCACACACACACACACACACACTGACACTGACAGACGTGGGCAACAACAATAAAAACAAGAACCAGGACCACAAAACAGAGAACTCCTGTGACCTGGCCATGTCTCCGTGTCGAGTATGAATCAATATATGGAAATGTTGTTCTTAAAATCATTTTGGGCAAGAAAATTGAGTTATATATGTACGTACATACATTCGCGATGCCAAATCTTTTTAGCATTCTTCATTGATTTACCATTCTGCCGATAAAATTTAAATTTTCAAGCAGTTTTCGGACAGATTTCACCATCAACAATATTGCAATTGAAATTCAATCAATACCAAAAACAATAAATCATTCCAAAAACAAAATCTGTTCTAGATATGGAAATGAATATTTTGCGGGGCAATTTACACTTGATTCAAAAGTATCTTCAATTATAATATGTATGAAAAGTTTGTTCAATGATTCATAATGTTTGTTATCTTTCGTTTGTTATCTTCAATTATTTTAATGTGAATAGTTATTCTGTTATTCTCTCTTAAGTATAAACGATCTTTAAACGCTAGTTATAGCTTTTAATTTTCCTTTACTACTTTCTCCCTATCTCGTTTCCGGTTAAAACAACAAAAATTCTCAATTTCAATATTTGTCGTAAATCACGACCATCATATTTTTATTTCAAATGAAATTCATCAAATTGATGAAAATGAATTCGAGAACACGGCTATCTCTGATGTCTCTGCTATGCTCATTCTCTTGCTGGGATTCGTATGATTAATTTGAAATACAAACACAAAATGGGTTGACTGAGGGGATTGAAAAGGGAGAGACAGAGTGAGAAAAAAAATAACGCGTAAAGCACGAAACATAACCGCAACCGAATGCGTATTTGGTGGACGTCTGAGGAGGAGGAAGAGAAGTGAAAGAGTAGCGTCATGTAGGCGTTGGCACGACCATAGGCGTGGCAGAGTGTAAATTTATAGAAAATGCTTGATTTCCGCGCACGTAATTAAGTCCATTTTGCAGAGGCAAATGGACCAAGGGGAGTAGAAAGGAAGGAAGGAAGGAAGGAAGGTAGGTAGGCAGGGGCAGGACGACGAGGAGTAGCAACTGGAGGAGTTTGAGAGGCGACAATAAACTTATATGAAATTAATTGCGCATGCTGCCTGGGATGTGCCTGGCAATCAAACCACCAGGGATCGACTGAGGTCTGTCTGATGACCATTGGAAAACTCATGCATTAATTAACAGTCAAGTGTCAGAAGGGGATGCGCGGTCGGTGGGCGACATCGGTGGCGGCATCACAACAACAACAATAACACCAACATCAACAACCAACCACGAGTCATGATCTCCTCGGAAAGTGCAAAGCAGGAGCAAAAGCAGCAACAGCATCAGCTACCACGGGGGGGTATCACACTTTCAACTAATTAAATCGCCTTTGATTTTTAATTTTTTCTTTCCCTTGGTAAACAGAGAAACAAAAAAAAAAGGTAAAACACGAACACATATATATATACAATATATATTAAAGCCAGTTCGGACATATGTTCAATATTTGCATAAATATTTAAAAAACAAAAAAAAATAACGGAGAGAAATTAAAAATGAATGGCCAAGCAGACGGCAGCGACCACTGAGGTTTACATTTTTATTAAAAAATAAGAAGGAACAAATAAAATATTTGAGCCCAGCAAGTAAATATTGCTATACCCTTTCAAACCACAATAAAGTGAACAAGGAAAATCATAGCAAAAAGATAGGAAATTTCATTACAAATTGAAATAATTAACACTATTTCGATTTTTTGTTTTTTCGTTGGAATAAACTTGACGTATGACTTAGTCAAGATGCCGATGATTTGATGTATGTATATTGGCAGCTAGCAAAAAGAGCAAACAAAAAATTCAAAAAAAAAAAAAAAGATGGGGAATGTATAAAAAGGCACAACCAGAGAGCGTCTGCTAACCGCATCGCGTTGTAAAAATTTGCGCATCGATTTGCGGCCAGACAACGATGACAAGGAACGGTTCCCAACTATAGCTGCTCCAGCTCCGGCTCGGGCTCCTTCACCATCAGCATTTGCTCATGGTCTGGGGTCCATGCTCTTGTCCCAACGAGGGACAATGGCAGGCGGCATCAGCAGCAACAACAATGGATGAGGCTAGTGTCCACCACCAGCCTCAGCCACACCATCAGCCAGGCAGCAGCATCATCGGCAATGGCCAACGACACCGCCAACTAGCATAGCACTGGCACTGGCACTGGCAATGGCAACTGGAGAGTCCCACTGTGGGCAAAAAACAACAAAAAATGCAAATGACAGAGGCAGAAGACAGGTTGGCTCACGCTTTGATTAGCGACCAATTTAAATGCAATTGGTCTTGGCCATCCAGCAGAGGTGGCAATAATGGCAACGGCAACGGCGACACCAACGACAACGACAATTTAAAATTGCCCAAAGTATTAGCTAAACAGTTTCCACAGTGCAGAAATGAGAAAGAGAGTTGAGCCGCCAACAACACATTGCACATTGGCCATGTCTGCAGTTTGTCAAGAGGTCTGCAGCAAAACCCAAAAAGGAACCAGAACAAAAAAAAAAAAAAAAAAAAACAAAGTGAAAGAACCCAAAAAAAAAAAAAAAGAAGTTGGGGGAAAACTGCAAAAATAGGCAAATGGAGGAATGCTATGTATTATGTCTGACCGTCTATCTGTCTTTCAGTCAGTGTGCCTATGTATAGGAAAAAGAGAGAGAGAGAGAGGAGAAAAGGCGACTACATTCAAGGGACGATTGAAGAGTTTGCAAATTGCAATATATCTTAAAAGCAAATTTGCCTCTTAATCATACCAATTGATGGTAAAAATGTCAGGAATTTATCTTGATCTTCAAAAGATCTAAGAAAACAAAATTATTTGAAAATTCAAGAACTTGCTCTTTATCTTACCTTTAAGGATAACTTTTCCAGCCAATTTGTTTTACAGAAATATTTTCAATAAGCCATCTGTTAGCCCGAGATCATTTTTTGCGATCTGATCTAAAGTCCCAGTTGATAGTTTAATAGACTGAATGGGCTATTCCTTAGATAAGTCAGCGAGTAAACTGCATTTAAGACCATCTTGGTTTAAGCTCAATTAAATCTAGGACAAATATATTTTGAAAAAGTTTGCCTAATTTGTACAAGCCGCCCTCTTGATGTCTCTCTCGCTTTTACCATAAGTTGGCATTATATCTGTTGGTGGGCCTTTTTGGATGTGGGTGAGTGTGAATTTATATGCTTATATCTGCATCTCTGTCTCTGTGTGTGTGTGTGTGTGTGTTTGGTTGATGCCCGGAAAACCCGCGAGGCGAAGCGACGCGCCAGTTATTGTTTTGCCACTTCAGTTTCTATTGTTATTGTCAGCCGATGGTTGGCTAAAGGGAAATGGTAAAAGTCTGTACGGCTCTGTGTGTGTGTGTCTGTGTGTATGTGTGTGTTTGCGTGTAGGTGGATGGATGGGTAACTGGGCGGTGTAGTGCAATGAGTATGCAACGACTTTATATTTCGTTGCTGTTGCAATGTACGCTTATGCAATTTAATTTTGATTTAAGTGCGAAATTAAATGTCAGTTAGTTCTCTCTCTTTCTATCTTTCTCTTTGTTTCTCATCCTTTTTTTGTGTGTTGTTGCAACCTGTTTCTATCATTCTCTGTGGGTGTATGTGTATGAGTGTTTCGATGTGGCAGTAACAACAGCAACTAATTCTATTGACTTTACTAATGACGTAATTAAGCGCATTTGGCAAACGTTGCGTATACGCAATGTGTTTTGTTCTATGCTTTTAATTAAGTCCATTTTAATGATTGCGGCACATAGAGAGCAAAAGCTTTTCCCTTTCCCCTTCTGCTTCATACAGCTCTTTCATTTGTGTTTTCATTTCTCTCTCTCTCTCTCTCTTGCTTTCACTCTACCTTTGTGTTAGGTGGGAGGGTGATTTGGTTTGGTTGGTGGTTTCGTTCGGTTTTTGGTTGGTGCAAAATATTTTGACAGATTGCGCCGGCAAGTGTAAATTTATGCAAATTACATCAATAAAAACATTTCGTCTTCGTCTTTTTGTTTGGTTGAGCCAAAAGCCGTTATGATTTGGCCAAGATGGGCTCTGGCCGCGTGTAGCTCATTTTCTATTAACAACTGCGTCCATAAAAAGGACAGATGACGCAATGGGGTACACGGCAATGAACAGGGACGAGGGGAAATGGCCAGTGAGGGTAAGAGGTTGATGGCATTTGGCAGTGTCGAGTCCAGGGTTGGGGTCGGAGTGGAAATGGAAGTGGAAAGGAAGCCAGCGAAGCGTCCAAGCAGAAAACCAACTAAGGGACAGGCTCATTTGCATGTTCAGTGCCTTGTCCCCCAACCATCTATCCTACTACTACTTCTACGTCGACGACGACGACCCATGCCGGCTATGGTTTTGGTACCAGCCGTCAGTGTCCGTGCGTCAGAATGTCACAGTCACCATGTGGTTACGTCTCTCTGACAGTGGAAATGTCAGTGGCGAGGGCACAGTGGAACGAACACCTCACAAGAAATGTCTCAATTTCGAAAATTGTTAAAGGTACAAAAAAAAAAAAAAAACACAAACCGAAACGGATGTGACGGAGCGATAACGAAAAAAACTACTTTTAAAAACTACCTAAAAATTTGTAAAAAGTAATTTTAACTGCTGACTTGGTTCTATTTTTGAATTTTGTGGCTTGTGGTTGCTTTTGCTTTATCATATACTAATATAATTCCACTGTAGCGTCCACTGTCTGCTTTGAAGTTTTGATGTTGCTGCTGCTGGGCACGTTTTTGTCTTTGGGCCCCTAATTCAAGGCTTCAAGTCTTCAGTCTGCAGGCTAATCAACGCGCCAGCCAACTTGGACGGCAATCGTTAGACAGACCATAAACAGAGCAAAATGGTGGGTAATAGGGACGAGGAGGCAGAACGGGGCGTGGGTTGGTTGGTTTTTGGGCAAAAGCAGACCGCTAAATTTTATTTAATTTTTTGTTTAGCCGCGAAAAGTGGCGTATAAAATTTACTTTGAGAAGCAGCTAAAGAGAAAACGACAGAGCGGAGATAGAAAGAGAATGAGAAAGAGAGAATGATGTAGGCGATGGAGGAGGAGGACATAAAATAATGGAAATTGCCAAATGTGACAGCCACAAAGCTAAGAAGGTTAGTCCAGGGTGGGGGAGGTACAGAAGTGGATCGTATAATGCTCGTATAAATTTACAAAAGAAGAAAATTTCCACATTAATGCAGCCGCAAAATAGAATTTGCTTTGGCTGCCGCTGTTGCCGCTGCTGCTGCTGCTGTTGGTAATCGCACATTTAAGCTGGGCAATTTTGAAGTGCAGCAGAGAATCATTTTTAGGGATACTAAAAAAAGTATATACACACCCACACATTCCTATACACACAAGCTTACCCGCACTTGCAACAGTTGCCAGGGTCGTAGTCATCGTTCTCGTCCTTGTCGTCGTCGTCGTCGTCATTGCTGCAAAATTGGTTCTATGGCAAAAATGGCCAACAATAAAAAAGCCGTTTGCTGCATTCTCATGCACAACGAAGAAAACTTTTGTGCCCCGCCCACCACAGCTCGGAGCAGCAGGAGCACCCAAGAGCCACCGCCAACACCACCGCTACGACCACCAGCACCACCGCAAGGCATACAGGCAGTAAAACCAAGCAGAACAGAATGCTAAGGCATTGAAATTGAATTTAACAGCAAACAGTTTTAAGAAGCTCATATGAGGAAGCAAAGAGTGTAGCGAGAGGTCGACCAATGCGGTGAGGAGCGGGCAGGCCAGAGGGGTGGAGGTAAGGTGAGGGAATTGTGGTAGAATGGACCGTATCGACTTCCAGATTGTGGCGAAGTTTGTATGCGCTAATGGAGATGGATGTGCACACGCTGCGTATGCGTAATATGTTATTCTTCCTTTACTTTCTTCCTTCTGCCAACCACCCACCATTCTACTCTTATGTCCCTCTCACCCACCCTCTCTCTGTGTGTGTGTGTGTGTGAGTGTGTAAGCAAGTAAATGGTAATTTTTCAATATTACCGCATATCGAGTTGATTGAATGGGCAGATTTGTGTGTGGTGGCATGAAAAATATGCAAGACTTTACCTACTACTTATGTATATATACACATACATACTTATATAGTTGGTAAATGAAAATAAATATTTCATATATGTATATGTAGTTCCATTCAATGGCAGCAAAATTGAAAGATAATAAAAGACATAATACAATGTGCAATTGATCCCCATATTCTTACCAAAAACATCATAACAATGGTCCAGTTAACAATATTTGATTCATTTGTGGCCATTTCAGCTGAAAAGATAAAACAGAATTTAACAATGTATATAATCTTAACATCAATCTTAAAAGTTTTTGAAACATTTGCTCAGACGGTTTCACATATAATCAATGAGCTTAACTTTAAGTAAACGAAAGTTTAGATATACAACAAAAGATAGCTAGGCAAGCATAAAATGGAGCGATGAAAAAAAATCGAAATAGCTATAAAATAAATAAAAGCATACTATGAAAAGGTAGACAAACTTAAAAATATTGTTTAAGGTAAATGGTTTGAAAAACATATAAAACTTTTCTTAGATAATATAAATCTACTCCAATGTTTAGTATCTTAACTGAGATCTTACCAAGACCAAATCTTATAAGTCTTTCAATACAAAAGATTCAACATCAGAGTCAAACCTTTAAATAAGAGTATTCAATCAAGCAATTTTTACTTCATATCAAAGAGCTTTGTGCAGTTTTTCTCCTACTTCTACTACTACTACTACAATTTCCAACTAATCCGACATACCCTTTTTCAATTTTAAACCATAACCAATGGAGCCCAAACAAATATCAATTGGCATTCGCATTCCTTGGGATATCAGTAACAACAAGAGCAATAGCAATAGCAACAACAACAACAGCAGTAGCAGTAGTAGTAGCTGGAGCAAGAGCAGCATCATTTGCCACGTCTGCGACTTATCGCCTAAAGAAATGTTGCAGCAAAATAGAACATTTAGAAAGAAACACAACCAAAGGAGCAAGCGTAGAAAAGAAAAGAGTGTGCTGCAACAAACAAGGCAAAAGGCGAAAAGGGATAGAGAAGGTGAAGTGGAACGATAGCAACTTATGTTGCGGATAATGCAACGGATTTCATTATTTCGGCACTTACCACACAGCGAATGGCCACTAAGCAATTTGAACGACGGGGCAGGACCGGAAAAACATTGCTAAATCCTCCTGGGAGAAGGAAACAGGGAAAGGACTACTCGAACGACAGCAGTTATAGACTTTAAACCTAAACATAACGGTTGCTCCGGCTGCCACTGCTGTTGCTGCTGCAGCGAAAGGACTTCGAACAACGAGTAAATGAGCTGTCAAAGTTTTTAATGCAGCGCCGGCGTGAACCACACAAAAAAAAAAAAAAAAAAAAACAAGAATGGAGCATGAGAAGCTGCTAGACAAGTAAATCTTATTGTGCAGAAAATGGCAAATTTCCCCAGACGGCCAAAGGCAGCAGAAGAAGCACCAGCACCATCACCAGCAGAGGATGACAGAAAGGGACGTGGGGGAGGGGCAACAAGGAGAACGACTGCAGCTGCCAGCGGATACATTTTGAAGCATTTTCAAAGCATTGAGCAAGCGTTTGATTGAGAATGTGTATTGTATAATTTCCCGAGCGTATTTAGTGTCAAGACGACGACGACGCCGACACCAACAAAACACAGCAACGAAAAAGAAAAAAAATAAAACATCCAAAAAAAAAACCCAAGCGCTAAAACACAATGAATGACTCACAAAACCGAGCCGAGCGACAAGTAAGCCAAGTGGAACAAGCGTCAAATATTAAACAGGGACTTCCGCATAATAAAAAAAAACCGTAGAAATCGCCATGGACATCTTTTTATATACAGTTGGAAGAATTTTTGATTAGATTATAGTTAAGCGAAATATTTGCTATATGGATCAATCATTTTAAAGAAAGGCTAACACTAACTTGAAACTGTGTGAATGAAATTTTAAACAAAGTATTGGCAGTTAATCAATCTAATAGATTTTAATAATGATATGTTTCTTAATCGCTTCATCCAGTTACAATTTGAAACTGGTTTTAGTGCTAAATAAGTAGTATGACCTTGCAAATTTTAAGTGGTCTGCTAATGGGAGAACTTGCACACCATTTTTAACTATGCAAACCATTTATTAATTATACTTCATCATTTTGTTATAATGTAAGTAATACATAATCTTCAAAAAGTTTTGGTTTTAGACCTTTTCAGCTATGTCACATCTATGCAATGTATATAATAGTTGTTCTACATTTCATTGAAATTGGAGTAATTAAAAGGGATAACTTGAAGAAAAAAACGCTCCAAAAAGTTTTGTATTAAACAAATATTCTATTACATGTGTGAATGAAGCATTTACAATTATAATTGGGAAAATTAAAATGGTATTTATTTCGATTGTTACCCTTATTAGGCTCTAATGCTCTAAATTTGTGTGATAAACCAATTGAATATAATTTGCAAAAAAAAAAAAGTATTGTTATATAAATATCGATAGCTATCGGTATCCATTTTGTTTTTATACCCTTGCAGAGGGTATTATTAATTTGGTCAGATGTTTGTAACGCACAGAGGGAGACCCCATAAAGTATATATATTCTTGATCAGCATGAGAAGCTGAGTTGATATAGCCATGTCCGTCTATCCGTACGTCAGTGCGTATGCGTTTTACTCAGCCATCTTAAGAGCTATCGGGATGAAATTTGATATTAGATAAAGTATACAAATTGTCAGGATCGGACCACTATACACATTTCTGCAAAAATTGGAGTATCCCCATGAAATTTACCAATTTGATAGTATTGAATACAAAATCTCAGATCCCAAAATTTGAATCTGATCGGATAAATAGAACACAAGTTACAGTCAATATATATAAATCGGCTCGAATCTGCCTGCTGCCTACTACGTCGTCATTAAATCAATCCGAGAACATGCATACACACACAGAAGCAACGCTACACGAACTGTATGTGTATGCGTGCCGTGCTTTGCGTAGGGAATGATGGAAGAAGAAGAACAAATTGTAGTAAAAAGAGGAATAATTTGAATGTTTTGTTTGTGTATTAATGAATTGAATTGCAGGGCAACAAATTTCAAAATCTAAAAATATTAGGACCGTAAGGGTATAAAAACTTCGGCATAGCCAAAGTTAGCTTCTTTAATGTTTTTTTTTTTGCATTAGTTTACAAAATTGATAAAAGTCAGTCGATTAAATTCTCAATTTCCCAATTGGCCAACAATAAATTTGTTGCATACATTTTTGGGTTATTAACCCATTGCCCACACCCAAAGTAGATTTTCGGCTTTGCTTTCCTTTTTCTTTTTTTTTTTTGGTTTGTTAATATATAAACTTTGTGGCCTACATGTATATATTTATATATACATAGATTTCATAATATATACATATTTATATATACATATAAAAAAAAAAACACAGCGAAAAAGCATAAATAAAACTACGCGAGGCAATCAATGTGAGTGCAAAATCGTTTACCACCCGCGGGGTGTGTCTTTCCGAAAAAAAAAATGTTCTGTTCGACGGGCTCAATAAAAAGCGGACAGATGGACAGCTAAAAATGGTAGCGGTCGGTCTGTCGTTTGGTCTACTTTGGTGGCACGGTGGAGCACAGGGAAGAGGCTGACAAACGGACATGCTGCTGAGCTGCATGCAAAATTAGCCTAGGAGCAACCAAACGCGTGTGCGGCGTGAAAATTTTTGTAGACCTACCGACAAAAAAAAAAAAAAAAAACAAACCAAAACCCAAAAAGCGAAAAAAAGAGAAAGGACAACAAAGTGGTTGGAGAAATCGCAGGCACATCCTAGTGATGGCCACGTGAGTGGGACTGATAGTAAACGCAGCAATTGCTATCGCCTCTAGTCAATACAATTTGCAGGCTCGACAAGATAAACCAGAAAACAGCAAGAAAAAAAAAAACTGCAAACAGTGTAAACGGAAACGGAAGCAGCCAAAAGCATACAGCATACTTACATTCCATATACATACTCGGTTCGTACAAGAGAAGCAACGCCTCCAAAGGCTACTTATACAAAACGTTCCCCAAAAACTGCACGGGGATATCGAGCATTGAGTATTGAGTACGGGAATGGCAAGTATGTATTTGTGGTAGGTAGGTAGGTGGGTAGGTATGGGAGGGCATTTGGAAATGGGGAATGATAGGTTGAAGTTGTAGTTTGTTCATCGTCGTCGTCGATGTCTGGCTCGTTCATTTATCCCCCTACCTCGTCCCTGGCACGTGGTTACGTTTGGTTTCTCGCTCTCTAATGTGCTTGTGCAGCGTATATTAAAAAGGGAAATGAAATGATTGCGAATTGCCAATTGCTATATGGTCCGTACTCGAGACTCCAAGGCAATTGGCACAATGGCCGCCGCCACAGTATCCTTCGCCGACAGTCGGGCAAACATTCGAGAGGCTATCGATGCTATTGAGTAAGAAGAAACCAGGAGAGGAAAATAAAAATAAAAAAAAAAAAAAAAAAAAAAAAAAAATAGAAAGAGGAAAATGGGAGCAAACAGGAATCATCGCATATAAAAGTAATTGCTGCCTACAAAAACTCAGCTCAACTAACGATGGGGTGGATTAAGTGTGTTTGGTTTGATTTTGAGTTCGTTGCGGCCAACCGGCCATGAAATAAGGCCTGGAAAAATTATTTCTGCTGTGTTTATTAACCAGTTTGCAGGGGCCATCCATGCAAGACCCTCTTGGCGCAGTCGAAATGTTCAAACAATCAAGTTTTAATATAAATTTGATCAATAATCTATAGTTTTCATTTTCGAAAATCATTGAATATTGTACTAATAAAATACGTCATGCATTCGATATATAATAATAATCTGAATTAGTATTATTCCATTCCTTAACAAATCTATTAAGTCGTTTCAAATAGTTCTATCTATTTCAACAAGTTAACATAAATCTAAAAATATTTCCTTATCATAATTTCAGTATTTTCTAAATGACTTCAAGTTTTATAGAAACGGCAATTTATCATTTACTTAAGTCAAGTGTAAAATAAATATTTTTCATATCTATCTTCATTTTTTTGAGACGGTTTTTGTTTTTATTTTTACTCTTGCCGGCTGTAAGGTTTTACTGCCAAGTCCTTTATGGCTATTTCACTTAATCAATTTCGCGTTAATCAGACCAATGTCGCCTTGGGCATCCTTTAAGTAAACAGCAAAGTTGTCGTCTTATCTTTTTTGGTGGATCTTCATCCTTGGTTTTGGTTGCCGCTGCTCGCTTATTGCTATAATTTTTATGTCAAAATATAAATTAAATTTTTGCTTCACACGCGATTGTCGTTTTGATGTCACACACGTGGCTAGAAGGAGTCACGTCTTGGCAAGCCAGTCGAGGAGCTGACACAGTTTGTTACTTTTCACTGTGAGTAGCGAGAGGTGAGCGGTAAGCGAGGAGCTGTGAGCTGGCGGCGGACAAGGAAGTAAGCAAGCGAGTGAGTGCGCCTGCAGCCGACGTTAGGGTCCACAAGAAGAAGCACAAGACGAAAAATAGAAAAAGAAGGAAGAAAAACGGTTACCGCAGGAATTCCCTTTCCATGCAAAGGAAAAGTTTCCTTTTTTTTTCTTCATGTGTGAGAGGGGGACGGCGTCATGGGGCGGTATTAAAGAGTCGAGGGATGCCGACGACGTCGCGCACCTTGCGGTCGTCTGCCATTTTGAGCAAGAAGTTCATTACTCATAAATGCTGCACATGGCAGTCAAAATCCACTGAGAGAAAAACTACCTAAATACAGAAATTGAAAAGATGATGATATTGTAAAAGTCGGACTAGATTTTCTCTCGAATTGTAAAATTAAGCTCAACACGTACTGATGGAAGAGCTGGAGCTTGATTTAGAGCTGGAAAACAATCGAAATGACAATCAATTATCGATACTTTTCACATATATCAAACGATAGTGTTACCTTTACTTTATATCAGTCACAATTAAAATTTTTCATTATAATAATTTCTTGATTGGTTATGATAATATTATAATATATCAAATATAAATATACAAATATATTCAAATCTGAAAGGACTTGCAGGTCTTTTGATCGATTTTTTCCACCTACATAAAGTTCTCTTTGGGCTTTTTGACTATTTTTCGCTCAGTGCAACTAAGCAAAAATGAAGAGGATGAGATCTTAGGGTTTTTGGGTCTGATGGCAGTTCCCTTCCATAAAAACAACAACAACATCAACTGAAGCCCGGCGTTTCGCCTCGTTATAAGTAAGAAGAAATCTGCAGTGCGCTTTAAGTGTTATCGGCTACACGCACATAACCGAAAAATGCCAAGACCCTGCGTCGAACTGAACTGAACACCTACTCAACAACAACAACAACAACCCAAAGCACTCTCCCCCGAAAACCCCATCAGGCCGTCTCAATCCACCAACCGCAAATGTGACGACGTGAAGGACATTTTCATTTTATGACAACGTTTTCCTTGAATTCGTTTCTCTTTTTTTTTTTGTTCGCTTTTCGTTCCGTAACCACCGAATGCTTCTACGTGTTTGTGGCTGAGTTCAAAGATTTATCAGGAATGACTTCGACATCGGCTGTCGTCGGTTTGCCCTTTTTCAGCTCCTCTCCCGCCTGAATCCGCCATTCACTGATGCTATATGTGCGGTTATTTGAACAGATTTAATATCCACACAAATACAAACGTGTGTAACTTTAAGTGCTCTCACCCTCATGCGACTTCTCTAATCTGGCAACAAATAACACCACAAAATATTTTTTTCTTCGTGTGTGTTTCTTACTCTCTCCTTTCCTCTTGGAAAAAAGTTCAAAGGAATTTGAGTGAGGGTTCCCATCCACCCATCCATCCATCCATCCATCCAGGTGGTTCATCAAAAAGGCATCAAAAGTGCCAGAAAGTGGAATTGCCAATTTGCATTGCTTGAAAAAAGGAGAGGGCAAAGAGGAAATAAGCGGCGAGGAGAGGAGTGGAGAGTCAACAGCAACTGCAGCAATAGAAGAAATAAAAAGCAAGGAAAAGTTAACTAGGAAGTCGTTATGACAGGTTACACATGTGACTCAATAAAATCCAACTACAAAGAAAACGGGGCAAAAACTTTTTCGTAATGGAGAAATGTTGGCTAGCAAACTTTGAGTGAAAGGTGGAAAAAAAGGGCGAAAGACGAAATTGGTTTAAGTAAATTCAAATTGACTCTTTTAGAAATCAAAATGTGATTAGTGTTGTTTAAACTAATGCTGCAAGCGGAAAGGTGTAGAAAAGTGAATGAAACTCAATTCACAGAAGAAAACAACCCTGATCGATTGCTTAGAATTTTTTATCGCTCTTTGCCAACACTGGTTAAACACATTTCCCCCGCCCGACAATTGCGTGCACTTTACTGATAAACAACAACAAATTAGAAACCTGACAACAACAACTAATTTATATATATTTACTATACATACATATATATAACCTATAAATAACAGCTCCCTTTTTCAGATAACAAACCTAAAGAAGAGAGAAGAGGAAAAATACGGCAAAGAAAAGAAAGCAGAAATGAAGTCAACTTCTTGTTGGGTAGTAAATAATTTTTGAAGTTACTCCACAAACCTTCCCCTCCCCCTGCTTCTGACTATTACTGTCTCTCTCCCTTTCTATCGAACAAGTCGCGGAGTGGAAATGTAATTTTCCTCGACATTTTCCGGTTGGCAATCATATCGCACCGACACAACAGCAACAGCAGCAACAACAACAACAACAACAACCACAACTGACTGACCACACCGTTGCAGAGAATCGGTCTTTATAAGGGGAGGAAGGAAGTTTCTCTGGACCTCAAGTGTGAAATGCGGGCAACGTTTGATTTAAAGCATCAGAAGCAACACACAGAAGACGACAATGATGATGATAATGATGAAGCTGTTGATGATGATGATGAGGAGATGACGATGAAAAGAGGAAGGACATTTTTGCCTGCCTTCCTGCCTGCTTGCGACTGCCTGTTATAAAATCAGCTTAACAAGATTGGAAATCAGAGACCAGAGTTCAGGAGAATTTCTTGGTTTCTTGGGGACTGAAAGGAAGTCCATTACTTCATTTAAAAGGCAAGGCAAAGAACACGACAAACAAAAAAAAAAAAGTGTGTGAAATAACCACCAAAACAACAACAACAAAAAACCTTCCACTATATTGCATTTGTCAACATAAATCGAATGCGTCAGCAACATCTACTGATAAGAAGGGGGAGTAGGCAGAGAGTTGCTGGCCAAGTTTGCTTTCGGTGGTTGATACATACATACTTCCAAATAATATGCTAACAAATTGAGCGAAAGATCGAATCGAGACTACACATGATATAGTATGTATGTACATACATACATACATACATATAATATTGTATAAAAAACATAATACCCATAAATCAATCGCAAAATATGGAGCAACAATTGAATTGGTTAGTGGTCCTTAAAAGTTAAAGTTTTTCTGTGTTGTTTTTTGAGTAAAGACCATAAAGGCCATTGCGTTACGTTTAATATCTCCTATCCTCGTCGTCGTAGAGCCTTTTGCAGCGCTGCTTGTCCAACAACAGCTGATTTATTCATTATGCATTCATGCCATTTCAGTGTTTTTTACACCCATTACAGAGAGTCCTTGATAAGAGCAGGCATATGCAGTTTACAAATGTTTTGGGATATTACATATCAAATTAGTTTAGCCTTGGCAAGCAAAATACAGAGTATTAAGTATTAGACAAGAGAATTCAGAGGTCTTAATACTCTGTTCGTTTCTTAGGCTTCTCCAATGGGTATTAGAGGAGTCGGTTAATGTTTATTGAAATGTGTGAATATCTCTCCCTTTTGTTTTTTTTTTTTTTTTTTTTTTTTTTTTCTTTGTTATTTTTATTATTTTTTTCTGCACTTTGCCGATATATATACATATAGGTATATCTCTATACGTATATATATTTATATCAGCATTTCGCATGCGATACATGGCGTTTTCCATTGTTTCCATCAACGCTCCTGCTCCTGCTCCGGCTCCGGCTGCTGATGCATGCCCAATAATTGATGATGAACAAATAAGATGGCTTCTTTTGGTTTGAGCTCAGTCGTCCTCAGCCTCCAATCCAACGTAACGGTAATGCAATTCCATTCAGGCATGCGAGACAGGCAATCTATCCAAACACACACATACACACACTTATACGCACACACGCACGGACATTCATCAGTATGCAAGAGAGTAAAAAAGCTTCTCTTCATCCTTTTGTCTCTTGCCGCCTCCAGCGGGTGTCCAAATGGTCTCAAACAAAAAGTTATAACTTTTTACCATTCACATTCGAGGGGGTAGGCTTTTGCTTTGCTATCTTTTTATTAATTTTTTCTTGGACAACCAATGCAAACGGGCTTGTTTGAGTTTCTTGTCAAGTTTGTTCTCAAAGAAAGATAGATAGAGAGCGACGCAATCGAGAGGAAGAGAGAGAAGCAAAAATGGTCACACAATATTTCCAATTTTTTTCCAAGCTGATAGATTTGCAAAATTAAGAAACTTATTTATTCAAATAGAGTTGCCAATGATGTAAAAGATATTCTCTTTACTACTAATTAACTGAGAGTAAATTTTGAAAAGTTTTCTTGTGATATCTAGAACTCTTAAGGATTTGAGTCACTACAGGCAAAACACTTCGGAATCCTGACAATTAAAGGATCAGCGAGCGTTATACCAACTCTTCTTAACAACAATATTTTCATTTCATTTTATTACATGCTTTATTTCCATGATTACTAGAGTTTAGACTTATACATATGTATGTATATGTCTTGTTATCCAAGATATCGGATAATATTGGGAATGATTTTTGTGCAATAATTTGTATTTGGATTCGTAAACCATTTCAAGGGAAATTCTTTAATTGAAATGTCGAAATTTGCACAAAGAGTCTTAACTAGTCGACTGAATTTTAAGCAGGCAAACATGAAGGATTTTCCTGATATCAATTGCATTGATTGTATCAAAGTGAAATGCGTCATCATTGGTATTTTCTTCTTGTTTTTGTTTTAATTTTTTTTTTTTTTTTTTTTTGTGTTCTCTTTTGGTATTCATTGTCTGACTTGTTAATTGCCGTTTGCAGCCATCAATCCTGAGGCCATTTGTCTACTCGTCGCTTCTTTTTCGCCGGCTTTTTCTTATGCATTCGCCTCATTAGCGTCAGCGTTTTAAAATATTATTAATACTTAATGGTTCGCATGTGCATATTTATATAAAATTTATGGCACACACACAACAAGCCAAATGAATTTCCTGCACAGACGACACACAGGACCTCTTCGCCTTAACGCCCCGTCGCCCCCGTTACGGTCGTCTCAACCCGTGGCAGTCAGTCAGTCTCACGTGATAGAAAAAGAAGAAAAGCTGCCAAAACGGAAAACGGGATTTTTTTTTTTTTTGCGCTTTTGCACGCCCCTACGTTGGGCGCAGAAACTTGACTTCCAGACGACGACTACGAAGAGCGACGTTCCGTCAACGTCAAACAACAACGATCGATAAAATGCTTGCATGTGAATTATTTTAATGAGTTCCGTTTCGTTGGAAAAGTAAAATATGAACGATAAAAAACTAAATACATCTGGATAAAAAATAATAAAAATACAAAATAATAAAAAAAAAATACCACGAAGAAAGAAAGCATAAAAAAGAAAGAATGAATAATAACAACAAAAATGCACAAAAGAGTTGCCATTTTTTTTGCATTTCTTTTTCTTTTCTTTTGCTTCCCTTCTTGTCCCTCTTAAGCAATTCGTTATTATTTTTTTCCTGTTCTCCTTAATGCAACTTAAGTTGGTCCCCAGCTAAAGCCAGACAGCCAGAGTCGCGGCAAAGAATTATGTGAAGTCAGGCAGAAGCCTAAAGAACGAATAACTACTCCAAGATGAACCGAAATACTCCCTAAACATATATTTATACATTTGTTCATTTCTACATGAAAAGAATGTACTTACAATTAGCTAATTAGAAAGCTTTTGAATAATGCAATGTTGGAATTGAACAAGTAATCGTATTTCACTTTGGACTAGATCTCTAATAATCTAACCTTAACATTATTCTCTGCCTTTTATTTTCTTGCTTTTTCGTCCTCATCTCGTTTGCTGTTGTGCAAGCTCTTTGTTCGGATGTTTCAGGGTGTTCTTGTCTATATCTGCATGTGGCAATCTCAATTTCTTGGTTCACTATGCTGTCATGTTCCTGTCTCGCCTTTAGCCGTCTGACTTTTTGCCTTGTTATAATGAATACCCTGTAATAGTGGAGCGTTTCAAAATCGAAGTTGGAGTTGTAATAAAATTTGCACAACTGTATGACTTAATTTGTTGTTAAAAACTCAATTTAGCGACTAAAACAACAATGGCGACAAGTTTTAGCCTTTTAATGGAGCTTAAAATGTCTTGTCTTCAGTAGGACTCAGTGAGAAATATAATTTTATTAAAGTTTTTTTACTTTTAACCCAAATTATCCAAGCAAAATCTCATAAAATATTACTGAACTCGCCTTCTTTAAGTCTAGATCTTTAGATTTTATATATACATTAATAAATCTAATAAAGACAACCTAATTTATTAATCAGGCTTGTTCTCGTAGTCCTTTTTGGTGTGGATGTTGGTAGGGTATTCAAAAGTTCATTTTGTAAGTTTTGTTTCTTGTTTTTAAATTCCTTTGTTATCCGTTTTTTCTTCTCTTTTTTTTTGGTTTAGCGTCTCAATCAGATAGCAATGGGGCAAACTAAACGAGCAAACGACGAGGTTTGCGGTAACAACAACAGAACTTGACAATTGACGCCAAAGTTGGTAACCAAGCAAAGAATAAGGCAAAAGAAAGTGGAGTGCAAAAAAGAAGTAGGTGCAAAATGCAATAACAGCCAAGTCATTGGCCCCAGTTAAGCGGAATGACTATTTGGCGTTAATATACGAGTGTTTTATTTTATGTAAATAACATTTAATTGCTATGGAATGTTTTACAACCAAAGCTGCCTCTGCTGCTTCTGCAGGCAGCATCTTTACATACATATTGCATTAGCAACTCCCTTTTCGTATTATGAGTAGTTAATTTACAAACAAAGTTGTTAACTGCTCGCGCTAAGAGAGGAGAGAAATGAAGAGGACATCGACATCGACATCGCTGCCTTCTAGTCTTTGCTTTGCCAGTCTTAGCCTTGGCCGTTACGAGCTAAATTACCCAATTTTAAATTAACAAATTCCATTTCAACATTTTAATTAGGTTTTAAAAATTTCATGCGCTTCTTTTGCTTCTGTGCTGTGCGACTAGGCGAGCGAGCAGCTTGCGTATTAATATGCGCCATTTCCGTTTCCGATTAGCATAGCGCGCGGGACCAAAAATGGATGCCAGCTGCTGCCTCTGCTGCGTCGTAGCCTCTCCACACTCTCTACAATCACCAAAAACACACACACACATACACACCCAAAAGCAACAAAAACAAAAACAACACAGGAAATGGCACAAAACTGTCTTCTGTAGCTTTTGGGTTTCCCTTCGACTGCCACTGCCGTTTCCATTGCCGCTCTATCTGTGTGTGTGTGTGTGTGTGTGTGTAGGCAAAATGTATTTCATTTTATTTTAATTTTCATCATCATTGCGCGAAACTAGCGCGGAGCCAGCTAGCATGGAGAAACGAAAAATTCGCACATTTAAAATCCAAAACGATAAAAATAACAACGTAAGAAAATTTTTTCCCTTTTTAAAATTTCACTGAATGGCAACTTCTAAATGCTCTTGCTAAAATAGAAATCTGAAAACGAATTGATAATACTTGTTTGTGTCGATCAGTGGAATCAGCAAGATAAACATTATATTTGAACAATTTATATTTATCAAATCTTTCGTATGTCGGCTCACAGATGGCATTTTCCCAATATATATCGATCGTTGTCAAAGATCGTCTTACAAAGCGTTTCATTTCACATAAAAATATCAGCAAAACAATCAATTTTATTTTTGTTCGAAAGCTTAGCAATAAATAATTAAATATTATCAAGAATTTATAGTCAATTCAATAAGAAATTAATACATTTGGAAGCCTATCCCGGAAATTCTTAGGGAATTTCGAACTTATCTTGACATTGTTATCGTGTTTTTTATTTTAAATGTAATATAAACTAAATTATATGTTATAGAAGAAATGAAGAAATTCTTTAATAATATTTACAAAACCTTATTGGGAGTTAGTTAGAACAACAATACTTAATTCTGATTTAGATTCTGTTTGAGATTCTTTTGCAAATTAATGTAAATACTTAATTCGTATGAAAATCTCTTCAATCTATTACAAAAGGGAGGAAAGGTTCTCTCAGTAATGTGCATACAAATCATTTTCATCTCATTCTCTTATGTTTTTCATTTCCCCCTTTTTTTTTTTCCTCGGATTATATAGTGTATATTTCGAAAAAAGCTTTTCTTCTCTTGTGCAAAAGCTGCAGTTAATTTGGTACTTCAAATTTTAATGCTTAGAGGGCCAGGCTGGGTCGGGCCGTGCCAGGGTTGGGGCCAGGGCAATGGGCAATGGCAACGGCAACGGCAACGGCAACGGCAATGGGCAACAGCAATAACAACAACAACAACAACAAACAAGGCCGTAACAGTAACTGGCTAAAATGGTCCACTCCCCCTCCACTCCCTATCCACTTTTGACTCCTCTCTGACTCCGTTCTCTGATTGTGGGCCGCCGTTTTATAGTCGCACCCAAGCGTCGCCATTTGCCATTCGCCGCCAGCTTCGTTTTCTAAGGTCTTTTGCATAAAATTCTCACATTACGCATACGCAGCAGCAGCAGCGTTCTGTATTTACAGTTACAGCTGAGCATTTTATTTTATTTTCTTCAGCTTCTTCTTCTTGTTGTTGTTTCTTTTATAGATTCCTTGTTCTTGTTGTTGCTGCTGCTACTACTGCTACTGTTGTTATTATTTAAAGCAAAAGCACAAATATTTTCAACTTAATTAAACTTTAAAGCAAACAAAAAACATGCCAGCTAAAAACCAGGAAGAAGAATGAAAAGAAATAAATGTAAAGCAGCTGCTGTTGCTGCCGCTGCTCCTCTTTGTTTTTTTTTTTTTTTAACTGCAGTGTGCATATAAAATTCACATTGAATGCCTTGAAGTATGCAACGCTTTCTTGTTGCCATCTCGCTTACATTTTGTTGTTGGTTTGCTGCTGCTTATTTTTTTTTCTTCTCTTTTTTGTTGCCTTTATGGTTCGCTATAAATACAAAATACATCAAGGAGCATAAAGGGCAGTGTGCGCCCTCAATTTATGTGCTGTAGGCAACAAAAATTTATTGTCAACTGATAAGCAGGGGCGAAAAGCAAAAGTAGCCCACAGGCGTCAAAAGAAACAGGACACTTGAAATGAAATCGCTGCCCTCTGATGCTTGATGCTTGATGTGAGTGAAGGCGCTGAGTGAGTCGAATTTGGGCCACAGAATAGAACAAAAAAAAAAAAGAAGAAAACAGAAACTGATGTGATTTTTTGCTCCTCTTTTTTTTCTTGTTTATATTGAGAGGGCCAGAAGAAGATGAATAGAAAGAGAAACAACCATAAAAACTTTCGATACTCTGCGGGGATCAATTTGGGTGAATAAATATTTCAATTTAAATGTGATTTACCCAAGCAACACACACACACACACACAAAATGGAAAACACAGCCCTCTCGATAATTCCATCGGTTCCTATTCAACTTACATGTCTTTATTCACATTCAGTCATGGCTATTCATATTCAGTTTTCATTTATCGAATCAATGGTGCATTCTATTTCTTTTTGTAAAACTTTTTGTTCTTAAAAGAGACTAGGGATTAACTCGAGTTAAATCTAAAGAATTTATTTTTTCATTCAATTAAAAGAAAAAAACCACAACATAATATTTATGTTATGCAGTTAATCTAAATTTACTTTATTTACAACTTTTATTCAGGTATTGCTTGATAAATTTCTCAATCAGTTGGGAGTCTTTTCTATTACGTTTTTCTTTTTTAGTGACTCTCTAGCATAGTTTATACTTGGGTACACATAGTCAAGTACTACTTCACTCTTATTCTCAATCAATTGCTGACAATTAACTGAAAATTGATAATAAATGTTGCTTATAGTATTTAAATAGATTGTAGATTGAACATTTTTATTTGGAATATGTGTCCATAAAACTGTGAACATTTGTCAATGAAATTTTCTCAAAATGAATCCCATTTAAATTACTAATCAAGCTTGAATTTGGCCTACTAATACACCTAACTCATACACAAACACACACACACATACACACACATTACACAAATATTCATGTGTCCCCTTTAGACTAGTCCTGTCGGTTCATCAGTTTATTGATTTTACTTTGGCACATAAATTTTCACAAATAAGAGCAACAAAAAAAAAAAGAAGAAAAGGAACTACATTCGGGTCTGTTTGTAGTATTTCTTTCTTTCAATTCAGATTTTTTTTTCGTTTCTTTATGCAAATGCATAAAAAGTGTCATGATTGCCGTGTTTGTTTGTCTGGGGCCACAGGACGAGGACAACGACTTGGCTTGTATGTGTGGCCCTTCATCAGAAAACGTCTGGACGTCGTTCATTTCATTTGTTTAGGTTTTAGGTACAACACAGTCGTCCTTCGGGACAAAATGCTCCATATTTGAGCATATGTTTGGGTTGAGAATTGCTTGTGGGTTTTTGCCTATTTTTTCTTTAGGGGCCTTAGGTCTGTGGCCTGATAATTGAAATGTCTCCCCATGGCCACATTAGACAGAAACGAATGAATAAAACAAAAAAAAACCCAAACAGGAAACGTCATCAAGGTCTTGTTTGGTCATCTGTTTTGTGAAAAATTTATGTAACACTTAAATGTTTTCAATGTTTTCTTTATCTAAAACAAATAAAAGAATTATTTTTAAATAGAAACTTTTTTAGAGCAACAAACAACATCAATGGAATATTTTTGTTATGACTTTAGTACAGGCATTTCTTGTTTTCTTAAACATCTTGAAAACTAGATGAAAAAACATATTTTCTAAACCATTAGGCTAATTTATTTTAAGGTTTTTTCGTATGCACATATAAAAATATTTCAAAGCAATTGCTTCTTCCCTTTAAAATTTCACGATTTTCAATGTGATAGTATTTGGCAGAAATTTTTGCACATCTAACAAAGTTTATCTTATTATAGGCATGCTCTCTCTTTCTTTCGCTTAAGCTTAGCGAAATTACCGACACCCAAGCATACACACACACACACACCCATGTGGAATCATTATTCATTTTTCGTTATTCATATACAATACATAATACATACATAGATATATACATACATATAAAAAGAATTCTCACACAAACTACGCGTCGAGGACATGAAGATGAAGGAAAAGAGCGCAAAATGTGTGTGTGTGTGTGTGTGTGTGTGTGTGTGTGTAGTAGGGAAGGGGGGGGAATTTAAGGGGTAGTAGGGTAAGAGGGATGTGCCAGCCTTGTCAACTGGTTTGAAAAATAGATTTTTACAGGCTTAGTTGCGCATCGTCAGCCACGTTTGACTATCACATCTCCCTTACGGCCTCATATGCCACCCCTCACCCCCCTTGCCCAACGAGTATACCCTACCAAGCCCCCTCCCATCATTCCCGTGGTGTCCCCCATCATCATCTCCCGCATTGGCTGCGCAAATCCCGCGGGCGTTCCCTTTGTGTCTCACTTGTGTCATTTAAAAGACATTTGCCTGTCATTTTATGCCGTGTTTGGCACAGTTTTTGTGTGCAGCAGAAAAAGTTTTGCCAGCCAACCAGCCAGCCAGCCATCCAGCCAACCAACCAACCATCGAGCCAGTCGAGCTATCACAGCCATCGAGCTATCCACCCGGCTGGAGATGGAGCCATTAGTTTGGCATTGGCAACACATTGCCAATAGATTTGCAGCAGGTGCAGGCAAAACCAAAAAAGCACAAACAACAAAACAAAAAAAAAAAAAAGACACACAAAACCAAGAGAGAGAGAGAAAGACCGAGGAAACAGATTCCACTAATGATCAATATGTGCTGCTGGAAATTGGCAAAGGGCTCAAATTAGTTTAATTTAATTGCAACAAAAAAAAAAAAAAAAAGAGAATACAAAAAAATCCTGGCGTTTAATTTATGCAAATTAGAAAAACCGCCGCCAGTTGCAAAATGCCAGCAAATCGAATTGCCTTGCATTAAGCTTTAATTGGACTAAAAATGTTTTATTAAAACACCCCGACACCCCACCCACACACACACGCACACACACACACACACCCACCCACACACAAATGGCTACATTTTATGGCATACGCATAACTTTGGAAGGGATTTCTCTTTGTTAGGATGGGCTTTTGTAAGCTTCGAACGCGAATTGCACGCAGCGTGCAAAACTTCAAAAAGCGCAACCGCATCGATGGCGCAGAGGAAGAGGCGTAAGAGTTGGGTAAAGATTATCACGTGAACAGAGGAGCGGGAGGTATATCTGGGTTGTCGGAATAATAACAGTAAAAAATATATAAAAAACTTTTTTGAGTAGCATTAAGTTGAGATTCGGGGCGTATACGTAATATTTTGATTAGAGCCATGTAAGAATATCCAACGGACTTGTAAATGTTGAACTTAGCCTAAGAATGGGGCAAACAAACAAGTTTTGTTTCGAATTCTCTTTGTCAATTGATGCTTGATGATGAAAATTTCACAAACTAGAGAAATTTAAAACAGAAAATACACAAAGAAATAGTTGAAACAAAACAACAAGTTTTATACAATTAAAATAAGACGAAGAAATCCAAAACGATTTAGGATAAATGTGTCTTTAGCAGATGGCAATTCCATCTTCAATTTATGCCAAGATTTCTTCTTTTAATTGTTATTAAATTATCTGTGGTAAAGATCACTATTTTCATTTAATTTTCATAGATAATAATTGCTTCCCTTTGCTTGGCTCGACAGACATAATGGTTTGTAGCAATGCAAAAGGTATTTTCTGTTTTTTTTTCTTGTTAAATTTGAGCAAAGAGGGAAACAAAAAAATATACAAATTTTTTTGCAAGTGAAATGTAAGAAAAACCATATTCGACTTAGTTACATTTCTGCATGCGGATTACGCTTGCCTTGTGTCTGTGTGTGTGTGTGTGTGTGTGTGTGTGTGTGGCGTGGCTCGGAGTGTCTATGTGTGTGTTGAAATGTGTCCTGGCATATTTATGTGTAAAAATTGTGCCATAGCGATATGTGAATATGTGTGGCAAGTTTTCACTTACGCAACTCTCTTCTGGCCATTAAAAAGTACAATGCAATTTTCATAGCATACTTTCTTGCGCAACGACCTAACCCCCTTGCACTTCGCGTATAGAGCACCGTGGTGAATTCCCCTGCCACTCCACAAACTGTGTTTTTTTTTACATAAATATTTGTACATGTTGTGCTGCCCCCTCCCCCGTTTCCCTGTATCCACCATCTCTCCCTCTCCTCCTCACTCTGCTTGTGCTTCTCTGCATAATGTTTGTTGTTGCGTTGCTGTTTTGTTTTGTTTTTTTTTTTTCTTCTCTTCTGCCTTTTTTATTTTTTACTGTTATGAGCGTTTAAGCAAAACTTTGCGCGCTTGAAACGTTCGTTGGGTAAGCATAAAATTATTATCAAAAAATAAAAAGTACAGAAAAAAAAAACCAGGGCGAAACAAACCCGAAAAAAATGAGATCCAACCTCTCTAGCACTAGCGCGAAGTGAAATCGGGATACCCGCCAGCGACCCCAACACGCAATGTTGTAGAACAAATATCAAGTTTTTTCACCCCCTCCCTCTTACCATTTTGGCCATTCGCTGGCGTTCATTTCACTCATTTCTTTTTTCGTTTTGGTTGGGGACCCAGACACTTTTCGGACACAGTTTTGCATGGCGTCGACGACGAGGACAATGCACAGTGGCTGCTTTGCCCATTTTTATCGACGTGATTTTTGTTTGTATATTTCAATTTGTCCTTTTAATAAGAAAAATAATTCTAGACCACTGAATTGTATTCCAAAATGTTTAAAAATTGTCCATTTTTGCAAATTTACTCCAAAAAAATATTCAAAAATTTTAAGAATTTCACACCATGAACAATTCTCCAATGTAAAAAACTCAAACATAGTTAAGTCCAATTCTGCAAGTCGAAAATTAATTTGTGCAACGAGTTTTGGGCCCACTGTGCGTCGAGTACGACGATGACGATGTGTCGGTGGCGACGGCGGTGTTAGCTAAATGAACCGAACGGGAAAAGCAGCGCAGAATAATAATAAAAATAAAATAAAAAAAACAAAAAATTAAGATTCTTAAGTAAACTGCAAAACACAACGAATCGAAAATGCTCTTGAAAGGGTTTACACATAGATACACCGATCTAACAGGAACCTGAGTACTGTATATATACTTTGAGGTACATGACCTCCTGTTGAAACCATTGCTCAATGGTCACTTTTATTAGGGTAAGCAAAATATAATAAATGTCAGGCCCTAACATTGTAGAAGACCGGATAATGAATGCTGGAACAATCTTAATTATGAAGCTTTCACCTACAAGTTCAAAGGAAGAGACAACCAAAAGAAACATTTCTTCATCTTTTAATAAGTTAACAATCTTTGAAACAAAGAAATAGTTTTACAAACGAATCTACATAGATGCTGTTAAAATGTATCTATGCTTTCCAAAATGAAGCACAAGTTTTTGATGGATGATGAACCTCAGGAACTGATAACGTCAGGGGATAACGTTTAAGAAAAACGTCAAGAACTGATAACGTCAAGGACGACACTCAAGGATAACGTCAAGAACTGATTTCATCATAAAGAAAGTCAAGCATTTTTTATTACAAAATGAACATTCTCAATGCTTGACAGAGTAATTTTCCCATCGAAAAGCAAAAAACAAAAAAGACAACAAGAACAATGTTGGTTACTTTTTTTCTGTTCTTTGGTTTTTTGTTGTTTTTTTCTTTTGTAATGTTTAAAAGCAAGTCGGCAAAGTTGTGCGCGCGTTCAAAAAACATTTCAACACTTGGCGCACATGGTGTCACAACCAACAACAACAAGACTAGCAATGACCAAGTTGTTACAACCACAACGAAACAGTTACTGTGTTTTGTTATTGTCGTTGTCCTTGTCGTTGTTGTTTTTGCCGTCTCTCGTTTTTATGAGTGTCCTGTCTCCTCTCAGTTATCCTTGGCCACGCATCATCAAATTAGCGCTTAATTTTAATGCCACAATGAGAAAAAAGGCAAACTCTGGAAATGAAACCAAGTCAGATCAGAGATAATGAACAAACACTCAAATGTGACACAAACTCTGTCAACTGATTTCAACAGATAAAAACCTTTATATATGTATGTATGTACATACATTTATATTCATATATAGATAGATATGTATATGCAAAAATGATAACCTTATTTGCCCTGAAGCCAGTCAAACACAGACAATTGCTTAAAATGTAGAGCAGTCAGACCAAATTCCAACTACAGCTCGAAAAGTAATAGAGTTGAAGTTATCGTTCTCTCTCTCTTTCGTTTCTTGCCGTGGCCTATCTTTATCCCTTGTCCCTTTGCCATACGGAGTTTTGAAGCTTTATCTCGGCTGCAGTTTAAATTGAAACTCAAATGGGCGGGGAGCAAAAGGGGGAGAAAAAACCAAAACAAAAAACTGGAATACTTAATGCGTTATGCAAAAATGCGTTGGCGTAACGTGGCACGGCGTGGCGTTTGTTCGCCCGTTCATATCGCGTTTCGTGTAAAGAGTAGAGGCAACAACAAAAAAAGAAGCTGGTGTAAGTACATCGAGAGTGACTCCACGGGGCAAGCCAGGCAGCAGAATCAGAAGCAGAAGCAGAAGCGGTAGAAGCGAACACAGCAATACGTTTAAAATAACAGCAGTCAGTCTACAAGAACAGCAAATAAAGAGTGTAAGTGAACAAGAGAGAAACGTAGCGGATTACGAGGGTGCATCCAAAAGTTTAAAAATACAAGTCAAGATATTTTTGAGAATTCAGCCATATCAAACTTGTCTTTTATCCACAAGCTCGTTATTCAAGATGAACACCCTAATCAAGAGCACATACACATCTTTAAGTAAGAAAAGGCTTGGGCAAAAGGATATCAACAAGTTGAGGAATATATACCATTCTAACTATATAAGGAAGATATCGGAATAAATCTCGCAAATTACATTATAATATGCTTTCTGTTAGCTTTTCGTTATTGTTGGCCCAATCAAACTTTTTGGCATACCCTCGTAACAGTTGGCCCTAGTTTTTGGCAGCTCTATCACTCACTTCTGCGTCTGTTGGTTGGCTTATACTGTACACCTCCACCTCCACCTCTCCCTCTCCCTTTCACTATATTTCCACTACCAGCTACCAAAAAAAAAATAAAATAAAATAAAACAAAGGGATGGGGAAAAAAATTAAAAACAAACGCGCAGCAGTCTCGTTGCAGTTTGATCTCTCTTTCCCTTTTTCACTTGCTACATTCGTTGTCTTTGTCGCTCTCGTTGCCATGCATGCATAAATATTGCACATGCAAAATTGGAAATAACTGATGGATGCCGTCAAAAAGTGCTGCTACTGCCTGGGACCCCACGCCGCCCCCTAACTCAGTCCCACTCCCCACTTCCCCCATATACCACCTGCACACACTTTTCTTGCGCTGGTGTCACGCAATGCGACATTTTGCGTATAAAAATAATAAAAATTTTCGGGGCAAAGGCGGCGCAGTCACAAAGCTTGTGTGTGTGTGTGTGTGTGTGTGTGTGTGTGTGTGTGTGTGTGTTGCATAGAGGCGTGGCATTACATTCCTCTGACATATTAATAAATCGAATGAATGAAATTTTTCAATCCTCTACAGCCACCCCGACCAGAACACCTCAATTCTGACATCGCGACCCCAGAGTCGCCACCATCACCTCCTCCCTTTCCTCTTCCTCATCCAACATGATTGCAACAGCCGGTGGGTCACTTTAGAGCCGCCCATTTTTCTCGCATTTTTAATTAATTTCATGCAATTTGTATAAAGTTGTACCCCTCTCTCGCTCTGCCCCATTCAACATAAAACGTATTTGTTCGACATGGACATGGCCGGCAGGAGGAGCACAAGGAGATGCATTTGTGCTGGCCTCTGTAATTTGCCAGCGTTAAGCCGATAAGTGCATTTTTAATGTGAACTCCAATGAATTTTCTATTACATTTTAATTTAAAATAACAAAAACCAGTTAAAAAACAAAACGAAAACAGCAAACAAAAAAATAAACCTTTGGAACAAAAGGGAACTCTCCAACTAGCAGACGGTCAATGGACTCGAGCGAGTGATTCAATATAAATTCGATTAAAAATTTAGATTAATCGTTTTATTGAGATTTAATGGCATATAAATCTCCCAGCAAAAACGAAGCACACAAAAAAAATCAATCATGTCTAGCAGCCCAACTGAGCTGAAAGAACTATCAATTAGGCTAATAGAAGGGCTTCAATTGGGGTAATGAGTTAAAAGTGGAGATTATAATTTAGCACACAAAAAAAAAACAACAAAAAAAATGTCATATCATAATTGCTCTCCAATGGCCATTGCAAAGTGATTTTAAGCCCCTGCAAAATTAATTTAAATGTACATATAAATTCTCCATGATGAATCCACTTTTAACTATAAACTAAATATATATTTGACTAATGATTAATCTTTTTAACTAGCTTTAAATATATAAAATACTAGTAAACCAGGCGAAATTTCTCTAAATTCCTTTTGCTTAATGCAAATCAAACTGTTACTTTTTGATTGATTCTATCTTAAAACATTTCTCGCAGAAAACCATATTTAACTTTAAACAATAAAAAATTCTAAAAACCACGCTAAACAAAAAATAAATAATAATTCAATTTTGATGTATAGAAAAAGTGTGGCAAAAATGATGGAAATTTTTGAGAAATTTGGTTTTGATTAAGTATTTGTAACCTGAACTGACATTGATGAATACTTCAACTGAAACTGGGAGACACCAACATACAGTAAGTAACCGAAAGAGAGAGAACGAGAGAGAGTGAGAGAGAGACAGAAAGAGGAAGCAAGTGGAAGATAAAACGAAAAATGATGAAACACAACTTGAGTAAAAAGCCAAAAGAGATGGAGCGCATTATTATTACCGTTATGCATAAAAATCAACACTCAGCTGGCGCCGAACAAAACAAATTCATCAAAAAATAAGCACAAACTTCATTTACGGCCAAACAATTTTATAACCAATTTTTATGGGGATGATAAATTTTAAAAAACAAAAGAAAAAACCCGCAAAAACAACAAAAAACAGAAAAGAAAAACAACAACCAAAACACCGAAAAGCAAAAGGAACAAAAATTTACAACAAAAGAATTGCCAACTTGTTTACAAATAAATCGCTGGAATTTTTGCGCAAAGCAACGAAATAAAAAAAAACACAAAAAACCAAAAGAAAAACAAAATCCTAAATAGGTTAAGTCAAGGAATCGACTATTTAGTTACCCATTATTAATTAGTCTTTATTGAAGCGAAGGCTCTTATAATGGCTAGTTAGTTTAGACCGCATTTACATCAGTAGCATCTAGTCCTAATTTTAACTGTAAATGTTTCTTTGATAAAGCAAAAGACATGACAACTAAACCACGATATAATTAACTAATTAATTACAATATAATTAATTAAATTTTTCTTCTTTGGTGCAAGTGGATAAGTATTTGAGCTAAAGGATTTGATATTGAAACCAAACGGCTCAAAACACTTTTTTTCAGACTGTTTCCTTTCATTTAGTTACAATTCTCAACTAGTTTCTGCATTTAAAATATCCTAGGACCATACTCAACAACTGAAGACTTCAATTTGGTCCACTGGCAATATAAATTGAGTCTAATATAATAATTTAGGGTTTAATATATAGTCAAAGTCTCGACATTGAAAAATAAACGAATACGAATAAAGTAAATAAAATTAAACCAACTATGTAAATACTAAAGCTAATATATAATATTCATCTTATGTGAAGATTAAGCCGAAACTCAATTTTTGCTACCAAGATTCAAGTAGATAAACGTTAAATAAATTTTTGACAAAAATTTAAATGCAAATCACTTGGATAAATCAACCTTTATGTGGCCATTCAGGTGCAGGGTATGCAAAAACAAAGAACAACAACAGAAAAACAACAAGAACAAATTTTAATCCCAGCCAGCAGCACTTGACTCGCTTGGCTCCTCTCGCTTGCCTTTGCGTTGCCCCCCTTTTGCCATCGATGCCGAGACCCTCTCTACTTCAGCGCCCTCCCACACACTGATTTATCTCGCTTAATTTACCGTTATTTGGGCATCAGCTTTTCGAAAGTAGAGTAGAGTAGAGTAGAGTAGAGTAAAGTGGCATAGGGAATGAGTGAGTGAAGGGGGGGGATAGAGGGGACGAACGCAAAATACAAAGGAAAAGGAAAACACGAAAACAAAATAAAATAAAAATAAAAATCAACCTTCGCATGGCCCATAAAATTTCATTAGCGTCATATTTTCAAATAATTTTGCTTCTTCTTATGCTTCTTTAGCTGCTTCGGCTGCTTCCCATTTTGCTTCTTTTTTTTTCTTCCTAGAAGTCCTTAGTCGACTTAGTCGTCCTTAAGGGGGAGTAGGAGTCGGAGTCCAGCCTGTGTTTGCCTGTTGCGGCTGACTGCCTGAATGGCTGGCTGGCTGACTGACTGGGTGACTGGCCCAGGTATAATCATAATTTGAAATTGCTCATTCGTATCTTAGATTGGATTAAGTGCGAATTAGAACATCAATAAGCGAGGAGGCGTTAAATGTAACGCAACATTGACGACAACAACAACAACAACTCCTCAACAATGATGCCAAAAAGGGATCAAAGCGGATTTGCTTGTAGTAGGTTGGATAGATAAGGAGTGGGTCTCGGTTATATAGGTGCAAATGTGACAAAAGTAGAGAAACGTGTCTCCACTATGTGACTCTCCCTTCCACCCTCTCTCTCTCTCTCTCTCTCTCTCTCTCTCTCTCGGTTCCTCTGTACTCGTCTTTGTCTCTCTGCGTGTGTGCGTGTGGCGGGGATGTGTGTAGAGGATAAGTTGGCATCTTAATGAGCATTGCAAGCCACCGTTAAATTGTTATAATCTTTTCGCCTCAAACACATAAGAAAAATTGCCTTTTTCCCACCTAAAATAATTATGGTTTGAATTAATCTACCATGCAATTCGTTGGAAATCGATTAGGGGATCAGAGAGAAGCCGAAACGTTACGCGTGTCGCTTAAATCAAGCACCAATCCGATAAAATCCCCATGCCATTTGCTAGGGTATTCAAAATTCGTTTATTAGCTGACTTATCCTCCCAGCTAGCCTCTTTTGTAATAGCCCCAGAAGCCTGACAAACACAAAAAAGCTTACGAGGCCAATGTTGTGTAACATTTCGTTTTGTTTCGTTTTTAGCTCATCAAGCTGGAAACTTAGCCATCAGTTTTTTTTTTTGTTAGTTTTCTATGTTTTTTATCACTGCATAAGAGACAAGTTAAGCTACAAGAGATATGAAACTAACATGGGGATAAAGAGTTTCGGGGCCTGGAGATGGGTGGGGGGTAAAACACAGGACAATGCACCATAACAAATTATCCCTGCGTGTGCATCACTCAAAAATGTCTGGCCATCTGTCTGTCTCCTTGCCAAGGGATCGAAGCGTGAAAGTGGGGAGAAGTGAAGTGAAGGTGGTGGTGATGGGTCATCCAAACTCCAAAAGGCAGTTGGTCCGTCCGTCCGTCTGTCCGTCCGTCAGTCTCCCCACTTGTTGTTGTCTGGCAAATTAAGAACAATCCCTAGCAATTTCCGGCAACTTTTTCTGGTCTTCTCACTCGTGTTAAATCCAAAAGCGAAACTTTACAGTTTTCAATGCCCTGAAGGTATGACATGGAACGGAAGTCGATGTCGTCTGAAAAGAAGTTGCCATGCCAAGCCATGAAAAGAGGGTATGACAAGCCGCCTTCACAGCTTCAGCTGGAAACTGTCTCAACAAAAATAAAGTAAAAGGCGAACCAATGAACGTAACCAACCGAATGAGATGCCGTTTTATTAATTTTGCTGTTCAACTGCAAATTTCTAATCAATTTTAAAGAGTTTTCATTTCATTTTTTTCTTCTTCTCATCAAAGGAAGTGCTTTCACGAATGAGTAGCTCTAAGAAACTGATATAACTGTAAGTTCTTGTGCATATAAAGTATTAAAAACAAAACTGAATTCGTATTAAGATGAAGTGAAATTTCAACAATTTAACACATTTTCCCTTATGACTTGAACTTAAATTTTACAAAAACAATTTCATATAATTCGTCACGTCCCCAACCGCTTGACAATTTGCCATTTCTTCTTCATCTCCTCCTTCTCCTACGAAGTAGTTCTGCATATACATATGCTGTCCAATTGATTTATTTGCCATTGAAAGTTAATTTATTAGAAAATGGCCGGGACAAGTTATTATCTAGGCCAGATTTTGTTTGAGTTGATCCCAAAGGCATTTGGCAAAATGTTTAAATGAAGTAGAAATTTTCACACTTTGACATCAAATTACGCGCATTAGTTAGTTGAAGATTCTTAGCCCCACACGCCTGCTCCACCTCCACGCCCACGCTTCGATGGATGATGGGCGTGGCTCAATGCAAATGAATGGGCAAGCAAAATTACGTAAATTTTCCTTGAATTTATTTCGACAATGTCGTCGTAGTCGGCGTAGCCCTTAAATTACCTTCTCACTCTCTCAAGGCGATGTCGGTGATTTTTATTGACTTTGGTTTGTAATTTATTAGAGTGAAACGGCGGCCAGTGAGTGAGCACCAGAGGCGGTAGAAGAAGGAGGTGTTCAAACCACGCCCCATCAAAGGTCAACCTTTGCCCAATACCGCATATCTCCATTTCATTTTCGATTTCTTTCGTTTTCGTGTTGTTTTTTTTTCAGCGATTTTTCACCCGAAAAATGCCAAAGCAAAGGCCAAAAATCGGGAAAATTAATTAAATCTTTGACCTTGCACGAAAGCCAAACATGTCGCGCAAAGTTTTCACTTTTGTATCAATTCAAACGGCTGACTAAACTTCAATTAAAATAAATAAATATTTATAAATTAATTGAAAAGTCTACGCCAC
This sequence comes from Drosophila equinoxialis, assembly GCA_018150345.1. NCBI lineage: Eukaryota > Metazoa > Arthropoda > Insecta > Diptera > Drosophilidae > Drosophila > Drosophila equinoxialis. The sequence continues at coordinate 2,089,484 of JAECWI010000868.1, read as the reverse complement.
ATCAAAATTTGATTTGTAAATAAATAAATGTATGTTTGTGTGTATGTGTATATATACTTTATAGTCGATGTAAATACAAATTGTAATTAGCTAACGGGAAAATCCAAAGGTGTAGAGAGAAAGCAAATCTCCCCCCTTTGGGTTATGCAAACAAAAACCTGGCAAAATGTATATATCTAGGATGAGTAAATTCATCAGATTTTCTTCTTGTTATATTGTCGCTTTTCCCATTTTCTTTCCTCCCTATCTCTTTTTCTCCCTCTCTCTCTCTTTTCATCTCTCTTCTTACATTTTTAATAGTAGTGTACACAGTAAAAGGAGTTGATTTTAATTGGTTTTTATAAATAAGAGCAAACAAAACCGAAACAGAGACAAACAAAAGGAAGCAGCAGCATGGGTTAATGTAAGAAAGAGAAAGGATAAAGGATTACCACACAGATACAAATGGAAAAATCTATAATCTGAAAGTAGTTAGTTACAGTAACAACAGACGGCAATGGCAAGGGCAAAAATTTCACTTTCAAGCATTGAAAGTTTAACCATTATTATTAATTGTAACATGCATAATCACTGCAACAATGTAATATTAAGTAGTTTAAATTATTTTATATTCGTTAGAAAACGTGTCTTCGTGCAATTTTATAGGGCATATTAAACTCTACAGTAAACTAACATTCATACGAATGAATTCATTCATATGAACGAGTATTGGGTCAACAACTCAACATGATTAATCGACTTAGTTATTTACTAAGCAATTTGTTCAATTATGCTCTTACTGCAAATTAAGGACCTTACATTTAGGAAAAGAGGCAAAACGAGGTGATCCAGTGAGTCAGTGAACCACTGAGTTAAATTTAACTGAAATTGTTCGATCACTCACTGAAGTTTGGTTCTTATATTTGCTCGTTCATGAGTGGGTTACATAAGTTTTTAGAATGATATTATATCAAGTGCTTTTTTTGTGCTGTTTTTACTATTTATTTTGAAAGCTGTTCTATATACAATTGTATGCTGATTCGCTGCCAATATATCTCAAATTTACCTACTCTTGAAGTCGTTTTCCTCTGAATTTTGAACATCAATGACTCGAATGGGTTTAACTTAATGGGAACTCTTTGAGGGCTTGAATAGTTGGCTGCGTAGCTTCTGAGTTCTCACTTTAATAACTTGTCAATATACATACGGAGTACGTAGATATATAGTATAAAATGTTGGACTTTCGGCTGAAATATTTCTCTATCTCTCTCTCTGTCCCCTAGTTGCTCTCTTTCTCTATGTATCTCAGTGGCTTCTGTCTACTTTTAGTTTTCATCATGAATTTACGAAAAACTTCGCTGCAATGGAGGACGAAACGGGAAAGTTGTTATCGCCGTTTGCCGTCGCACATCGCCGTCTTAGTTATCTTGGCATAAAATTTGTTTCCACTAGGGGCAGTGGGGATGTAGAGGGGAACAGTGAGGTGGAGGAGACATCGGACGTAGCTTGTTTGTTGTTGCTGGGGGTTTTTCCTTCCCTCGTGGTGTGTGTGTGTTCCTTTTTTTTTTTTTTTTGCCTCAACTTTCTACTTGTTAACGGCTCTTTGGTGTGTGCGCGCTGTTTTCTTAGGTGCCTTTTTCCTTGCTATGGCAAATGGGGTGGGGGTGGAGTGATGCGCCTCTGTTGCCTCTTTCTCTCACACTCACTCATTTTAATATGTCCCTAGCCACGCGAAATTGCTCAAGACATGTTTGTTTTTAAACAGATTACATTATTTTATGGGAACGCCTCTCGTTCGCGTCGTTTGCCGTCGTTGATAATATGCAAAAACTTTGGCAAACAATAATAACACAGAGGAACCCCAGCAAAATCATCAAATGCTACTAAAAAGTTACCCACACACACTCGCACACATACACCCACACACAATCTCTGAGTTGAGTCCTTAGACAAACATTGCCTGGGAATATTGCCATAAGTTTCATCGACAAATTAATGATGAAAAACCCGCTCTGCTCCATTCGGCTTCACACACAACAAACATTACATTACCAAAACAAACCACGGAAAATGGTTTTCAAATTGGCGAAAAATTTCTAGCCATATACACATGCACACACACACACACACCCACACACATACAATATTCCGGGAGTGATATTGTTGAAGGATAAAGGGAAGCATGGTAATGCGGCAGCACTTTTGTCTTTTGTTATGCTAAATGAAAAGTTCATTTTGCATTAGCTGAAGATGATTATGAGTGGAAGGCAAAAAGTAGAAGTAATATTAGTTCGAGCAGCCGCAGCAGCAGGTGACAAAAATGTCATAAACCTTTTTCATTCTCCTAATCAAATCATGTTTTTAATTTAGATAAACTAACTTAGTGTAGATCTTTTGGAGTAAAGTTCCAAGAATCATCTTTAGATTTAACCTGATTGAAATGTTTAGTTTAATTATATATGTATGTGTGTATATGTAAAGCCAAGATCATCGGACACATATTGGTTAAAGATTTTGAATATACAAATTTATTTTAAAAACTGTAAAGCTTGTTCAACATTGAATTCCTTAGCTCAATTAACAAATAAAGGATTGAGAATTATCAAAGTTGATGGGGGAAACGCCACTTGTTACAAGCCATGTTTTTGCATTGAGGTGACTCTTCTAATTTCGATAGTCCTTTTTTTTTTTTGAGCCTACTTCAGCGCACTCTTTTCAACACTTGCACTTCCTGTTGCCGGTTTTTGTCGCCTGGCGCCTTTGTAAATGCCACATTCCACTGCAGGCATTGTGAAATCCTTAGCCTTCTTACCCTTCTTTCGTGCCTCTCTCTCTCTCTTCTTTCACAATCCCAATGCCGACACACACTTCAGGACGCCTTACACGTGCTCCAATGCCATTCAAGTGGCAGCAACGGGCTCCTTGGCATAATCGCTCAACAACAACGTAAAGAGAGAAAAGGAGTGATGGAGAGAAACAGTGATAGAGAGGGAGAGAGAGACCGAGAAGAGAAATATAAAGAGGGAGACAGAAAAAGAGAGAGAGAGAGAGAGCTAAGACATTTTATCTGCCTTTTGCCATGGCTAGGGCTTGGGCATGGCGCGTTCCGTTGCGGATGCGGAAGCTTGTTGATGCTTTTACCATTTGTTAAGTGCTGCTTGTTGCTCCAGCTGTCGATGCGGAGCGGCGGAGGTCAACCAGGTGCCAGGTGAGATGCGGCAGCAGCCAGTTGTTGCTATTGGTTTGTGTACTTAGACATGCAGAGATGACTACGACAACGACGACGACAAGGACGAAAACGAGGATGAGGATGAGAATAAGGATGACGATGACGACGACGACGACGCATACATCAGGCTCAAGCTCAGAGTTCAAGCTTGATTTTCTCTCACACTTTTTGGGATTTGCCATCTTACTACGTGCCCTGTAGTTTGCTTTTAGTTGCCGCACACGCTAATGCTAAGTAACTGTTGTTTATAGAAAGAGAGAGAAAGAACACCAAAACAAAAAAAAAAAAAAAAAAAAAATGAAAAAACCAAGTAAAAGCACCATAAAACTAAGCTTTTCCATTCAAAAGGTACATTTCACTCAAAAGTTGTCAAGTTGCAACTTAAAAAATGCACGAAAAATGTGTGTAAGAGTATAAAATTTATATATGTATATATAGCGAAAAGAAAAACATCGAATTTAAAACATCAAGAAATATTTGAAGAGACCACTACGAAAAACATAATACTCTATAAATCGCATCAACACTTTTGCCAATATTTGAGAAAATCGTTCGAAGAAGCTAAAGAATGTTACTCATATACGATTAGAATCGACACTTCGATCCTAAGACAATAGTTAACAAGTTTGTCAGTGCAGTCTAATGAAAAACCCATTAAAATTTGCTTTCCATCGTAAATCCGATTAAATAATATTTTCTGAATGCCAAAAAGTGTATGCCAACTTCAGTTATGCATAGAAGTATTAATCCTGTGGTCCCTCATCTCACTCTCTCCCTTTTGTACTCAAATTGATTCACATCCACTGCACCAAAAAACATTGGGAAGAAGCGGGGAAAAAAAAAACTATCCTGACAGATTGCCGACAAGCCAAGGACACAGCTTAAAAGTGCATTTCTCAGTAACGCCAAATGGCAATTTGTGTACGAAGCCAATGCTCTCAAATTACAAGTTTATATTCCCAAAGAATCTCTATCTGTATCTGTATCGCAACGTATCTATCTCTTTAGCCTCTCTTTCTCTATCTCTCCAGTTGTGTGACTATTTGAAAAATGTGCATTCAATGTTAGCGATTCTCTACCTTCCGTTTTACTTCACCTGTTTGGTTTCCTCTTCTATTTCGTGTATGCTTTTGGTGTTGTTTACAAGTTAAGCTTGAGCTGGGAATACAAATTGTCAAGGTGCCAAGCGCCAAATACTGTTCGGATTGTTTTTACCCAAGAAGGTGACGGCTGAAGCTTGTTTGGGGGCGTGGCCCTCCATATCAATATCAATGTATTTTGCACTTTCTCCCCCATCCCATTCATCCATCCATCCATACGCTTGATAAATGTAAAAGACGACTTTGTGGTGTGTTGCCAGAACAAAAAACAAAACAAAAAAAAAGGAAAGAAAGAAAGAAAAATGAATCGCTAAGATAGAGACGAATGTTCATAAAATGTTCTCGATGCAATTGAAATTAAAGTGACTTGACTTTGACATTGCACAATGGAGAAATCGGATACAACAATTTATTCCTTCGGGATATATGTACATACCTACATAAGATCATTTCCAAATGTAAGGAGTTGCATTAACGAAAGGATTTCAAATGGGCAAATGTCATGTGCAAGATGAACTTTATCTTTGCCGTGTCTTTGTAATATCTTTCCATAAATCTGATCTTACAATAATGCTAAAAAACGTGCACTTAATATAAATTTTTAAAGCTCCACCGAATAAGGGTCGGGAGCAATAAGCTAACTGCAATAATAAAATGATATCCTTTTCATAATTGTTCTTCTGAAATGAAATGAATGTAATGGCATATTTAAGGTTTTCAGGCTAATTCACGCCAATAGCAAGAGAACTTATTAAAATCCACTCAATTGTTACATACGTCAAAAGGATCAAGTTAATTATATAGTACCTAAGTATTGCCCAAAAATTGATTTTCTCTTTAAGTTATTAATATACTAAAAGGAAACATATTTGATAACCCAAGACATTTTTTTGTTTTAAACAAAACTTTTTGTTGATAGATGCAATTGTAGCAGGAAGTAACTTTTCTAGTTGCTCTCAATAAGCATTATACATATATATGCATATATAGCAGCGATAACCTAATTAGTGTATTCTGATGGCCACTTGAGCAAAATTTTCGCCATGCCCCAAAAGGCATGTCACAAAGCAATTTCAACAAATTGCACACAGTTTTGGCAGAAAAATGTATTTCCCGAAAAGCTAGCCCGTAGCATGTGTAGGAACGTTTTTATTTATTGTTTAACAACTTTCAACTTTTTTATATGCATGTGTGTGTGTATTTTTTTGTTTGTTCGTATAAGCAAAAAACCAAAACCAAAAAAAAAAAAGTGAAACAATCGCTACAACTTTTGCTTTAACCGGGAATATTTTCCAGTACAGTAAAAATTTTGTTGTGTGAGCTTGTCCTGTGGCAATGTTGATGCAATGAGACGAGCTTTTTGTTAGTTGATATTGTTGTTGTTGGTGTTGTTAGCTCTCCTTTATGCACATATGTATGTGTAAGTATGTATATGATTATATGTAAAAGCAGATTTTATGTTATTTAGAGCATCAATTGGCACTTTGGTCACACTGAGTGAATACATGAAACATGCATTTAAATAACGTTCACCAATACTGGTCAGCCAGAAATTGTTGGGCAACAATATGTTAACAAATGTCTGAAGTGCATTGCTTTAAAAACGACATATTGTTACACTTGATCCATCAAGTGGCGCACGAATTGAGCAAGAAATGTGCAATATTTTCCCAACACTAAATTAACATTCACACAAATTTATACACATTAACACTATTTCAATTTCGTAAACACACGAATAACTAAAGTCCAGCATTAAGCGAAAGAATGCAAAAATCTTCATACAATTTCATTTGAAATTGATAGAAATATTAACTTTTTTCTTTACTTCTAACAAGAAAATAGTTTTGAAATATAGACCAGTGTTGTAAAATGGCATAAAGGAAATAATCACAAATACGTATGTATAAGAAAATATTTAGTTTTTGTTTTTCACTCGTCAATTTGGCCGATTAAGTTTTTTATTTACACAAACCCCGAGGAAAGAAGTTTCCTTCATGAAAAAATCATTTTTTTAAGGCCATGGGATAAATTTGTTCTTATTTTAATTTTACTCACAATTACTTTGAATTGTTCAAACGTATTTCATTTCTGGCTCTTAGAAAAAGTATTTAAATTCAATTGTAATATTTGGAATTTCCATGTGCAATGACCAACCATTGAAACCATTGTATATAGGGCGTATGGGGGGTAGGAGACGGCATTTCATATAATTGCATTTGAAATTAGGAAATTTAAAGCCAGTGCTCAAGCAAAATGATTTAAATGGCAGTACTTGGTTGCTTCTGCTAATGCAATTACACTTCAGTTCCAGCTTTAGCTTCAGCTTGAGCAGCAGTTGGCTGCCCGGCAGCATAGAGTTGCATCGCATGGCATTTTGCACTTAAGCTCTTTTGTTGTAGGTAAACTACTTCTAACTATTATACGTACACGCACACACACACACACACACACACATATGTATGTATATGGACTATAGCATCTATCTTCTCTATATATGCTAGTCAAACTGTACTCAATGTCTTTGCTGAAGCGTAACAGTAAGCAAGCAAGCAAGTTTTCTACTTAAAATATGAGCACTCGTCCTCTGTCGCCGTCATAGTCGTTGGCGACCCCCAAATCCTATCCTATTCCATCTCACTCCCAAACAATTCCCAAATTTCCTATGGTCAAGCAATTGAAAATGATTTTTTGGACAAAAGCCCCCCAAAGCAACCATTCCGCCCCTCCTTCGCGTCCCATGGACACAGTGAGTTTGAGAAGACAAAGTCAAAATAGAGGCAAAATTTGTACGGCCAAATGCGAAGTTGTGAACAAGCAAAGACAGCAAAAAGGATTACGTCAAGCATATGTATTGGTATGGATGGTTGAACTTTTCTTCCATCTCCGGCCCAGAGATTTCAATTTTCCGATACCCAAACCGAAACGAGCGAGCAAGCAAGCAAGCAAACGAATTGTCCTTACGGTCAGGTCAAACCCTAGCGCCAACTGGATATCTAATATGACATTTGAAGTGATTTTTATGGGAAACTTGCTTATGTTTCCAAACAATTCAGCGTTTGAGCTGATTTTTCGCCCCTCCTCTTACAACATATCTGATACACTTCGCCAACAAAAAAAAAAAAAAAAAAAACTCCAAGCAAAAAATGAAAACAAAGTAACCAGATATGCAGTTTTATTGAAACAAAGAAATCGATTAGGAAATTCAGTGCAAAACATGACAGAAAATTTGTAATTTTAATTAAGCGCCAAACGAGTTTTCATTGTATACTTTTATTAGTCAATCGAATTGATTACGTGTATATTTTTATTTCATAAAATAATGTATAATAGTGTTGAATTCTGTATTCAGTTTGATAAGAGCTTATCTTCCTTCTATTTCATTTATGAGCTTGTTTGGGACTACTTGGAAACGATTGACCTTTAATTTATTTGCTTAAAATGTATCCAAAAATATGTTTGCCATTGATTTTCCTCACAGTGTATTGATGCCAAGTGTATGGAATGTGAGTGTGTGTGCGTGTGCTTGTCCTGTTTGCCAAAAAACGAGAGACAAAGGACACAAAAAAAAAAAAAACATACACATACACACACACACACATCTGTGTAGAAGAGGAAAAAAACACCCTTGAAAATTTCTAATCTCTTAATGGATGACAATCTGCGTTTTAAATGGTTTGTGTGCGAGTCCTGCTGCAGAACGAGTGAGTTGCGAATCCTGGTCCAAAAAATAAAACTAATTCCATCAAGCATCCTGCCAGCCATCCAGTCATCCAGCTAGGAGCACCATCATCGCCTCCATCTCCGCCACTCTTCTCGAGCTTCATTGTTTGCCTAATGAAAGAATGCTGTTTGGGCAAGTTTTTAAAGGATTCTGTGTTTTTTTTTTTTCTATTTTTTTGTATTTCTACTCACTCATCTTTCTGTTTCGCTTTTACTTTGTTTGATTTTTCTCTTCATTTTGAGAGAAAATTGACATAACATGTCAAGGCTAATCACACACTTGAATGAGTGACAAACAAAAAAATGATAAAAAGAATAGGAATTCAGTTCATAAATCATGTTTCAAATACAAAATTTATGATGATGCCCAAACCAATGATGAGAAGAAGATGTCTGTCTGTCCCGTCTGCTAATTCTTTGAAGCTAATCAAATTATGTAACTAAAACCTCAAAGCAGACATGAAAAGTAAGACTTCGTGCGCGGGTTTTAACCATTATAGTGCTTGCGCCGCGCCTTTTTTTGCTCCTCTGCACAGACATGCTGGCGACGCAAACATGTCATCGAAGCGATTTGGCGGCAGTATTTGAGGGGGGGCGGTGGCGGTGAGGATTAAACAGAGTTTTTGGAGTTGAAGATGATGTTTTCAGGGGGACGATAGTGACTGAGTATGTGATGTGATGGAAGAACGCATGGCACTTCAATACCCGCAGCATAATCTTGAATAATAAAGACCCTCACCCAACATTGCCCAAAATCAGAGCATGAAACAAATGCCAGGCGACAAAACTCAACATTGCCAGTGTCTTCAAAAGGTCACAAACCCCTGAGAACACAATTGCCTACTGTATAACAAACATAAAGTTTTCAAATATTTAAAATGACAAATAGCGAAATAAAATAAGTTCAATTTTATTGCAATTGCCACATCTCAAGCGTATCTTAAAAAGACTACAAAATTGCATCAATATTAAACATTTTTGGCATTATATTGTTAATAACTCGAAAAAGACATTACTTGCAGTTTTTTGAAATCAATTTTTGAAGCAAACCAACAAAAGTCTTTAAGGGGATTCGGATTAATAATTTTCCTTTTTTTTCGAGTTTTCATATATTGCAACGAAGCTCTAAAAGGTTTAATATCCTTCAGTGTTATTGTAGACATATTTGTTGAAATAAATCTCTTTACCTACCTAAATCATTTAAAGTTTAAGTTAGGGCAAACTCTTTGATGGTGAATGATAAACGTTATGAACTATTTGTCGGTGGTACAGAAACTGATTTGGCCCTCACCTTTACCTTTCAAATGCAGACACGATAGACGTGTAGACATGAAGATTCAGCGAGGTGTGTGAAGCAATAGAAACTCCAGCAAATACATTATGACACACACACACACAGAGACACACAAACGTACAAAAACACATATGTATACATACAGTAATAGATAGACATGGGACAAACACATACACACACACACACGCATATCCTTATCCAATGGGGCCAATCCCTGGGCTGGACCCATTTTACACGTTTGTAACGCCATTTTGTATGTCGACGAGGCGCCATTTGAATATTTTACAAGGGCAACCCGGAACCAGGCGGCAGCGGCATCACCAGCCATCACCAGCATCAAAATAAGCGGCAACAGCACCAGCAAGAGTTAACCAAATCTCTCGTCTAGCTTGATTTTCTACCATTTCGTTTGTCGCTTTTTAATTATAGCTTTTAAATGTTCAACCATCTCGAACGTGTATTTTATTTATTTCACAGCCCTCATCCGGGACAATGTGCTCCATGTTGTGGGTTAGCCGTTCGCCCCTCTCCTACATCGCCCTTTTTGGCTGTCGGCAGTCATCCCATCCATACTTCCGTTTCCCCCTTTCGAGCATACTATCGCATGTTTTGGTGAAAAAGCGCTAAAATTACTCAGGCGCTTTTAATTTGATATGCAAATACAACAGGGCGCAAAAATGAAAGCAAAGTCCTCGGCGAAAGGTTGATGATGGAAATGTGAAAAGTGAAAAGCAGCTGTCCCCTCACTCCCTCTCTCCCACTCACTGTCTTTTCTACAGGATTTCACATCCACTATAGTAACCAAGCTCCACAACCACGAGAACGTTGTCTATTTGCAGTTCAAAGTCTCAAATGAAGTGCGCTAGAGCGGTCCGTGTCGGTGCGGCGGGTGGGGGTTGGGGCAGGGGGTTTTGGGTAATGAAAGCCCTTATGTGCCAATTGCCAGCTAGTTTTTGCCCCCATAACGGAAGTCCTCGCGACGTTGCCTGCTGTTAGCTGTAGCCTAGCCTGCCTGCTTGTCAGTTTTTATGATGTGGCTAAGTTTTTCAAGGATATCTCATCTAAGAGAGAAAGAAATAGAGTCGGAGTTGCAAGTAGAATATCATTGCCTTGGCAATTAAAAATGGCGAAGTTCTACAATAGCATAAGCTCCCCCCATTCTCCTTATCCTGCCTTTGGGTAATCTCATTCTCTTTCATAGGCTCGCGAAAGACCATAAAAGTGTACAAAAGTGATAAAGAACAAGGCGAAAGAAGAAGAGATAGAGAGAGGGATAGACAGAGAGGAGACCAACAGAAGAAATGAATTGTAAATAAGGCAAAATGATAATGATGAGCAAAATGTCTGAATGGTAGAATTAAGATAAAGAGAACGAACATATAATGGATGCAAATTGAAAGCATACAACGAGAATAAAACCTCAAGAAACATTAACAAAATTGACATTCACTACAACAACAACAACAATAAATGTGAGTAAACCTATGCACATTACAGTTTGTTTGATAATTTTGAAGACATTTAAAAACAAAATCTTTTTAACAGACTGTATTTTAGTCATTTTCTACCCTATTTCAAAATGTTTTATGTCAATCAAATCGCAATTAAATATTTTAAAACGGCATTAAAAACTTGGAAATAAGAGCAAAAATTATTTTTGTTCCAATTTAAAGAAAAAATGCATCGATTTGATCAGAAATTTTTGCAGAAATCTGTCAAATTTGAGACTTTGAGATTTTGATGCAAACTAAAAGATAATTTTATATAAGAAAAATTACACACCTGTTAAGGACTGTGCCGAATTTGATAAAGATCGGGTGACTATATCATATACCTCCCATAGGAACGATGAAAACAGTCACTTTGATCAGTAACTTCATTATTTCCTATGCTCAGATTGTTCTTTGCTCCACTTTGATGGTTATAGGTAAGGAGAGAGGTACCAAAAAATTTGCAAGGGTATACAAACCTTGATGCGGTCGAAGTTATCCCCGGCCCTCTGGTTGAAAATGGAAAGTATATATTCGCTAGGTCCTATGTTGGTTTTTTCATCTGACTTTGAGGTTAAACAAAAAAATACAAAATCTACTTTTGACCCTCAGTTTTTGGAACTTTTATTGTTTTGGTTTTTCTTCATTTTTGCTTTGGTCATAGATTCCCTTGGACAACAAAAAAAAATAAAGGAAAAGGAAATGGGTTTGACCACGCCCAGTTATAACGTTTTACTGATTGACGTGCATAAATTTCCTGTTCCTTCAATTGTGCCTGTTCACTGCTGCAACAATGCGACAATGTTGAGTTGCGTTTTAATCAGCGGGACTTTCGATTTCACGTTGCGGTTACTCCGCAACCCACAAACCCAAAACCGCAGAACGAACATCCTTCTTAGCCCCCCGCGACCCCAACTCTGCCCTTGCCATTCGATTGCCCTCCATTCACTTGGTAACGCCCTCTTAACGCCCTTGCCGGTGACCATTTGAACGGACATCCGTTTCGTTTGATTTCCGGCATGTGATTGAGTGCACAGCACACATACAGCAAGCGATTGGAAGTGCGATGCATCAGCAGCAGCAGCAGCAGCAGCGGCAGCAATCGATGCCTCATGACTGCAATGATGTTGATGATGATGATGGCGATGGCGATGGAGCAATGTGTGACGCGATGTTGATGACATGTTAGGTGGAAACGTGGCTAGGCCCCAAGGAAGCCAGAAAGCAAGCAAACAGCGTCGAGAGATCTCATCAGCATTGCAGACTCGTTCGTTGCGCATTCATAAAGCGATTAGTGACGAAGCGTGTGCCGATTAATTTGCAAAGTGTTTCAGATATCAGCCATCCATCCACCCAGCCATGCATAAAAAAATGTATCGAATTACGATGGTCTTGAGTGGGGTGGTGGGTGTGAATTGGTATTAAATGTATTCGAGTCATCAGAGCATCGCAGAGGGTGGTAGTGGTCAATAACATTTTTTATATATATTCTTTTTTTGGGGATGAAACTTAAGTTAGCTTTGTCATCTAGCCAACTTTATAAGGAGAGAAATCAATAAGTGGACTGACGTGAAATTAGTTTCAAGGACTACCAAGTGCAAGGCATACATATTCCGCCCTATTATTCACATCTCTAGCCAAGTCAGAGTAGTCATAAAAGTCAATCTCATCAAAGGCAAGCAAATACATGTGTATTAGGTTCAAAAGTATTACGTATTTCCATTTAGTTTAAGGTATTTTTGGTGTTATAAAAACGCAGCCACACTTACAAACATTTACAAATCACTTTCCTTTTCTTTGGCTTTGGCTTTGGTTTGGCTTCCATTTTGTTTTGTTTTTGATAACTACAAACGTTTATTGCATTCTGATGTGAAGCAAACGAGCCAACTAAAAAGGAAGTAGGAGGCTAGAGATGATGGTAAAAGGATAATGGGTGGAAGATGAAAGGTGGATGGGTTGGGTAGATATGTAGATGGATGAATGGAGGGGGGAGTTTTCTGCGAAATTTCCATTTTGCGTATTTTTTTTATTGCCCGACTTGCCAGACAAAACTGCCACTAAATCCGGCGCCAGTTTGCACATAAACAGACATAGAAACGAGAACCAAAAACAAAAACACATACAAAAATAGGAGACAACATTTTTTTTTTTTTTTATCCTTCTCTTTTTTTCGTAACCTTGTTGTCATTTGATGATGGCAGCCCCGCTCCCCGAGTTTGAGTTGACAAAGGTTTTGGTAGTGAATGTGAGAAGGACAGAAGATGAGAAGGAGGTCGAAAGGGAAGGGTTGGGGGGACAGTCGACCAAAGCCTTTTACCAACTTTGCACTTTAAGACGCACGTAAAGCAATAAAACACATTTCTCTTCCCTTTTTTTCGGCAACTCAAACTTCACTTTGCATGTGTGTGTGTGTGTGTGTGTGTGTGTGAAATAGAGAGGGTTAAGAGAAGTTGACACTGTCTGGCATACAAGTTTTCTATCGTTTTTTATTGTTTATACGTTTTCGATAAGGCAAAAAACGGAAATTGCCAAGGCTACCCCCTATAGCTAAAAAACGAATTAAAACCGAAATAGTAAAAATAGAGAAGGAGAAAGCAATACACCCACACACATCCACTCACACACACATAGCCAGAGAGAGCGAGAGAGACAGACAAGAGGAAGAACTGCAAAAAAAATGCGTAAAATGGATATACTTTTAGTGCCCCTCGTGTTTGGTCATTTTTTGTATTTTTATGGTTCTCCTCTTTGGCAGAAAGATGAAGAGAGAGAAAACGGGTTAGAGGTCCATTAAAGTTTTCCCATCAGAAAATTAATTCAAATTATAGCCACCCAAAAAAAAAACAAAAAAAAAACATGCAAAACTTAAGACATTTAAGTGTTTTTTTTTTTTTGTATTATATTGTTATATGTATGCAAAACTTTTCATTTTTTTTATGCCATGACTTCACTTCACACAGAACAGTCATTCAATGGCCATTACTTTTATTGCAGAGAGTTGATTTAAGTCTCTAGAACAAATTTAACAGCAGCATTAAACCAATACTTGGTTTAAGTCGTGAACTCTTGAGCTAAAAGTAGCTTGATGACAAAGTTGACTATATAAATTTACACCTTAATATATATAAATGTCCACTGGAAAGGATTAACGATCAAATAAACAATCAACTCCTAAAAATGTTTTTTCATATATAGCCAGCCAAGATTCAATATTGTTTCAGAAGTCATCACGCTGAGCACTTGAGTACTTTTTCAATCCACGATTTATTTGTATGTATCTTTACTAAAGCGCTGCTTAAAACTTGGGTTAATCTGAGTACTCATCAATGGGAACAGTCGGGTCTCGATAATTCGTACCCCGCTAAATCGAAAACCCCCAAGATTTCGTAAGACCCCGCTGGTTCCTTAAACCAATTTCGTCCCTTGGAAAACCCGATTAATCGAAAACGAATTATCGAGACTCGACTGCACTTAATATCCGATTATTCGACTCTAAAAAACTTCAAATGAAAGAATGCTCACATCAATCAAAAACTTAGAAAACTCAGACGTCAACGAATAAATAAGTTTGATGACTACATTAATAATGAATCAATGATCGAATCATTGAGTATTTAAGCAATTCATTACCGTTATTCATTATAAATATGTATTCATACAACAGATCTATTCATACATACATTTTGAATGGGGAAAGTTCACTGATTCACAAATATTTTCATATGGTCAGATTGTGACATAATAGAAAAAGAGAAAACTCAGTCACACTCTGGCATAGGTTTTACTGTCTGCAATTCCCACCTACCCACCAAGTTTCTCTCTTCCTATGCCACGGCCATTAGGCACGCCTCCATTTATAAAAATACAACGCCATAACGCTAATTACGCATTTTGTAGACCATTTCCAAACACAGCAACACCAGAAGAAGCAGCAGCAGCAGGACCAGACACATGACTCACCTTGCATGCCTTACCTTAACTTACGTCGCGCCTTTCCCATTTCATCCTCATACCGAGTCCACAAACTGGGCAACCAGTTGAAAAACTCTTTCTCTAGCGACATGGCGAGACTTTGTAACATGAAAATCACCACGGCAACGGGGCAGATTGAGAGGGGGCGGAGACGGACGACAAACGGCAACATCACGTGCCCAGAATGGAGCCCAGGATCTGCACTACGTCTCTCTTTCTGGCTCTGACTCTGGCTCACCTGACTTTATAGCCTGCGCAACAAATTTCACAGCACACACACAGACAGAGAGAGGTGGTTTTTTTCCTCTTTTCTGCTTGCCATTTTGCCCAAAACGAATGCGAAACCAAATTCCAGTCGAGGCAGCGTGGCACAAAACACGCAATGCCGCATCCTGACACGTAACCGCCCTCAAATGCCCACGCCCATATCGCCACCCACACCCATGACCCTGCCGCCCAGCACCCTGCTTCATGCCCCATACTCCACTCCAGATTTAAAAATGTCTCCCACTTTGTGGCACATTGGTGTTACTTTACCAGTTAGTTTTCCGCTTTCCTCCAACCACTTCAAGTAGTGTAATTGAAAAATTCTACCAAAGTCAAGTCCAAAGTGAGAGTGACAGGCAGCTTTTTTTCGTTCGTTCCTTCTTTCTTTGGAAGGCGGAGGCGGAGGCGTCGCCAAAGTTACGTTGCAGAAAATTTACAAACGCTTAGAGAATAAGGCGAAAAAAAAGACTGGGAGAACAAGAAAACGAAGAAGAAGTTGCTGCTGCAATTGCTCAGACCTTTCCTTTAGCAAGCAATTTCTATTTCATGGCACATTATTTTGTGGCTTTTGTTTCGAGACTTCTCCCGGAGTCAGAGTCGGAGTTGAGTTGAGTTCAGGAAGCGCATACGAGTGAATGAATGTGTGAATGGGCGAATGTTTGCTACTTCGTATATATATGTATATATATGGGGAATATAGCTTGTCTGGGCTGCTGGCAAGCACGTGCCAGCCTGGTTTGTGTTGTTTAATAATAAACTTGGCTTTACTTTTAATGATTATTTATGCGTAATATGCGAAGGAGCATTTCTAAGCAGAGCAAAATGGCCACAAAAATTAATTCGAAAAGATGTTCAAGAAATAAGTGTTCAAAAGTTCTTCTTCAAACTTTATAAGCAATTTCAAATTATAAGATTGGGTTTTTGTCTTTTCTAAAAAAAAATACAAAAAATGCTAATCTTATTTAAGAATTTTGAATATAAAGACTCGAGTCAAAACTAATAAAGAGACCGACCAGTGCTGATTTCCCCCACTCGAAATCAGCTCCAGAAACTTACATCAGAAGGAACATTTTCTAGGAGAATATTTTTCCATTGCCAGAATTGACAAATACCAAAGATAATACATGGTAATAGCAATATAAATAGTTAATAGGCAACAGGAGACCTCACGGAGAATAATAATTTATAATAAAAGTTTTCATTTACAGATGATTTACAAATTGAATTTGGGAATGTAATTACAATTATTCGCCACACAATGCCAAAATCTTTAAATAATATAATTGACAACTAACCGATATCTTCTTACCTTTATTTTGAAATTGCTTTGTTGTAATAATATTACTTCTAAGCCAAATTCATTTCACTTCCACTTACACTGAGAAAAACCCTAAGCCCCTACATCGCAATACATCGATGCATCGGCAAACAAAAACATTTAACATTCCTATCGCTCTTTAATACAAATATGTTCATAATGTAAACATATAATTTCAAGCTTGCATGTGAAGAAAACAAAAATCAGTTTACCAACACTTTTTTTCACTTTGATCAAACAGCAGCAAGACCAAACATGCGCTGTCGACGTTGACTGCAGCAGAGGTAGCGGCAGCGGCAGCCCAAGCTAGACTTCAAACTGAATGCATTAAAAGCTAATTTTAAAAGTGAAATACATATATTTAGATTATTACATAAGCCGATCATGATCTTTTAACATAATTTAACAAACAAAAAGAATTACACATGAAAAAAAAAAATACCAAAGAACGCTGCAGGCAGCAGAAGGAAAACAAAACAAAGAAAACAAAACGTATGAAATATTCACAAACATTGAGAGCGGGAACACGATCGAGAGAGAGAGAGAGAGAGCGAAAGATTCTTATGTACTTGATAAACACAATTAACAAATTAATAAACAAAATTTCCTATATTAATGGACAATTTTAAAGACTTTTTCGGTTTTACCATATTTGGCCTTTATTCGCACTGCTGCCGCGACGTCCGCTGCGCTGCCGACAAAAGTGTGGTTAATTTCTTTTTTCGGTATCAATTCTTGAGGAAATATAAAACACATTTTTTTGTTATTTACCAAACGAATTATAAAGCGCACTTTGTTTATTCGATCACTTAACACTTTTAACTTAATGCCGATCATGTTTTTAAGGGCCAATGATTGTTAAAATTTTTAAACTTTAATTTACACAACCGAACGCAGCAAGCAAAACTTAATGACTGTGGTGAAAAAGGAGAGTGTGTGTTAGAGAGAGAGGGAGAGAGAGTGGGAGTGCTGACTATAAATTCCGCCAGAGGGAGCCACTGTGGTGTCTTAGAAGATGAATCTAAAGTGTTTTAAAAAGCAAATGCCGTTACAATCCTTAATCATCCTTAATAAAAACAAAATAAATAAATATAAAAACAGAAAGAGAGGGAAGATAGAAAGAGATAAGGTAAGATTTCTTCAAAAACCTCGAAAATAAGGCAGATCGAATGTGTTTAGATGTTTAGATTTCAGGGAATAAAATCGATTGTGGTCTTGGATTTATACATTTCAGCTGATTGGTTTTTGGGGTAGTCTATTTTCCTTATGTTCTCGACCGAAGAACCGTTGTAATGGCTTAAGCAATATCAAGATTTATTTACATGTATTACGAATTTAGTTTCATTCGACTGAAATACTTACATAAAGATGCTTTTTATAATCATTTGCAAACTCTCCTTTCCCTGCAATCGGTGAAATCAGACTGATTTTAATTAATAATATGATTTTAATAGAATATTGTCTAGTTTAGTTTCTTGAAGTGTTCGACTTCTTTTCTCCCATAGAAATCAACAAATTCAATCCACAAGCGAAATTCTGTAATCTCATTTTCACAATTTTCTTGTGAAAAATAGTTTGGTTTCACTTTTCGTACCTAAAAATATATTCGTAATGAATGGCATTTTCCAAATTCCAAGCATGTCCTTGTTACAGGGTCTGACAATGTCATTTTGTAAGTTTCATTCCCACTCACTCGTAGAATATTCAAACCATTAGAAGGCTCAACTTTTGCCAACGAACTCATCTATATTTGATGGCCCTCTACTCTATGTAGTAGAATGCCTTTCATCGAGTTCTTTTAACTGATTGATTGTGGGTCATGTGTATATTGCTGCGGTGGTTTATACTATCAAGGCTTTTCCTGCATCTTTTAACAGGCTTTAATTTTTATGTGCATGTGCAAGCAGCAAAAAAAAAGTAAGCCCAAACTCAATCCCTACATTTCCCCTTAAGCAATTCATTTCATTAAAGCAGAACAATGGATGCCAAGCGCCTTTTTGTAAAACGTGGCCGCAAACCACAAATGAGAAATGGGGAAAGAGGCTCGTCCGTGGCCCCATCTCACCTGGCTGACTGGATGCCTTCTCACTCATCTGTGCCACAGCCTTGAGGCTTTTGAAGTGCGCCAATGCTGGCGGCGTGACGTGCGTGCGTTTTTCTTTATTATGTTCACTGGGGGGGAGTGGAATGGAGGAAGGAGTACAGCAAGCAACCAACCAACCAACCATTTCCCCTTTTGCCTTACTTGTCAACTTCGGCTTCATGTGCAGCTTGCGTTCGCTCGCTCTCTTGACAGGTCCTGAGTTTTCCCGTTTTTTTTGTTTTTTGGTTTTGTATTCTTACTTTTTTTTTTTTTTTGTTTTTTATTTTTTACCTGTGCCTGAGCTAATATACCTAAGGACCAAGACTGCAATGCGCAACGCCGCCGAACCAAAGTTTGCTACGTAAATCCCCTTTGTCGCATTAACTGACTAACTTTTCCCTTTCTTTTTGCTCAGTATGTGTGTGTGTGTGTGTATGAAAGAACGCGAACGCGAATGCTACAAACTTTGTTTACAACTCAAAAAACTGAAGAAGAGCAAGAACTGAAGACCATGAGAAACAGAGATAGGGTGAGACAGACAAAGTGAGAGAGGGAGAGAGAAAGAGTGAAGAAAATGCGAAAACATCTAGAGGAGAAGCACTCAAAAGGCACAGGTAGAATTGGTTCTCTTTGGATGAGAGATGATACGTCAGGCGGACAATTCGTACGCCCTCAAACCTGCATTTGTCAAATCAAAATTTTATGGTTTTTAGCACATTGTTGCCAAGACGATGACGATGACAGAATGAACAAACGCAGCCGAAATGAACGAAAGAAATGAATGAATGAATGAGGAAGCGAATGACAAAAATTTTTACCGTCTCGAGTGCAGTTTTTATGTGATGCCATGAATGAGTTGTTCTAGCAACAAATTGGGGTATATCACCCATGGCATTTGTCTTGCAATTTGAAGAAAGGTTTACAATTCGATCTGACTTTTTCTCGACATAATTAAACCATAAAGCATAACGAATCATTGTTAATAATATACAATAATAGAATAATATTCTATTATACAGATATTAGCATTTAATATATATTAGTGATTGAGTTTCATTAGGGCTTTGTCAATTTTATCCTAAAAAGTATGCTATGTATTTGTTACGCATTTTCAAATGCAAAATTTAGAGACTTAGCAAATGAGTATTTAAATGCTCTTTGCCTTTTCTCGTTACATTCCTCATTCTTAATGACTTGAGTGATTGAATGATTTCAATCTGAAAAGAGCATACACTTTTCGGTTAACTGACTAGATACTTGAAAATAATTTCCTTCTTTCCAACTGTTTATGGTCGGTCTGGTCTCTCTTTCTCACTGACTTTGCCCTTAAATGGCAACTAATTTGCCAACGCAATTTGCTCTTCTGTGCATAATTTTTTTTGTTGTTTTTTTCTCCATTTTTATTTTTATAACTAAATTCGCATTTTCGACTCTTGCGACAATGACAGAGCAATTATGCCAAAGCCATGAAAAGCGAAATGGCAAATCGCTACCAGCTATTTGTATGTATGTAGGAAAAGTTAAAGAAGTTGCCGGGTTCTTATCTCAGAGCATTTATCAAAAATCGCATTTCATTCGCGTCGCGTTAATTGCATGGGAGACAGACAATAGTGCGGCAAATGAATTTGTACAAGGGATAATTGTTTGGCTCAGCGAACTTTGCTCCAACCGGCGTTTAATTTTGTGCAAATAGAGAGAAAAACATGCTTTCCCTTATTGCCCATTCCTTTCTGGATCCCTTCGCCCCCTGCCGCCTTGTCGGCCAACCGACGAACATTTCAACTCCACCGCCATCGCCGCCGCCATTCAGCAGTAAAATTTTTGGAATATTTTTTGTGTTTGATGAGGAGGCGGGGGAACGGTCGAGGGGGTTTGTCTAAACAAATGTCATGAACTCGCAATGCTCATATTTCAGCAAAAGGGGCGCATAAATTTATGCGAAATCTATTAGCAAAAGAGCCAAAGCCAAAGAGCACAGAGAACCCTTTTTCAGCGAGCTGTCCACAGGATACGCAGACAGGCCATGGATGATGTTAGCCTTTTTTGGGTCGCCTTGGCTTGGGTTATGGGCGGCTGGCATCACCATCAGCAGCAGCATTGGATGGATTTCATTTCATTTCATTTTGTTTCATTTCCATTTGTAAGTGAAACTTAAATTAACTTTTCATATTTCGCATTCTCTGTATGAATTTAAATGGAAAATATAAAAGGGTTCCGCAAGCTTCTTCACAACAACAACAAAAAAAAAAAAAACCCCCTTCATTCCTCCAGCCTGTAATATACATACATATCTATCTATCTATTTGCTAAATAAATTTGTCAGTGTCATCAAGTATGGATATAATTTATACATACATATAAAGAGTATTGAATGAGCAGTGTAATTGTAATATGTAATTTTTGTGTTTTAGTTTTGTCTACTATTGTAAAGATTACTCAATGTTGATTAGACTTGAATGAAGTACACAATTGCCTCTAATAAACTCTCTCAAAATTTATGACATTATGTATTATGGATAAGTTAAACTAAAATGAGGCCGGCTACTTCCATTAGCCTCTTACCAAATGGTACACATAAATTTCTGATATGTATCACCTTGTTCTCATTTCTTACCAACACACACACACACACAGACATACAAAGGCCATAACAAAAGTTCTGATACACATATGTATATATTTTATTTATTTATTTTTTTTTTTTTTTTTTTGCTGGTAATTGAAAAAAAAGCCTCCTTCTGGCTCTCTGTTGGCTTCCTGTTCACCCCGTTATATTACTCCTCTCTAACCAATCCAAACAAGAAAAAAAAAAAGTTGGCAGTGATTTTGTAGTCTGAACTCTTGACGTCGCCAAAGTCCAATTTTCTCCTCTTGGTTTCTGGTTCGGTGTGGTTTCGTTTGGTTCGTTTGTTGCTCCACTTGCTACTCAATCTCCCACCGACGCGGCGACGACGATGAGACGCCAAATAACATTTCCAATTGTTGTATAATGATGTACACAGTGCGCCATTGTAGGGGATAATAAAAAATTGTTATTATTTTTATCCTTGCCACACACACACACACACACACACACACATGTGTATGGCTGTAAGTTCAAGGGGTAGGAGGTTTACACACTCGTAAATAAATCGTGTCAGTGGGTAACAAAAATTCATTCATTTCATATTTCTCTTTTTTCTCTCTGCTGGTTTTCTTCTTATTTTTTTTTTTTTTTTTTGTGCCTTGCTCGCCAGCAAAAATGTTAGCAAGCCACATTTACTGTTATTTTTGTTAGCGCAAAAAAATATATATATATCTTTTTTTTGTCCAGTTTCATGAGAAAATGAAAAAATATATGTATGTTAGATACAAGAAAGAGAAGTCAAGTTTTGGCCAAAAATGGTGAAGATAGAATACCCTTAAAATTTTCAACTAAATTTCTTCTTTTGGTATGTTCTGTTGGTATGATCAAAACTAGTAAATATTTTTATTTAAGTATCTCTTGTTCCTTATTTGGCCATTGACTAACGAAAAGGATAGGGGAAGAAGAAGAAAACAAAAGAGTTTGACAGATGTTGTAACAAATATTTGAGTCCAATTTGGAGAACTTTAGTAACTTACCTCATCTTGCCCTAAATAAAACAAGTCTAAGACATTTATAAAGTCCACGAATTATCCAACGAAATGCACTAAGCGAGGTTTCGAATAATTTGTTTGTAATTTCAAACCACATTTACCTGAGTACGGCCACAAAATGCAAGCACAAAACTTGTTCAAGTCCTTACAGTGTTTCATTTCCTCAAAATAATAAGTTTTGGCCAAAAGGGCCAACCATCCATATTCATTTTGAATCGGTTATGCAAGGATTTTATCATATTGTTGTTGCAAAGTCAATTAAAGCTTGAATTTTTCAATTGGTTTTCAAATTTTTATTTCATAATCTTTTTAAACTTATGTAAGTTGATTTTCCTCTTTTTGAACAAATGCATCAGCACTTGTTTCTGTTTTTTTTTATACTTGAAATATTGACACTTTTCCAATACAAGAAATATAACATTTTGTTTCTCTAAAAAGGGGAAGCAGGCAAAACATTCTTTCGACTAACAGTCTCTGCATGTATGTGTATATATATATATGTATATATCTTGTATATATCTATATGCATGCATATACGCGGTGAAAACATAAAAGTCAGAGTTAAAGGGCACACAGACAGCGAACAGCCGTTTTGTTGCTCTAAAACTTGCCGCACAGTGGACAAAAAGAACAAGTAAATAGTAAAAAAAAAAAGAAACAAGTAGAAACTGAAAAAAGAAGAACCCCTTTGTCAATTAGCTGGACTAGCTCAAAAAACGCATATGGCAAATTAGCTTAGTCACAGAACTTTACGTTTTGAGTACAGTCAACATTTGTGCACAAAAGTAGGCAACACAATTTTTGCTTTGTAGTGTGTCCTTTGCTATTTGCTTCATGTTTTTTTGTTTGTTTTTTTTTGGGTTTTTTTGCATTTTTGTGGATTTCGTTTTTTATGATCCCACTGTAGACCATATATTTTGGTCGTCGGTTTGCTATTTTTTGATAAATGGTTCTACTCTTTTATCATCTTGCTCCTCCTGAGCTGAGCATTTTGCTTTGCTACGCGGCATTCGTTGCTCTGCCATGCGCCGCGGCATTGCTCGTTGTGCCACGACTCGCCAGTGGAAAGATAAAATACGTTTTTCATTTGGCCGCCCAGTTTTTGGCTGGGTTCCTTGTACTCGTTCGCTTGATTTTGGCGCTACATTTTCCATCTTTATTTTTCTTGTGTTTTTTTTCCCTCCTCCCCCAATTTTGTTTTGTTGATTTTTTAGCCGGCCAATGTATCTCATCTTCTTGTTTTGTTTTATGCAGCCAAGCGGCAAAAACGAAAAACAAAACAAAAGAGCAAACATATATATATATATATACATGCTATAAATGTAGTATATATAGGTACATATATATATTATTTTCGGGATATTGTGATTGCCTCCGTTTGCTGTGTTTCGTGTTTCATGTTCCTGTTGCTCTTTGCCAGACACAAATCCTACATGGACATTGGACATGGGCTCAGTTGTAGTAGTAGCATCCTTGCCTCTTTCTCGCTGGCTTATGTTTTGTTTTACTACTTAGTTAATCAGCTAATTTAAAGTTGGATCGTGTCTACCCCTCGCTCTCATGTGTGTGTGTGTGTGTGTGTGTGTGTGGATTCCAGTTTTGTTTTGTTTTGGTTTATAGCGAATTGGTTTTGTGGACAAATAAATGGGCTTGATCTTTCAGTCTCTTCAATTGTCTCTTAAAGTAACTCTTTAACTTTTGTAGAACATACTAGAAATTTGCCCAAATGCATCACGAGTATTTTATTGCATACTTTCGAGCTCTGTGACATGGGACAAACACTTATGATTGCCATGACAATCGCATCTTGTTGGAGAAGTAACTGTCTAGGTGTATCGATTACGTCGTTGGTTAAGAATTTTAAATGATTTCTCTCTAAGTCCTTCACCTTAGAAACAAAGAAGGAAAAACATGTAAGAGAATCTACCCACGAAATATTAAAATTGAGAGAAAACTGGCATTACTTACTTTAGGTTATGAATTTTATAGCAATTCCTTTTCGTTTCCATGAAGTTCAAAATATGCTTGGGCTAATCCTTTAATATCAATTCCAGGAAGCCATTATAAACTTCATTCAACGCCTCCCCATCCCCCACTTCCCGCAAATAATTATGAATTATGTTTTGTGATATTTCGTTCAAACTTTGCTTCTTTCGCTTCTCCTCTTAGTGTACACTAAAAGAGCATTCAACATTTCCACAGTCTAGACTCGACGCTTGTTTATGGTTTTACCTTTGTTGCGTGCCAAGTCAGTAGAAGATGGGCCAACGGCGGGAAGGCAAAACAGAGGGACGAGAAGAGAGAAGAGATCTCCCATTACTCTCGTAACTTCAATGTTGGAGCAAAAAAAAAAAACCAAAAAAATTTATAACTATACCTACGCTTATTTTTTATTAAGAAGAAGAAGAAAAAAGACAACAAATGCAATCCAACGGTAGCTGAAACGGCAACCAAATGGCCAAAGCTAAAAGGCAAGTAAAGCCACAAAGTAGAAAAGTAAAAAATGCCAACTTCTCTAACCCCTCCCCACCCCCACTCTGGGCTCAACCACCCACCCATATCTTTCTACGCTTTGTGTTCTTCTTATATTTCTTTTCTTCCTTGGTTACTTTTTTTTCTTTCTTTCTTTTTGTCCAAGTCGCGAAACGGAGTTTAAGTGGCAAACTCCTGGAGAAATGGAAACGAAGGAGCTGCTCTGTGCGGCGGCTCCTTGAAAATGTCTCGCTATAAATTTGCATACGTATTGCAAAAAATATTTTCATTTTATATTGTTGCTCAGGCTCTCTTTTGGCTTTCGGGCTCTTTGTGTGCAATTTATTTAGAATGAATTGTTTTTCTTTCTCTAGCTGCGACTTTGCGTTTTGTGACAAATTAAGTTGGCAGCAAATAAGATAGTTTCATTCATATATATATATATATATAGCCGACTACGTGCATTACATTAGGAAGTTTGGCAATTGCAGATTGCTATTTGGCTACACTCGATAGGCGAACTTAAGCCACGATCTAGCAAGAAATTCTGAGAAAGTTGAAATGGAATTCAAGTATTTTTGAAAATATGTTAAGCTTTAACGGACAGAAACGTTTTGACTTGCCCGTTTTGTTTCAAAGAGTAAACAAAGTGCTTGGTTTTTTTTTTTCATGTATATTTTTTAACTTTTTCCTTCTTTTTTTCTGTCTTGGTTGTAGCAAAATTTTGTGCAAAAGTTTGCACAAATTAGAAGTAAAAATATTCTTATGCCAAAGAGCCAAAAAAATAAAAGAAAGCAAGAAAGTCGTTAGATTTTAATCAAATTTGGCAAAGTGTGTCTAAATTGGCAGACATATGTATACAGATAACCCCCCTGAGGCTGACACCCCTCCTTCAACACATAGCCAACTCACACACACACACACACACACACACATATGTCGTAATTTGCACAAGCCAATTTGCTTTTGCCTTTGAACTTTTTAACCCCTCCATTTTTTATTTTCATCATTTTTTTTATGCTAGACTAAAATTTTCCTTTTTTCTGTTTTACATTTCATTTTTTTTTTTTTTTTTTTTTGGATTGAGGCGAATTGAAGGGAAAAGTGTGAGGATTCATGCCAAATGTCTGTGAGAAAAATGATAAGATGACAGCGTCCCATGAAGAAAAGCCGAGAAAAAGGCGTTGAAGAAAAAATAAACCAAGAGAAAAAATATAAAAAAAAAAAAACGAAGGAAAAAGTGCCAGCTCATTTTTTAATATTTTCGTCAGACAGTCGGCAAACAGACAGAAAAAGAAGCCAAAGCAGGTGGTAAGTGAGAAAGGAAGGATGCCACCTGGAAAGGACTAAATAAATTTTTCGGATGGTCTGTGAACCAAAAAGACGGTTGGCACGAGGACGAGAAGCAGCAGCAGGAGGAGTAAGTTATGGATGTGTGTCTGCAACACGTAGCCTTTGACATTGGCCTCGCTAATGAGCAAGTGAGCGCACTTTGGCACTGAACTTGAGTGTGTGTGTGTGTGTGTGTGTGCATGAGTGTGTATGAAGGATGAGTTGTAGGAGAAGCACTCCTCTCTGAGTGAACTTATAAGAAAATTCATTTCAATTAGGAGTAATATGGTTAATTAGTAATTATATGAAAAGAATTTCGCCAAACACAAGAAAAAAATGAAATAAAACGAAAAAATAAAACTCAAAAATAAAAAATAAAAAATGGCTAATATAGTTAGTTAGTTAATAAAAAGTTATGAAAAATGTGAGCAAGTGATATAAAATCTTGCCATTTTGTTCAAATTGTCACAAAGTTTTCAACATCATTTTGTCTCTCTCTCTCTCTCTCGGTTTGATCTCAAATTCTGGCCAATATTATGAATCCTAGAAAAATCTTAATGAAGAAAATATACTCTTAAATGCCATCAATATTATTTGTCGTGCGCTTAAAACTTAATCCTATTGTTGGTCTAGAAAGTAATTGTCATTTTTTCTCGTTACAAACGATGTCACGAAATTCTATTGGCGGTCGACATTCAAAGTGAAGTGTATTTCAAATATATTATTCATTCTATTTGTATTTTCAATCTCTTTATTATTAGATTTGAAAACGATTTGAAATTGATTTGCCAGCACCAAAATGCCCTCATTAGAAAACTACAAAATCAAATTCCGTTTCCAGACTTATTACTTATAAGCTAATGTATGTACTTATTTCAAGTTAGTTAGCAGTAATTAATATTAGCATAGAAAGAGTTTGGGCCGATCTGCATTTGTATGGTAATTAGGCTTAGACTTGGGTAGCTAAAATGAATGGACCACTGAACTGAGCCACTGAGCTGGTTTCTTTAATATGCCTCATTTGGGCTCAGTAGCACAGCGAAATTTGGAATCATTTTGAGGACTTGAGAACGCAACAGACTAAATGCAAGATGTGCAAAAGTGTCTTAAGCTGCAAGTCACTAGGCTATTTAACTAGCTATTTAAAAACCAAGCATCCAGCAACTATTGAGGCCGTTATACGAATGTAACGTATTTCACCTTAGTTCTCATTATCGGATCATGAGCTATCAGCAAATGAGCCAAATGAGTGAGTTGGCTCACTTCGAAAAAAATACCGAATGGGCCAGTTCACCTTGATGAGCCGCTTTTACCCAAGTATAATAGGCTACAAGGAATCCAAATCTGTTCCAACTGTTTAAAAAATCATTTCAAAGGATCATTTGATGTAACTTTTGTTTTCTTTTTTTTTGACTATTTTGGACTGGAAATATATAACGTTTACTTCTTAATTGAAATAATGTGGAAAAATATGTTCGTGAATTAAGATATTTGTAAAGCCCTATATAGACCGCAAAAAAAAATGAAAAGGGAGGGAAAATATATATTATTTTTTGTTTAAAGTCAACAAATTAAACAAACTAACTGTATACTTCCATTTGATTTAAGTATAATGTTAAAAAATATTGAAATTTTTAAGAACAGACAAAACATACTGTTCGAAAAGCCGGAAAGTGGATGAAAATGGGTTAAACGAAACTATTTCTAATAAATTTATCCTTTTCAATAATATAGAACCTTCAGAACCTAGAAGCTTCTTAAGAGAAAACTCTAAGGAAACCCCAAGGAATCATTAGGTAAACGCTATAAATAAACAAATTTGATCAACATCTTTCATCAGTATTTTTGTGCCTAAATATATATTGGAATTAAGCATTGAATAAAGAGTTGTTTAGATAAGGAGGTTTATGCACAGTTATTTATGTTGTTTGTTTTTCTTTTTTTTTTCTAAATGAACAATACCGAAGGCCTTTTGGATTGCACCACATTGTTGCGGTTCAATTTGAAAAACGTTTAAAAACATATTCTTGAAAATTTACTTGATATTTTTATTACTCTACTTAGGGGACTTAGTCTCAATTTTATGCCGCCCAATCTTACATTTTATTAGAAAATTTTCGTTGATCGTTGTTTCTCCCCCACCCCTCATTTTTTGGCCTCCCTCGTTTTGAAGGGTGGCATAAAATTTTCACAGCGAACATTATGCGAAAACAATGAAATTAACGAACCAAACACGAATAAGAAAATCGCGATAGCATGGCAAACCCATCAGGTTGAGAGGATGAGGATAAGCAGAAAATAAAAAAGCAAAATGAAAAAAAAAAAACAAAAAACCAAAAAAAAACGAGAAAAATGCTCAAAAAAGCGTAAAATCAAAGCGCCCTGCAACGCAGCGCGCACAGATGCTGCCATAATTAAATAAGCATCGACAGAGTGTGAGAGACAAAGACACACACACAAAGAGAAAGAGAAGGAAAGAGACATGAAGAGAGAGAGAGAGAAGGTGAGGGAAGGGGAACAAGGAGTGAAAGTCAAAGTCGAAGTCTGTGCCTGCTGTTGGCAAACATGGCGGCAATAGCGACACCAATTCTGAAGTCCTTTCGGCCATCATCAGCTCCTGTCGCGACCGCCGATGCTGCTGCTGCTGCTGCTGACACTCACTCATTTTGCCATTTACCTAATTGGTAATTTTTCGTGTCCTGTTTGTCTGTCCCTCTCGCCTGTCGGTCCTTTTACAATTGATTTTGGTCTGGCGATTGACAAGTGGATGGCTGATGGCAAATGGCGGATGGTCGGATGGTCGGATGGTCGGATAGCCGGATTGTTGGTTGGAAGGACAGCACTTCAGGTGTGTTGACTTTTTTTCATGCGCTCTTTAGCCTACCCATCCGGCGACCTTACCTTGCAAGTCCTCCATTAGCATCGCCGTCTTCGTTCAATTTCATTCAGCCGAGCAGCGCATGCTAATAAGTAAATCCTGCTATCCAATCCAAAGAATAAATATTTGACAAACGTACGCAGTAGCGCAGGGCTGTAGCCAAAAACTCGGAATGTAAGTATAATAAATGCGATTTGCCAATGGTGTGTACGAACTTGAAGAGTAAAAAGGACGAAGGGGCGAGTAGTCAAGGGAATGGGCTGGTGATGGTGAGATGGGGGGTTGCCGTAGCTGCTGCTGCTGCTGCTGCTGTGCTACGTGCCACTTGTTTTAAAATTCAGCGTCAAAATCGTTTTATTTGCCCATATTTCATTGTGTTGGCGAGTCCTTGTCCCATCGTCCTCATCCACGTCCTTGTCACTTTATTAATGGTGTTGGTTTTCGGATTATTTAACGGTGTATTATTTTATTATTTATTTTTGCATTAATTTTTGATGAGCAGCAGCAGCAGCACTAGCAATGGCAAGAGGAATCAAAATAAACCAATAAAGCCTCTAATGGGTTAAGCTTTACCCAGCCACCACCCTGCCCCACCCCCATTCTCCCCTCCAAGCCGCCTCTTTCAACAATTCAGTAAAGTTTTTTTTTTGTTGAAAAATAAAAATAAACCGAAGCAAAACTTTTCCATTTTTCGCCATCGATTTGACGTTGATTGGTTTGATTTCTCTTCTTGATTTTTCAGCGCGCAGAAGAAGCAAAAAAGTGGAGCGGCAAGGGGGCGATGTGGGAAAATTGTTTGGACAGCTGTGGTAATTATTTATGCTTTAGTTATTGAGAGCATGGGTTAAAGGGTTAAATCGGGTTGCCTTCTCCTCATCATCCTTCTCTCTCTCTCTTTCTCTCTCTTTCGCTCTTTCTCTTCTTCTTCTTCTTTGTCCGGCAACATCTGCCATAGATTGCAAATTATGTATATAAAAGAGTTTTTCTTTTTTTTTTTTTTTTTGTTCTGTTGAAATAATTGATTAAAAAACTGAAAGCTTTCACTTATTAACTATTCAGCAATTGTATAATAGACCAAGCAAATTAAAAAAAAAGGTAAACATCATAAATTCACATGAAAATAAAAATATCTTTGAAAAATAGATAGAAATTCTATACAAAAGCATTTTTAATGCATTTTGGCTGTAAAAAAAAATATATATATATATATTTGGATTTGTCTTGTAGTCAGTTTTTTCAAAACAAATTTCAATTGCATGCTTCTTGGTTATGTGGGAGGATAATGTCATTTGGGGCGCTGTAAGCCTGTCAAGTGCAAGCCACTTCATACAATGTGGTAATTGCGGTGATTCTATGTCCAAACAGAAGCACAAACCAATCCCTATTTGTGTCTTTGAGGCGGCAATGGTCTATCTAGAAGACAAAACCAAATGCCAAATAGTGGTTGCTATTTCTAAGGGAGTTTTGAGTATAATCTTAAGACGAATGAATGTAGTCTTTAGGTGATAAATGGAGGACTAATAATATCTGTAGCTAGTTGAATACTCTCTTCAAGTTGAAAGGATTTTAAGGATATTTGACATGAGTCTATATTAAATTTAGCTTCAATTTGAAAGCTAAACCATTGCAACACTTAAAACTAAAAGTTGTGACTAAAATTTAAAAATTCCCTGTTGAAAAATAATCTACGAAAAATTGATTTATCAAAACAAATTATTCTGGCTATTTAATTTCATCAAAGTTTTTCACTGGAAAGCAAAATGTGTGAGAATTTTTTGTACTAAATGTTAAAGAAAATTTGTGAAAAATGAAAAAATTATGCATAAACAGGCTCACCATTATCTATATATATATATATATATGTATGTTGTGTTTTGTATTTGTGTTTGGTAAAAAATGAACTAAACATTAATGGCCCTAAAAGTGTGCTATGGAAAAATTTATGACTTTCGGACATTGAGTGTCATTTGCCATGCACTCTGATTCATCGTCATTATCTTTATCGTCATCATCATCCACACACCCTCGCTCAGCGATGATGATTACCTTTATTCTTCTTTATAGTCATTATTGTCTTTATCTATTCTAGTCAACGTTAATTACCCCAATAATTTTTGCACATGACGCGCGACTTTTTTACAGCGAATTTTCATAATCATGGTGAAAGGCAACTGGCAACTGGCAAACGGCGGCAACAGCCGCTCCACCCCAGACATTTTGTTTTTTGGGGGCGCAGCCTGGAGACGACATAGCAGAAGAAGAAGCAAAAAAAAAGTATATGTATATGTATATATATGTATGTATGTATATGTATAATGGCAAAGGCGTTGCCTTCACACGAAGCAGCTTACTAATGACAGCGTTTCTTTTTCGTTTTGCGCCCCATGAAGTTGTTACTTTGTTTAATGTCGAAGCCATCTTCCTTCCTTTCTGTCACACACTCACACACACACACACACAAACACATCCACTTGCTGGAGCACACATGCAAAAAAGGTCTTTGGCTTTTTCACTTTTTTTGGGGTTTTCTTTTTTTTTGCACCAATGAGCTAGCGGATCAATCAACGTGTCAAATCGTCTTGAAACGAACATTGACTTGGGGTTACGTGCCACCGCACGTGATATCCGCTGAAAATAATAATAATAATAGAACAAGCAAAAAAAAAAATGAAAATACGGAAATACGCCTCAACTAAAATGGCAATGACTTGTTAATACCCTGTAAAAACTATTTAACTTTATTCTTCTTAATGTTTTAATCTAATTTTCATTGGTGTTTTGTTGACATTCCCTTTTGATGTCAGTTAGCATAGAATAAGCAATTTGTGGCAAAAACTAAATCAATCTACATTCACCTGTCAAATGATTACGAATTTACGAACAATTTAGCTTAAGGGGTATCAATGTAAAAGTTAAAAGAAGATGAAATGCTTTAACAAATTACCTTTAGGCATTTCGTTAGTTAACAGAACAACTTAAGCACCTTTGATTGACATCTGATTGAAAATTACCTTAGCCCCAAATTGTTGTCAATCAACGCATAACAAAATCAAAATCAAAATCCTAAATCCCAAATCCAAAATATGTCTTCCAGATCCAGACAACAACAGAGCTAACCAAAATTCAATTGAGGTGTCAAGTTTAGGTAAATTTAATTTGTCGCTTGCCGCTCCTCCCGCTCCGCATTCAAGGACAGAATAAAAGGAAAGATTCTTAAATCGTTAATCGTTTAACTTTTATATTTCTAGATTGGTCGACTGGTGATGTCATGGAATTGGGAAAAGGCATGGACAGGGGGACAATGGAGTGGGTGGGGGAGAGGACGTTGATGAATGAGGATATATAGAGGACAGCCAAAATAAATTGAAAAGTCTCAGCTTGTTTTCCAGTATTTTCTCATATACTCTCTCTCTCTCTCTCTCTCTCTTTCTTTCCATATATGT
Organism: Drosophila equinoxialis; assembly: GCA_018150345.1. Lineage (NCBI taxonomy): Eukaryota > Metazoa > Arthropoda > Insecta > Diptera > Drosophilidae > Drosophila > Drosophila equinoxialis. Next base: position 2,057,286 of record JAECWI010000868.1, on the reverse strand, counting down.
ACACAAGTATAAATAAAAGAAGATGGAAAGTGTGTAAAGCGAAATTGATTGAAAGTCTCGACGAAAATTACAAAAAAAACAACAACAACCAAATGAAAATGAGACAAAAAACGCCAACAAAAATTAGTAGCTAAATGAAATGAAATCTTTAAGTTGGCATTGAAAACGAAAACTTTTTTCCTTAAATTAATACATTTTGGTGAATACTCAGGAGCAAATCAACGCTCACTGAATCAACTAACATTTTTATACCTTACACCCTTAGAGTGAAATGGTATATTAAAGTCGCCAAATTGTATGTAACATACGGAAGAAAGCTTTTACGACCCCATAAAGTATATATATTCTTGATCTCAATCAACACCCGAGTCGATATAGACTTGTCCGTCCGTCTGTTCGTCTGTCAGAGACTAAAAGAGCTAGAGTAACCGAATTTGGTATGTAGACTAGTGTACGGTGGTCAAGTTTATCTTAAATTTTTGCCACGACCCCTTCCGCCATATGACTTACTTACTTCATTTTTTTTTTGTATATGAATGAAGAATGGGTTAAGAATGAAGAATGGGTGATTTCGAAGATTAGAAAACTTTCTTAAGCAATGAAGTTCAGAGTGTTTGCGAGAGAAATGGGGGAAATTTGCTCCCAAAAGTATGCAGTAAGCTGGAAAAGTACATATTTATTATGTGCAACTAATTTAAAACATTGCATATGCCTTGTAACATAAAAATAGTCAACAAGCTACAAGTTATCCACAAGATGAGCGAAAACCTGTACGCCTGCTTATTGCATACTTTTGGGAGAAAATTTCCCTCATTTCCTCTGTGCCCACTAAATCCGCCTATTCTATATCGTGGCGTGTTGTAGCTGTATATTTCTTTCTCATAAAAATTATGAATCTGGCGATTCCTTTTTTTTTAACCACATTTCAGATAATTCGAAGTTTCGCCAAAAACTGTCAGTCCTTTGATTTTATTTGATTCAACCTTTTTGTAATTAATTGCAAGTTAAAATTAAGTAATAAGCACTTAGTTAGGCAAATTAATGTCAAAAATGCACTTTACTTGTGTTTATTTTTTTAATACTTAACTTTTCAGCCACTCAATCAAACGCATTTAGATAAAACCAAATACATCGGTGGTCATTTTATATGCATGATTCGACAAACACACAAAAACCATAACAACAGGACAACAAACAAACCATGCCTCTTCCTCCCCCACCCAATGACGTTTTGCACGCAATTAAAAATGAAAATAAATTGGTTGGCTATGAGGTAAAGAGGTAAGAGGTATGAAAATGTCATTGTTTGTCACATTGCAAAAGTGGTAGAGGAACAGCAGCAGCAACAGCAACAGAAACACAATGCCAGTTTTAGTCATTTAAGTCGCGTGCGGCTTTCAGTTTACATTTCAATTAAAGTTACATAACCTCAAAATGAACCAGCATAACAACAACAACACAATAAAAGAGGGAAATCCATGGGAAAGGGCGGAGCAAGGTAAAGTATTATTGTGATTTAAAGGGGGGGCGTACGGGGGGTGCATGTTGGGTGGTATGTCGTTTTGGTTTGTTACTTTGTCTATGCTGTGATTTTAGCTTCATACAAAAAAAAAGTCAATTTCATGCATATTTCATTAGACTCAACGTGTGAGAGTGTATGTAAGAGTGTGTGTGTGTGTGTGTGTGTATATGCGCGTGTCACGCATGTCACGAGGCTTTGCTTCTGGTATGCAACACATCAAGAAAACCATCCTGAAACCATGCCATGCCGGCTTTTCAATATTTCATGAGTATTGGCCTCCCCTTTCCCCCCTATTTTCCCTTATCACCTCTTACCCATCGTCATTCTGGCATAATCAAGCAAAATGTATAAGGATGACTTTGGGTGTTGGTTGGCGGATGTCGCGCGTATAGGGGTTAGCGGAAAGGGGTGAGGAGAGAGTGTTGCTTTTGCTTTTAGTATGGCTTATTCACATATTAAACTCAACTACCCAATACAAATCATAGTCCCACGCACCTAACATAATTTTTCAGTCTTTCGATTCGTTTCTGAGAAAATTTAGATCAAAATGAATATGAGATAGCAAAAGTAAAATAATTCCTGAATCTCTATTTAGCCTTAGCCTAGATCAAGCAGATTTCTGCTATATAATAATAATCAGACTATTAAAAATTATTCCAAAATGTTTCAGTTTCAATTTTTTGTAGATTTTTTTAAAGTGAGAGAAACTTTTGTTTTGCTGTATAGTGTATGTTGATGCAAATACATATTGCTAGCGAGTTGAAGTTATTTTTGCATATATGTATACATGATTCGGTTTATTAGATTCGTACAAAGGCATACACAATATGTCTGTGTGTCTCTCGTTTGGCTGCCAGCCTGCCTGCTTGTTCCTCTGTTGCTCTGTCTGTTCGTGTTTGTCTGTCTATTTGTCTCTGTGTCTGACTGTCAATGCGGGTTCTGCTGTCTCTCTCGCTCTGTGGCCCCTTTCACTGTGGGTAAATTCAATTATTTGCCGCTGATATCGTCATGGTCGTTTGTTTTTCTCTGCGTTTTTGTATGCCATATTTATTGTACGGCATTTTAAATTGGTATATTTACATTGCTAATTTACACACATGCACATATAGAGACACACACATATATATATATAGACAGAATAGAGCGAATGTTAGCAAAAATTTTTGCATTCGACATTCAAAAATTGCCCAGCTATTAATTGACAAAGTTCATATTTGGAGTAGAACGAGTAGAGACAGCAAGCAACGTGAGACGGAGATAGATAGAGAGTGAGTGAGTAAGATAGCAAGTCGGCTACTAAACGCGAAAATTCAATATTTAAACATTTGTGTGTTTTTTTTTGGGGTTTTCTACTGCGGTCAGTTCAAGTTTGTCTCTCATTGGAATAGTTTCGCTTCGTATTCATTTATATGTATGTGTGTGTGTGTGTGTGTATGTGTGTGTGTGTGTGTTCGTATTGGCATGTGACTGTAAATTGTTATGGTTGCTATTGTTGTTGCCTGGCCATGACAATTTAAATTGGCTCTCACATTAAACCATTTTTGGTCCATTTTGTGTTAGTTTTCAATTTGTGCTAGTATTTTGAAATGTGTCAATTTATGCCTTCACATGGCCATATAGCAGCAGAAACAACAACAACTGCAAGACATTACAAATAAGTAAATGCTGGAAATGGAAAATTTACAAGCCACATTTTGAATGAAAACTTTTCATATTTGCTTTGATGTATTTGGGCAATTGAAATTTGCAAGAAATCCCAGATTAACTATTTTTTACAGACAATACGCAAACTAAATGGTTCTTTCCCTGTAGAATTTTTTGTGATTGGTTTGATGGTTTGATGGTTTGATGTTGATTTGACGAGTAATAAACACCCTGTATTTTCTCTTTTTGAATTTAAAATTTTTCATTAGACAATTTTTTCCGTTGGCCATACATAAAAAGTGTAGCATACATTTGAGGGCAACTAAATGCATTCCATTTGCCAGCCAAACGGAAACCAAAAATTGGAAAAAAAAAAGTACATACAAAAAAATTAAACAACTTTCACAGTTGACCAAAAAATAAAGTATAGGCAAAAGTTGCACTTGCATAAAAAAGAAGGAAGAGGAAAACAAAAAAAAATTGCAAGCCTTTTTTGGGAGAGGAAGCAATCCTTTTTGGGCTCTTTGTCCTTGTTAGTGTTGCCGTTGCTGTTTGGTGATGTTTTTGTTGTTGTTGTTACTGTTGTTGTTGCTACTGTAGTTGTTGTCGTCGTCGCCGCTAGATAATAAATGACCGGCCATTAAATTGCAATTAAAAGCTCATATGTGCGCATAAACTTTACGCCAGCCACGCCCCCTCCACTACCAATATGAAATTTGCCTATGGCCAAGCCAAGTTGTACCCTTAATGGATGCCCGGCCAGGATAATAGCCCGTATAATAGTAAATTTAACAGTCGGTTGGACATTTTACACACACGCAAGAGAGATAGCAATAGTAAAGTGAATGAGTAAAAATGAAAGAGAGAGAGATAGTGAATACTTTCAATACTCCTTCAGTAGGGGGTAAACAAATTACGCGACCAGCAGACAGCACAGAAGAGAAACAATTTTCAATTCGTTTACTTTTCTTACATAATTGACACTAGGCTAGGTGCGTCTGTTTGTGTGTGTTGCTACGTGTCTGTGTTTGAGTGTGTTTGTGTGTGTATGCAGTCAATTAGAAAATGTGCATTGTACATAATTAAGATTTATACACGCACACACACACACACACACACACACACATAGAAACATGGCCAGATACACACAACAGTCAATATCGCATCGTTTTCGCCTGGCAACTGCCAAAATGTAGCCACTCGAAATGAAAAATATGAACAAAATTTCACACATTCAGCTTAGACGAACTATATAAAACCCTACAATCAATTAAAATTTCATATTCATACTGCAAAGGATCCTTACCAATAAAGATCTCTGCTTTAAGAATCAAGTTCATAGAAGATTTTTGTGGTATTTGAATTGATTCGAAATTATAAACAATTTTGGTTTCTAATTTACAACAAATATAAATTTTGCTATGTTATCCTATGTCCGTTTCTTTTTCAAAGGCATTTGAATATAAATTTGAGCCAGTTTTGAAACCAAAGTAAGATAGAGCACAAGAAATTGATCCTTATAGATATTATAATGGAATTCTACAATTCAGAAAGGGAAGAATGCAGAATCTCAACAGTTCAGAAATCAAATTGGAAGTACAAATAGAAAGTCAGCATTATAATAATCTTCTTAGTTGAGGGACAATAATACATACATATATAAATAGAGCCTAAGACTTGGAAAACCAAAATCACTATACTTAACTTTTTCTGATTTCATTCTAAGGATACATTTACACAAAAACTATTAAGGAATTCGTTGAAAATCTTTAAAAATATTTATAAAATATCAGAATATGATGTCGTTTCGAACAGAGTTCTACAATCAATAGAAAGGAATGGCCATACGAGTAGTTGCCTTACAGGCCACTCACTGATCGTTGAGCCTGTGCTTGGCTTTTTATTATTTTTTTGTTTCTTAGGGCATTTGGTTCCCAATGCCGCCAACTGAATGCAAATTTCCATTAGCCATGCAAACGCAAAACTAGCCGCCATTTATCTGTCTAACTGCGGGTTAGAGTACGTGGAGTCAGAGAGATGTCGATGGCGATGGTGATGGTGATGGTAATGGAGAAGGAGGGCCAAATGCTTGCCAGTAGTTAAAATTTACTGCCCAGAGTTACCAAAAACCTAAAATGCCGAGGCAGCGCCAATGGCAGGAGGCAAACGGCAAACGGCAGCCGCAAGTTGCAAGTTGCAAGTTGGCCAATATGCATACGCATTTTATGCGAGGAGGCAAAGAGAAGGCCATTTTAATGGAAATTTTTATTGAAAGCCAACACAAAGCGCTCAATGGTCCAACTAATGGTGCAACTCTGTGTGTAAAGTAGCAACAGAAATGAACGAAAGAATACAAAAAAAAAAAAAGAGAAAAAGGAAAAAAAAAACTGGACAAAGTTAAATGAAAACAGCTGCTCTTCTGCAGCATACCGCCTCACCCCTTCTTGCCTGCTTAAATTAATAACGTCTTTGACTTTTCGAGGCCGCTGGGCATACGAAAACGTTGAGAGAAAAAAAAAGTATAAAATAAGCATAAAGAGGAAATTGTGTATAAAAATAATTTAATGCTCTGAAACCGAATGAATTGTTAACCATAATCAATGAAAATAGTTGAGTTTTTGAAAAATTATTTATCTAATATGTGCAAATATCTTTTCCATTTATCTCTTTCTTTTCCTTTCTCTGGAGTTGTTTATCAATAAAGCCTTTGACTTTGTGGTCCAAAATGTGAAAGACCGCGAAAGCTATGAAAGTATCATCTACTTTGAACGACTATGGGATATCCTAAATGAAATTTTGTTGTATCATACAAAAGAACAGACAGAACAGTGAGGGTTAGTATGCATTTTGTTTTGTTCAGTTTGAATACGCCCGGTTTTGTGGATAATGGGTATAATGTGATAGCAGCCAATAACTTGCCGTTTAATTTTTGGAAAACAATTTTTTATGTTTCTGTTGTTGTAGTTTTATTTTTGCCAAAGGCCAAATAAATAACTTAGACTGGCAAATATTTCTAGAGCTGACTTTCTCTCGTGCTTTTGGTTTAAGCCCTGGCATAATAATTATATGAAATGCGGGCGCATTAAAAATTAATAACTAAATCTGCCTTTGGCAGCACAAAATGGGCGTGTACTGTGGAAAGGGGGAAGGGAGATTCTTTTGCTGTCTCTCTCTCTCTCTCTCTCTCTTATGGCTTTTACTAGAGCCAAACTAAAAGCATATTTAATAAAGTGCAAAACAACAAAGAGCGAGAGAACGTTGAGAGAAAGAGGAAAGCAGGAGCACTAGAGCTCGGGAGAGAGAGATAGATAGAGAGAGACAGATAGGCAGCAAGGGTGACAGAGAGAAATGCAGCTTATTAAGTATACGCCATGCTGGCCAAATAATAGAAGATGATAAAAAAAACCACACTATTCTCACCCTCTCTGTCTCTCTCTCTTTCTCTCTGCTGATGCTTGTAGAATCTACATTAAAATAATGAGAAATTAAATAGAGATTGCATGAAATAAAATGCCAAAGCAAAGGAATTTCCATGTCCATGCGCCAAAAGCAAAACAATTAAATTAGCCAGTATAACAAGCAATTTTGTGGCAACAAATTCCAAATTATATTGCATATTAGATACATGCGAAAAAGGCAATAATCGAATGCCGCTCATGGGTATATATCTTATATATTTTACTTAAATTCAGACAACCAATTAATCTATGTATGTCACCTAAAAATGATTCAACACATTACAAAATATCTCAATAAGAACAATTTAATCAAGTTAAAGATTACCTAATTGTTTTTTATATTGGTAGAAATCAAGCTCTTGATTTTGAAGATTTCACTGTACTTTTCGTGGGCAATCGTTTAAACTTTAAACTATAATTAGAGGCTCAGAAGTCCTAATGACCCTTGAAAATGTTGTAAGTTCGAGTGCGCGGCATCGAAAGCGATCAGGACTACAATGAACCAAAAGGCAGGGGCTAACTTCGACCGCATCAAAGTTTGTATACCCTTGCAATGTTTTTGGTAACTCTCTTCTATCCCATAACCATCAAAGTGGAAAAAACGTTTTATCTAAAAAGTCTAATGTTTGCGAAAGAACGGCCTACAATCTGAGCATAGGAAATAACGAAGTTTCTGATCAAAGTCACTGTTTTCGATGATTTAGTCATCCGATCTTGATCAAATTTGGCACAGTCGTTTACAGGTGTAATAATCTCACCAATATGAAATTTCACTGTTCGTCACATTGCCGTTTGTATGGGAGCTATATGATATAGTGTTCCGAACTGGCCGAATCCGAGATATACAACCTGTGCACTATATACAAGCCTACGTGCAAAATTTCAGCTATGTTGCTCTTACGGTCTAGAAGGAATTTGCGGTGATCATAAAGGACGAACGGACGGACAGACAAAGGGACGGACATGGCTATTTGAACTCGTCTCGTCGTGCTGATCAAGAATATATATACTTTATGTGGTCGGAGATGCTTCCTTCTATGCGTTGCACACTTCTGCCCAAAATGAATATACCCTTTTAAAAATACATGCTGAAGTTAGGTAAACTGCAGATTGCCACCGCAAAACGGTGCATGCAACTCATTCTGTTAATTATCTGTCTGGGCTGCTATTAGACTCAATGGACAAAGAAGTCCAATCCGAACAGTTTTATTCAATGGGCTCATATTCCAAACTTTGTTTGCAGAGTCTTTCATTAGTGAGTCGTGAATTTCTTCTTGAAATGTTAATCCCAAAAATGTTCTACATCATCGGAATCTGTCTCGAATTGTCATTAACATACATGAAACGCCATGTAACTGAGAATGTCTCGTTGATTCTGTCTGATTGCTGATTGTTCTTTGTTAAAACTGGAATTCTAAGCTGCATACAATCTGAGCCAATTCTTTTATAACGATATTCGATTATTTTTCATAAAACCTCAATTCGATTACCATATTTTCGTAAAAAAAAAGAGAAAGAAAAAACCAACAAAATGAAACACAAGAGTTTTTCACACTTGGAAAATTATAAAATAAATTCCATACACATACACAAACACACACACACACACACACACACATATGAAAACTGCTAAGCCTAAAATTTAGGCAGCAACAATATGAAAAAAAAAGAAGAGTTAAAAAAAAAAGAATCAAACAAAACAAAAGCCCATTCAAGCAAGCACAAAAATAAAGAAAAGACAAGGACCAAAAAAAAAAAAAAAAACCAAGAGACAAGGAAAAATCCCCACAAAAGGAAAAAAAAAGCAAAGAGAAAAATCGTTTTGCCTACCCGAAAAATATTGCACAATTTCCATAAATCGAGAGAAAGCACTAACAAAGTGGGTGAGGGACGATAGGGACTCCAGCCAGCAAGAAATGAAGGCAGCCAGGGGAAGAGAGGAAGGGAAGGAGGAAGAGCAAGAGAGTTGGCAAAATGCAGAAAAGGCAAAAGCAAAAGCCTCACCAATAACAAAAGGCTGGCAAACTGCTGTTAAACTGTTGTTTAAACGCATTGAAATGGGTGGCAAGAAAAAAAGGGGTACGAGGTGGCAGTGGGTGCGGCATGGAACCACAAAACTCAACCATACTCTCACAGACACACACACACGCATACACACACATACTCATACGAAACACATACTGAAGAGATCGACTCTGCCACATGAATGTATTTGGTATTGGAAAATCCCTTTGATTTTTTGCCGCACCGTTGCAAACAGCAATTTGGCAAATCCTTTCACAATCAAAATCAACCGCAGATGAAATTTTAACAGAGCTGAGACGTAACAAGCAAAAACGAGAAAGCGCGACAGTGAGACAGGCAGAGAGAGAGAGAGAGAGAGAGAAAGAGAGAACGACTAAGAATATATATCGGAGGCTTATAACTATGCGCCTAACCAAAACCCAACAAAATAACAAAAAATAAAACAAATTGAAGGAAACTTTTTCACTTTTTTTCTCTCTCTCTCTATTTCTCGACAAAAATCATTCGACGATGAAACGCCAAATTAGCGTTAAGTGTAGTCGTTCGTGTAAGGTCCTTGTCGTCCTTCCGCCTCTATGTGTATGTGTGTTTTTTTTTAACTTTTTGCAGGTGCTTAAGCATTTTACGAGCAACTGTATTCAATTTGGCTGCCTGCATGTGTTAACTGCGCTTAAAAGTCAGGCCAATAAGTTGGTAGCTGATGTTGCTGCTGCTGCTGCTGATGTAGCTGTTTGTGTAATGAAAACTTTTACAACGCCATATGCAGGCTATTAAAAAAAAGCACACACACACACCCCCATACACATTTACATATGCATACAAAAGCGAAACATACGAGGCGGTCGCCTTGGAATATGCAATCAAGCTCATTTATACTCATTAAGCGCTTATGGTGCATTTCACTAAAGAAGCATGAGACTAAGAAACGAGTGAATCCATTGATACAGTAGCGCACTCCTCATGCCATTTTCACCCAAGACAATCTATAAGGTTTTCAAGAGAATCATTTTCGTATACTCATCAGCTAAATATTGTAATAAAACGACATAAAGTACCCGAATTACCATATCTCTATGTCCACTCAGCATCTAATTAATCTTGATTAATATACGACTTCAACCAGAATCGGATATAATCAAAATATGACTATAAAACTATCAAAATAAACGATTTCAATTAAAAATAACACTCGAAAAGAAGTTAGTGCTGACAAAAATCAAGAGGATAATCTCTCCCGACAAACGAATCATTTATGATCAGAAAAAGGGTTTTAAATCTATTAGAGTTTGAGAATTCTATCAGAAAATCTTAGTGGGACTAAGATTAATTATCTACTAATAAGATAAGAAGTTTTTATACCCTTACCTATGTACTTCCTAAGATTTTTCTATATTTCTACTAATATTTATATTATTTATTAATAAAGTGGACTTTTCAAGCGATGGTTTCTATGACAGTTAAAAGGGTGCGATCCGCCAAATTGTCAAAGCTGATCCCTTTTATGTAATAATTTCCATTCCAGTAGCTTATATCGACTCGGCTTCTCACGCTGATCAGGGATAAAAAATATTTAATGGGGTTGAAAACGTTTTAAAAGTCCTTTACTCCTCTACCCTATAGTTTTGCTTCATCTCTAATTAGACCTTATTTTTCTATGATAAAAAGTATAAGAATTCACTTTACTTTAGGGTTTTTTATAGTGGGTAGAGCCTTTAATAAATATGACAAACATCCAAATAAATATTTGTTTCCCCACTGAATTTCTATGATTTGGTATTGAAATAAAAATACATCTAACCGTTTTGCAGTTGAAACGCTCCTGTTATTTATACAAACTATGCGTAAGTCTGCGTTATTTCCTTAGCTTGTTTCTTAACTTGACTGCCTGCTAATATGTTTCTGATGTCCCACCACCTCTCGTCCCTCACTCTTAGCCCATCTGTATGGCATCCCACATGGTAAGGCACCCCTCTCTCATTCAGGCCTGCATTACTTTTTTATGCACACACACACACAAACTGACATCGAAACGTGGAGGAGACAGAGGGTGGTTTGGGTGGAGGGGTAGCTATATGCTGATTACTCTGCTGCTTGGTCTTTGTAGCTATATGCATGAATTTGGTATATAAATTTACTGTTTTATATACACAGTTATCTAGCTTTAGCGTCTGAAAGCTTTAGTAATTAACAAATTAAAATATGTGTGGATGAGAAGCAAAAAGGAGATGGAGCAAAATGTGTAAGGCAAATTTATGCTTAAAGCGATAACCCCCACTGAATTAAAAATATTATGTCTAATATTCTGAATCATCATATCATAGAGTGTTTGGAAATAGTTGTACAGGGTGGAGAGGCAAAACTCATATCACATTTTGCTTTTAATATCAAGGTCAATTTTTGTCAAAACTGTGAAACGAAAAATTCAAATAAATTATACAGCTGCACACACACACACACACAGAAATATTTCTTAAAATTTTAGTACACCATTAAAGGCCATTAAAATGCATTGTCCCTGTGTGCGGAATCCTGATAATGATATCGGCCATCCAAATGGTTTCGATGATCCGAAAACAAGACGTCATTTTGTTTCTAAAGTATGCATGCTGGTGACTGTAAGTAATAATTGAATTGGTTCATCATACATACATACATAAAGGCATACATATACATGCATATACATATATGTACATATGATCATTCTCTTGTCTTCTTCTCTTTACTATGTAGTTTCAAATGTGCTTAACCGGCATTGTGACCAGCTTGTTTGTATTTAATGAAGAGTGGGGCGATTGGTTAAAAGAAAACTGGTGGCTATTCCTAGTGGCCCTTTGCATTAACTTCGTGATCATGATCATGATGTGTTATTGCGTTTTTCTATTTCGTAAACCACCATGGAACTATATACTTCTCATTATATTCACCAGCTGCGAATCTATAATTGTAAGCTTCGTTTGTGTACAATATGCACCGCAATTGGTAAGATTTGAAAATTGAATCTGAAAAGCATTTGATAACTTAACAATTTACATTCATTTTCTAGATACTTTATGCAATCGGTGTTACAGCACTTCTTTGCATCGTATTAAGCTTATTTGCAATAATTGCCCCATGTGACTTTACATCGTGCTGGCCATTGGCTTTAGTGGCTCTTTTTGGTCTATTAGTCACTGGAATATTTTATATTTTCTTTTCTAATCACGTTCTTCTTTTGGTTATCGTGTGTGCAGCCATAATCATATTTTCCTTCATCCTTGTAATCGATATACAAATGATGATAGGTGGCAAGCATTCAAATCAATTTACTGAAGAAGATTACGTGATAGCCTCAATTGCCATCTATTGTGATATTATTCAAATATTTCTGTGCATTCTGGAATTGTTTGGCATCCTTGATGATTAGGTGCCAAGAAAAATCTCGTTCCAAGTTTTGTTTTCATTTTTCTTTTTTTGGTATTTATATACATACAAATTTTAGTTGATGTTATAAATAATATGTAAAAAACAGAATAAGTAAATATATACATACAAATGTGAAAATATGAGCGATTAATTAACGGATAACGGATGCCGTGTTATGGGCCCAAACTTAATGTGCTGGGTTATCTAAACAATTCAAACAACTGACTCGGCATGAAAGCAATCAAATTACAACACGCATTGTGGTTTTCAATGCCTGAGAAGGCCTTCTGTGCCTTTGCTTTTCCCCTCCCCAACCCGACGTTGTTGTCGTCTTACCCTAGTCTTAATATAACTTTTATGGCACGCACACCTGTATTCAGCGTTTCTTTTTTGTTGTTGTATTTTTTCGCTGATCTGCAGGCAGCATAAAATGCCATCAAATGTTTCAACTTGCCGAGGCAAACAAACAGCACACACCTGCTGCTGTCAAACCCAAGGAAAATCCCAACAAACAAAAAAATCCGAGTCCAACTAAAGTAAGAGTTATGCCGAGTCTTTTGATACCCTGTCTTACTATGAAACTAATTTGACTACTTTCCGCGATTTGTGTATGTTCAGACTTGCTAAGAATCAGGTTAAGAAAGCAAAGATGAGTAAAGGAGATCAAAAAAGGTGAATTGAGGCGAGAATAGTATGAAATCGTGGTGAATAAAGGTACATCAAGGGTAATGTTAAGGTAAAAAGAGGAGCAGAGGTACATAAAAGCAAAATAAAGATAAAGTAAGGTGAATTGGGGTGAATAAGAAAGCCAATTGAAGGTGAATAAAGGTAAACCGAAGTGATTTAATGGTGATAAAAAGGGAAAGTAGCGAAATATAGAGGTTAGTAAAGATGAATAGTGGCGAGATCTGTTTAATTAAGGTGAATAGAAGTGATTCGCAATAAAAAGTGGTGACTAGAGTTGAGTTAATCTCTTTCAAATTTGCTTATTTCTTATTAGAGTTTAGAGAACTACTCAGTTTTCAGATCTGACTTGAGACTTGGAACAACTCATTGCCCAACATACCCATCTACCATATGTGTTTTGGGACTAAGGGGTACATATACAAAAACCCATCCATGTAAATATTACGCATCAAAAATAATAAAAAGGTAGCCAAAAGGTGGAGACTTGCCATCGGTGGTGAGGTGGGCTAGCAGAATGAAGGTCCTTTTTTTAGGGGTAAGCGGTGGTGGCTGTCTGCTGCGGAGGGTTGGGGGTAGAAGTTTGTCTGGTGTTTGACTTTTGGCTTGGCTGTGCTGCATGCAAACGCATAATCAAGCGTAAACACACGCATATCCTGTATATATCCTTTTATGCTGCTTACATTTAATTTCACCTTCAGCTTCCAAAAAAAAAAAAAAACACATACATTTTTTTGTTAGCCATTTTTGTCCTTTGGTTTTTTTTGTGTTCCTTTTTTTGGGCAGCCAAGACGACGACGACGACGACGACGTCGTCCTGTGGCGTCTCCTTGTGTTGTCGTCTGTGCATTTGACAGGAAAAATTAGTTGGCTACGAAAACTTTTGGCCTCCCCCTACCTTGCTTACTCTCACGCTTACTCTATCTTTCTCTCTCTTTCTTGCTCATATGTATGTGTTGGCGCGCGCGTGTGTGTGTGTGTGCACATCCTTCGTCCTGGCAGTTGTAAATTTTTGTTGTACCAAAAAAACCATAAACAGGTGTTGTTGTTGACGCTGCGTGTGGCCTGCCGCACAATATGTTGTTCCACCTTGTTTCGCTTCTTATAAGTATAATATGTACATATAAGTAATCTGTCTGAGCCTTAGTGATGACAAGCACGACACGCGTGACACGCTGCAACACGAGAAATGGCAACTGCTTTCAAAGTTTCATTTAAAATGAATGGTTTAATGATGAGTTTTGAGCACTTTATTAATCATTTTCAATTTAAAGAATCGTGTAGAAGAGTCAAAGCCTTCGCTACGGGATTATTAGTTGTTGTTTCTTCAAAATCTATTGCCAAGATTATTATAATGCTGTCACCTCTAGTCAATTTACATATATATAAATTTTATATAGGTATTTTGCCTGTATGTGTATGTTTTCTACATAATCCGCTCGCCAAGGCTGATCCTTCTGCCAATTTCTCTTACTCCCTTTAGTCGTCCGCCTTCTGCTCCTTCAACTGCTTCCGAAAGCCATAGACTGCCCTTCGATGCTGCAGACATTTCGTAAACAGTTTCCAGCACAAAAAGTTATTAAACTTAATGCAGTTTAATTGACCTTTTCTGGCAAAAGTTTACGCCGTCTGCCTGCCATTGGCAACGACAAGAAGTCGAAGGACGACGAGGCAAAGCATCCTGCCAGCAGGTACTGTGCTTTAGCTCCACCAACTCCCCCAACTCTCTCTGCTTGCTGCTGGCTGCTGCTGCTGGTCCAACAATTTCCAAACATTCTCCTTCACATTATTACTTTTAATTACGGCTTAAACTTATTGACTGGAAATTTTAATATGTTATTTATTTACAATTAACGCCCCAAACTGAGGGGCTTTCGTGTACAACTGGGCGTATGATTTATGTGATTTTCCTCACAATTGTAACTATTGTTTAATGCACAAATTTCCTTAAACTCTATGCGTGTGCAAAGTTATTTCACTTGTGTGTGTGTGTGCCTGTGTGTGAGTCCAAGTGTAACAGTTGCTAATCGTAAAATTGGAAAGGGTTCTTGGGAAAATTTGAAATGAAAATGAGAATTATTTATGTGGCTCATTTTGATGCGACAGCTTTTGGCCACCTTCATGAGAATAGGAAAAGGAGGTGTACAACAAATGGAAGTGCCAAAAGGGAATGGGCACAACTACAAAAATTTCAATTAAAGTAAAAATAAAAAGCACTACAGGTTTTCTGCTTTGATACAAAACGAATTCATTGGGAAAATATCCTACAAAAAATTGTGATTTTATAAAATATTGTTGACGATCCTTTTTTTTCAGTTATGATTTTGACTTCAATATAAAGTTTCTTTTCAAACATATTTCATTATTTGTGTATAGGCAATTCAATAGGGAAGGGAAAGTGGTGAATTCCCTGCGGAGCTCAGTGAATAATATGTATATCAGAATGCCTTGTAATCCTCAACTTGTTTAAGCTGCGGAAGCGTGATATGAAATTATTAGTTTTTGACCTGCTTCCAAATCTTGACCTCGAGCACCCGACAAAGTGCATTTCATTTGCTCCGCCTTTTGTTAAGATAAAACTTGGCTTTCTGTTCATTTAATTTGACAGTTCAAGCCGGATAATTAATTTCATTAATTAAATGCACTAGCATACATTTCATATATGTGTATATGTAGGAATGTTTTTGTGTATTTTACACAATGTGGAAAATTTCTATAGTATCTTTAAGACCAGCACATATCCGCACACACACACACACACACACGCACATACTCATACACTCAGGTCTCGATCTCATACCAACCGTTGTCAGGCTCTTATTTTGTTATTATTCTTTTGTTTTTCGTTTTCGGTTCGCCTCGTCTTTCTTTAATTATAAAGCTACATGAGAGAAGAACCCAAACACCGAACCAAAAAAAAAAAAAGAAAAGAAAAATGAAAAAAAAAAATATATGTATATAAAAAATACAAAAAAACAAAAACGAAAACGAAAACCAGGAATAAAAAAAATCTCTCATATTCCCATTGGCATCAAATTGTCTGCACGGACAAGGTAACAGAGTATTAAAAATTTCAGCACCAGCAGCAACAGCAGCAGCATCAAGTTTTTGCTGACCAAGAGGCCCCACGCCTCCAAAGGCGAGTCGCCTTTCCTCACCCACTTGGTCCATGGCAACACAAGCCGCTTAACGCAGCCAACTGCCAAATGTAAATATACTCAAAATAAAAAATAAAAAACAACACCCAACGAACGAACAAACTCAGTAGCTTCACAAACCGACAAAAAAATATAAAACTTTCTTAATAATACAACGAAAAATGAAAAAAAAAAAAAAAAAAGAAAATATATATACATATGTATGTATGTATGTGTGTGTGTATGTATATATATTTTGTATTTTTGGGTGGAAGGAAGAAGTAAAAACTCAATCCAAGGCGACGGAGACCCGCGAGCAAAATGCGCATTGTTTTCAGCTTTTCAGCGCCCAAACAAGAACAACGACAACAACAACAACAGCAACAGAGTGAGAAAGCATTGGACGGGTGGGAGGGGTGTATAGTAGAAGCGGCTGACGGGTACATTGGGAACTTAAAAACTTTGGCCATATCCCGCAGCTATGGAACAACAGCAATCAATTTTCACATGCCGCCGAACAAATGTGCCGCGCCAGGACGTCCCTTTCCGAGAATGAAGTGAGAATGAGATGGAAACGTTACAGAGAGCCACACAGAAAAGAGAGAGAACGAAAAGTATAAGTGTCCTGGGTAGTTTAAAAATATAATGCAGGACCGTATGAGTAAGCTGGACTCATCAGAGAAACTGAGCCAACATTTTCATTATGGTGACAAACTGAGATTACTATCTGAGTCACGTACATATATGAAGATGTAGGTGAAAAAGTAATCATAAATAGGGTCTTAGCTAGCAATCTCTATTTGATTTTGAACGCGTTACTCAGTAAAGGTCCATGGAATTTCGATTGCTAGTGCAATGATCGTCGGTTAAAGCATATTTGCTTTAGGATTTGTCGTTGCTCGAAGTAGAAAGGAACACTAGTATACATATATGTATTTTCCAAATTATCGGAAAGATTCTAAAATGTAGAAATATGATTCATATGTGATCTTATTGATGTTCCTAGATCAGTACCACTACGAACTGACTGAACCATGAGAATAAGTTCCAGGGACACATCATAAAAAGTCGACTCTCTCTCTCTCTCTTAGCCAATATTTGAATAAGCTAAAAAGGCTTCTTTACAATGACTTTTTGTCTCCGATTATGTGAATTCAAATGCTATCAATCAATGGATAACAAGTTACTTGGATTCTTCTTTATTTTGTCGCCATCTCTAAGCTAAAACCGACACATTGCAGCATATTTACCAAACACTTTTTGCCGCATACACTCAGTCAGTCAGTCAGTTAGTCGTGTTAGCCAGCCCAGCTATCATGACATTCGAACCAAATCGAAATCAACGAAAAGTCGAAGACCAAACTCAACGTTGATTAATTTCTCGTTTATTCGCCATTTTCTATTTGTTCTACTCTGTTGTACTCTGAGAACGATTTGTGGGAGGAGGGTGGTAAAGAACGGGGGCGATACTTAATTACAACATGGCCCATATCCATGTCCCTAGCCGTGGCCATGTCCAAAGATAAACATTGAAACGAAAGTCGGCGAGAATGCTGTGCGAGCTTCCGGTAATTGAATCAAATGAAGCAGCATTAGTATTAGCTTCTTATGGCCACTGTCGGTCCTGATGGTCGATGGCGCAGCGTGGTCTTGTGGATCGTCGCTTTCGCCACTCTCTCTATTGCCCCCCCTCTTCCTCCCCACTCTCCCTCTCTTTTGCTCTCTATCTCATCCTAACCATAACTCTGTTTATTTTTGTAAATTAATTTTTAATTTAATGTACGTGTGGGCGACGCGCTAGTTTCACGCCAGAATAGAGACAGGAAGTCGGCGGAGTATCCCGAGTCCTCTTGCGTCCTTCTTCAATGACGCCGCTCCGCCCCGCCCCTTGTAGCCTGAGTAGCAAAGGCAAACACAAACGGGAAAGCAAAACAAACCAAAACAAAATACATAAGCGAGGGAAAAGAAAAGTTAACACAGGAAAGTGACACGGGAAAACTTCAAGTTGAAAATTAAATGCTCTGACTACGAGAATTCTCTAAAGCAAAATAAAAGAAAAATACATCAAAACAACAACAACAAAAACACACTAAATTGGAAATATATACTGCAAAGTTGTGTTTTTAATTTGTTTCATTTTTATAATTGTTTAATTCCCAGCAAAATAATAAACAAACTAAACACAAATACCATCATAAAATAATCAAAAAAAGTATTGCAGAACAACGGAAAAGATTGTCCAAGCAATTATCTAGTATTAAATTCTAATTAACTGATAAGCCCAACCACAATGAAATTATTAATTTGGTTTTCGAATAAAAAGTTATTTTCTGAACAAAAACCAAAATAAAAACTCTAAAAATAACTCTGTACCCACATGTTGGTTAACCATATGAAATATTTATAGAATAGAATTTCAACTAAAGCGGCAAGAGAGTATAAATGGGGGCAGCCTCTGACTCCTGGAACGAGGCGCAGTTTTTGCTCCTCCACGGCAAATAGGGAGCCTCTGAGTTGGTCAGGAACCTAATAAAAATAATGAAAAAAAAGAAACACAAAGTAACGACCTTCGAATACCCCATAAGTAGAGAGAATCTGTGAGATGCAAAAAAGAGTCCTTCCAAGGGTCAAGTTCTAAAAATGACTGATATACCCTTACACTACACATTCCCCTAGAGGGTAACAAACGATGAAGGCAGTTTTCAGCTGGTCAGCACCCTAACAAAAATAATAAAAATACAAAAAAAAAAACGAGAAGAAAAAAATTAAGTAAAAAGTAAAGCAAGTACCTCACGGCGCGCCAGCACAAAGCGAAAAGACGACGAAATACTTTTTCCAAGATAAACGGAAACAAGCCAAGATGGAATTAATTTTCCGCTTTGAACAAACAAGCGGATGTAAATAAAAAAAAAAAAATAAATGAAAATAAGAAGACGAAAAAAAAAACACAGAGAAGTAAAATAAGCGAACGAACCAAGGTTTTTTTTCCCTCGACGCTGGACTGTCAAAGTCAAAGTGGAAGTACATAGAAATAGAAGTAGAAGTGGGAGTAGGACTAGGACCAGGAGTGGGAGTAGATGAGATGCGATATGAAGCGAAACGGGGAAAAAGTCTGCCAAGTTTTAGCATTTTTAGTCTGGTCAAGAGAAGAAGAGGCTGGCTCATTGCCCTAGCCTTGTGTAGCCTCCTCCTCCCCTCCCTGCTCACCCAAAAATGTTATGTGCTGTTAATGACTGTACAAGAAGTTTAATTGTGGGTGGACCAAGAGGGGATAATGAGCGAGAGAGAGAGAACAAGGAGCACAAATTGCGGGGAGAAAGGCGTTTCTCGTTTTTGGGCGTATGTGCGGTAAATGCTACACACACGGCATATTGACAAATTGCAATTTAAATAGACAGCAATAAGTTAAACAGACACAACAAGACGACTAATGCGTATGAGAGGGAGATAGCATACAAGTAAGAGCTAGACCTAAAGATGGAGCGAGAGCGAGAGGGAGTGAGACTGAGAGAAAGGGAGGCAGTGGCTATAAGGGAATTAGAGAAGAGGACAGGCTGTGGAACACGCAATGTCTAATTAGTTTAGCACGAGCCAAGAAGGGGAATAGAGATTACTTAAGGATGGCAAATACAGCATCAGCTAGAGATGAGAAAATTTCAAAAGTTTCACCAAAAATATCCAACAGTAGATAAACCATTAATCATATATAAGAAATACTCAAGGCCAAAAAGTCTTAGCACTCTGTTCTATTATTTTATAGGTTCTTATGTTTATGAAATAAATAAACCAATTTATAGTATAAAGATATACAGTTATGATTAATCCTTTAAATAGATCAAAAATATGGTCAATCTGATCTAGTTTTTGTACTACTCTTAATTCTCAATCCATGGTTATTTATTGATTTAGAATTGATAGAAGAATTTTCGTATGTTTGATTGTACGAAATTACTAGAATACGTTAAAGTTTTAGGCAGCTAATTGATTGCTTGATGTGGGTGACATTAAAGATGATATATGATAAAATCAAGTTAATATGAAAATTCCATCTGTTAATATTACACACATTCGATACCTTTGGTTTGGGTAATCAAATGAATTGAAAGTAACTCCAGAATTTCATTAGGGATCTTTGTAATTGTGAATGATGATTTTAATTGGTGAAATTCAATGAATCGTTAATTTGATGCATAGTTTCGAGTAAATCATATGTGTGTGTGTGTGTGCCATCTCTAGACGCTTTCTCTATCTCTCTCACTCTATTTGTATGGTTTCTCCTACCATTTACAGTTTGCTATGAAGCTAAATACATTAAGGCATTTTTCCGGCCTCTGCTTTTCTTTATATTCAAACAACAATAGTTACCATCTTCAGTTGAGTTCAGTTCAGGGTTTTTCGGCAAATGTTGTTGTTGTTTGTGTACCAAATATTGATGAAAACATTTACGCACACACGCACACAATTAAACACGTTTACACAGGCAGACAAATAACTCAAATACTGCACACACACACACACACGCACACATACACATACAAACATAAGTAGTAATTGATGAGTTTCCTTTTAGAACAACATCAATCATACGCACTGATGTACAGGTTAAATAAATCAACTATCTATCCACACACAGACACAAAGATATATATGTATATAGCTTTATATGTATTCACAGTATTTATTCTCAACTCTATCAAATATATATGACTAAGTCTATATTGAAACATCATCATCATCATCGACATTATCATTATCATCTCATGCAGTTTGGATTTTGGTCTCCTCTATTGTCTCATTATTTGCGGTTTTCGTTGTCATCGTCGTCGTCGTCGTCGTCGTTGATGACGTTGTCAGACGTTGCCGTTTAATCCAGCACATAATATTAACCCAAATTAAGCCACAGACACCCATATAGATAACACGAAATCTTGGTGCAACTAGAGAAAAATTCAATGCCTGAGCTGGTAGCCAAAAAATGCATGAACGCACAAAAGTTGGCATGAACTTTTCACGCAATTCCAAAAATATATCATCAGAGCCTTCCATGATGGACATGCCTGCAAAAAAATAGGAAAGAAAAACCAAAATAACCAATCGTTGGTTTATAGTTAATACCTAAAAGTGTGTAGATTAATATAAGTTTACTATCCTATTTTAATCACTTTCTATTCAGTCGTTTTATGCACCATCAGACAATTTATATTTAGTTAATAACCTAATTCGGTTGGCCACGAACTAAAACTATACTTTAACTACAACTAAACTCTAAGTTGCAGCTTCGGACAATGCCATACAACTATAGGACTTAATCAAACTATAAGTGCCTAAAGTAGAAGAAGTCATAGGTAAATGAATACCCTTAAAAACTCTCGTCTCTTTGTTAGTTGGACATGGCCTTTAACCTCTGAACTAAGTCATTAAGCTTGAGACGCCAATCAAGGCAATTGCAAACTAATAAACTATTATTAGACTGCTACTTAAAGTGCTACCTCTTTTACGCATATAGCTCTATCTCGCTCTAATACGTAAGGCATGGCGTATAGTTTTTCTTGAAGAATTTCTACATGTCACAAGGTTTCATTTGACAAGAAAAACAATTTCAAAGACAAAATTTGATAAAACGCTCTTAAGAATTGAAAAATTTGTTCGCATAGAAACAGTTGGACATTGGTCAATTTTATGATACCCTCTGTAAGGGTATGAACAGTTTGTAGCAAAACATTTTAATGTTGATTAAGCAAAGTTCAAAACTTTCTACGAGGTAGTAACTATAAATCTATTTTTCAACTCACCTGCATAGAAAACAGTCAATAGATATGGCGTTAATAGAAATTGATCGAGAACCAATTTTTTAACAATTATTGTTTTTGTAGTTCCCGGAAATGTGCGATCCAACCATTTATACCTAAGTGTGTAAATTGTTTTTTTTTTACAGAAATATAAGGTAAAAGGAAACCTCCTATTGAATTTAGTGTATTACAAGTGTTAAGTGTGCGAAACAAGCATAAAGTGTAGATGTGTGTTATGTGTGTGTGTGTGTGTGTGTGCAGGGTGTGTGTGCAAATGTTTGTAAAGGTGTGAGTATGCATATATTTGGGTATATCTTTGGTTAGTTGTATCCATATTTGTTGTGTTGTTGTTGTTCTGTTCTGTGTATTCTGATCTTTCTGGATCCTTTTGATCCTTTGGTGCTCTTATTCACTTACATTCACATTTGTTTTTGTTGCAGTTTTGTATCTTACATGGTCGTGCACATATATACCCCACTTAAAATTCATATAGCTGGTGCGTAGTGTGCTTTAAGCTTTTGCTTTGAAAGCTTTTTATCGTGCTCTTTGATGTTCATTTTGGGTGCTCTATATAGGTATATATCGTCTCTAAAGAGAAACGGTTAAAATGGAAACAGAAAGAGAAAGGGAGAAAGAGAGAAAAAAGATAAAGAGAGAGAGAGAGTGTGGACACGTGCTAAATGAAGAAAGCTTTTACTATGGGTAAACAAAATAATCAAGAAACCGAAACATGCCACAGACATGGAGACAATTGAATGAATGAATGAATGCAGGCAGGCAGACAGACACTCGATGCGACAAAATGAAATGAGTTAATTGAATGGCCCTTTTTCTAATGGGGAATGTAGCATACTAGCAGTAGTAGTAGTAGTAGCAGATAGGTGGCTAGGCAGAGTAAAAGTGAATATAGAGAGAACAAACCAAATGTATAATGATGGGGCATAGGCAGCGGTTCCCATTACAGCATATCTTCCAATGGTGGCATAATCAATATCCTCACGCTCTTGTGGCAACTGGAAAACACATACAGAGAGAAAGAGATAGATAGATGGACATACATAGACATAACACATAAATCTCATTAGGAAATCTCACGTCCCCCCGTCTCGCTCTCTCACCGCGTCTCTAGAGAACTCACCGCTAACCATTGCTTGGTTACGAATTGCTGTGAATATTCTGCACCCACATAAAGACTTCCATAGATGATGCTATTGCTAACAAATGGATGGCGACGGAAAAGGCCGCGGGCTCCAGCAATTAGCCGTGACATTGATTTTGATTTGTTGGTTTTTTGTTTTGTTGTAGTAAATTTATGAACTTTTTTATTATTATTCTAACGATTATTATTCGTACAAAAGAGGATATCTCTCGATTTCTCTCTAGTTACAATCTTCTTTGTAAAACGCGCCCAGCTGCCAGCAGTGTCAAAGCTTTACTGTCGCGGTAACTGAAACGAGCTCAGCTGGTCCCAACAAAACAAAACAAACACCAGGGAAAGAAAAAAAAACAAAAAGAAAACACAGAAAAAAGCCTGTTAAGTTTAAGAGGAAAGAGAATACTTTTGTTTAAAACAGATAGAAAGAGAGCCACAGACCAAAGAGAAAGAGAGAGCGTGAGCGGAAACAAAGTGGCTTATCATACTCTACTCAGAGGATAGTTGAATTTTATTGAGATGTTTGTAACATGTCTTCCTCTGGCTTTATATAAAGTTAAAAACTCCAAAAGATAAGAACGAACAATTTAAAGTCAAAAAAGTTTTAGGATCAGATGTCCTTTTTATAACGTAATAGCTTAACTAGTTTTCTGTTCAAAACATACATAAGAGTATAGAATCTTCGACATTGTAACATTTGTTTGTTGATTCTCATTAGATTTATGATTTGTTTAGATTGAAAAAAAAAAACCTAGGAAATGCAGTTGATTATTAGTATTATCTTTCCCCCATTGTTAAGGAGTGTGGGGAAATTTTATCAACTTAATAGAGATAAGATTTCTTTAGTTAGAAATATATAGTGCGAATAAATAAGCATGGGCCTAGTAACTAACATATAGGCCACTCATTGTCGATCTCTTTGAATGTTTCGAAAAAATATTACGCATACGCCATGATGGCCAAACGAATGTGAAATTGGCGACGTTGCGAATAAAAATTCTACAAGAAAAGCATAAATATTACTTATCCGCCCCGATGTTTTGCCTTATAAATTTTCTTTAAACTAAAAATTACAGAATTTCGCTTTGAGAAATCTGATTTGAAAAGAAATTTCCTTTTACACTTCAATGCTATGACTTTAGACAATCATCTTGCTACTTAATTACGATAGATTTACATAACTTATACCCCAAATGTTTTTGGGATAATAAAGTTAAACCTTCTATGTTTCACTTACATACATGCAAAAGAAACCAAACTTTTTTCGTTCGTTCCTTCTCATTTTAAAATTTGTCAATCCCCTGCCTAAAAATTACCTCAATCAAGTAAAATCCATGCTCCATGCCCTACCTTAATCAAGGACATATGCAACACAGTACAACGTACCTAAAAAGGAGAGAAGTGTACGACAAAAAGGGAAAGAGAAAGGGGAGAGATGGCTGGAACACAAAAAAAAAAAAAAAAAACCTTGTCAAAGTTTTGCCCATAAAAATGCAATAAGTGTACCCTCAAGTGTGGCAAACAAACCCTTTTTGGCTAATGGCAATTTACGCACGACTAAGACGTAGAAGCGTAAGAGACAACTTTGATTGAGTGCCCAAGAAGGCAGAAGGTGTTAAAACTGAAAACCAATTTAAAAAGTTACGCAAAACCATATGGAAAAGTAGGCAGGGTAAGTCAAACCTGACAAACACACAAACACACACGAATCAAATAAAACAAGAAACAAAGTAAGAGAAATCAGACTACAGTCAGCAGGAGCAGGAGCAGTAGCAGCAGCAGCAGCAGCAGCAGTTACAGAAGAAGAACAGAAGAAGGCAACCATACACTAAGAAGATAAACACGACGAGGACACCAATAACAACAAAACAACATCAACACCAACACCAAGAAAAAGAAGAAGGATGAACTTTGGCGTTTTAGCTCGAAGTGTAAGTCAACGTTTTAAGACTACTAGCAAAAAGAAACCCTCAAATGGTTGTGAAGAGTCATCCTCATTGACAAATTCTTATGACAAATCGTCAAATTGCTCATGCGTGGATCAATCTTGTTTAATTAACGCCTTTCTCTCCGACGATAACGAAGAAGAGGAAGTCCAAACGGATAATTTGGCTAATGCAGCAGAAAAATTGGTGCATAGACGGCAACCATATCAACAGATTGTTGAACAAATTCTCCACCAGGTTAGTGAACTAGAGCATACCCTTTATGAGGATCAGCAAGAGGAATTCAAATTGCGTCTAACGCTCGAACGTCAAACGGAACGCATACATGAATTGAATTTCTCATTGGATACTGAAAAACAACGAAACAATCGTTTGGTTCAATTGCTACGCAACGGCAACGATAATTGCTCCCTATCGGATGAGCAAGAAATGGCTGAAGCTGATCTATTTGGTGGTGGTCCAACAGTTAAAGTGTCTGGTATTCTCTACGAGTCCATAAGTCCCCTGCTAATGCAACAGCGGTAAGTAAGAGTAACAAATATCAAAAAATTATGGGATTTCATATTTTCATTTCAGTTATGATGAGTTGGCCACTTCGCATCGTCAAAGTCGCCGCCAATTGGCCAAAAAGGAATGTGTCATAAAGAATCTTCAATGTGAGAACGAAGAACTTAAAGCTAAATATAATGAACTATTTGATGAATTTCGCACTAGTCAGCGTCGTTGTGAAATGGTCTGCTCCCGCTATCTGCAGATGTCATTGAAAAAAAAGCAACAGATATCTATTCTAAAGAATACACTTACCAGTGCCTGTCAATGTCTATTCCATGCCCAAGAGATAATCGATATCTATGTACGACATCATAGACAAGTTAACAGCAAACATAATGCCGAACACTTGCAGAAATATAGTCAAAATTTCGAGTGCTTCTTGATCGCATTGCGACAGTGTTGTTCCGAACGAAAACTGCAGGCCATGCAGCTAGAGAAACAACAACAAAAGCTATATCCACTGAAATCGGCATCCTCCATAGTGAGCAGCGATGCCACATTAGTTAGCGCATATCCGAACGCAAAGCCGCAACGTTCGAAATCGAAACTTCTAACCAAAAAAGCACATTAATTCCCCCCCCCCACTCTTTTTTTCTCTATTTTTTTTTTAAGAATTCTCTACTTTAATTTAGTGTGAGGTTTATGTTTCGCCCGAAAAATAATGGAAAAGAATAAGAAAAAAATATTCATTCATCGCGTTAATTTTAACAAAGAAAATTTCACAAAAATTGTAGAAAAAAAATTCCTGGTTCAATCTAATTAAAATAAAATATACCATTAACAACAACAAACAACTAATTTCATTTAAATATGGTAAATGTGAGATGATTTGAATTAAGTTGCCAAATGTAGAATATGAATCTTTGTTCGGTTGGAGGAGGCTAGCTTTGTCCACGTCGAAGTTTGTATACCCTTGCTAGGGTCTAAAAAGTCCAAAGTTTGCCTGCAAGTTTAGGCTGTAGCAACGCGGCGACTGCCATTTCATCATTAAATTATGTGACAGCTATATACATTATATAGTTATCCGATTTTTATTAAATTTGACAGCTTCATCAAACTAAACCAGACAAAGAACGGCCTACAATCTGAGCATAGGAAATAACGAAGTTTCTGATCAAAGTCACTGTTTTCGATGATTTAGTCATCCGATCTTGATCAAATTTGGCACAGTCGTTTACAGGTGTAATAATCTCACCAATATGAAAATTCACTGATCGTGACTTTGCCCTTTGTATGGGAGCTATATGATATAGCGGTCCGAACCGGCTGAATCCGAGATATACAACCTGAGCAATATGCAATTTCAGCTCTGTAGCTCTTACGGTCTAGGAGTTTACGCTGATCCAAACGGACGAACGGATAGACGGACGGACAGACGAACATGGCTATTTGAACTCGTCTCATCGTGTTGATCAAGAATATATATTATTTATATGGTCGGAGATGCTTGCTTCTATGCGTTGCACACTTCTGACCAAAATTAATATACCCTTTTTACAGGGGTATAAAAAATGTCGTCATATTAAATGATTTAAACTTGTATTTTATTCAATTTATACTCAATCAATACTGATAGCATCCAAAGAGAGTGACTATGCAGACAAAGCTGCCGCCATCATAGCTCATGGAAACATAGTCATCAGAATTAACATCCCATATAGCTCGAGCTCCATAGAAGCAACCAGCCCCAGTTTGCTGATAGATTATTACATTGACCACATGTTTATAGCGTGTCTGATGGCACGCTCCTTTCATCCTCAAGTTGACATCATCGGCCACATCCCGAGTCCATTTGACAGCTTCGCCGGCTGTGTAGTTTTTGCCTTCCAGTTTTTCTTTTAGCAAACGCTCGACCATAAAACGTATCATGGGTATGGGAAATTTACAACCGAATGCCGGTCCCACATTATAGGCATTGTATATACTAACATTTGCGTTCGGCTCGAGTTCACCGTGCGACAATTCTGCATTAAGAAAATCGGAATCCATGGGCGTTGGCGCTGCCGTAGAGGCCACTGTACTGGCTCCCATTAAGCTCACTCCGTCGACTTGGGGCGGTGGCGGTGGTGGTGGCGGTGGCGGTGCTTCCTCTTGTGGCGTATGTGAATCATCTGGGGAACCTATAGCTTCCGGTACAGGTTCTTGTGTTGGTGGAAGTGCTGCTGCTGCTGTCGGCGAAGGAGTTGGTTCTTGTGGAGTAGTTTCTTGTTGGGCTGGTGGTGTCGCTGCAGTATCTACATTTAACTGCGAAGAACGACGAGATGCAGGCCTAGAGTTGCGTTTGGTCCCTAAAGAGGCAGAACTATCCTTACGTTTCGCCTTCATTTTCCAAAGAAATTTTTATTCTATAATACAAATAAAATTCTTTTGTTGTATTTGAAAGATGTTGACTATATTATTAATACTTTTGTTTTTCGGTGTTCACGCCAACTAAAATCAAATAAATTTTAAATAAGAAGTTTTTTTTAAACACATGGAACAATTTTTCAGCAAATATTTTGGAAATTTTCAAATTTTTTGAAAGTTTTTTTTTTGATATTTTCAAACAATAAAACCTAAAAAAATAAAAATAATTATAAATTTATATTCCTTAATTTGAATAAACCAAACCAATTCTATAAAAAATTCCCAAAAAATGAATGAATGAATGTTTATATTTGTTAAGACTAAACTAAACTTAAGGAACTCTTTAACTAATTATCTTGAAATAATAAGTAAATAATTAATAATACGATATTTTTGCTTTCAAATTTTCCGCCAAGTTCAATTGCTTACACAAATGTTGGTCCATCTCTAAGACAGCTGATAACTATCGAAAGACAAGTTGGCAGCGCCACCAAACGCACATGTTGTTTTTCTACGCTGCACTGTAAATTGTATTTGTATTTTAATTCAATTGAACGCTAAACAAAATGAAGGTGAAAATGTTAAGTCGCAATCCGGACAATTATGTCCGTGAAACGAAATTGCAACAACACAAAGGTAGCTATAACTATAAAGAAACGTCCAACCAGACACAAACAAAAGACATAAATTTGCATTCAATTTGCAGTGCCGCGCAATTACGATCCTGAAATGCATCCACTGGAAGGTGCCCGGGAATATGTTCGCGCCTTGAATGCCACCAAATTGGATCGGGTATTTGCAAAACCCTTTGTCTGTAATCTCAGTGGCCATCGTGATGGTGTCTCCTGCTTTGGCAAGCATCCGAAAATGCTCTCGACGCTTGCGACTGGTGCCTATGATGGTGAGGTGCGCATCTGGGATTTGGCCAATCGTTGCAGTTCACGGAATTTTGTTGCCCACGATGGTTTTGTTCGTGGCATAGCCTATGCCAGAAATGGTGAACGTTTCCTCACCGTGGGCGATGACAAGACCATCAAAGTTTGGAAATCCGAGAGTCCAGAAGTTGGCGAAGATGAGGAGCCAGTGAATACCATACTGAGTCGCTATATTCTCCATGGCATTGCTCACAATCGAAAGGATAATCATTTCGCGACATGCGGCGAAGTCTGTGCCATTTGGGATGAGAAGCATAATGATCCGCTGAAGACATTGAAATGGGGTGTCGACACATTGCATACGATTTCATATAATCCCGTAGAGACTAATGTACTGGCATGTTGTGCCAGCGATCGTAGTATCATACTATACGATCAGCGCGAAGCACAACCCCTGCGCAAGGTTGTCCTGACTATGAAGAGTAATAAACTAGCCTGGAATCCCATGGAGGCATTCAACTTTACAGTGGCCAATGAGGATTGCAAGTAAGTGACTGTTGTATGGCTTTTCTGTTCCATTCTGTAATTCTCATTAATTGCCCTTGCAGCCTCTACACCTTTGACACAAGGAAACTACACACACCTCTTAAGGTGCATTTCGATCATGTGTCCGCTGTTACCGATGTGGACTATTCACCGACTGGCAAAGAATTCGTTACAGCCAGCTATGACAAGACTATACGCATCTATCAGGCACATCAGAGTCATTCGCGTGATATATATCATACGAAACGGATGCAACATGTTGTCTGCATATCATGGTCTTTGGATAATCGTTACATCTTCTCTGGATCCGATGAAATGAATGTACGCATGTGGAAGGCGAATGCATCCGAGAAATTGGGTGTCATACGTCCACGTGAGAGGGCGAATTTCAATTATCAAGAAGCATTGAAAACCAAATATGCAGCACATCCGCAAATAAAACGTATTGCCCGGCATCGTCAAGTGCCGCGTCATGTCCTTAATGCCCAACGCAAAATGCGTGTGGTCAAGGAGAAGGATCAAATCAAGGAGGCCAATGTGCGTAAGCACTCCAAAAAGGGCACAGTCCCGCATGTCAATGAGAAGAAGAAGCACATCATTAAGGAGGAAGTTTAAATTGATATGAAAATAATGTTTTTTTTTTAAGATAAAATAAGATTAATAGGATAAAAGAAAAAAACAAATAAATTATAAAAAAAAAAAACTTGCAAATATTGCATATTGATGTCCTTAAAGTAGATTCTAAAAGGTCTATGAGTCCTAGATTGTTTCTTCCTTCGCAACATCAGGATTTTACTGAAAATCAGTTTATAGAGCTAGGAATGTATTTCAGAATATTCCCATTATAAAGATTGTTTGCTATCTAAATTTTTTGTATGCATTGATTAGATATTAATAGTAAGAGATTAAGTTGCAAAAAAAGAATGACGTCTTTTTAGTTTTAAATGTAATGATATTTGAAAACAAGCATTTCTTGAAATAATTGATTTATTGATAACCTACTGATATGATAGCAACACCTAATATATGTATATTTGGTTGAAGATTTAAATAAAGCTGAGTTAGTTGAAAAGATATGTGCTATGTGTAGTATCCCCACATAATTGTGAAATTTGAAAGCTAAAGCTTTCGATAGTTGTGATTTGGGGGCAGGTGTTATCGATAACACGACAAAGCCCACTATCAAAAACATGAGAATTTTTTTTTTATAAAAGATGGACAGCACTTTGGGAAACATTCTGTTAACATAGTTTGCTTTAGCTTTACATTTGTTTGGTCGTTAAGTTTTTTTTTTTTCATTATATTCTTTGGATTTTTTTTGTATGTTTGTTCGTTGTTGAGTTGAGTTTTTGTTATTTAGAAGAAAATAAGCCGTTGCCGCGATCAACCCAAAGCAGGCATAAACCGTTAACTCCACCACCAACCACCAGTCAGATAAGCAGCGCACCGCCATTGAACCACAGTGAATTAAGCAACCTCTTCTCACACACATTCCCAACCAGGAAAACAAGTTCGAACATTATAATATATAAACAAAATGGATGCACTGGGTGATATACTGGCACCTTATAGTCCGCTAATAGCTAAAATAGCCGGCACAATAACTACCCTACAATTTCTATCTGGAGTGGCCCTGCTCAATGATATACGCAAGAAGGGAAGCAGCGATGTCTATCCCGTTGGTCCATTTCTTGGTGGTATTGTTTTGTAAGTAGATTTTTGTCTATTTTTACGGTTCACTAATCCCACACACACACACACACACACACACACACACACACTCAGACTCATAGAAAGAGAGAAGAACATTACATTTGAATCTGTGTGAAAATTGATTAAATTTCGTTTTTTTTTTTTTTTTTTTTTGAATTTTTGTAGCCATGACACTGACGCATTCAAGGTCGATGGTAATTGCCATCGACGACTTCTCTCAAATCATTCTCTCCATCTCATTGAGAATTATATAAAACAAGAATAAAACGAATTTAGTTTTATATATTTCTTATTATATGGACTCTAGATTATCTATATATATGTAGGTACAGTGGTTAATTCTGATGACAGTGTTAACCTTGGTCCAAAAAACCAAGTTTCTAGTTTATTTTTGATTGTAGTAATTTTCACGTTGTCTTATCGACATTAAGTCCCTGCTAACACGTAGTTCTTATCGGACTACGATGAGAGAGAAGTGTATTCTTCTAAAGTATATTATATTAACTATGCTTGTCGACCATAACAAATACCAGATGGGAGAGTCTAATGTCAATCTAAGTTATAGGCAATCCCTCCTGTCCACGTGTCTCAGAGTTGGGCAAACGGCATGTATATTAATTAATCAACAGATAAAACAATTTCATTTAAATTCTATAGCAATTTCATCACTTTCTCCATTCACAAAGTTATGCTATCGAATTCTTATCTGTTGTGGATTTTCTATACGCTGATAGATGGGATTGAATCGTATATGTGTTCATATTAACATTCATTATCTGTTCATTACGTGGACATACTTAAAATTGTTTATCAAAATGCTATATGTACCATGACTAGGCCAGCGCGATGAAATGCAAAACTACATATAATGATAATTGTAATTGGTAGAACGAAACGCAGCTGGTCAATCCCAAAACCCGTTTGAGTCAGAATGAATGTATGATTTCCATAGAAAATGTGCATGTTAACTCTCTTAACTCTCGATAAGTGATCGAAATTGTTTATCTCTGAATGTTGATGAATCTAAGAGGTATTCAAAGGAATATCCGATGCCTTTTCCCTTTACATTCACCTTAAGTTATAAAGGTTAATCAAAGGGGGAGAGTATATAGTTGGTTACCCAAAAATTATAATGAATAAACCTTCAAATCCCAAAATCCCTTCTCCCAAACTAAAACAGCCCTTTCCAAAATGGCTTAACAAAAGAATCTAAGGACATACAAGCTCTATGTATATATACGAATTTGATATTTAACTCCAAAGGCTATAAAGAATTGCATAGACTTAAATATATGAATAACATTTTCTCTTCTTTTTTCTTGATATTTCAGGACTGTTCTCAGTTTGAAACTGGCCTATATTATGAATGATGCTGCCATGATCAATACAAATTTAATTGGTTTGGTTATTAATTTTGTATTCCTTGGCGGTTTCTATTATTACGCTTCAAGTGGTAGCCGTACAAAGATTTGGAAACAAATTGCCTATTCCTCCATATTCATTCTACTTGTGATTGCCTATGCCAACTTTGAGGATCCCAAAGAGATTGAGTTCCGTTTGGGTATGCTGATTACTGGTATTTTGGTCTGGCTAGTTGGTTCGCCGCTGTTGCATCTGCCAAAAATAATTGAGAAAAAGAGCACTGAAGGCATGCCCTTCCCCATCATTCTGTCTGGTAATATAGTGGCTTGTTCCTGGATGCTCTATGCGATTTCTATTAAGAATACAGCAATGGTGGTAAGTAAACCAAATTGGCGAGTTGCATACAATTCGATAAGTGAAACGTTTACTTTGTCTACATTTTTGTAGCATAGTTTAGGGAGTCAGTTAATTTGTTACGTATACGTAAATGTTACTTATTGACTTGTTTGTCCTTGGCACAGTTAACAGTTTACTAATTCATATTTTTGCTTATTCTAGTTGCAAAATCTGCTAATGTTGGTCCTGGGCGGCATTCAACTATTCATGTTTGTCCTTTATCCCAGCACACCGGCTGCAAAGAAGTCGGACACCAAAAAGGAAGCCAAAAAAGATAATTAAACATAACAAAAAATCAACTTAGTTAGGATTCAAAGCTTGAACAACAACAACAGCAACAACAAAAACTAACAAACTATTTTTCTATATAGGACAATACTTTTTCCTTAATTTTTTTTTTTTTTTTTAAGAGCTAAGTCTTGCATGAGTGAGGGGGGGATTGACCCCGTTTTGGCTAACTTGTTATTAATTAAAAAAGCAACAAACACTATTTGCAATTTTTGACAATAATTCAAATCTTCCAGTAATAATCGCAAATACTTATAAATAATAAAAAAAGATATATACATATATAAATATATATATATTTCTAGTTATAAATGTTACAATAAAAATTGCATTTTTATTGGTGTCGTGGATTTTCCCAATCCCGTTATTATTGTTTTGGTTTCTATGAACACATAGGGCCAGGTGAAGAGCAGTTAATCCTCTGGCACTGTGGAATTGTAATGGGCGCCCAATTGGTAGATATAGCGATGATAGCATATGACCAAGGGAGCACCACCAAACTCTTGGCCGAGAAGAGTTGGTGAACCCTCCGCTTGAATGACTTCGATGGGGACTTGCAACAGCGATGATATGGCCTTCAGTTCAATGTGTCCGCCCCAGGCATGGGTTTTGGCAATGTCCACACAATATTGTTCGAACTGGTCATCGGTGAGTAGATCACCCGTGTCCGGATGAGTCATATATGGCAGTAGGCTCTCCTTATGGGCCCTCACATAGTTGGATGTCTCCTGGCGCAACTCCTGTACACTGTGTCCGGGCAGGGCATTCACAAGAAGTTGATGACGCACTGCGTGATACAGGCAATCGCCATCAGACGCTATATTGTGAATGGTCAATCGACGAGCTGTCAATTTATCCATGATCTGTTGCAGTTCTGTGAATTTGGGGGATGGCTTATTGGCTGCTTGTTGCAGCTCCACTCGAATCTCCTCCTCACGCTTACGGGCCTCGTTGGCCTTCTTGTTGCGGCGCTTTTGAGCCTTAGATAAACGCTGACCATTTGCCGGTTGTTCCTCGCCGGCGTCTTCATCTTCCTCATGGCCCGGGTCTTCTGTGCCGTTTGCCGCTGCTGTCACTGGCTGCTCTGGAGCTGATGGTGTTTCTTTACTGGCCGCCTTCAGTTCAGCTTTCTGGCGCTCTTCCAATTCTCCCTCCAGACGGGCCATCTCCTCGAGAAATTCCTTTCGTTTATTCTTATTGTTTTTGGGTGCATTTTTTTTCATTGCCTGAAGTTTGGCCTGCAGCTCCTTCCGCTCCCGGCGATGTCGACTGGCCACATCCTCCAGGCTAATCTCAGCCAGCTGAGATTCTAATTCGTTAATTGTGCCACCTTCTTTTGCCATTTTAATTTTAATAATCTAATTTTCTAATTTTTGTTTTTCCTTTTTTTTTTTTGAGATGACAGCAAACTAGACAGTTGGCCGTTTGGAACTAATCGATAGAAGTTTTTAGTACAAAAGTCGATAGTTAAGGCCGTGTTATCGATAAGCTGTTAGATCATGGTGGCGCGCGAACGATTCGATTTGAATTTGAATACAAGAATGTAACGTTGAAAAGATGAAAGTATTGAGCTGAACAAAGGAAGAAATGCAACAAGAAAACAACAACTACCTGCTACGACGCTGAACAAATGAAGAGAATTATGATAATGAGGCAACAACGAACAGAACA
Organism: Drosophila equinoxialis; assembly: GCA_018150345.1. Lineage (NCBI taxonomy): Eukaryota > Metazoa > Arthropoda > Insecta > Diptera > Drosophilidae > Drosophila > Drosophila equinoxialis. The sequence continues at coordinate 2,022,777 of JAECWI010000868.1, read as the reverse complement.
AAGAAAGGGAATAACTATAATTTAAGCCTATTAAATAAATTAGAAAATGTGGTAAGAATTAAAAATTACAAAATTATATGAAGACAATAAATAAGTTATAAAGATTTGACCAAGAACCACATATGATTAGGGTAAAGATAATGCAGAGAGATAATAGATAAGGCTACAAGTTTGTGAGAACAATGCAGGCAGAAAATGAACAAGCGGATAAAAGAAGAACGAGAATTCCAAATCATGAAACAAAATCAATGTAGAAATGCTTTAAACTGGCAAAAAGATAACAGAAACAACCAAACTAATTCAGAATGTGATTGCAATGGGTAATAGTTGAAAAGACGATCTATAAAAAGCATAAGACAAAAAAAGAATGAAAACCAATAAATAGAATCATTTGCAAGAGAAATCAGTTGTACCTACATTGTTTAATATTTTGCTATTTTGCAAGAGGTAATATAATCAATAATTTTCATCACGTTAGGCAGTCAAAACAACGCCCCTTCTCTCCCCCATAGGACACACCCATTCCCAAATAGACAAACACCTCTAACGAAACCCTTTATCAATTTATTTACTGCTTAGATTAGCGTCGAACGTAAAACGGAAACAAGTCTCTAGAGTCGGACTCGAAGGTGGGGCCATTTCAAATCTTGTCTAATACAAAAAAAACTGTACGAAGTCTTTTGGGTCTGTCTGTCACTCGGCTGGCATGCGCTTGGGGGGAGGAGATAATCTTTCAATGCATTGCAGCCTCATTCCTAGCAGCCTTTGGGCCCGTCTGCCTGGCTGGACACGCTGAAAACAAATGTTTCTACTAATCTTTCATATTAAACTCTAATTGATAATAATATAATCGGTAGACTAGTACAACTTACTATATAGTCTATATATGCATGGCGGATTTTAGCAACGTGTGCAATTGTCAAGATGCACGGCGCCAATCTCATTTTGGTCGGGGAAACTTCGGGGGATTTTCTGAACCCCCTGTTAGACCTTAGAGCTGATAGAAGACGGGGTTGCTGATTATCAGCCTTGATACGGGATTAGTTAAGACCCCGAGAGATGGGAACCTATGTCGTCTTGCATGAATGTTTCTAAAAATAATTGCGGATTTGGTGAAAAATGATTAAAAATAGCTATAAATGAACTGATAACTGAACCCTATCGATCAATTATATCAGCTGTTAATCAAAAAAAAAAAAAAAAAAAAACCCTATTTGTTGCATTTAAATAAGCAAAGTCAAGGTCTTTGAAGGCTCAGAGAAGACTCGTTCTAAACTCATTAGCTGACAAATATAATATATACCTACCTACATATATGTACATATATGTAATAAAATATATACCTTATCGTAACTGAAAAGAAACAACAACAGATTAACGAAAAAAGCAATCGAAACAAATTTGAATTTGGAATTTATAAATAAATGAATAAATATTAAACAATTTTGAAATGCGCTTTAAACAAAACACTTGGTAATGTGCACATTTCAAGTGTGAGGAGGTCAGCAAGATATGTCAAAGTTTATCGTTAAATTACCTCTCTACATACGACAACAGATTGAAGATTGCCAAGAAACATCTGAGTCAACAAAGAAACTCTCCTATCATCAATTCATTCAAAGAACCAAAAGAACCAAAAAAAACCAAAAGAAAACAAAAGAAACCCCAAATAAAAGAAATATGCCCATTAATGATATTTTATACTAAGCATGTGTTTGTTACAGATAATGAAAGAGACTATATAATGGTAGGTACATATAGACACATATATATAGGTAGATAGGTAGATAGGTAGGCTGGCTGTTTGGGAGGCTTGTCTATAATGTGGAAAAGCAAAAAGAACAATGATAAAGCCAACAAAAAAACTCTCCCTTTAAATGGAATTGAAAATGTTTCTTCAGTTTCCCACTTTCCATATTTTCTTTGAGATTAGTTAGGCATTTTAGATTCATAAATAGCTTGTATTCAAATTTAAATAACTAATGAAGTAAGTAAGTCGTCTCGCCGACTTAGGTATACCATACACCAGTAAAACAAATATTTCAAATTTATAACAAATGTATTTAAAACTCTGATTACATGCTTTTTAGAAGCATGTCTCAGTATCTCGCTCACGCAAGGTTACTACTAATACTAATACTTACTAATACACTAGTCTACGTACCAAATTTGGTGGCTCTATCTCTAATAGTCTCCGAGATCTACGTGTTCATACGGACAGACGGACATGTCTATATGGACTCGGGTGTTGATCCAGATCAAGAATATATATACTTTATGAGGTCGGAAAAGCTTCCTTCTGCCTGTTACATACATTTTGGCGACTTTAATATACCATTTCACCCTATGGGTGCATGGTATAATTATTTCTACCTCAAAATGTTTCAATTGAGTTCGAATCAAATTTTTGTCGCCGACTAACCAAACTTGGTAATAGTTGTCAAAGAATTCGAGAGTTTGATATCGAAATTTGTTTTGGTCTTCTTTTTTATAAAATTCATAAATTTTGGTTGTTTTTTTTTTTTTAGTATGCATCAAATACGTGAGCTAAATTCAAAAGAGTTAATGCATCTCTATAAATGGCTGGAAGAACATAATGCACAAGTTGATGAAGGGACTCGTCGTGTTTTTAGTGATGCCATAGAAGTAGCAAAACTCTTTAAGAACATTCACAGCACACTCATACAATTGAGTTGCTACATCAAGAGTAATAATTTTTCATCTAAAGTGCACTATTGGAAACTATTCAATACGAAAGTTCTAACAAAACTAAATATTAGCCATACAAGATGCGCTCTTACACAAGTGGCTACAGCCAAACCAGGAGCTATAGAATCGCTCATCTATGCATTAATAGAGGTAAAAACACCACACCAAACAAAAATACGTTCGGTCTCACAAAGTCCCACGATTAAGCATTCAAGTTCGGAGAATCGCATGCCAGACCAATGGAGTTCAAAATCGTTTACCAATATCCCTGTAGAGACATTCATACTCTATGTAAGGGACGAAATCAATGGTCGGATTGTTTATACCCCAAAAAAAACTCGTATCGTTTGAAGATTATGAAAAAAAAAATAAAAGAATGCAAATACAAGGACGCCTGTATTCAAAACGCTACGAAAAAACTTAAAGATCTCACCATGGCCAAGGAAAAAAAAAAATGCTGCAATTAACTAAAGATGTTGATAATCAAAAACAAAATTGTTAAAAAGTAACTTACCAAGAGGTATCATTTTCAAGATAAAATTAAGTAAGTCGTCTCGTCTCTCTAGAAATATTGTTGAATTTAAAGTAAATTTTATATAATTTGTTTTCCAGGTGTTGTAAATAATCAGGAGCGGACTTAGAGTGTAGTACGGGACGCGTAGACACTTGGAGACTTGTGGCGGATATGGACCAAGAGATTCAAGATATATCCAAAATCTAAATAAAGTCTGCTCAAAAATCATCTTTTAATCGACATTTTTAAAGACTCCTAATTTCCCCTCTAAGTCTGTCCCTGTTAACTATGTTATTTTTTTTAATTTATCACTTAAGTTTCTCAAGTGTGATAAAAATTGTTCCCAATTTATAATTCTCATCTTGTGAAGCCGAAAAACTTCTCAAGGTCATTACACATATGTATGACCTTGTGACCTTTGTTGGCTTTTCACCTAATTAGACTTTAGACATGTCCATGGAAAATTTTAACCACCAATCGGGCCCCACCATCAATATATCACCATGTAAATATAATGTTCAATTCATCCAATTCGGTTTTTTTTAAAGAACCATCTAACTATTATTCCTCTTGAGGTATATATCAATACAATGAAAATTTGAATGAATTGTTGAATTTTGCATATGCCTCGCCGATTAATATATCATTCGCAGTTGGCGTGTAGTGAAATTTCATTCTTGGGAAGCGGAAAACTACCATCGTTCTCCGTCGGCATTGCGGGCCATAAAGTAAAATAAATAATTCAAAAACAAAAAAAAAAAAAAACATACACACACGCGTCTCGTCTGGGTCTGGGGCTGGAAACCGGGGGCTACGCAAAACTACAACAACAGAAGGAAAAAACTGATGAAATCAGCAGAGGGAACCATGTCAGATCGCAGCATTAAATCGACGGGCGCCAAAAAATAAAATGAAACAACATAGATCACCTTTTTTTTTTGCTCTAGTGAGTGATTGAACAAAAAAGTGTTTAATTTTAGCAGCACGGCGTGCGACATGATGTCTTATCAATGCAATCCGTGCGCCGTCGACCTCCTACTACTCCTCACCCCCACCCCCTCCCACTCTAAGTAGAGACTCCCCCTTGGGGCCAGACAAACGAGAGACAACTAAGAGCTGATAAACTGCGCAGCATAAACTACAAAAAAAAAATATCATAAATATAGAACTAGTTTGGGGGTTTTATTTTTGGGGTTCTTCTCTTCCCTCTCTCTCTCTCTCACTCTCTCTCTCTCTCTGTGATGCCATAACTGACCTAGAGCACCTGATCGAAGCGTGATCAACTAAACTAAACCAAAGAAGAAAACAAATATTTAGTTGACATTTTATTTCTTTCTTGCTACTTTTATTTTTTTTTCTTTTTGGCAAACAAAACGAACGTATTGGCGATCGAAAAGGCAAACAAGCAAAACAAACTAAAAGTTAATTGAAAGATATATAGACTATATCTTTCCGAAACTAGTATAGGCTAATAACTTAAGGGTCAATGTAAAGGCAATTGATCAACAATCGCGCGAGTAATTTTCCATTGCAAGCATTAATTATGCGATTTATTATGCAAATCTCAATCGATGTGTCTATTTACAGACTTAAAACAGAAGCTAAAAGCCAGAGAGAGAGAAGCAGTCCGAGGTCTCCGACTACGATCACTCACCGATCACTGATCACGTTTTCAACTTGTGCCCTGCTGCCTGCCACACCACACCACATCACAGAGAAAGAGATAGAGAGAGAGAGAGGGAGAGGGAGAGGGTGTGTGTGTGATAGGCTACACTATAGTTTGAATAACTGTTTCATTGACATCAGGCCAGACGGTCGTCTGATATCTGTCTACTGATAACCAACAAAAACAAAAAAACCAGAGAACTTCCATAAATCTCTTAATTATTCCCATGTTAATCACCAAACAAATATTTGAGCCTTCCTTTTTTGTGGTTTGGACTTCATGTACTTACCTAAAAATAAACTCCAGGCGCGTGTAGCAAACCAGACGCCAGTGTCGAGTGTTTACTGTGGCCTAATGCATATTTGAGTTTACACATTTTGTAATACCTTTTCCCAAAGAGACGAATACCCTTTCCCATTAGGTGAGGCATATGATGTAAGAGAGAAGTCCAAAGTTCTTTAGAATCGTAGAAAACTGTAGTTTTCGGGGAAAGACCGAAGGACCTTCAGCTCAACGAATCTAAGTTGGCTTTCCTTAAGCTTAAAACATCTTCGATCCTGGAGGTTCCATTTCTTTCTTTCCATTTCTTTTCATCAGAAGGAAACGAAAGAAGGACACCTAATGTATTGATGTATGCATAAATTGACGTACATCGACACCAGCGCCACCTAGCGGTGTCCTACAAATATTTTGTGGGCTGTAATTCGAAAATTGGTTGGGGACATTCAAGAGTTCACTTCTAACAAATAAACGTTCTTTGGTAGAGTATAGAAAACGTGTCACATAATTTGAAAATGGGTCCGGCCCACTGCTTTTTTGTGTGAGGTAATTAGCAAGTGTGATGATGAGGCTGAGAGAGGCTCGCATAAATGTTTGCTTTGAAAATTTAGTTGATGCGAAAGGTTTACATTCAATATTTAGGTAAGAGAAGAAAGAAGTAAAGTTGGTGATATCTCCTTTAAATTGAAGAATTATGTTAATGGAATTGTGTATTTAGGATGCTTTCCGATTTCTTTTATTTATGAATTATGCAAATGATATTTTATCGGCTAACACTAATGCAATTTACAATCTCTTAATTAGCGAGCGAGTTTGTGATTATAGAAAAAGATCGGGTTTTGATTATTTTCGTTTGGTGCATAACATCATCAGGTGATCTTAATGTGTGTGTGGGGGAGGGGGGACTGAAATGATCATGTCAATGCTTAATTTGTTGAGACTTTTGTTGTTGTCTAATTGATTTTTATTAACCTTTCTGCTACTTGTCTTCCACTTTTATCTATAAAATGTTAAAGGTTTTTCTTTTGGTGTGCAAAATCCCATGCCAAATTGTTCCCCCCCCTTGCTGCTCTTTTGGGTAAAATTTTGATTAATCAACAGTTTTGCCCCCCGCACCGCAAATCACGTCAAACTAAACAACATATTGGCAACATTGGCTTGTCAAGACACTAAAAATAAACTAAACACAAAAAAGATAAAAAAGGAAACGAAAGAAATCACAACGGAGGAGACCTAGCTAAACGATTCCGCCTTTCTTTCGAACGGGTAGTTCAAGTTCCGGTTTATGCAAAAGCAAAACAAACTCGATACATACATGAATAAATGTTTTAACTGCATTTGTCATTCAATGTTAAATGCGTGCATTGCACTGCCAAAGATACAAAATGTATCTGTGAGATGCAATCGAATAATTCAAGATGTACATTGTACGAGTCGTAAAACTCTTTAGATTGTCAAACTGTACCTTTTCTGTATTTGAATTTTCGATTAATTTGTCATGTGATTTTGATTTCTAGACATGGAAACCTAATTGAATTAACATTGTCTTGGCAAGGTCATTCAGTCAGTCAGTCAGTCAGTCTCATGATTCTGATGCTCAAATTTCTACTAAAGAATACAAATAGTGGACTAGTTCAATGAACTACAAGCATACACAATTTGTGCAAGATATTCCTTGCAGTCGGCAAAGTTTTTGTTTATTTTCATTTCTGCTGAACGTTGCAAATCACATTTTGCCTTTTTATTTACCTAAGGAATTCCAAACAGTGTGGCTGCATATTTTAAAGCTATAAAATCACCAAGCAGACAATAAAATATTACCTAGAAATCGAGTTTAGATTTGCCATTGCAATTCCTAAAGATAGTTTTATAGTTTGGGGGAAAATAGAAACAAAATGAGACTACTTTTGCATCAACTCCATAACACAGAAAAAAATGTGGCTGCATATTTTGAAAGGATCTACATAATGTGAAAAAAGTATGGCTGTATATTTGGAATTTTGCTTCTGCTGCGCCTAATATAGCAAAAAAGTTAGTCTGTATAACTACATAATATATAATTATTATTTAATTTGTATAGCATGACATTCAAATGCATTCCAAACTCTCTTATCTAAACTCCAAGCCCAGTGAGATATTGTGTTTTTCCTATAAATTCGCCAAGTAATCCCCCATTTAATTATGAAATGTTCGCAAGTCTCGTAAGCCTCAACTGGGTCACCTTTTGGCTTATCAATGCATATATAAAATTAAAAAAAAAACCATCCACACACACAAACAAACAGTGATTATTACCTTCAATATGTTTGTATATAATATATACGTACCCATTTATAAAAATATAACTACATGAAACTGATTATCTCTTCTGAAAATGCATTGAAAAAATTTTCCACCCCAACCTGCGTAGTATATGCAATACCTATAGACAAAAAAAGATCAAGAGATCGAGAGGTTTATCACCCCACACCGCCTGCTGCATTGGCTAGCAAATGAATATTATAATTTAGTAGTTTAGTTTAGTAGTAAACCATGACGTCAATCGTTGTAATTTGTAAACCTTTTGATTGACAGGACTTGTTTATAAATGTTGCCAAACCCTTTCAACAAAAAACTGCATAGAAAACCGCGTGCTCCGAGAGTCCTTGAGAATGTAAACATTTTATTGATAAGAATTTTCCGTTTTAATGGCTATTTCTAGTTTTATTTATATTTTGGGGTCGTAGACCCATTTGCAGGTGCTTGGCAGATGCTTTTTGTTTTTACTTAACTGACTAAAAACTAATCAGCTGCAATTATTCTTCTAAAAACAAAGCAATTAAACAAATGGGTAACAGAAAGAGAAAGAAAGAGAAATGATTAGTATCCCCCCTGAGAGTTGTTTCCAAGTGTTTAACATTAAATCATTTGATTTGTGTATTAGTCGCGCGACTCTATCTAAGAATACTTGTTGCCTGACCATCTCCTTCACACCCTCCCTCCATAGTGTGTGTGTGTGTGTTAAGTTCAATGACTAAATTTAAACGTGATTTCTTGTTGTTGGGCAGCAGCTTCTTGAATACTTTTGGACTATATTTAATCAGCTTTTGGTTCTCTGCCTCTTATCAGTCTTCATGTATGTACATACAATGGCTGGCCTAGTTTTTTGTGTATATTTATTTATACATTTTTTTGTTCATTTTTATTTTTTGGACAGAGATGTTGGTGAGATGTATGGGTAAGGCCATCTTTTTTCCAATCAAAATTCAAATTAATTGACCTAGAATCAATTTAAGCAATGTCCCCTGAAAGAAATAACTGAAAACTGTTAACTAAAGGCGAAAACTATGTACATATTCAAGTTGTTTGACAACTTTTCCAGTGATCGAAATGCATGGAAATGTTGAAAATCTCTTTCCCAAAAGACCCTTTTCAATGCGTATTGTCGTTGAAAATTGATTTTCTTTACCCACTGCCCACATGATAACCAATTTCTACTCTACCCAAATGCATCAACTGGAATGGACACAGTGGCGTAGCCTAACAAGGGGTCGAGACTCATTTACGATCTCTGCATTTTAAAGTCGAATATCTTTCTCTACAGCCCTGAGAAAAAAAACAAAAAGAAAAACTGTCGTCGGAATATCTAATTTGTGGCCCACGTTGCATGCGTGCGTGCCTAACTGACATTCACTCATGGCGGTCCTCCTCCTAATGGAGGGTAGAGGGAAGCCCTCTCTCTCTCCCTCTCAGTCTCTTTCTCTCAGTCTTTTTCTCTTTCATAGTTATGCGTGACTGTTTTTTATCTTTAAAATGATAGTGCAAGTCTATGTGAAGGGGTTCACGATTTTCTTGACAATACTTACTTGCTTCATTCAGTCATTCATTCAAGTGTTTCGATAGCCATTCAACTTGCAACTTGTGTAAGAGACTTTCTTTCAGCATCTCCATGTATTGGTACATAAGACCGGCCGGCTTCTAGTTTGTTGGTGATCGTCATCGTCATCCAGATTGTCGTCGTGGCCAAGCCGGTTTCGGTTTCTCAATCTTGAAAGGCGGTTACTTGAGTGGCTTGGCTTGGCTGGGCTAGCTGGCTGGCTGGTTGGACTGGCTTGTTGCATTTGCATTGTTGTTGCACTGTGACAAGAGCCACTATAAACTGGAGAGTCTCTCTCCCTCTCTCTCTCTCTCTCTCTTTCTCTTTGCCAAGAGATGACCATCGCTCAGGGGAAACGACTCTACTTTGGGATGCACTTGTAAATTTTTTGTGTATTGCACTTGCCACTGCCACAGCCGGTAACAGGCAACAACAATGTCTTCGGTCTATTTTCTGCTTTGATTTCTTTTTTTCTTTTTTAGGATTTAATGTATGGAAATTATAATTGCACTCGGTGCAGTGAGTGAGCCAGCGAGCGGATGTTGTGGGCAATTTACAATTTTTAACTTGGCTTCCACATGCGGGCGACTTTCCATTTTGAGGGGTCTCACACACTCTTGTCAAATAAATATATCTACATACAAATAAAATATCAAGGGAAATTGAGAAATCTCATCAAATGGCAACAGAAAATGAGAAACAGTTCTCGATTAATGGGAGGAAGCTCTAGGGAGAGTCTCAAAGGAGACTTCTATTCAGAATGCTGATCTTATTACAATTTAGTTAAACTCTAAATGTAAAAATTATTAAGATAAAGCCATTTAGTAGGCTAAACATCATGTAAGGCATCAAGTAAGTATATTTTTTATTTGGAATCTGAACAATAATCAAATATTATTTGAAGTAGAGACTTGGAAAACTGTAAAGTAACATAAAGCTATTCAATAATCAGTCTATAAGTCCATTTTCAACTGAAAACCAATATGCTGCTCCATCTCCAAAGTAGGTGAAAGTAGATACATGTTTGTATGTGTGTTTGTATGTATGTATGTACATATGTCTATACATATTAAATACAAAAAAATAATAGGGGAGAGGGCCCAGTTATGACGCGGGTTTTGAAAAACATCGAAATTTTTTCTTCAGTTCCGGAAATTGAAAAATTAAGAAGACTAACATTTTAATATTAACCAAACGCAACTTTTTTCCAAAGAAAGTATGTTTATTTGAGTTACTCAAAAAATTTTGGAACAGATTTAATTTTGACAACTTTTTTGGGGCCAAAAAAAAAAGTGGCCCAGTTATGACCCACCTTAAGAAATTCACTCAATATAAGAAAATATGAAAGGAATGTCACACCAATTGTTGTAATTTAATGGTTTATTTATTATGTGGGCCTTCAATGGCAAAAACAATGAAAAACACAAAAGAAAATGGACTCCTATGACCATAAATGACAACGATTTTTATTCCTCGTCGACCATGTCACTTTCGCAGTTTTTGCATGTAAAATAACTTGCTTGCATGTTAGCGCACTTTGAATGAAATGGACGCTTGCATACATTGCAATGGATAGAGTTGGCAGCGGTCATTCCCGATCGAGATCTTCCAGAATATTCTCGGACAAACTGATCTCAATATGTAAATTTCCTTTCCTTGTTGTTAAACAACAACAAAAATGTTGGAATTTGACAATTTTACATAATCCAAGTGGAAAAAAAAAATGGGACATAACTGGGCCCCCAGCTGAGTCATAACCGGGCCTTTTTATAGTTTAAAGTTTATATGTATATTTTTTATAGACACTGCATAATCACATAAATTTTTATAAAATCACGAAATATACGGCAAATACAATATTTTTATGCATTACACTCACCTTTTCACTGTTAATTTCACATAATTTTGGTACTTTGAAAAAAATGAAAAAAAACTTTTTCGCGCGATTTTCAACACGATGTTTGGTACGCGTATATACAATACGATTATTAACGTTGGGGTCTGTCCAAAAACTGCAGAACGTCTAACAAACATGATTTACAGGGCTCAAACTGTCATTCAATACCGCATTTCAAAAATATTTGAGAATGACATAACTGGGCCTGCGTCACAACTGGGCCCTCTCCCCTAATAATAATAAAAACTCTCAGCTGGACAACTTTTACAGCAAAACCAACGACTCTGGCCGAAAGTCTAATTGATTTAGAGTTGACAGGCCCCAAAAAGAAAAACATAAATTGCATAAAAGAAATGCGTAGGCTCAGGTACAAGCATACAAACAAAAACAACTACAACAAAAAACTGTCTTAAATAAGTGAACAAGAAGACGACTATGCGATACTCTAACACAAGTGGAAGGATTTCTTAACTCATAAACACTTTTTGATCTTTTGCTTTTATGTTATTTTAAGGACATTTATGATACAATTTGGGAATATATATTTGTATGTCCTCTCTGAATCAATGGACTCCTTCAGTACCCTAGAAAACCACTAAAAGACACTCTCAGAGATGAGGAAAAGAAAAACCAAATGATATTTTGGATGCTGGCTAGCAAGGGACGGGAAATGCGGGTGGGGTGGGGTGTGCAGGAGGTAGGAAGGAGCAGTTCAAATTTCGAATGCAACTGCAAAGGCTTCTTCAATAGGAACAGCTGAGAGCAGCGAGGAGGCGAGGAGGTGAGAAGGCAAGAAGGAGATTGCAATCTGATCAAACCTGATCATGTCTCTGGGGCCTGACACATCGAATTCAGATGACTTTTGTCATCTACATAGATGCGGCGCCTAAAAACTAATCTCAAAAAACAAAAATAGCAACTACAACTAACTAAAAACAACAAAAAATTCAATATCAAAAGCAAAAACAAAAATGGTAAATGCTAAATGCAATAAACTGCATACGATCGCATCGCGAGAGACAAGCCGAGAGAGAGAGACACCAATAGACAGCTACAGGCAGACAGACAGGGAGAAAGGGAGACAGAGAGAGCCAGTGCATTCTAGAAAAGAGAATGCGAGAGAGAGAGAGAGACCGGAGCCGGAGCCAACGAACGAGCGGCCACTGAGTGGTGCGTTAGTCTTGACGGCAAGTTACCTCAAAACCAGCGGTTCATTCGTCTTCGCAGTGTCGAGGCGAAAACTAATCAGGGGGAAACAGAAAAAAAATAATAATATAAAACCCAAACCAAAACGCGGCGCGGAGCGTTTTTCGTTTTCCTAACAAAACACACAAAAAATAATAATATTAATATTTATATTTTTTTTGTGCTACAAATCAAAACAAAACGCGTAAAGTTGAAAGTTTATATATTTTGATTTTTTTTTTTTGGTACAAAATTTCCCAGTCGTTCGTCGTCGTCGTTCTTTTTTTTGCTGTCTTTTTCTCTGTGTGTCTCTGTGTAAATGAAAAACCACAAAAAGAAAGTAGAATTCAATTCAAAAAAAGAAAATAAAGTTCTAAAATCCATTTCATTGTCTGACGCCGCTCAAAGTAAATCAAAAATTTGGCGTGCGTGATGTACATATGAAGCAAAAAAGAAAAAAATATCACAAGAAATTAATACAACAAAAGTGTTAAACCAAAAAATAAAAAGAAAATCCAAGTTCCTTAAAAACAAAAAATCCACACTAAAAATACGGAAAGCAGAGTGAAACAAGAAACAAAGCGAGAGAGAGAGAGAGGAAAGGAGCGCCCTAACAACTAACGGTAAGTTAGATAAGATATTTATAGGGTATATAATAATTTAATGTACTATATAAACAAATCTTCCTATTTGGTTGACACTTGACGTAGGCAATAATAACGTAATAGAAACATTTATTTTGTTTATTATTCTCTACCCTACAATCGAGTCTCTCTTTTTTGTTGTTTTTGTTTTGTAAATACCATATTATCTATATATGTACATATATGGCTATATATATAATTTGTTTTTATTTGTGATTCTCTTTCTCAGGCCAACAAAAGTTTTCTTGTTATTGATTATCAAATAGCAAAATCTCTATTCAAATCAATCAACAAAATCAATACAAAAATGATTTCACACAGTCCGCCCATATTCAGTCACAGTCCACCCGTTAGTTTTCTGGCGGACTTCATGAGCGGACATCAGCGTCAAGCATTGAAGTAAGTTTCCTCTATACCCTGTAATCACCCAACCAACCCAACCAACCCATCAAACCAATCAGCACCAAACCAACTAAATCATCCTACATTTCCAAAAAAAATAACAACCAAAAAAATGCAAATCAAATTTCTTTCATTTAACATTTATGAGTTGAAATTGAGTTAAACGATTGCAATCAACCAAAAGTCGTCTAGGTATATACACTTCATATAGTTACCTATACAGTTACTATATCTTGTTTCATTGTATCCGTGTCACGTTCCCTTACTTTCTTTTTCGGTCCCTCTTATCAATTGATAAGTGGAAAATATTTTCTCTCATAGTCATACCGACGTTTTAGTTTCTCTTTAGACCACAAACCAGACTACGTGTTGAGTAAAGGAAAATAACAAAAATACAGAAAAATTTATTGCTGATTAGCACAAAAAAAAATACATATTCGATAAATTTTTGAAAAGGTTTTTGTTGCTTCCGCTCAGTTCCAGACACTTAATCATTTTACATAATCGATAATTAAAAGCTGAGACTGTGAAATTTCAACAAATTTTCCGAGAAGAAATTGTTTATGACTTGTCGTCATAGTCGTTTCGATTTAAATAATCACAAGTATTAAATTAGTAAATGTAATTTGACATTTTAGCAGAAGTTTAGTTTTCTCTAGTTCGTGGTTACATCTAAAAGGGACTTTATAATATATATAAACACAAATTTCCATTTCCTAAAAAGAACTTAAAGGTTTTCTCAATGTATTTGTTTTTCTTCCAATCAATCCAATTGATAAATTAAGAAAAATTTTTATAAGAAATTGGCAGGATTTTAGTTAGAGACAAATTCAAACTATTTCAATTTCTATTCAATGTTAAAAAGTTGAAAAGTCCTTTAAATTTCTTAAATTCTTTTCTTGTTTCCAATCGAACTAAATAATATATTTGAAATTATTTAAAACTGTTTTTGGAAGTTCTTTTGTCTTAATTTTCAATTGTAAATGAAGTTACGAAAATGAACTCTAATTTATAATTGACTTGAAATGTGAAAAACTGAAATATGTAGGAACTTGAATGTTTTTCTTTTGCTTACAATATCTCCAGATGGCGAACCACCACAATTAACTTGATCAATAAAAACGTCAATATTACAAAACACTTTTTGTTGGTTTTTGTATACAATTGGGGAGAATGTAGGTTAGATAAACAATGAAAACATGAATATCAATCGAATATTGAATATCAACAGAACACAATATTAATGATATAATAAAGAAGAAACACGAAAAGACACAAAACACAAAGAGGTGAAACACCTGTGCACACGTCATCGACTTGATCGTGCCACAAGGACAAACAATTAATCCTCTCACACCACCCACCCAAGCCCACTGCCATCTCTTAATACAAACGAAAATCTTTAATCATGAAACTAAGCAAATTTTTCATGCACTAAAAATATATGTTTTGCTCTTCGCCATAATTGTTGGTTGACAACAAGCAAACACATATTCCCAAGATCAAGGCATATGAAAATCAAAACAAAAAAAACCCAAAATGACTTACCTTAAAATAGGTGAACGACTTCTACGCACCCTGTAACCTAATAGAACGAACGAAACAGAGACAGAGAGAGAGAGGGAGAAAGATGACAAGGACGATAGAGGCTAGAAATCTAGAAAGTGGGTGGGGCAAACTCAAACAGACGAAGAACAAAATTTCATAAACTGTTTCAATCAAATCACTAAACTTTCCAATATAAACTACATTTAGAATGTAAATTTCCAGGGTAGAGAATCTCACGGGCCATGGAAGTGACGCTGATTGTTCGAAATCGACGAAAATTTGGTTGCGCGTGTCGCTTTTCACAAAAAATTATAACAAATTGTTAGGGTTCAAAAGATCTTTTTGAGAGAAGAAAACGAGAATTGAGATCTTTAATTTGTATTGAATTCAATTCTTTCAATTCATCCATTGGGTATTTGTAGGTATTTCTATCCAAGTCTAAAAATAAATTATACATAATAAGTATATTTTTGTTTTGGTATAGAGAAAAAGAGATATACAAATTGCCAAATATAATCTATCTTCAAATCGGTGGAAAACTATTTATAAATGTTGGACTTTATCTTTGTGAAAAGGAAAGAGAACAGAAAAACGTGAATTCCTCAAAGTTTTTACTAAACCCCCCCACTCAACCTACCTCAAGTAACTTGGTCAATAATGCGTCAATTCACTTGAGATTTTCATAGCGTGATCATTAAGCTCATGCACATGATATATACACATACATATAAAGAATGTTAAACCCTTCAATAGAAAATTCAGGTGTCTGCTATATGCACCTGAAACTGAGCAAAAAAAAAAAGTACTAAAAGAGGCGACACTTGAATTTTTAACGAAGCAGACAAATGATAACACAAAGCAAACTATTAGCTCAAGTGGAGGAGAGAAAGAGGGGAGTTGGGGCCAGTCCAGTTGTAGTCAGCCGATGCGACGATATCATGAGTTGAACATATGTTTGGCAAGTGAATGCCTTATCAAACATTGACTTTATAGTGGTTGTAGTTGGTTGATTTATAATCCCGCCAGTCTAGCCAAAAGAGAATAATAATAATAATATGAATCAGCATTAATGGACAGTTTCCAAAAATCTATATAAATAGCTCATTGCTCTAGTGATGAAGTGAAGATGATGAATCACAAGTATTAAGCAAATCAATATGCTAAATAAATCGCTTTCTCATTCGCTCGCTGTGCGCAACATTTTTGAAGGCTTATCAATAATATAAATACATAGGCACATACAAAAATACATACATACATATGTATGAAGATGTATTGGTCTTCTTGACTGTGAGAACAATGGCAAGATTATCTCATAATAAAAATAAATTGATGGCAAAAGGTTCTTATCATTTGATGCATTTGCGTTAACTGATAAAAGGCCAAAAATCACAAAAAAAAGGAAATCTAGAGCAATCAACTGAAATGCCAGCTTCATGCTTCATATGCCATCCTCTTGCTCCCGCTCGCCCCCCTCTCCCATTGCAATTCACTTTAACTTACTATGAACTTCTTCATTTTCTGTTTCATTCGCACAGTTACAATGACGAAACAAATCGAGCATCACGCTATTGCCGTCCCCAAGTGATAACATTGGCCTCCAAAGCCATGGTCAATAATGCCCAAATGTCCTCCGCCAACGCCAATGCCGCCGCCTCGGCTAAAACGGGAGCCACACCACTTGGTGTTGGCAGTCGTTCGGGACGCAGTTACCTGGAGCGTATGGCCTCGGCTCCATTATTCAACCAACAACCAAAATCATGTCTCATACGTAAATCCTGCCTACATAAGCCAACAATATCAACAACAGATGCTTCTGATTCCATAAAAGATCCCGTATCCACGGATTGCGATGTCACTGATCACAGTAGCTGCACCACCAACACCACCAACAACAACAGCAACAGCAACGATGCCAATGGACTACAGAATCATCATCATCATCATCATCATCATCATCATCAACATCATCAGCAACAACATCATCATGGCGAACAGTGGTAAGTCTAATCAAATTTCATCGATTGAGTAATATGAATCTACTATATAGACCACAAATTGAACTACATTTAGGATTTCGTGGTTAAATAAAAAAAGTTATAACTATTGACAAAGTGAGAAAGTGAAAATGTATCTCATCTGGTCACAAAAACAAAAGGAAACGGATACAGATTTTTCTATTAGCAATTAACCATCTAGTATAATCCTTTATAGATCATTTACGATCACAAATCTCTAAACATTTCTCTTGGCAGTCATACAAAACCCAAGCAAGATACAAACAAGACCAAAAGACGTCATTAGGGCCTAGAATATATACATATGTCTATATAGTATAGCCTCAGCTCACATATGTCGGTCGTTTGCTTTTTTTGGGGTTAAATAGAAAACGAAAATTGCACACACAAAATCATAAAATCATATACTAAGATTGTGTTCTGTAGTCATCTAATTTTAAATATTTAAAGAGCTCAATGCAGTTTTTATCTAAACGAAAAGCCACAAAATAAAAACACGCCACCCTGCCTAGATATATAGTATTAATCAGATAAAACAAAAATATAACCGCACAAAATATTAAGACCAAAAAAAAATAAGGCGCCATTCTCCCATTTCTGATTTCGCTTTCTATATAGATACACACAAACACATATGTATACTATATCCATATAGTATCTGTATCTGTATCTGTATATCGAAAGCGTTAACATTTCTTTTACTGGAATTATTATTGAGATATATAAGCTTTTGCACTTGCCAAATGATTGCATTTTAATGTGACATTTCCTATGGAATATATCTCTATATACATATGTGATTCTGCAACTATATATATAGAGAGAGAGGGAGATAGAGAGATTTTGCTAACCATTTACGTCGAAAGGCAGAGAAAACTATTTTTGTCTAGACTTGGGCTTGAAAGGAGTATATTGACTCAGACTAAAACAAATACCAACAAATCTCACGTAATATTACATTGACAATGTAACTCGTCAGTCAGTTGGTCTGCGGTTAACACGCCCTCCCTTTAAAATACACTGCAAGAAACACTTTGTCCTTAAGTTTCTGTCAAGCTTAGCCAGGATTCAGGATTAAGTAACACAAATTTCAATTGACTAAACATCAATCATAAATATTGAAATGTCAAAGACAAGCAGAAAGAAAAGGCATTTCAAAACAACTTTCCTAATTATCCTATATATGAATATATATGTATGTACATTGTATGTATGTGTACCCACTCATTCATACGTCAAGATCGGTGGTACGTTACGGCCCGGTCACGTCAAGGCCAATGAAATATATGACTAAACATTAGCCTAGAGACGTGATCTCAAAACGAGATAATGTGTTCTTCAATCATTTCTTTTTTCGGGTGTAAAGCAGAAATACGTATGTATATATTTATTTCAACATTACATGCCTTGTATATAGACATTAGATTATATATACATATATATATTTGTATAGAAAGAGAAAGAGTCTGGGGTGCTGCTGCTGCCTCTGTTCATGCACTCATCACGTGTAAGACGCCCGGCAATTGAATTTGTGGCGCGAGATGTAAAAATGTTGGCGCACATCACATTAGCGCAAAAAGATTTCAAATATTTCGTATATAGATAGATTTTACTTTTATTAAAAGGTAAATTATATTTAGGAAAGAGAACAGAACAGAAAGTGAGACACACACAGAGAGGGGAGAGAAAGAGAAAGATAACAAACGGAAAGCACCTTGTCAATAAAGAAAGCTGTCAGAAGGTTGTCAGTTTGTTGTAAAGGTCAACCGGTTGACCATCAGATGTTTAATTAAAACAAGGTCTTTTCCCCCTTCCCCGCCTCTTTTAATACATATAAGTTGTATCTATAGCAAGTTTATTGACTTGAGGAAATTAGTTCCTCTCCCTCGACAAAAAAAAAAAAATCTTACAATTTAGTAGCCTTGAGTAATTGGGTTGAAAAACTTTTAGCAACAAAATTTGTTCGATGCTGTAAAGCTTTCTATATATGTATCTGTATCTCAAAAAGGTATTCGGTCTTGGGGAGGTGGTGGGGGGGGGGGGGAATACCTTACGAATAAAACTTAAAACTTGTTTCGCTTCCCGTTTGTTTGTTTCGTTAACCATAAAAGTGCATTGCATATTAAACACTTAATATTTATAGCCTTCAAACCGGACCCCAAAAAAAGTGTAAAATGAAAATACATTTAAAATGCAATTCACACAAAAAAAAAAAAAATTAATATATACGAAAAAAGCCCAAAAAAAAAAAAAAAAAAACGTTAAAGAAATGAAATGACAACTTGAAGTAAGTTGAAAACTCGTTTTGATTTTTTCCATTTTTATTTTTGTGGCCTAAATGTTAATATCTGAGAGTGTGTGAACTCTTTCCAATAGTTGACACGTTGCAGGAACAGCCAAGAGACCAGACTTCAGACCAGTCTGTGGTCTCTTTTAAGGCCCACACTTGCGGGCCAAACCGAAAACCTGTTAAAGAAAATGCATCTAGTCGGTAGATAGAGGTGGCTAGCTAGGTAGATGGGTGTAGGTAGCCAGCTAGCCTACCTAGTAGGTAGGTAGGTAGGAGAGAGCATGCCTTCAATGCGTGATCGTTGTCGTCGTCGCCGTCGTCTACATTGCGATTGTCGTTAGCCGGGTGGTGGTGGTGCGATCGCCAGATCGGCGGATCCGGCGCTGTGTGTGTATATTGTTTGATAAACAGACCCAATCGACATGGCCTGGCAATACAAATTGTTGGCTATTTGTACATAGACTGATGTGTGTCCAACTGTGTCTGTGTATAGATTCTTCTCCCTCCCCATCCATCCTCTTTCCCATCTTGGTTTTATTTGCAAATCCATTAAATGCTCTTTGCCTTTTGGCGGAAACTTTTCAACTGAACGTACCGATTCCATCCGATCGAGCCCCCTCTTTAACCTCGTTCATATCAAAATCGCATTGTTAAATTTAGTCGCTGTATCTTATCGTTTCTATAATGGGGTCTAGTCACAAATATCAATAACTTTATGAGGTTATTTATTATGGAATCATAAATTATGAATGATTTCTATAAAATAATGCAATATGTGAGCATAAATTCGTATTCATTTTTGAGATGTATGATGAAATGGCAAAAGGTTTCGCCTAAATTGATGAAAATATCCAATTCAAAAAATTAAAAGTTATTTGGCTAAGCCAAATTCTCTAATAAAAACTTTGTATATATTGGATACATTTTGATAAATTTCAATTATCCTTATAAAAACCAATCATTTCTATCCAAACGTATCGTTTCTTCAAAGTCAATTAAAGCTGATTTATCCGAACATATAGTCATTCGCTTCGGATAAGTCGAAAATTGGATGCTTCAGAGTCCATTAAAATGAATTTCCTCTGTATTTTATGTTCCCAATAAGGATTTCCACATTCATTTCGAGTCATCCTCATCATCATCATCACTTTGATTTGTGTTATTGGCACTTTTTTTCCTATTTTTATAAGACATTCTTGGTCCATATACATATCTTTAAAGAGATGATCCCTATATAAGATATAAACCATATTTTGTCTTTTTTTCTCATCACATGTTATCTCAAGAGATCAAAATATGGGTGTGTTTTATTTACATTGCTATGAAAATGGAAATGAACCAAATTTCGTGGGTGAAGATTGGTAAGACAAGAAAAAAAAAAAGTAGGTGTGAATTTTTCCCCAAAAACAAAAATAATAAAAATTGAAAAGAAAATAAAGGCGATTTTGCCAGAATTTTTGCTTGCTTTTTGGATACGTGTGGCTACAAAAATAGACCCATACACAATATTTTTTCGACTTTTCCATGGGGGGGGTATTATGATAATGACGCAAACCAAAAAAAAAAACAACGAGTAGTCCAGAAAAAGACACAGAGAGAGAGAGAGAAAAGCCAAGGAATGTGTGGAAAATACTTGCATATTCATTTCCCTAAAGTTGACATTCAGAGTGTTAATTAGCTTCCGTTTTTTGCAAAAATGCATTGAGAACAACGCAGTTTCTAAACTAAATACCAAAACAAAACCATAAAATACTGATCAGCATAAAAATAGAAATCCTGCTAAAGTCATTGACCAAAAAACAAAAAAAAGCATAGAAAAATAAACATGAAATTTTTTGTCTGGCGGGGGTGGAGGAGGTCAATTTGTGGTAATAAAAAATATGCACTCAGAATATTGATAAAGCCAGGTTCAAGGTTATTTCTATATATATATAATTTCTTTAATTTATTTCTTATAGTCGCGGCCCCAAGAAACATGTGATCTTTGCCGATGATGAGGGCCTATCATTAACCGAGGTTCGCGTTATGTCAGAACCATCAAATGTTCCACCTTATTGGAGCATGAAATTCTTGGAACAAATTACCCAAGGTCTGGTTAGTCCACATCCGCCAGATCAATGGACCGTTGACTTCAAACAGCCAGCATCCGATTATCTTAGCTTTAGGTAAGTTACATAAGTTACATCAAATCGATGTGAATTCAATGTAATTGTTGTTATAGACAAAAGATCGAAAAGGATTTCGTTTCGCTGGAGAATGTCATTGTCAAGGATGAGGAATCGATTGTGGTGGGCACAATAAAAGTGAAAAACATTGATTTCCAAAAGGAGATCATTGTGCGTGTCACCTGGGATGATTGGAAGAGTCAACAGGATATATTTTGTACATTTGCCCGGGCCTATGGACCGACCACATGTGCCCATGTCGTCTTCGATACATTCTCCTTTAAGATAACTCTGCCGCCATCGTCCAAACGTTTGGAATTCTGCATATGCTATCGTACCAATGATATGGAATACTGGGATAATAATGATGTGAGTTTATATTGATTGCATTATTTTTGGAACATTTACTAATCTTTGGTTTTGTTTTGTTTCTCTTGTCCTTAGGGTAAAAATTATACAATCAGCAAGCGTTCGCCATTCTATTACAATGCCTTGTCGCCCTATGATAAGGGGCAAAATCGTAACTCCAGTCAACAAATGCGTTCTACCTTAACCGATGCCTTGTCCAAGGCTCAGGAATCGAATGGCTGGAGTGCCGGTGATACAAATACACCATATTGGTAGGATCAATCCAATCCAATCCCGTCAACCAAGAGAGACACAATTTTCTCATTTTGTTAGATAGAAAACCCAATGAACAGAGAGAGTGTAAAGATTTGTTTTACTATATATGTATATACATATATATTGTAAATAGGGCTGATGGCTTGATTATGGTTCAAATTCTAGAGGACTAAACTATAAAAAGAACCCAAAATTTGCATACATATAGAGCCAAAATCATAGTGATCCTTTGCATATAGCCCTGATTGTATGTATGTGCCATTTGACTTGAGGTTTTGACTACTTTTCGAACAACCCCGAGTTATTTTTTCCCTTTAGCCCCCCTTTACCCGCAACCCTTTTAACATTTTACCAATTTCTTTTAATTTCCTTTTTTTTTTTATTTTGTCAATGATATTTTTGTGTTTTGACCATTTGAAGGATAAATGTCTGTCTGATGTGTAAACAAAATCCTGTATACTTGTGTGATTGTCTTTGAAAATATACTATATATCTCTACATGTATAATAACTGATATTAGGTTTAAAATAACAAACAAAAAACGACAAAAAATAAAAATAAACAAACAAAAAACACTTTCTAAGGCGTGAGATCTAATCCAAGCAAACCATTGTTTCGAAATTTTCAATTCATTTAAACACAAACAAACACACACACACACATGAATTAACAATTGAAAAAAAAAACAATTTTTAATTTTGATTTTGTTAGTTTTTAAGTACGAAACAAAAACATTGTAACTATTATCTATTATATTTTTTTATGATTTGGTTTATTTGAAACGCTAAGACTGAAATGGACTTGTTATGGAAAAAGAATCAAACACGCCCCCAATAAATAAAATATAAAAAAAGAAAACTAAAAACAACTATCATCACATGGAAATACTATATATTGTAGTCCATATATCCTCCCAGACTAGTAGATTCTAAGTGAAATTTGTACATAATAAAAACAAAAACAAAAACCGCACATATACCAGAAAATTGCCTGTTAAATACATTTATATACCTAATAAACACTTAGCCATTAGTCCTTAGAGGTTATTTAGTTAGTAAGTCCCCAATTTTCCCAAACCCTCAACCCTCTTTCCCTTCAATTCTACGTAAAACAGCAAAAACTCTTTATATATATACATACACATACATATATACAAAAAGGGATTGATTCGCCTTTTTTATGATTATTTAGTTTTTAGTCAACAACAAAATTATGACAAAAGGAGCCATTTACTATTATATTATTATAGTGCGCTCATCTCGCTCATAATTAAATAAATATTTTTTGAAAAGAAAAATTTTGTGTTGATTTATTGGAATTTATTGAAAAACTCTTTCAGAATCCATTCCGTCTGTATAAGCAAGTAAATCTCAGTGGCTATAAAATCTAGAGTCATGATATTTCCTACTTAAACTCTTGAAATATTCACGCAAATCAAGTTCAATTCAAATTTTCCACACGCCCCCTTCAGCCACCTTAATTTGAAATGAAGTAAGTAAGTCGACTCGCCGACAAAGGGGCGTGGCCAAATCCAAATCCTGTCTCTAGCTGCAATAGTTTTTGAGATAAACGTTTTTTTTTTGTTGAATTGCGGGGGCGGAAAAGGGCGTGGCAAAAATTTGAAATAAACTTGATCACTCTACATACTACATGAGCCTACATTCCAAATTTGGTGGCTTTATCTCTTATAGTCTCCGAGAACTAGGCGTTCATACAGACGGACAGACGGACATGGCTAGATCGACCAAGCTGTTGATACTGATCAAGAATATATATACTTTATGGGGTCGGAAAAGCTTCCTTCTGCATGTTACATACATTTTGGCGACTTTAATATACCATTTCACCCTATGGGTGCATGGTATAATAAAATGGCATCCTTTTTTAGCCGCTACTGTAAATCCAGGGTTGCCAACAAATCAACATCTTCTTAAGTTCTCTTCATGCTCTCTTGAATATGAGTGAGAAAGAAATAGTGAGTGAAAGTAAGCTAGAAAGTTAAGTGGAACACATACGGTCAGTGTGATATAAAAGGACTTCAAATATGAAATAATCTTCTGTCTAGATCCGTTTGTATCTATATTATTTGCCTAATCTTGGATACAGTGGTAGTTAATCCTAACAGTGCTTCATCTCAAAAGTATGCTATAGAATATATAAATGCCTTTACAAGCTTGGTACGAACTTGGCACTTTTTGATTTCCTTTGCGATATATGTATGTATGTATGATTAGATCATCGTCTTCATATTTGATTTGATGGTTGTCTCTAGACATTGAACATTTGTTAAACTCTTGAATTTCTGCTCAAAGTATAGAAACTTTCTTAAGCTCAAAGTTGTCTCAGTTTTAATTAGCTATATACACTTCGATGTCCTATAGTTAAGTTGATATTTCCATGTCGATATACAGAACAAACTGTGCTTATCAAAATGTATAAAAAAAAGAATTATTAGCCATTTAAATCTTATAAGCAATTTGTTTTCAGATTGAACTTTGAACATTTACTCAATCAAAAGGTTATCGCATATGACGACTTCTTCCAAGACCCTTTACTAGGTATATATAGATTAGGTTTGCAATCATCAAAGTATCACATAGAAGCCAATTCCGAAAATCGAATGCAAGTTGAAACACAATTGGCAAAGTATTTTTGTTTATAATTTAATTTATTCAGAGTGCTTTGGGTGAATTTGTTTTTTTTTTTTTTTGATTTGCCTAGCGACACTTGAAATAACATAATATCATATTCGCATGTCCAACATGTATTAGGGGCGGGGGCGGGGCAGGGACTGGGGGGTAAAGGCAATTAGGGACGAAGGAGGAAACAACATACAATTGAACCTTGCTAAACAATTGTTTTAAATATATGTAAGTGTATATAGAATAGTATATATATATATGTGTGTGTGGGTGTGTGTGTGTGTGTTGTGTATATGTAGAATAAAGCTTAAAAGTTGGAATACTTTGAACTTGAGTGTAGTTTAGTTAACATATAGAAAATAAAGTTTTCAAGAATGTTGTTTCATTATTTTCCATTCAACAGAGTTTCGAGCTAAGCTGAGTGAAATCAAATGCAATTGAAGATGTATGTAGATTTGTTATGGAATGTCCACCTGACATTTAAGCAACGAAAAGATTGTAATTAGTTTAAACACGTAAGAACATTTACACTATAGCCATATATGTATACATATATATATACACATATATATACACACACGCACATATATATATATATGTATATATATAAAAAAAATAAAGATTTTTAACAGAGAGAAAATCATAAACATAAATTTAGCATTGACAATTGTTTTTTAAAGCCCTGTTGATGTTGTCCCACCCCACGATATAATGATCCTGCTGCCGATTGGGATTTGAGTCAGCAGGCTAACTACAGCTCTCTGGCGTCTTAAACTACTAAACAGAATTGAGTTTTCCGTGGCATGGGATTTAATAGTTTTCTCTGTTCGATTAGTGTTGCTTTCCCTCCTTCTCCAATTTGGCCTTCAGGCTAGCTGGGGCCTCTGGTGGTGGTGGGCGGGGGAATGCCCAAAGCGACCTTAACACCATCATAGATGAACCATTGCAGGGCGGTGAGTGTACCAATCATAATGATACGTGGAGTCAAGCCATTCCACATGCCCATGAAGCCCAATGACTTGGCAACGCCCAAGGCGCTGGCACCCTTGGTCTGATTCAATTTGGATACAACCACATCAGCGGGATGCGAGACAATGGCGCAGAAGACACCAGCAATATAACCAGCAGCAAATGTAACAATCAGCTGTTCACCCTTGGTGCAATCAGTACGGGGCTTGGGCACAACATATCTAAATAGATAACACAAGAAAATCAATTATATAGATAAACAAAAATATGCACGTGCACGAGATTTGAAGCTCGATTCTTACATAAGTTTCATCTAACTTACTTGTACAACAGCTCCACGGTACGCTCAAAGCAGGCGAACTTCATCATGGTGTAGGGAATTTGACGCATCCACAATGGCACGAGACCCTTGTAGAAGGCATTGATACCCTCCTCCTTCAACATCTTGGGCACAGCCTCACGGAAGGTGTTGGCAAAGCCGGGAACAGTTTGAATTTTCACCTTGGCGGCTTCGAATGGAGCCAATGCAATATCAGCAAAGAATTCAGCCGAAGCTGAGGCAGCCAAATACAACGAGGTGCGGTAGAGATAGGCATTCTCTTCGCCCAAAAGGTTGGCATACTTTACTTTGAACACTTCATACAGACCGAACTTGCACAGACCCTAGAAGCAGCACACAGGGATGGATAGAAAGAGACGGCGGTGGAGGATTAGAAAAATGTAATTAGGGTTATCAGTAGACACATCACGTCAAATATTATATTATGCAATAATCTGGTATTACACTTACCTGAGCAGAATAACCCAAGAGTGTGGGGAACCAGCCCTTGGCCAGACCACGAGCGCCCTCCTCAGCGACGGTGACCTTAAAGCCATGGAACAAATTCTTGTATTTAGCCTGATCGACCTGCAAGCGGCATTTGACCAAATCCAATGGCACAACAAAAGTGTGTGTGGTACCGCAGCTCAAGATGCCACCAATACCGCATAGGGCGAAATATTTATTGCTACCAAATTCACATGAATCCGTGGGTGCCACAGCGGCAGCGGCGGCAATCTCTCGTCCTTCCACTGGACTGCGATTCAGAGACAATGTCGTATTATCGCTGCCAGCGCATTCCACACGGCTGAATGGACCACGGAATGGTGAGTTCTTGGCGGATTCATAAAAATACGAGAACATCTCGGAGTTTTGTTGTTGTTGTCTTTCACAAGAGGGAGAGGATCAACTGCAAATAGAAAAGAGCAAAAGCAAAGTTAGATGATTACCAAGAAAGAGAGAGAGAGAGGGTGAAAGGTGCAGGGGTTGGAGGGTGGAGACTAAGTATATGTGTTAGCCATGTGCCCCAGTCTATCTAATTTAATCAGCTGAGTTTTCCTTGTTGCCCCGTGCATGGTCTCTCTTTCTATCTCATTCGCCTTGGCCTGGGTTCCGTTGTCGTTGTCGTCGGCGAGCTGGCTCTCTCTCGCACTTGCTGGCCATTTTTCTAGG
This sequence comes from Drosophila equinoxialis, assembly GCA_018150345.1. Taxonomy (NCBI): domain Eukaryota; kingdom Metazoa; phylum Arthropoda; class Insecta; order Diptera; family Drosophilidae; genus Drosophila; species Drosophila equinoxialis. The sequence continues at coordinate 1,995,877 of JAECWI010000868.1, read as the reverse complement.
TTACATAATGACGTGCCAAACACACACACACTCGCACACGGCAAAGAGGAAATCACCTTGCCAATTTTTTACTTACACCTACAAAATTTACGCACAATAACGAAACAATCACAAATAATTAAATATTATAAAAGACAAAATCTTTTACATTATTAAAAATTTTGTACTTTTCACGTGACTGCGTTCGATTTTGAATTGAGTGTTTTTTTTGATCGAAGAAGCGGCAAATTTTTTTCGATTTGTTAACGCCAACTGAGACTTAAAATGTCTAACTAATTATTATGTTTCAGTTAATTTACTGATTTGCAGTTTACGTATGATATAAATTAAATTGAAATAATTATGCAACTTACAAAAAATTTTGTCAGCAACAGCAACTTTTTCGCGTGCCCGTGGCGGAGAGAACTTAGCAAGTGTGCCCAGATAAACGAGGGTGTGCGAAAGTGTAAGTGTGACCAGTGAGGCCGTTTTCCCCAGGCCATTCTTCCGCACCCTTAGGACTATTACTCGCACCCTTAGGACTATTACTCGCACCCTTAGCACTATTACTCGCACCCTTAGGATTATTGCCGGTTCGGCGCCAACGAATTACCCAATAAACATTCGGAAGGATGATCCTGTAAGATTGTGGGGAGTTTTGTGTTTAAGCGCGTTTCGTTTTGTTTTGGTTTTGTCTATTTGATAAATTCTAACTAAAAGTCCCTCGACTTGTTATACTATATATGTACACACATAATCATTCATAGTGCAGGTTCAAAATGGATGAGTCAATGAATGATGATCATTCGCCGGAGGCAAAAAAATACAAGGATCTTTCTTGGGATAATGATGAAATGCAAATAGACGAGGTGTCCGCCAATGTGGATGTCATAGCAGAATCGGAGGTTGAAAGTGAAGTAACTGATTGTGAGACTGCATCACAGAGTAAGGTGGTGGAAGAAGACATTGCTCCATATTCGGAATCCTCTGATGAAGCGATGAAAACAAAGATTGATGTAGAGGCCAAGAAGGAGAAAGAACGCGTTACCTTTGGAACCAATAAGCTGCATTGGAAATGGAATTTGCGAGTCCTCATTTCCAATTTGTATATGCAGAGCGAGAGGCGTTTGCCGGGTGCCTTAGCGCCCAGATGCCTGCATAATACCAGTCAATGTGTTAGCCAACATCGCTGTGCCAAGCTGCCCGATGCACCGAATTTCTTGAGTGCCCAAGCCTTGAGGAACACCCTGAACGGTCAGCACTATGACACCTTCTTGGATATTATAGAGCGCATGATTCTGCAGGGTGTATATCCGGGTGAAGGTGTTCCCGATCGTCTCATTGACATGGCCATGGTAAGATACCAAGCCAATCGAATCGAATTCCTTTTTTAACAAATGATTATATCGATCTTCTTTCAGATTCTTACCGCCAAAGGCATGACCATTAATGAGCTTGCAGGTGTTTATAAAAAACTTATACGGACATTTTATCTCTTTGTGGATGCTTTTCCACCATGTTGGACGGCCCTGCGACCATATTATCTTAACCTGTTGGGCGTACCAGAAAAAAAAAACACGTGAAAAATGTTCCGATGCATCACCACAAAAACTGGTGTTTTATTTGAATTTACTGGAAGAGATAATACCGGAATGCAGTGATGAAGCGATGGGGGAACTAACTAAATTCTATCAGAAACATGTCTACGATTTCTCGGAGGAAGAGAATGCCGATATGTCCCAGGAGACCGCCTTTTTGCGTCATGTACAGGAATATGATTGGCTAAGTGGTAAATTGTGTTTGGATGATTTCAACACATTGGATGCCCCAGTGCGTCTGGCAAGAGTTTTCGATGTCCTGAACATGTTAACTTGGGTACTGGAAATGGAATTCCTTTCGTGGCTAGATCACAATCGTTTACGGCAATCAAGTCCGCAGATATTCGAAGAGGATACTAAACCATTTGCTGCTCTAGTCTTTGATATGGATAGCACAATGCGTCTAAGTGATCTGATGCGTCAGGTGATGCGTTTATATGGCCAATGTGTGAACAAATCCTTATATGCGGATCGTTTAAATATACTGCAGGTAATCGGTAATCTTTCTCCAATTACATCTTCTTTACAGTTGAATTGAATTGAGTTTTGTCTATTTTTGTAGCGTTTGATATCCCTCATCATGGAGATCAGTAATACTTCAGAGATTATGTATGAGGACAATGCGGCCATCTATCCCAATTTGGGACCGTTGACCAAACGGCTTATTGGCGACTTCTTTAAGATTTTCAAAACAAAGAATCCCAGTCATATAAGTAAATATTTGAAGACTATTACCCAATTGGATCAACCATATGTACGCTTTGAGTTCACCGATAATTTTCTAAGTTTGTTTTACTACACCAAAGGCCTGCCCTTTGGTCCGGAGAAGGTGTGCGAAGAGTTCAAATCCAGGCAATGGCTTAGATACAAATCCAAGAGAGAAATTGGCAACGATATTCATGACGACGACGACGAGGACGACGACGACGAAGACGATGAGCAGCTTTCACGTGAAGATTATCTTGAGATTTTGCTAAATGCCTTGAAAGACTATTGCGAATGGTTGAATTTGGCTTTGTTTTGGAAATATCTCAAAACGAAAGAGCAAGTGCCACAGCTACAGACTACATCCGCCAGTGCATTGTCTACTCCCGTGGGCATAGTAACTGGAGATGTGGGCAAAGTGTTCATGCTCGACGAAATGGAAAAGGAGGTCCATACCTGGAAACGGCGCATGAATACCAAAACGTTGATTGCCAAACCCAAAGTCAATTTGCCAGTGGCCAGAATCAATGTGGCCATCATGTGTGTGCGCTATGGCGATGATGTGCGTCAATTGCGTTATCTAAGACGCTTGCTAGAGAGTGAGGTGTCCGACCAACTAGATGTCACCGATTGGCTAATATATCTGGATGATTTCCTTGGCGAGGACACACCGCCGGAGCCAAAGAGTGCTAAGCAGACCACGTCGACAAAGTCTTGGGAAACTGATACATCGGAGACGGATTAGCATTAATTTATTGAAACCAAAAACAAACGCCGAACGGATGTACATATATCCTTGCCAAAAGAAAGTAAAACCCTCGAAAATGTGGTTTATATAATGATTATCATTCTCATACTATCATCTCCAATGATATATTCTCTATATGTTTATGTAATATAAGAAACAAAGAATTATGTTTTTCTGTTTTAAAACCTCTTTTCCCCATTGAATAAGTAAGTCCATATTTTAATTTCCCATTTCTTTTACTTTTCGTTCTTTTGTGATTTCTTTTTTTTGTTCTCTTTTTGCAAATATATATTTATATATTGTTCTTCTTTTGTTTTTGTTTTATGCTTGGTTGTTGTTGGTTTGTAACTAAATACACAATTACATACACATTTACATATAAATACAGCTACTACACGGCATGTACGTACATACATACATTCAGAAATATATATATATATAGATGTATATAAATTATACAATATTATCGCGTTTTTACTTTTTTTTTAATTTTTAAAAGCTTTGCGCTTCTCTTGGTTTCTTTTTGTTTCTGTCCTTTCTACTAAGTTTCGTTTTTTATTTTGTCTTTGTTCATTTTATGTCTAAATTCTTGTTTATTCAGTTTTTGTTTTCACATCCAGCTAGTTGTTGTTGTTGTTTTTCATTTTTAAATTAGGCCACTTAAATGCTAATCTCACTACAAATCTTTTATATATATATCTATATATATATATTTTTTATTTTTGTCTAAAAATATACATGAAATTTGTTATAATTTTTGTTTGTTTTTAGTTTTTTTTTTTTTTCATAAAAAGTAGGGCGAAAAATAGTTAAAAGTAAAGGAGAGATTTGTTTTGTTTTGCTTTTTTTAGAAGGATTTGATGGGAAGATATAGGGAAAAGCTTTGCTCTCTGTTTTATGTGAAGAACGAAGATTCGTGAGGAAAACATAAAGGAAAAGCTAATGTTTTGTTGTTGTTTGTATAAACTTGCAGAGGACTCAATATCTTTAAGTAAATAATAACCTATCCTAAAACAGTGTTTCCTTTAAAATATCTCTATATATGTATATGAAAATGTTATATTTTAAAATCATTTGGATCGGATTCATTGAGAGAAATAAAACTTTTTAAATAAAATGTTGTTAAAAGATGTTTCTACTGGACATCAGATGGAACCAATCTTGGATGAGTTATCTCAACTAGAAATCAGATCGGACTATAATATCTTAGTTACTAGCTAAGTAAATCTCATATGTTAATGGTTACTGTCACATTTACAATTTAAATTCAATTCAATCTCTTAATTTAAAATTTGGAAAATGTTTTGTTTTTCTTTCTGCAAGGTTATAGAAAGTTTGGCTTGGCCAAAACTATTGAATTTGCTTGATACTCTAGTTTAAAAACGTTTTGTTCTGATCTCTATGTACGAAAAAAAAAACACGGATGTTTAAGCCATTATTTAGAATATTTAGCTGTTAGCTTGGATTACATTTAGTTTCTGTTTCTACAATTCTAGATACCTTTCGTTTGTTTAATGTTTAACTCTACACATTTATCAACATTTATTTCTCATATATATACATTATTACATATATATAAGATATTGGTTTTTCGTTCATGAACTTTAATCCTAGCCCCACCTGATTTTCCAAAATTATATCGTATACATATGATGTTTGTTTCCCCCCCTCTTCCTGTGCTGCTCCTCTCTTCTTTTGTTGCGCTTTTTTCGAATCTATATATAGGAACTTTATGCGAAATAAATGAAAAATTACATAAAATGAAACAAAATAATAAAAAATAGAACAAAATTGGAGAATATATATATATGTACATACACATCAGATATTCATAGATATATGTATATTAATTAATTTAAAAAATTCAGTCTGGCAGGCTGTTTTGTCTGTGTGTGAGTTGTGCGAAAGGGGAGAGGGGGTTGTGGTTTTTGTTACAAAATAATCAGCAAATAAAACTAATCACATAAAGATTTTTCGAAAATATATTGTATATATAATTTTCTTTTTACTTTTTTTGCATTTTGTTTGTTTTTTTTTTTCGTTCTTTTCTCTCTCATTTCTTTTTACAAATTAGTTTAACTCTTCTCCACTCATTACTTTTCTCTCCACTTGCCTCTTCTTATCTTCGTTTATGGTTTTCCTCTTTTAAGTTTTTCTTTTATACATACAAAAATTGGAGTTGGGCTTTGTACAGAAACATGTTTGTTTGTATGTGTGTGTGTTGGTTTTTTCTCTTTTGATTTTCTATGTAGCATATATTTAATTAATTAATATTATTATTAGTTTTGTGTATTATTACTTCATTAACTAACATTTAGACAAAGGCTAACACATTTGACATTTTCTCGTTCTGTTTTGTTGCTGTTCGGTTTTTGAATGCCAATGTTTAAACTATTACAAACTAAAAATCAAATATAATTATTTAAAAGTATGTAAAATAAAATTAAACAAAACATTTGCTGCTTCTCTCCTTCTTTTCCTACTACTATGGCTCTCTAGGGACTATCAAATTATAAATTGATTTCTGCTTTTTTTTCTTCTTATGTTTTTGTTTGTTTTTATTATTATTATTAGTTTTTATTTTTGTTTTTGTATAGCTTAATTACTATTAGAATTTCTATTTTTTCTTTTAAATAATTACACTAAACAAAAAAGAGGGAAGATTGCCTTGTTCGGATTTTTCATCTCTTTCGCTTTTGTTTCTATTATTAAAATCAAAAAAAAAAAAAAAAAAAAAAAAACAAATTAAATTTGCATTAAACCCAAACGACCTACTTAAAGAAGAAGAACGCCCGTTTTACGAATTGGCGGCATTTACAAAGATTTAAAAACAAAGAAATCAATAAAATTATTTAGAAAAATGTTGTACGGTTGTTTTTTTTTTTTCTATTATTTAATTCCCCTTTTCTTTTTTTTTTTTTTGTAAAACAAACGAGCAACTTTGACTAAGTCAAGTCTTTACAACAATTCCACTTAAATGTTAAATGCTAAAAACAATTTGAAATTATATATATATATATATATATAAAAATTATATTCATTACGATTTAGGTAGTTGCCGAGGGTAAGGGGTAAGTTGGAGGTGCGCTGGCCCTTTTTGAAAATTGGCTTGTTTTTTTCTTGGGGTTTCTGTTTTTTTTTTTTTAGATTTAACCAACTTAAATGTAAATGACTTTTTTCTTTTACTCCTTCGATTATTGTTTTCTTTTTTTGTTTGTTGTTGATTCTATTATTTGTTGTTTTTTGTTATACTATAGCTTTACAGTTAGGTTTAAACACATGTAAGTAGTAGCAACGGGTTGGGGGGAGGTTGGGTGAGGGTGGAGATGTTGTGATTAAAATCTATTGCCTCGTGTGCGTAGTGTATAGAAGAAGGAAGGGAGGGTTGCATGAGGAGGAGGAGGAGGACGACGAGAATGATTAGTTCCTACTATAGATGCCTCCCAGGTTAAGTTAAAAGCTGAATTCTCTTTATGTGGCGACAAATCGAGCTATGCTATTCCAATTCTGTTCAGGATTCATGCGGTCTTTAGTCCCTCAATTCTCAATTGGTTAAGGTTTACTGGCTTGGATTGGCTGGCTGTTGCTGAAGCTGTTTCTCTTCTTTTAGAATTCTTGTTTAATTTGATTTTTGGATGCTATACACGTTAGTATATCTTCTTTTGGTTGGATATCCCGGGGGTATATAGTCACACGTTTAACTCTTTTTTTTTTTGTGTTTTTCTTTTTTAACAACAACAACAAATGTTCGCTACAATTAAACAACTAACAACAACGGTAAGCGTACACCACACACCCAAAAATTAATTAAAACACACAACGGGTATTCACTTGATGAGGCGATGGCTGCTGCTCCTCCTCCTTCTTGATTCCTGCATTAGCTGCTGCTGCTGCTGCTGGTGAGAGATGATGCGTCCTACTATCATTCCATTTCGGATTGAGGACATTTATTATCATTGCTGTCATCCTGCTGGTCCACCAGCTCCTCCTCCTCCTCCTCTTTGAGCATATACTCGAGGAGCAGCTGATCGACTCATCCTTCGCGTGATGTGGGTGTTGTCACTCCACCAGCTGCCACACCATTCGTTGGGGATTCGACTTTAATCACACCTAGATGTTGGAGCTCTTCACGCGTATGCTGAATACGTCCGACAACAACTCCGCCCATGGTCACAAAATTGCCATCAGCTGTTACGGCGCCCAATTGCATGGCATTGGAGAGATCACTCAAAGCGGCTACATTGCCAAGATGCAAATGCTGGTGCTGCTGTTGCTGCTGCTGATGTTGAGCCACTGTTGTGGTGGAAGGCAGAGTAGTTATAGTCACTCCTCGCTGATGCTCGCTGCTGCTGCTGCTGATGTGCTGCGAAGATGGAGGCGGAGGAGGTTGCTGCTGCTGCTGATAATGATGCTGCTGCTGCTGCTGGTGATGATGATGCTGCGGATGTTGATGATGCTGTTGCGGCTGTTGTTGTTGCTGCTGCTGCTGCTGTTGCTGGTGATGAGCCGCCAAAGCCATCCGTCCTAGTCACCCCTCCTCCTCCTCCGTTTTGATCTTGACAGGAACATAGACCTTGTCCATGACATGAATCTTTATGTGATTGTTGAGTGTACTCGATTGCCGGAATTGTTTTTGCATATTACGCACTCGAACGGCTTTTCACCTGCAAATGAGGCTGCGATTAGTTAAATGAACATAAAAATATATTACGGATGATATTGAGAAGTCATTCTCATTATCATTCCACAACAAAAGCTTAAATCTCTTGTAGTCATTCTCTCTCACCCGTATGGATTTTGACGTGATTCGCCAATGTGCTTAACTGACGGAAATGCTTGGGACAGTAGTTGCAATTGTAGGGCTTTTCGCCCGTATGGATCTTCAGGTGATTCGTTAGCGTTGACGATTGACGGAAAGTCTTATCACAAACGCTGCATTTATATGGTTTTTCGCCTGTGTGAATTTTCACATGATTGGTCAGTGTGCTCAGCTGGCGAAATCGTCGATCGCACACAGTGCAATGGAAGGGTTTATCCGGTTCACGTCCGCCGCTGCCGCTGCCGCCGCCGCCTCCTCCGACACCACCATTAGCAGCCGATGAGGAGCCATTACTGCCAGCCTCAGCCGCATGTTCGCCATGTCCATTGGTGGCCAAATAATGTTCACCCGGAATAGTCGGACTATGCGTTGCCAGATGCACAAGATGTGATGAGGGAGGCGGTTGCTGTTCGGCTGCAGCAGCCTGGGCGGCGGCTGCTTGGGCAGCGGCCATGGCTGCCGCTTGGGCGGCACTATGGGCACCTGGTGAAATACCAGCTAGATGCATATTGAAGGGTAACGTAATTTCTGTTGGTGGTGCCGTAGCTCCCGAGGGGGGTCCAGGCGCCTGCTGATGATGAGGATGCTGAGGATGTTGTTGCTGTTGCTGTTGCTGTTGTTGTTGTACATGGGCCTGGGATACGACAGTATTATCATTATTATTGTTGCTGGCAATTGTTGTCTGTGGCTGTGAGGTCACAATAACAATGTCACAATTGCTACTCATGGCCGTGGCAGCAGCATGGGCATGAGGCAAACTTTTGATATGCATCATAGGGAAGGAATATGGATTGTGGGGCTAAGAAACTCCAATCCGATCTAGCCAGTGAAAGGCTGGGATGGAGGGAGTGATGATGGTGATGATGGGGTTTCTCCTCCCCCTTTTCCTCTCTCGTCCTATCTCCCTCTCTCTCCCCCTTTATCTCTCTCTCTATGGGTTTTGTCGGGGGTCAATGTGGTGGTGGTGCTGATGCTTCTACTTGGTAGTTGCTACACTCGAAACGGGTTGGCAATGAAGAAAAATGAAGATCAAATACGGAGATGCTGCTGCTGCTGCTCACAACTGCCACGACTTGAAGATGATGATGATGGTCGGCAACATCTCGTTGTACCTAATCGAAGAAATAAAGGGGGAAGAAAGAGAGGAATAAGGTAAATAAGTTTGGCGGCTTCATCAGATGATTGTGTTGTTATGCAAAAATATGTGAGGAATTCCCCAACAACAAAACCAACAAAAAAATAAAGAGCAGCCAAAAAAAATTATAAATCTAAATTATTCAATAGTTGACATAGTTTCCATACTCTTCCCCTCCCCATCCCGTTAACAGCGAACACAAACGACTTAACCAACCAACCAAGCAACCATCACACCATCATTCCCTCTCGAAATTGTTCTGCATAAATTATAAAACACTCGTTTAATTTAGTTGGTTAACAAAATAGAAAAGATAACAAATATATGTAACTAAAAGAGCGTTAAAAATGGGAAACACTAAAACGCGCGCCCAAAAATTCAATGCATATAATTTGCAGGCTTTTTTCTTTTTTTTTTTTGATTTGGAGTGGAACCTGTCCTCATCTACTCACTTGCCCCACCTGGTCACCTCTTAACCCGCTCGCCACGCCACCCACCTGTCCGTCCCTATCGCCACCACCTCTTAAAATTCATGCATTGGCTCTCTCACTTACACACTCTCACACACACACACAAACACACATATGTACATATGTACATGTGGTTATTTTTTGACAGCGTGTTACTTTCTCGCGAATTACATGTGTTTTCAAAATATCGAGAAAAAAACTAACTCCAATTAGTGAAAGTTTCTTCTATCATACACTTACACACAAACATACGTACAGACACACACACACACACATACACACACGCAATGCACAATATGCAGGAATCCTGGCCAGAACTTCCTTGGCTTTTTTCAGTTTGGGCGCAAATCTTTATATTGTTTCTTTTGGTTAAAGATGTTTTTTTTTTTTTCGTTTTATTTTTCTCTTTCCCGTTCCCTTTCTCGATATTTGTTCGTGCTTCTCACCTTGTCGCCCTGCCCCCGTAACACGTTGCCTTACCCCCACTCAACCCCTCTTCGACCAATAAGCTACAACCACTTTCAGTGATGTCTCGTCACACACACACGCACACATATGCACGCGCGCACTCACACTTACACGCTCGTACACACACACACACATACAATTAGCTCTATGTAAAAGCTCGTTTGAGGTTAGGAGGCAACTCTTGGATATATTTTTTTGTGTCAATTTTCCCCCCTTTTACATCATTTTTCCCGCATTCGTTTGATATGTGGGAGCCGCACAAAATCCACACCTTTGACTCCGCTTGTTAACAAATTAATTGAAAAAACTAGGCTTTTTAATGCATTATTTTGTTGTTGTGTGTGTGTTTTTAACGTTTATTCGTTTATACATACTTATTTACAGTCACTGCTACTGCTGTTTATCAAAGTAGCATTCACTAGTCACAGTTTATCGATAACTTTGTCGAGTGTGAAATTATCGATGTTCAATTTTCGATAAGTATCGCATCTTTAAGTAAAAACAAGGCATATCGATATATCGAAGTGTGATTTATCGATTGTTTTGTGCACTATTTCCTTCTCGCTCTCTCTTACTATAGAATTTCAGAATTGTGCCGGAAAGTAAACGACTTGTTTTCATATTTTCTTATTTGGTTTTTTTTTTATTATTAAAAACAAATGCAAATTCGTTGCTTTATATTCGTGCGGTTCTTATAAAATTGTGCATACTCGTGACGATTGCTGATTGCCGTGCTGATTGTTGCCATTGTGCAGACTCAACTCGCTGTTCACTTTGTTTTTGTTGTAGTGTGGAGTATCATCAGCATCTGGAACACAACAACAAATACATTGGATACAAATTACCAGGTAAGCTCGTCATTTGGTTTTAGACATTACTACTTACTTGCAATTTGCACGGCCTTTTCGTTGCGGCACGATAGACCCATCCCATCGAGCATCTGCTGGACAAATCCTTTAGCTTCCGCTTCCTTTTTCTCTGCAACTGCCTGGACATGGGACTGGGCACGCTCTTCCATGGCCCTCAAATCTGCCTGCATCGCTTTTTTGCTACGCTCTACTACGGCATCCAGTGGATCATCGTACACTGTGTCCGGTTCAAAGGGATTGCTACTACCATTGCCATTGACGCCAGCTGAATTATGATTAGAATTTACTGAAGCTGTCGTCCGTTCATCCTCCTCGTTAGATCCAGTTGTGGTATTGGTTTTTGGGGCTCCATCTTCAATGTCGTCACGTGGTGTGGACACTGGTGTGGTGTGTGGATCTGCTTCACGGGCTGCTTTTATCTGAAACAGTGATGATATGTTCTCCTTGGCACCCAACATTTCACTGGAAATCTTATGGGTTACTGAATCCATGGCACGGCCCATCGAATCTTTGGTATCTGTGGCAGCTTTTGCTGCATTACTTCCAGCCTGCTCCACGGCATGAATGGCATCGCTGGCCATACGTTGGGCACCACGGCCAGCTGCTCCCATGGCATCGCCCATTGCATCCACAGCTCCTCGTGCTCCTGTCGCCATACGCTCACCAGCTGCCTCGACGGCATCTTTGGCTCCATTTGCTGCCCTTCGCATGGCTGTCTGAATCGATGATGCCTCTTGAGTGGCTTCTTTTTGGTATTCGCTTACTACCTTATCCACATGCTCTTCCATTTGAAGCATCAATTGCTCTTCATGGGAATCTTTCACTGCTTCCATCACCTCTTGTTGCTCTTGCTCTTCGTTCTCCTCCTCCTCCATGGAGCTTTTAAGGGGTGTATCGGGCATTTGTTCCTCTACCTTGGCGGTTACATCAATGCCATTGTTTATGAAACGTATTTCATTCACTTCTTTCTCACTATCCTGCGAATCCATGGTGGTGGTAATCTCTACGGCCAAATGTTCATCTTCTTCTGTAGGCGGCGTGGGCGTGGAAACTTGTATAGTGGCGGCTGCAGTGGCAGCATTGGAGGAAGCTATGGTTCTGGGATGCTCTTCCACTGTCTCCAAACTATCTACCAATTCCGGTGAAGTTCGCTCCAAATGATCATGATCCATGGCTGCCTCATAGGAGAAATTGCGTATTGGCGTCTTCTTAATAGTTGTCGGTGTACTGGAGCTACTACTTTCCGGATAGGGAGTATGTGGACGTAAATGTTTTGCCTCCTGACTGTCCTCACTTTGGTTCTTCTCTGGGTGAGGATTCGCTTCATCGAAATGTATTGTAGATTTTGCCGATTTTTGAGATTTCATGGAATTTGCTGTCGATTTACGGGGAGGCGATGGAGATATAGAGGGAGATTTAGTTGGTGGTGTAGGTAGCTTTGCCAGGGATTCCATAGTTTCAGCGGTTTGGTCATCAGGTGGAGCAGTTGGCTCCATGGGTGGAGCAGTTGGCTCCATGGGTGGAGATGGTTCTCTCTTGGGCGTCACTGCCACAGGATGGCTTACCTCTTTTACTTCTTGATGATCCTCCGCATGATCTTCTACTGGAGGTTCTGTCCCATTTTTCTGTGAGTTCTCTTCTTGATTTCCATTAACTTCCTCTTCCTTCTCCTTATCTTTGCTTTGCTCACTTTCATTTGTGATATGTTTTACAGCCTCTAAAGCGGCTCCAGTTGCCACTCCTGCGGCTGCTCCAGTACCAATAGCCTCTGCGACTGCTATTGACTGCCTCTCGTCCGGCTCCTCCACCACTTTTTGCTTTATTAGATTCCTTGCACTGGTCTTTCGAACTGGCTCTGCGGCATTACCATTTGCTTCTTGAGGCTGTAGAACGAAATTACGACTCGTGTGACGATGTGCTTCCGCCGTTCCCAATGCTGATCTGGGTATACCCTGCACCAGAACATGCTGATCCCCCACAGCAATGTCCAAGAGTCGAAGATTCTTAAATTTTGATATCTCCCGAAACGTTTTCAAATGATGTCCACTCTCCGAGAAGGTGGTGAAAAATTTATTTGCCTTACTCAGCACCGCGTAGAAGGAGAAACCCTTTAACAGCTTCCAAATGGGACCATTTTCTTCGCTGTCATAGTCATAGAAACGTTGAAAGACCAAACTCTTGTTTCTCACCGACTCGAAACTGCGATAGATATTGCCCACATTGGTTACTATATAAATCTCACTTGTCTTTGATATATGCATAAAGATGATCTGTTCCGTCTGGGAGAGATTTTTCTGTAGCTCCGTGAATTTGGGGAAAACAAATTCATTCAAACGTCCCGTGAGAAAGAGATTTCCACTAGCTGTCAATACCAAAGTTGATTCCGGGCCACAAGCAAACTGCTGAATTGTGGCATCCAACTTAATCTCCACCGGATGACCATCATAGTCCGATTCCAGTTCACCCAGCTGCTGATGATCATTTGAACCGCACCCAATTAAACGACCAGTTGCTAAATCAAATACAAGAAACTTTAGTTAAATAAATGAGTCTAGGATTAGAGTTTCTACTAACTGGTCATAACCACAAAATGTTCATTGCCCGCCTGCACGGTTATGAAGTTATCCGTCTCCTCGTTCTTCGATAGATAATCATCAAATTCCTCCAAACGAAAAGGTTTTCGTATTAGAAAACATTCCACCTGATCCACTTGGGCCGCTATAAAATGCTGTGCCACATGCGTGTCCATGGGAAAAATGTTGCGTCCCGTAAAGAAAATCTCATTTGAATCTAATTAAAGATTGAAAAAGTAATTAAGAATATGTTAGATCTTCAATTTAAAAACCTCTTTCACGATTTGTATATTATTTTTATTATATTATATATTACACAACAAGAACCACCAAGCAGACTTCGCTAAAGAATACACAGTTGTAACGGCCATACCATATCCTCAACGCTAAAAGTAGTTGGGAATTCAAACTACATGAAGCTAAAAAAGAACGGCAAAGCTGGCAACTGCAGATTCCACCTTTTTTATGTGGATACCCTTGGGCGCCATCAGAATTAGTGTGAAGGGCTTCGTCTTAACCAACTAATCGTTTTTTATGAAATCTGTAATATTTCAGTTTTGGATCTAGTAAAGTTTCGGCGTCAATTGAGATTCTGATAGTTCTCCTTTGGTCAAAGTTTACGATTCTAATTAATACTTTAAAAGTTTCTTTCTCAAGCTAAAACACAAAGGGAATTGAGTTCCACGTCGATTGAGGTCCTTTTTCTTTATCAAAATTGGATAAAAACTAGTTAGCTTTTTAGGAGTCTTAACCTCAAAGAGGTTAGTTTGAGGCAAAATATTTAATTCTTGCTATTCATTCTTTTTGTGTATTCATTCATTTGTCTTCTTGGTTTAAATTTGGCTTTAGGTTATCTTTTTTGATCAGTTTGATGGATGTCTAGACTTACGGGTTAGCATTACGGCCCAATTGTTACCAAAGGCGGCATCGCAAATCTTTAAGCCCAATGTTTTCAAGGCCTTAACGCATGTTGGTTTAGTGACTATGTCGCCGGTGTTGCTGTTGTTGTTATTGTTCTTGACGCTGCTGCTGCTGCTGCCATGTCCACCAATGCCCAACTGGCCATAGTGATTCTCGCCCCAAACAAATAGACGGCCAGATTCTGTAATTGATAAGAACGGTTTTTGGGACATTAACTTTTTGGCTTTTAGCTGTTGCTGCTGTAGTTTGTATTGTTGTTGTTGTTAGTTTAGTTTTTGTTTTGTTTTTTTTTTTTCCCCCGTTCCCCCGCATGTTAAATTTCTCTGACTTTTATTGATTGAGCTAACTCTCTGAATGTGGGTGGGTGTGTGTCCTGATGTGTGAGTGTATGTGTGTGTGTTTGTGACTGCCAATCCCTCAACTTCTCTGTTTAACCTGTCGCCTGCTTGGAAATTTCTCTTTCTCTCTGTTTTTATTTTTTTATTTCTCACTACTCTTTCTACGTTTCAATTACTAGTACGAACTTTGCTTTTCTTTCGATTCATTCGTGAGCTTGTTCCATATTTTCCCTTTTTTTATTTCTGTGACCTCATTATGTTTGGCTTAGCAGTGGTTTCGGTCATGGTGTTTATTCGGGGGTCAGTTAGTTTGGGTTTACTGGGATTGCTTTTCAGTTTGTTTTTTAAGCTTATATAACGACGGTATAAACCAAATGCTTAAATGCTTAAACCCATCACAAGCAGCTAATCAAATAATTCAGTCTAATCCTAAGAACCCACAGACTTGCATGTAATTGAATTTGAAAGCGAAAGGTTCATTTCTGCATTCCATCGTTCGTTACAAATTCCAAAAGTGGGTGGAAAGAAATTTAGCCGGACATGCAATCGACTACAAAATAGACCCGGCCAATTGACTACAACTTGACCACTTTGAAATATGCATGTAGAAAATGAAGAGGAGGGTGGCAGGGCCTAATACTCTTTGCAATACCCTTTGCCAAAAATCTAGTCCTTTCGCTTTTCAAACAGATGTTGAAGAGGTGCGCGGCACCAAGACAAAGCAAACATAATACAAATTGAAATCCAGTTTCTTGGCTTTTGGATTCAGATTTAACAGTGTTTCACAAATTTTGACAAATCATCATAGAGGCAAAATGTATTCACCGAAAATTACTAAAGTTTTGAAGCTGAATTATTATTTAACCAAATCCGATTAACTATAATATATAGTTTTAAGATCTGTCTTTGGTTTTTTGTTTAGCTTTAAGCTCAGTAGAGAGATTTTTGGAATAGAGAATCATGTAATTGAATAGATGATGATTATAATACTCTAGAGAATTTTAAAGTCTCCATAGCCTCGTCTAGCCTCTTAGATTAAACAAAAGCCTTCAAGGTTTCTAATTTTACTTAAGGGAGTTTTTTGTGAAAGTAGTCACTATAGTCCCCATTTGTGATCTCCGGTTATGATCTATAAAAAACTAATTGAAAGTTGGAAAAGTGAATTGATTATGCATAAAAATTCGTTGCAAATATTTGTAAGTGTATGTCGGTATTCGGTTTGACACTTTCTAGTATAAATGTGAGTGTGTGTGTGTCTTGTTAGCGGGTGACAAATTTGGGTCAATTGAATGAACTTTACCGCATATAACAGCACTTTGATGTGGACCGGATATCAAGCGTTTAACCGGATCATTTTTGATATAGAAATAACTTTGAGTATTTTCAGCCAAATGGGATTTGCCCAAGGTGAAAATGGCACCGCTGCTGGGTATATCCATGCTTTGTCAATGATTATGTGTTTCAGTTGCCGTTTCTGTTTTTTTTTTTTTAAACTTATTCAATGGCGAATTTTATTTGTGCGGCGTATTGATTTTAATTATTATCCTGGCTTTTGCATATTTAATGTGTGCTAGAATCATTATTTTATGGGCCAACACTGAAAACCCATTTCACAAATTGCGTGAGAGAGAATGAGGATAAAAAAAAAAAAAAAAAAAACAGTAATAATAATAATATAAAATATATACAAAAACAGCAACAATAACAACAACTTGGTGTTAACGGCGGTAAAACAAAAAACGAAACGAAAACTGCAATCGAGGGGCACACTTGTGGTCAGTTGAACAGTTGAAAGCGGACTGTGGTCAAGCCATAAGGTCTAAAAAGTGTTAGCCATAGTTCTAGCCATCAAGCACACTCACACACAAAATACGCGGGAGAGAGAGAGAGTGAGTTAGTGAGAGGAAACCAATAAAAACTCCGCCGACACGGGACCACCTACCCATTGTATGTGTGCCCACATAAGTATGCTATGAAAAACGAGTCTTGTGCCTGAGTCACCCTACCAACAATACAACTAGCAACTACTATATACAATCAACTCGACCGGCAATTGGTGCCAAGTTAAGTTATTCCAAAAGCCAAAAATAAAAGAAGTATGAGTATTTTTGTGGCAGATTGGGAATGGTGCGAAAGAGTGCGAATTGGCTCACCTTTTCCCCTTAACTATTTATGGCATTTCTCTGACTAATGTGTTGTTTCATTCGAGTGCTGTGTGTGTGTGTGTGTAACACACACAGAAATATATAAATTACGTTAAAAACCAGAGGGCCGGGGTTAACTTCGACCGCGTCGAAGTTTGTATACCCTTGCAACTGTTTTGGTAATTCTTTCCTTACCCACAGCCATCAAAGTGTAAAAACGTTTTATCCAAAAAGACTAATGTTTGCGAAAGAACGGCCTTCAATCTTAGCATAGGATATAACGAACTTTTTGATGAAAGTCACTGTTTTCCACCTATCGTTTCTATGGGAGCTATATGATATAGTCACCCGATCTTGATCAAATTTGGCACAATCATTAGTAAGAACATAAAACTGACAAATACCAACTTTTATGACAATAGCTATAAAATTAATGAAGTTATTGAGAAAGTCACTGTTCGTGACTTTGCCGTTTGTATGGGAGCTATATGATATAGTCACCCGATCTTGATCGAATTTGGCACAATCATTAATAAGAACATAAAACTGACAAATACCAACTTTTATGACAATAGCTATAAAATTAATGAAGTTATTGAGAAAGTCACTGTTCGTGACTTTGCCGTTTGTATGGGAGCTATATGATATAGTCACCCGATCTTGATCGAATTTGGCACAATCATTAACAAGAACATAAAACTGACAAATACCAACTTTCATGACAATAGCTATAAAATTAATGAAGTTATTGAGAAAGTCACTGTTTCGTGACTTTGACGTTTGTATGGGAGCTATATGATATAGTGGTCCGATCCGGCTGAATCCGAGATATACAATGCCTGCAGTATATACAAGCCTACGTGCAAAATTTCAGCTCTGTAGCTCTTACGGTCTCGGAGGAGTTCGCGTTGATCCAGACGGACGGACGGACGGACGGACGGACGGACGGACGGACGGACGGACGGACGGACGGACGGACGGACGGACGGACGGACGGACGGACGGACATGGCTATTTGAACTCGTCTCGTCGTGCTGATCAAGAATATATATACTTTATATAGTCTGAGATGCTTCGTTCTATGCGTTGCACACTTCTGACCAAAATTAATATACCCTTTTGCAAGGGTATAATAACATTAAAACTATGTGACTAGGGCGAAACCGTCACCATTCATTTCTCTTTAACTCTCACTCACTCACTCTACCGACCTGTTGACATTTGCATAATATATGTTTTTCGTCTAAAAACCAAAAAGAAAATGTTAATTAATTCGTTTTCGCTTTACCTTCTTTTGCTGTAAACCCAAAATTTTGCTAGTTAACTGGTATTTCTATTCATTTGGTTTTCTTTTATGACCTTTTCGCCCAAGCTTGTCAGGAAAAGCGATTTATGAGGGGACGTGCGACGTCCCAGGACTTACTTTAACTTACATTTGGCAAGTTTCGCAGACAATTTGCGTCAATTAATTGATTTCTTTAGATTGGCATGTCAAGAATTGAAATTGAAATTCCATTTAATACGATTTTATGCAATAAGTAGACACCACGTCGCAATGGCAATCCGAAATGGGAAATTACAAGAGCTACTCCAGGTGCAAGATAATTGTGCTATTCACTGAAAACGGTTATCCTCAGTCCGATGGGTTAGTCGGTCAGTCAGTCGGTCGGTCTGTCGGTCGGTCGTTTGGCCTAGATCAATCAGATTAAGAAATTGAAAGTTAACTGAAAGTCAAGGAGAAATGCACACGCACCTGGACAGCTACATATGTATGTGTGTACGTTGTTGGAGTCATATAAAATAAGACACACTATTTTATACTTAAAAGAACTTTTATTCATAATCTGTAGCATCTGAAGGATATTGTTTTCCTTTTATTGCTTGCTTATGACCATGAGGATTCATAAGTATGTAGATTGATATCACCAGGACAGAGGGTCCTTTTTGAAGAGCTGAAAATGAAGACTTGTAAATTATGCCAATCAATAATATTTATAGATCAAGGACATTCTGGAAAATTAATTCCTGTGAAAGAATTTGTCAATTTAAGAGCTGAAAATTGAAGAAATATAATATTAGGACTCAGAAATTTACGATGGAAACTATTGATCTGCCAGTCCCGTTTCCATTTGCTTATATAAATTAAATTTTAAAGAAAATTTTCGTTATTTTCATGGTTCAAATTTGTAGAAATTAGTTTGAATTTATGGTTTTTATTACAAATTTATGATGATTGCCTTTGGCAAAAAGAAATAAAATCTAGAGAGTTATTACTTTGCTTTAGAACTGCTTTGTCTACAAATTTGGACAAGTAATCTACTGTTTTGTGTGATGAAATCAGATTTACTGCTTGTTTAGGATTTGCTTGTTTCAATTGACAGAAGAATAGAATGAACACACACTCGCACACTCGTACACTCTTTATCCTACTCTTTCTCCAAATTGCTGACTTTTGTTATGCCACAGTCTTCTGGGCCATTTTACCTAACATGAACTTCTTTTGCACTTGTTAGATGTGTTGTTATGTATGTGTGTGTGTGTGTGTTTGTGTGGAAAGGAAGAGACACAAGGCTTAGAAGAGGGTCTATAGGGACTGGAACTGGGACTGGACTGGACTCCTCGACTGTCTATGTAATTTATGAATTCTGCTAACAAAGTTGTTTGGCTCGTCAGGCAGCAATTGCTTGGGTCTTGTTGCATGCCATTTGCTGTTATCCTTTCAAGTACATATGTATGTGTATTAAAAGAGGTATACATATATCGCATGAATGTGCCGGCCAATGTGCTAGTTCTCTAGTTCTCTTCAGTTGCAGTCGAGTTTCAGTTGAGAGTCGAGTTTCAGTTCTTGCAACTTGGCTGACTAGGCATATCTTGTGCGTTTTTTTTGTCGATACATGCAAATTTGTAGTACGTCGGCACAACAATGTTGAACGTTGAACTCTTCGCCATAAATGTGGACCGGACCGGACCGGACCGAACCGGACCACAGCGAAAGGAGAAGAGGAGTTTGAGTTGAGGTTGGTTTAGTTTAGTTTGGTTTGCTTTGCTTTTCTTGTACACTATTTTTAGTGGGGGCTGAAATGCTAACAATTAACGCCAAGTTTATTGAACTCTCTCTCTCGAGTGTCTTCCGATGACGTAAAGGATCCGTAGGGAAAACCATTTAACCACACACAGCTGTGACAACTCCCAGCGCATGTTTCAAGACCTTCCTGCCCCCTCGCAATATAAAGTGTCAATGGGTGGACAAATCTATTTGGCTACTAAGTCATGTCAACTGAAGTCAAGTCAAGTCGAGTCCGCGTAGTGAGAGTAGGTTGATTGAACTTCAATCGATTGAAGGAAGCCAAAATGGACAGCTCGTTCCACTATTTTATTTTCTTCAAATATTTAGACCGAACTGACCTTCAGGAACCTGCAGGATTTTTTCTTGTATGTGTGTGGCTCGTCGCCGCTTTTGTATAGTTTCTTTACTTTCGAATGGCGTGCGCTTTTCTTTTCATTTCATTTTATTAGCCTGGCCCAAAACGAATATACACACACCTACACCCACACACACACACAAAGAAGTGCTCTCCACATAGCATAGAAATGGCAATCATTGTGTAAATTGTTTACCCACCCAAAAAGAAAAAAAAAAAACAGAAGAAAAATAAAGCAAAGAGAGGAGGAAACTTGCTATTTTTCTTCTTGGGCTTCTTGGAATGCTCGTTCTTTACGCGTTTCACCTACAATCTTCTTCGCCCGCCCTGGCCTGCCTGCCCCCCATTTCAATGTCAAGCCTGGGCACGTTCTTGCAATTTGTTGTTATATACTTTTTGTTTTTTTTTTCTTTTGGTTTAGTGTGTCCTTTTTACACTTACAGGAAATTCAAACAAAAAATATGAAATTAGCACAGAATTAGACGAATTGTCACGCCTACACGACAAAAATGACAGAAGAAGGCGGGCGAAGGAGTGCGGGGCGGGTGGGAAATAATCAAGAAAAGGCCAGAAACTAAAATGTAGTCTACTTTTCGGTTTACTTTAATTACAGCCCTCTCAACTGGCAGTCGTCGTCCAACCAAGCCACAAGAATGAGTGAGGAAAGTGAAAGCCAAGCTATGGAAGACGAGACGAAGAAAGACGACAACGACGACGGCGTCAAAGACGAGGATAAGGAACAGAAGGAAAGAACAGAACAGACTGTGGAAATAGTGAATAGGGAAAACGTGAATGAGAACGAGAATGAGGAACAGTTACCAACGAAGTCAGAGCCAAAGGAGGACGACAATGAGGAAAGGAAACAGGAGCAGCAACCCCAATCAGGACCAACGCTGAAAAACGAAGAGAAGGAGACGACAAAGGTGGAGCACATGGAGAAAGAGAAGCCAGAGAAAGCCTCCATTGACGCCGCCCCAACAACTAAATCAGAAAATGGTCAACAAGAATTTGCTGGCTATGAGGAGCACATTACCTATGCAGCCGATGGTGAAGCCATCTACACGGATCCATCAACAAAACAAAAATACAAATGGTCACAAACACTTAACAATTGGCAGCCCTTGAGTGACACAGAAGCAGCCAATGTCGGAGATCTCTATGAGAATGAGCACTATAAATGGTGTCAGGAGACCAAACAATGGCTACCCAAGCAACCGCAAACCGAAACTGAGCACTACAAATGGAGTGAAGAGCAGCAGAAATGGTTGCCCAAAAATCAAACGCAACCCGACAAGGATGTCACCTATGGCGTAGATGAAGATGGTGAACGTACCTATACGGATAAAGATGGGGCCGTCTACTTTTGGGACTCGAAGAAATCCGCATGGTTTCCCAAAATCGATGATGATTTTATGGCACGTTATCAAATGAGCTATGGCTTCATAGATAACACCTCGGCCGGCGAAAAAGAGAAGGCCGACAAAGAGGCAGCCGAATCGAAACGGAAGCAGGAAGAACTCCAACGCATGACCGCCGAGGCAGAGGCTGCGATGGCCAAGGATGCAGCATCCACAGCAGCTGGAACAGCGGCAACAACCTCAAAGCGCAAGGCACCAGAGCCACCCAGTGAGTATTTGAAATATGCCTCTACATACTCATACTGTGATTTATATAAAACACCAAACTAAGATAGTTTAAAAATGCCATTAAATGTTTAAATTTTCATTCTTTAATTGGGTAGTTCAATAGTTTCTGCTGCTTCAGCTTTAAGCTTACGAATAGATAAATCTAGAAAATTAATCTCTTCTCTAAGCATTATAACCTATTTGCTTTCTTTAAAGAATTAGAACTTTGATGATAAATCTTGACAAAGTGTCTTGCCCATGTCTTTCCTTTCGACAACTTTATGGTTTTCACATCAATATTAATTGTAATATTCACAGAATGGTTTGAAATGGATCCCTCCCAGAATACTAAAGTTTACGTATCGAATCTACCTCTGGATATCACAATGGATGAGTTTGCCGAGCTAATGGGTAAATGTGGCATGGTTATGCGTGATCCGCAGACCCAAAAGTTCAAGCTGAAACTCTATGCCGAAAAGGATGGTCAAATCAAAGGTGATGGTCTCTGCGATTATATTAAGGTGAGTTCCAAAGGAAAAGAACTTAAACAAAATTAGTTTTCTTTTTTTTCTTCAGTGTTTTTATTTAAAACTTTATTTTTTTTTTTTTTTGTTTCTTTGCTTTATTTTCGTTTAACTAAATGTAATCTGGCTTTATAAGTATATGTTTTAAGGTATTAATATTAATATTATAGTAATAATATGCCATATTTAAGGTAGTGGCGGGCGGGCGGGGGGCAGGGTGCGTGATTGAGTTTGGGGTTTATATTGGGTTTTGACATGGGTTGACTATTTTGTTTCTCTTAACATTTCTCAAATCTTATTTTTTTTTTTGTGTTTGTATTATAATAATATTTAAAATTGGTTAGTTTTTACTATTTGCTTGGTTTAAAATGCTTCATTTTCTTGTTGCTCGTCTCACTTATTTGCTTGCCTACATTTTAAAACTTTTATTTTGGGGAAAAAATAAAAATAAGTAGTAAAAAAAAAAAAATAGAAAAAAAAAGTGAAGTTTTTTTTTCATTTAAATTTTTCTCTGCTGTTGTTGTTGTTATAGCTGTTGTTTTTGAGGTATTAAAAATACAATATAAATTTACATTTAATATTATATATATATATGTATATATTTAATTTTTTAAAATATAAGTATATAACCTAGTTAGTTAGTACAAATAGTTTCACTTTATTTTCTTCAATAAATTATTGCTTTCGATTTAGGCACAAAAAACAAAATGTATAAAAAGAAATATTTATATATATATTTATTTATGTATATATATATAAACAATTTTAGATGGAAGAAAAAAAAAACGAAAGGGGTTTGGATCTTATTCAATAAGATATTCCGATATTTTTTGCTCTTATAGTATTTCGATATATTTATATTTAAATTTTTCATTTCTGAGTGCTTGAAAGTTGACAAAAATTTTGTGTGTTGATTTAAGGAAATATTCTTATTGTATGTGTTCTGTGTACGAGTGTGTGTGTGTGTGTGGGTTTGACTATATGCTAGGCCTATAAATTATATAGCGTATAGTCAATATATATATATAAATTGGTATATATATATATATTATCTGTACATTACTATTTTTAAGAGTTGCTTCTGTGTGCGCGCAGCTAAACTTTTATTTACTTATTTCTTTTTTTTCTCATTAGGAAATATTATTAAAAAAAAAAAAAAAAAAAAAAATAGTTTCGTGCACTATTAGTATTATCGAGGGGTAGGGGGCTAAAGGGATGAATATATATCTATATATATCATATCCCATATATATATATACGCATACATATACGTTACGATATATGTGTGTGTGTATTGTGAGTCCTGCCCGGAATTCATTGCGTTCTTCATATCGAAATGGTTGAAAAGTTGTCATTTGTAAGGCTAAAGGAGGAGGGTCTCTTCTATGAGTAGTAGCTATAGCACAACAACAACAACCAATATCGAACGTTATCAATCGAAGATTTCGGAAGTTTTTATTTTACCTTTTTATATTCGTTTTTATTCGTCGCTTTTTTCGTTTGTGCTACGCAATGGCTGGTGAACTCTTGGATATATATATCTATGATCTGTATATGCGATATATTACAGTAGATACCACTTAGACGCCTTTAAGCTGTATTCACTGTAGAAATTTCTCTGGTTATTTGATTGCTGTTTGGTTGATTGATTGATTGGCTGCTTTAGGTGTTTCTGGGTGTGTGTGTGTGTGTGGGGGGAAAACTTGCCTTGCTCTGCTCTTTTCTGCTCTGCATTTAGCAGAGATCAAGCTAATACTTGTTTTACACTATTATTTCGTTTCCTTGGCCGATATGTCTCTGGTATTATATTAGTATTGGTTAGTCAAAAGATTCAATCGTGGAAGGAGGAGAGGAAAAATATCTCGACTGGATTTACTGGGCATCGTTGAGTCGCATGGCTTCCTGTATTCTCTTGAGCTTCTTTTTCTCTTCGGCTTTAGATTTAAGTTCCTGCAGCTGTTTGCGCCTCTTGCGCATCTCAATGAATCTTTGCTGATCCTCGGGACTGAGATGGGACAAACGTTCGGCATATTCGCGTCGCTTGGCCTCAAGTTTTTCTTTCACTTGGGCATCGGCTTCCTGTTTGGCTGCATCTAGTTTGCGTTTCTGTTCCGCTGCCTTGGCTTCTGCTTCGGCCTTTTCGGCGGCCTCCTTGGCTTTGCGTGTCTCCTCTTCGCGTTGCATATCCTCTTCCAGCTGACGTTTGCGTGCCTTCTCTTCTTCGGCTAACTCCTGACGCAATCGCTCCTCTTCCTCTTGCAATTTTTTCTCAGTGGCTTCACGTTGGGCGATTTCTGCATCACGTTGATGCTGTAATTCTTCACGTCGACGGTTCTCCTCGGCCAGGCGCTCCAATTCACGTTGCTCAAAGAGACGAGCCTGTTCCAATTCTATCAGCTGTTGGCGTTTCTCCTCCTCTTCTTGCTCCCGATGGATTTGCTCTTGGCGTTGGCGTTCCTGCTGTTCCAGTTGCTCCTTTACGGCCTGTTCCTCGCGACGCTTGGCCTCATGGGCTTCGGCCAATTGCTTTTCCTGTTCAGATTTAGCCTTACGCAATCGCTCTTCGTGTTCCTCGCGCAGACGCTTCTCTTCGGCTGCCCGCTGGGCGGCAGCTTGACGATCTGCCTCCCTCCTGTTCCTCACGCTGTTTGCGCAACTGTTCCTCATGCTGACGTCGCTCTTCGGCCTCGCGTTGCCGTTGCTTCTCAAGGCGGTTCTGACGAATACGTTCGGCCTCATCGTCGGACGCACGTTGACGTGCCTCCTGGTCATGACGTTGCTTCAGTTGCTCCAATTCACGTTCACGCTGCTTTTGTTTATATTCCTGCTCGCGTTGTTCGTAGGCCTTCCTCTGACGTTCCTGTTCCTTTAGTTGCCTTTCTTTGTATTCCTCCTCCTCACGCTCCTGCTGGTGTTGTGTGATGGCACCCCTGAAGACGCAGATCATCGGGTATCTCGGCAATGGGTTCGTGCTGTTGTGGCTGCTCCCGCTCCAATTGTTCGCGTTCGCGTTGCTCCTTTCACGTTGCAAACGTTGCTGCTCCTGTCGCTGTTTCCGTTGACGATCACGACGCTGTTGGCGCATCAATTCTTGACGTTCACGCTTACGTTGCTGGCGACGTCGCTCCTTCTCCCGTTGCCGTTGCAATTTGCGATCATATTGAGTTATCTCATGAGGACTCCTGCCAGTCGGTGTAATAGTCGAGGGCAGAACATCATTATTGTTGTGCTTTGACAGAGATGCTGGCGCCTGAGATGTTGTCACAGCCGAAGCTGTTGTGGGTCGTGGACGCTTGTTGGGGCGTCTGTTAGGATTGGGCTGGCCATTGACATCATTGGAATGAGATGGAATTGGGCGCGGCCGTGGCTGACGATTCTGATTTCTGCCCTTATTGCGGCGACCATGGGGAATAATCATAACCTCATCACTGCCCTCGGCCTTGACACGGCGATTGTACCTAGAAATATGGCATAAGAACGATAAAAGGAATAATCAATTATAATTCGCTCTCTTCTAGGTGGAATCGGTTAATTTGGCTTTAAATATACTCGATGAATACAATCTACGGGGACACAAGATACGTGTACAAAGAGCTCAATTTCAAATGCGTGGTGAATACAATCCCGCTCTCAAACCCAAACGCAAGAAGAAGGATAAGGAAAAAATGCAGAAAATTAAAGAGAAGTGAGTCCTTTTGAAATACCTCCCACTGATTGATTGATTGCATTCGCTTCTATTTACAGACTCTTTGACTGGCGTCCCGATAAGATGCGTGGCGAACGCTCGAAAAACGAAAAAACAGTCATTATTAAAAATCTATTTGTTCCTGAACTCTTTGAACGTGAAGTGGAATTGATTTTGGAATATCAAAATAATTTACGAGACGAATGCGGCAAATGCGGATTGGTGCGCAAAGTGGTCATCTATGATGTAAGTTAATATTAATATGAATTAAACAAGAAATTTATAAATAAATTTAATATTATTCCAGCGCCATCCTGAAGGCATAGCCCAAGTGAATATGTCATCACCTGAAGAAGCCGATGTAGTCATACAAATGATGCAGGGACGTTTCTTTGGCCAGCGTCAATTAACCGCCGAGCATTGGGATGGCAAAACTAAATACAAGTTAGTTAGCAAATGGCTTAACCCAAAGGAAAGAAGGGAAGGAAATGAACCGTTTATCTTCTTTTATTCATTTCAGAATTGAAGAATCAGCTGTGGAGGCGGAGAAGAGACTTAGCAATTGGGATGAATTTTTGGCCAATGAAGAAGAGGCTGAAGAGAAGAAAACCTTATCAGCTGAAGATGCCACGCCTTAAGGTAAAGATCTCTCAAGTACAACCATATCTATCCCCATGTGTATTTATGTGTGCGGGAAATGTTTTTGTCGTAGTTCTTTTTCTTAGTCATTGTTTTTGTTGTCTATTCTAGTTAATTGATTGTGTTTTGTGTCAACTTACCTACGATCCTTATCGCCTTGATCTATGACATTCAATATTACCTCATTGGCAAATTCATGCGGATAGGTGGTATTCCAACGATTATAGATCTTATAGCGATTCGCCTCACTAACCTTTGGCATCTTATGTTGGCATATGAAACGCAGTTTATCTGGACACGAACGGGCCGACCAACGATATTTCAAATTTGGATCATAGACAGCACAGAAATTATCCTGCGGCTTGCTGTTGGAGATAAGTTGCAAATAGCTAAAATAGTTGCTTAAGCGTTAAATCAAGTCTACTCATCAATTTCAAATTTAATAAAGAAAAGCAAAATACATATGTATATATAAAAGATGTACATATTCATATATACATATGTATTCTGTGTGAATTATAAACAAAACCAAAAGAAAATTATAAGCTAATCTTGTGCCATGCAGTGTGAATATATATAGAGAGAGAAAGCCTTACGTGGGATCTATTTTGCTAAACGAATTGTAGGTCAAATTGTTGCCCGTTGTTGACCATTCCCAGGCATTGTTATGATGATTATAGGTGGCTCCAATCCAAATTGGTGTCATGTCTATAAATAGTAATAATAAAAAACGAATTGTATAGAATTAAAATCAGTTTAAATTAATTGCCTTTTTGTTACAGATACCACTCGCAGCAACAAATTAAATTAAAACAAAAATAAAACTATTATTTATAATTTACATTATTTTGTGACATCGGTGAGATCGATGTTTAAAATTCTGGTTATCGTTTTCGCGATACTTCAAATAAATATAAAGTTTAGTTTTTTTAGTACCTCCCGACTGCTTGTCCTCCTTTTCCAGGAATTTTCTTAACTTGCGATCGGCATATTTGGCTGGCTCAGTTAAATTGGCATTCTTATCCTTGCAAAAGAAATGCGCTTCCAGCCAACTGCTTCGCTGTTCCACCAGGGAATAACAATCAGTGCCCACGCGATGGAATTGTGGTGGACACATGGCATACATGCGTCGATTCCTTGGTTTGGCCGAGCTAACCTGGGAAGCCCCATCGAAACTGGATCCAGCCCTGGCTGCACTTGTATGCAGTGACTGGGCCGAGATTGTGTGGGCGACTAAACAAACACAAAGAAAAAGGTAAAAGTAAGATAATTTCTCAATCTATAAACTAATAAGCTAATTTCGACTTACATAAACCTAAGATGAATAGTAGACTGTAGTAGTAAAGCATTGTTGTAGGTCCTGTTTCCTTGTGTCGACAAGATGTTCTTTCTTAGTAGATCCTGTTTATGTCTGTCTGTTGATCACTTTTGGTTTAACAAGACATAGTCGCTAGACTATGCACTGTTAGCTTTGTGTGTGTTTTGGGCACTCCCCCAAGCGCTAAAAAGAGTAGAAGAAATATTTGTTAATCTTTCGTCTGCTTATCATTTTTAAACATTATGATTATAATTTTGTTTTTCCCCCCATTTTGCCAAATGTTGATTTTATGCAAAAGAAACAAAGTGTTGAACAAGTGTTTCCGTTGATAGATGAGCCCAAAACGAGCCGTTGCCGCCGTCACCTCCCCACGCACGGTCAAGACAAATTGATCTCCGGCATTCAGAGAGTGAAGAGATAAATTAATGCTTCGCCAGATTTTTATTTCGGTATTATTTATTGGTATTCATTCATAAACAAATTTTTCTTTTTTTTTTTCAAGAAACTGGTCAAAGAGCTTGGATTAGCGTTCTGGTTTTGCATACCCTACAAGTTTGAAGGAGTTGTAAAGGTATCTAACTGGATGGATTTTGCACTTAATACAAAATAATATCAATTTCCTTATCTTAAATGGGTCTAAAGAATTTGTATACTGATTGGTAGGTGTTTGAGTGATTCACTGTAACGGATTTTGAATGGAGAAAAGGTGAAACCTTCTACCAATCACTCACTCACTGACATTGCTGTAATTATATGGCCCATTTGCCTTTGGTTTGGCTTTTTGTATAGAATTTCAATTAACACTTTCATAACTTTTAACCAACTTGCCACCTTGGGTTAGCAACTGTTAACTTGTTGGCTGGGGCTGTTGGGTGATGCTTGTCATTGCATTCTATTTTCAATTTGTTGACTTACCGAATGCCAATGATTTGCGTGTGTGTGAGTGTGTATGTGTGGGTATGCCTCGTGTCTAATGTCTGTGTTGTCCATTGCAGTGACCCACTTTTTGCCATCCATTATAAATTACTTAAAAACGCTGCTTGGGTTAATCCGCAAAGCTGTTTTTAGTGGGCCTTTAGTCACTGTTGCTATTCTTAGTCACTTGTTAGCTATAAATGACTGACATTCAAGTTATTTATAACACATATCCGTTGCTCTCAAATATAAATAGGTTAACTTGGCCCATTCAATCCCGTTTTTTCCTTCTGTGTGAATTAACCTTGTCTCGTTGCTTCCTTTAATTGACATCTTGTCTTTAAATGATCAAAAATAAACTCTGCTAGGTCTACGACATTCACTCCCTCTTTACTTTTTAATCAAAGTGTATTACCTTTTATCCTTTTCTCTATTTCTCTATTAACTTACTGGGTAATTCTTTCAATTCAATTGAAATTAATATTAAGAATTTGATATTATAAAATTAATGTTCATATTAATTAAAACAATTTCTCTCACTGTTAATTATGATAATTATTTGTTCCATTCGATGGCAATATAATTTTGAACCAAGTCTTAAAGTTTAACAATTTTTTTCTAGATTTACCAACATTTAATTGTATTTAATTATTGGCCATGATAAACTGCATAGTAATTGCAGTTAAAAAAGAAAAACAAAAGTGAACTATAACTTTTAGAGTTGTGTATATTCCTATGGGGAAAAAAGTTTGCCTTACGTAGTTTGCCCTTTGCAAAAGTTTTCAAGCCACTCTCTTGGCTTTTGCGATGATTGTGTCATTTTAATTGAGCTATTAGGAAGGATATATATGTGTGTGTGTGTGTGTGTGTGTTAGCTGAATAGTCATTCCTCCGCATTCCCCAAGAGTAAAAAGAAAAAATAAAATAAACAAACATGCGGTGAGACAAGATACACAAGGCACACACCGAACGTCATTTAAACTGCTAATCATATATAATTTTTGTTGTAAAATAATTCATGCCCACGAACACAAACAAATTAAAACGGCAACAAGACAACAGAAGAAAAAACAACACACACACACAAACGGATGAGATGAGGTGGGGGAAGTAGAGAAGTTGGGTGAGGACAAGCAGACAGACAGACAAGAAAAAAAAAAGACACAACACGGCTTCTGGTTATAAAGAGGGGCTCAGAGCCAACTGGCTTGACAACTTTGCCAGACACAGCGGCTATGACGACAGTGCCACAAGCCACCAATCCCCATGAAATCTTTCAACCCGCCGAAGCCAAAGCCCCCGCCGCCGCAGCCACCGACCGTATTGGCCCCAAGAAGAAATTCCTCAACGATGATGTTGGCCAGACACATTTAACTGATCTTGGCAATGGTCGTTCACTTACACACTCTTGCTTGGTACTTGGGTGGGTGTGGTGGACCTTCAAAGCGCCATCGTATGTACTTGCTGTTGACGTTGCGTTGCGTTTTTGAGTGGCTAATAAAAATGTAAAGAGAGACG
The DNA here is from genome assembly GCA_018150345.1 of Drosophila equinoxialis. NCBI lineage: Eukaryota > Metazoa > Arthropoda > Insecta > Diptera > Drosophilidae > Drosophila > Drosophila equinoxialis. Next base: position 1,965,464 of record JAECWI010000868.1, on the reverse strand, counting down.
CCACCAGCACCGCCAGAGGCAGTAGCCAGCAGCACCACCGCTCACCCACATGTTGGATCATGGAAATGTCTATATAATAAATGTCTGTGAGTGGGCCACTCACATTTTGACTGATTTATGGTTTGACTTTAAATGCAGTTACAGCAGCTGTTGTGGGCAGACGATATATGTATGTATATATGTACATATGTAGATAGATGGATGACATTCAAATGTCATTTGTGTATATATGAGTTATCTGTGTCTGTGTGACCTTGATCTTGAACTTGGTCCAGGGCTTTGGGTGTGTCTTGACTCTGCTCTAAAAATGTATTTTTAATTTGATTTTCACACGAAACACAAATCAATCAACCGCAAGCAGTAAAAAGTAAAAATGTCGAGGGAAAAATAAAGGCTAAGGCTTTTGGCTAACCCAAAAGAGTTATAAATAAAACTTGAAATCCTCCCTGCCTTTCGGCCTATCTACCTAGCTACCTTCATCTCCCTAAAATCTCCCTCCCTCCATTTGGCATTTGCCTGCTCTACGTCTCTCTCTCTCTCTACCCCTCCCTCTCTGTTATAACCTTGCCAAAGACCTAAGCAACACGTTGAAGGCTAAAAAAACATAAGCTCATCATTTTGGTTAGGGGAATTGAATAATACTTTGTACAATATTTTTTTTTTTTTTTGAAGCACGTGTGTTCCTCTCAGAGCCTACAAAAAAATAAAAAAACATAATAATTCTTCTCTTGTTGATGAATTAGGTAGAGCAACGGCAGCACCCGCAAAGTGGTGAAGGAGGGGGTTGTAGGGGTAACCAAAAAAACGAATTAGCATAAATTAAGTTCTTTGGAAATTTGTTAAGTTAACATGAAATTTGATATGTAATTTGTTAGATCAAGAACCTTTTTTTCTCAATATTGAGGAAACTGACTTTATCTAATTGAGATCTCTTCAACAGATCAAACAAACAATTTAACAAATAATCCACCCACACAATCAACACATCAGCACATCCATAGACACACACACACACACACACATACATCTTTCGATTGGTTCACATCGCATTTGATCGCATCAAAACATCACTCAACAACTGATCAATCAATCAAATGCTATTTAAAAGCAAAAGTTATCTATATCTTCAATACATTTTATACCCAATAAATCCCATACCATTCAGTTAAATTGGGTAGATCAGGCCATAAGGTAAGTACAATTTATAATGCATATTTTACCTGAATAACTATATACTTTCACTTTTGATGGAAAATGTTTCATAACTTATCTTCTCGTTTTTGAATTTTGAGGCCAAATTTCTCGGTTATAAAAATGTTTTTCTGACAGGTGAATGAAAAGTAAGTGCGAATTCTACAAATTGAAAATTAACTTTTACCAAACTTTGGATTTATATATAAAAATCTGGCTGATACATACATATATGAAAACTACAGGGCCAAAAGGTTCAATCATCTGAGAAGTGTTTTGTATTGGATTTTCATTGCGAATCAAGTACAATTTGTGCTTAGGATACTCGTTTAGTCGTTGCTCAAAATTATTAGTTTAGTTTAGTTTGGTGTTAACCTCTTCAGCCAGGTTCAATGTGAACAACAAATTGAAATCTATAAATTATATGCCATAAATCACTTAGTTGGGGGCGTCATTTATAGTTCTCTCTCTTCTCCTCTTACTGCTCTTTGTTGTCTTTTTCCGCCACTCGTTCTAATTGTGTTTTCAATTTTGTTAATCCAAACTAACTAAATTAACCCGTTCTAGGCATAATTAAGTTGCCATTCCCAAAATAAAGCAAAATTTACATAAATAACTAAACAAGAGAGCGAAAAAATACAAAAACCACAACAACTTATAGGAAGGAAACTACGCAAAATCCGGTGGGGTGAGGAGAGCGGTTAAAAATAAAGAGTTTGAAAAAAAATACAAAAAAAAAAAAAAAATAATTCGAAATCGAAAATAAATTGTAGACTAAATACCAGTTTTTGCGGTTTAATTAAACGGAAATGTGTGAGGAGCAGATATTTTTGTATATTTTCTTGTATACCTGAAATGAAACAGATTGTTTTTTGCTGCTGCTGTTGTTGTTGTTGTCTCTCTCTGTCTCTACTCTTCTGCTTCATTTTCGCCGTGTATGTTTTTATCTGTGGCTTAATTAATTTATGCGCATTTTATTGATTTTCATGCAATCACAAACCGCAAATGAAACGAAACGTAATGAAATAGTTGAGTTGAAATAAAAAACGAAAAAAAAAAAGAAACGAAAACTGTTTGTTAAATCAAACGGTTTAAATTGCTTTGGCCAATCCATGTTGGATTCGAAATGAAAAATCATGAATTTCTACCCTCAACCTGAACCAACTGCTGTCTGCATGCTTAAAAGTTGAAAAGTGAAAAGCAGCTGGTATGGGAATGGCATTAGCTCAGCATTTTGAATCCATACCATTGGATCGATGCAGCATTTCAAACAGAAGCACACAAATTGTCAGAGGCTTGGTTGGAAAAATGCTTTCTAGAGGGAAGACAAGTGGCTTTAGTTATTTTTTACAATTGTTGACGAAAAAAGTTTTCATTTGAAAACTGAATTTAAGATTTAAGGGAAATCCCCTTGGTAATTATGCGATAAGCTTTATCTTTGTATTTATTTATATATATCTCTTTTTTTTTTATCAGCTTCTGTAAGCTTCTGTCGCTGCAATCTGTTTTATATATTTATGTTAATATTGTCTCTTTGTTTTATCAGTTTTATGGGTTTTATGAGCCCTCAAGCCCATGATCAAGTTAAAGCCTCTACTGTATTCTACTGTCTGTCAGTTGCATTCTGTTCTGGCTCACATCTATCATTCTGTTTGCTAACCATTTTCTTTTCGCTACCAACTTTGCAATAAACGTAGTTTGCGAATATTATCAAAAGCATTTGCAGTTTATATAGATTCGTTTCTTACCCATTTCTTTTGATGGAAATGGTAAGAAGTGAAAGTCATTTTGTTGCCATTTAGCTGACAAGTCATTGTCATCGTGTCATTGTGCCGCCCATAGTTTTTTTTTTTCTTCTTTTTTATTGTTTTCATCGTTTTTCGGTTTGTTCTCAACTCCTTTGACACGTTCATTCTATTTTACTTTTTGTTCTTTTGTTGTTTTTTTTAGTTATAGTCTTGGCGTTGTCGTTGCCGCCTTTTTTTCTTCTGCATGTTCCCCTGTTGACGTATACTTAATGTGTTTGTATATCAAGCATACGCCATGGCGGCTGCAGTGAGCAATGAGACTGCGTTTTGTTGTTGAGTTTTTCTCTTCTTTTTATTTTTAAATTGAATTTGTGTGCATTTCAAAGTTTCAGTTTAAGTTTTTTAGTTTTCAAGCTGCAACTTGAAAATTTTAATTGAAAGTTTTTACTCTTCTTCTTTTTGTTATATTCTCTCTACCATTTGTTTTTTCTTTTTGTCCTTGAGTTGAACACATTAAAGTCAATTTTTTTTTATGAGCCTGCCATCAATTTGGTTGGCTCTGGTTTGGGTGTATCCAATGCGATTCATCAGAACTCAATCAGAGCAGAGAGCTGCAGGCCTCAAAAGATATTTATCACCATCATATCCGTTGCAAAAAAGCAACAGAAACAAAAACAAAAACCATACATAAAAACATTTTTAAATCTACCTGCTTTCGGCTTGTTTCAAACACAATAATAAACGTATTTCTCTATGGGTTTAAATGTATATACATACATATATGAATAGTATGACATAATTTCTGAAAAAGATTCAGACTATCAGCTGCACTAATCGCCTTAAGTCTGACTCTGTCTCACAGACCTCACCTCACCTCAGCTCATCTAGCAAAGTGAATGGGCGCAGGCGCCAGCGGCTACGTCAGCATCTCGTAGCACGTACCCAAAGAGTCATACCATAGGCAGGCAGTCAGGCAGGCAAGTCAAGCACTTGAAGCAAAAACTGAACTGAACTCAAGTGATGTCATGCATCTTAAATTTATGACCCAGTCTATCTACCACCCTCAACCTCCTTCACCACCACTTCCTTCCTTCCCATCATCATTCATTCTCTCTCTCTCTCTCTCTCTCTCTCTGTTTTGCTTTGGGTGTCTCTGTTTCGATCTGGCTGTCTATTTGTCTCTGGACGATGATGTAAATTCCGCCAAATGCCTGATCTTCGTTTTTCTTTTTATTTATCACGTTGTATACCCTGTAAACCTAAATAAGAATGAACTACTTGACTAACTATGAGATACTTTTGTATTTATGTTTTCTATCTTAATATAGTCATATATTTATGTATATTATGTGTTTGTAGTTTATATTATGCATACATAGGTAAGATACAATATATAGAGGTAGCACAAGTTTAAATATTAAATATTTAACATTATGGAGAGTACTTCGAACTTTTCATATTTCTTTTTGTTTTTTCCTTTCTTAATAATCAAAAATCAAACATTCTAACACTGACATATATTCTTTATCATAATGAAAGTATGTCAAATATTTATAGACACATAAACAAAATCATAATACATATTTAAGAAAATTTGAATATAACAGGAAAATATACAAAAGAGTCTTAAAAGCGAACACAAGTTAAAATATTAGATATTAATCTGTATGAAGACTTTTTCAAATCTTTTAAAATTCTGAATGTTTTTGTTTTTTATGTAACCCAAAATCAAACAATTATGAAGTTCAAAAAATTAGTCGAAATGATCATATCATATCTGTATGCAAGAATAAAAAGTGTTTCAAATTGATATAAAAAGGTTAAATTTAATATATTTAAAATCCTTCTTCTTCTTCTGGTCAAGAGTATCAGAAATGAGTTTCTAACTTAGATTGAAGCTACTTATTTGATTCCTCTGTAACTACAGGGTAATTTTGCATTCGTATGTCATTCTTATTATGCCTACACAATTACATACACACATATATATAGGTGTATATATATATATATATATTCTTTATGTAGATTTATATATATTTTATTTAATTTTTTTCTTTTGCCCATTCGCATGACGTTTATGAGCCGTTTTCATATTTCTCGCATTGACATAAAAATGTCACTTGAGTAGCTGTTTTTTGTGTTGCCGTTTTTTTGTTTTTTGTTTTGTTTGTCCTCTCTGTTCGACTGTAAAAATATTTTCTATTAATTATTTCAAGTTCAGCGGGCACAGCAAATGAAAGCAAACAAATATTTGTCTGGAAATTAAGCTAGACAAACAAAACAAAAAAAAAAGACAATGAAAATAATAGTAGCAAAGGAAAAGAGGGGAAAAATAAGAAAATAAAAGGAATAATTTTTGTGGCTGCTGTTTGCATTTTTGCTCCCCGAATATCAAGAGGTTTTGTTTGTCGCTTTTCAGTTTTGCCCACAAATTTGTCGCCTTTTGACACTTGCTCTCGCTTCTGCTGCCTTCCCTTTGCCTTTCCCTGTCTCTTTCTCTCTGGGCCTAACATTTCTTCGCTTATCTCTTGTTCCTGTTGCCATGTTTCATGCGTCGAGTAAAGGCAATTTGCCTACAAATGCAGTTCCATTCTCTACTTTGGCCTTGGTTGATAAGCTCTGTCTCTCTCTTTCAGTGTGTGTGTGTTTGAGGTTTTGGGAAATTTTTCGTTTCCATTATCGACGTACGCATTTTGTATGCTTAGTTTTTTGGCTGGACCTGGACTGGTTACCATTCTCTACTAACAAATCTCTCCCACTATCCCGCCTCTTCTCCTCCACTCATTCACTTGGCATTAGCTTGCAGAGGCCTGGTTCCATGGTCTTGGTCATTGTTGGTGTTGTTGTTGGTGCTGTTGTTCGTGTCAACGATAAATCAAAAAGTTTTATCTTGTTTGTGACCCGAGATACACCGCCCTCTCATTCCTATTCTTACAATTACACTTGACGAAATATTTACCATTTAAATACAAATTGTTATCATATTACCTAATGATGACCAATGATTCATTCTCTCTCTCTCTCTCTTTCTATCCCGATCTGCTTTAACATTCAGTGAATCATTTTTCATGGCAAATATTTGCATATCATTTCCGTTCTATTTTTATAGTTCTTGGAAATTACAAAAAAATTTCAGAATTTCTTTCAGTGTACAATCCACAATTTCACATCATTTACAGACTGACGTAAATTCTCTCTCCTTCTGCGTGTTGGTCTGTTGTGCCTCTGTCTCTGGGCTTTTTCTTTTTTATGCATGTGTTGCAGAATTTTTTTTTTGGTCAAAAAATTTAAGCATATCAAGTATACGTAAAGTTGACAAAAGCTTAAACTGAAATTGCGAATGTTTTGCCCGGTTGGCATGTGAAAAACTCACTACACATTCAGTCAAACACAAACAAAGAAAAGCTGTTTTCATTTCCATTTGGTGGTCCCAATACAATTTTGGGATAGTTGGGATTTATCCAAAATGCAAACATCTTCCTGACTTTTGAGTTAACCAAAACTACAACTGAATGAATTCTACATGTTTTTTTTGCCATTTATTAAGTAAGTTATACAAACAAAATCCTCTAAAAGTAATGGGTATAATTCAAGTCGTAACAATTGACATAGAAATGTGCCCACTTTCACACACACCACACATTTTATATCAGGACACAAATTTTTTAACAAAAAAAAAAAAAAAAAATTGGCTGCAATGCATCATCCAATGGCCATTTCCCATTTCCATTCCCATTCGATGTTATCCCTTTCCGACACCACCAACCATTCCGTCTCTACTCATTGGTATTGACTTTACGGCTATGCAAAGTCTGCATCAATATGTGCACAGATGTGGATATACATTTGTGTGTGTGTGTGTGTGTGTGTTTGCGTTTGTGTGTGGGCGTGGCATTAGCTGATGCCACATTTGGTATTTTTTAATCTATATGTTAAATTATTTGGTGTGCCATAAAAATGCCAAGGCAAGCGCAAATCACAAATCACACAGATCACACAACAAAGTCGTGTATGTCCGAATCTGAAACCGAATTTCAGTTTTAAGCGACAGAAAGAGAGACTCAAAACGAATTGCATGCAAATATTCGAAAGCTGTCATAAAAAAAGCCAAAAAATAGAAAAGAACAATCAATAAAATCAAAAAAAAAAAAAAAACACTTTGAATCAATAGCTTTTTCTTTCTATATTGTTAAAACTGAATCATCGTTTATCTCTCAACTTCAAATGACTTTGAAACGAGAAGATGAACTAACAGAGAAAAACTTGAACAAATTGTTTAATATTTGTCAATTTGTCATACATTAATAACCCCCCACACACACACACAAAGTACCTAACATTGAAAATTATTACGCATACGCCAAGTGGCATAATGGTTGGAGAGAAATTAAAGTTGTGGAAGTGTGGAAATGTAAAAGGAAAACCTTCGACCTTATCGTTAAACCATAAAAAATGCACGTGGCGTTAGTGTTAAAAAAAAATTCAACAAAAATAAACATAAATACTAGCATCAATTTTGTCGAAAGCGCAAATAACTAACCAACAGGGAGATAGAGAGAGAGAGTGTGAGAACTAAAGGCAGCAGGGTGAAGTGGAATGGAGTGAAATGTATGCTGGTTTAGCATAGTGTAAAGAGGTTACCATCGTCGTCGTCGTCGCCGTCGCCGTCGTCGTCGTCATGTGTGGAAATAAATATAAATAAGTGTAAATGAAAACCGTCGACCAAAAGATGAAAATGAAAATCGCCGCTTGCCATTGCGCAAAATGTGCGGTAAATATTGACAATTGGCAAACGGCGTAGAGTAGTGGGAAAATGAGAAACTCGGCCTCATAGTGGAAGGGAGAGAGAGAGAGAGAGAGACAGAGGGAGAGAGGGGGAGGCAAAAGCCAACTCTCTGTGTGGGTGGTTTGTGTTAGGAGGTTTGGTGGTTTCGATTCGGCTCTTGTTGGTCAAATTGCATTAGCAAAATGAATTGCACACTTTGATATGGCCAAAGTGAATTCAATACCAATATATACCCTATAGTCTCTGTCATAGAATACTATGGAATTATACAAACGATATACAATATACGATATATAGATTGAATTCTTCTCGTACTCCTCAATAAAAACTGCATTCTATATTTACTTAAACATATAAGTCCCTGGTTCAATTCCCACTAAAGCATATATTACACGATCTCTTGTAACTTTATCATATAGATTCCATATCAACCAAGTTTTTAGTGGACTCCTAAAACCCCACACAAAAAGGATAGAGTATACAGAATTGGATAAAAAGAAAAAAGAAAAAGAAAAACAAAACTGAAGAAAAACCATTCCATTTGAAATATGCCAGTACATTGGCCATTTGTTTTGCATTCGATTTATGTATATTTATTTTGGTTTAGAATTACACAAACAGCAAAAAAAAAAAGATGAAATCAGTAGTAAGCAACAAATTTATATGATTATTTGATTAAAAAAGTCAATTTGGTAAATGCATAAATTTCATTTCATATGTAATTCAATTATATATTTCATCTGACGTTAAATCATTTATGAACAAAAATGCAATGTCAAAATGTCAATCTCCTAATTGAGTTGCGTATGAAATTACCTTAATTTGAATATGAAAAGGGGTAGACAAATTATTGAATTTAAATAGTTGGACAAATGAATAAATGTCAGAGTTGGTAATCCAACATTGACTTAAAAATGTTAATTGAGTTAATAGGTAATCTTAATAATCATTCTTACCTGTTGGACAAACGCTCTGTTTGCTGAGAACCAAAGTTTATGCCAAGTTGAAGAACTGAAAAAAAAATGGAATTGAAATTGAAATGAAATCAAAATTTGCCATTAATAAAGACGTTTTTGTTTTGGTAGTGCAAATAAAGACAAAAGCAACAAATGCATAGCATCAAATTTAAAAAAAAATTCGACAGACAAAAATGTCGGAAAGAAAAAGAAAATGCAAAATGAAATGTTTCAGTTTTTGCAACTGCCACTGTTGCAACTGTGGCAACAACAGCTGCCGCATCAGCGAAATCTGGCCCAAAAATAATAAATATATATATGTCGGAATAGACCAGAGAAGACCCAGAGGAGGAGTCCAAAGTCAGAGTCAGAGCCAGAGAGAAGGAGATGAAAATGAGGATGAATGGCAAATGCGAAGCATTGCATGGAGAGGAAGAGGAGGAGAAGGCGGTGAGGCACTTGAAAATGTCACTCTGATTGCTTGACATGGACAGCGCTCTCAATGGGGGGCATATAACATTTGCATTTTCTCTCTTTTCGTTTTTTTTTTTTTTTTGCTTATCCTGTCACCCTGTCGCCTTGTCTGTAACTTTGCCTGTCCCCCCTTTCAGTTGAAGGTGAATCCGTTCTGGCGATTTTTTCTTTCTTTTTTTCCTTTATTCATAATTTGCAATAACTGCAATATTTTGATTTGCAATTGTTGTTGGTGTTCTTGTTGACTTGTTTGCTGTTTATTTTTGTTTGTTTTGACTACTAGAAACTTTTGTTTATTTGTGAAATATGTATAAGAGACGAGAGAAGCGACAGAGACAGAGAGAGAGGGAGAGAGGGAGAGATTGAGAGCAGAGAAATAAGCAGGAAAAGTAGGGGGTAAAAAAAACTGAGAACTTTGCTTATGCAAGTGAAATTCATAATTATGCTTTGGGAGAGTAAAAAAATAAAAGGTTCTTTTTGTAGCACAAATTTTGCATATTTCCCTTCAAATTGTCGACGTTTTTATGATGCCCAAAAACAACAACAAGCACAACAAATTGTTGCATAAATTATTTGTTGTCCGCGCCTTTGAGCTACAAGGGAATAAAGAGAGACAGATAGAGAGTGAGAAACACAGAGAGTGCAAAACAGCAAGACCGAGGAGAAATAGAGAAAAGTTGATTTGAATTCAAATTCAAATGGAAATCGCGCGCTTCTTTTTTTTTGCTTCTTCGATTCGACAAACGAAAAAAATAAAACCAGAACCAGAAGCCAAACTAAATTGTATTAATAAAACTCGTGGAATCGAAGCTAGACACAACGACCCATTTGCAAGTTCTTATACCCTAACATTTTTTCGATTTGCCACACAATTATTTCAAGTGTGGGAGCAAACTTCCAAAAAGTTTATTCAATTTAGGATTTATATAAGATATAAATAAATATTAAGATTGCCATATTATTAAATGTAAACCCACAATTGAGGTCCGCAAAATGTTGGCCATAGACCAATAATCATTTGAAGTTGCTTAAACTCAGTTTATATATATCTAAGGATTAGTCGGTTAATAGAATTTCCCTATAAGCAAAGGGTATACACAAATTTCTAGTTTATTTTCAATCAATTTTACTCATATCCTCTCCATTCCCCATTCCTTCTCTCTCTCTCTGTCTATCTTCTACTCTTTTTGGTGACTTAATTTGTTTCGGGTGCTTCTTTTATTCAGCTTTTAATTGCCATTTTGCATACGAGAATTCGATTCAATTTGCTTCTTTCTCTTTTCATTTTTTGTTCTTCTTATTTTAGATTATAAATTTCAATTAAAATACAAACAAAGTGTAAGAAACCACAACGAAATTTAGAAACAATTTTTTGTTTGTTTTTTTTTTTGCGTGTCTGCATATGCATAATTTGAGTCAATTGAAACTAATGAAACTAGATATTAAGATTTCTATCATTTTGTCACAAGTTGTAGTTAATTTTATTGTATATATATATATTTTGGGGTGTTGGCCACCTGCAACATATCATTTATGGGGCGTGGCAGAGCATGTTATTTTAGAATTAGAAAGTAAAAGGTATCTCTCTCTCTCTCTCTCTATCCTTATAACTCTTGCCCAAATTTGGCAACTTGGCAACATTTTCTTATTGCCAACCAAAAAAGGGAATACCAACAACAACCGCAACTCAATTTGATTTGCATAAAAAGGAGGAAAAACAAAAGCAAACTTTTTGCAGTTCCAGACCAAATAATGGCAAGTAACTGGTAAAGTGCAAATGCTCGAAAACAACCAAAGAAAAGTAAACAAACTTATGAAATTTTTATTTATACAAAAGAAACAAAAATTGACAAGAGATAATACATAGGCTAAGACAATATTTCCTATCTGCCACGTTAAATGCAATCAAAATTGTTAAATGCTCAAGTACTATGAAACTTTTAGTTAAAAAGATTTCCTAATTCAAAACTTTTCAAGTCTTTTAGCTAACTACTACTATGCAGAATTAAAGTTAAATTCATTAAATATTTCACAAGTTTGAAATGTCTTTTCTTGCTATTGTTTAATTAATTTGTTTCGACTCTTGTGGTTTTTCGGTTGACAAGGCCAAACCACTGAGTTGCAAATTAAATGGATATCCAAATCGAATGACAATGAGCGAGAGAGATAGAGAAATTTCAAAGTTTGCACTTAATATCTTAAATTAAAAATGTATCTCACTCTAGTCTAAAAATAATCACAGATATTACATAAAAATTGCATACGAATTTAAAAGGCTGAATATGTCGACTAAGACTAAGTAAACTTTTAATGTTTTTTTCGTTTGACATTTGTGTGGAATTTCCAATACCCGTTAGAACTTTTTGTAAGTGCTTCTTTAACTTTTTGTTCAACCAACTTTGAAAAGGATTTCTTTAGTTTAACCCTTGCTTTTCTCATGCACTGCAAGTGGCAACTTTTTTCTTGCTGTTGTACATACATTTAAACTGTGGTTTAGTTGACGTTTTTTGTTGGCTAGTTGTTACATTACTCAGCCTAATGGCAGTTGGTTGTCAATTTGGTTGTCAACCGGGTTAAACATGACTGTAACAATATTTGTTTCATATAATTGTTATTATTGCTGCCAATTGACAGAGAGACAGACAGACAAAATTGGCTACCAGTGACCATCTGGTGTCTGTGATTATGCAATTGTCATTAGCTTGATCATTAGCTCATTTAGATTGATCAGTAATATTAAAGTGAATAAACGTGGCCAGTAATACAATAACTAGACTAGACTATTGGGCCATTGACCTCAATGAAAAGGTCTTAAGGTGGCATCTAACAGTTACTTGATGCCGTGCAGGCTCAACCTGTCCATAGAGTAAGAGTTCACAAAATGCGCTTATTGCCTGCATTAGGCTGTCTGTCATAAAAATTATCTGGCAGGTCTCAGTGATGCGATTTTGTTCAATGTTCGATTCATGGCACGATGCAATAATGATCGTGCCACAAATTGCGTGGGGGGTAAGGCCGCAAGAAAGATTGCTTAGGATTTAACGGTTCTCATAGCCAGCAGGAAAAACGGAAAAAGAAAACGACAAGTAAGACAAGACAAGACAAGACGCAACACAACTAACTAAGCCAATTGCCCGCCGGACACTGTGAGTGAGATATCTCAATCGACGACTTGAGATGCAACACACTTAAACGGGAACAATTTGTTGTTGTTGCTGTTGCTATTGTTGTTGTTGTTGCTGCTGTTGATGTGGCAATTTGCACTACGTCGCTTTGCGCGTCGTGTCGCGTTTCTCTATGAACTGGCTGCTTCCCGTGTAATCGTCTGTTCAATCAATTTGCAGCAAGTTTGTCCAACTGATTTAAGCTGCAAGTTTATCGAATTAATCGTTTGGAATTAGCTAGCCTTCTCTCGTTTCGGCCTCAACTTAACTCTCCTCAATTGAAGCCTCGTTTCTAGTTGTCAAGCAGAAGGTGGAAGCAACTGCTAAACGGGAGAGGGGCTGCCACGAGCCGCAGTCGGAGGCAAGTGTGTGGCAAATGTGTGGCGGGTCTAGCTAAATTGCAGGCAATTATTTTGTTTGTCAGAGACATCTCAAAGCAAAATGCTTTCACAAATTGTTTGTTTGCCTTGCATCTTGTTAATTATGAATGAAAATTAAACTCAGCAATAGAGATATGAAAAAAAAAAAACACCACAAGAACTGAAACGATCTGACAAATGTAATAGCTACAAATAAATATCTTTTGAATTATACTAGTTCTATTAAATCTCCTGCTGTTTTAGCATTCACAATGTTACCATGACTCATTAAATAATAAAAAAAATCAAGTCTGTGAAGAGCCGCCTATCGAGTCTTTAGTTTAACTTTGAAAACTACATACCCAAAGACTATAATATTTGCATCTTGGTTGTCTCTTCAAATCATATTTGTTATGAAGATTGAATTAGGATAGAGTCTAGTGTTTAAGATGGCATAAAACTTTTTTCCAACAACTTCCTTAAAAACATTTCTTGGTGTATTGAAAATATGTGAAATAGATGACGGAATAGTATTTCAATTTACAATTAACTAAACTTTTACTAAAACTGTCAAAAAAACTTGACGAATCGAATAAATAATAGTTATTAAAATAGTTAAAGTGTATGTAAATAATTATTCAGGCCTTTTTCTTTTCAATGGGATTTCATTTAAAGTCTGGAAATGCTTGATTCTCACACATCTCTCTCTCTCTCTCTCTTTCTCTCTCTATCTCTCTCTCTCTCTTTCTCGCTCTATCTCTCTCATTCATATGGTATGAATGAAAACTTTCATTTCTCAATACATCTATGATCAATGGGTGAGTAAGTGAAGGCTTTTGTCCCAGTGTACTGGGGGGTCTGTATATATAAGTTAAACGGTAGCTGCCTAAAGGCAGACAACTGATCATACAATAAGATATGGCAAGTAAGTGAGTGAGTTCTTTTGTACAAATGTCAGTCATAAGTATTATATACGCCCACAATGCACGACAACCATCATCATCATGCTCATAGTGATCATGATGATTCTGATGCTTAGATGTTGCTGATAATGATAATGTTGAAGGAGTTGCTGGCGAGGGGTTTGTCGGCAATTTGTTCAATTGCTGCAATAGGCAACAGCAGCCTCTTGGGCGTCGAATCGGGCATTTAGCTGTCTGCATCTAAAAAGATTTGACACACTAACCTCATGGCAAATGATAGCCATAAATCTTATTTTGCATAAACGTTTGTAAGGCATAAGAAAAACAAAATTTGTCATTACTAATGCTGCTCTCTGGGCCTACACACACACACACACACACACACAGATCGAGACACAACAACAATAGTTTACATTTATCTATGCATAGGCATTGGGTATATTTGGTTTTCTTGGAAAGTGATTCAAGTTAGCTACTTAAATATTTGCATAACTCATTAAGTCACTCAGTTGTTTGCCCCCTTCCCAAACCACTCTCTTTTACCATGTGCCATTGAAGAAGTAGTTTTTTTCCTTCGTTTTTTTTAGCGCAAAATATTTTAATTAGCTTTCTTGGAGGTGTGGCCGAAGAAGAGCGAACGACAACATACTTGTACATATTTTTGACTTTGCTAATTTGTTGTTGTCAACAAGCCTAGCGAACATCTTTTGTGTTCAGCATTATGGAAAGATTGTGTAAACAAGTTAAGGCGAAGCATTTAACCCATGGGCGCCATGGTAAAGATGAAACCAATATAGCTCTAACCCCTAACTATCGAATGTAGAAAATGAATCTTATAAATGTCATTTATAAATTGTCATTTTTAATTCTAACGACAAGTTAGTAAATTCTTCAAAGAGATCAACCTATTCATAGGAAAATGTCCATAGATGACTAAATCTCGTATATTCTTTCTGATCAAAAGCAAAAGAAGCATAATCTTTAAATATCCCCCACTTATTTTCTGTCATAAACCTATTAGGGACGTCCATGATAGTTGACAAACAATGCAGTAAGCAGAGGTTGCGGCATTTTGTGGGTGTGGAAAAGGAGGAGCAGTAGATAATAAAGGAAAAGGAGGTGAAGAGAGGGAGAAAGAGAGAGCGGAGCATTAATTGTCAAAGGAAATTGAAGTTAATTATGCAAATTTTAAATGAAAAAGAAAAAAAAAAACAAGGTGGCAACTCTATGTCAGATTAGATTACAGAATTGAATTTTTAATTAATCGAATAGCCGGATGAAACTATTGTTATGACATTATGGCAGCATTAGTCGATGCCTACCTAATCTAGTTAGTGTTAACATAAATTTCAATAGCAGAAAGAAAAAAAGAGGCCAAACAAAATTCACTGAAAATGAATCTCTATGAAGAAGGATTGCATGAGGTTATCGAGTATTTGATAGAGAAAAGCGATGGCTGCCTAGAAGATGATTTAGTGGGTATTGCTTTTCAAAATGTCCTTAAGCAATGTAAGTTACAAGTTAATTATGTATATTCCGATTCCAATACAAATATACCATCTTCTGTTAGATATCTATGATGTGGCTGTAAGCACTTCTGACTTATCAGATCACGGTGGTCGTGCTAGCATTAGCATCTTCGATTTAGAAACTGCTTTTAGTGATATGGATATTGAACTTGAAGATCTTATGAAGTTATGGGAAGAGGAAAAAATCGTAAAGAGCCGGCTATACAAATATCTTCAAAGAAAACATTAGACCAGGATTATCATGTGGGACCAGTGCCATCGATGGGAACGGTGGTGGAAAAACATGATCCCCATATACCTGATTATATGCCAGGATTTCCATGTGTTCATACATATCAGAAAACTTGGATATACGATGAAACAGAACAGGATCGAGGGGATCTTCGGAATCGTGTGGCCGACAAAAATTTGTGTATACAAAATGCACTGAATAATTATCTAGTGAATTCCCGGCCTACAGTGTCTCTATTTTTGACACCTCAGACTACTAATCGATATGATCTGCTGCTTGTTGAGCCATCCGACAAACAAAGACCAGCATATTTGAAGGCTCTGCTATCACCTCGAGATTCATGTAATTTACATCCTATAGTTAACTATGATGATGATGAAGATGAATCATCAAATGATGATGATGATACTGATGAAGGCAGGTCTAATGAGAAGTATTTATTCATAATAATTAATTTAATTCTACTGCAGATGTTCCCATGTCTCTTTTTATTGCTAAGCCACAATTGGAGAGTAAATGTCCCAGGAAAGCTATACCAGACGAAGATTTTCAATATATTGAGACTGAACCCATTGTAGAGACAACTTGGCAATCTAAGCAGAAGCCTTCACCTAAGGCCAGTGAGTCTGATGTAACGGATAATGATGAATCTGAACATGTTGACGTACTGAGTGATGTAGAATATTGGTCAGCGTCGGAATAGAGAAGATAGTAGGATGAATCTGAAATGAAGAAAAATACGAGCTGACACCAGCATAAGGCAACAAAAGCAAAACGAATGAAAGGTGTACGGAAAATAAATTTCTTTCAATTACAATTCATTTAAAACTGCCACACGTCACTGACACACACAGTCACCTACCAATCTCACTCTCGCTCTTGTCCCCTCATTTGTTTAATTTTTCTTTCTCTCTCCCAATGGAAAGAATCATCCAGAGTTCAAAGCATCATCGTAGTGTTCTTTACTCTGTGCAGTTGATTGTTGATGCTCCTCCTGGTGCTGGTTCCTGCTGGCTGGCTCTGGCTTCAAAAAGTATTAAATAACTTTGTAATTTAATTAACTTTGACGTCGACGACGACGACGACGTCTGCTGCTACGTCCGCGCCGCTTAACTTTGATTAACGTTTTGCAATTTTTCAACAAGTTTTACTCTCAACTTTCGCTCACGTAGCATCCAGGAGCAAGCCCAAGAGGAGGAGCAGCAGCAAGAGTGGGAGAAGTAGCAGATGCCAATGAAGAGAGGCTAAAGGATTGCGACTATGATTTCCTTAAGAGTGTTCAGATTACAAGGGACTTTTGGTCTTTGGCACAACTTGTGCGATTTGAAATTGTAGAGTGGCTAAATAATAAACGCCCAGAAAGGGAAGAAAAAGAGAAATACTATCGGAGAGGGTGACAATTAGTTCCGGTTACCTAGCCAATCAAAAATTTCCACATTTTTTTTTTGTTGTACTTATTTTTAGCACATTATTCATATTTCAAGACGTCTCCGCTTTAGCCTACACTAGTCGGCATAAATATTTTGACGAAATCGTTTTGTGCCTTTTGAAGCTGTCAATGCGTATTACCGTTAAATAACGGTGCGAAAATGAATGTCAAAACAAAAAATCTATTAACAGCTATGTGCATGCCAAATTTTAAGTTCTTTAGCTTTTGCATTCTCTTTCTGCTTATAAGAATGCAAACGAACATCAAATTTCTGCGTGGCATAAGTATTTTGACGAAATCATTTTGCACATGTGATTTCAGTTTTGAGCGCGTTTGAACCAAAAATCGTTTGAATTTAAATTTAATAAATATTTAAGATAGTAAAAAAATAAAAATTTAGCAAGGCATATTGTAAACCATGGGTAAAACGGCTGAATTAAGTTTGGAGGTTAGATCGGCAATGGTAGCTAAGTTTCACGCCGGAAAAAAAAAAAAGTGGACATTGCCAAAGAATACCACGTGTCTCGACAAACGGTGCACTACCAAATAAATAAGGACAAAAAGTATAACTCGGTGAAAAACTTAAAAAGAACAGGCCAAAGACGGAAAACTACCCTGACTGATGTCCGAGTCCTACTACGGGAATTTAAAAAAACGTAATGCTGAAGCCTCAAAAAGCAGCCGATTTGCTGAATTTGACAGCCAATAAGTCAATCAGCGAGAGGACAGTCAGACGGCGTTAGAAAGAAGGAGAGTTCGGAACATTTGTAGCCAAGGACGTGCCAAAGGTTTGCAAGTTAAAAAGGTTAGCATTTGCAAAGGAGCATATAAACAAACCAAAGGAGTTCTAGAGAAGAAGAACAAAAAAATTTTGTTATCCTATTTTTAAGTTTGTATTAACCATACACAATATGGAAAATTAAATAATAATTTTCTATAAAGAAATTAAAAACTTAAACAGCAAAATGCGCAACTTTTTCTTCGTCAAAATATTTATGCCGACTAGTGTATTCATTTTATCAAGAAATCAATGATTCAAGGCAAAGAATGATTGGTGTTTCATTTATAGGCTTATATCTAATCGAAAGATTCTATTTAACTATATATTAATAATATTCATATTTGTTTTGTGTACATTTTGTTTGTTTGTCTGCCAACGCGCAATGAGCAATAGCCATTTGGCAAACAATAAAATCAACTAAAATTTACATCAATAACATGATAAAAAGAAATGGGTTCAAAAATAGGTACAGGCCCTTGAAAATGGTTTTCTGAATTTGAGATCCTTATGCAAAAAATTCTTATTAATTTAATTGAAAATCCTTCGACAAGTATGATATCCGTTAACATTAACCTGGCCCATGATTTATTAAACATCCACAGGGGTTGGGTAAGCGACGGATGTAAATTGTATTTCGTTTTTTTTATGTTAACTGAAACATATTGAAGAATTTTCATTTTTTGGATTGCCATGATTTGTTTGATTTGCCATTTAGTCATCATTTTTATTTAAATTGCTCCAACGATGATGATGATGGGGATGATTTTTATTTGTTCAACAATTTCACTTTTTTTACACACAATTTGACTTTGATTTTATGCCAGCTGTTGGCAGGCGGCATTTAACTTGCCAAAGTCCCAAAAAATTTGTTGCTTTTGCTATTACTATTGTTGTTGCATAAACATAAACATGAACAGCAACAACAAAAACAACAACAAAATTATATTAAAATTTGTAGCCAAGTCATAAAGAAAGGCCAAAACAACGAAAACACACACACAAACACACAGATTGATGAATTGGGAAAAACGTGAAGACGAATTTCTAATGCCAAAAAGTGAGTCTTCTATAGGACTATGAAATACCCTTCATATAATAGAAAAGAAGTTGATTTTTTGGTATACGAAAATTGTTTTAAGCCAGCATTTTGAAAATAGTTTTTAACTTCTTCAAGGAAAACATTTTGAAAAGTGTTTGAGCTTTACCAAATTCACTCTCAGTCTCAATATAACCATTTAGAGGGTATATCAAGTGAAAAAAACAAAAGCTATGTAAACTGCTGACTGAGAGTCGGAAATTCTTTTCAATTTGTTTAGACTCGATGCATCTGCAGTGTGTGGTACGCTGTGTGCCCGATTCGTTTGTCATTTTAACCCAGTTTAACCCATATTGGCCATGCATGTACATACATACATAGGTATACTTATATATATTTCGAATCCCCATACACATACAAACATATACAGTGAAACCTCGATATAACGAATCTGAGGGGGATCGCAAAATTATTCGTTATATCTATTGATTCGCTATAGGTACTGAAATGTAAAACCTTAGTATAACAAGGGACTTAACAAAAAATTCGTTATATTGGGTTTTTCGTTATAACGAAGTTCGTTATATCGAGGTTTCACTGTATATATTTATGACATGTTGTTGCTTGGCCACAAAAATTGAGATAAAAATTGTTTACGTAAAGTGACACACACACACACACCCATTAGTGGTAGTAGAAAATTATGCCAGTCTTTGATATTAAAGCAACAGAATCTATATTTTCATCTATACCTTTAGTGGCCGTTTTTTATTTTGTTATTTATTTTTTATTTATTTTTTTGTAGTTGGTTGATAAAATATGCCTACAGAAACGGATACATGATGTGGCGGCAGGAGTAGGAGTCGTCATCGTCATGGGCATATATATTATATATATGTATATATGGTATAAAAAAAAATGAAGTAAGTAAGTCGTCTCGCCGACTTGGGTATACCATACACCAGTAAAACAAATATTTCAAATTTGTAATAACTAATGCATTTGCCTATTTTCCACAATTCTGTTCACATGCTTGTTACAAGCATATCTCAGTATCTCGCGCACTTATGCATATAAGCACCCTAGCGCCCCCACCCGCCAACGGGCCATTAAAGGCCTTATGCAAAAACGTTTATATGCATAACTCAGCTGATTTTTGTCCGATTTTCATCAAATTTGGTATTTTGCTCGGTATTAGTATCAAATTTAAGTGTGCCAAATTTGATTGCACAAGGTAAAAAATTACGGGAGATAATCGAGTTTTTCAAATTTCGGGGGCGGAAAGGGGCGTGGCAAAAACTTTATACATACAAAATGTGCGCATTTACTATGCAAATATACATACCAAATTTGGTGTCTCTAGCTGCAATAGTTTTTGAGATAAACGTTTTTTTTGAATTGCGTGGGCGGAAAGGGGCGTGGCAAAATTTTGAAACAAACTTGATCACTCTACATACTACACGAGCCTACATTCCAAATTTGGTGGCTCTAGCTTTTATAGTCTCCGAGATCTAGGTGTTCATACGGACAGACGGACAGACGGACGGACGGACAGACGGACAGACGGACAGACGGACGGACAGACGGACATGGCTAGATCGACTCGGCTGTTGATACTGATCAAGAATATATATACTTTATGGGGTCGGAGAAGCTTCCTTCTGCCTGTTACATACATTTTGGCGACTTTAATATACCATTTCACCCTATGGGTGTATGGTATAAAAACAAAAATGTCGAGGCCTGTCATAAAGTTTACATTTTCATTTCCGTTTCGCATGCATGGGTCGGCGCTATCTTGTTTACCCGACCAACAATAACAACAACAAAAAGAGAAAGAGAAACATCCTCCCCCTTTTACCAACGATTCTTTTTTTCACATCTCCATCTCCTGCTCCTGCTCTGCCTTTAGCGGCAATAACACAAAAGCCAATTTTTTCATAAATCTTTTGCTGTCCCCCCAGTGGCAGCTCCACCTTCTGTTGGCCCTGATCTTTTCTCCATTTTACTACTACTGCTGCTACTGCTGCTGGTGCATTTAACCTTTTTTTATATATATGTACATATACATACATATATATATCCTTTGGCCACATGGTTGAGAGTCACATATGACCCTATAAAGTATATAGTGTGTGTTCTTGATCAGCATTAACAGTTAGACAGCAAATTACGAGGAAGGCTGGAAATGCCCTTAAGGATATTAAGTTTTCAATTTATGGTTAATTGATTTACATTTAATAATCATAAAAAGGTTAATAATGCTTTAGAATGATCCATTAATGTCAAAGCTTAAGAAAATCAATGGATTAAATTGCATTGTGCTTACAGGGTATCACAATGTCGTTACTCTGCATACCTAATAAACTTCTACATTTGTTTCTGATGTTGTCTCACACACACACACACACACACACACACACACACTTGTGTTGTCTCTTGACATACACTTTAAATTTTACTGCTTTTTGGTTTTTTCATGTTACTCATACGCCAAGTTGTCTGCTCTTAAAACCAAATTGCTACCTCGTTATAATTATGATGTTGTTCTTGGACTGGTTAACAAGGGCGTCATTTCGCTGTCTTGCCACTCTCTCTTTCTCCCTTCCCGACTCTCTCTGTCTCTCTTTCTCTCTGTGTGTCTTTGGTTCCTCGGTTTTCTACAGCTTCTTTTGGAATCAATTCAAGTTCACGCCTTAAGAGACGCGGCGCGTGTTTGAATTTTACTTTCTTGCCATTTTCCATTTCCATTTGCATTTGTTGCTTTTCTTTCACTTTCTACAAGCATCGCGTTTCGTCTCTTCTTCGCCCTGTGGCAGTTGCTTTAGCCCAACTGCCCTTGGTTTATTTGATTTTTATTATCAAGCAACAATTTTCTTTTACTTTTTTTTTTTTTTTCTTTTGCCTCTTTTTTTTCTTTTCGTTTTGCGGCTCGTGTTATTTATGTGTATTTTATTTTGTATGCTTTTTTTAACGCACATTCAGAAAAAGAATATAGGCGAGAAGGGGGAGAGTGGGGTGGAGACAAAAAGGAGGAGCATCGTTTCAGTAAATCGCTCGGTGTTCGACCGCGTATGGTGCGTGTTTAGCATGAGAATTTTTGTTCCTTCTTGCCTCATATGGGAATTACAAATTTGCACAGCCTTAGCTACATTGTAAGCTTAACCAAAGGCAACAAAAGGATGGACTAGGAACAGGAGTCGGGGTAAGTAGTAAGAGCAAATGGGATAAGAAAGTAGCATTAGCACTAACAGTAGACACTACTATGTAGTAGTAGTAGTAAAAGTAGTAGTTGTTGTAGGACAATAATAGGAGGCGTCATCCCAGTAAACCTTTTTTTCTGCTTAACTCTCTGAGAGACGACAAACATTTTGTTAACAAATGAAAACAGTTTTCCAGCAAAAAATTTGCATTGTTATTCCTTGAAAGTTGGAACACATACAAAAGCCAATATAATTACATAGAACACGAGATGAGTTGCCCAAATTCACTACCCCAATACAGGGCATATACTTAGTAGTAAGGTGAACTATACATATTTTCTTCTTAGATTGAAAGATAGCATGACAATTTGTTTGAAATGCTTAATTTAATCTTGTCACCTTGAATTTTAATTAAATTAACATTATGCTAGGTAAACAGTATATTAACATCGATTATATGGTTAATTTTAATATAGAAAATAATGACAGAGAAGAGGGAGAGAGGGACACAAAGAGAAAGTGTTATTGAAACTAAATAGAAAGGAAAACCGTGTGGAATTCATTTGGCCGAAATTTCCTGTTAGGTGGCATAGAAAATTCACTTGCTTAACTTAAATAGTTTTCTCAAGAAAGACAACTAACTAAGCCAACTTGAATCAATTGTACGTGTTGTTTTGCACGTTTTTGTTGTTGTTGTTGCTGTTTATACTGCTTTATGGCTGCTTCTTTATTATGTATGTAGTCAGAATCTGCTGTCCTCCTGTTCCGGTTCCCCCCTTTACCCTCTACAGAAGTGTGTGTCCCTCATCATGTTGAAGCAGGACTTTCTCTTCTAGTCATAGTAAGTAGAATTAAGCGTGTGTGTGTTTGTGTGCGTGAGACTCGGCTCGTTTGTTACTCGATATTATGGCAGCTATATAAAATGAGACATGAGATACAGAGAGAGAGAGAGAGAGAAAGAGAGCGAAAAAAGAGTGGAGGAAAAGAAGGGAAGCAAGTGTATAACATTATATTTTTAGCATCGCTTTGCTGAATTTATGTGGGTAACGTGTTAAAAATAACATACAAGCATCAGGCTATGATAATATTACGTATACGTCGTGTGTCCTGGGTCCTGCCTTAATTAAATTGATTGAATTTGATGGAAAAGTTTTTCCTTCACACACACACTCACACACAACCGTCAAGCTTCTTCCCCGCCTCATCCTCTCTTGTGTTCTGTTTCTAAGTTTCGTGCTTCTTGTTTCTGTTTCCATACACATATATTTCGCCATCTTGCACTCAATATCACTCGTTCTTTCTCTGTCTGCCTAGTAGGAAAAGCAATTAGAGCGTGTTCCCTTTGCTACAGCTTCACCAAGTCGACTCAATTATGCATGTTGCACATTTCCATGCAAAATGCAAAAGGAATTGAATTAATTGAAAGGCAATGGATGGATAGATGGATGGGCTAAAGAGAAGAGAGAAGTATGTTCATTTTCTTCAAACTACATAAAAGCAAATGAAAATGTTTTTGAATACCTAATGTGTTTATAATGCCAGAAACGTGCAACGTGCAGATATTTTAGACATGTCAAAGCAACACAATAACAACATACACACACACCCAGACACACATACAGAGATAGACAGTTGCAACTTTTCTCCAGGCATCTCAAGTTTTTGCTTTGCTTTGCTTTGGCATTACTTCCGTCAGTAGGTTGTCTCATTAGCTGCATTCTAAACAGCATTTAAGCCAAAGCTAATAATGTTAATGATAATGATGACAAAGTTTTGCATTTCATAATCATAATCATGGCCAGATGATGCAAGTCTTGAGACTACCTCAAGGCAGTTATTTGCCATTTGCGTCACACAGACTTGTCTCACAAAAAAAGGAACAATAGCTGCTGCTTCTGCTCTTAACTCAGGGCCGTATCTTGCCCTAGGTTAAACATTATAATAAAATTTGTATCCATTGTATAAAATGCCTTATTCTATTCTATTCATTAGGAATTTCTAAGCGACATATAAGGGAGACAGAGAATGAGAGAGAACGAAAGATAAAATGAGTAAAACAAACTGATTAGGTTTCAATTTGCATTCCTTGTAGTTATACAAAGCGTTTAGATAAGTACATAGTTTAGGAAAATATTTGTTAAGTGAAACTTTAATTAAAGTTCTTAGAACCCAAAATGATCAAATATTCAATCAATTGGCCTAAAAATAACATTTTCGAAGTCAAAAGCATTTGAAAATATTCGTTGGTAAATTATTTTAAGTGCAAACATTAATTTTTAATCATTTTATATAAATTTTATGTTGTTCATTTGATCCACTACAGTTTCAACTTAAAATATTAATGACAAGTAACTAATTTCTAGGAAATTCAATATTCACGTAAATAACAATTAACTTCTCTTTTAAAGTATAAGTTATGTCTACCTTAGAGCGGCCCTGACTAAACTTTTACAAAAGGTTTTATGCTGAATGCAAATTTTCTATTTGGTTAGGAAAACAAAACAAAATGCAACTATGCAAAATGAAACAAAGTCTCTTTAGCTATGTTTTCTCTTTCTCTATTATTGGGCGCAACTATGTTGTAAAGTTTTGAGGAAGTCGTTTAAGATCAAGTTTAGCTATGGTTGAAGGTCTCCTTTACAACGATTTCCGTAATGTTTAAAGAGTGTCTAAAAAAAATAATAGTAAACTTCTTGTATACGAACGTATGTATGTATGTAGGTATAAAAGGCCTTTCCTTTTACTCATTTTATTGTTCATTTTTTTTTTGTTGCTGCCACAAATCATGCGAAAGAGAGAGAAGAAGAAAACAGATCCATAGGCAGTTAGCCTGTGCTCTTAATGTGCCCAGAGAGATGTTATCTTTGCCATGCTTTATCTCTGACTCGAGACTGCTCTCTCTTTCTCTCCCTCTTACTCACTCACTTACTCTGTCTAATCAATTTCAAATGGTTGTCGTGCCGCATGCCGCAGCATTTCAGTTGAGTTTTCAGTTATCAGTATTTGGCAATCTTTTTGAAATATTTTTTCCATATGGCTTGCCGCTACCGTCGCTGTGGTTGCTGTTGTTGTAGCTGTTGCTGATGCTTCAGCATCATCTTGTTTAGAGATTAGACACCGACAGCAGCAGCAGCAGCAGCAAAAACAACAACAACAATGCCTGTCAGCGCCAGCCAACTTAAAAAGGCACACAAATGTTGCTAACCAAAAAGTCATGCAACACACAACTTACACAATTATATCTACTTTTAATGCCTAAGCAACATGTTGCTTACGATATTCATTACATTAAATTACCTTTAAATGAATTACAGGTGATTAAAGTGAAATTTCAAGAATTTCCACTTACACGAAAACTAACAAAATTGCCCGCAACATTTGTATCTGCAACATGTTGCTGACAGCCAAGTTGATAGACTTTCTGCATCAATTCGTTTGGCTACATACACACATACATCAATTTCTATTGCTGCAGGTCATAAAACTAAAAATTTGAAAATGATTATATATGTATATCTATACACGAAATCTACTTCCTATATAGAAAAACTTATATATGGCTAACAAGTGGAAAAAGCTTTTTTGCCCAAAAAAATAAAACAAAAATATTTATTTGCATTTTATTTAATGTGCTGTTGGGGCCAGGCTAGGACAGATCAGACCAGACCAGACCATGCCCAACCCAAACCCACGACCGTTGGCAAATGCATCGATCGGGAATCTTCTTCATCATCATTATTTTGATCATTATGACTGAATTCGTATGTATGTAAATACTCATCCATCTCTCCATCTGGTTTGTCTGTGGCTGCATTGTGCCATGAAATAAGTTGATGTTTGGGTCTGATATTTTGTGTCTTGTTTCCTTTGTTTATACCCTTTTCTACAAATGGATATTTATCATTTTATACCTAACGTTAGAATTGTATTTGATTGCATATTTCATACAATTTTATTTCAAACTGAATAGAGTTTAACAAAATGAAAAGATTTTGGGAGAACAATATTGCAGTGTATTAAATGTTTGACATAGTTGATAATTCTCTTGGTGCAATCGTTTTGTTTCAACTTTCGCCGCAGTGCAACCAATGTGAAATGTGTTTTTTGTTGCATTCCACACAGAATCCCCCTAGCCAGTTGACTATATTTGTTCTAACTCTAGTGCACTCCCCGCTCTTCTTTACCCCTCTTTCTTTCTTATCCCCCACTGTTCATATGAACTGGCCACGTATTTGAATTCAATTTGTTTTGCTGCTTTGCCCAAAGGAGACACATTTTGTAGCTCGCGACCGACCTAGCAGCCTTCGACCCCTTCGCTCCAGTGTCTTTTTTCACCCTCGAATGGTACTTGAGTTGGCAGCTCAGCTCGTTGTTCCGTTGTGCCCCTTGACCTTTTTGGCTCTTGTATTTCTATTTCGAAACGTTTCAACTTGAAATTAGACATTTTAATGCTGTGAATTCCTAGAAAGTCGTCGGAGTTGACTCTATTCTGGTCTTTGGCCTTGAAAAATATGTGAAATTTCGTTATTTATATATCGTTTATAGAAATTTTATCCAATTCTCTTTATGTATACAGGTTCTTTATACATATTTTTTTTTGCTTTTGTTTGTTTCACCTTGCGCATTATGTTTGCTCTGTTATTGGAATCAATTTAATGAGTTCAGCGTTGATTTATTTATCCTACGACATCAAGTCCCCAATCTCGAATGTCACCAAGATTGTTGGAAGCATATTTACATACAAGGCTGGATGAGGTGTTCTGAGCGTGAAAATGGCCACGTTATGAACATTCCAGTCAAAGAACGAGTATGTCCAGTGCCATTTACGACACAACGGATCATATCTATACGGTTCGGGACAAAGAATTCAGAATTGAGAATCAAGAATCGAGCCGCTGTTGCAGTTGAATTGAATGCGAAAGGTGAAGAAGCTGCAGGTCTATCTCCCTAAGGAACCTCACCTGCAACGGCCAACGCAAACTCCATCAGTCAGAGGACGTGTTATTAACACCTGTCCTGACATTTGCTAGTGGAGATAGAGGCTAACAAAAGACTGCCCAACAGCTACCCGCTTCCGCTAGAATTAGCTTGGAAAAACTATGCTCAAGTCTCAGGATATTCAAGACGAACAGATCTGAGTTTGAGGAATATGCTGCCTAATTACTGTTTACTTATACAGTGAAACCTCGATATAACGAACTTCGTTATAACGAAAAACCCAATATAACGAATTTTTTGTTAAGTCCCTTGTTATACTAAGGTTTTACATTTCAGTACCTATAGCGAATCAATAGATATAACGAATAATTTTGCGATCCCCCTCAGATTCGTTATATCGAGGTTTCACTGTATATAACTCTGTTAAAGGTGCACCATGTTCTTCTGCTAAATGTCCTTTATGGAACAGATTGCACAAGGACAATAGACAATGGTTTTTTCATTTATTTCTTTCTCTATCTCCATCTCTCTTACTATCGCCTTTTCTTTGTGATTTATGAAAAATGCATGACCACCTGCCATGTTATTGCCCACCTCCCCCATTGTTGTCGCCATCACCTGGTACAGCCTGTTGATTGCAAAAGAAAAAGCAATCAACACAAAAAAAAAAAAAACAAGAAATTGAAATGAAATTCCAATGAAATGAAACCATTTAAAAAATATAGCTTGAATTTTTATATTACTTTACTTTTTTATGCTTGATTTGACTTCTAAATCAAATATTTAATAAGTAAAAATACAACCAACAAGAAAAAAAAAAAAAAAACATTTGTTAAAAACTATGTACGTGAAATGCATATAAACATGAAAGAAGGTCAACATGAAATTTGTCAATAAATTTGTATGACCCAAATGTATGCATCAATCTAGCAATGTGGTCTTTTTTTTCATGTGTGAAATTTGAAACACGCCTGAATGAAATGAGTAAGATGCAAGTGGTTAACACTTGAATTTAAAATCGAAAACGCACTTTGATTCTAGGCATTGTGTATCAGAATGACCCACAACTTGCAACATTAAACGATTATTGGATACAATTGATACAAAAATTTCAACTGAAATGGGCTTAAATACTCTAACAAAATCCATACATTTTTCCAAATTTAACCCTTTTATAGAGTGGACTTTGACCTTCTTAATAAGTTTTTGAATTCGATATTACATTTAAATATAATAAATATGAACAATTAACATAACTCATGGTTTTTTTATTATTTTATTCTATTGAGTGTCACTTTGATGTCTATATTTACTTTTGCTATTAAGAAACTGTATATATCATTATTTTGGCTTTGCTTTATTACTCGATGTTGATTTTAGAAAATTCAAAGTAGTTTTTCGTGACAAAAACAAAACTTTGTTTATAACGAATTAAAAATGTCAAAGCATTTTTGCATTCTGTTGAAAAAGTAAACAACAATTAAATAAAAATTTATTTGCCTTGTCCCATAATATGATGCCAAAATTCCGAAATTCTCCCTCTTCTTCTCCAATTTCAATGCATGTGGCACATTTTTCATAAATTGTTACCAATGTGGGAAAATATTTCATTTGTCATTTTCATTTTTGATTTTTCGTATTGTTGTTTTTTGTCTGGTTTAAAATGTTTTTAAATGCAAAAAGCGTAACGAAACGTAATAAACAGGCTGGCATTCAGGGCAGAATATAAAAAAAAAAAGAGTGAAATCAAATTTCCATATCGAATGTGTACAAGTAAAAAATTGCCAATTATGAATTTTAATGGTTAAATTGAATGGATTTTATTGAACAATCGATATGGATTTCAATGGATAATAGCAACAATTTACCAATTGTACGTACATACATATCAAAAATCAAATTTAACAATTTCAATGGCAATCATCGCTGTCGTCTGCCAGTCTTTCAATTAGCTCATTCAAAGTGTCAACGCATATGGCCAGATAACATAAATTTCACACGACTATATATGTATATACACATAAAGAGAGAGTGAGAGTAAGAGTGAGGGAGACAGATGTGCAGAGTGAGTGAAATGTTTAACCTACATTTGGCTTTTGTTGATAATGAAAATTGTCCAACTGCAAAATTTATGTATAATAAATCATCATGTGGACACAAAACACATTTCAAATCCCTAATGAATCTGCAAAACATTCATTTAAAATATACATACATATAAATGTATATCTACGATATATTTCAGTGAAAAAGAAAAACACTAAAAATTGAAATGAAAAGTGTATAAACAGTCAAGAGGTTTAAACATTTTTTCAAAACTGTTTTCAGAGAAAAACAGCAACAATTAATAATCAATGTAAATAAAAAAAGAGTACAACAAAACTAAAGGAATGTCGATTCAACAAGTGTTTGCCCTTTGCTTTTTCTATTTTTCTCTTTGGCTTTTCATTAGGAAATGAAACTTAAACAATTAGAACGCCACTCTAATAGAATTCAAACCGAAATTTCTATACCCTTGATGGTTTGTTTTGCTTTTATACATGCCTTCAAATGTAAATCTATGATAATGTTTAAGGACTTGATTCTAATGGGGATTATGGACTATCTTTGCGAATCCAAATGGATTTAATTTTAGTTGTTCGATTTAACCATATTTTAGTTACTATGTAGATAGACGAATGCAACAATTTGTATTTGAAAGAGTATGCATGATAACATCAATTAGATGAAAATGGAAAATCGTTTCATTTTCGTCCCACAATGTGCGACTGAAGATGACTAATTTTCGTGTGTGTGTGTTAAAAATAAAGACAGGAAAATTGCCAAGAAAATTGGCACGCTTTTTATTTCGTAAGGCAAATCTGTTTCGACTCTAAACGAAATGAACAAAGAAGAAAAAACAAAATAAACTAGGCAAAGACTTTTGAGTGTGAACCAATTAACTCATCCGAGTTGATCTGATGAAAATTCTTGAAGGCTTATCGGATATTAGGTGCTCTATATATAGTAAATATACGTATAGTACCTACATATATATGTAGATATATAGTTCTAGTTAATTTTGTTTTTTTTTTTTTAGTTATTGTGCGGTTTGTTTCATGTGTTCAGTCATTTTTCTAAGAGGCTTGCCAAGAAAAATTGAAAAATTGTTGCACAAAAGTGTTTTGGTTTGTTTTTGTGTTTCGAAAACATTTATAACCAAACAACAAAAATACAAAATAAAGAAATGTTGCAAAATTCACAATAATGATGAAAATAGATGATGACGAAATTGTCTAAATAATAGACCAAAAATCGTTGGCATCAGGGCCGAGTGGAAATCAACTGTTAGGGAAATACGAGACAAAATGAATCATCCAAGAATTGCAATGAATTTTTCTTAATATTCAATTATTGGTGAATTTTCAAAAAATCATATGAAATAAAATGTTTTTTGGAATTATTTTTCAGTTTGTCAAATAATTGAAATTGGCGCAATTATTGGCTGAACCCTCCCTGTTATTTCAGGGTCCATGCCACAAAAACCATTTTTATATCATTTCAAATAATCAAAAACAGAAAAACCATTGATGGAGTGGGGGTGGGGGTGGTAGATGGTGAAAAGGGTGAGGAAGGAGATGGCAAATGTGGGTTTATTGTCGCCACGAGCATTAATTAAAAGCCATTTTTATAGTATTGTATAGTTTTATTTGAGCTTCTTCTCTTTTTTTTTGTTTTTTGCTTCTTTGTCATTTATTATGCAAAAGTTCTATAAACAATTTGCCAACATTGTATTTGTCTTTATTAATAAGCAATTTCAATCAAGCCAAAAATGAAAGTCTAGCTCTAGCCTAAAAGGCTTTAGGCTTCTCCTCCATGTCCATGGCCAGGGTCAATAGGTTAGTTGGTTGGTTGAGGATAGGTTAATATCAACCATCATAAAATAAAAGAACTCTTATGGCCTATGGCAGCTGATTTTATGGTGGATCATTGCCACTTCCACTGGCCATCCCCCCCGCATTTACACTCTGCAGGCTGTCTAGTGATGAACGGACATGGAGACTTCCGTTTTTCTAGTTGGTCTTGGGCAGGAAATGCAAATAAACAAAAAAGCCGACAATGTCGACGTCAGAGAGATGCCATAATGAATGTTGGCCATATAGAAGAAGGGGATGGAGAGGGGATATGAGCGAGACTGCTACTGCTGCGAGGCGCCGCACAATTAGAATTGATTTTTATGTTCAGAGTCGTAAGTTTTGGATATTTATGCCGTTTGCCGTTTATTTTTGGTCTTACGCATTGCATGAAAGAACTCTAAGTACAAATACACAGAGCATAGCGAGAGAGAGTGAATGAGTGAGGGAGGGAGGGATGACGGAGGTTGGTATTCGGCAGAAAAATCAGTTGGTGGCAGGCCGGAAAATTCACTAGCCGATTTATTTATGGCAAATGTTTGCTCTTAAACAGAACAGAACAGAACAGAGACCAAACAGATTTAAATATTTTACTAAAAGACTCGCCCCAGTAGCAATGGCTTCTTCTCGTACACATTGCTCCAGATTCAGATCCAGTGAGCTGTTTACTTTAAGCCCTCTCGCTTTGTCTCGTTCTCGCTCTTAGCCCAGTTGAGTTGATTATGCTTTATGGCGAATTGGCTACTGAACCATGGACCGTGGGCCTCTCCAAAAACCGACAGCAAAATAAAAAGGCAAGAAAAAGTAAAAAAAGGGGCGACCCAGTCACGTCTGCCTAAGTGAGTTTCTATACCCTATTAAAGACAACTTCAACCAAAAGAAACAAGTTATTAAAGAAATGGCTAAAAGCAACAATAGTAAGCACATATGTAGGTATTAATATAAAAATTCTTTATCGGAAAATAAAAAGTAAAATCAAATGATCTTGAAAGAAAGACACGCCGAGAGTGAGAGAGAGAGACAGAAAGTTACATTTTTAAATGTTTCGTTTACGTACTGACATTATAAAGGGTATTAAGGGATCGAATTGGCTTTACTTATGCTTTGCCATTTTTTTCTTTTCTTTCATTTTGCTCAGTCTACCAATTTATGAATTTGCCTTTTGGGTTTCTTTTTAATGCTTAAACATTAACAGCCCAGAGAGTTTTTGGCTTGGCTTTTTCTTTATTTGCTGCTCGTTTTTGTGTCCCATGTCCTGTGTTCTGTGAAGAGGACATTAACATTATATACATATGTATGTATGTATACACATTCTTCTATACATATATTTAATTTATTTTGTTTTTCAGTTCTTTTGTTTTTTGTTTTTTTTTTTGTGTTTTGATGTTTCTTGGATTAGGCAAAAGGTAATCGTTTGGGATTATGAACGAATGACAAATGTAATGCAATTATAATTATATTTAAATGGTATTAGGCAAAGAAGACGATCATGAAATTGTTTAACATATTGCTCATTCATAGATTTATATGGAAATCCTTGATTTTTTTTTTTAACTGATTATCTGACAAGTGATATGTATTCTTAAGATAATTGCATTTCTTTCTATCTTTTGATTGGCTCTTTCGCTCATTACTTTTTCTTATCTCGAGTGGCCTCCCATTTGCAAAATGTCCTGGATAAGTGGAAATTTTTCTTCTGTTGTTGTTGTTTTTTTAATTCCAAATCGAGTCCTTTCATTAGCCATTTGCCTGGTGCTTAAATTTTGCATTATCCTCACTTCTACAATTCACAGGAAATTCTTATGCCTTGGCTTTCAACCCACCGGCAGTTCGTATTCCGTTCCGCCTCTCTGTCTCTCTCGCCCCACCTCTGCCTCTTGGAAAAGTTCATGAAAATTCAATAAGTTTTGTGCTTCCGAAAATGAAGTTGGTCTTCTTTTTATACTTTAGCTACTAAAGGTATCTTTACTATGGTTTAAAGCCCAAAAAATGGAGGTATATACACTTTTGATTAGGATAAAATGAGGACAAGATGTTGGACAAAGTCTCCTTTTGGGGTTAATACTAAATGAAGTTATAAAACAACTTCGTTGCCCACACTAAGTTTAATTTCCATGGTTAGGGTATTAAAGCCTCGTCATGGTTAAAATAAGTCAATGTCTCTCTTGGTTTTATATGCTTTTCACAACATTTTTTCCGGCTCCACGCTTTGGTAAATGATTTGGTTTTTTTCTCTTTAATTTTTCTTTTTTTTTTTGGTGTTCATTTTATCCGTGACGAATGAGGGTGTGGGTGGAGTAGGGCGTGTGCGCTGGGCGCTGGGTGGGAAGTGTGTAGGACTCATCATAAGTTTTAATTAGCCGCACTTTATGCAAACGCATTTAAATCAACAAACAAAACAAAAGAAGGAAGAAAATAAGTGCCTAGAGAGAGAGAGAGAGAGAGAGAGAGAGAGTGAGAGCGGGGAGAGAGAAAGGAAAGCCTTAACTTTTCAACGGGGTTTTTAGCTTCTCTAAGGGTGGACGATAGCAGAGAGGCAGGGTTCTGCGGGTTTGGGGCCTAGGAAAAGAAAGAAAATCAATTAGCCTAGTGGCTTCAGTCTCTAATCGAGAAAACCAAAGAGAGAGTGAGAAAGAGGGAAAGACAGATGAAGAGATAGAAGCGTAGTGAGAGATATGAACACACTTTTCGCCTGACTCTGGTCCAGCAGCTTCCGTTTCCTGCTGTCGACAGTCAAGTCCAATCATTTGTGATGACTTTTGTCCTTGCATTTCGTTCTGCACTCGCCATGCCACGCCTCTCCCGCTTCCCTCCTTTAAGCCCCATTCCTCTGTGGCCCTGTTTCACTTCAACACATTCATTCCCACCCATCCTGGGGGCAAAATATTGAAACAACTGATTAGTTTGAAGTGAATCGAATGTGTGTGTGTGTATATTGTAGTTGTGTGCATGCGTGTATGTGGCCTGTTGAGTCCTGTTAGTCCTCCGGCTAATCCTCAATTGAAACAATAGTTGGAATTTGCCATAATCACATGGACAATATTGATCTACGAACATAAATATAAAACAGTTGCAAATATTCAAATATTCATGACATTTTAATTGAGCCAAGTGGAAAACCAAAGAAAATTGATATGAAAATCTATAAGTAAAATGCATTCCTATTATATATGAATGATATGGCTATAGTCTATAGACAGACGGTTAGATAGAGAATATTGACATATGTACATATGTAAGGCGTATGTAAGATGGGGTGGCTGAGGGCCATGGGAATGTATTAAAATAATTATATTTGCTATGCAAATTCAGTGTCCCTTTTATGCTTTTCCTCCCTCTCTCTCTCTCTCTCTCTCTCTCTCTCTCTCTCTCTCTCTCTCTATTTTTTTGTTTTTCACACACACACATAAACACATATTCTGTAGAATTGAAAGTTGGTTGTAGTTGGAAGACTAAACCGGAACCTAAATGACAATTGAGTTGTGCTAACTTTTTGATACCCTTAACTCTCTTTTGTCGGGTATTTGAGCATGACAATGTCATTTGGCTCAAATATATATACCATATTTTTCGATTTGCCACACCCACCAATTGTGTTGAGAATAAGAATATCTGTGCTCGCAATTTCATAGATAATGAATGATCTCCTATTTCGATTTTGGAGGCCAATGGGCATCTGAAAGTCGTATTGTTTATGGCATTTTTCCTAATGGAATCACAATTTTCCGGAATCTAAACCCACCCACCTTACTCATACACAGACGCACAGACACTCGCATACATATATGTATTTAGGAGAAAAGTTATTTAACTGCAAAGTTCAGAGCAAATAAAGCGATTCTCTGTCTTTGCCTCCATCCTCCTCCTTACCGCCCCCATGACGTTTGAGGCTGTGGGGCGTCACCTAAATTGGACTTAATCAAATTGCCAAAATGTCGACAACAAAACGACAGGCAAAGAAGAGACATTTTGCACGCTTCAACTTTTTCTTCTTATTTTTTTTGCTGCTGGGAAAGTTGGAGAAGTTGGTTGGACAGCAGCAGCAGCAGAAGGAGGAGGAGATTGGAACGGAACTGAGAAGCAGCCAGGCAAGTGAGCATGAAAAATTGATATGTCATCTATGCTACACATGAAAGAAAAAACAACAAAAAAACGTCATCTTGATCTGTGCTCCATCAGCATATTGAAATCTTGTGAAAGAATGAGAGTTACATTGAATATACTTAGAAGCAAACAAAAATATATATAAAGTTGTAATACCGATTTAGATAGTTCTTTGCGAGTTAGGACAGAATTTAAATCCATCATTGATATTTATTAGATTTATATGGAAAATCCTGAATATCCTTGTCCAATTTAAACCATTCTTCTGTTAATCTTTGCGTTTTTTTTTTTTTGTAACTTCAATTCCATTTCAAGTGCCTAATTATATTTAAGTTAGGGCAAAATGCCTTGACCTACAAATTATACAAGAGTAAAGCAACTTATTGCAGAGATTTCACATTCTACTTGGTTTTTAGTAAGTCCAACTAATTGCAATGCGGCAGGTGAAAATGCACAACAGAAACAACAACAACAACAACAGCAGCAGCAGCAGCAATAACAAAAGCCAAGTCAATTAAGTGGCCAAAGGGCTAAAGGTTCTCTCCACTTGGGGATTTTGCCTTCTATATAGCTTACCTACCTAGGCTAGCTGCCTCTTTGACTTCATTATAAACTGCGATTTGAATAAGCATGACCTAATTCACCCAAGCAGAAAACAGAGCAAAAGAAACAACAATAGAGAGAGAGAGAGAAATTGAGGCGAGAAAGAAATACAAGAGCAACATATTTAAAACGTTTAATTAGAATGGCAACAATTGCTCCCTTTTCACTGTTTTAGAGTCCCTTTCTGCACCTCTGTGTCCTTTCTGCTATATCCTCTTTTTAATCCCATTTTTTTTTGTTCGTCGACGTCTTTTTTTTCGTTCTTTCTATCTTTTATTATCTTCCTTGTTCGCTTTGGCTCCATCATCTCTATTGTATTTCGCTTTTTGTTGTTTTAATGCCCAAGCTAAAGTGGTGCCACTTCCAGTGCTAACAAGCATATCCTTTCCATTCCAAACACTGAATTCATTCTCCATCCTGTTGTTGTTTGGTTGTCCTTTGGCTCTTTTGGCCAGTAGCTTTGGCACCTCTTAAGTTGGCAAACATTTCAACAATTTTTACCCCTCGTTTTTTGATGTTGATGTTGTTTTTGTTCATTGGCGGCTTGCAGTATTTTGTTGTCGTTGTTGTTGTTTTACAAATTGAGTGGCTTTACCCCCATTGTTGACCTCCTCATCCTCATTCGACTCGTTGTCGGCCCTCCATCTATGAAGCGAGCAAGGGGTCAGGCAGCACCTACATACATGATGCATTTGCACGTTATGTCTACGCACTTGGCATTTTATAACTGGGTCAACTGGCAGACCTCTATAAATGTCTATGACTATGAATATGATGGCTATGACTGTGAATATACGAATATGAATATAAATGGTTGTTTGCTTTAGTTAACATCTTGATAGATGCTCTAGATAACATAGATGATGCCCCTTCCCTCTTCTACTACTTGATGTAGTTTTTCTTTCTTTGTGCCATAAAGAATTTTAACGAAAGTCACTATAAATTTTGGTTAGTAACACACTTAAACTAAAACCTTAATGCGAATGCATTTCACTAACTGACCACTGACTGACACTTCCGACCGACTATATAAAGTAAGAGCAGATTGTTTAATTAAGCGCACTTAGCGCCATTTCTTAGCCCACACGTCTTTTAATTGACTGTGGGTACTTTCCCACAATACTCATAGCATTTAAATGATTGATCTGATGTCATTATCAAGCTAGTGAAATTAAACTTATAGGGAATATCTATTCTGGATATTGCAAAATATTGAGTAACAATAAATTGAAATTTCTAGCAATGAGCTAAAAATTCAAGCATACTGAAATCTGAAATTTCAGTGACCCACATTTTTGGTTTTAATCTTTTCAAACTCTCCAAACTGGCTGGCATAATTGGGTCAATCAAATATATGTGGATATGGAAATCTTCTGGATTTTAAATTATGAAGACTTGAGATTAAATAGGGTAGATCCAATTCATAGAAAATGATATAGATTATTACGTATGAGCTGTAGCAGAAAGTGATTAGGCTTTGACTTTGTATTATAAACCAACTGAACTGAAGAGTTATAAGTGTAACTCATTCAAATAATATAATATCTATTCTTTAAGGCAAAAATTTCACTTAATTTTCTTAACAAGAGTGTACACAAGTCGTTTCAATCACATGGAAGTGTGCCTCTGAATGTTTTCGCCAACATATTTTGGCGAAATGCCCCCAAAGTGTCTACGCTTAGCTATGCAAAGATAAACAAGACATGTGGCTAGTGTCTCCTCCTGGTCTTCCACTTTTCCTCTCTACCTACCCCCCTGTCAATATATATTTCACTGACGCGATAAGCCTAATTGGCTTTGACCAATGTGCATTTTGGTTGTGGGGTTGGGGGGCGGAACTATTGGGGAACTATTGAGTACATCATGAGTATCCCCCAAGTGGATGAGTGAGCGAGTCAATGCGTGCGTGAATGCGTGCGTGCGTCAATTGCATTTGCAACTTGTACAAGTGGCAACATTTACAACAACACCAACAAATTAATATGCGTGGGCTGGCAAACGATGCCGACAAAAATCAACAAATACCAGCAACAACACCAGCGAAAAAGAAAATCAAATAGAAAAACAAAACGGCAAACAACTTCATTAACTGAAGCCAACATGTGCCCATTTTGCCGGCTGATTGACTGATTATGGTCAAGTGTTGGAGTGCGGCAATGCAATGCAACCGCCGGCTAGCTACCACCACCTCCCCAATCAACCCACCGTCATCATTATGATCAAAACCATCGGTAACACCTCGTTCTCTCTCCTCCATCCACCAGCCGCCCTCTCATTGGCTTATCCGTTTCAAAATGTATTTATTATGCACATGCCATCGTTAAATTGGCAAAAATTTTTATGTTAAGTGTTTGCATTTTGTGGTTATTTGTTTTTTTCTTATTTCTCCTAATTTTTTTGTGTATTTTTATTTATTTTGTGGTTTTTATGTAGTGAATGTTGGTTTGGATTTGTATTTCTCTGACATTTTGTTTTGCTTAACTGAGCGTGTTGCATGAGGCGTATGCGTTATATACGTATATAGACTTATAAATATGTATGTATGTGTATGCACACACTTGTATATTACATGCATTGCACATTCGCACTGTTGGACGATATAAAATTCAAGTTGAATGCAGTAGCAAGAGGAAACAAGAAAAACACACACTCAAACATACTTAAACATGCACACACACACATGAAGAGAGGAAGAGATTTATAAAAATCAGCAAACAAGAAATGTTGGTAATATTTTTTCTCTCCTCGGGAGGTGTTTAGCATTTCTTACCTCGATAATTTGTTCTACTAGCTCGTAAGAGGATTAGTATATGGCCAAATGCTTATCAAAGTTTACCTAGAAAATAAAAAAAGAGAATTGATTAGATTTGCTTTAGAATTGCTTACAATAAATACTAGAAAATGGATTAGTTTACTTTTCTTTTTTCTTTTTTTCTGATATCCTTCAATGTGTGAATAAACTATTTAGTTAGTTTTGCCTTTCAAACCGATTAAATAAGTTTAAGCGATTCATTTAATTGCTTTTCACTGTTCGCTTTCTAATTAGGTAACAGGCCAGAACACACACACACACACACACTTATTAGATAAGAAGATGCAAATGCATAAATTTCTTTACAAATTCCCATTTCGAGGTAGTTGTTAGACTAAAATCTTGATGTAAGCAATATTTTGGCTTGGTATATTATACGTAAAAGTTTCGAAATTAGCGTAAATTTTTGTATGACACGTTCCTAACGAAAAAAATAATCATCATCAATGCTACAAGTTCAAAATTCGATAACCTTTAATGTTCACAATTTTTTTCGTTTTTTTTTTTTTTTGGGTGTTTTGGGTTATTGAGGTCATCGTTTGGTCCGATCTGTGTTCTGTGTCCATATACAAATTGCTCAATTGATTGATAGTGATAGAAAAAACCAAGAAATAAACTAACTTAGCATATGTTATGTGCTTGTACCCTATCAAAGAATTAAATTTTGAATGTAATTATGTTATAATTCAATTGAAATGTTTCCTCTTTATGTCTAGGGTATCTTATAGTCTATATTGCGATTAAAAATATTGAATGCGCTTCTTTAGCACTTTGCTTTTAGAGTAACACAAAAATGCAAATGAAGCTAATCATAAGAAAGCTTTTGTGTTCTCTACCCCCCTTTCTCTCTCTCTATCACTGTTTATCTTTCTCTTTTCACACATCTATATACATATATATAGCTCAATTCTTTCCCACTAGTTCCCTGAGTTGACAACTGCAACAAATGAGTTTCGTTTTTGTCTCTGTGTTGCTGTTGTTGCTGCTGCTCGTTTTTTATATTTCTATATATTATTTTTCGGTTAGAGTGTTGCAAATTCTCGCACTGGATTAGCTGAACAGCAGCTAAACAAATAGCAGGGAGCGGAAAAGAAAAGGAAAACTCTAGAAAACTAGGAAGATGAACACAACCAACCAAAAAAAAAAAAAAAGAATGAAAACGCAACAACAACAAACTGAAAGCAGCTGCACTACAAAGCAAAATAAAAACTAGCAAAAAAAAAAAAGAGAAGAACAACCAAATAAAAGTGCACACACACAAGATGCAAGTGGTGGGAAAAAGAGATGGAAATAGAGAGAGAGAGAGAGCGCGAGTTTGGCGATAGTGAAATGGGATGAGGGGTTTGACAGGAATTTCCTTTTCTTTTTTTGTTGCACATATTTCACTTGTTTTGTGTGTTCGTTGCAAGATTTTGCACATTTTTCCTGCTGCTGTTTTTCTTGAGAGAATCTTTTTCTTTCTTTCGTGTGTTCTTCGGATGGTTAGACTAGAGAAGGAGCAGACAGCATATGGTGTTGGAGGAGTTGGAGGGGCAACAATGTGGATAAGAACTTGGAAAATTGCATTAAAAATGCCAATGTTGCCACTGGCATTTGATTTGACCTTCTTTTACTCTTACATACATTCACTTCTATTGCTCTCTTTTGCTTCAATTCTCTTACATTTCTTTTCCTCTCTCCTGTCCCTTTAATACACACTTTGTGTGTGTGTGTGTGCGTCTGTGCCTAACCTTTGCCATTTTCATTTTCCATTCAAAAAAAAAGAAAAAAATTACACAGCAAATCATTTGACCATAAAGCTAATTGAAAATATATTTATGAATTTCAACCGCAAAAATAAATACCAATTTCTGTCTGTATTATCAAACACACAGGACCAAACCAGGACAACAAAACGAAACGAAAAATACAGAAAAACCATAGGAAATGAGAAATGTCAAAATGCGTATGAAATTTGCATAAATTTTATGTACAAATATCCCAAAAGCCACACACCGCAATTTATATACCCTTGACTTAAAAATTTACAAATATATTTGGTTTTGCAAAATTCAAATAATTAAATGAGAAACGTAAAGCTTAAGTTAAACTCTGGACTTTGTAATTGTATAATAAGTAGAATCGATTCAAAATTGCACCACAAGATTCAATTCCTAATGATTTTCTAACCTCAATTGGCAGGGTATTGACGAAACGAAGGATATCAGCCAACTGGAAGAAGATTTTTGTATACGGGGCCAATTTAGGCCGGAAATTTTGGTCGCATACTTTTTTGGCATTCTCATTGAAATTGAAAACAAATTAAATGCACATTAATTTCATATGCCAGAGAAAAAGATTGAGAGAGAGAGAGAGAGAGAGAGACACACACACAGAGAGAAACACAAAATCTGTGGTAGGGAAAAATTTGGTTGACTGATGAATCTCCAAAAAATGCTAAAATAAAATATTATTGTGTTTTGACATTCGTTAAAGTGACTTTCAAAATATTTGCCAATTTGTACTTTCTTTATTCCTTAAATAGTTTTTACACTCTGAGTTCTCCTTTATGAACAATTTATAGTTTTTCTTTTGAGAAATTATATATATTGTAAAATACTTGCAATAAGTATTTAATTTCACAATAAGGAAAACACAGTTTTTCACACTTTACATTAAACACTTCACCATTAAAAACGTTGGCACCTTAATGACTTTTGAAACGAATTTGAAACAGTTTATGGGAATTGAACAGCTATTTATACGAGAAAATCTAAACTTGTATTGACCAAAGCTTAATACATGTATGTACATATGTATATTTTATAATTGAAGATAAGATAAGATAAGATAACAGATCTAGACAACTTGGCCATCATTATTTTGCATGGCCTGACATTTTCTTGGGACGTCACTTACACTCAAAGCCAGAGTCCCTTACCCTCCTTATCTAGTCTCTACTGATTTCCGTTTAGATTCCTCGCCAGCTTTTGTAATGTATTACATCATTAATTCAAGCGAAGTGCGAAAAAGAACTCTGAACTGAACTCATTTCATCACCAGCTTCAACTTTGAGTTTGATTAATTTCGCTTAAATTTGGTTTATTGTGTCTTTTGGGCCGTTGTCGTCTTTGTCATTGTCGCCGCTTTTTGTTTTATGGCTAATTAAAAACAAAAAACAAAAACACACGCAGAAATAAAAAGAAAAATCAATAAAAAAAAACACGCAAACGATGAGAAACAGTTTGTCACCTCATAAAATTGAACATGTTTGGCATTCTGTTGGTTTTGTCTTTTTTATAATTCTTGTTTTGAAATCTCTCAATGTGATCTAATTCATATGAGCAATTGGCCAAACTCAAAGGGAAGTTAAGCCTGAGTTGATAAATTAACTACAACTAACTAAATTTTTAGACGCTGAAGAAGATTCGATACTCTTGCTAATTGCCTTTTTTAGACACACCCATATTCATACATAGATACAACGAATGGCTGAATGAATAGTTTGAATTAAATTAAGTGATGATTAATGCTTGAGTTAGTTTAGTTTAATGACCATTTCTTACTACAAAAAGTTTCCCACACATTTATAAAGCAAATGTCTTGTCTTTTGTGGGCTCTTACTATGCAGATTAGCATTAAATAAACTTATTAAACATATAAAATCTTTCAACGAACGTATTAAAAAAGGGAAACTAAAAAAATGCAAGACTTAATGTCATTTATTCATGGTCTAATATGTAGTTAATTTCACAAGAAATATAAAAAGATGGCAAAAAGATTTCAGTGAATTTTGCAGAAAAGAATTTGTATCTTATTTTTGCACTTTGGCTAAACTATATAACATGTTAAAGCTTAAAGATCATAACAAAGCTGATAAGACAATGAATATATACATATACAAACATATATAGTTTAAACCATTTTGGTATTTATATTTCAATTGTTTTTTTGAATATGTAGGGAAAAAACATTTTACATGTTGCATGGTTGTTGGTGGCATTGACATGGAAGAATGAAAGAAGCCTTTAAACGAATGTATGTACCCTCGTTTTGGTCTAGGGCATCAGTTGTTAGAGTGATGAAGTGAAACCATAAACATGAAAGCCTATAAAGCAAAAATTTCTGCTTGGGATACTGGTTTGCTTGCCTCTTACCAAATCGTTCACTTTATTATAGTTCATTTTCGGTTATTTTTCTCTCTGTTCTTTTCTTATTTGATGGTGTTGTCTTTGTCAACATGATCTTGAATTTCGCATTCCGGGCGCATAAACTTTAAAGTTTTATTTATTTTCTTTTTTTCGTTTGGGGTTGTTGTGACTTGATTAGATTCAAGTTTTTGGTTCAACTTATTTGGCATTCAACTCTTTAACGTCTTTCTCTTCCTCCCGCTGTCTCTCTCTCTCTCTGTGTCTCTCTCTTCCCCCTTTCTTTGCTCCATTATTTACTTTTTGTTGTATGTTCTTAACACGCACCCAAAAAAGGCAAAAGGAAAAAAAAAAAAAAAACATATTTTATATGGTTTCATTTTATTGTTTTTTCTCGAAATTTTTGCATGCTTGTGCAATTATAATGTGGATATACAAACATTTCTGTCGTGACTTATGTATTCTAAAGTCATAAACAAAGATATTTCCTTTTCGAAAGTTCTTTCCAATTGTTCGATTTTGTATGTGAATGGCATAAATCGGTGATTTATACGAGTTGCTTCTTCCACTTTGAAGCAATTAAACTTGCCCCTTTTTTTCTTTCAGTGTTGGTATTGGTTGTCAATTTAGCTAAGCCCAGCTTAAGCACATTTTTGTGTTTTCTTTTATGATTTGTTCTTGTTTTTCCCCCTTTTTTTTGTACAATTCATGCTTTACCTATTTGTTATTATTACCTATTTGTTATTATTATGTGAGTCTGTCTTTTTCGGTTTTTAAACTTTGCTCCGTTATAAAATATAGCAAGGGCAACAACAAACAACACCATCAATCGAAAATTCCCCGAGTGACACTTCAGTTTAATGAACTTGCGTACAAAAAACCAACAAAAAAAAGGAGGAAAAAATGTCAAATGTCTGCTTTAAAGACTCATAAAGTGAAGTTGGTACAACGATTTGTAAATACCCTTCAAAATAATCTTATGCTAACCCAAATTTGCAACTAAATCGACACCAATTTACGATCCCATAATTGTTGATAGTTATAAAGCAAAAATTTAATGTCAAGCTAAGGAATTTTCGAAAGTTGTTGTTTTTATTAGAGGGTTATATTCTCATTTTCGCCTTTTATTGGTTACGCAAAAACCACGAAGCAAAAATGAGCCCAAAACCCACATGAAACTTCTCACTTTATGGTCTGGCTGTCTGGCTAATTCCCCTGGCATGTGGTGAAAAACTCTTCTGAAAC
Organism: Drosophila equinoxialis; assembly: GCA_018150345.1. Classification (NCBI taxonomy): domain Eukaryota; kingdom Metazoa; phylum Arthropoda; class Insecta; order Diptera; family Drosophilidae; genus Drosophila; species Drosophila equinoxialis. The sequence continues at coordinate 1,921,931 of JAECWI010000868.1, read as the reverse complement.
TGCGATATAATTAAGACCAAAAAACCGCAAAAAAAAAGAAGCATTTTCGCTGGGTTTCGATTGAAAATGGCAAAAGAAAAATCCCAAAAACCAGGATCTCTCTGCCATAGTCGCTTGTTTTGCGGTTGATTAATTAGAAAAGTTTTTTTTTTTTTTTGTTGTTGCTCATTTCAAAATTGGTTAGTAAATTGTCAGCTTGACACTGACTGACTGACTGACTGACTGCCTAACCGCCTAACTCTCTTTTGTGTCAATTGATGAATTTCGATTTTCCCATCTTTATAATTTCTTGTGAAAGTAAAACTAAATATTTAACTAGGAAATCGATAAAAAGTTTAACTTAATTAGCATCAAAAGGAAATATATACGACAAAGATGAAAGTTTTTGTAATCAAGGGGTAGGGCAGAAGGGGCGTATGCTTGATATACAGAATAGAAGAGTAAAGAGTTAACTTTTTGCCCAAGCCTTCATCTTCTGGTCTTGTTGTTTTACATGTTTATGAGTAAAACAAGATAAACCAATAGAGAGGAAGATGGGTAGGGTGTGGGGAAATAGAAAAAGGTCAAGGACGTTTAGAGAAATAAGTAAATTGAGTAGGTTGTAGGTCGCATCTAAAACAACTTAAACTTAACCTAATATCATGGGCATCATCAGCATCGGCATTAAATGACTAGCAAATCGATTAGATTAAAACGCATTTGACGGGCAAATAAAAATAAAACAACAAATAATCCAAATCAAACAAATATATATCGTTAGCATCCCACTCTCTCTCCCTCTCTTTCTCTCTCTTGCTGTCTCTGGCGCCCCTTGTCTGTCATTCACCATCTAAATCAGATTCTGAATCGGAGGTCTGTCGACGACGTCTGGGTATAATTTCTCAGCTAATGTCAACAATTTGTAATGCATCGCCCCAATGAATTGCCGCCTGAATCAGCTCATTGCCGATCTTAATGACAGAATGTTTTCTATGTGTGTGTGTGTGTACTCAATTGATTCTGATGGGCACAATATTTCGTCATTTTGTCTTATTGATTATTTTGAGCGAACTGTTTTTTTTTTTATTAAAATTCATCATGAATTATTTGAATTGCGAATCATTGCAAAAATAGTCGTTCAAATTGTTATTCAAATGATGATGATTAATACATCCAAACGTGGCCATAATGAAAAGTCAATATTAAACAAAAAATATAATTCCAATTCATATCAATTAACAAATGCATCATTAGATGTCAGATCGTGAAATGAAACCAATTAAGACTCAATCAACTATTAAGATTTTTATTGATTTCTATTTCGATAAAAAAAAAAACAATTTTATTTGGTATTTCTTATATATAATATATTATATATTTTCATGGATTTTATGAAAATCTCCTCAAACAAATGTAAAGTCAATCAATAGGTTCTTAAACAAGATTACTCAATTAATAGTAAAGGGAGAAAAGGAAGGGAAATTCTTTTTAAATTTTAAAGATAAAAACCAATTTCGAGATGTTTTTGTTTTGTGTTTTCCTTATAACAATTATGCATGTTGTTTAAGATTATGTTGTTACCACCTACACCTCCCCCCACCCCCCCACCCCCTCTGTCTTGGCACCTCCTCAGCAAATACCACAAAAGCAGTAAAAGCAGCAGCAACATCTCGTTCCACATTTGTTGACCGACTAATCTAATCTAAGCTTATCTATTTAACAGCAGCAGAATGTAGCGTACAATTAGCTCAGAAACTAAAAAGTACTAGGAAAATATTTCACAGTTTCAGCATTGTTTGTAGCCAGCCATAACATGAACATGAACATGAACATATGAGACCAGAGACTACAGACCAGGGGGTGGCAAGGTAGGGGCAGTAGAGTTTTGTCCATGGAGGTGGTACATAACCCTCTTGAAGCAATTAGCAGAAATTGCAAATTAATAATCATGTCTCGTGTGGCTAACTAGAAGCCAACCCACTCACCCACTTAATAGAAAATGAGTTGCACTTGCTACACAGGCAATACACATGCATGGTCGAGCAAGGGACGGGGTTAGGGCATGAGCATGAGGGCTATCACGAGAAGGTTATGTACGAGGAAGAAGCACAAAAAAAAACCATAACAATTTTTGCCCGGGCATATGAAAAATGTATGCGAAGCAAACTTTAAATTCATTTGCACACACACACAGACACACAAAGTCAGGAGCACTTTTGGGGGAAAGGTGAGGGGGGAACCTGGTGACAACATTTGCCAAAAGGACATGAACACGACCATGTGTGTACGGGTGTGTGTGTGTGTGTGTATGTGTGTGCTGGTGTATGACATAAGGGCAGGTCGTCAGTTCAGTTTGTTTAAACTGCGGTTTGCTTGCCTGTACAGGATGTGGGCGTTGTTCGGGGCGTGACTTAGCGTGCCCATTCGCACTTTCAATAGATGAGGGTAAATGAAGAAGAGGACGGCGTGGGCGAGCAACAGGGAGTGGGCGTGGGAGGGAGGTAGGGAAAGTCGGTAGGGGATCAAGAGTAGAGGGCAAAGTTGAGGTGGCAACAGAGGTAAAGAAATGTTTCGTGCCTCACTTCTATTTACGCTTTTATCACACACACAGAGCGGTCTGTTTGGCCTGCTCGGTCGTTCGGTGAACCGTTTCTTAGGCGGACCCCTCTATACAATTTGTTTTGCTCCATTTCTATTCTCCGTTCTGACCGCTAGCCCCCCTCCTGCCTGCTGCCTTCTCCATACAATCTACCTCCTCTTATCATTATCTCAGCCATTTCGTGTTAACCTTGGGCCAAAGAGCATTAAAACCATGCCAAGTGTTTTGTTAGTAAAGGACGAAAAAAAAAATGAAGAATAATACTGGACGAAGGCCTAATACACACCCACCCAAAACACACACACACACACACACACAGAGGGAGGACTAAGGAGGCGAGGGAGTCGTTAGGTAGTTGGGCCTTGACTCATTTCAAATTCGTGCAAATTGCCATCCTCCTGCACTGCACTGAAATTCCAGGCTCTTGCCGTTTTCTCGCCATTCACATGGTGGTTCTTCTCTCATCGTTACCTTCGTCTACCTTGGTCTGCTTCTTCGTCAAGCTCATCAACATGATGATGCCGCTTCCTCTTGTACTTCTTCTTCTTTATCATCATCATCATCTTCTTCTTTCTTCATGTGTTGTTTGTTGCTCTTGATGGCGAAACTGTTGCATTTTTTATGCCATTTTATTTGAGTTTTTATTTTTATGCTCGACTCCACCAAATGTTTCACATACAGAAATACCAAAACAACAAAACAAAAACGACAGCAACAACAACAAAAAAAAAATCCTCCTTCGCGCCATCTTCTTCCCGACAGAAAGAAGTTTATCATATTGTTGTCTCTGAGGCCGAGACGGTGACTTTATTTCTTTCTACATACATTTGTTCTCTTTTGTATCTACATATATGTTTTATTATTTTTTCCTTTTTTATCTCATTCTGTTTTTTTAATACCCTATTTTTGTGCAAGAAAATGCATTGAGTTTCTGTTTAAATATTTACCGTGATGAATTAGAGTTTTCCCAGCCATTTGGAAAAGCCAAGTCTAACAGGTTTTGGGTTTTAATTTTCCAATTGTCAGACTTTAAAGTTATCCCAGGGTATCCAAGAAAGGTTACTTTATTTGTGAGTAATTTTAGTTGGATGGTTACAAAAGAACTCCAAAATTTCCAAATAATTTTGCATACCAAGAAAAAGAATCGTAAAAACATTTTGCAGAATATTGTCACTAACATTGAGAGACCTTTTTGACACGACTTGCAAGGTTTAGGCTTTAACACATATAAATCGAGACCAAGCTTCTTTTTCCAAAAAATTCTTGATGAAGTAGGTAAGTCTTAGCTGCTTGAAGCTTTATTTTAATATCATAACTTTCGATGAGATGATTTCTATGTAAAGATATAGCAAAGAGCATTCCACCATCGACTCTTTTTATGGGCTGCAAACGAATCCCGATTTACGCCTCCTTCTTTAGGCGCTCCCTTACATATCTGCTAATGTCTATTATGTTAGGGTCTCTGGGCAATCTGTGGGTCGTCGTCTCTGGTTTTGCATTTCGGCAGTTTTGTTTCAGTTTTGGTTTTGGTTTTGGTTTTCTTTGCTTTCTCGTTTTTATGATATTCCCCTAGTGTCCGTGGCAATATTACTCAGTTTACGTAGCATTCTTTACGTTTTTTTCGGGTTTTGCTGAATAAAGCAGAAATGTATTTTTAGTGTTTTGCTAAATGTCTAAAAATATGCGCACCTGAGACACACGGTGGAAGGAGCGAGGAGGAGCCGTCTCCCTTTTTTATTTATGAGCCTCAAAAAAAAAAAAAAAAAAAAAAAAAAAAAAAAATGAAATAACGTCGCTTCGTGCATTTGTCTTGAATCTTTGCTCTCTGCTGAAGGTCATTTTGAGTTTCGGTTGTGTTTTTTGTTTGGAGAAACCCTCCAGCGTCTCCTGCTTTTGCCCCCTCTCCCTCTATCTCTGTGGGTGTGTGTGTGTATGTGTGTGTCTCTGATACACCGTCGGCACTTGCTCTAAATCGATTTTAACGATTTTTCTACCTAAGTTAAAGGCGCCTGTGACGACTCTCAGCTTTATTCATGCTCTGTCGGATTATGAATATGAAATGCATTTGCATGGTCAACCCAAAAACAGCAGGCAGTCAGACGGGCGGGCGGGCACATGGCGGCAATTGCTTTTGATTGACAAAACTAAGGCAAGGACATCATGAGATTTCATCATATCCATACATACATTCCTCTCTACACCTTCCTCCATCTTATACCTTCCGGCCTGTCATTGCTGCTGCTCACTTTGTTGCTCACTTCGACTCTCACTTCAAGTTGACATTGCCTAGATTAAGGTTAATTGATGACCCAGAGATGGACGAGGAGCCGAGTGAAGTTAAAGCTCCCGTTCCAGAGTTCTTGTATCATATTTTCCCCCTTTTCCCCCCACACGCACACCAATGGCTCAGCGACAGCTCATTAATAAACGGATTTCTGCCCTATGCTCTCCCATGCCCTGCCCTCTATATTATTCCTGTTCCTGTTCCAGTTCCAGTTGCCAAGTTGACGAGCTAATCTAGTATATAAATCTTCAGTTTTGTGTTAACAATGGCCAATAAAAACATTCACTGACTGGGCTAGCACACAAAAACTGGCAGCAATCTGCAAAAAGGCCAAGTGGGCGTGGTTCATTCTGGCTATGGCCAAGAGAGAAAAACATCATTGGGGCAGGTCACAGGGCACTTAATTAAAAATTTTACTGGCCACTTTTTCTGCATATATTATGCAAAAAAAAAAAAAAAATACCAACATCTGCAGCAACAATAAAAACTTAATGACATTCCAAAAGACATTCTGAATGATGTAAACATTAATAACTTTAGTCCTAAGACTCGATCTTCATCATAAAGAATTCAAGATTTCATATTAGTTTATCCCAAAGGCTTATAAATATTATCGACAAACATGTAACAACATTTAAGTTATCTTGAAGTAAATTTGAGAGGAGATTTCAATTGCAAATATAATTGTAGCTCCAAAATGATTGATTAACTTCAAAAAGATCGAAATCTTGACAAAACTTGAAAATAAACCACACAGATCGGATAAATATAATATATCGAAAAATGCATTTTAAGTAAAAGAGAGAGAGAGAGAGACAACTAACGTCTGGTTAAAGTCTGGTTTTTCAGCTGATCTGAATAGAAAGAGAAGACCAAATGAGGGTATATAAGCTTCGGCTTAGCCAAAGTTGGCATTTTTCACAACTTAAATTATAATAAATTTATTAAGCTAAAAAAATATTAAATTTATAATATATAGAGATCAGACTTTGTCGTCTCTGTAAACAATTAAATATTTAATGGAGAGATTTGGCAAGATTAACATAATAAAAATTAATAAAATAAATATTTATACAAAACTTGATGTACAATTTGAAATATCTGCTTTTATGGCAAATGGGATTTTAAGGATTAAAACAAAATGCATTATACGATTAAAAAAATTTGCTAAAAAAAAAAAAAAGGGAGAAAACCCGAATCTTGCGGTTAAGCGAAAAGATTTACTTGGCCAACAAGTAAGAACTTGGTTATCTAGTTATCTTATCACACACTTAAACAAACAAGAGTTATTCATTACTTTGAGAGTTGTTTTCATGAGTTCCAAGAATTCAATTTGTTTCATTCAATTGCATGATGTAATTGTTGAAAGATTTATTCCAGAGCCAATGAATCAAAATAATTTTTTATGTGATTTGATTTATTTTTCGAAATATTCCCATTTTTTATGTCCCCGGTTTTTATCTGATTTCTATTTTTGTTACTATTTTTATTATTATTTGAGCACTAACCTTTTTTTTATTTTTGTGTGGTTTACTTGATTGTTGTTGCTTTTTTTCAAGATTTTTATTTTTTTTTTTTTTTGTATGCAAATGCAAAATGTGCAAAGATTTTATTCTGTCTGGCACTTTCTTCTAGTTTATGGATAGTTTTTAGCACTTCCCACAGGGGCGGGAAGAGAGATGAGAAGAAAGGAGAAGATGGCTGATGGTTCCTTAGAAGAATCAAAACTCGCCAACACACACATACACACAGAAACAAAATTGTTGCCAAAAATACGTTGTTGATATTTATTTTTTCTTTTTGAGGTTTTTTTCCGTTTTTTTTTTGTTTTTTGTATTTTGTATGTTACTTTATTTTTATATCAGTATTGGCCCGGCTAAAACCAAATGGCTGGCTAAGTTAGACTGACTGACTGACTGAGGGCCGGCAAACGGCACACAATTCTCGGCCTCGGTTGGCAAATATGGGAAATTTGATATTTATTTTGGCCAAATCAAGCCAATTAGCATTCGGGCGCAGAAGATGCCGTCACTCCGAAACGGAGACAACCGATGGCCGCTAGAATAAATAGTTGGCAGGTGATAGAGTGACGATTATGGGCGATATACTACCGGGTCACACCGGCTTTAACAAATAACACTTTTGTTAACAAAATTGGTCAGCCACAGCAACAGCAATCAACAATTGCAGTAGAAGCAAACAAACAACAGAAAAAAAAACAACATGAATAAACAAAATTTATTTACTTAGGTTGCTGGTCGATTTCGTTAGAATGTTGATTAAATAAATTTTTAATTTTGTCGATTTGAATTCTTTTTTGATTTGAATTGAATTGAATCTATTTATTTTTTTGGCTATAAGTTTAAGTTTCGTTTAATGGCGCGCGACCGGCCTCACCGCGGGAGTGTAAAATTGCGACTGAACTGAACGACGGCAAAACTTGAAAGTAGCGAAAAAAGCCGAATGTCGGCAGCCGGCAAACGAATGATAATGATGATGCTGCATGAGCACGGCTAGCAACATGGCAAACACACACACGCACACACACACAGAGACAGCAGCAACAACAGCAACAGCGTGGGAGACCGAAGCCGGCCTTACATACATATGCTTGTCAACATTCATTTTGGTTGATATCAATTGGCAAGCAACATGGTCCCTTCTCTCCCAATGTTGCGCATCAAATTAAGCCATGTTTCAGCAACATTTATGCTGTTGCCAAGTAAAGTAAAGAGATAAGCCATGTTTCAGCAACATTTTTTGCTTGCCTGACATGTTGCTGGCGTGTTAAGCTTTACGATTTCGCTTGTTGATTTTATTGCAGGGCAGCATATTTAAAATTGAAGTTTAATTAAGAAGCATTTGCGATTTTAGAAAGTATATATACTTACTTATGTATATATTCTTATTCCTTTATAAGCTGCTTGTTTTAGTTTTATGTTTTTTAATTTCAAAATTATCACTTAAGTTTCTCCAACATAAAATCAAGAATCTAAGCAGTTTGCCCTCACTTCAAATTCTTTTTTGGGCCAATGTCAACCATTCTGTATCGAATTGTGACATTTTTAAATAATTAATGCAAAAGTTTGATTGTATTAGTCATAAATCTTGCCTTCATATATAGTCCAAGCTATATACATATAGTCGCCATATGTCAATCTGCCTTACGTATGGAGGGTAACTTCAGGTCGGCTTATGCCAGACGAAGTAAATCAAATTCTTTGCATTTTGGCGCTCGATTTTGAAATTAAAGTTTTAGCTAATTAAAGAAGAAAAAAATCGTTATATTTTTTCTTCGCCTTTTGATTGCGTGATTTATATATATACATACATATATATAAATATATTCGCCTGCTGTTGCTTATTTATAAACACATTAAAATTTATGGACTCGCGTTGTTGTTGCTTTTTTTGTTATTTCCTTATACCCTTGCAATAAATGGTATAATCATTTTATTCAAAACTTTGCAAAACATTTCCAATTCAATTACATAAGATCAACTTAATTACACAAACTCTTGATCAGCAAAAAGAGTATGGAACTTCGGTTCGAACTTATCTACTTTAGTTTGTTGCTATTTAATTAACTTTTTTACCAAATTTCAAAAAGGGTTTTCTTCTTTTTCAACTGAAGACATTATAAATGTCTTTCAGTTAAGAAGAGTCTTTTGAATTCGGCACCGGCAAATTTAACAGAGACCTCTGTTTTTTTAATTTCTTTTGGTTTGCTTTCATTTTTTTTTTTTTATTTTATATAGTTTTTGCATGGCCTAGTAATTTATGAGCTCAAAGGGGAAAAGTTAAATTTATGTTTTAAATAACAAATATGTTTCTTTTTGTTTTTCGTTTTTTATGTATACATATGTATATGTTGCTGATACACCGAAAATGTTGCCAAGAAATGAACTGTGCAGGTGGGCAGGTGCCGCCGGTTGGCAGAGGTAAAATATCTTAGTCAGCGGGGCCAAAACGAAAATTGTTGCAATCTAAACAAATGATGCAATTATTGTGGGCGTGTGTTTTATTTATAAACATTGACGTAGACAAGTTCAATAAAACTTTTGTTGGGCTAAGTCGCATGACTTATATTAACAGAGACTATAAACAATTATTCTCCTCTCCCCTCTCATGGTCTATGGGGCTGAATGTGCCTACAGTTTGTAAAAAAGTATTTAAATTTCAAATTGCTTGTATAAAAATTATATCAAATAATTGTTACGACAACTGTTTCGAGTCGAAAACGTATTTTATATGTATTTTTAAGACCTGTTTCTATAATAATTTGTTAGATTTGTTCTTTCAAATATTAATTAATAACAACTAAAGATCATAATTTATAATACGATTAGTTGGTTTTTAATTGATATTAAATTATAGTCTGTAACTTAAAAGGTATCTGAAATCTCATCTTTGCCACTCGAACAAACTTTCGATATAGTAAACAAACAAGAAAACGTAACGAGAACGAAAATAAAAAAAGCTTTCAGAACTTTGGCAACTTGTTGCATAGTCGCTGCAAGAAGCAAAAAGGAAAAAGTAACCACAACAGCAACAACAACAACAACAGCAACAACAACAAGAACAAGTTGCCTGACCCATTTACTCTTTATTGACAGAGACATTGAAGTGCTTGAATGGTTATGGAGGACAATTTATTATTTAATCTGTTGCACTTATTGTACGTACATATCGAAAATCATAAGAGACCAAATATACAGAGTGAGAGAGAGAGGGTGAGAGAGAGAGAGAAGGAACGATGAAACAATGATAAGCAATAACTGAAACGAAATGTTTACTTTATGAATTCAACAAAGTTGCTTAGCAATTTATGAAACATTCCACAACCACAGAAGAAGAAGAAATAAAGTAAAAAACTACAACCAGAAACCACAAAACACATTTAAAGTAAACAAAAGTCAAAATAACACAAAATAAGAAAACTAAAAGCAAAAATAACACAAGAGATCCAATTGTTTAGTAGTTTTTTATACTCTTTCATCTCTCTACTTGTGACATTTTCTTGACTTTATAAATATTTTCAATTTTCATGAAATGAAACATGTTGTTTGTTTATTTTAGCCAATGTCGATTTTACCTTTGACTTTTGTTTTTTTTAGACACAAACATTAAGGGATGGACTCTTTTAAAGGGAAAGGGTATACGAATTATCGTTATTACTATGATCAGGAAAGATAAATGCTATGAAATTAGATTGAAACAGATCAGAATCAGAATCAGTATGCGAACAAGTAATGCAAAATAATCCGAAATGAAAATAGATTTTTTTATAGTGAGACTAAAAATAAAGATGACAACAAAATGAAAATGTATACAAATGAAAAGAAATGATTTGACCGAGTGGTCGTCCATCTGGGGTTCCAAAAGGGGCGTTGGCATTGAGTGGGAGTGGATGGCGCCCATAACCAACCGCCTCAAGCACACATTAAACTAAACATGTGGCGCCAAATTTTGCATAAACATTTGATATTACATACAATGCAAAGAAGTAAACTCAGACACAAATGTTTAACCCGCCATTAACACCCCGTCCCCAACGCCTCGGCTATCCTCCCATTCCAGAAATAGCGGAAAGATCACCATAAAACAACAAAAGCCAGCCAGCAGCCAGTAGCCAGCATCAGTTTTAGTTTTGTATAATTTACATGATTTTGATACAAAGTTGCCATCGAGTTGGCTGGGTCGGGCCTCTCAAGGTCAAGTAGCGAAGCATTTACATAGCGTTCAGTAATTGGTGTGGCAATTCTTTAATTTGATACCCTCTCCATTGGTTTCTTGATAGGCTGACCATAACGAATTCATAAGAGATGGGCAGATTAGCTATAAACAGCATATAAAACAGGGCATTGCCCAGTCGACTAAACAAAAAAATTATATTACAGAATTGTATAAAGAATAGCAAATAGATGGAGATGTGGTGGGATGTGTGGGAGGGGGAACGGGTGTGGGGACAGACCATCAAATCGTAGGGCGTGGGCAAGCTAATTAATTTTCCACGCACCAAAAATGATTTAGATACGCAGTTTTTCTTCAATCAAAAAACCCAAAAAACCAAGAGCCCCCATCAAAAATAAAAAGTTGCCCCAGTCTTTTGCACTTGACTTTTGGAAGAACTATATATGTACCTATACATATATATAATATATAGGTATATATGTCTTTCTGAATAATTTTTTTTATAGTGTAATTAATGTGACATTCGTGACCTTTGAACTTTAGAGAATATTCTAGAAAACTTTCAACCTAAAGTATTTCAAAAAGTGTTAACCACATTTTGTGATTTGTTGAGTTGCAGGAAAAATGGGTGGCCTTTACCCCTTAAAGTATGCAAAAGGCTGGAAAAGTAAATTGTTTTTAATATGCCTTGAAACTTGGAAAAATGTCGATTAGCAATGTTTGCTTTAAGGAATCATTATTTATCTACAGGACATTCGAAAATGATATTTTATAGACAAGTATTGGTTATTGCATACTTTAGGGGTCAAATTTACTTTTGTTTTATTCCCCAACTGTCTTGTTGACTCTAGCAAATCAAAATACTTAAAGAGTGTACCAAAGAGTCTTGTTGACACTTGAAAGCTGCAATATGCCCGACAAAACGATGTTGGTACATGGCATGACATTGATATAGGGTGCTTAGCATTGCTTTGAATCGATCGTGCATTTAATTAGCCATATATCGAATTACCAGCAAAATTTATATGCCCCAAGACCTTTGCTACACTGATCCAAAAAAAATAAATAAATGGGACTGTGGGGTGGAGAGCTTGAGTGGCAAACGTTTTCAATTTTTCGCACATTCCAGGCACACACCATAGAGCACCCAGAGCAGCGCCACATGCCACATACATACTATGGGATGAAGTTGCTCGGTGCGGGAGGAGGAGGAGGTCAGTTAAATATGTGTGGATGCGTTGCGTCTGGCTATGCTCTACTAAGGAAATACATGTATATATATATTTTATATATGTATGTACACACACCAAATGCCCCTCCAAAAAAACACACACACAGACACAAATTGGGTCAAAATGAGCGCAAAAAGAATAAGGAAAGTAATAGAAAGAGAGATATGAGGATGAAGAGGGGAGTAGTGGGTAGTGGGTAGTGTGGTGTGTGTGAATTAAGAAACGAAACCATCATAAAATTTAATGCCTCGCCTTATAAATAAACAAGTTGTGTATATGCGAAACACATATATTATGAAATCGAAATGGGAACTTGCACTTGTTCCCAAAAACCCCAAGAAAACACCAAAAACATCAAAATCACAAAAAAAGAAGAAAAAAAATTGCACCCACAAATGCGAAACTTATGCGGACCATGTCCGACCAAATGAATGAACAAATTGTTGATGATGTCGTGCCCCAGCCCCCCCCACACCTTCCTCCTCTCTCAACAGTCCTGCCATCACAATTGTCCATGTCTGGACATGCCAAATTCAAATTAAAATTGCGTGCGAATATTAACCAACAATGCATAAAAACTAAAACTAAAATTGAATATACTCTAACCAAAACGTACTGAAATGAAGGTCACTCGAAATTTATTTATTTATCCAATTTGTTTGGTTATATCTTTTTTTTTGTTGTGTTTTCGGTTTGCATTCTGTGTGGTTTAGCCACGGCTGATTCATTGGCTCGGAAAATATTGTCATCGCCTCAGATGATGGGTGAGTAATACCAATTCATTGGCTATGCAAATTGAGCGAATGCTTCATGATTAATACACCCAGTGAATGGGTGCATACACATAGATAGATAGATAGATAGATAGATAGATGGATAGATACCTAGGCCAGGTAAAATCATAGCCGTTATAGTGCAGCAGTTTCTCTCTCTATGTGTGTGTGTGTGTGCCGACTGACTAACTTGGCCAACTTGCTCTCTAACGTGTTTGCCAATTATGCAAAAATTCTCAATAACATTTTCCATTATTTTTGCATATGGCAAGTAGCAACTGATTTAATACCACACCAACCCCTCCCCCCACTCCTCACTTCACCACCTCGCCACGTCTTCCATCTTCTCTTTACTAGCATTGCATCCATTTTTGGAATGGTTTGTTTAAATTTTTGTTCTTTTTTAAACATAAATTTTAATTAAAAATAAGAAAAACAAATCAATAGTATTTGATAAGAAATAGATTGTTTATCTAAAAATGGCCCCCCAAGTTGTCTTTACACACGAAAAAAAAAAAAAAAAGGAAATCGGCAAAACAAGAAAAACAAAATGCATTTCATCCAGTCGACATTCTGTTACGCTTTCGTCAAGGCTAGGACAATACTCTGAGGTTCGAATAGATGATTGTGATTCATTAAAACTAATAAATGGTTTCCTCTCTTGACCTCTTTTTAGACCCAATAGAACAATAACAGGTTTTTAAACATTTTTTTCTCATCCTCTTGGCTTTTCCTTTGGTCCCACCTTAAGGCGTTATATATGAACTCTTTATACCCATCATTTAGTTAGGGTATAGCACAAAAAAAACGTCACTTAATTGCTTTTCGTTGTTGTCTGCTGCTCGGATTGGCGCTAATTGAAGACAAACTTGCGTAGAGTGTTGAATGCTGAGTGGTTGCTGTCTCATGGTGGTCACTGAGGAGCAACATTGCAACCGACAACCGGCAACTGGCAACTGCCAACCGACAACCTGCCACCGTCAATGGCGTTATTTCATTCCAAATTAACCAACTTTGTCAAGAATTATGCGTTTGTTTGTAGGCAATGTCACTAGCATTTTGTGCAGTTTGCATTAATTGATATTCGATATTATTTGCATATAAAACTATTGTTTCTTATGGTCGAAATTACGCAATTTGGCTGGCATGATTAATGGTTCAATGTTTTGGGTGGTCAAAATGTTAGTTCAAAGATTTCTCATACAATAGAATTGAAATATATTTCATTTAATTTTACTAATTGCTAAATTGACCTAAATACTTGAATGTACTTGGACTCCGTTTCTACTATTATATTGAAATGAAGACATTTGTTTCTTGTTTTGTTTTTTTTTTTTGGCTGCCCAATTGCTGTCACTTAACTTTCAGTTCAAGTTCAATTAGGCAGCGTAGTCTCATTCAAGGCAAAAAGAAAAAAAAAGATTAGAAAATGTCAAGGTTAGACGGCACCCAAATGAAGAGCTCATCCACATGAGACAAATATGTAAGTCAAAATAGTTAAATCAAGTACAAAGCAATTAAGTACATCTTACTTGGGTTTTCAGCTAATTAGAATAGATTAAAAAGTCAAACAAAACTATTGAAAGTTTTTAGTTTAAGACATTGTTAAACTAACAAATTATTTCTTATTAGTTTTTTTTCAGTTGTTGAGAGATTAATAAATTACCTTTCATATTTAAAAGGATTAATTTAGGTGATGATTCACTTGACAGACCTTTAAAAATTTGCATAAAAAAGTGCAAAATTTCAAGAATTTTCTCATATTTTTGTGTTGTCTATAAGCCCATAAATTTTTTAAATTTGTATACACAAGGGAAATAGTTATTAACTAATTTATAAACATTCTTTGCCCATCATCATAATTGCTCAAAACGGAGGCGGCAAGAAATGAATGAAGGGAGGGAAAGTGGAGGGAGGCAGAGAAAGTGATTTTCCACTCTTACGCTTAGCACAATTATTATTATGTGATAATTAATCAATTATTGTACCTTAATTAGCATTTTGTATGCAATGCAAATTCAATAGTTAAGTAATGGGCAAATATCACGCATACGCCCCATCTAACGACATTTTCATTTTCACATTGCTGTGTGTGTGCACTCAAGAGTGAAATTCAATTTGTCATACCACTAGAAAATACTAAATGCTCGAAAAATTCAAATAAGAAAAAAACGAAAATCTGGTGAAAATAAGTTAGGCTCTCTCACACACGACAAGGAGATGGATGAAATAATTGCATTTTGTTGTTTAGCAAATTATGCAAAACGCATTAAAGTTGCAGACACACAAACACACACACACACATTTTAAAGATAAAAAAAGAAACAAACAAAACAAGCGACAAAACGACCGACTTCGACCACAACGAACCATGTCAATGACACATTGTGGCCACAAAAAGAGAGACCGAGAGAGAGAGAGACCACCTCAGTCCCATAGCCAACCGGCAAACCTCAAACAAGTGAAACAAGCGAAATTTTGCAGAGAAAAGCCAAACCAACTAACAACAAAACTTTAACTCCAACCAAATTGGCTTCCATTTCCCTCACCCTTATCCCTTCCCCCATCAAAGGGCAAAAAAAGAAACGAAAGCGTTATGTTGCAGGGAAAATGCATTCTAGAGTTTTGCCTCGATTCTTGTGCATATTTAATTTTATGTTTATGCTTTCATGTTTGCTTTATGGTAATGTGAGATACTCAGCCAAAAATGAAGAAAAAAAACAACAAAAAATAAAAAATGAAGAAAAAAATCTGAAAACATGTAATTCAAAATTTTCATATTAAACGTTTTCATCGAAAGAGAAAAGCAGGACCGGTTGTAGATGGTCTTTAGCAAAGCTCAGTTTATTAGCTTTGAAGGGTGGCTGAGGGTTTTTCACTTGAACATAGCCAATGTATGGTATAATTTCCCACAAAACCAAACAAACCTTATTAAACTAATAATAAGGATACTAAACTTGATTTAAAGGAATAGTAAAGTTAGAGATGCAATTGGTTTAAATAGTTTTACTTTAAAGAATGTTGAAACTTTTTACTATTTACAATTATATTCGTAACTTGAGCTTAAATATTGCCGCCCCTGTGTGCAATTGGGCAAAACGTTTTTGGACAGTCTTTCTTGGACTTTGGAATTGCTTTTATGCAAATGAAGCAGAAATGATGATGAGGGGAATATGAAATTCTGTCCAATTAATAACAAAGTTCAATTGTATCAATTTGAAATGACGACGACGACGACAACAACAACAACAAACGACAAACGACAAAGGCGAGACGCCACCAAAACAAAATATTGTTGCAAACTATGTGGACCATGTCTCCAGTTGGTCTCTGCGAATATTGAAAACCATAAAAATTAAAAATCCAAAAAGGTCCTACATTTCCTCCTTTGCTTCTGCTCTATTAAAACCATCAATCATAACTCATCAATCAAACAGACAAACCAGACAGACAGACAGACTGACAGACCATAAGGAGAAGAACTTTTTGAAGTTTTGCGGCTCTCGAGAGTTCTCCGCTTTTTGAAAAATGACAAAGAGCAAAAGAAATTTTATGGTCAATTTCAATTAGAACCATGAACGAACCGAACAAAAACACAACAAATAGTATCCAAAGAAGCGATCTAGAAATTGTGCCAATGATATATTGGATGGTATATATATATGGTCTATAGCGAATCTACACATAGCCAATGAGCTAAGTTAGGTGGTTGGGTGGGTGGTGAGGAAGGGGGAAAGAAAACAAATAGCCTGGTGTGAACACACTCTCATCGGGTTCCAACATTGTTCTCTTTTTCTTTTCTTTTCTTTTCCGATGAATTTCACTAAATAAATACTTAAAACAAACTATTTGCCATAATTAGTTCTTGATGATGATCTCATACTAGTTGCTGATATTCAAAAATAAAAATGTTTGCACATTTTTTCTCATTTCTCATTTCACTCGATGTGCAGCAATCGGTCAAATGTGTGTGTGTGTGTGTGTCTGACTGCATTTCACTTAATTGAATTGTGAATCTTGCCAACTGATGTCATTGGCCACTTTGGTGTAAATTGTCTCAATCATTGAATACATACCAATAAACATCTATTAGTCTGTGTGTTAATCAGGAAGTAGACAAAACGGATGTGAAAACTGCTAGCCAAATGGGTTAATGTAAAAGTTCTTATTGAAAAGTGTGTGATGGGCATTTGAAAATGATTAAGTTTTTTTTTTATGTTTTCTTTAATTTAAGTTCAATAACATCTGGCACTTAAAATTTTCATTGCCAGCGTTTTTTCTGTTTTTTCTTTTTTTTTTAGCTATTCTGAATAATAAACACTAAAGAAACAGCGTGCTCATTTCAATTTGATTACACTTTTAATTGTGAATCATCAACTACTAAAAAAAACGAAAACAGAAAACTATTTCATAATTTAAGGCAAAAAACAATGTTTATATAGTTAAGCTAACTGCATTTTGTTCAAAACCAACAATGGCCAATTCACATGACTAACGAGGCACACACATACAGGTTGTACTTACAATTCACTTTTTTAGTACGTTTCGCCAATTTTGCAGCCTACTTTTAGGAACTAGACGCTCCATTAGGGTTAAGAGAAAACACCAGATGTAGCAACAACGAGGAAGTTTCTTTAAAAAACTTCTTAAACCATTTAAACTGCTTGATTCAAATACAAACATTTTTGTTAGTAACTCCTCTTATTGCTAGTTAGAGATTAAGTTCTAGCTTGTACTGTCTGGTAACAAAAACCAAGAGTAAATTTGTATTATTTCTAATACAAAAACCTTTAAATCAGCCCCCTTTTGTGTGTTGGCCAAGTTATAAGTAGATATGTCATCGTCTAAGCATTTAAACCGCCCTCAACCGCTTTCAATATGGTGGCAAGAGAGAGGGGAAAATGGGTTTCCTAGTCTATGGGCCAAGACTTTCTGTCGTCTGGCAATGCCTTTGGCCAATTAATTTTCATGAATACTCTCCCTCTCTTTTGCATTTTAAAGTAAATGTTTTCTATTTTTCAACTTCGTATGCGATGGCACCGGCAGCGTTTGCAATTATTTAAGCTATTTTTAATTGCAAAACTATTTGACAATTTAACCAGACTAATATAATTTGAACGAATTGGCTGTATAGAAGATGATGACTTTGATGATATCACTTTCTAAATACACCCCCATCTCACCCAAATATAATCTGGGTTGTCACGTATCTGGCGGAACATGTCCAAAATGTGACAAAGTGAGAGACAACATTCATGTCATTTATATCATTAAGCCATTATTTCCGCTTATTGCAGATAGTTACGGATCTGTCATCTGTCATCTGGCCCCCGTGGCCTGGCATTGTTATTGCCAGTTCCCGCTCCAGCTCCAGTTGGCTCGTGAGTCGGATGGGGCTCTTGAAAGAGGTTCGAAAGAATTCATGAGAAATTCGCTAGTCTATTATCAAGTGTCACTCAATGTGGCCATCATTATGATCATGACATCATCAAATGGAGATCAGAATCGTTTCAAATACGTTTGTACGCTCATTCGTTATGCATATTTCATATTCTTTATGATGATCACGATGATGGCGTTCAATGACGATGCCATCCATTAATCACAATCTTCTCGGATCGCTTGCACTATCACCAACGACTCTGACGACTTTTTCTTTGGTTCTCTCTTCCGTCCGTCCCTCCTTCCGTTAGTCCGTTCGTCTGCCCATCTGTCAGAGACCCCATAAAAGAAACGCAGACTTGTTGAAGAATGGGATAGTTAGTTAACTAATGCATTGGCGCACACTTGAATTTAAATCTTTTTGGCATTCAAATAAGATATCATTGGGGTAGATGGCGTGGAGATGGGCCTCTCTGTGATTAGGTGGTGGCTTGTGTCTTGTCCAGGGCTGGGGGTGATTTCGAGTTGGCTGATTTGGAGACAAAATAAATTCCTCATTGTCATGTGAAGGGTCAACACAGTGACAGTGTCCCTGTCCGGGTTGACGTTGCCTTCTGATGGTTAGGCTGATACCGTCTATTTCAGGTTTTCAACCTTATCGGCGCCAACATATAGCACCGACCACGACTTGTCCGGCATATCGATTTCCTTTTGGCGATGTGGGACACTGTGTGAAAGGACAATAGAAATAAATGTATAAGCTACCTTCTTTCTATCCTTTGGTCTCACCTGGTTTCCGAGACTACCATGCGTCTACGTTGATTCATTGGAATGCACAATTGTTTGGGTGCCGACTTCAACTCCAAAGCAAAATCATTCTCATTGCAATCTTTGGCATTTGCATCCTGATTTCTGCGATTCATATCCATTTTCGATGAGAGAAAAAAAAGTGTATAATAAAAATAAAATTTTTCCAAAATTTTTTTGTTTTTTTTTCACAATTTTGAGTTGTTGCCGAGAGCAATGACTAAAATAAATAAACTGAAACGAATGAAAACTGACTCTACCAGCTCGCTGTACTAGGCATGTGGTAAAAATACCAAACCAAAAGCCAACTCGATAAAAAATAAATAATGTTGGGGACCTGTACTATGGACGTCAAAACTCTTATCCTCATAGTTGGCTGTGAATTTAAGTTAAAACACAAAATTGGCAATGCCACACTATTCAAATTGTCATTCTTAGAAAAAACATACTTTATACAAAGTGCTTGACTTATAACAAAAAGTGTGAAAATGATTGGGAACCAATTAACACTAAAAGTTATACAAATAAAAGAATGATCAACTTCATCATGGGAATGCACATTGGGCCAGATTCACTTCTTTTTTTTTTTTGGCATAAAATACATTTCAAATGCTAAAGAGCTAAAATTTGGCGAGCACATAAGTCAGATCAAAATAGAATTTCGAATTTCGAATACCACGTTTTTACCGCTATTCGCTCAAAATTGTAAAAATTACCCAATTCGCATACTTTTAGGCTTTATGTTTAAACATTTTTAAGCCTTTTTTTCAATAAACAGCATGTATAAAATAATTAAAGGAAGTCTACACAATTTACTTTTTTTTCAAGCAACGCTTCAAATCTTCAAACGTAAAGTTGAAAATGCCCCAATAACCAATAACTGCGCATTTTAGAATGGAAAATTTCTTATTATATTTAAGTATAAACACAAAATAGTATAATATACCATTAAGTTAGATAAAAAACATGAACATTAATCTGAGTATTCGACCTGCATATCCAGGGAAATGTCACTGTTTTCGTGATCCGTATCCAAGTCGCTATCATCGCTTTGTTATTGTTATTAACATTTGGTGCTTCTAAAAGTTCAATAACCTCCTTTGGTAGTGGGTTTTTCTTATTTTGAGCTAATCTTTTGTTAATATTAATGCTTGAAAGAAAAGGGTCAGATGAATCCGCTGATCTATTGAACACAACTGTTATTGATACGAGAATTCCGTCTTGCATATGATCGTCTATCACGTTTATAAAGTTTGTTGCGCGCTTCAGATGCATTTTCCCAAAGCAACCAATGGGTAATACTGATGACGCCATTATCTGCGAACCGTGAACCAAAACTTTATGGACATTTGAGCTATATTTTCCATTTTGTCGCCAAAAATTTTAATAGGTGTGGCTGCAGCAAAAGCTCAAAATTAAGTGATAATTTTCCTCAATTTCGACAAAACAAACAGCTAATCAAACATCTGACTTTGAAGGGCTGCCAAAAATGCAGTGTTGCACTTAAAATTTTTTTAAATTTTGTTTTGATGTACCCAATGTATGCCCTTTTCATTGGTCATTACAAAATTTTCCTACTTTATATGCCAAAAAAAAAAATCTGGCCCAATGTGGAATGAAGAAATTATGAATGCCTAAAAGCATGCAGCATAATTTTTGTCCTTCAATCACGAAACGCAAAATGAAGCGAAGCGATTAAATTCATTAATTTGCATTGAGAATCAGTGCCGGATCAAGCCAACTACGAGTTTTATTTTGGCTTATTTCTAACCCGATATCAATTTCATATTTTAAATTACAAGATGGGGCAATTGCCAGCATATTTAAATTTTTTAATAGCATTTGTAATACACGAAACAATTTAAACAAATAAAAACTCGATTTCCAAAGCGAGTATAAGAGGTATAAGTATTAGTAATATGAATATCCTCTCCCTCTCTCCGCGTCGACCTTCTAATACACTTGAGTCTGGATGGCCAAAAAGTTTTTGCCATGTTTGGTCATACGTTTAACAATGTGATCGGGTATAACCAAGGATTTGCTGCTGGAACATATGGAGCATAGATCCTGCGGGTCCCTGATATCGTACACATCGCTGGTATGGACATACAATGAATCGACCAATTGCGATTTGCGTGTCGACCACAGACAAATAGTGCCTCTGATTTTGTGATCCTTGGGAATGAAGCTTGTCAACCAGATGACAAGCATTTCAGTACTGAGAGCCTCGGGCGAGACGCCGTGACGTGCCACAGCAGTTGGGGTGCCAAACATTTCGGAAAGGCGTACGCGGGACGTCATCACAAGGACAGGCAACAGCTCTCGCAATTTATTGCTATGTGTATCGATAATCTTTTCTGCGACCAAATACAGTACATGACACTTGGCCTTATTGAGCAGAATAACAGTAGAATCCAGGTAGAAGGTTTTCGATTCCCTCACATTGATGCGCTCCATGGTAAGGCGGCGATGATCATACAAAAGATGACGATTGAAATCGGAAATAAAAGTAATACGCCTGCATTCATGATCGGGACACAAGATGGGTGCCCTTGATATAAATAGTTCTTGAGGAACACTTTTTTTGTTACTGGCTTCCGGCTTGATATCCAGTAAATAAAGAATTTCCTTTCGATTGCATGGAAGTGTGGTAAACTGACGGAAAGGCGGTTCGGCAATATACTCAATTTTTTGTCCCCTCTTGAGATCTAATAGTTTGGATGGACGAACATATAACCTTGGATCGATGGCAAATCCCTGGAATATAGCTCTCTGAACACTCGACATGTCATAACAAATTTGTGGAATTTTATTTATGCATCTCCATACGTCGCTTGAAATCGTCAGAATTGATTGAGATCGAGTTAGGCTTGATCTTTCACCAATTAGAGAGCTACAGATTGGTGTTACATTTGATTCCATATATGGAGTTGATTTCGGCAGCTCCTCCTCCTTCATGGATCGCATTATATGACTTTCCTGGGTTACGCTTTTCGACTTTGTTTGCTTCTCCCATTTGGTACAGCTATCGGATGTTTCGGACAAAATGAAATGAGCTCCTCCACTTTCGCGTTTGTTCTTCTTCAATTCTTGCTCCACAATAGCATCAAATTCGAGTTGCTTCAGCTCATATTCGGCTCTCTCACATTCACTATTTAGACATTCCTTCATCCCATTCAATTTGTCAACTAATTGTTTTTTCTGTTTCACTTGTTCTGCCAAGTCGTTTTTTGGGTTCTTGTCCTTTTTTTTTTGAGGATGTCTTCAATATCGATTTCTTCCTTCTACCCATTAAAATGGATGATCTCGTCTCTTTAAGTCTACAATTATATATGTCATCATCGTCGTCGGTCTCATAATCCTTTGCGTCATTATCAATGTCAGTTTCATCGTCATCAAAAAAGCTTGCATCATAAGCGGAATATTCATATATAAGACGTGTATTCTTGCAATGGCGTCTAAAATCACTTTCACTCGGTGAAATCTCTTCATAAATGGGCTTCTGCTGGACTCTACCTGTAGAGCGAGTACGTCGGCTACTTTGATAGGAAGACACCTTTGGGGCACAGCTTCTTGATCGATTCGAATCTCCAGATAAAATAGAAATTGGCATCTTGTCCTTGTATTTAATTGATCCTGGATCAAGCACGACATCCGGTTTCTTACTTGAATTGTCATCTAGATCGAGAAAAAAGGTAAAAGCATCACATTTTTGGCATATATCAGAAACACCTTCAATGCAACGTTGTTCCTCATATAGTTCTCGTCGCTTATAGAATCCAAACTCCAATGCGGGAGTCAGTTTCTGTTTCTTACTTCCGCAAGTAGTGCAGATATATCCTTTTTTCGCCATCGCTCTCTCGCTCTCCGTCACTTTCAGTCACTCTCAGAGGTATATGTTTATAAACCGTTTCTCAAAAAAACAAAGGACTTTCTTTGAAATTTACAAAACTTTACTCTCAAGAATGATAAAAATTAGTTTAGAGCCATTTAAAAGTGAGTGTTTACTGAACGAACTCCAAAACAAAACTGTACAGTATATGGTTGGAAAATTTGGTACCTTACCTTTTTTTCATTGACAGGAAAAGTCTAGGGTTGCTTGAAAACATTTTTTACACAATAATTTTTATACATATAAATTATATATGATGACTAATTAAAAATATTATATCGGTAAATCGATTGTTGAATTTCGTACTTTGTATTTATTTAAGTAAATGTATCCAAAGATCATATTCTCATTATTATGTATATTATTTTTGTAGATCCAAATATCGAAATGAAATGGAGTTGAGATAGCTATGAATAATGAACCTTGTTGCCTTTAACATTTTGAATAATTAATTTGAATAATATAATCGAACAATAGATATGATAGAATTAAGTCAGACCTCTCACTTTTAAAGCGTTTCATAAGGTAAAACCCTTCAATTCTTAAGTCGTTTTGGTATTTAGATTGTACTCATAAATCGAATTGGGAAGTTTATTCAAGAATTCAATTCTAAGCCAAATATAGGACTCCAAGCTTATTTAATTCGAAGCTTGTAATAATCCATGATTCCGCAAATTTTTCCAGGGGTTGAGTTGGGTTGGAATGAGCATTCTGGAGCATGGGTTAAGGATATATTTTTTGTTCATAAAAGTATTGTTCATTGGCATTACGAATTGGCAATGATGGGGTTAATCTTAAAAATGTGCTTCTATATTAGTTTTATGTGGAGTTTCTTAAGTATTTTTCATTTTAGTATTTTTATCGTCTGTTAAATTAGTAATTTATTAAAGTTAAGGAAGAGATATTCAATGTTATTAATTTAAGTCGGTTACACTATAATAAATGAGGCGATATTGGCTTGAAGGAGTTGACAAATCTGAAAGTTTGTATGTAGAGTATTAAAATGTTTACGTTGAATTCATCTATAAAATGCAACAAGTATCAGGGTGTCACCTGAGTGAAAAAGAGTAGGAAGAGGATGACTACGACACACCTTCTTTTAAATCGTGGCAAAGCGATTTCCGTTAGTTTGATTTGGTTTGACCATCTGTAAGTGATATCACATGATGCTGTCTGAGCCTTCTTTGCAGACACTTGATCAGCCACCAACTGGCCAACTGACCAACTGACCGTGAAATCCCCACACTTCTGTAGCTGAAAGCAAAGTCAAATTGGGCAAAAAACACAAAAAAAAAAAAAAAGCATCTCCAAGTTAACCTTGAGGAATCTACACCCCACAGCCATAGCTGCCATGGTAACTAAACTAAAGAAAGATAAAGAAAAAACTAGCCATGCTCCAGTTTGGCAGTTTGGAAGTTTGGCAGTTTACCAGTTGGGCCATCTGAAGATCTCCATCCAAGAGCCATTCAAATTGTCAAATGCCCCGTCAAGTGCGGCTTAAACACTGCCTTACAATTGAAGTTGGTGATCGGTTACGGGTTTTTAGCTTCGGTTTTTGTGGTCAGTGTCGATGATTCAGCCGAAATATTTTGTTTCGGTTGCTTGATAAGATGTGCAAAACAAATAACGGAACATACAATATATGTACATAAATACATACATATATGTACATATGTATGCCAAATATTTAAACGTTTATCCAATTGAAGGTCTGAAATGTGTGTTTTTGATTTTATATAAATATAGAGGAAATTATTGAATCAACTATCAGACAACGTTTAACATCACAGACACACACACAAACACACAAGCAACATGGTAAGCGATCACTGTGTTTGTTTGTTTATTTTTTTTTTTGCTATTTTTTTTTTGTGACTATCCTTTTTGCAGAAAACCTTCTTTGTGACTTTAGCCATTGGTTTCTGTATGGTTGCTGCGGATGTATCCCATTTGCCGAGCAGCTATTTACCACCACCAAAACCCGAACATGCCGTCTCCATGAGCATTGAACAGCAGGAATTACGTGAGCTACCCGAACAAGTGGAATATATGAGAGAGATGGAGAATAGCCAAATGGATATGGATACAAATATGATGGCAGGGGCCATGCCTATGCCCAGTAGCCTGCTGACACCACCAGCACCAGTTGAGTCGGAGGCTGATAGCCACTCATTGCCCACCCGTTATCTGCCTCCAGCTCAGCAAATGAATCAAGCCCCAGCACAAGAAGAAGAATCCTTCACTCAGGCAGCAGCACCCACTGAACCGGAGCCTCTAATGCAGCCAGAAGCTCAACAGCAGCAAATGCCTATGGATTATATGCAATATTTACCTCCTGCTCCTGTCGATGGGTCAGCTGGGCAACAGCAATTGACCTATCAGCAGTATCAAGAGCAACTCCAACAGCAGCAGCAGCAGCAGGAACAGCAACCACAGGAATACCAAATGCCATACATTCTCGATGTAGTCCAACAGCCCATGGCTCCTTCCGATGCTGAGACTTTGGCCTATGAGGAACCACAGCCAGCCCATGAATTGCGTAACGATGGCTATCACTACAAATCACAGACAGCTGAAGAGGAACAGCGTCTGAGGCACTAAGTCAAGTCAATCATTAGCTGACTCACTGCTGGATGACATCATCATCATCATAATCAGCACGAATGAAACAAATGAAAATGAGACGCAGTGTCTGTGTATGATTTGTCATCAATTTGTTGAATATTTGTTAAACTTAGTTCTTAAGTTTCATTAAATATATTTTTTTTTTGCCTAAACTTTACTTGATGAATTGGTTAAGAAATATCCTAGAAAAGTAGTCAAGTACAGGGCTAATCGGAGTCATTTTGTCATAGTTTATTTTACAACCTCTAAGTTTGTAAAAACAGTTTTTTTTGTTGTTTTGTTCATATGTCTGAGTTAGAGCAAAAAGTAGATGACTACCTTATTTGTCACCGGTGTAAAATTGACAAGGTATGCGGCAACTGGTGACAATAGGTTTAATTAGATTTAGATTAGATTTAAAAATGATTCAATCCAACAATTTTCCGATCTTATTAAAAACTTTCCAAGTTATTGTGATGGAAAAGCTCTAATTATTCAGAGAAGTTACTGTAATTACATTTATATAACTATATCTTTTTATAATTTGTATCTTTCGCTGTTGTCCGCTTTAACAATTTGAAATTCAAGGGAGAACTTCAAAACAGAAATTCACAATCAGAAGAATTTAAACTTGAAATTTTCTCTGTGGGTTTCGTTAGGTTTTTATTATGCCGTTTTTGGGTAAAATAAAATGGAAAATAAATGGAATAATTTGCTACTACACATTGAGACACACTCAAGAAGTATCTGCTACTACTACTGTTCATCATCTTCGCCTCCTTCGGCTCCGCCGCCTTCTTCCCCTCTTCACCCTCGTTCTCGACAGTGGCACCTTCGCGCAACATTTCCACCTTGTGTATACTGAAGTCGATATTATAGAAGGGCACATTGAGGGTCACCACAATGCAGTAGAGAAGAACTTGCAAGTGTCGTGTACGCAGCAAATATGAAGCACCCTGTGCCTTGGGGAACAGCGGATGATCCTTCTCCTGGCAATCGTACATGAAATAACCACCATCGTGACCCGGTGAGAAACCAATGGCCAATGCCCTCTTTCTCACCATCACAATGCCATATTGATAGTGACTGAAGAAATAGATCAATGCCTCGGATAGATTCATACGATTCGATGTGGGTACACGATACAATTTGCCATAGCACACATGCTCGATGTGTACCACAAAATTGATGGCCTCGAGGGAGCAATCGATATTTAGATTCTCCAGCGAGAATTCATAATCCTCTTTGGAAATTTGATCGATGCTCTCCTTAAAGTACTTGTCACCGCATACAACAATCGTGTCCAGGATATGGGCACTCCAATCCATCAGACGATAGACACTTGCCGCACAGCAAGCCATCACATAGCAGGCCAAATATTGACGGCCACGCAAATCGTCTTCGAAGACAGGTGCCTCAGGATGGAGATTACCCCACAGTGACCAGAGGCGTCCTTCTATCTCGACATCGAATTTCTTCAATTTGCTGACTGGCAAATTGCGATATTTGCCAGCAGTATTGCGGCGATTCAATCGACTCCATACAGGCAGACAATTCTCCAGCTCCAGCCATCCAAGTGATTCGTTTGTGGCGCAAATCTCGTATTCCGGACGTCCGTAGTGTTTATTCGAGCATGTCATTGGTATGGAAAGATCGGTTAGTAGCTGTAGGATACGAGCATTGGGTGCAGCCTTCTTGTATGATAGAATATCGACCACATAGAATTTATATTGACACTTCTCCTTCCATTCCGGTTGGGCATTACGTTCATCGATATAGTTAATGAGGCCATCGACATCGGCAAAGAGAATCCATGAGGCGGTATTCCTCTCAGGATATCGCTTGGGACCCTTTGGGCACTTCTTCTTCTTCTCTTCACCTTCACCTTCGGCGCCATCGTTTTCCTCTTCACCCCCACCTGGTTTCTCCATGCTGCCATAGGGATCAAAGAGATGATAGAACTCATCATGATACATGGCATAGCTGCCGTTTGCGGTGAAGAGAAGCAAATAGCTTTTAGTGGCGAAGGACTTATCCAGTTTCTTTTTAAACATAACCAATGCAGCAGCAGCAGAGATTTTCTTCTTGGATCCAGCAGCTGGTGTCCACATGCCCACGGGTTCAAAACTGCGTATCCAAATATCGAATTCGTAATCATCGACCGTAACATGACGCACGACACGCTCAAAGACCGATTCCATTTCGCAAACTCTCGAAGCAATGGCCTTGGCGTTGGTTATCACTCGGTCGATGCGATAAGAATTCCAATGATTCAATGGACGCAACGAACAACTGATGATGGCCAAAGCGGAGGCAAAATAGCAGGGTTTAATCAATGAGAATGAGCCCTCATCACGTCCCTCCATAGCCATGCTACCCTGTATTTTGAAATTGCAATCCTTTTCGCGCATGCGATAGCCATAGAGTATGGGGCGTGGTTTATATGGTCGACGTATCTCTTTGGGTAGACGTTTGCCTGGTAAATGTTTCAGCTCAATCTCTTCCTCGCCCTCAGCTTCCTCTTCCTCCTCCATGCCTAGTTCATCAAATTCGTTCTCCTCGCCATGTGCTTCATCTAAACCAGTGTCCTTGTATTCAGGTTTGGCTGAAAAACAAAATTATATTGACAAGAAATTCAGAGATACAGAATGATAGAGCGAGCACTTACATTTATCCTTCTTGCCCTTCTTGCGATCTTCGCGTGCTTGTTTGGCCTCCAAGAACATTTGAATACGTCGATTCTCCTTTTTCAATTCCTCATCAATATAACGCATCTTCTCCAGACGCTGTTCCTTCAAACGTTTCTTACGTGACGCCTCCTGATCATATTCGGCATCCTCCAGAGCCTTACTAAAGTGTCGGAAACGTCCTTGGGTATTATTATCCACCACCTTAATGGCAGCCACAATGAAATTCATGACCGTACAACCTTGGGGATTGCAACCAAACTCAATGCGTCGCAGCAGGGCATCCAATTCGACGAAGCGCAATAGACAAGCCGGACCCGAACCGCCTTTACGAAAACCGAGAGGATTGCAAGGGAAGCCAATGAACATATAGAGGAAATTATAACGCTTTATAATCAGGCAGGAGAAACGCTGACAGACCAGCAGAAGGCGAGTATTGGCTATTAGCAATTCGAGCAGAACCTCACGCAATGGCACCATAATCGATGACTTGACCACTTTGGTCACCTCCATGCTAATGTTACTCTCACCAATCGCAATGTCGGGTAACTTTTTGGCCAACAGGCAGGCCAAAAGGTATTCATAGTTCTGATAATCATCGCCAAATTGATTGGGCGATTCTAGCGAGAATTCAATGAGGTCGGAATTCCATGTGGATATCTTATATTTGGCTGAAACGGCAACGGCCACAAGGCCAGCCAATAGGCCGCTCAATTTGGCCATTTCCTCATCCAGTTGCGGCAACTGAGTGGTGCCCTTAATAATCCAAGCACCATCGGGCAGTGTAAGGAAATTGGTCTTAAGAGCCAATTCCTCTTCAAGGGTAAGAAGTCGCTGCAAGTCCTCGTCTTCCTCCTCTTCGCCGCCCAATTCATATCCTCGCTTAATCTTAAGACGCAATGCTCTCAGATTTTCCTTATCCGTACGGAGCAGAACCTTTTGTGCCTGCCTATACACCCGCGGACGTTCCAATTGTGGCTCTGGCAATTCTTTTATAATCTCATTGATTATCTGATTGATCAGATCCTCGGCCATTTCCCTCTCATCTGTGATGGGTATACGTTCCGCTTCGGGTATACTTTCGATACTCTTCTTTTGCTTCAATTCCGCTGGCTCTGGTTCATCCGTAAAGGTGGGCAAACCCATCTGTAAGGCTGGGAATTTATTCGTTTTCTGTGTCATCACTTGGAGCGGTCTAATGCATCCTGTGCGTATGCCATGGATAAAGAATTTGCCACCACGCCGCATTTTCAATGCATTCAGATAGAGCACACGACAAAATGAATCGAATGTCGAATGCATTTGCAATACGGCCAAACCTTTGATACGATAATCATCCGGATCGACCACTAAACCGGTTCGGTTTCTACGAAATGGATCAAAGACATAGAAAAATTCACGATCTCGCCAAATGGATAGAACAGAATTATCAATTTGTAGCAAAGCCGCTGGCCATTGTGGTGTATTGAACAATTGTTGCAGTGCCATTGTCAATTGTGAGTCCAAATAGCTTTTACAATCGGCCACATGGCCATTGATCATGAAGGGATTCTTACGCACCGTGGCCTTGAATGCACCCATTAGAAACATTTCGGGTAAATCGACCACATTTAATTCTGGCTTCTTGTTCTTCCAACGTTTGCCATCCAGGCGAAATTTCTTACGCAATGTCTTGTAATAGGCCACACCATAACGTATGATATCATCTATGGTCATGGGCCTCCAGAGTTTGGCCAACTCGAATTCCGAGTATATTAGAGCTATTAGTGAGACAACCAATGAGGCATTTTTCTCATTACCCGATATCGGTTGCTGTAGGCCATTATTACCAGCTGGTTTTACAGCAAAATGCTCATTAACCACCGCCCAGAGCTTATGATATACCATATTTATGTCTTTCTTCACTTTTGGCTCTTTCAGCTTGCCATATTGGGCTAATGATATTTCATGGATGCTAAACTCATCATCGGGCGTCAGGTCACTGAATTTGTTAATCAAATGAACTAAATGTTCGGTGAATCGTGTTGCCATTAAAGAACATTTCCCATCTACAAAATCCCGTTGACACAAATCATTTCGACCATTCGGATCAAAGATATAGTAAGAGTTAAGGCAACGTTTCCATATCAGCAGAAAGAGATCTCTTGATACGAATATACAAGAGTTATATTTCGAAAAGAACAGCGAGAGGGCCTTGAACATATTTGGTTCGTTTTTCAAAAGCCCCGAGAAATGTATCTTTATGTCCACGGAAGCTTGACGATCATCCACTTGTGGTATTATATCAAAATCATTGGTTTCCGATTTATAATTGTAGGCAATACTTTTTTTCGTTAGCTTAACTCCACGCTTCAATATGCTATCCATGGTGCCGGCTGTCCAGAAATCTGGATTCAAACGAAAACTCTCCACATAGGCTATAATAATGCAGGCCACTTCACTCGGTCGCCAATAATAACTGCATAAGATATGAGGGAGATGGATATGTTTAGATAGATGTTATGTTTAAAAAGGACTTTTTTGCCTGGTGCCCACCTTACGCGATTCTCCTCTTTCTTGTCGTCGGGATAGATATTTCGACTACCAAATACAATTTCCGCTGTAAAGGTCTTATCCAATTCTTTGGGTATATTATAGACGGTGAGCTCGCCGTCGTTTTCTATTAATATTTTTTTTGGATTTTATAGTGGAAGAAGGGGAATCTAAATTTTTGGAATCAAGTTGCACATAATACCCACCATATTTGGGCAATGAAGCCGCTATGAAATCCTCATCCAATTGCTCTTCACGCTTCTGATAGCCAACATTCCAGGTCCATAGATCTTGCTGATTACATCCCTCAATGATATCGAACGATTTCAAATTTTCACCCTCCAAGCCCTCTTGGATGACACGAGGATTATATGAGGGAAATGGTAACTCCTCCAAAGGACCAACTTGTGTTTCATTCAAATAAATACGACTCTTGGGACGTTTTAATTCCAGCTGTGAGGGGGTGGTAGTAAAGAAGATTGTATGGGGGATGGGGTTAAATTAAAGTCTTTCGATCGGTTGTCAGTAAGAAAAGGAAAAAGGACAAAAGGATGTGGACAATTTCGTTTCTTGGAAAGGAAGTACTCGGCCTGAAATGTATTTGCATGACCACTTAATAGTTGGGCCTTGAGTTTACCGTTCCCTATGTTGCTGCTGCTGCCGAATTGTGCTTGTCCCTGTCCCTGTCTCTAGCCGTTGTCCCATGGTCATAAGCTTTTAATGCGACATTTCAAATAAGGGGAGAAAGCGCTGAAAATAGCACGCATACGCCACCGATGCCAACACGACACAATGCCTAGTATAATTGCGCTCTATATATACCCCCTACTATACATATTTAGTAAAGTGTGTGTGTGTGTGTGTGTGATGTGGGTGTGTGTTGTGTTATTTGTTCCCTCTGTTTTTGAGTCAGAAGTTAGTAAGCGGTATAAAGTAAGCACGAAATGCCAACTACTAGAGACTGAACCTAATGCTAGTATTTCAATGTATTTGTGTAACTGTGTGTGTGTGTGTGTGTCTATGGCTGGCTGGCCACAACCGTTTGCTGCTGACGGCCACTAAAAAACATCAGCATGTTCGGAGCACACCAGAGCAGCACCAGTAAACAACGAACAGCGCTTAGTGCCACATCACGGAATCTTATCGCAGTAGAGCGCGGCGCACACCTAAAACCCACCAAAACGAAACGCAAAACCAAAAAATACAGAAAACAGCAAACCTCTCTAACCGAAACGACCAAAAAGCCGACCGAAGTTCACGAAGCACCACATACATTCATTTTGCTTCGGCTGCAGAACAAACAACAAGTCAACATCATCATACCAAGCCAAGTGAGGCCACAACGCAACGCAACGGAACGCAATAGTATAGTATCGCAGCGCAGTTATAGCATACACAGAGACTAGACAGACTTACGTCAATACAAATGCCAGCCAACAAACACACCAATACCAACACCAGCACCAACAAACAGCCAGAGCCCAGCCAGCCCAGTCCGTCAGTCCGCCGGCCCAGCTAGAGTAGCCTAACCCATCAGCAGGCGGCGCAGTATACTACGCAACCCTCTCTAAAAACAAAAAAGAAAAGAAAAAACAGCACTCCAAAAGCAGCTAGAGCTAACGACAAATAAGACAACGGCAACGACAACGTGTTGGCAAAATGTCAAACCAGGTACGTATGATATATACATAGGTAAGAAAGGCAGGCCAACGTAAGGCAAGGCAAGGCAGCTCGGTTGTTAGGTAGTATAGTTGGTTGGTTGTTAGGTATGAGGAGCTGCTTGAAAAGCAGGTGTTTTAATTTCTTACTGCGCCTAATAGAAGTCAATGAATTCGATTTTCAACAATCAATAAAAATGGACACACACACTCACACAAAATGAGGAAAAAGACTTGAAAGGAATAGATGTGTGCTTATAGCACAAGGAAGAAAAATACATGCATGACCGATGATTATGAGATGAGTTGAGTGGTTTGCGGGGCGAAACAGAATTCAAGGTGTTTTTAGAAGAGAGAGGATAGGGAACAAGGTGGAAAACAAGATGCTGCTGAGTTGGCAGAATTTGTGAGTACACAAATTGACATTATGTGAGACTTTAGACTTGACTTTTGCTTTTGAAGTGAATGAGAGGCGGCCATAATAACACAACACACCACAAGCGCACACACACATGGCACACAGAGAGACCTGTATACAATATGTGCATATATGCACTCTCATATGCAGGCCGATGGCGGCGGCGCCACTGTGCTCAAGTGCATATTAAGTAAAGCGCATTAAAGGCAGACAAAGATAGAGAGAGAAAGAGAGCGCGCGCGAGGGTGACAGAAAGGGCGAGAGACAAAGAGTAAGACCTAGGAAAAAATGCAATGGCAGCTACAGGGGCGTAGGATATTACAACAAAAAAGGGTTAACATCAAGGTCATTAAAGGCAAATCTATGACTTTTAGACATTCTTATGTGACTGGTGGAGTAATTAAAAAGAAACTAACTGTAAATTTGATAGAAACTCCATTTAACCTGCTGTCTAAAATCAATCCCTGAATCATCAACATTGCAATTATGATCATAAAGTCGCAAATAGTAAGCCCAACTAAACGTGCAATCTTAGAGCACTTGAAATGGTCTAACCCAATCTTATGGTCGATGACCTTTTTAAATGATTATAGTATCCTATGATTAGCTGCTGCTGCGCCATTAATAGTCAAACATTTTATTATTTTTTCCCCATATCTCTTTATGAACACTGATATGGCAGCAGTCCACAAGACGCTGCTCGAGATGTTTGAAATCAAAAGGATATATTAGCTCTAAAATGCTTCAAAATATCATCCAGTTGAATCAAGAGGATGTGCTCAAATCCTAATTCCTTTGCAAACGTGACTTTTATCCTTCATTCGTAAACATTACATTGAAATATTTTAGTACATTTTTAGACTAGAATACGAATAAATTAATTGCTCGAAATAAACTTTTAATGAAGAAATAGAGATTCCTTAGAGATTTTCAATATCAAAATTATTAACACTGACTCATTAGTAATGTTTTTGTAAACAGCTGCATTGATAAAACGTCAATGGCAATTATTAAACGGCCCATAAACACTAAAAGTCAGTTTATCAATATTAATCGAATCAAATACTTTATAGCCCCCTCCTCTCGCTCTCTCTCTCTCTCTTTCTCACTTGCCAACAAAGAGGGTCATATTCATTTTTATTAGAAGTTGGCCAAATGTTGTTGAAAATTGCTCCTACCACTTGAGAGAACACACACACACGAGGGATAACAAGAGTATTCGACTGTCGATATGTAGTCCGGCCCTCTTTTTAACTCTACGTGGTGTTTGGTGGAGTAGAGTATTGCCCGGGTTTTCTTATCTGGCGGACAAACACAAGCAAATAAATGCCAATTTGGCAAATTGC
The DNA here is from genome assembly GCA_018150345.1 of Drosophila equinoxialis. Lineage (NCBI taxonomy): Eukaryota > Metazoa > Arthropoda > Insecta > Diptera > Drosophilidae > Drosophila > Drosophila equinoxialis. The sequence continues at coordinate 1,888,044 of JAECWI010000868.1, read as the reverse complement.
AAAAAGTTGTTCAATGAGTTTTAAAATTGGTTTTATGCGAATAATTTTTGTGGTTATTAGTTGTTGTTTTTTTTTTTTTTTGTTCTTTTTCTGCATTCTGGTGGGCGTGGTGGGCAAAAAATAAGAACAAAAATTGTAACCAACCAAAGCGAAAATGAATTGAAAATTAAACAGCTGCAAGTGTCTAGTACCAACCCGACGACGACCTCTCCTTCCCCTCCGACACCCCAACCCTGTTTATGTGTGGTGTAAAGCGATGTCGACGCCGCTGCCAACGCCTTTACCTTTATCGTATTTCTGTTGCTACAACAACAACAATAATAACGACAGGGACAGCCTGTGGCTGTTATTGTTGTTGCTGCTGCTGCTGCTGCTGTTGCCGTTGTGCATAGTGAACCGTTTTTATTTCATATGGGGCAAAAGCATTGGCAGCTACAACAACCTAACAGCACAACTCTGAACTGAAATGAACGGAACACACAAGACAGAGAGAAAGAGAAAAGCGAGAGATAGACAGAGAGAGAGAGAGAGAGAACAAGAGCGACAGCAACTCGAGAGCATAAGCAAGTAAACGCGAGTCATTGCTCAGTTACGGTTAAAATGTCAGAGCAGCAGCAGCAATAATAACAATAGCAATTCCATATAAAAGTTAACGGTAAACGCTAAACATGCCAAAATGCAATGCATACCAAAAAAGACATTCATTATGTATGCACAATTCATTGCGTTTAATTAATCAATTTGTGTCTGTGATTTCATATTTCTTGCCAATTTCTTGCAGCCCTAGAACAAAAAGGATTTCGAAAACACTTGCATTCAATCAAACGGTCAATCGCACACTCACACACATAAAGGTTCCCCATATTCTCTCAAACTTTTACGCACTCTCGCGCTCTTTTACCCGCCGTGCTGAGAGAGTGAGGCAGGCACCCAGCGCAATTGACTTTTCGTCCGTTGGGCCTTGAGGACGCTGCTGCGCAGTCGACTGCAAGCATTATTTATACGCAATTGTTAAGAACAGAGAAAAAAGGAAAACGAAAGAAAAACGAAACAAGTTAAATAATTTACAAATTGTTGCAATTTCCTGCAATTGGTATTCCTTACAAAAATGGCAGCCATGGCAGCAATACAAACAACAACATCGGCAGCAACTGCAACAAATAAAACCGGCAGTCGACGCAACAACAACAACAATAACACTAACAAAGGGGTAAGTCTCATAGGTAGTTATATGTATGGATGAGTGTGTTTTTTTGTGTGTTAACTTGGCCTTTAAGCTGTTGTCGTTGTCCCGGCTGAAGGGTTGATTTGTTATGCGTTTGCTTATGACACACGCATTCCCCCAAACCCCCGTCGTCCTCACCTTTTCAGTCGACAACGCCACAAGACAAATACAAACACACAAGCAAAGACCACGTAGCTCACACATACACACGACACACTGACATTTACATACATACATACATACATATGTATGCACTCGGCGAAAAAAACGAGAAGTTACTTCCTGGAACCGAAAGGGATTCAATATATGTAGGTTCCTAGAAGAGACTGTTCGGACAAAATAAAAAGTATCTGAAATTTCACTATGAAGACAGACAAACAGATTATTAGATGCAAAAATGTCCTCTCATCCTATTCATCATGTTTCAAGGGGTTTTTTTTATTAATCTGATGTAGAAATATATAGCTTTAGGATTACAGCATCTGGGATCAGCATGATGAATAGCTTGGACCCAGTTGGGGGACAAAAAACCGAGAACAGTAGACGGAAAAGGACACTATAGAGAGTTAACTTAGCATTCACTTAGAATAATATCAAGCAAAACTAAGAAATGCTTTATACAATTTCGATTTCTTAATCCCAACAGGCAAAATCACGTCGAAATGAACGTAATATTTTAACATTCTATGAAAAAATCGCGGTTATACGCTACTACGAGGAAACGAATATATCTCGTAATAGCCTGGCCAAGATGTTTCATTGCTGTGCCACACAAATTCGCCGCATATTGGAAAAGAAACGCGAACTACTTCAGCAATTGGCCACATTGAGTGAAGCAGATGCATCCATAATCATTGAAGAAATGACACGAAAACGTCGCAAATTTGAAATGAGCGCCATTAGTTTTCTTCTACATGAATGGGTAAAGCGTTGCCGCCAGTTGCACCTAGCAGGGAGTATACGCAATCAGAAACTTAAAGAGACGGCCCTAAGGATGGCAGCTGTTCTAAATCTGCCCACGTTTCGACCATCGTATCGTTGGTTGAATCGCTTCCGTGGCAAATACAAGTATGAAGAAGATGATTTGGGTTATCTAGGTGATAATGCCATAACAAAGGAGCTGCCCGTTGAAGAGATTATAGTAGAATTTAAGCAGGCTTTGCCAAATTTTATGCAAAAAGAATTGGCCGACATGGATACGGGAAGTTTATCCTTACAGGATGTAAAACAAAAATTGGTTAACTTGTCAAGTGAGAACAGTTTAATGTCCGACGGAGGACTATTTGACGAGGAAGATGATGACGATGATGGTGATGGTGAACGGCGTGATCGCGATGATGATGATGAAGTAGTGGAGGTTGTGACCTGTGAGCCTAGTGTTCTGCCCTCGCCAGCTACAACGCCAGATGCAGTGCAAGATGTAACGGATCCACAGGATCAGGATTTAAATAGCCTACAAATGAATGCCGGCACCAGCACTTTACTAAATGGAGTATTTCCTCATTTGGCGATTATCCATCAATTTGCCTTGATGAACTCTGACATACAAGCTCTAGAGTTGATCTCACAGTTGGGTGTGCATATGCAACAGCAGGCCACATCGGGTGCGTATCACGCCCTATCCCTGGCCACAGGAGAAGCAAATGAAGCCAGGGATGCTGTGGAACAGCCTTTTGAACTGCCACCGGGTAGTATATACGCCGATATAGATGATATAGAATTGATCGAGTAGAGGAGTCTATATTTATGTAAACTAATTTATACATTTCTTGAATAAGTCCCTTAGGGTAAGTTTAATCGAGATAATAAATCTGTGAACTCACCATTCGTTTATCGGGTATAATGATAATGTCGGAACTACATTCGGGAGAAGCCAATTGGGGTTTGACTTCTGTCTCCTCCTCTTCTCCAGCCTCTTCCTCAGGCTCTCCTTCCTCCTCCTCATGAACATTCATCGGGCTATTAAGGACAACCAAATCTTTGGGACAGGTCCGCTTGTGGCGCGCATCGTGCTCAACCAGACCAAAGTCCTTGCGTGCCAGCAACAAGCGCTCCCGCATCTCGGCATGCACTTTTAACTCCTCCGGCGTACGTTGAGGAATCACGCACATGGTAAACTCATCATAAAGTTCACAGCGCTTCTTGAACGGACGAATGAATCGTGATTCTTCTGCCTTTTGATGCAGCTTGCGGATTTCATCCTCAATGGTCAGCACATGGGATATCGTTGAATTTGGAGGCTTCTTGCATACTCTTTCACGTGGTGGACAGGTTTCACTTTTCCATTCGGGTGTTTGAGCAACATCACCCAAATAGGTGCGCACTTCGTAAGGATTGGCCGAAGGACTTTCTTCGGCATTTACTTCAACAAATTTTTTAAGCATTTTAGAATATGTGAAAAATAAATATAGAAAAAAAAATAAACACACAAATAATTTTGTAGAACGGCACGACAGTCCTATTCGTTGAGTTTTAGTCACAGGAATGACACAAAATAATTCCAAACGAAGTCATGAAGGTTGTTATTTAAAACTCACTGTTTACTTTGCAGCAACAAAACTTATAAAAATAAAACAAAAAAAACTTTTTTAATTCAGTTTGCTAAAGGTAACAGTATATTTAGGAAGAGATAAAATAGTCATGTCTCTCAAGAGAAAAACTTGCTCCAGATTATGGCGGGGACATGTTCGCGCGTTTTTTTAAATTGTCGACAATCGATAATTATATCGACTAGGCGCGTAGTAAAGCTCCCAATCTAAAACAGTATTGCCAGACTTTTTTGTTATCTATAGAATACCCGGCTATCGACGAAATTTTCATCTCTATTGCGAGGAATAACTACAACCTACAACATGTCCGTAAAGTTAGCGACGCTGTTAAGTTTGAGTTAGCGACGGTCCTCTGTTAACCCTCTGTTAAATTTTTTGCAATTTTTAATTTTTAATATTTTCGTTATTTCTTAACCTTTTTGGATGAAATAAAGTTTTATTTTGTTAAGAAAATCAAAATCTATTGATTTAACTAGTTTTTGGGGGGTTTTAAACGTTCCTAGTATTAAAAATTTGCACTTGAAAAATCGGCTCCCCACATTTTGGAGCATAGCTCCACTCAGGGTCACCATCAAGCAATGCACGATACGCCAAAATGAGCGCTACATATTCAAGAGTGTCTCCAGAAAGTTTTATCAAAGTCTACTGAGCAGTTTTTGAGAAAATCGCTTATCAGTGGAGCAACCTATGATTTCGCTCCATACAAAAATCGTAAAAAAAATTGCATTCGAATTTGAGCTCGAATATCTCAGCTCAGAGCGACCATCAAGCAATGCACGGTAGCTTGTTCGATTGGGGGATATTTCAAGAGTGTCTTATAAAAGTTTTATCAACTTCTACTGAGCAGTTTTTGAGAAAAAGCCTTAACAGTGTAGGTACTTTTTTGTGTGCAAATTTATTGATAAGGCTGCCGCGAGCTCCGGAACCGGAACCAGTGGCCGGAACCAATGAACCAGTAAACTTAGCACTGTAAAGTTCTAAGGGCTCAATTTTCGTCGTTATCTCTCCCAGCGACCATAAAGCAATGCACGGTATCTCATTCGATTGGGCATAAAATAATCTATATATGGGCGAAGTTTAATCAAAATCTGCTGAGCAGTTTTTGAGAAATTCGCAAATGAAAATTGAAAAATTTTAAAGATGGCAGTTGGCCCATATCGATACGAAAAGGCACGTTGATCGACGTATTTCATCGAATGGGCTGCCCTCTCTAGAATCGTCGTTATCTCTCCCAGCGACCATCAAGCAATGCACGGTATCTCATTCGATTGGGCATGAAATAATCTATATATGGGCGAAGTTTAATCAAAATCTGCTGAGCAGTTTTTGAGAAATTCGCAAATGAAAATTTGAAAAATTTCAAAGATGGCAGTTGGTGCATATCGATACGAAAAGGCACGTTGATCGATGTATTTCATCGAATGGGCTGCCCTCTCTAGAATCGTCGTTATCTCTCCCAGCGACCATCAAGCAATGCACGGTATCTCATTCGATTGGGCATGAAATAATCTATATATGGGCGAAGTTTAATCAAAATCTGCTGAGCAGTTTTTGAGAAATTCGCAAATGAAAATTGAAAAATTTCAAAGATGGCAGTTGGTGCATATCGATACGAAAAGGCACGTTGATCGATGTATTTCATCGAATGGGCTGCCCTCTCTAGAATCGTCGTTATCTCTCCCAGCGACCATCAAGCAATGCACGGTATCTCATTCGATTGGGCATGAAATAATCTATATATGGGCGAAGTTTAATCAAAATCTGCTGAGCAGTTTTTGAGAAATTCGCAAATGAAAATTTGAAAAATTTCAAAGATGGCAGTTGGTGCATATCGATACGAAAAGGCACGTTGATCGATGTATTTCATCGAATGGGCTGCCCTCTCTAGAATCGTCGTTATCTCTCCCAGCGACCATCAAGCAATGCACGGTATCTCATTCGATTGGGCATGAAATAATCTATATATGGGCGAAGTTTAATCAAAATCTGCTGAGCAGTTTTTGAGAAATTCGCAAATGAAAATTTGAAAAATTTCAAAGATGGCAGTTGGTGCATATCGATACGAAAAGGCACGTTGATCGATGTATTTCATCGAATGGGCTGCCCTCTCTAGAATCGTCGTTATCTCTCCCAGCGACCATCAAGCAATGCACGGTATCTCATTCGATTGGGCATGAAATAATCTATATATGGGCGAAGTTTAATCAAAATCTGCTGAGCAGTTTTTGAGAAATTCGCAAATGAAAATTGAAAAATTTCAAAGATGGCAGTTGGTGCATATCGATACGAAAAGGCACGTTGATCGATGTATTTCATCGAATGGGCTGCCCTCTCTAGAATCGTCGTTATCTCTCCCAGCGACCATCAAGCAATGCACGGTATCTCATTCGATTGGGCATGAAATAATCTATATATGGGCGAAGTTTAATCAAAATCTGCTGAGCAGTTTTTGAGAAATTCGCAAATGAAAATTGAAAAATTTCAAAGATGGCAGTTGGTGCATATCGATACGAAAAGGCACGTTGATCGATGTATTTCATCGAATGGGCTGCCCTCTCTAAAATCGTAGTTTGGAACAGGGCGTAGTTAAGGGGGTATTTCCATGTGCTCACCAAAGGGGATTTATGGGCAAATATTTACCCTACAAACAGAACATGAAATTGGTGTGAAATATTTAGATATATGTATGCATGTATATATACATGTAATATATGCATGTAAATCTAAAAATAAAATAAACAAATTAATTCATATATATATATATATATTCAAATATGTGTTAAAAATAATATAATTTAAAAGAAAAAAGGAAAAAAGGCAGACAACTCCTACGATTAGAGCCCATGAAAAAACCATTCTTTTCACTAAACTTATCCGACAATTTAGCAAATACGCCAACCCAAAGCTTTGCGAGAACATAGCAAATTTTTCAGTTTTCTCAGCCAGCATTGACAAATGATCATCATGCATATACATATGTATATATGTTTATGTATGTGCGTACGAATCTATGCATGCACACTTGCCCGCCGAAAATGAATACATATGTAGATGTGTGTACGCAAGCGTTTTCAAGGCCAAGTGTGCACAAACATATAAATATGTATGTACATACGTATGTATGTACATACATATGTACAAACAAGAGCGTAGGTTTCAAATTTAGGGGGTCACTAAAGTCTAGCTGAATTTTGTTAATACATTTCGATTTGAAGTCTCACTAAATTTATCGCTATATTGGGGGAGGGGTGGACTGGGAGTAAAACCCCCATGCAAGTACCAGGCGACGCCCTTGTGTACCCATACTTTTTTAAGGGTAACTCTGATACATATGTATGTATGTACTTACATATGTACATATGTATGTTTGCGCACATATGTAGGTTTTAAAGGTATGTACATATCTAAAAAACATATGTATGTACATACATATGTATATAAGATTAAATATGTACATATGTATAAAAAAAAATATAATTTAAAAAAAAAAAAAAAAAAGCATGTGCTGCTACGAGTAGAACCCATGAAAAAAAGTTGATTAGCAATTTATCTATCAATTTAGCAAACACGCCATTCCAAAGCTTCGCGAGAACCCTGCAAGTTTCTTAGTTTCCTCGGCCAGCATTGACAAATGTACGTACATATGTACATACATACATATACATATGCATGCACATTTGCCTACCGAAAATGTATACGTACATAGGTATGTACATACATAGATGTGTGTACGCATGCGTGTTCAAGGCCAAATGTGCACAAACGTCGAATATGTGTGTATGCACGCATGCGAATAATAGATAACATACATATGTATGTACATATGTACATACATATTCAAGGCTAAATGAGAAAAATGTACGTTAAAATATATGTACATACATATGTATGTATACATATGTATGTTTACATATGTATATGTACATCCATATGTACATACATATATTCTACAAAAATTTGATAAAATTATTATTATAAAAAAAATATACATATGTAATTATTTAAGTACATACGATATATGTATGTACAATGTATATACATACATGCATATGTATTTATACATATTTACATATTCATAATAAAAACATATAATTTTGAAAAAAAGATAAAAAGAAAAAATCATTCAAAGACCTCTACAGCATTTGAACCACGCACTAGATTCAGGTGAGGCCAACACACACCTTCAGAACTACATTGGCATGTAGAGGTACCTCAATAAATTCTCATTTTATTGCGCTACAAGAAAAAAAACCAACATGTAACTCATGTATATCTACAGTAGTAGCCAGAAAACTAGAACTAATGGTCTGTCTATATGCATAAATATGTATAGATTATTTTGCAATAATTACTCCCAGTCCACCCCTCCCCCAATATAGCGATAAATTTAGTGAGACTTCAAATCGAAATGTATTAACAAAATTCAGCTAGACTTTAGTGACCCCCTAAATTTGAAACCTACGCTCTTGTTTGTACATATGTATGTACATACATACGTATGTACATACATATTTATATGTTTGTGCACACTTGGCCTTGAAAACGCTTGCGTACACACATCTACATATGTATTCATTTTCGGCGGGCAAGTGTGCATGCATAGATTCGTACGCACATACATAAACATATATACATATGTATATGCATGATGATCATTTGTCAATGCTGGCTGAGAAAACTGAAAAATTTGCTATGTTCTCGCAAAGCTTTGGGTTGGCGTATTTGCTAAATTGTCGGATAAGTTTAGTGAAAAGAATGGTTTTTTCATGGGCTCTAATCGTAGGAGTTGTCTGCCTTTTTCTTTTTTTCTTTTAAATTATATTATTTTTAACACATATTTGAATATATATATATATATATGAATTAATTTGTTTATTTTATTTTTAGATTTACATGCATATATTACATGTATATATACATGCATACATATATCTAAATATTTCACACCAATTTCATGTTCTGTTTGTAGGGTAAATATTTGCCCATAAATCCCCTTTGGTGAGCACATGGAAATACCCCCTTAACTACGCCCTGTTCCAAACTACGATTTTAGAGAGGGCAGCCCATTCGATGAAATACATCGATCAACGTGCCTTTTCGTATCGATATGCACCAACTGCCATCTTTGAAATTTTTCAATTTTCATTTGCGAATTTCTCAAAAACTGCTCAGCAGATTTTGATTAAACTTCGCCCATATATAGATTATTTCATGCCCAATCGAATGAGATACCGTGCATTGCTTGATGGTCGCTGGGAGAGATAACGACGATTCTAGAGAGGGCAGCCCATTCGATGAAATACATCGATCAACGTGCCTTTTCGTATCGATATGCACCAACTGCCATCTTTGAAATTTTTCAATTTTCATTTGCGAATTTCTCAAAAACTGCTCAGCAGATTTTGATTAAACTTCGCCCATATATAGATTATTTCATGCCCAATCGAATGAGATACCGTGCATTGCTTGATGGTCGCTGGGAGAGATAACGACGATTCTAGAGAGGGCAGCCCATTCGATGAAATACATCGATCAACGTGCCTTTTCGTATCGATATGCACCAACTGCCATCTTTGAAATTTTTCAATTTTCATTTGCGAATTTCTCAAAAACTGCTCAGCAGATTTTGATTAAACTTCGCCCATATATAGATTATTTCATGCCCAATCGAATGAGATACCGTGCATTGCTTGATGGTCGCTGGGAGAGATAACGACGATTCTAGAGAGGGCAGCCCATTCGATGAAATACATCGATCAACGTGCCTTTTCGTATCGATATGCACCAACTGCCATCTTTGAAATTTTTCAAATTTTCATTTGCGAATTTCTCAAAAACTGCTCAGCAGATTTTGATTAAACTTCGCCCATATATAGATTATTTCATGCCCAATCGAATGAGATACCGTGCATTGCTTGATGGTCGCTGGGAGAGATAACGACGATTCTAGAGAGGGCAGCCCATTCGATGAAATACGTCGATCAACGTGCCTTTTCGTATCGATATGGGCCAACTGCCATCTTTAAAATTTTTCAATTTTCATTTGCGAATTTCTCAAAAACTGCTCAGCAGATTTTGATTAAACTTCGCCCATATATAGATTATTTTATGCCCAATCGAATGAGATACCGTGCATTGCTTGATGGTCGCTGGGAGAGATAACGACGAAAATTGAGCCCTTAGAACTTTACAGTGCTAAGTTTACTGGTTCATTGGTTCCGGCCACTGGTTCCGGTTCCGGAGCTCGCGGCAGCCTTATCAATAAATTTGCACACAAAAAGTACCTACACTGTTAAGGCTTTTTCTCAAAAACTGCTCAGTAGAAGTTGATAAAACTTTTATAAGACACTCTTGAAATATCCCCCAATCGAACAAGCTACCGTGCATTGCTTGATGGTCGCTCTGAGCTGAGATATTCGAGCTCAAATTCGAATGCAATTTTTTTTTACGATTTTTGTATGGAGCGAAATCATAGGTTGCTCCACTGATAAGCGATTTTCTCAAAAACTGCTCAGTAGACTTTGATAAAACTTTCTGGAGACACTCTTGAATATGTAGCGCTCATTTTGGCGTATCGTGCATTGCTTGATGGTGACCCTGAGTGGAGCTATGCTCCAAAATGTGGGGAGCCGATTTTTCAAGTGCAAATTTTTAATACTAGGAACGTTTAAAACCCCCAAAAACTAGTTAAATCAATAGATTTTGATTTTCTTAACAAAATAAAACTTTATTTCATCCAAAAAGGTTAAGAAATAACGAAAATATTAAAAATTAAAAATTGCAAAAAATTTAACAGAGGGTTAACAGAGGACCGTCGCTAACTCAAACTTAACAGCGTCGCTAACTTTACGGACATACCTACAACTACAAATGTAGGAGCAATATCAAACAAAGAGAATTTGTTTTTCTTGTTTTCCGGTAACGAGCAGCCTCAAACACAACCAGGTTACATAGAGAAAGAATCTGCAAAAATGTGGATCCAACCCAAGGAGTTGCTGTTGCCTTCGGCATTTTGGTAAGTGGTTCTATACAACAATAAAAATAACCCATTTCATCACTTGTCTTGGTCAAGGGGGTGGGGGCGGATGGTGGAGGCAATGTAGGAGTGTGTGTTGAGTGGATGATGGTGGATATGTGAAGGAGGGTGGGCCATGTTGATGTTGTTGTTGTGTCTAAATTAAACACCAACTTCATCTATATATGTATATGTGTTGGTATGTACATGCATACGTATATAAGAATGCGTTTATGCTGGCCAAATATCATGATAACGTAGTAGTGTGGGTAACGGTGAAATGAATGTAAACAAATTGAAAAATGTTTATTCGAGAACTTATGAATTATGATGCGACGATAATGCGGTAATTAAAGCGTGTGAATGTTTTTGTGCATGTGCTATAATTGTATTACACTTGTGTGTACCCAGAATCAGAGTTAATTTCTATATACATATATGTATGCATACATATACATATGTTTTAGTTCATTGTTGTGTATTGTTGATAACTAATTGAGATTGAGCAGAGTTCAAAACGCCAAGGAGGCTTTTCTGTTTTGCTTCACATTATTCCCCTCTTTCTCTATATGCCTCACATTTTGCAGCGCAATTTTCTGAAAAGAGACTGAAAAAACAGCTGTGACAGCAACAACACAACAACAACAACAAAAACACCTACAACAACAAAGGCTTATGAAATTGATTGCCAACTGTTTCTCGCTGCGTAGAAGAAAAAACCCTCCGAAAAACACACACCCCCAAACAAACATACACACACACACACACGCACACACATAATATATAAATGTACATTGCATTGCGCCTAGCTCAATTTATGCACTTGTCTCTCTGTTTTCTTCTTTACTCATTTACTCTCGCACCCACTGACTTTGTTATTGTTGTCTCTCTCATTTTCATAGGATTGCCGAAATGTACTCCAAATATTTTGTCCTACAAAAACGTCGCGGTCATGGTGAATCTCGAGGTTTTGGCTCCATGCTTGTGGGCACATTCGATAGTGTTATGAACACCAAGCCAGCTCCATATCGTATTCTACATCAGACACCGTCCTCGGAAGTTTCTTACGGTAGGTTCAAGTGGATTGATTCATTCATTGTACATACATACCATCTATCCATCCATCCATATCTAACTGTAAACATACATATGATATTTAATGATATCCTGATTCCTTTATTCATATCAATACTAAAATAGTCAATATGGGCCGGACCAACAACCGGCATGTGTCAGTCTGAGTCTGAGTCATAGAATTGAATTGGTTTCTCGTAGGCGTGATTCGATAACAGAAATAAATATATATTATATAGACATATGTATGTACATATATATTAATTGCGCAATTTGACGATAAGAATTAATGAACTGAAATCGAGTTTTAATTCTGCATTTTTTTGTGAATGAAAACAAAAGTTGTTCTGATTCTTGATGAATTTTATTTTAGTCTTTGCAAGTTTCATAAAGGTTTTGTTTTAACGATTTTAGAAATTGCCATTGGCATTACACAGGATGAGATTGTTAAGGACTGGGAATGGCTGCAAGCCAATCTCTTCAATGCACTCAACGAAATGGAAAACGAAGACGATGTCACAAATTTTACTATATGCAAAATTCAATCACTTCATGCACAAAACAATCAAGATGATACAGGTGAATCGGCTGATTTTAAGGTGATGACCTCACAATTTCGAAAAATCTTCAAAATGCCCGAAGAGGAGCGTCTGGTCATATCATATTCAGCCACGTAAGTGCCCGTCCTACAATTCATTTGAGATCTTTTCATAGCTGATTAAATGTTCTCTGTTTTTCCCCTCCCATTAGTTATGTAAAGAACAAAATACCACGACAGGGTCAACTTTATATATCAATGAATCATGTTTGTTTCTACTCATATATGCTGGGTCAGGAGATCAAGCGTATTATACGATTTGCCGAATTGGAGGATATTAGTCGAAATGCAAATATCATTTATTTGAAGACCACCAATAATATGACTTATAATTTTACTCTGCTCTTCAATGCCAGTGAGGCGCATTCACTGATTGAGCAGTTAAACAAAATGGCAATACAACAATTGATACATGATCCTGAAAGTCCTGTCGTTGACCATGATCCATCAAATTTTGCTCGGCTAGGTGGTAAGGCAAATTCGGCGTCCACATCGAAGAAACCAGTTTTGCTGCGTGATTTGACGGCCCGACAAAAGTCGGAGGAATTTCGTGTACACTTTCGTTTGCCCCAGACAGAGATTATTGATGGGAAAATCAAGGCCAATATATGGACACCATATTCAAAGCGTTTCAATGCCGGGTATATATATCTATCACCAAATTTCTTATGCTTTCGCAGTGATGTCAAAGATTTGGTTAGTGTAGTTATACCCATGAAAACCATCAAGGTGAGACAGATACAGAGAGAGAGAGAGAGTGAAAGAGCCAAATTAGAATATTTACCTGATTCAAATTGCCTTTTGCAGAGTGTGGAGAAAAAAGATGATGGCCAACAGCGTTTCGACAATCAAATTGTAATTATCACATCGGAGAATGTGCCTTTTGTATTTGCCCAGATCATTGATCGTGAGATATTGATATCAAAGATTACCGATTTGCTATCCCGTATACATGTGTAAGTTGTTTTGGGAAAACTAGCAGAGACATTCACTCACGTCTTGTCCAATTCATTTGCAGCCCTGTGAGTCGTGAACGTGCCAAATATGACATTTCGTGGAGCAAACAAACCGCTTTAATGAACACCTTCCGCACGAAATTCAGTGAGGAAATGTTAAAGAAACAGGAAGAGAAATTAGCCCGCTGGGATTCACATTTTCGTGATTTTGGTCGAGGCATTGGCATGTTTCGTACAACAGATGTGATCAATCTAATTGTTGAGGGCATCCCCGATAAGCTGCGACAAGAGATTTGGTTAATATTCTCTGGAGCCATTCATGACAAGGAGATGAATCCGGGTCTATATGAGGATTTGGTTGAGAAGGCTGCCTGTATTAAATCTTGTTTAGCTCACGATGACATCGATCGAGATTTGCCACGCTCATTGCCCGAACATCCAGCATTTCAGAGTGCCGATGGCATTGGAGCATTACGGCGAGTCCTTCAGGCGTATGCATTGCGAAATCCACAAGTTGGTTACTGTCAGGCCATGAATATTGTTTCATCGGTATTTCTATTGTTCTGTGATGAGGAGAATGCATTCTGGATGTTGGCCAGTTTGTGTGAGAATCTATTGCCCGATTACTACAAGGATAAGGTGGTGGGTGCCCAAATCGATCAGGGTGTGCTCAATGAGTTGGTCGAAACACATTTGCCCGATCTGCATGATCATTTAGAGCAATTGGGTGTTATCAAAATGATATCCATCTCCTGGTTCCTTACCATATTCATCAGTGTCATTAGCTATGAGAGTTCCCTGCATATTTTGGATTGCTTTTTCTATGAGGGAGCCAAAATCATATTCATGATTGCCCTGCAAATCATTGAATGGAATCGCGAGAAGCTTCTCAAATGTCACGACGATGGTGAGGCGATGTTAGTGCTGCAAACCTATTTGGAGGGTATCTACAATCCAGAATATCAAGTGCCACCCTCATCAGACAAGCGACGCATGGAGCGCCGACAAACCCAGACTGTGCAAACGCTAATCCATGAGGCGTACACCAAATTTGGTGAAGAACTGACCCAACAGCGTATCGAAGAGTTGCGCAACAAGCATCGCCGTCTAACCGTGCGACAATTTGACTTGGATAACGAGAAGACCATTGTGAAGGGTCATCTACCGAATCCATATTTCGATCGACAGGAACTGCATATGCTGCTCTCGATCATAAGAGAGGAGAAAATGGTATTGAAGTCGCTGCAACAGCAACACAAGCAACAGGGTGGCAACCAATTGGGCGAGACGCCACAACTGCAGCATCAATCACCCACAAGATTGCCAAATGAGCCGATTGGTAGGCAAGAGGCCTATGCGGTTAATTTTGAAATATTCCACACGCTCTTCACAGAGCTAACCCCCTGGCGTAAGTGCGTCAGTGTGGATATAGGCGAAAAACTATTTCGGGTAAGCAATAAGCAAGCATTATCATTGACTAAAGAACTAATCCCTTTTCATCTCCTTCTCCACATTTAGTTGACTGACAAAAAGGGAACTGGTAGCTTGGATTTTGGACAATTAATCAATGCCTTGGGTTTGGTTTGCTCTCAAAGATCCATGGAAAAATTAAAATTATTATTTATATTGCATTTGCCGCCATTGCTAAGCAAAGCGGAAATCGAAAGATCACGTCGTCCACGTCCTAGAACCAAAGATGATGCCGAAGAGGCCATTGAGGCTGAGGATTTCTTTGAGTAAGTTTAATTTTACGAATACTTATCTTATATAAAAATGTATGTTAAGACCCTTTTTTATCTTGTCCCATTTCTTTAGGGACGATGCCTCTGAATCAATAGAGGCTTTGCCTTCTCCCTCGGATCACAATTTTGATGGCGATGATTATGCCTTGATAAGTGCCACACAACATTTGCATAATCTCGCTGGCATCTCGGGCAATACGTTTATGGATTTGTCACGCAACACACCAAATCTCTCACTGAACTCAAATGGTATTTGTGGTGGCGGTGGCGGTGGCAACTCAACCTTTTATGTGGATCTGCCAGGTGCAAATAGAACATCAGCAACAGATCTTTTGGGGCTAGGCCAGCAAGGACGTTACGAATCGATTGACACATTTTCGGATATTTCAGATTTGGGAGCTAACCGTTTAACGCCACCAACAACGGACAATGTGGCAGCCACTGCCGCTGCCGCTGCTTCTGGTGGTGCTGGTGCTGCAGCTGGAACAGATCCATTACTATTGAATGTTGAGACAATATCGAATTTCTCTCAGATCAGTGATCTAGTGGCTGCCACCCGATTAGAGAGGGCCGATTCCAATGCCACCGATTCACGTAGCTTGGGCAGTTTGGGTTATCTGCTGGATCAGCCCGATGAGGCCACCGGCGGTAGCCTGCAACAGCACATTCCCCATATGCGTAAAGATAATTTCCATTTGTTATGGCGTAGCATTATCGAGATATTGGGATGTGTACAAGATGAGGAAATGCGACGGGCACGTAAGTGATTACTGAAACTGATAAAGTCCTAATATGGAAAATTGTACAAAACTCTTTCATCTGCATTTAGATGAAAACCTTTTGGAAAGGGGCAATAGTAATATTAAAAAGGAACCAAGTTTGGAAAGTTTCACCCAACTAAATATGGGCGGAAGTGGCGATGAGGTAAAACATGAACTTGAATAACGTAGTCAAATGAGAGCAACTAATTTTTTATGTCTACGCATTCCCACAGCAACCCGATAGCAATGGTAATCCGACTACACCGGCTGCCGAATCATCAAACACAACTCGCCTATTTGTAGCCCTTGAGGAGGAGCTGCGTCAAGCGGGCGGTGCAAGCACCAGAAGTAACAGTTCTACTACCACCAATATATACGAATCTTGGCATATATCAATCAATCAGTTTATTACCACTGTTCTGACTGTAAATGCCATACAAAAAGGTTTCCAAGTGCCCATACAAATCGTAGAGCAAATCGAGCAACTGCAAAAGAAGCGACGCAAATGCCTGTCCACCAATTATTAAGCACTCAAATATCTCCCACTATCGGTATTAGTTCTAATCTCCAAACTAACCCAGCTCCTCTCTTTGGGCAATATACATATACAAATTTTTCTTTTTTTTTAATCGTATCCATGTTTTATTATTGTATGTATATGTCTATGTAATTAGATAAGACAAATGTTTTTGTGAATATAATTCCAATTATTCCTATCTATATATATATGTAAAATCCAACAACTTTGTTTCTCTTGCATTTAATTTGGAAAATCACTAAAAAGGAATTATACAATGGGAGCAGAAAAAACTAAATGATGGAGATAATTATTAATGTTATCTTAACATTTTATGTTAACTTAACATTTTATGCTTAAATTCTGTTATCCTCAGCGGGTGGCCTGCGCCACGATCGGTCAAAGTGAAGTGCAAAGAAGAAAAAGAATTATATTTAACTTAAAAGGAATCTACTTGAAACCTGTTGCAATATTGGATATCAATAAGATCTTTTGCTGGAAAGTTAAAGGACATTAATGAGTTCAGATCAGCTGGGTTAGCCTCAGTCTTATCTCAAGCCCAAAGTTATCCTAATTAGCTATTTTGGAGTCAAGCTTATCGATAATTATCGGGAAAGATATTAATAGAAGCGAGAAAAGTAAAAGAAATCAAGAAAAGATTAAGTGATCAAACATAATTTACAGAGTGCATGTGAAATAAGTGACTAGTGAAATAAGTGCTTACATAGTGCTAGACAACAATGGAGAAAGATAACAAACAATTACGTAGATACATATGTATAATAGATGTCAATTCGTAAAACTTGAAGGACGCTGGTAAGTCAGCCAAAAAGAATTATTATGCAACTTTTATTGTTAATATTATTTTACAAACTATTGTTTTGAATTCTGAAATAATCAAACATGCAAATGAAAAAACTGTCAATTATTGTAGACAAATTTTATCTAAATACGATACTTTCGAGACCAACCGCATCATAATGTTCTCATAATGTGTTAGGTACATTTCCAATTAAAAGGACAACAGGACATAAATCATCTTGCATCTTCTGTTAGTTGGCCAGATTCATAACTTATCCGAGTTTATCCTGATTGGGCCAAATGGGTAGAGGGATTTAGGTACATATAGTAAAATATTCATGCTTAGGAAGCTTTGATGGCTCCGCAGATCACTTGGGAATAGGGTTGCCATCCGAATCCAAACTCCCCAGAGCTATCGTTGCCATCTGATCCATCTAACTGTATAAACTTTTAAGCTTTGAACTTGATGTAGAAAATAAAACACAGTTTGTTTGATTTTGTTTCTTTTCTTTTAAACCACATTCAATGTAAATATGTATTTTGGTTGTTCTTGTGTGTGTGTGTTTTGTTTTTTTTTCTGTGTTTGCTTTGGTTTTGTTTATGGTTAGAGACATATTGCCTGCTTGAGAATATATAACGTAGTTTTATTTGCTAGTTTCCATATGATATATGTATGCTTTGGATTTCCATTTTGGATTTTTTTTTGTTGTTTTTGTCTTTTTTGCTGCTGTAAGTAGGTGTTTTTTTTTTTTTTTTTTTTTCGTTTTTTAGTTAGTAAGTAGTTAGTAGTTAGTAGTAGTAGTAGTAGTAAGTTTAGGTTTTTTAATAATAGTTATAACTGCCTTTTTCTTTCGTTTTGATTATGTCATAACTTTTTGCGTCCTAAATCAGTTTTGTAATTAAACTAAATTTGTTTTTTTGGGGTTTTTCGTTTAGTCGTTTTTTTCTTTCTCTTTGTGTAAATAATTATAATTTCATTTGTCTCAATTTCCTCTTTTTTTTTTTTGGTGTAATTTAATGGATGTTAAAACTTAACGGTTAGGCTTGATAACACTTAGCAATAGGAAAACAGAAAAATGTAATGGGGGGTTTCTTTCCCATTTTTTGTTTTGTTTTTTAATAGGTAAATTGAGTGATTGTATTTTCATTAATTGGGGGTTCATTCATTCATTTTTTCTTTTTTCCTTTTTTTTGGTTCAATACAAGTATAAGTGTATATAATATTAGTTTCATACATCAAGTATAGGTGTATATATATGTATGTATATATATATGTAAGTATATATGGAGCAGCGTCGGGCCACTGTCAACGACGTGCTGGACAAATCTCAATGTTGCATGATTTTGCTGCATGTTTTGATGGAGCAACTCTTGTTTGTCTTTTCTCTAAATAAAGTACATTTATGCTTTGTATATAGATATATATGTATTTTGTATATATATTATTCTGTATTCATTTCTTCTTACTTGTTCACCAAAAAAAAAAACAACAAAAACCAAAAAAAGCCCCTGAAACAAAAACGGACATACATTCCAACAAATTATACATTTTATACATTTCCCGATACCAAAAACCAAACCAATTTACATACAAAATGCTTTTGCGTAGTTCTCTTTACCTCCCTCGCCTATTCTAGTTATGTGTCCCCCTTTTTTGTCACTACTCTCTAGGGTCCTTAAAAAAATTGGTGCCAACATTTTTTTTGTTTGTCTGTGTGTGTGTGTGTAGGTGTAAGTTTCTTTCATTTTTAAATGCTCCTCCAGTTTTCATTCCCACCCCAAACCACCACATCCCCACCTCCCCACTCATCTCTCACCTATGCTAGTGTATTTTTCCTTTTCACAAATTTCTCATTTTGTTTATTTTGCAGTTTTTTTTTTCCGTTCCCATTTGGGAACCTGATAGTAGATGGAGATTGTGCGGGTCCGGCGGATGCGGCGGTGGTGGGCGGGTCACAATAAAAAGTAAATAAAAAGCAAGAACAAAAAAATTATTATTATTACATTTTACATGCATTGTGAGCAACGCGCCTTTGTGTTTGTATTGTCACGTACAAAATCATGCACATTGAATTTTCCATCATCGCCGTGCTCGTAGCCGCGACTCTTCAGTTGCCTGTGGAATAGAATTGAGATAGATATAGACGAGACCGATTAGTAAGCTAAATCAATTTAATAACGAGACTACTTAACATTAAGATGAAAACCAGTGACGAGAACAAAGAGCACGAACTGGCCATAACACAAAAGTAAAACACTTGTGTAAGAAGACTCAGCAAATGTCTTTTTATTCCATCTTTAGAGATTCCCTATTGATTGGGAAAACTTTGCCCCCCTCAAAGTATGCAACAAGAACTCAAAGAATTCCCTTTTTCGAAACATATAAAGAAATTTTACAATGACCTGTGGATAAAAACTAAAACAATGAATACATTTCCATTTCCAGTCTATTGCATACCTTAAGGAACAATATTTCCCCCATTCCCTGAATACACACCATAGAGAGTTAACAAAAGGGTTGGTTAATTAAATAAACTCTGAGGGGATAATTATATTATTTCTGTTTAGGTCGTGTTAAGGTCTGAGGTTAAAAAATCAAAATTGATGACTCCAAAGGAGGAAAATGCAATTTAAAGTAAAGCAAAAGTTCGATTCGCCAGAGTCAGGCCAATCAGGGAAAGCTCACCTAGCGACCGCAGTAAAAGCCAATTCCACATTTAGTCCTGTCTTGGCAGATGTCTCCATAAATGGCACATTATGCTCACGTCCAAGACGTTCGCCATCCTCCCGTTTCACCTGTCGCTCACTGCTACTGCAATCGGCCTTGTTGCCTGACACACACATGCACAAAGACACACACACAAACACAAACAGAATAAGAGAGACAGAGAAAGAAATGCATATGTTTTCACATCATAATTCAATAAAAAATTGACTTTTAACTCAATCTCCCTCAATGCTCTCTGATACACTCACCTATTAAAACGATAACCACATCTTCCTGTGCATATTCCCTTATTTCGCCCAACCAAGCTCGTATGTTGTCATAGGTGGTCTTATTGGTCACGTCATAGAGCAAAAGCAGTGCTGCGTATGGATCAAAGATAAATAATTGAGTTAAAAACAAAAATAAATCTAATATCCAAACATATTTACCATGGGCATCGCGATAGTATGCATGGGTTACGCTACGAAAACGCTCTTGTCCGGCTGTATCCCAAATCTGTAGCTTCACCCGAGTCCCATCCACCACGACCACTTTATTCTGCACATTGTGAAATGAAATTTAATTATAGGTACACTATAGCTATATAAATACACACACGGATACATTTGTAGGTAGGTAGGTACATTTAAACACACACATAGATCTCTCTATAGAGTTAAAAAGTTGAGTATTTTTCCATGAAAATGCAATTAATTTTCCACGAAATATGCATGCAAAAGGACTTGATTTAGTTGGTTCAGGGAATGGTGGCGGGAGGTTGGCTGTTTGAGGGGAGACACACTGAAAATGGGTAGCATAAAGGGGTACAAAGAGGACAAAGTCCTGAGGCCAAAACGTTTAATCAAACATGCACACATCCTCGCGCTCACACTCACAGGCCCACATACACACACACACACTTTCATACAAACATACGCAATTTTACTTCTCCTACATACATACGTAAATACACATAAAAGTTTCAAAGAATATTCAGTGGGTTAGAGGTAGAGAAAAAGAGAGCGAGCGAGCGAGTTAAAGACCGATATCTTCTACATACATACATACATACAAATACGTATATAATTTGTCAAGTCCATATAGCAATCAGATAGATGCCTTTGGTCCAGCCACTCAGACAGTCAGTCAATATATGTACAATCTACTTATACAAAATGTCTAGGAAAATTACAATAAATCAACATCAAAAAAACAAATTTCTTGATATACGGGGCCGGATTCGGACGACTTAAGCAATTGTTTATAGTTTAATGCCTTAATAGTTTCGCTTAAAATTAGAATGGAAGATCTACAAGTTGAATTGCTTTGAAAATGATTTATAGCACTTGATGGCCCCATAAAGTAGGCAACAAAATCCGGCCCTGCTTAATGTAAGTGTGTTTGGTGTGTTTCACTTGATTTTACTTCAAGTTCATATATTAAATATACGACAAATAAACCCACGGAAAGGAGAGAAAGAACGGGGAGGGGTAGAGGAAGTGTGTGTAACGAAAAATCACATGAATAACGCAGCTTTTTCTAGTCAACATCAACAAACAAGATAAAGTCAATGACACTGGCAATTGAATTTGACTTTTTCACCCATACACTGAGAGAAAACTAACGCAATACGAAACCAAAAATACACAAACATACATAAATATACATCTATTAAACTTAGTCAGAGTCAAAGAAGGACTCGGCACATGGTTTTAGGAATACCAAGACAGAATTGTCCACACATACCGTCGAATATTTCTAAAGCTGAATGAATCAACAATTTTACTTTTCGACATAAAATTTATTTAAACAAAATGTTAAGCAAAGAAGAAAAAAAAATTTGGTATTTCTATGCTTTTCAATAATAAAGAAAGGCGGAGGAGTCAAGGGAAAGAGAAATGGGAAATGGATGAAATTTAATGGAGTTAAAGTCAAGGCAACAGAGCAGCAGCAAGAGGGATGGGTGGTTGGTAGGTTGGGTGGTAGGGCTATCAGGATAATGCCCAGTTGTAGTTTGCTTTTGGCTGGAATTTATGAGAAACCTGTAAATGTAGGGCCAACAGCAACAACAACAACAACAAGAATAAGAACAACGACAACGACAAAACACATAATAATAAGCATAATAAAAGCAATAACAACAAATGTTAAATACAAGAACAACAACAAAGTGAATAAGAATAAGTGAAACGGCACACACATACACACACACACACATATACAAAGAGAGTGAAAGCGAGAAAGAGATTGAGTAGGAGGAGGACAAACACAGAACATCAACAAGTCCTTTTCAAGTTCACATGCTTTTTAATAAATAGTCCCCCAAGGAGCTTTTGCGAAAGAGAACAAGACAGAGAGAGGGAGAGAGAGAGAGAGTGGTATTGGGAATGTGAGTCAGAGAAAGAAAGAGCGAGCAAGAGACTAAAGTAAAGTGAAGAAGAAGTTGCTGACAGAGAAGGAGGAACAGAAGGAGATTGTGATGACAGAGTACAAGAGCTAAACTGAAAAGACATTTCAAGTGAAAGAGGAGGGACAACCGCAGGCAACCGCAGTGACAAGTAAAGAAAACTAAGGTAGACTGAAAGAAAAGAGATTGAGGAGGAGGAGGAGGACAACAAAAAAAGAAGGTAAATAAAGGTAGAACGTTGGTAAACAAAAACAACAACAAGCAAGTAAGTAGGTGAAAATCGCATTCATAACCTTGACAACTGTTGACAGGAGACAAACACACACTCACTCACACACACACACACACACACAAATTGATACGATATGAGTACATGTAAGGTGGTTCAGATAAGAAGACATAGAGATAGAGACAGACAGAGAAAGAGACAACATTTAGATTAGAGATGAACAACACCAAAACACCAAAAGTAATTTGAACAACAGTCGTAGAAGTAGTTGGAGTAAAGTCGAATTAAGTTTATTCTTTTTCGGCCCCACTCCGGCGGCACTTTTCATTCATTTCTTACCCTAAAATCAATGCCAACAGTGCTCAAAAAATAGCTTGGCACATAACGACCATCGCGGAATCGTATTAACAACGAGGTCTTACCCACTCCCGAATCGCCCAGCATAATGACCTAGCCAAACCAAAACCATATACATAATTAATAAGTCCAAGAAAATATTTATACATACATACATACATACATATATATATATATATAATAAAGAGCAGATAAAAGGATATGTTTGTTTTCTAAATGTAAGGCAAAATCAAAAGTACAGCATTTAACATTATATTGTATATTAACTAAAAGTTCCTAAAAGCATTAAAACTCATATATTTTTAAT
This sequence comes from Drosophila equinoxialis, assembly GCA_018150345.1. NCBI lineage: Eukaryota > Metazoa > Arthropoda > Insecta > Diptera > Drosophilidae > Drosophila > Drosophila equinoxialis. The sequence goes on along the minus strand of JAECWI010000868.1, from coordinate 1,864,799 downwards.
GCACAAGAAGCCTTTTATTACAGCAATCTGTCAACTCCCAATTGGGCATTGAGTTGTAGGTAAAAGTTACAAAAGTTACCCTGTAAAGCTAAAACAAATCGAAAAAGTTGTCTAAAACTTGCACTTTCTTCAACACCTTCATCTAAATTTCTTTTGAGGTTATAATTCTCAAGTCCATGCTTTCAGCTTACAGCCAATTTAGAGGTTATAATCTTCTGAAGCTTATTTTTTCAGCTCCCACATGTCTGAGAGGTTCTGAGGTTATTAGTTTGAAAGTTAATCTACTTGGTATATGCACTTATCGAATGGTTACTGTGTAATTTAATGGTTGTCTGTTTGAATATTTGATATATGCAAAGCGAGCAGAATAATTTATGCCCAAGCATAATGTTAAAATGCTTAATATTTAATGCAAACCTTATGAATTTTACATATGTTGATTTAGAGTGGTGAAAGTTGGCAATTTTCGCTTAGGCCATGAGACTAAGCAGTGGTTACGGTAACCAAAACTCCTGTTGACTCTCTATACTCTTGCCCATCTGTTAACTGAATAAAAGTTGTTGTTATTGTTGTTGTAGTAGCTGCCAACAAGCATGATTTCAAGTCAATTTAACTGCTAGAATGTTATCTGCTAAAGCTTGAAGAGGCGTAAATTACCACGGAATACGTACTTCTATCTAAAATTACAGGCACACGTGTCTGGCGAAGAGTCACACACACACACACTCACACAGTTTAATGTGAAACGAAAAATTCCATCTCTCGTTATGGTCGGGTTAATTGATTGATTAAAAGATTGCCTAAACTTTGCCTAATCCGCTAAAGTGGGTAGCCACTGTAGTTTACTCTCACAACTATAAATATGCAAATAAATTTTGCACTCACGTACACAAACTCACATGAAATATATGAAATTAAATCAAATGAAAACCAACCAGGATTTTTTTCAGACTTGAATAAATAAACCAACTAATTTGCAGAATTTGAACCGAAAAATGAAAGAGAAAACAGTAAAATGAGAAAAAGGTAGGAAATAAAGAAGCGTAAAGAAAATTACATCAAGCCAAAAAGGACAAAGAGAGATAGAAAGAAGAGAGAGAAAGCAAGTGAGCGCAAAGGATAACAAAAGACAAAGATAAAAATAAACTTAAAAATTTCATAAAATGCAGCTGACACAACAGGAAGTCAGTTAGTCAGTCAGGTTTTTCTCTGAATTTTTGCTTTCATTTCGAAAGAAACTTGTTAATAAGCACAAAGACTTTTTCCATTGACTTTTCTTTCTATTTTACTTTTTCACATTTTCAGAATTTGTCGTTTCTTTTGTTTTCCTTTCGTATCAAAGTCAATTCTTACTTTCAGTCGCATTTAATTTCCTTTGTCACTTTGTCGTATTTATTGAATTTTATGACTTTATTTTGTATTGTAAATTTACGTTTCGGCTGCTTATGCAAATCACATTGTAAATCAGCAGTTGGCATCGTAAAAAAGGGACTCCAGTCAGATAAATTCTCCGAAAAGAAAAGAGCAAAACCTGTCAAGCTTCAATACCGACTGTCATATATCCTACATACACATACATATTTACATATATAATGAAATGATGAATTGCCTAAACTCTCTCTTGGCATCATCACTTAAATTTTTAGAGTATAATTTAATATGTTTCACTCATTTTGCAGTTGAAAATAAGTTATTTTAAAAATTGAAAGTAAATTATGATTTTTCGTAGCATACATTTCAGCGCTTTCAGTATACCCCAAGCGACGATTAGACCTACGATTACGGGGTAGTAGGTAGTAGGCAGGTTATAAAAAAGAAAAGAAGATATAATACAATACATAAATCAAATTGCGGCTCTCAGGTTCATCAGCTTTTTGTGGCAGGCTCTTGAACTGGCTCGAACAACTCTGTTTTCTTAGCTTTTGTTGTCGGCTTTTCGTTTTTTTCTTTCTTTTTTTTCTCTTTGGCAAATGCAAATTGCCATTTTTTTTGGTTTTACACTTGAAGCCGCCCACATTTAAAGTGACAAAGAACTTAAAATTTTCCCTGCAATATAAGTTAAGCCTGGGCCGACAGTTGAAATTGCCATACAACCAATAATACCGAAGAGAACATTCGAAATTTTAAAGCAATTCGCATTGTTTTATCGTGTTGGGGGTAGTAAGAGGGAAGGGGAACCCCAAAGTGTCTGAGATAATAAGCTTTGCTTGGAATTCTTCTATCTCAAAAAAAGTCCTGAGCTAATAAGTTAAAGAGATTTGATTTTGAACTGGTTTTTGGCGTAGATTCGAAACAATTGATGTAGAAAAGACTGTAGATAGATGTTTATGTGATTGATTGAGTGATCTAAATGAATAGAATAAAGACGTGAGGATGCTCTACCAATGTGCATCGCGAAATGTGGTAATGCTTTGGCTTTTGTTTTTTAGATTTTGTAGCTTGGTTTTCTCTAAAAGGAATTCTAAATCTGATTGTACCAAATTTAATTGAATTGTTATGTTTATATTTGTGTAAAGAAATGCTAAAAATTCTAGACAAAAATTCACCTTGCCCATAATATCAAAATCTTCATCGTCCTCTTGATTGTTATTCGATGATATCATGCGTATAAAGGCCCGGCCAGCTGATTTGCAGAGTGTAGCACCAGCGCCATCCGATCCAGGACCAGGAGCCACAACAGAGCGAACTGCATTTACTCCAGCACCAGCAGCGGCACCGCCACCGCCGCCGCCGGCTAGGCCACAGCCGCCTCCAACACCATAAGGACCGCCAGAAGTATCCAAGAGCGGTTGCTCAGCACCACCAGATCCGCCAGTTGCCGCTAAATTGGCATGACCATTGCCAGTCAAACGAACGCCACTGAGACGGGCTAGGAAACTATTATTACCAAAAGCCTGTGCTGACGATGTGGATGGCTGCTGTTGATTGTGGTGATCTCCGCCGCCAGGAACTACACTTGCTGCAGCTCCTCCAATTGCTCCCCCACGATAATATGCTGTTGTCATGTATTCCAAGAGCAACGGCTGCTGTGATATCGATTGCTGACGCTGATGAACAATCACACTGGGACGACGCTTGGGATACATATCATCATCATCGGAATCATCGGAAGTGATGCCATTGATTTTATCCAAAGTTTTTGGTGGCAATTGCCCGGGTGTAATATGCTGCCAGGTGGGCTTAACCAGTGACTCGCGGCGCGAGGATGGGGAACCGGAGCCGATGGCAGAGGCGGCGGCGGCGGACAGCGATGGGGAAGCTGTTAACGATGGCTTGCGGGCGCCAGTCAAAGGACTGGCTATGGAATCGCTGCGATAACGAGTTTGTTGACGACGCATCCTTCAGAATTTTGATTTGCTCCTTCTTCTTTGTTTTTTCTTTTTATTGTTGGTTTTTGTTTCTTTTGTTTTTAGGATACTTTATTTTGAAACCGCTTAAGTTACTTCTTCTGCAATAAGACATCCATCAATTGAGTGTTTTTCTGCTATTTTTAACACTCGCTCGCACACACACACGCACACACAAACACCCATCCATCTTTGTTTAACTGAAACTCATTGGGAATCATTATCCAACAAAAAGTAAAATATAAATTTAAATTGAAATTTCACTCTCGGCCAGGTGCAAATTGTTTGTAATTTGCTTTGGGGCACACAAAAACAACAACCCTCAAGGCGACCTGCCAAATACTCTTCACAATAAAATGTATCCAAATTACTTTTGCTTGCTGTGTATACCCCGCATCACCCCGTTGCAGGGTATAGAAAAACAAAATAAAGTGAAAATTGTGCGGAAAAACCACAACGAGAAGAAAATGCTTCAGGGGCCACAATAACTGTTGCTGACAATGGCAACCAGTCGCAGCCACTCCCCCTCTCCACACTCCCTTTCCACGCTCTTGTCCCTCCATAATGAGAGCGGGGACTGGTGGTCACTAAATCAACAGTTGGCCTAAAACCGTAGCACGCGTTTCCCTTTCTCCTCTGCCTTTTACCACATGCAAACATAAACAGCTAACAAAATGTTTCGAGTCCTAATTATGCCACCATGTCAGAACCTTGACAGAGGAAGCGAGAGAGAGAGTAGGAAGGAAGCCGCAGTAGTGAAAAGGCCACAGATAGACTTGCCGACAAGGGGGGGTGCCAGTCAGGTAAGCAGCGTGAAGGAAGGATAACGCAAAACTGTCTAGTTAATGAGCAACCGCAAACTGTAAATAGAAACGATTTCTGTTCCTCGAAATGTGTGTTGAGGCCAAGAACGTATTTGAAAGTCATTGCCAAGGCTGACACAATTTCCGGTAATAAATGATTGGGAACTATTTTTGAATCGTAGGTGACAAAAATAGCATAGAAGAAACGTTTTTGCTCTGCAGTTCCTCAAAATGACGTTATGCCTAAACAGTTTGGCAAATAAACCTTTCAAATTGCCATTCGAACTTTTTACCCAAATAGATTTTGAAAGACAAGGAATTGAAAATAATTGTTTTTAATCCATTTACATATACTTACTCTATAGGGAAACTAGTCTCGATTGTGAAGAAAAGAAACAATAACTTTCATATATAGGGACCATTTGAGATCAGATTCCCTGCTCTCCTTAGGCAACTATTTTCCTATACCAAGAGAAAGATATAGTCTTTGATTCTGTTTTCAGTTGGTTAACAATTTCACTTATAAAGCAAAAGGAACTAATAATTCTTGTTCTAGTTTAAATTGAAGAATTTTTGACGGATTTTGTACTTGATTTTAAAATTGTTTCTTTTTGTCAGTTTTTGGACTAGAGAAAACTTTTTTATTCTTTTCCTTTGCATAAAAGCATATAACATTTACTTTTGTGTAAATCAGATTTAGAGCGTTTCGATGGGGTAGAGAGGGGAGGGGGCCTTTGATAAGAGATGTAACGAAAAGTGAAACTTGTTTGAACATTAATTTAATTTGCTTTGTAAACAAATTGGCAAAAAAAGACGTCAATATCTATCAATATGCTAGCATGTATACAAACAAATTTTCAATTTTGCAAGGCCAAAATCCTTTTATGGCCTACACACACACACACACAGGCAGGCATAGAAGAGGAGATGATTCAGTTGTCAGCAGACACAACTTGCCACTTCTCGTGGCCCCCTTGTCCTTCTTCAAAAGTTCCACCCGCACACATTTTATGGCGAAAAATTGCTGGACCATTATACACGGCTGTCTGCATCCTGTCGATTTACCTTTAGCAAAACGAATGAAACTCTCTCCTTTACCGTTTCTTTCTTCTCTTGTGGGGGTAGAGATTTTCATTTTCACCTGTGTGTGGCTGTGTGTCACTGAATCAGTCGTCTGCTATCCCAAATATTTGCCTGATTGCCTTAAAGACTACTTGGATTGGACATCAATTCGTTATACATACATGACGATAAAAAGAACATAAATGAATTTGGTTAAAAATTTAATGCAAATGGCATTTCATCTGTTGCATTCGTTTAACCAAATGGAATGCGATGCAATGCAATTTCATTCGTTTGCATCTGCAAAATGCAAGCAATTTGCGTTTAATTTGGTTTGGCAATTTTCGCCAACATTCCAGTCGAGCAGACTGTACGACACTGACATTGGAAATTTGATCTCTTTCAATGCCAAAATGGCAGACTACCTAACCCAGTGCCGGATTAGCAAATGCTACGTTTCCTGTGCCTTCCAAAGGACCTTCTAAATTCACAGAAACTGAACTTTACGAATCTGTGATTCTGCCAAATTTGAATCGATTCTCAAAAGTGACATCTCACTTTAAGTTGCATTTTCGATTTCATTTGTAAATTATGCTATTTCTCAGGGTATCTTTCCATGCGAAACAAAAAATGCCAACAAACTGGAAAATACAGTGAAACCTCGATATAACGAATCTGAGGGGGATCGCAAAATTATTCGTTATATCTATTGATTCGCTATAGGTACTGAAATGTAAAACCTTAGTATAACAAGGGACTTAACAAAAAATTCGTTATATTGGGTTTTTCGTTATAACGAAGTTCGTTATATCGAGGTTTCACTGTATTCCATTAAACCTTAATTTCAGGAATATATCAAAAATTTATGTATTCACTTTCAACCACAATGGAACAATGTCTTTAATTCTGGATTAAAATCGCTAAGGGTTATTACCCTAACTTCGAGAATCTGTAATTCTGTCAATTTTCAAACGATTTTCAAAATTTAAACAAAAACAAAACTTTGGTCAACTTTCGTGAAAAGGAAAGATGGGCAAATATTCTTTGCTAATTGTTTCAGACTGATTAACATGATCATTTATGTTGTGACCTTCGCATTGATCTTCCGATTTGCTTTTTGAGCCCGTAAGCTAATACATATTTCTGTTTTTTTCTTTTGGCCCTGGCCTAATCCGGCACTGACCTAACCATTGGTCGGTTTGTAGTCATTGGAGAAACTTTTCATTTCAATCTACAGCAAAATCATTTTGTCTTCGATTCGTGTACGCATTGACCTTTAATTTTGTCACTTTAATTACATATCTGCTGTGCCCTTTGACTGAACTTGAATTTGACAAAAATTTCTAAAGAATTGTCTTACAGTATGTCTCTCCTGCTCTCTCTCTCTCTCTCTCTCTCTGGCTGTCTCATTTTCGATTTGTTTAGTCTTTTATTCCTTATGCAAATAAATAGCAAATGATATGCTGAAACTTTATATACCAGAAATTCTTTAAAATGACAAAGTTGCTCTGGGGGCGACAGAGGAGTGAGAGGAGTAACTTAATTATACCCTTGCCAAAGAGAAGGAAATGTATAATTTTCTTTAAAAGTTTTGCCAACCGCGACCTACATATATATATAGTATGGGTATATAAATCTCAGTCAGCCGGGTCATGGACTTATGTGGGAGATTTTTCAGGTAATTTTTGAACAAAGAGAGAGGGACATGACTCTATTTTCTTCCATGACAAGCAAATTCCAATTGATTGACCATAGAAGAGAATTTTCTAGGGTATTCAAATTTCGTTATGGTTGTTGTGGCCCTTTGGTTTTAATTTTAATTTCAATTCCAGTTTCATTTTTTTGTGGATGGTTTTTTGCATTTTTTTTTTTTTTTTTTTGAGAAATATAAAACACTCTACCAATTTACTTTAATCAACTTAAAACGGAATGATGATAACAAAAAGTTTTTAATTGGGTTGTCGCTGCTGCTGTTGGCGACAAAGCAAAAATCTCCTTTGCAGCATCCCCCCATCCTCCTTGGTCCAACGAATAATAATAAAAGACTGGAAAAAGGGCCAACAGAGAGGAAGAGAGAGAGAGTGAGTTAGGAAAAAAGGAAGCAAACAAGGAATTTTTTTGGTTCAAAGTTAAAAGTGAAGCACGAATTTGCTTGTATTTTTTATGGTAGGGCGAAGGACACAGAGACCGAGACCACATTACAGTCCATTGCCCAGCAGCGCCCACGCAGGACATGAAAAGTGTGTTACATGTAAGTGAATATCCTGCCCACACACCGATACACAAACGCAGACACACGCATACAAACATTCAATCATGCATTCAATCAGGCAACTAGAACTGAACCAGAAACAGAAACCAAAACCCGAGCCAGACAATAGTTTCCTGATTGCAATGGACAGCTTTAAGGAAATGCCGAGAGACACAGGCTCCTGACGAAGCGTTCGCCCATATACACACACACACACACACACACACAATAATCGACTGCCTTTTTGATATGATTTCAACGCGGAAATATCTATCAGCTGTATAACAAAGCCAATCGACAGACATCGCGTAAAAGATTCTGAGATATTTCTGCAGAAATAAACACAAAACTTTTTGAAGGCATTCAGTCGATTTGTGATGTATCTACCTGATGTACACACAAACAGGTGCCACAATCGGGCCAACTATCTAATGAATAATATTAGGAACAAATACCAACCCAAGACTCCTTACGAAACAAAGGGCAGGGGTCTCACTTAGAGTGGAGTGGAGTGGCGACTAGATAAATTTCGTGCTACTAATCGGCTTAAATTTTCCTACATAAAAGTAAACCTCATGCAATTGGACACCTGTGGCAGACAAAGACTCCATTTCTGCCATTTCCCTACACTTTGATCTTTGGTAAAAAGGAAAGAGAGGCAAAATGTTTTTAATTGGAAAAAACTGTTGCATTCTTTTGCTGATTGAACTCTAAGACTGTCTTTTGTTGGTCTCTCTCTCTCTCTCTTTCTTTTGGCTACTCTCCCACTCTCTGTTTCCTTCTCTGTCTCTCTATGCGGGCATGGGGCATTCGTATTCTCTTGGCCTTGAATAGGGAAACGGACAAGCAGCTTAAAAAAAGTTTTTGAAATTGCAGCTTAATGTAGCATAATGGACGATATATACCCATATATGTATATGTATAGTAACGTGGTAGACATGATAGACACAACAAAGTGAACAAGTTGGGGACGGGGGAAAGAGAAGCTGCCACTTGTTTTGACCTTCATCATTTGAATGGCTTTAATTGATGCGCATATTGTTCGTTTCCATTCGACATTCGACCACAACGACATTCGACAAAACATTCACTAATGCGCATTTAAACTGTTCAAAGAACTTGAGTTTTGGTCAAGAGCATCCTCCAACTTCAAGGAGGAGCCTGAGGCATTACAAAATCACTCTAGAAGATTGTTGCTTGACTTACAAATCTTTTCGTAGGGCCTTTTCTTTACAATCCTTTAATCCTTTTTCAACAATTTGCCAAAAGGCAAACTGACAAAAACTTCAATTTTCATTTATTTTGAACTTGTAATTCCACAAAGTTCTTTTTGGTTAAATTGTTATTTTAATTGACATAAAATTGAATTATATTAAATAAAAAAAACTAAAATGAATAAACATTTAAATACTTTATTTTTTATGTTATTTAAAATGTACATACATAATTTTGTAGATTTTGAATATCTTCAAGTCTGATAAATCTTGATATTTTATATAATATACAAAACATTAATTTCATAAATAAATTAACAATCATTTTCAAACTAACAAAGAGTTTTTTTTCAAAATGATTGCCAATTGAATTAGGATCAAATGAAAAACATTTGTAAACACTTGAACTTCTTAGAGGGATTTTCGTGTCGTTCGAAAATTCTTCTTGAGCAGCTCATTAGAAATAATTAGAAAAATTTTGTAGAAGCTTCGAAAAGAACTTTCGTAGTTAATGCAGTTTGAAAATACTCTGGATTGTAAGTTTTCCTACGCAATGCACTTAATTTGGGAATTTTTGAAGAGCTCTTGTGATTGAAAAAGGTTTTTGAAAATCAATTTTTGTTATTTTAAGATATATTTATTAACCACCTCCCACTCCATTCTATGTTCAAAGATGCGAGTGATTTGCTCTCATCATAAATTGTATTTATTTATTTTTAAACTCGCGCAGGACCTTGTCAATTTACCCAGACACCAAACCCACACACACACACACACACACACTAGGTATGAGATGCGAGCATTAAAAATAGCTGAAAATCAAACAAATTATATTTCAAGTTTGTCCAAAATTATTCTTCAAAAAATTCAATGCACTTTACGATTGTTTCAAAACAAGTTTTGATTCCTTCGATGACCAAACAAAAAAATATGCAAAAAAGTGATCTGCTTTTTGGCGCACAAAAAAATTCACTTGGCAAATGTATATTAACTCAGCGCTGCCTGGTCGAAGCTGCAGCAGCAAAACACAAAACTAAACTGAATCGCTACCAAAAGGAAGAGCCAGCCAAGAGCAGCAAGCAGTCATCATCAGGCAGCAGCCGCACAGAGTTTTCAATGTCCTTCGCCGAGTTGAGTTCGTGTGGCTTCGGTTATTTTTTGGCTTTGAAATAGCAGCAGAGCAGCAGCAGCAGCAGCAGCCATAGCCCTGGCCTAGAAACGTGATACAAGGGGGATGGAAAGACTGAGGTGTACCAGGGAAGGGAAGGGAAAGGAGCAAGCATAGAGACGGCATGCGAGAGGCAGGCAGGTGTATAACAACGAGCACGCGCCGACTTGTCAAAGGAAAGAGCAGGACAATGCGGGGCAGCATAACTGTGGGTGGCCGCTTGAGGAGAGGAGAACAATTTACGGGCCGGGTGTGGGGCGGGGTGAAGAATTGTCTAAGCCCCCCAAAGGCAAATAAAACTGTTGCTGCACTTGAACTTCATTGGCGGCCATTGCTGCTGCTTGCTGATGCTGCTGCTGCTAGATGTCTGTTCGGCTATATATATGTATATGTGTGAGTGAGGGAGTGTATGTGTGAGAGCGTGTGCTTGCTGAGTGAAAGTGAAAGGCACAGGCAACAGGTTGTGTGTATGTCTGTCTGTCTGTCCCTCTGTCTGTCTGTGTGTAAAAATCAAATGCGCGCTTTTAACTTTTCGTTGCATACTTAAAACAAACAAATAGGGCAATACAGCAAATTTTTCTATTCTTCTTCTTGTCAACAAAGCCAGTTAAATGCCTCGGGTTACCCTTTAAATCGTTGAAACCTGTCATGTCACGAGGGCTATAAATAGTTTTTTGATCAAGAAAATATATAAAAAGTTAGATCTCAGCATGAACATGGGATATGTCCTGAATTATGAATCAAAGGAAGTGGAACACGATCTCCAGGATATCACGACAGGACACTAGTAAATGGTTAACATGAATTTTTGAATATCTTCTTAAAGGGTTCAAGCATTTTCTTACAGGGTATAACAATATACACTCGGTACATTTGTTTAATACACACACACACACACACACACACGCACACGCACACGTTCATACATAGGTTGCGTATGACTGGGATTTAAGTATGCCAGCCAAAAATAGAAAATCCTCTAGCGATTACCAAACAATATGTTGCCCATTTAGACGGTCACAGCACGCAATAAGTTTGAGGGTAACAAGGGCAAGGTATGGCAATTGTAAGCATGGTGGAGGTGAGGCTGGGTAACATAGGTGAAAGGGGGCAATACAATACAAATTTATACAGTCAACTTAATATTATATGCCAATTCGATATCACAGAGAACTGAGAACTGTGAAATGAAGGTTCTAATCGCCCCCAGTTCAGATCCCGGGGGAATCCAAATGCATTGCTTCATTGCGTTGCTCAATGGGACAAAAGCAAATTGAATAAATCTAAGCCCTGACGAAGTTCAAATTCTCTGTTTAAGAGAAGTATCTGCTACTTAAAGCCATTTTTCATTCACATGTTTTTTGTTGTCTTTTCGTGGGTTATTAAAGCTTCAGGAGAAACAAAAACAAAAAAATACATATGGACAATAATTTCGGTTGGTTTTTGAGAAACTTTTAAAGAGCAGATTTGGCGACAAATTGTCAACAACAATGTATTGAAAAAGTTTTTGTAACAGAGCGTGAAGTAAAAAAGGGAAATGAACCTGAGCAAAAAAAAAAAAAAAACCCAGCTCGTTAGCTTTAAAATTGAGTTGTTTTGTTGCATTGAAGCCCCTGGGGGTATCATCTGGATGGTTGTGGGCGGTTGGGGGCTTTCTTTTTATTATCTCCGGACGAGAGTAACGGTACTTGACAGCTGTTGCCCAATTACACAACACACACACAGAGTGAGAGACATACACAGCAAGCAAACGAACAGACACACCAACACAAGCTAACAAAGAGGAATCCATTGGAATTGTGCGTCATATTGAAGGAAGGCAATGGGTGGGTGGCTGGGTGGATGGTTGGTTGGATGGGTGGTATCTATGGATAGGCGTATTTTCATGCAGCAAGCGTTGAGCTACAGAGTTGCCACCTAATTTACTACTACATCTTCTTTATCATCACCAACATCTTAATCTTTATCTCTATCACGTCATCTTCATCATCAACATTCTTCTTTCGTTTTCATTATCATCAAAGATTGTGCCGCACGAGAAACACAAAGCAAAAAAAACAAAAAGAAATGACCAAGATGTGCTCTCACTTACCGTTAGGGCAATCCCCACAGTCGCCGAAAAGGATCCCAAACGAAACTCGCCCGTATTGTATTTGACCAGAAATGATGTTTTGCCCACACCCGAATCGCCAAGCAATATTGTCTTATGATTGACAGTATCATCGAATGGGGGCGGCTGATGCATATCGACCTCATCGTAACGATACGAGCGCCAACCATCATCATAGTCATCTTCATAGTCATATTCCTCCGAGCCGTAGGCATACATTTGCAATGCCTCGCGTGAGGGTCGATAGCCAGGATAACCGGAGACTGCAGATTTTTGAACAGGCGCCATAAGGGAATCATCGTGATAGTGATGACTTGAGGTCAGGCTCAATTGGCTAGTCTGATGCTGATGATGATGATGCTTTTGTGTGAAAGGTGTCGTCGTCGTCGTGGTCGCCGCCGTCATCGTTGTTGTTGTTGTGTTTGTGTTAGTGCTAGTGCTGGAGGCTGTAATTGTGGCGGAGGAGGCATAGGCATACGTGGTGGCGGCTGCAGCGGGTGGCGGGGTGGGATTGTAACAGCCGTCGCCAAAGGGGCGACGACGTAATTCCTCGATGCGGGCCTGTGTCGTTTCGGCATCCTCGAAGACATCGTCGCTCATGCTGCTGGCATCATCGGGATGGGCTGTTGTTCCCGTTGTAGCCATAACCACAATTTCTTGGACTCCTGCTGTATGGGATGGTGTCCTGGACCAAAGCTCTCTTTCACTTCTTTCTCCCTCTCCCTCTCTCTGTCTCGCTCGTTCGCTTCCTGTAAAAGCTAAGCTGGAGCTTTCAAGCTTTCCTAGATGTTGACATTTACGTCTCTATGGCACGTTTTCTGAATGAATTTGATTTTTTTCCTCTTCCTTTTGGGGGCTTTCCTATATCCTGGGGCGGGGGGTTTTTTCTTCTCTCTTTTTTGGCTTTTTCCTCTAATAGTTTATTCTATAAGCTTAAATACTTCTCTTTTTTTGTAACAATATGTGTGGTTTAAATTCCCTAAATGTATATTCGTTAGCGCAAAATTGAACTTTGTATGGGGTTATTCTTTCATTCTTTCTTTCGTTATCCTTTTTTGTTGTTTTAGTTGTTGTTGGTGTTTTGTTTTAAAGCCACTAAATACTATATGCTATATTTATATATATATCTATATATATATGTACATATAAATATGTATGTATAAATTGTAACTAGCTAAACGTAATTACTAATATTTTATAAGAATTAGAATCTAATTGGTGCTGTTTGTTTCTTGTTGTTGTTGTTGGTTTCCTTTTTTTTCACTTTAATTTTACGTTAATTTTTTTACTTGGTGTTTTCTTTTTGGTTTAAAGCTTTTTTCGTTCTTGGATTTCTCTCTTATTTGTTGTTGTTGTTGAGTTTTGTCCTTTTAGTGAAAATATTGCAATTTGATTTTGTGGCCTTTTTGGTTGTATATTGTTGATGTTGTAGTTGTAGTTGTTGTTGTTGTTATTTTGGTATTTCACTATCACAGCATAAATAAAAAAATAGAATTGTCATTAGCCCATGCCCGCCCCCGCCACGCGTGTTCACGCTTACAATCACGCACTCACACACACGCACGCACGCACTATTAGTAATAATAAATAAAATAAAATGTGTTTTATTTATATTAGTTCTGCCTTTCCTTTCAATTCATTACTAAGAGCCCGACTAAAGGATAAGAACGGGAGGTAGAAGGAAGAAGCAGGAGAAGAAGAAGAAAATGACAGTTTGACATTTTCGAGGACTGCCAACTTGTTCGATTGTTATTGTCCACTGCATATTTTTCAATGTCCTTTCACCATACGACATGAGGGCAAATATTCAATTACTTATAAACTTTATTATTTTTGATAAAAATTGACTTTACATTGCAAACTGTAGTGAATATATTTCCAATCGCTAATGTTTTCAGACTAACGATTTTTTAATTGTGGCGCCAATACGCTCTAAACACTATTTATCGATTAACCCACTATTTCAAGAATTGCCAGCACTGACATCATTCTAGAAGCTGCTCGACGCTTCACAACACTAGTAGCGATGGTAATGTCAATGTTATTAACACTGGTGAAAAAAAGCGAAAAACGCAAAAATTAAAACATTTCTTTAATATTTTAATAAATTACAATAAACAAGTTCAGCTTAAACAATTGCACTAACGAAGCACAAAAGATGACGGGACGCGGAAAAACAGGCAAGGGAAAAGTAGTGCGCGATAATAACCAAGATAACGATATGGACGACTTTTTGGTTTACGCGGCCGAGAAAATTATCCAAAAACGCGTTAGAAAGGTAAATAAATAAAGAGTTTGTTGATACAGAATGAAGCGAATGAATGAAATTGCAAATATGCAAAATGCGCAGCAAATAATATTCACAACAAGGTCACATGTCCTTGGAATTTTTTTTTTTTTTTTTTTTGTTGTAAGGCAGCAGAGGATATCTGCTGGCAGCTGCAGCAGCAACCACCATTTGCTCGCCTTAATGAAATGCACATGTGTATGTGTGTGCGTAGGTAGAGGTGTGTGTGTGTTGGTGTTGTTGTCAGTATGTTGGTTGGACTGTCGATAATGAAAAATCCATTAGGAAAACCAGCAACAGCAAATTACAAAAAACCTACTCTCCCATTTCTCCCATATATTTCATTTTAAAGGGCACTGTGGAGTATCGTGTGAAATGGAAAGGCTGGAATCAACGCTACAACACCTGGGAGCCAGAGGTAAACATCCTGGATCGTCGCCTGATTGATATCTACGAGCAGAGCAACAAATCCTCGGGCACACCCTCGAAGCGGGGTCTTAAGAAAAAGGAGAAGGAACCCGATCCAGAGCCAGAATCTGAAGAAGATGAATATACATTTACGGGTGATGATGTTAACGATGGCTCGGTATCCACACCGACATCCTCTACAAACAATGATATGGACAAAAAGGAAAAGAAACTACACCATCATCATCATCATCACCATCATCAGCACATCAAGTCCGAACGTCAGAGTAACCGTCGTTCCGAATCGCCGCTGACCAGTCATCAGCATCATCATCATCACCACCATCAGCAACAACAGCAACAGCAGCAACCAGATGCGAAAAGAGTTCGTCTCGATCACAGCAATTCCTCAACATTTATGCCCGAAGCAGATACCAATTCATCTAGCTCGGAAGATCAGCCCTTGATAGGTACTAAACGTAAGGCGGAGGTCTTAAAGGAATCTGGCAAAATAGGTGTAACTATTAAGACATCTCCGGATGGGCCAAGTGCCTCTGCTGTAGCTACGGTCAAGACTCTGGCACAACAACAACATCAGCAGCAGCAGCAACAACAACAACCTCAATTGCATATGGAGGCATCTGATGCCACCTCTAATATAACCAAAGCAGAGCAAATTCCATTGATAAGCTCTGAGCCAGCATCATCATTATCAAATGAGTCACCATTAAACGATGAAGAAGACGACGAATCCTCATCACACAATCAATCAGCAGCTATTCATTCTCATCCTCCTTCTACTCCACAAATGATGGAAAACAACAATGTATCAAAACTAAGCCAAAAGCAACCTCAAGTACTAACACCATTGTCACCAAGAGCATTGCCGCCACGTTTCTGGTTACCGGCCAAATGCAATATATCGAATCGTGTGGTCATAACCGATGTCACGGTCAATCTTGAAACGGTTACCATAAGGGAGTGTAAGACGGAAAGAGGCTTCTTTCGGGAGCGTGAAATGAAGGGCGACTCATCACCAGTTGCTTGATCATAAAACAAAAAGCAACAAAATCGAAAATTATAAAAAACCTCACAAAACTCAACTGTAAATAAATGGAAAGCAAAGAAAACGCAACAAAAACAAAAGAGGAGACAAAACAAAAATACAACTTAAACATAAGATGATGAAAATTATTTATTTTATTTATGTTTTTAATATATAGAAATTAGTTTTGTTTTTATTTTATTTTTTTTTTTTTTTTTTTTTTAATTGCTTTGTGCAGCAGGCAAATGCAAATAATGCTCTATGTAGCAATTTCTCAATCTAAGAAAGATTCAGTAAAAATAGCTATATATATACATTTAGAGATATATATTTTTCTAAACCTCAAATGAAATGTAACTAAATCAATTGTTGATATTACAAGTTATCCCTTTCATGCTAATAATATCGTAGTTCGAGGCAGCCTTATGTTAGTCCTTAATCCTTGCTTGGAATTATGAGATTTGGTTTTTGATTGGTTGAACCTTGTAGATCTCCACAGATCCGAAACACAACAAAGACACAAATTGAATCACACTGAAACATTATTCTCCTATTTTACTCCTGTTTCGTAATACTTTTCTGTTTGAAAATTGAATTCAATTTTGTTTTCTATTTAATATAGTTTTCTTTTCTATATATATATATATATAATCTGGTGCCGACTGATTTTACAATTGATAAACCTCCCAAAAAAAGAAAGAAATATATATATTTTAGATTTTAGCTAATTATAATCTCTATACTTAAATTAATATACGCATATGAAGCATATATATTTATTTTTTTGAGTTGTTTATAGTTATAACTACAATTTTAAGAAACAGTTCGTCTCATTACCTTGAAAATCGATTCTATTCTATATATTTAATACTTTTCCTGTCCGTGCAGTGCATGTTGAGTTATATATATTATATATTAATATTTTATTTAATGCATAGGATAAACCAAACATAAATGAACAGAAAATCAGATTTTTATATTCGGACAAGACGAGAAATAATAAATTGAATGGAGTTTCGTAATTTACTCTTCTGTGTTCTGCTTGTGTATTTCACTGTTTAGTTTTTAATTAAGCTTACCGCTCAAATTCCAACTTAAACTAAAGCTATATACATATACTCAATTATGTGTGAAGTTTGTCATTTAAACTATTATTAAATGTAATGTTATTGCCAGTATCGGAAATGTACATATGAAATAAAATTAAATAGAGAAGCAAAACTAAAAACAAAATCACGAAAAGAGTTTTGAAATCACAGCTAACGATTTGAAAACAGCAAGAGAAATGTCAATTATGATACAGATACGATGGGAAAATAAATAACTTTATTGGATTTTACGATAATTAGCATATCATGGGCATTTTTACATAAGACACGATCAAACACTGGATAAATTTACTTCTACCTAATAACAGTCGAATGAATGTCTGTAGATTGGGTCTAGATTTGTTTAGTAATGTTCAGATTGGTACAAGTCAATTTTCGAAGTATTCAGTTTCATATCAATATCAAAATATCAATTTAATGGCATTTCAACTAAGTTTATATATCTAAATCCAATGGAACCCTATCTCATAAGGGTCGATACTTATTGATAAACGAATTGATAATGGGCGCCACTTTCTCTGGTTCATTCAGATGAACATGGTGGGTGCCATCCACTTCGTAATATTCAAATAGAGGATTCTTTTTGAGTTCGACTAATGTAGCATCGTAGTATTCCTTTTTCTCATAGTAGGGAGCCTGCAGGGCCTTAATGAATAGATGTGGACACTTGATGCGTCCAGCCATAACCAGGGGTACATCCAAGTGCAGAGTGTAGAAGAGGGAGGTCTTCAGTCGATTGTCCCTTGAGAAGTAATACTTATGTGGCTCATGAGTAGATGGCTTCAGGTTTCGCTGCAAAAGATATTTGCATGCATCCAGGGACACAGATTTGTTGGATCCCTCATGCAAACGCGTCACACATTGATCCCAGTCATAGGCGGGTGGCTCTTTGTTGCTTTGCAAGCGTTTCTCCAGCTTAAGCGTGCCTTCCAAGCGTTCACTAAGGGCATCCACAATATGCCTAGCACTGCGTATGGGTGGCTTAAGGACATCTAAGCCAATGAACATATCCACTTTGTCGGGAAACAGGGCGCTGAAGACAAAACCATTGATTGAGCTCATGGAATGTCCCATCATTGTGATTTTATCCCAGTTATATTCATCCATAAGTCGTCGTATGAGTAGAACGTAATCAATTGAGTGGTAGGATATTCCTGGCGGCAACCACGAAGAAAGACCATGTCCCGGAGCATCTATACTTAAGAAGGATAAATGGGACGGCAGCAGCGGAGCCAAAGTATCAAAAGTTCCTGCATTATCCTGCCAGCCATGCATGCCCACTATGGGACGCACATGCTTGGGACCATACCATTTGCCCGATATGTGACCCCAGGGAACAGGAATCGAGATTTCTTCATACTAAAAACGAAAAAAGTCAGTGGCAAGTTCTAGAAAACGGATATGGGCGAAATACTCACATGTTTAGTTAGCACTTTGAGTGGATTACATTGATTACCATTACCATTAGTACTGGAGTGACGGACAACCGTCGTCACCTGTTGGCCCAGTTTAAGGAGACTTCTTTGGACTTTCATTTTTGTGGTTATTTGGATTTGTCGTCTGTTGCTGTTGGTGAGTTAAATAACCAAGCAAAACTAATTCGCTCACTTTGCCTTACGATATCGTTATGTCTGTGATTTCATCATTCATTGATGACGATGATAAGACGGCAGCTCTCTTGCCGTGACGCGGCTCTTTAGATAATGAACTTTGATCTCCGTTTGGGGTAATAGTAAATGTTTTTCTATGCTGTTTATGATTCTCTAATAAGGTTGTTTTGAGTTGTATTAAATATGTTGAGAGCTTATTTGTGGTGTTTGACAACACTGTTTGTTTATGCGTAGAAGATTGCGAATTTACGAAAATTCATCAAAACAAATTTGTTAAAAAATATAAAAACGTTTTGTATAAGTAGTCAAAATAGTTACCTTTGGTAACTAAGACAAAAGTTTAGTTTAAGTTATTGAATTACAATCTGAGATTGCAGGTTTTCGATATCATAAGAAACTATCAAATTCTTGTCACGCATAAACGATATTCTCGCTGTCTCTCTCTCGCTGTCTGTCTGCTGCACACTTTTGTTCAAGCTCAACAGCTGATTACTTTGTTTCTATTTGGTTCTGTTTTTGGTGTTTTATTTTTGCATAATTTTTCCGCCATAATTAATCAAAATAATTTGCATAGAGCATATCCAGCAGAATTATGTCCAGATTGAGCCACAGTAAGTAATGGATCGATCCATACAGACTAACTGACAAGGAGGCGAAGGCGGAAACCTTGACCTTTAGCTTTTTGATTCAATGTGTTGAGACGCCAATGGGGCAACGAGGGGAAATTTGCATTTTGCATGAAAATACAACAAATTGTGCGATGCCGACGCCGACGCCGCTGTCGCGATATTGATTCTCTTTTTTGATTGTTTACTCTGCTTTTCCATTACCTTTCGCGCTAACGTTAACTAATCGCCCTCGCCCGCTAATCACACACAAAAGCCTGATAATGATAAGAACCTAGAGAGCTTCCATTTGGACCCATAGCTAAACTTTGGAACTGGGTTAAAAAAGAGAAATATAAATTCATATTCATATTTTTGCTTGGATTCCTCGATTGGCTATTCCAGAGGCTGGCAGTTTTAAAATGGATTTGGATGAGGTCTCAAACGGAGGCGGTAGCAGTGGCTCAGCCGGCGATTTGATACACCGTTTTCGTCATGCTGGAGACTTAACCGGCGAATCAGCAACCCGCCAGGTAATTAAATAGACTTTGAGCCCTCAAGGTAATTGCCGCGAACTAAAACGGGTTTTTCGTTTAATTGTCGGTTTGCAGTTTGCTGAGATTAGCATTACAGTGCCCTGGGGTCATATCTCTGGAAAATGGTATGGCCCGCAGAATGTTCAACCGATTCTGGGTCTACATGGCTGGCAGGATAATGCAGGAACATTTGATCTTCTAGTCCCTTTACTGGCACCCGATGTGGCTTTTTTGGCCATAGATTTGCCTGGTCATGGTCTATCGTCTCGTCTGCCGGATGGTTGCTATTACAATTCTGTGGATAATCTCTATGTGATACGGCTCATTATGAAGCAGTACAAATGGGAAAAGGTCTCTCTAGTGGGTCATTCCATGTCCTCGATTATATGTTTCGTCTTTGCCGCTGTCTTCCCCGACAAAGTGGACATGATAATTGGCATTGATGCCTTAAAGCCGCATCAGCGACCATATCCATCGGTCATTCGCACCATGGAGACCCGTTTGGATGAGTTTTTGCGTGAAGATGAACGGAATCGCAGCAAAAATGAGCCACCAAGCTACACATATGACGAACTGATCGAACGTGTCTATATCGGTACCTTTCACTCGGTCAATAAGGAGCACTGCAAGCATATAATGGCCCGTAATATACAGAAATCGGGCAAATATCCAGATAAGTATTTCTTCTGTCGTGATCGCCGATTGAAGTTCTACAATTATGCCATTGGCTCGCAGGAACTATGCGTTGAAATGGCACATCGTATCACCTGTCCGTATCTATTTATTAAGGGCACTCAATCCTCATATTTTGAGGATAAGAAATATTACGATGAGGTCCTAGAGATACTGATTAAGAAGTCCAATTTCGAGTATTTAGAGGCAAATGGCTCACATCATATGCATATGAACAACCCAGAGGATATCATTGGACCGGTCAACAACTTTATACAAAAATTTGGTCCAGCAGCTGCGGCAGCGGCACGACAAAAGGCCAAGGAGGCCGCAAAGGGAGAGCAAGCTCTAGTAGTTGAGGTCAACAAATGGAGCCTAATTTACTAGCTGTGCACAGGATTGCTTTTGGTTACTGCAAAACTGTCGTCATTTTTTTTATATACATTTTTTTTCCTACTTGTATGTGTGTACATACATATATCTACTTAATGATTGTTGATTTTATATATACAAACATATATATTTATGCAAGTGTATGTGGATTGTGTGAGAGATGCTATAAATATACCTTCCAAATATATACATATGTATGTAAAAATGTTATCAGACTTACATTGTGAAGGATACTGAACAATCGAGAGAGGGAACTGGTTAGGCCAGTTGGTAATATAAAGCTTAACCCTTTGAAGGTCTTCTTTTCTTTTATTTTTGGGTTTGTTTCAATGAGGATTCAATAATTTATTAATAGGGATTCCAAGCTGGTTATTGACCGAGCAATTTATATTCCATTTTGAGGGCGAAGTCTTAAGCCAAGATATTCAATGCAAGGATATATTTGGTTCTTAAGTCTAGATTCAGGCAAATACATAGATAACGCAGTAGTTATTCTTAGTCTTTGTCTCCCAGTTTTATTTAAATTAATAATATTAGTAAACATTTTATGGTGGAGCTTCCGAACTTTTATAGTTTACTTGGGCTATAAATTTAACAAGGTGAGGTGTATGCATATCTAAAATGGAATCTCTCTATGAATCCATGTAAAAAACAATGATTCCTCTTTTGGGTTTTTTATATCATCTTAAACAAAAACCTTGAATGGGTTAAAAAGTATTTCAAGCAATAAAAAGAAGATGCCCGTTTGGGCCGGCGGTCATCCGACTACCGATAGCCGCCGACTCTTACGTGGTTTGACTGCAGGGAGCCCATAAAAAGCCAACAGTTGACCTACATCAGTTATTAAGAAGAATCCCCCCGCTCGTTTTAGCCACTTGAACTCCCGAGATTCCAGCTTCTCAGTTTTACTCTCTTCAATGACAGCGAAAGTGTTAATAACCCGAAAACCTGTTTCAATTTCAGCGGCAGCATCTTCTTCTCCTTCTCCTCGTCTGCCTCTTCCTGTGCTTTAAACCAATTTCCAGCAAATTGTTGCATCATATTTCTAGACTCTTTCTTGGCAACATCATTTCGGTTTCAGTTCGCTTCGGTTTCGGCTTTGACTTTGGCGGTCAGCTGTCCGATTTACATGGAAATGACTTTTTAAATACATTTTTCATACCAAAAATGAGACAAGCAAAAAGAAACAACAACAAGAAAAAAAGGAAAAATTTCAAAATAAAGATTCCAAAGTAACTAGTTGGCCCTGCAAGCTTCCACATAAGTATGTTATGCATAAATTTAGCATTTCTGATGATTTGTATATAGATAATGGAATCCTCTCTTAATGCTCCGAATGCGACTAATTTCTGTATGATAAATGATCACACTAAAATAGCCATTTAATTTAGCGTAAAATGTGTTCAATATTGGAAATCGGCTTAAAGGTTCATTCATCAATGTAAAATGAGGTTAGATCTAAATCAATGAATATTTTGAAATATTCATCAAGAATTTCATGCTCAAAATGGAGGACAAGTGGATATTTATGAATGAACTCGAGTTGCTTTTAAATTTTATGATTGAACTCTTGATAAGAGAATTTATGATATCTGTACGAGATGAGCAGGTGAGAATTGTGAATGAAAATAAGAAACTGAAGACAAACAAAAAGTATTCCTTGAATGAGTGTAAATGGATACAAAGCTATTGGTGTTTTGTTATATTTTTATTTTGTGCATTTATTTACAAGTTGAATATATTTTTTGTTTATTATGAGCTGGCTAAAGTCCTGGAAACTTAGCCCAAAAGATTTCTTGTGTTGACTAGTCACTATCATGAAAGGGCAATAGCACTCGACTTACTTCTACTCTTGTTGAGGATGGGCAGCAATATATTCCAATGCCCTCAGGATAGCCTCAGGAATGGGTGGAGGTGTTGGCAAATGAGCACCAGATGGCTGGAATCCATTTTCATCGGCAACATATGACAATGAGATTGGCTCACCCTCTGGCGAGATGAAAGTAAAGTCGCCGCTTACTCCATTGGCATTGCCAGCCTCTTGGGCTTGTATGCCATTGCTAGTCTCATAGGCGAACTGATAGTTACCCTCAGCATCGGGCTCAGTACTCTTCACGGAAAGTATCGAAGCATCGCGGTTAATATTATCCGCCTGGACCAGCGCCACGACACCAACGAGCAGAGCAATGAGCGACTGTAGAGATTAAGATTTATATATATGCATATATATTGTTAATGAATTTGTCTTCACTCCTCACCAGTTTGAACATCATGTTGCTTGTACTATTCTCTAATGAACACTGTTTGGCTGATCTTCAGTGTCTGAGGCTCTTATATAGAGGCAGAGGCAGACTTTTTTTGTGGTATCTCCGAAGTCGACGTCTCTAATCTGGCTCTGAGCAGCGCCGTTTTAGACTAAATATCAAACTTAATATGTAGTTTGGGCAGCAAAAACAAAAAGTAAAGAAATATATGGATAAAAAAAGCGAATGGTGAATAAAAATTAAAAATATTTAGCTCAAAAACGTTGGCAAAATAATAATGGCAGATGATTGTCACACAACGAAGTTCTGATACTCTCACTGAAAATGCATATTTCCAATTTATTTCTGACTATTAAAATCAATGAGTTTTACAGAAACCAAAGACTTTTTTGCCTATTTTATTGATGTATTTTGAATGTGATGTAATCGAAGTTGGTGAAGATTTATTAAAAAACTATTTTTCCCATTTATAAAAGTCTAGAATCTCATAAAACCCCTAATCTTTGAAGTCAATGAATTGAAAATAAACATTTGTTAAAGATAATTACTTCAAATTCTAAAGGACTATTTGAATTATATCAAATATTGTCAAGGACTTAATATATGTTTTGAATGTTTGAGTAAAGAGTATTCGAAAAACAGCTAAAGGAAACTTATAACCAAAAACTAAACCGAAAATACCATTTGAACCCATTAAAAGTGGCTGCTGTTAAGTTCCACAAATCTGCACTTAATAGTTAATAGTTTTTTACGACTTAATGACGCATGTCACCATTAGTTTGTGTGTGTGTGTGTGTGTGTGTGTGTTTTCTTCTTCAAGATTTAAAGACGCCCCTGTCAAGCCAAGCTTTGATTGTGTGTGTGTGTGTGTGTGTGTGTGTCTCTCCCCTCATAAATCTGAAAGCCCAAATGGAACAACAAAAAACTACAAAATTCCAAATTAAATTTTGTGTAGATTTATCATCAGTTTTCGATTTCAATTTTAGTTGAGGGGGAGAACCAGTTGAATTATTTAATTAAGAGAAGCAACAACAAGTTCACATGAGCCTTATTAGCATACAAATTTGTAGCTGAAACATAAATTAAAACTCATCTATATAGCAAAACAAAAAAGAGGCCTAACACCCAACTGACCAACAGCCAAGCGACAACGCTAATGAAATGGTGTCCATCAATCCTCCAAATCCAAAAAAAAGTCATTCAGGCCTCTAAACATGTGCCAAAAAACAGAATCTCTTGAGACATTCACAAAGTTTGAACATCGTACATACATCGAATGAAATGGAAATGGATTGGAATTTCAAGATTCAAAACAAGTTTAACTATTTGATTTTTTTTCGTCTGATTTTTATTCTAAATACAACAAGTATTTAAATTACGAGAGTACGATTGGAAGATGCGGCCAACGAAATGATGTGTATTCCATTAAAATTAAATTTTATGCAAAACAAATGACTTTCAATTTTATTTGAATTCAATTAATTAATCGTCTCAGGATAGAGATTCCTGTTGGTTTACATGATAGATCATTCTTAATTCTCTATCATCTGCAAGAATATGTAGAAGGTAACAAAGCATTGCTGTTGTTGTTGTCGCCACTCTTGTTGTTGTTGTTGTTATGCATATCCAGTGGGGAATTCTCTATGCATTTGCTTTCAATCCTTGTTATGGGTAAACGCAAAGCCATTATCAAAACCAACATGATAACTAAAACGCAGTTAATCAATTTGAAATGAAAGATTCTACATGCCTGCATAGGATATGATTTTTTTTATACCCTTGCAGAAAGGGTATATTCATTTTAGTCAGAAATGTGCAACGCATAGAAGGAAGCATCTCCTACCATATATATTCTTGATCAGCACGACGAGACGAGTTCAAATAGCCATGTCCGTCCGTCCGACGGTTAGAGCTACAGATTCAGAAATTTTGAATCTAGGCTTGTATGTACTGCACAGTTTGTATATCTCGGATTCAGCCGAATCGGGACACTATATCATATAGCTCCCATACAAACGGCAAGTCACGAACAGTGACTTTTTACAATAACTTCGTTATTTTTAGAGCTATTGTTGTGAAATTTAATATTGGTGAGTTTATTACACCTATAAACAACTGTGCCAAATTTGATCAAGGTCGAGTGACGATCGAAACAGTGACTTTCATCAGTAACTTTGTTATTTCCTATGCTAAGATTGTAGGCTGTTCCTTCGCAAACTTAAGCCTCTTTAGATAAAACGTTTTTCCACTTTGCTGGCTATGGGTAAGGAGAGAGTTACCACTTTGACGCTGTCGAAGTTAACCCCGCCCCCTCTGGTTATTATTTGTGATGACATTAGAGATTCGATTATGTGTTTAGTTAGTGTACTTGAGTTTAGTCTTTCAGAAAAAAAAAAGTCTACAAATTTCTGATTTTCATATTTCATCTTCTTAAGCTTTCATGTAACTTTGTGGAATTTTATAATTTGTTTTCTGATTCCTATTTTATTAAGTAATATTCTAATAACTTTGACTTCATAGTTTTTGGATATTACATATAATAAAATCATTTCTATCGATTCTATTCTAAATATTCCAAAAGCTTTAGCTTAATTTTATCTTAAACTTGCCATTAACAAGCTTATTTATCAGTATAATCTCAACAAGAGTATATAGATTGACGATCTTAATTAGGAAAATAATGGAATGGTTCTAGTTTTGAATGAAACAAAACAAACCTACATCTATGATATTGAATTGTATGAAAATTCATAGCCTTATCGTACGATATCAAATTATGTAAATGGCCATAGTCAACAGATTTTGAATTGAATTGGAAAAAACAAATGTGTGACTTCCATTGGCATTGTCGTTGCCTCTCCTCTAGAGGAAGTAATTTTAAAGGCTTTGACTTATTATTGTCTTTTCGAGCACCTTTCTTAATTGATTTGTTTTCCGTATTGACAAATGATATTAGCAATGGGAACTAGAAACACATACATACACACACACATACATATGTCTACTATTTTTGCTAATTTCTTGCGAAAAGCATATTTCAGTCATCAATCAATACTGAAAACCGAAACAAAACTGAAGCTGATCTTTACCTCAGACATTCTCTCATTTTGGATCGATTATCAACTTGAAAATGAACTTTATTAGATCCCACGAAAGGGGCTTGGGGGGAGTATCTATGTACATAGATGCAGATGCAGATGCGGTTGACCTTGTGAATCTTCGAAAAGCTTTCCAAAAGGTTCGTTCCCCAGAGCACCTGCCACTCAAATTCGAATCAAAACTAAATTAAAAGTGGGCCCCTTGGGCGCCACCATTGAAAGTTGTAACAGAAATCAAAATAAACCGAAACATTTTTGGGGGTTTTTTTTTTCTATATTTGTTTATAACATTTAGTTAAATGAAACCGAAACCGAATTACCAACACAAAACTTAAATTGTTGGCAAATGACTCATGTTTTTTTTTTGTATTTTCTTTTTTGTTTTTATAAGTAGAGTTGATCATTGTTTCATTATGAAAATATGATAATACAAAATGAATTTTAGTTGTTTCCATGTTTTCTTTTTGTATCTTTTTTTTGGCAATTATTTGTGCTGCTCCCTTTAGCAATTGGAACCTGTTTGCCGCTTGGGTTACATACTCCAATCGAACTTCATATAAAAGCCACTCTTCAGCTAACCAGAGTAAACAGTTGCCAAGTGATCTTCACTGACTTCTTACAACACATTTTGTGGTTTAGCTTCCCATCCAACTTATCCAACATGTACAAATATGTAAGTGACAGGGTTAGTGTCCTTCTCTGCTTGGTTTGACCACTTGAACTTGCTATTGCAGCTATTTTGCCTGGCTCTGATTGGCTTTGCCTGTGCCGACAATATCAACAAGGATGCCCAGATCCGTAGCTTCCAGAATGAGGCATCCGATGCTGAGGGTAACTATCAGTTCGCCTATGAGACCAGCAACGGCATACAGTACCAGGAGGCTGGCAATCCCAATGGAGTACGCGGCGCCTTGGCGTATGTCTCGCCGGAGGGTGAGCAAATCTCATTGAGCTATACGGCCGATGAGGAGGGCTACCATCCAGTTGGTGATCATTTGCCAACGCCTCCACCAGTTCCCGCTTATGTGCTGCGTGCTTTGGAATACATTCGCTCGCATCCACCAGCACCGGCCCAGAAGGATCAGTAATAAGATGTGCATCTCCAATTGGCCACCAATCGCCCCTCCCCTTCCTTCAGCACCCCCAAGTCATTATATTTCTTCGTTTTTTTTTTTAATTAGTTTGTATTGAAGGAGACATACTCACATCGTTGTAGTCATACGTAGTTATCGTTAATAAATTGCAGAAAACAAAACAAAAATCCTATTCATCCTCCTCTTCAACCCGTTTCCCCATGAAGTTTCGCCCCTTTGCAATGCCCCACATAACATGGTAATTTGATTTTGATCAAATTCAAAAATTATGACTCGCCAATCGCCGAAAACAAAGAAATATTTTGGGAATAAAATATGATAAATGAAGAAGTAGTGAAACAAAAAAAGAGAACTTGTTTCGCCATCTACTATACACATCTGGCTAGAATCGGGAAGAAAGTTGTTATGCTAACGAAGTGAATAGTGGTTGCATAATGTGATAAGTAGTCCAAATTGTTATTAGTTAATAAGAATGTTAATATTCCAGTCTATCCACTTTCTTGGCCTGCACTTTATGGCCAAAATCTGATGCAAGCGTTTTGAATGCGTCAATGAAGTCGAATATGAACGAATGTAATTAGATCCATTTCAATTATTCTCTTGAAATTGAAATAAAAAATCTCCAAGTATCTTTTTTAAGGTGAAAACTTCTTTTCCAAGAGGTTGAACAAGGTTCCCATATTCCTTCTGATATTAGCCTAGAAAGGTGGGAATTTTAACTTTCAACTTTCTCTGTCTTTGATATAATTTAAGGACTTTAATCGTATGGATTATTCTTGATTTATTAGAAAGAAACTTTATCTCTTTTTGAATTAATTCCTAATTTCTGAAACCCCTGATCCGTCCCTGGATTGTATAAACTAGGCATATCATTTATAGTTTTCTTTAGAATCCATTCAATCCATTCATATCATGGGCATTAAAAATGGTAAAACTTTTTATTGATTAGCATTAATTTTGCATTACTTGTTAACTGAACCTCAATCAGCATTACTTTTTCAATGGTAATGAAGAAAGTAATGACTCTGTTGGTGATTTTTTAGGCACTTTCCACCTCCTAACAAACTATTCTTGGCCTATAGATACAATTATACCAATGTTACTTACGGTTTTCAAATCAAATAAAGAGAACAATTTGCATAAATGTATTTTTTGTTTGTTTATGTATGCATGTAAATTTATGATTTAATCGATCGAAAAACGATTGGATTTATAAATAAGTCCGTCTATAGCCGAACTTGTTTGTGGGTATTTTGGCAAATGGTTTCATTCTTTTGATAACAAGTTGGAAGAATGTGTTTGCGGTCAGCTACCCGGAAAGAAAAGCGAGAGAGACACACGTAGGCATCCAGTTTTATGAGTTTTCAATATCTTAGAATATAAATATAGTTATAAATGTATATTAATCAGACAGACAATAGAAGAGAACGCAACAAAAAGAAATCTGAAATAATATGAACAGTATGATGATGATGACGACGACTCTGTTGATGTTGATGATACGTAGGATGGTATCATTGAAGATTGAAGATGGCTATGGTTATATGTAGATAGTGTAAGTCTAATAAATTATGTATAATTAATTACGGAAGAATACAATGAAAGATTTATACATGTATATAGACATTTATGTTGTATACAGTGAAGAATGAAAACATTTGCCTTATGTATGTAAATATGTAGATAGGTAGGTGGATAGATTGGGTTTGGATTGGTAATCGGATTTGGATTAGGATTTGGATTGGGTATGGATTGGGTTTTGGGCATAGAAGTGACAACTTACAACAACTGGCAACAAAAAACTAGAGCTAGAGAATAGGAAACTATGAATATACATCTACAATTTATGTTT
This sequence comes from Drosophila equinoxialis, assembly GCA_018150345.1. Lineage (NCBI taxonomy): Eukaryota > Metazoa > Arthropoda > Insecta > Diptera > Drosophilidae > Drosophila > Drosophila equinoxialis. Next base: position 1,835,871 of record JAECWI010000868.1, on the reverse strand, counting down.
AGATCAGCCTTCTTCTGGTTATGTTATTGTTTGTTTTTCTTTAATGAAATATTAAAACACATTTGGCTTCAGTTTGCCATCCTCGGTATGCGTGCGTATATATTCCAATGATCGTAATATATAATCTGGTGTCGGTGGCGGTTGTGGCAAGTGTCTGCCCACCACATGGAAGCCCAATTCATCGGCTATGTAGCGTGTCTCAATGGGAATTCCTTCGGGTGATTCATAACTAAATATGCCAATTGTTTCCAATGCATTGCCAGCTGCTTGTACATCGATGCCATTGCTCGTCTTAAAGGCAAACTTAAAGACACCCTCATCGTCCAGCGGTGAGACGCGATAGTCTGTTATCTGAGCATCACGATCGCTGGCACCTACCAAGCGGCGTATGCGGCGTATACGTACTAATCTAGCCGCATCCAATACGCTCCAAAGTAAAGCCATCGTTAGCATCAATATCAACTGTAAATACGGAAAAGTTTGTATTTCATTATGTAACTGCTTGAAATAGTTTTCGAAAATTACTCATTAAGATTTTGCTTTGAAGTTTTTTTTAGTACAATTAATCTCTGTTTGAATCTGTTAATCCAGCTTTGGAGTTAACAGTGATCTGTTAATCCAGTGCATACAAAAATGTTGCATACTTTGGGGCTGAAAAGTAAAACGTTATTCTCGAAGCATAACGTTTTCATTTACAAGTATACAAATATGATAGTCCTGTAAGGACTTGCATTTTTCAGATCACTTATTGAAACTTTCACAAGACTTTGTTTCGTTTGTAAACTTAAAAAAAATGTAACAAAAAAGTAGATAAGGAGGTTTGTTTGTATTAGCCAGAAGATTCCTCTAGAAGTATATAGTCCAAAGCATTTTTCGAGGATTCTTTTATTCATTAAACTTGATATAATATCCAAGAACGTTTGATTAAATCCATTTTTCCTTCTTGCCATTGTTGTCCATTGTTTGTTTACATAAACAAATGAAATGTTTGTTCATTTCATTGAGCACTTGAGCACTTGACTTACAAATTGTCGCATTATGCACAGCTTCTAAGTTGTATAATTGTTTATCTAGTTTATTCGAATCTCTTTCTTATCACACACAAACACACGGACTAGCTAACGGTCACGTTGGACGGGCACACTGGACGTCTGTTAGGTTCAAAGTTGGTTAACCAACTGCCAGCTGGCCAGATTTGCTTATTAACTTTATATGAGGAAAAACAAACGTGCAAAGCAAAGCAAAGCAAACGAAAAATCCAAATCGAGAAAAAAAACAAAACGAAAATCAATAAACCATAAGAAAGAAACAAAGATGAACAGAAAAAAAAAACATAACCATAATATGATATGCCAATTGGTTTTGGGCTTCATCTTTTGTTGTTAACTCGTCGAAATGGAAAAAAGCAACAACAACAATTCATTCATTTCCGTCTAACAAGTTTTTTTGTGCTAATATTTCTTTATTAATATTTATCTCTTATTTTAATGTTACCGTTACGTCAACAAAAGTTCTTTAAATTAAATTTAATCTTAGAGTTTATAAAGACAATGAGAAAAAGAAGCGGTAGGTAAGGAAGTTTCAATTTGTTACGGGATGTCCAAAAAATGGGCCACATTTCATCGCAGATTATATAATAATAATATTCTAATACGGAAGCTTTTGCCTGTCTTGATGCTCTAAAAAAAACCACATAAATTTGATAATATTAAAATAATATTAAAATCCAAAAACCATAAAAATCACAGAAAATAGGCCATCAAATCATAAACAAGAAACCTGAGTGGATTGGATTGGCTTGGCTTGGATTGTTGTTGATCCAAGAATTTCTGACGATCTTTACGAGCGTCTTTTTTCTCTTTTCTTATTTTTTAATATTTTGAATTTTTGACAAAATAATTAACGGCTAGTTCCGTATCGTGTCGAGGGAGGGGGGGGCAAATCGTAATAGTTCTAAAGCAGCTGGAAGCCAAAAGAAGACTGAAAAGATTCTAGTAAGCATCTCTCAGCATCAATCGGCCAAATCAAGTCTTTTGTGTGTCGATTGTCAGAAGCATTTATGTTAATTCTCTTGGTTTTTATTTTGGATTTACATATCTATATTTCGGTTTAATATAATTAATGTGATTACCACAAGATTGAGGGTATTCAAGTGAAGTGAAGAGTGATGGGTGTGGAAGGCGATGGGGGATGGGTAGGCGGTTTACGGGAGTGATAAACCCACACCTATGGGGGTCATCCAACTAATAGTTCACACACGTATCTCACACAAGAACTGGTCAAGTTGGTTTTGATTTTGGTTCGGTTTGTTTGTTGGAACTCAAAAAAAAAAAAAAAACCGCTTTTACCATACATTTTTCATAATCTAGTATTTCGAGTTTATTATTGTTAATTTTTCTGCAACTGAGATTCTTAAAGGCTAAACTATTTGGCATTATTTAATTAAGATGACGATGACTTGTTGGACTTGAGAGATTTAGTACGACTTGATTTGGCTATGGGGTTTGTATGTAAATTGCATTGCCCATGCATATGGATATAGAATATTGATTGATTGGCTGATTGGCTGATTGATTTAACAGTTTTTGACACCTTGAGCACCGGCGTCGGCGACTTGTAAGCCGATCAAATCGAAATATGATTGAGTTATGCTAATGTGATAACTGAGAGTCGTGCAAGGTCTTTGTCTTGTGCATTGGCGCACAGTGGGCCAAGTGCTGGATACAATGTTTGGTTTATTTTCGGTTTCATACTTGGCGTTTACTTTGCGATTTATGACTAGAACCAGTTTGTTTTGGCAATAATCTTATCGCACAGAAGTTACTCGCTCGTTGACCGAATAATACATGTTCAATCAGTGGATACTGTTTTTTAATTTTATACTATATGCTGAGACTACAAACACGATTTGAAACGATGATAAATTGTTTGTGACAAATCAATAAACCTTTAACATTTCCAGTTTCTTCTTGGCTTTGATAATTATATATACGCTTAAAACAAAAAAGTTATTCGTTGATCAAATTTCAAGCCAATTATGCCAAAAGAAGAAAAAAATAGCATATAATTAACATATTATATATTTTTAATTAATTTGCCTTTACCATGACCTTTCTCTACAAGAAATCCAATATGGCAAACTAAAAACAAGACTTTTAATGTAGTTAAAGTTAAATGCTTTGACTTATTCTAATGCTTGGAATGTTCGCTCTAAATTCGCTCTAATTCTCATCACAATTGCCTCACTGTGATTGATAATGACTGCTGATTTGATCCAAAATGCAGGGACACACCTACCCAAAAAAAATTAATCGAAAAATGTTCATTGTTTGTGTCTAATAGCCAAACAAAAAATCTAATCTTCTCTGACTTGTTGTCTCTTAATAGAGACAAGTCACAGCTATTAGACTAAATTTCACATAAATCAAGCTCAAGCATATGGAAACTAGTTGCCATCTCCGTCTCTGTTATTTCTATTGCTGTGCTCTTGCATACCTGCATTAAATTGAGGTTGAGATTGACTTTGAAATGAATATGGCACAAAGAGATATACATACATACATAATTATATGGACTAACAGTCAAAGAGACACCAAGAGAGAGAGGAAGAGACAATGCAAAGCGCCAAAATTTAAAATAGAACTTTCCTCCCCCCCAAACACACACACACATACTAAGAGAAACGAGAGTGAGTGGGAGAGAGCCGAAAAGCTTCCTTGTTTTGATTTGCAAAAAAAAGAAACAAAAAAATTGTTGACTGTTAATTTTTGAAATCAGGCATCAGTGTCAAATTAACAGTCAAGCTCAGCTGTTCAGCGATTCAAAAAATAAGCAAAAAAAAAACTGCACTTGGCGGATTTAAACGGTTCTGGGATTGTTTTTTGTTTTGTTTTTATTTTATTTTGTTTTGTTGTTATTGTTTAACGTCTCGATAATGTCGTTTGGCAAGGTTTGTGATGCGATTTTCTATTATAAACAAAATACAAGAATTGATGAAGAAAACTACATATATGTATTTCCGATTAGCCACAACTACTACTACTATCGCTGATTGTCCTTCTGACGAGTGTCGTGGCGGATGTTGAACGAACAATTTACTATAACAATGTGCCACCAAATGCGGCCGGTTTGTATTCCTTTGAGTTTCAAACCACCAATGGCATCACCACGAAGGGAGCTGGCAATGAACACGGTGCGGTTGGTGTGGTTCAATATGTCTCCCGAGAGGGTATACCCATTACCTTCTCCTATGTGGCGGATGCGAATGGTTATCAGCCGACAGGTGACCATTTGCCAGCGATTCCTCCACATGTCCTTAAGCAATTGGAATACATACGAACGCATCCTCCAGTCGATGAGCGTAAATCGAGACGTTGGTGATGTGTATTTGTCTCTCTCTCTCTCTCTCTCTCGTCTGGTCCAATGGATAACTGTGCATTATTAGCATAAAATTATAAATTGCATTTTAAATGACTGTCTGGAATAATGAATTGTATACGCCGTTACACATACATATCTATCATACTACATGTGCGTGAGTTCGTGTGTGTGTGTGTGTGTGTGTGGAATTTTATATATTTAAACTTGTATTTATGTTTATTGTTTTCATATGCAAATCTCCCTAAGACAAACAACAATACTAACAACAACAACAATACAAAACAAATAATATTATTAACAGTACTCAATCGGAGTGAAGAAAACAATAAAACCAAAGTACATGAAACGTACCAAATTATAGCAAAAATAAATATTATAAACAATTAAGCAAAATTAAGTAACGAATTGTAATACTCTTTTATCATAAAAACGACATGGATTTTGGGCTAAGAACTTCTTATATCTAAATTTCCACATTGACTATTACATTGCCCCCTTAAGTATGCAGCAAGCAGTCTAAAAATAGGATAACTAAGAATGTTTATAGACAAATTTTACAAATTACAAGGAGTTGACGGAAAAGAATGTTGCATACTTTGAGGGGCTGAAAGTTTAGCCCTTAGATTCGCCTCTGAAGGTAGCTAAGAAATTCGCCAAGAACCTTTAATTATTCATCTTGCATTCTTCATGTGCTTGGGAAATTCCTTAAGGAATTCTTTAAGGATCTGTTTTAAGCATTCCAAAAGTAGACATTATTTATCTCTTTCTTACTTCCTACAATGTTGATCTATAGAATAACAAACTTAATTGCCTTCAATTTAAATCAGGTCTTTCTATATGTATATGAAATGATTTCAAAAGAATTCTTATATAATATCACTTGTCAATCAAATTATTGTTTACTTTCATTTTCATTTCGATTCCTGTTTCAAGTCGGCAACATTTTGTATATTATATATTTGCCAAACATATCTACACCTATAAAATATACATACATGTTTTTTTTATTTTGCAATGCGGAAAACATTGGCTTCGACTCCTAGATACATTTTCGGCATATGCTAATTCAAAAAAAATGAAATGATACACAATCTGTCTATTTGTTATGCGTGTGCAAAATCGATCACTTAACACCCAAAAAGTAGTTATGGAACACACATATGTACATACATATATAATACATATGTATGTATAATTTACATCTTCAAATGTTGGGCAACCTTCGAAAACCGATGCGACGACCTTTTAGAACGACAACAACATTGATAGATAATAATGAAGACTTTCGTTTTCGTCTGTAAATTGATGGCACTTTTGATCTCATGTAGGCGCCTATAATATATAGCACTATATAGTGCTATTGGTGTTAATTAAGGTCAGTTGCATAATCTTGACCAAGATTGGTGATTTGAAATGTAACCGTTTAGAGCAAACTAATAAAACAAAAATTTAATTAAAACTTGATGCTTTTAATGTCACCGACTCCACTCGCATCGACACGATTTGTGTTTGTTTATTTCTTCTCTATTTTTTTTAATCCATGACCATCAAACAAGTTGCTGGTATTTCTGTTTATGCTGATTGATGCACCTGTTACGAATTCCCCAAATTTCAATTTAGATTTCTTTTTGATTTTCAACTGTCCTTGAGGAGTAAAGGTAAAAGTTAAACCAATAAGCAAATAAGAATCTATGGAATTGCTTGACAATTATCACTTTAGATAAAAATACAAAGAACAAATATGAATATGAAATGTATTTGTTGTTTGTCTTTGTTTGGTTTCTTCTTCACATACATATTTTTCTTCTTAATTTGAATTATTCATAATATTAATGTTTTCTATTCTCGTGCGATCCTCTTTCAGCGAAAACATTAAATTAACTCTCTAGATAAATATTCTTTATTCTACATATTCCAACGATTTGAGCAACCAATTCATGCTGGAACCGGCTTTAGATCATAATTCATGTCCCCCTTTAGTTACGATTTCTTGTGTACTGAGAGAAATAGTCAAGAACTTTTGAATTCGCAAAAAAGGGAATTTTTCAATTAAGTATAAAACACATTCGAAAAATCATTGACAAACTCGATTTGTTTACTTAACTAAACCTGTCATTTGTAGAACAACTAAATAAATCAAGTTTTAAACGAAACTTAACTCTAGATATTTGCATATTTAACAGGACAAACTAACTATTAGTTACTAACTATTTCTCTAAATGTACAAGAGCATAGAGTGGCCAATTTGTGAGCCAAACTATTGCGTTAATCATTAGTTTCGGGTATCTTCTTTGAGTCATCCACGTGCCAAACAGGTTAACATACTGAATACATATATATCCAACCAGTAGCTGGCAATGGTTGATGTCTGATGATGGTGTCTATAGCTTTTGCGTCTCACACATCCCGATTTAAATGTCAAACACTGGAGTTATTGCCATACCATTGTCTTTTAATTGATGTTCTAACAGCCGTTTTTGATGTCTGTGGAGCTGTTAAATGTTATTAAACAAAACACTCACACACACACACGCAACTGATGACAAATATGAACATAAATAGTTAAGTGTAGGTAATAGAATTTATAAAGCCATCATTTTGGTTAGTTAATTGTCTTGTTTATGTGATATCACAATTCACTTAATTAAATCAAGATAATTAAAGTTTTTGTTGTTTTCTCTTTGAAATCCTTTGATACCCTTCCAGCTCAAAGTGCATTTAGACTTTGTGGCGGAAGAAGAAATCAAATTCGTAAACTTGTCATAGAATTCTTTTTCAACCTGTCATGGAAATCAGGTTCCTGCTCCACATAAAGGGGGCATTCGCCCTTAGAGACACCAAAAGTCTCTATCTAAATGGCTCCATCAACCAAGTTTGAGTTCAAGTTCATATTTGCGGTTTCTTTTTGTTTTGATTTCTCTCCAGACCTGGGGGACTATATACATAAGTATATACGATAAACCTGGCAACAAACTCATCATTAACAACATCATCTACAACCATGTTTCGAGATGTCTTATCTGAGGCAAATTTACATGCATACCAAGAAACAAAAACAAAAAAATACCAAACGAGATTATATATTTTGTTTGTGTTTTCTTTTCACATTGATTTTTTCAGTTGTTTGTTGGTTTTTGCACATCGTTTACAATAATATATTTCAAATCGTTTGACATACATATATACACCTATATATATATATATATACGTATGTCTTGTTAGATGTCTTGGATCGTGTCAATTTGCCCTTTACATCGATTTTCATTCATTATATTATTATATCCAATGGCAGAGCAGGAAGCAGCAAAGAAAGTTTTTTGTTTTGTTGTGTTTTCCAATTTTTATTTAATGTTATCGTAGTTAGGTCTATATATATAATAGATATTTATCTATATGTATATAGACATATATATATATAAGTACACATTTTCAATGTATGCACATTCATGTACGAATACATATATATATAGATATACATATAAAAAAAATATTCAAATAATTCTCATATTATCAACTAGGTTTATACATTGAATTTCCTTTGTTTAGTGTGAAGGTTTCTTGTAGGTTTCCTTTTTTGTTTCTTTATCGGTTGTTTTTCACTTTTGTTTTTGTCTATACTAAAATCTAAGCCTAGAAAAAAAAAACGTCATTCCGAGACATAGTTATTTATGTGAAAAAAGAGAGATCCCGGCAAAATTGGATTTAATATATATATATATATATATATATAGTCATATATTAAGGAGTTTAGGTTGAAGGTGAGGGATATGGTGAGAAGGAAAACGGGGAGGGAGCTAAAGGTTTTAATTGAAAATTATTTCTTTTCGGTTTGATTTTGTTGTTTTGTTTTTTTTTTTTTTTTGTTTGTTTCACTTTACATTACTGGAGTGTAGAAAAAGAAATACATAAGCTAAAATGTATAAATTATGCAAATAACTGTACGATTTGTATGTATTCATGTCTGCATGTGTGTGTGTGTGTGTGTGTGTGTGTGTGGGAGTGTGAATATGTATGGGACTGTGTGTCTTTATGTGAGTGTAGTTGTGTGTATTGGTGTATGTGCAAAAGTCCATCGAAGACCTTGAGCTGCTTGTGTAATAAAACATTTTTAGAAGCTTTGCGCCTAGCGCCTGTGAATCTGCTAAAACCTGCAGATAGAAGAGTAAAGAAAATCGAGATTACCATCAAAGTTGATTAAACATAAACGAGATAGCAAATAACAAGGACGGAATAACGGTATACGAAGGTGAGCGAGAGAGCAAGTGTCAATACTACTTACCATTCTTCATCGCATGCCATAATTGTAAAGTGTTCACGGCTCTGCCCCTACAGCCAATCCTAGTCGGTTTTGGACTCCGTAAATTCCTCGAGGGCAAAGAAACTGCCACCAGAGGCACGGCCACTGGTGCTGCTGGTGGCAGCCACCGTTGTGGTAGTCACTGAAGCAGCACCACCCGCTGATGTGGCAGCAGCTGTTGTTGTTGTCGCCGCCGTACCAGCGCCCGATGCCTCCGAAACCTGGGCTTCCTCTTGCCCGGTTGGTTCGCCCGCAGCGGCTGCGGCAGCAGCTTCTTTCTCCTCAGCCTGAGCCGCTTGTGCCGCCTCCAGTACCTGCTGCTGGACTTGTACAATGGGCTGACCATCCTCAGTATAGGACACCGAAACGGGAATACGTGTGCCATCCTCACTAATGACATGGGGACCCTCCTCGCCATCCTGTCCCTGTTGGATAATTAGCTGACCCTCAGCATTGAGCAGAGAGGCGTCAATCAGTTGCTGTTCATTGTTATCGCCATGAACAAGGACCATTTGTCCGCTGCCATCGGTCATCATTTGAAGGGTTTCACCCTCCAGACCCTCCCCGGACTGCAGGACACCAACACTTTGAAGCAACTGTTGGATTTGCTCGGGATCCTGGACAATAATCTGATTGCCTTCGGCATCGGTCAGAATGTGGTTATCCAATTGCAGCAAATGCCCGTTTTCGTTCACAATAAACTTGATCTGGCCACCATCCACTTGAGCTTGCATGGCTTCATCCAGTTCCATGGCCACTTGTTGTTCCCCGCCAGCAGCGGCGGCTTCACCCTCAACGGCTGCTCCACCCACCTCCTCGCCTTGGCTTGTCTCAGCCGATTCGGCGACATCGTCAGCAACAGCTGAATCTGCGGTAGCCTCCACTTTTACACCCTCATCGGCGGCAGATTGTGTCACCGTCTCCTTAGCAGTGGATTCTGATTCCACCTTGATTTCGACCGATTTGGATGCAGCTGATTTCTCATTTGAGGCCTTGGACCCGCCGCCGGCTCCAGCCTTGACAGATTCGGAGTCAGTAACTGCTGCCGCCGAGGCCTCATTGTCATCATCTAAACTGGGCATAGATACGGGAGCAGCTGCAGCATTTTGAGGTTTACCCTCATTATTGGAAACCTCGGCTTTAACCTCAGCAGTTTTGGCACTCTGCTGGGATGATTCCTCTTCGGCCTGATCCAAAACGGGCATGTCAATGCTAACCGAAACAGGGGCATCCGGCGAGTCCTTTTGATTTTGTTCGCCATCCGTAGGTTGTGGTATGGTTATATTGAATGTAATGCCGCCGCTGCCTGCCTGGGATGTAATGACCATTTCACCGCTCTTGCTGGTCTTACTGGCTGCCGCCTCACCACTGTCGGCCTTTTCCGAATGTAATTTCTCAAAGAGACTCTCAATGTCGGCCTCGGAGTGCTCTACACCGGCCTCCTCGGCGGCTGCTTTGCCCGTTGCCTCACCCGGCTCATCGCTCAGCAGAGCAGTGGCAGCTGAATTGAGTGCTGTATTTCCACCGGCTGCTGATCCCGCCTTCTTGTTATCACGCCTATGGGTTTCCATGTGCTGATTGTAATAGGTTTCCTGTATGAAAGTCAACGAGCAAATGCTACAGGAGAAGAATCGAATATTGTTCTCTGCCTCGGCAGAAGCCACAACAGCGGCAGCAGCGGCGGCAGCACCTCCTCCTCCACTGGCTGGGACCGTATCACTCAGGGCCTCATCAATGGTCTCCTGGAGCAATTTTTGCGTATTCAGATTTGGCTTTGGTGAGACAGCTGCAACGCTTCCCGAGTTCTGATGCACTTCGAAGTGCTTAACCAGCAGGTCCCGTTTGGGGAATGTCATCGCGCAAGTTCCACATTTAAAGTAATTCGTCTGATGCTGCTTGGCGTGAATGGTGGCAGCATCGCGTGTCTCGAAACGTTGCGAGCAGAGGCGACATTTGAAGGGTTTCGGCTTGGCACCCGTCATATGCTTACGCATGTGCTCATCGAATATGCCCTTATCCGTTGACTTGAACTGGCAATGATTGCAAGTGTACAAGGCCGAGCCTCCCAAGGATGACGACTCATTGGATGCAGCTGCAGCGGCAGCAGCATTGGCAGCTGCCTGAACTGGAGCCGCAGCAGCTGGTATGGTTGTGGTGCTGGTGACCAATACATTGGTAGCATGATTGGTTTCCATATGCTTGCGCAAGCTGGTGTCGTTCACAAAATTGATGTGGCACATGGCACAAGTGTTGTCCATGGCCGTGTTATGGTCACGCACCATGTGCTGCTTCATTGCTCCGAAGTGGGGGAAAATCCTGCGGCAAGTTTTGCATTGGAAGGTCTGCTGTTTGCACGACTCATAATGGGTATTGAAGAGACGCATGTCCGAGGTCTTGTAATCGCACGAAGTGCACTTGTAGATCTTGGTGGCTTTCCGTTGAACCTGCTGGGAGCCAGCCTGGGTAGTTGCGGGCTGACTCGAAGTCTTTAACTGACCTGCAAATTGAAATGTTGATTAAAATCACTTTTTGGTCTCAATCGCCAGAAAGCTTACCTGATGCAGTTTGTGCTACTTTCCGTGTGCGTAACAAATCCCCGCCAGGACTATCCTCAATGGAACGATTTCCACCTCCTGCCGCTAGTTTTTGCATTTTGATGGGTGGGCCCGCCTCTAGACCGACATCCTCATTGATGGCATATTTCTTATTCAGCAAACTGATCAAATTCGTCTTCACACGCTCCACATCGTTCTCCAAGCGGTCATAGTAGTTCACCAAGTTGGTGCAGCGCGAGCAAACATAATCCTCGCCACAAACGATGACCAGGAAACCCTCACCCACCAATTGGGCCAATTTATTCGGGAATTTTGTGGATGTATGCGTGGTACACATTTCGGTTAGGGCTGTCGAGGGCTCACAGCGTTCATCGCAAATGTAGCAACGGGTACCCTGGCCGCCAGTTGTGTCCAAATCACTGACATTTTGTTGCACATTGGAACTAACGCCGCCGCCAGCTCCTGAACCGGCCGAACCCCCTCCACCACCAGCACCGCCGCCACTCTGGACCACAAGACGCGTCTTCAATATGCGGGGCTGGCTGGGACCGGTGACAGTTACAGCTCCACTATTTAGCAAATTATTGAATTTGCGAAAAGTGGCCGGTGTGAGTTGATTGTTCATATTGTTGTAAATTTATATAAATTTCAATTTTAATAACTATTTCAAGCGCAACACGCGCAATGCAAGCAGCCGCTTTTTTTTCTCTCTTCGTTTTCTGGGGTTTTTTTTTTTTCTCTCCGATAAGTCGTGAGCAGTTGCCGATGCCTGAGCTTGAGTCTTCTGCCACGAAATTTGTTGTCTGTATTTAGATTAATTTGATTTTCGTAAACAACAAATTATTATTTTAATTAGTTTGTTTTGCTATCGGTGGTGTTTTGTATTTAATTCTCGTTCCTTAGATGCGGCAGCGTCACTTCGACTGTACTAAAGACTCGCTAGCTGTCGTTTTTTCTTTAGGGTTAATCAGTCCGTCTGCTGCTTGCCTGCCCGCACGCTACAATCGCACTAGTCGTCTCGCTCTCAAGCATGTCTGTTGCCCTGGAAAATGACAGATGTGTAAGTCTAGTCATCACGCTCACACGGAAATGGCGGCCGTCGTTGGTAGTGGTGGGACATTTAGCCGATTGAGAACGCGTACGATGTATGACGAACAATTTTTCATATAAATTGATTTTTGTTATTTTCTATTAAATTTAAACGATATTTCTAATTTTATAAATTAGCAATATTAAAATTAGTTTCCTTTATTAAAAATTAATTTTAAAGCCCAAACATCTCGAGTATGCTGATATAAAGTTTATAGAAACACGAATTTGAATCAAAATCACACGTGATGTTCTCGTGACACGCACTTTTCAAATTTAATTATATTCGACGTGTCATTCATGATGTAATTACTAACCAATTTATATACGATTGTCGTGACACGAATGCTCCTTTATCGTATTAATGTTATCTCTAGGAATAATATATGTTAATCATCTTACCCACTGGCGACCTCTTACGTGAACAATAGCGTTAGCGTCACTAAAATTATCTAGCCTTAAAATGGCCAGCTTGTGTCAGCTGACTAATTGAGCGAAAATGTTATATTTGGCTAAGCGAATTCAGAATTGTTTTAAATTTTTTCTTTAGGGCGAATCCAATTGTAGTTGTTATTGTTGTTGTTATGTTGTTGCTGTTTATAAATTAGCAACAACTTATTTAATCTTATCGTTATTACACGAACAAGCAAATGTGGCAGCAAGCTGCAAGGCGGAAACACCAGATAAAATGTTGCTACTGGAGCTAAACATACTAACCTTGAACATTTGGTAAGGACTAATGTCGGAAGTTTGTAAACAATAACTCATTTGTTATTACTTTGTAATTCAGGGGCATTCCTTATGTGTCAAGTGATCGAGGACTCCGGATAGAGGCCATTTGCAAGGAGTTGAGCAGAGGCAAATATGACATCATTTCGTTGCAGGAAGTCTGGTCCCAGCTAGACAGTGAGCAGTTGCAAAAGGGAACAGCGAGTACATTGCCGTACGCCCATCATTTCCATAGTGGGGTGATGGGAGCAGGCCTGCTGGTGTTATCCAAATATCCCATTTTGGGTACATTGTTTCACGCTTGGTCGGTCAATGGCTACTTCCATAGAATTCAGCATGCCGATTGGTTTGGCGGCAAAGGAGTAGGACTGTGCCGCATTCTGATTGGTGATCAGATGGTCCATCTCTACAATGCTCATCTTCATGCAGAATACGATAATGATAATGATGAGTATAAAACACATCGGGTCATCCAAGCCTTCGATACGGCCCAATTTATTGAAGCGACCCGTGGAAATTCAGTTCTTCAAATATTGGCAGGGGATTTGAATACCCAACCACAAGACATATCATATAAGGTTCTATTATATACATCCAAAATGCTGGACAGTTGTGCTTCGGACGTCTTCCGGACAAATGAATGTGAGAGAAATTCATATACATCAGCTAAATCCTTGTCTAAAAATCCACAAGGCATACGCATCGATCATATATTCGTACGAGGAGCAGATCATATCAATGCAGAGATTTTGGACTATTCGCTGCCGTTTCCAGAACGTGTGCCAGGTCAAAAATTCAGCTATTCCGATCATGAAGCAGTACTTGCCAAGATAAAGCTAACCCGAGCTGCAAATGACGAAGCTAGTACAACCGTTGATGAGGAGTTACCATCTGTAACTCAACAGCAGGGAGGCAGTGGCGATGCCCCATGTAATTTAGAAGCCAATCCGTCTAATGGCAGTATCAATGGACCAGCCGTTGATGAAAATGCTAGCTGTTCGGCTCCAACGTCTCAGCCAGCAGCAAGAACCGCTGCCCTCCATGAGGCTTTGGCCCTGTGTGATGCTTCCCTGCTTCAATTGAATACCGATCGCATACTCTACTATAGTGCCGCTACCTTCCTCTTTGTCCTGCTCATCCTCCTGGTGGAGTTCACCGCCCCCATTGGCATGCGCACCATATTTTTACTCCTCAAATTCATTGTATTTGGTGTTATTTTATTCTGCATTTTTATGGCTTCCATCTGGAACTATATGGAACGCAATGGTGTTTTGCAGGGTAAGAAATCTATGGAAGTGATGCTGCAACATGCCCAGAAATACGAGTATTTCTATTAAATATTCAGCAGTTCGACGACAATTTGATACATGTATAGAAGCTCAAGATGCATTTACAACAAACCCAAAAATCTTTTCAACTGACTCTGCCTCAATTTACATATACAAAACAAACATTCTATTTGTCACAATTCAAATAAATAACGGTCTCTATCTTTATCTTAATGCAAATAATGTTTTAACTTATTGATATATTTTTGCCACTGAAAGAGTCATACTCTAAATACTGCCAAAATGGTTGAAACATTGAATAAAAATTCCAATCTGTTTATGTATACAACCTTTGGTATACCCAAAAACTAGCCCTTTCCAAACAAATACAACCTGGCCCAGTGTGCATGTGGCCTGGAGTCAGTGTCAAACATCGAAACGAAAACTGGTCACACTGCGATACATATGCAATAAATTTGTAAATAATTTTGTCAGACACTGCGAATTATGGACTTTTTACACGAATCTTTGGCACTCGGTGTGGATTTACTGATCTTGGGATTATGTGTGCGGGAATATGTAAATTGTAAAAAAACCACCAAGTTGCTAAAGGTTAGTTCCGCCTGCATTTTCTTTCACAATTTGTAAATTCCAACTAACAACTGTGTTTAATACATTTCTAGTCGGCATCGCAATATAACATTGATGGCGATTTGAAAGGGATTGTGGAGAAGCAGCATGATAAAAAGGTTCCCTATGCGGTAATCCGCGGAACAGTGACACCGATTGGAGTGCCCTTGCGCAGCACTTTGGTGCCCAGTGTCAGTGGTGTACTGCAAATTGTGAAGCTTCATGAACATCGAGTGACAAGGGGATTTGCCGGCTTCTGGACGGAACATCACAAACTGTTGCATCAATCGACCAATGAGATGCCTTTCGAATTGCGCAATCAGTCACATGGCGTAGAAATTGTCGATGCATTGAGTGCTGCCGTCTTGGATGTGGATATGGTCTATGACAATTATGAACCATCAAAAATAACGATATTCGATCAATTATTTGGTTTCTTTTCGGGAGTAAGGCAACGAGGCCTACAGACCACCGAGGAAGTGCTGCGCGAGGGAAGTTTTCTCACAGCCATTGGGGAATTGGAATTAGATGGTCAAACACTGCGCATGCAACCCTCCAAACAGGGACCTCTATTTCTGACCACAGCCACCAAATCGACGTTAATAAAACGTTTCGAAGATGCTAAATCTTCAATGCTGTGAGTGCATTATGCCAGAAACTTTGACCTTGGGAATATTTATTAAAATCGGATATTCTTTTGCAGCTTTAAAATGATATTGTGCAGCTCCATATCCGTCGTCTTGGTGGGGATTATTGTCAGAAAATTGTATCGCAAAAAGAAACAGGAACGCGAAGAGGCTAAAATACGCAATCGTCTGGATCTAGAGCGTCGCGAGAGACGAGCACGCTCGCGTCCACACACACTTAGCCAGGATCAGCTGTGTGTAGTCTGCTCAACAAATCCAAAGGAGGTTGGTCCTTATATGTTAACCCTACACCTAACCCAGTTTCATTCATCTCTCTGTTTATTTACCCCAGATAATCTTACTGCCCTGTGGCCATGTCTGCATGTGCGAGGATTGCTCACAAAAAATCTCGATTAGCTGTCCTGTTTGTCGTGGCAACATTGACACCAAGGCAGCTGCATTTATTGCATAATTCTATATTTCGAATGAGATTGTCCATTAAGTACCTGTATCTCAGCTTTTGGTTTATTTTGATTTGATTGTTTAAGTCCGGAAAGGA
The DNA here is from genome assembly GCA_018150345.1 of Drosophila equinoxialis. Lineage (NCBI taxonomy): Eukaryota > Metazoa > Arthropoda > Insecta > Diptera > Drosophilidae > Drosophila > Drosophila equinoxialis. Next base: position 1,819,738 of record JAECWI010000868.1, on the reverse strand, counting down.
GCAAATTATGGCTTTAGTTGTCTTCTTCATGTTTCGGTGCCACCTACCTTACCCGACCTTTCAAGCACTCATGACTAACAATTTGTAAGGAGTGTTTTATATACATATGTACATATTTAATTGTATAAAATGTTTCAACTGTTTTGGCATTGGCTTTGTTGTACTTAATTAAAGTTTTTGCTGCATAATTCTTCTGTATTCGCGCTGATTTTCCAATAGCTTTAGATACACCTTGTATTTCGAGTTATGGAACTCTATTGTCCGAGCATTTGGTTTAAGCAATTGTCCTGTGCCACCCATGGCTTTAGATGCGCTCTGAAAGTTGTTGTTGTTTGGTTCATGCATTCTATTTCAAAATTGATGATGAAGAAAACTTACCTCCAGACTATCAAAGTGACCAGAGGCAGCTGCTCCTAGTGCAGCAGCTCCAACTAGAACCATTTCCTGTTCATTGGGTATTAGGGCGGGTAAATTGCATATATCCGCGTGACATTGTACATAGAGTGGATTTTTGGCTAAGCCACCACAAAAGAGAAGAGTATGAAAGGGAGCTCGCTGGTACTGGTAAAGGTTTTCGATAATATGTCGTGTTCCATACTGAAAAAAGAAGAAAAAGATGAGTTTAAATAATATCATTCTAGTAATTGGAAATTTGTTATGCCTTTTCTTAAGGTCTTTCAATCCAATTTGCAACAATGAGTGTTATCTACTTTTGAAATGCCTATAATAAACTATCAGAATTATGTGGTCCTATCAATTTGATATGCCAATATCAGATATCGACTATCTTAAGTTTGAGTATAACATAAACTTATACTCTGATACATCTGTACATATATATTCTGTTCAATTTCTACAACGTAGAAAATATTCTTTGGAATACTTACGGCCAACGCTTGAGTAAATGCTAAATATTTAATTGCTAGAGATTCAATGCCGCGTGTCATATCCAGACCAGTGATCTGTTTAAAGAAAATGGTATTAATATTGAAGGATCAGTATTTGTGATGCGTTTCATACCATGCCACGGAGCGTGGGATCGGCAATGGGCGAACGATTGCCATGCAAATCGGGCCAGACATGAACATCTTGGGTGAGGTAACTTATTTCGCTGTGACCACGGGATAAGGCCAATTGGGGCAGCAAACCATTGAGATACTGGTATATAAATCTGAAATATTTATACATTACATCTATGAAATGCCAAGGCCTAGATTCATCTATACTCACTTATCGGCACCCAATTTTTCTTTAAGTTCTTTGTAGGATTCATGAGTTTTAAGGACATGATCGAGCAGGTGACCAGCTATGCTTTGTCCACCCTCATTTAAAAAGTATCCGGGTATGATGGCATCTTGATAAGGACCCCAAACACCCTGAGCAAAGCAAGCTTGTCGCGTGATGCTCATGTGACAGGTGGAAGTCCCGGCTATTAAAGCCATTTTACCTTGAATATCATCTGTGGCGGAGGACTCACCGGAACGGCAACCAAACATACCCAATGCTCCCGCATGGGCATCAATTAATGAGGTGCTAACTACCGTGCCCGCAACCAGACCAAGTTCTTGGGCTGCTCTTTGGGATAAGCCCTTGGCCAGTTTTCTACCTGGAGGCTGAACATCGCTACCTAATTTCTCAAAGTTATTGCTGGACAATTCCTCTAGGCCGGCAGCTTTAAGGAAATCTTTATTCCAAGTGTTATTGGCGGCATCATAATTCCATTTGCATACAACCGAGCAGAGGGAACGGGTATCCACTTCGGTAGCCCGCCACGTAAGAAAATCAGGAAGATCAAAGACTCGCCAGATCTGATTAAAAGTCGGGCTTAAATTACGCTTTAGCCAAAGCAGTTTTGGTATTTCCATTTCGAGGGAGACCTGACCACCAACATATTTAAGGAGTTCATGTTTGGAGGCATTAATTTTAGCAGTTTCCTCCTCGGCACGATGATCCATCCAAAGTATTATATTACGTTCAGGCTCGCCGGTTTTGCTTACAGTCAGCGGTTGACCCTTTTGGCCCAAAACCACCAGGGAGCAAGTGGCATCAAAGCCAATGCCCTTCACTTGTGACTTATTTGTGACGCCGGCAATGACATGCTGTAAGCACATACATACATATATAGAAAACATATTGACAGTCTGTCGTTAATCTAATCTAAATCTAAAGAAATGTCTCATTTGACCGACCTTAACAACCTGACAGATCGCTTGCCATATATTTTCCGAAGACTGTTCGTAGTAATCCGGTTCTGGTGTCCAGGTTTTAATCTCTTGCACAGACTGTTCTATCACACAACCGTCGGCCGAGACCAAAGCTGCACGGGCACTACCTGTACCCACATCCACGCCCACAAAATATGCTGCCGTTGGAGACGACATGACGCTGCTACTATTGTTGCTCCTATTGATTGCCTTGGCGGTCAAATAAATGTTATTTAAAGGTATATATGGGAACAAATGGTGGTGGAATATGTAGGAGGGGGCGGGGGAATGGTTAGAAGAGGAATGCTGCACAAAACCAAACTCGACGAGCTCCGAACACGGACTGATAAGCTCAGCAGCAGCAACCTGATATAGGTGGCGGCATTAGCTCTGCCTGCCCTCTGAATAATTCTACATATACACATCTGTATATACATACATACATACATACATATGTATGTCTATAAATTTGTCGTGTGCGTTTGCGAGTGTGTATGCTAAGGTTGAGACGGGTTTGTCAAGATCTCTCACGGAAGCGGTTTGATTCCAACTGTATATAGGGTAACTAACTGTATTTGGGTGTGGGTGTGGATGAAATCCTATAAAGGCCATACAACTCGATGAGCTTTACCACAATAATTTTTGGATTCTGGGATACAGTATTATGAATTGATACCACCAAGCATCTTAATTTGTACTTAAACATTTTTTGTATTTATAAATCTACAATTATATTTGTATAAGCACACCTGATTAATTTGGAAAAAGACAAATAAATGGAATGTACGCAAAGTAACTTTTCAATCTCTGGATTTCAAATATTCAAATTTAACAGAACGTTGCGCTCTCCCTCTCTGTTGCCATAAAAACGCAATTTAACCCTTATGCAAGAACACAATATTTGTAATTGTTTAGAATCTGAAATTCGTATATCCAATCGAATAGTGAAGTTGTTTTTTAAAAACGAAACAAATTTTGAATATAGTTTTTAAAAATATATACATTCACATTCTTCAGGGGTAATATATACGTTTTTACAAAAGTATCTTTTGAACGACATGTTTGAGTCACATAAGGGTTAAGGTATATTTATACAGTGTGGCAACTCTTCTCTCGACAAACAGCTGAAACCGGCAACAGCATGGTGCGCATTAAGAATAGGTAAAGTAATAAACAAACAATTGTTTTTGCTGTTATAAAGACACAAACAACCACCCAAACATGATTCCTACCACACCTTAGATATATAGCAGTGCAAATAGTGCCACAAACCGCCACACAAACACTGCGCCTTAATGACAACACACTGACCAAATGTCTCCTCGAAAATGTGGGGAAACACTACGGTGTCTATGGCCTGGGTCTCTTGGAGCAGGGGTTCCGTGTGAAATACTGCAATGAGCGTACCAAAATAGCAATTATACGTTGTCTGCATCGTGGACAACAGTATGTATCCAGTATATTGCCACTGATAACGCTGGTAAGTGGATTAATTGTCTTTTCGTGACTTAGTAATTCATTGGATTGGTTTCTTTAGATCGGTGACGTGCGAGCTAAATTCCGTACCCTCTATGTGGGAGCCACTATAATACAGTGCAACAAATTTATAATAAAACATCAGAAAGAATTTTTAGATAAAATGATGGGCCAAATGGAATCGGCCAAAGAGCGGCAAGATCTGTTAAAAAGCGTAATGGAATTTGATATGGATCGCTAGATAGATATATTGCTATATACATAAATTGTCATATTATTAAGAGTACACTTATATACAAAAGAAACTAGACAAATTTTTACTAAATTTGGTATCAAAAATAGGTTTAAACTTCAATGAGAAATTTGCGATTTGGCGATTTAGCCAGACGAGAACTGAATTGCTTAAATCGATGCCGTAGATCGGCAAACGTTAACTTATGCCTTTTGCTGATCACATTCAAATAGATGCCCAATACAACAATCAATCCAGACCAAAGGTACCTTGAAAAGAAAACAACTTGTAAATAGGATCACAAAAAAAGGAAATTATTAAACTTACTGTAATGTAAAAGGTTTGCTGAACAGCACAAATGAAAAGGCTATTGTCACTGCCTTGCGTGCTGTGGTCACTGTGGCGGCTATAGGAGCTCCACTGCTCCTCACCAAAGCCAAGACAAATTGTATGCCCAAGTAGCCAGACAAACTGAAGAGGAACCCATAGCCAAACGTTTCCACAGGATGCTGAAAGTAAAACAAATTAGATGCGATTTGGCGAAAAAGATTTTCAAATCTACCTCCAGACAAAAGGCAAATCCACTAAAGAAGTTTCCTGTGATCAGCATAATAACAAATAGATAGACAAATCCCAAGCCATAGGAGTAGAAAACTACTTCACTGCTTGGAGCCTTATAATCTCGCATGGCCTTCTCCTGAACATTGCCAATAGCAGCATCACACAGCAGGGCTCCAGATATCATGCCCACACCCCAAAGATTAAAGTTTGGCGTCATCTGTGAATCGGCCAAAGTGAACCATGCCAATCCAATGCACATGCAGAAAGCGGCACCAAAATCCAAGGGACCGTAACGCTTACCCTGGATCAGAATGCTTCCCACCAGCACGGGTATAAGTTTACAGCATTTGAAAATCACCTGAGTGGGATAATTTAAGTAGCCCAAACTCGAATTTGATAAGCCCATGGTGCCCAGGGTGAGAGCAGCCAGAACTAAATATGTGCGGATCGGTATACATCGGGGAGCGGGTTTTACTTGCCAAAATGGGACACCACTAGCCCTATAACTTTCCAACCGCCGTTCCACTAGTCCAAACCCAATATAATAACCAAACTGGACCAAAGTGAGGAACCAACCGTATGGCTTAAAACCCTCTACTGTAAATATTAATTCCTGCAGATATCCATAGAGTATATAAAGGACAAAGACTCCGGCACAGCTTAGCAGGAATTGTGTAGTTCGGTTATAGTAAGTGAGGTCAAAGCATAAGATGCGCAACTCTGGCGGGGAGACATCACCATTGGAGGATCGTCGCTGTAGATTGGGCGATTTTGTCGTTGTTGCTGCTGCAGAAGACCCATTAATGTTGATAACAGCTCCGCTTCCGTTTCCTGCCTGATTATCACCCATGCCGATACTTATTATCCGGGCTCTAGTGTAGCTCTGTGTCGGTTCAAATGGATGAGTGGTGTGCCACGCAATACAGAATGTTCTTATTTCCCAGATTCTTTCAGCATGCCTCTTAGTTTACCGTTGCTGTCATTGTTTTGTAGTTATATGGTTGATATGAGTAATTTACTTCCTTTCCAATTGGAAATTTGTACAATTGTTATTCAAATTGTTCTTTTTCGGCATTTGTGTGTTTGTATTTTGCCGAATTGGTCATTGCCCTACACTGGCAATCGGAGATGGCCGTTGTTTGCTCACGAATATTAAAAGTCACAGTTGTGACTTTCAGAATTCACGAATATACAAAACCAGGAGACCGGATTCAGAAATAAGTATAATGCTTAATTAAATATTTAAAAATAAATTGGAAAACACATTTGTTTAAAATCTAAGTTACCTATTTCCAAAGAAAAGTCACAGATTTGAATTCATATTGCAATTGTCACAGTCACCGTTTGCTCATCACAATAAATATGGCGTCCTTTCGATAACAGCAAAGAACATAAGAAGAAGAGCTGAAAAAGTGCCGCAGAAAAAGTGGATTATAATTTTAAGTAATGTTTTAAGTCAAATTGTATATATAAATATAAATTTATTAACAAAATGGATGTACAACCGCCACGGGGTAAGTTATTCGCTTAAATGTTGCCTAAACAGGGATTCCCTGGTTTTTTTTTTTTTTGTATCTTTACCCCGCTCCCTAGCCCCTTTGGCCAATATTTGATCACATTTTTATATACTACTTTTTTTTTTTTTTCGTTTCTGCAGATGCCAGTTTACGCAATATAATAGATAAACTAGCGGAATTTGTGGCACGAAATGGACCCGAATTCGAAGCAATTACCAAACAAAAACAACAGAATAATCCAAAATTTGAGTTTCTCTATGGCGGAGAGTTTGCCAACTATTATCAGTTACGGGTGGCTGCCGAGCAGGCCAGTAAGTATTCAGAGCAGGCCGATGCTTAAATGTTGAAAATTGAAACGTATAATTTGATCTCCTATTTTTATTCAGTGTTGAAACAGACAGCACAAGGTCAAGTCATTCCAACGCAACTGCCACCATCAACGGCTTCAGCTCTTTATATGCAGCAGCCACCGCCAAATCAAGCAATGCAACAGCAGCAGCAGCAGCAACCGCTTGGGGCAGCAGCTAACGACGCACAAGACAACATGCCACAACAATCTCAACATCTATTCCCACCGAATGCGGCGGGAGGACCAACCTCTGCTGGTGGAGCACAACCACCAACAACTCAGCCAGCCAATGGCTCGGCGGCGACAGCACTGACATTGAGTTTAACAAGTCAATTAGATGCCATCATCATTCAGCAGTATACACTAAGGGAACAAGTCAAGCAATCGGATGCCAATCTAACGGCACAGCATACGGTAAATAGAAAATTGTTAATATATATAAGAGATTCACCTTACAGGTTTCTTTATATATATATAAATATTTTCCTGCAAGCATTTTTTGAAAGATTAGAAGGAGCTTTTGGGAGGGTCGGAAGAGGGAGCAGCTTAACTGCCAACGATATTTTATCCTTCTTCCTGGGGCATTCTCTTAAAAGATTTTCATTCATCATCAATGGGCCAAGATCTTTCCTCCATTTGCTTAAATGGTCCTTTTGCTGCAAGAACTTGATACTGGAACTCAAATTGTATTTTCAATACTCCATTTGCTGTTTGAAAAAAACAGCTTCCATCTTTCAAGTATCAACTATCAAATCCCCCACAGATTATCTTTGACCAATTCAACATTTTCCTGCTTTCTTTCCATGCAAAATGTGGGCGTTGTTTTTAGCAATGCAAAAACTCTAGTCTGACTAGATACATATGTTTGATACATAGTCTATATACTCTTCTGTCTCCTACTAATTGGGCTTGCAAACACAACTTCCTCCTCCTTTACTTCTGGTTTCTACGGGGTACTCCTTTTGTGTGCTGTGTGGCGTGTGTTTCTCTTCTGTCTATGTGTATCTGTACAAACATGCCAAACAAGACGAAAAAAGAAATGGTTTTCAGCTCTTATCCAAAAGTTATCATAAAAAGAAGATTCAATTCTATCCTATTATATATATATATATATAGTTTCATTATTATAATTTTGTTTTTACTAAACCTATTGAACTTGACGATTTTACAATGCTACATTAAATTTTTGCTTTATTGTATATTTTTTGAAACATAAAACCAAAAAATACCGAACAAATATTTACAAAAACCAAAAAAAACCAAACCAATTAAAAAACCGAAACCACTCTTCATACAAAATCAAAACAAAAATTGTATTTCGTTTTTTAACGTAAAAAAAAAAAAACAAAAAATGAAAATCAAATACAAAACGAATTTTGTGCGCCATCAAATGAAAACCTGAACTAAAATCGCTCGAACAACCCCAAAAACCTGTGTGCACCCATCAACTTTAGGCGCTGATGACGCAAAAATCAAAGCAAATTGACGAGGCGATGGCAACGGCGCAGACAATACAACTGGAGCAACTGGCCAACGAGCAGAATATAGTCCTTCGAGAATTCGATAATGTGCTGCAACCGATCATTGAGTCATGTACCAAGGACAGCATCTCGGCAGGTGAGAAAAACAAACGAGTCGTCTCGCTTTAGATATATAAAGAAAAAAACAATCAAATTGCATTAGTTTATTGCTTGATCCTTTAGAGCTTAAATAATACAAAAGAAAAGATATATGTAAATATATGTATATGAAAAATACATATATGTATATATATATATATATTATGAATACAAATTTTACACTTTTATATCTCATACACTAAAATTCATCAATTACCAAAAAAAAAAAAAAAAAAGTTTTATATCTTATAATTTTTTTTTTCTTTTTTGTTATATACAATTTTTGTTTATTTGTGTTATTTATTTTTTTTAATTTTGAATTACATCGAAATTCATTTGACAATATGAGTAACCTGTTTGATATTCGCAATTTTAGGCAAGAACTGGATTTTACAGCATTCAACCGACAGCGCAAAAATCAATGTCGTTTTACAATATCTTTTAAAAAAGTATGCCTCAGTTTCCTATATAATTAATGAATCTCAAACATTTATTAATCACCTCTATATATCAAATTCTTTCTTTCAACGAATGAGAAAAACAAACAAAACCAAAGAGTAACGAGTAACGAGAGTGTAACAATGTAACGAATAACGAGTCTTAAGAGAAACGCAAGCGAGTGATGCCCGCCCGCCTGAGAACAAAAAAAAATCACTAAAAACCAAAAGATGCATACAATACAATATATATATATAGATATATATATATGTTTATATATATATGTATATATATATACATATATCATGTTTCAACAATTATTTACTTATGTAGTTTATTAGATAGTTATTTTATTTCATACAACAACAACGAATTGAAGAAAAGAGAATATCCAACTAACATACACATAAGCAAACATATCCAAAGTCCAAAAAAAAACCGAAAAACATAAAGTAGAGAAAAGAAAAGCAGGAATCATCATCATATTTTTTGGCCGTGTCTGTTAGTTGTGTTGAGATTTTCCGAAGAAAAACTAGACGAAAAAAATATGTTTTTTCCGTTTGTTAATTTATTTTTAGGGCTTTGCTCCAGGGTTCAACGTTTCAGCAAAAATTGCATCTTATATATTTAGTTAATGATATACTCCATCATTGGTAAGTCTGCCCCATTAATTTAACCATTAGTCTTAAGTATCTAAGTATCTAATTGAGTTACAAATGGATAATTGGTTTATACGCTCTGTTCAATCGGGATTCCAATTCGATTTCCAAAGGGCTTATGCCAATTTTTCATTTGTACAGACAAGGGAAAGTTATGTATCAGATAATAATCGACTCTAGAGTGCTGGTTAGTTAGTTATAAGGATTAAGAGAGCGTAAAGACTTTTAGTTTACTTGTAAGACCCAACCAAAAAACGAATCTATTTTCAGCATGCGTAAAAACATCAGCGATTTGAAGAATAGCCTAGAGAATGTCGTCATACCGATGTTCTGCAGCGCAGATTTGAGTATGTATCATATAAAGGATAAATGAAGCCACTTATAGTTAACATTTTGTAATATTTCTCCTTTGCCCAGTTGCCAGTGCGGATCAGAGGCAGAAATTGGCCAAGTTGCTATCGCTATGGGAATCGAAAGCAAAGTTCTTCGATGCCTGCGTCATTTCGAAACTGCAATCACCGGAATCATCGATGCAGGAATATAAAACCAATCTACAGAATACCCATCATGATATTGTTGCAAAGTTTACGCAAAATACGAAGGCCACTTTGGATAAGTAAGTGGAAACAACAAAGCCGCAAATGAATGCCATTATTAATTGCTCCACCTTTCTCTTTCTGTAGTTATCAAAAGCAGCATCAAATATTTATGCAACATGCCACACAACAAATTACACAACTGGAACAACAAAAACAACAGCTGGAGCAACAAATTTTATTGACCCAGAAGCAATTGCACGCTGCTCTGCCCCAGTCGTCTACCCCAGGTGGTCAACAGAAGTCAATACCCTCTTTGATGTCACAGCGCATTGCCATGCCGGGAACGGATCAAGCAAAGCAACAGCAACAACAACAACAACAGCAGCAGCAGCAACAACAACAACAAGGACATGAACATCTTCAGCTACCACCACAACATCCACAGGCTGGCAACAATCTGTATGCAGGGCCAAATTTTCATCAGCAACAGCAGCAGCAACAACAACAACAACAGCAACAACCTCCACCGAACCATCTTGTTGATCCGCGTGAAACGAACTTTTTCATTCCGGACATGTCTAAGCCACCGCCTGGTTTCGCTGGTGGGCCCATGCATCAACAGCCACCGCCGCCGCCACCTCAATATCAACAAATTCCTGGGCAACAAGGACCTGGAGGACCAGGCGGAGAGGCACCTGTTGATCTTGGTGTACTTAATGCAGCCATTCAAGCTGTAATACAATTGAAAAACCAGCAACAACAACAGCAGCAGCAACGACATCCCGACGATAAACAGTCACAGGCTCAACAACAACTCCAGCAGCAGCAGCAACAACAATTGCAGCAACAGCAGCAACAACTACAGCAACAAATCCAACAGCAGCAGCAACAACTTCAGCAGCAACAAGCAGCAGCCTTTGCAGCTGGTGCCCATAATTTACGGCCAGGTCAACTTTCGGTGGGTAGTGGCGTCAATATTGAACCCGCTGTGGATTTTGCCATTCTCAATGCCGCCATAAATGCCGTATTACAGCATCCGCGACCCGAAGACGGACATGGCCATCCGGCGGAGCATCAGACCGATGCCGGTGGTGCCGAGGGAGAATCTGGTGATGCCTCGCAACCACAAGCAGAACCTCAATTGCCCACAGGACCCTATTACGATTTGCCAGCTGGTCTAATGGTGCCACTTATACGATTAGAGGATTACAACTACAAATCTCTGGACTCGGCGGACATACGAGTCCCAGCACCGGCCCCACAAAGTGAACGCCTGACAAATGCTTTGAATGCCTTCTACGCGGCACCATCGCATGATCGACCTCGTGATAAGTGAGTGAAGATTAAATTAAGTAGAGAAAATGCGGGGATTTGGGTTTGCCCTTCCTGTCCTTACTAACTACTAAGTTCATGCTGTCTCACTCACATTCATTTCGCTTGGGTATTAATAATCTGATTATCATTTGCAGTGAGGGCTGGGAGAAACTGGGTCTCTATGAGTACTACAAAGTTAAGAATGCTGCCCGCAAGCAAAAAGAGGAGGATATTAAAAACGGGACAAGAGAAAAATCACGATCGCCTAGCCCCATCATCCTAGAAAAGCCCAAGCCCAAGAAGGGCAATAAAAGGAGCTATCGGTGAGAAATGCACACGAAAACTTTGATAAATTTATTTTTAACTTATTGTTTATTATTTGCAGCTCCAAGAGTCGCAGCCGATCTCGTTCGCATTCCCCCCATGAAAAGGGATCGGTCACGCTCAAGATCCAAATCTCGTTCAGTGGAAAGAGTTGTAACTCCGCCGCCTGTGCAACGTAGTCGTGGTGCTGGTCCAGGAGTTGGCGGCAGTGGAGGTGCCGGCGGCAGCGGTGGCAGCAGTAATCGTAAAAGTCGCAGTCAACGTTCTCCACGTCATGAGCGGGACAATAGCAACAACAGCAGCAGCAGCCGAGAGAATCGTAGCAATAATAGCAACAATGGCAACAACTCAAGGCGCGTAGAGCGTGACAGATCGCCCACACCACCAAGTTTTTGTAAGTTCCTAGAAGCGTCTTCCCCCTTCACGTGTTTAACCATTTCATTCTATTCCATTCCACAGTGGCAGCAATTTCGCCAAACCGCAGGAATTCATTGAGGCAACCAACAAGGGGCATCAAATGTTAATGAAAATGGGATGGGCTGGTACGGGCACGGGTTTGGGTTCCAAGAATCAAGGAATCGATACACCCATCTCGGGCGGTGAAGTGAGAGATCGTAGAGATATGTACAAGGTAAGAAGCACAAGGAGCTACGTCTTAACCCCGATATGTTCTCTAATTGTGATTAATTTTGCTTTCAAGGGCGTGGGCACCAATTTGAATGATCCGTTTGAGAGCTTCCGCAAGAATAAGGGCGCTGCCTTTGCTCATCGTATGCGCACCAGAGATGACAAAAGTTAATGGAACTTAACCCAACCCAACTAAACACCACCTCCTCCATCTCCCAAAAACCACAACAACAACAAGCAACAAAATATTAGTTATTTTTCCTGTTTCCAGAAAATAGATTTTTATAAAAAGCAAAAAACAAAACATGACTACAAAGATTCTCCTTATGCTAAAATGTTGTGGCCCGATTGAGCTGCCTTGGCATTAACCTTTTCCAGAACCTGGATAAGGCCCTTGCCGGGTCCGCATTCGAAAGTGCGTGGAAATTCAACGCCCTGTTGTCTCTCGTACATTTCATGGAGGGTCTGTTCCCATTTCACTGGTCGGACAATTTGCTTGGGAAGCTGGGTTAACACATGGCGAGCGTTCCGATACGGTTTACCATCTACATTGGAGTACACACGGATTATGGGGTCCTGTAGCTTGATGGTCTTTAGAGCTTTAACAAAGGGCTCCACCGCCGAGTCCATAAGCGGTGTGTGAAATGCTCCACTTACTGCCAAGCGCTTCATTCGTCGTATTTTCAGGACTTTCGAATTCTTTTCGAGAAACTCCAAAGCCTCCACATTGCCGGCTATGACTTTACAATGGGGATACATATAGTTTGCTATGCCACAGTAGGGTGACTCGACACCGAGATCCAGGCACCATTGTTTGGCCTTCGAGCAGGCCTCTCCAAGATTCGTATCCGGCCCATAAATAGTCATGGCCATGGTTCCAGCCGCCTTATCGCAAGCCGTTTGCATGGCAAGAGCCCGGACTTGGACCAATTTTAAGGCTTTGTCGAATCCCATGGCACCCGCATACACGAGAGCTGTAATCTCGCCCAGACTAAAGCCAGCAGCAGCCACACAGTTTTCTATGGCCCTGGGTCGCTCTTCGCGTAGTTTCTCCAATGCAGCCAACGAGGATACCATCACGGCCAGTTGCGCATACTCCGTTCTATTCAGTTTCTCACGTGGTCCTTCCAGGCAGATTTTCAATAGATCATATTTGAGAACTTCGTTTGCCAGCTGGAAAATGCGACGTGCCCCTGGAAATTGGAGCAGGTCCTTGGCCATACCCACATATTGAGTACCTTGGCCAGGAAAGAGCATCACACTCGTATCTTTGGGATTAATAGTTGGTCTCTGGCGGGTTGTTTCTACCGGTTCGGCTAAATCCTTAAGTAGTTGCTGCCGTTTCGCAGCATCTATGGAATCTGACGTTGCTGGGGTTTCTGTAATGGATGGTTTGGCTGCATCGCTGCTCCATCGGGACCAGCTTGAGTTGCCAATGAAATGAGACTTCCTTAAATTTAATAAATTGCGCAAGTTCATTATGGAGGCGGCGACAATGGCGGCACAGCTGATCACGTTTCAAATAAAAACACACACAAAACGGAGCTGCCAGACTTGCTTGTTAACAATGCTCATGTGCGCCCTCTAACGCAAAACATTCAAACTATTACACTGCCAAATGTAACGGTTTCGAATTTGAATTGAAATTCAATTATTAGCAATTCATTTAAAATCAAGCAGAAAGAGAAACTAGTCATACGGCAAGTTAAGAGTTTAAAACAATCGATGTGTCCAAGTATTTCCGTTATGTGACTACTAGTCAGACGGAAAAATATGTTGTTGTTTACCAAAAAAGGCCACGATTTATGTTACCAATGCCAATTTAATGGCTATTAGTCACAACTAAATAGCTTTTCCATGAATCAGTCCATGCATGTGTAAATTTTGAAATATAATTCTTCGAATTTACGTTGAATAAGAGCATAATTCAGTCGGAGTTTTTGGCTTTTCATCATCGACGACCAACATTTTTTTCTAATTTGAAATTCTCAGGGGATCGCAAAGTTTCTTGAACTCTTGAAAGAGGAGACCCTTTTTGCGGCACAATCAAAACTACACAAAATTTATACACATACGTATAGATTGAAAAAAAGAGAAAAACAACAAAAACTAAAAAAAAAAAAAAACAAAGGTGAACATTCTTTGTGCAACTAAAGAAGTCGAAGGCTCTGACGCCGGCCGGCATAACTTTCGCTCTCAAGCCATCATCAACAACAACAACAACACCACAAAAAAAAAAAAAAATAATAAAAACACGCCACTCCATTGCCATCTCCCACCTTCCCAGAACAGACAACGACATTCCCTTGATTTGGTTTGCTGTGCTTTGCTTTCCCTTTCCCTTTCTTGTTGCCATGCTGCAGGATCAAATGCTCTCGTCTAGACTTAAAAAACGAATCCTCCAGAGATGCTATCTTCTCTCTTTCTAATCTAGAACCAGTTTATTCATTTTCGTTTCTTTTGAGTTTTTTTTCCTTTCTCATTTCAGTTGTGTGTTATTTTGGCCAAAACAACAACAACAACAACAACTTTATTCAGGTAAAAGATTTACCTTTAAAGTAGACATCGCTCGCTAGAGATCGTTGACATGAAGCATGTGGCGGGTGTCGATTCAGGTTGTTTTATATATATCTATATATACATATATATATATTTATGAATTTATGAATGGCGCTGTCTCTTGGATCCGGCGATCTAAATAACTTAGTAAATGCCAAATGGGATTTGTTTTCTTTATTTTGTTTTTGTGCGAAATTCCATGCCACTACCGGAACGTGCCGTTATCATTTAAATTTCAATAAAAGAAAAAAAGCCAAACCAAAAATTTGAATGAACAAATCGAGCAGGTATTCGCGAAATGCCAAAGGACACATGCTTCTAGCCCGCCTACGTGAGCAACGGCCAAGAATTGCAATTGCGTTTCAAGAATTGCACATACGCCCCATATGCAGCGACTGATATGAACTTGGCTTAACTCCGTCTCAAACGGAGGGCATCAAGCACACAAAATGCGCTTCTTCCGCATGAGAGAATGCGCCAACGACGACGGCGATCAATAATAAACAAAAAATAATAATAAAAAAAAACTCTGCTGACCGAGAGACGGCAACGACGACGAAGGCGGCCACCACCATATAATCTAAATATACCAAAAGCCTCAAACTTAATTTGAATGCAAAAAAAAAGTAAAAAGAGAATCAAACTTATAATAAGAACAGCCGATGCTGCGGCGGACGATGACGTTCGCTTTGTGAATCGGTATAACGGTATAACGACGTCAATGCAATGCTGCACCTGTACGAGAGAGAGAGAGAGAGACAGCTACAGGCAGATAGAGAGAAGTGATTGAGAGGATGAGATGGCAAGAGGATCGGAATAGACTGTGAGTATTAAGTAAAAGTTAAATATTCTATTCATAACCGGTAATACATAAATATTCACTAATAAGTGGAACAACATTTGAACGAATGTTTTGAATCTCAAAGTAGATTTTTCTACTTCTTGGTGCTTCTTCTTAAGCAATTTAAAAGTCTCTTTCACAAATATTATTAAACATTGTCATAAAAGATATGGAAAGTATCTATAGAGGAATTTCAATTTTCCAATTGAGTATTGAGAATTATTCTTAGAGTTTTGAAATTATGCAAGATTTCAACAATTTGGTTAACATGATTTTTATTTTTGTTTTACAAAATCAAAATAATACAAAGAATTCGACAAAGATTCTGTAATCTCATGGTCGGTCATAAAGATAAAACTTTTCGAAAACATTAGCATAGAAATTTTAGCAAAATCATTTTTACGTCTTGGTCTGGAGCCCAGCGTGGCTAATCAGATTCACTATCTAAACAAAGATAAACGGCGACACGTGACGATGCGCACGCACGTCGTTACGATGATGGGCTAAATCTCAATGAATGAATTTATTAGGCAACTTATCAGTCATTTAACCACAACAGCACCAAAATCGCAAATTCCAAGCGATCGCTTGCTAGACAACATGAAGCGTGCCGCTGGAATTCCCCTAGCAACAAGGTAAAATGAGCCATGTGCTTCGAATGGTTGTGAGCGACACGCTTGGACTTTCTCCGAAACACAGGTGGGCGTCGCTAGGTGCCAGATGTCCCTCAAAATGCTGCTTCCCTATTACTACTGTGAAATAATAGTCGTCTCAAGGTGCGAGATTAGCATTTCTGTTGTAATTAATCTAATCTAACTCATAGATGATGATGATGATGATGATGATGTTAATGATGATGTTGATGATGATGGTTTATGAATGCTTGAAATTTTTTCCACTTTTGCCAAATAATGAATGATTCACTTGTTGACTATGATTATGTTGAAATACAAAACAAAAAAGAAAGAAAAAATTGTAGTCCAAACTTCTTCGACTGGCACTCGAAGACACGAGACGAAGACGAAGCCGCAGACCCCCCGTTGGGCTTTGCTGAGAAATGATTAACAAAGCTTGTGAAATACTAAGTATAAGTATGTATGTATATAGTAAATACCTGTTGTCCTTCCACAAGGATAATAATGAACGTTGACTAAAGTCAATTGTCTGTCTGTCTCTTTGAGTGGTTTCTTCTAAGTGTTCTGTTGCATATTCTTAGAAAATTTATACAATTATTGGTCAAGTATAAATACTTGTGAGGCATTTGTATATAATTTCATTCATTAAATTTCAAGCGTAAACGAACAAGCCTTTTTTGTGACTGACGTATGTAAAAGTTTGCGGCGCCTGCGCAACCCACAACTCTCCCGACATCTGGCCATCCCTTTTGCTCGCGCTCTCCCATCCCTGTCGCTCTCACATCGGTTGCGCCACCCTTCGCAGATAAAGAAACCACACAAAACACACAAAACTAAAAGGAGAAGCCGAAGAGGCTCGGGTCCCGATTTACATGCCGCCATATAAAATATAAATACGTGAAACCTGTGGAGAGCGCTCATACTCATATCATCAGACGTTCGGTTACGATCACCGAAACGAGTTCAATGCGAATATATTCACGGCACCGACAACTACAATATTAATATAAAGACCATCGCATACCATACGCAGTGTTGACCCTCTTTGAAAAGTGACAAAATCTAGGAGGAAAACCCAATACAATAAATATATTATTTAAAAATCAAAATCAAAACAAATACTTACCTCAATATGAACATAAAGGTAAGTTTATTTTTTTTTTATCATTTATTTTTCAATTGTGTGAGTGTGTGTGTGTGTGTGTGTCTGTTGGTGTACCCGGTCAAGTGCGCATTGTGATAATAGTAATGATCGATATAGTATGTTGGTAGCAACTATCAGTTGAAAATGGTTGGAAATTCCTGCTACGTGCTACAAAAAACATTACGATGATTGAAAATACATATCATCATGCCAAAAAAAGGGTGTGATTCCTGCTAAAAAATATCATTAAAAAGAAAAATACAAACAAAATGAAGCTTTTGTTCTCCTAAAGCTAAAACCAAAACTTGTGACCGAAAATGCGGAAGAGACCGGGCCAGGCCAGCCAGTCAGTGCCATTCCTCAGTTCCCTCACTTGTTCAACTCGGAGAGCAGACAGGGCACATTACATAATTTCCATTTAATTTCTGTTTGTTTTTGTAATCGGGGAAGTTTCGATCATTAAAATATTTATTATCAATTGGGTTTGCAACGACTTGGAAATGCGCTCCAGTTTATGATGCGTTTCTCTTGAACTGCAAAAAAAAAAGAAGACATTTTTTTTTAAATATTTTTTTGTATTTTTTTGACCCACTTAAAGGGTCTGAGAGAAAAGGTGTCAAGACAAGATCAAGGAACTTTCAGTGACATACAGAGGCGCATCATCCAGAATGATCAATGTGGAAGGGAGTTTCTTTCTACCATTAGGTCTTTAATTTTAAACTAACTTATTCTTGGGAAGGATTATTTCACAACCATGCCAACTCCATCTCCATTTCTGAAAGGCTTACTTTGAGTTATTCCATTTTGCTGTGTTGGGAATTAATGTTCTTTTTATAAACTAAACTTAATTTTGCTCTCGTTTTTGCTTTCAGCTAAATATGTGCCGATCCGTTTTACTGGCCCTCGTTGCCGCTTGCCTGGTGCAGGAGGCTCATTCATATTGCTCATTGGAGAAGATGAAGAAGTTTGCCATGGAAGCCTGTGAGCATCTCTTTCAACAGGATGAGGCAAGCAGGGGCAAAAGATCCGTTGACTACAAGCCGCATCATCTGAATCGATTGGGATGTAAGTACACACATATTCATAGTAATAAGGTCACCAAGTCACTCAACTCGTGCGGAACTGCGTTAAGTAAATAATTAATAAATTGATAATAACAAAACAAAAAACGAAAGAAAACAAAAAAAAATCACAAAATCACATTTACATAAAACAGTTCCGTTTTTCGCATTCAACTTAACCGTTTTCAAGGCTCCAGTTCAAGTTCGAATTGTAATTGTAATTGTTGTTTGTTGCCTTTTCCACAGTTGGCAAACTGCACGACAAACATCATTACATCAGTCGCGGCAACTTTCCAAATGGTGGCTATCTGAAAGTGAATCGGGAGCATTATCACATATTGAGCGAATTGGACATTATTCCACGTTACAAGCCAAGGAAGTTCCATCATGAGAAGAAGGAGCGTGAGCGTTACAAGCGAGATCATTCGGCCAGCTCTTACAACAATATCCCCTACTGTTGCTTCAACCAATGTGACGAGGAGTTCTTCTGCTAGGTGCCTTCCGCCCCGCTCCCATTCATGACACACATCCAGTCTCATCACAACAACAACAACAGCATAACTCAATCCGTCCTTAGTTTTTAAGCACTAACCAAGCGCGCTTGGCTCTTATAGAGCTTTGGGTACCTAATTCTGTTGCCAATAATAATTAGCCATATAACATTTATATGGTAACAGAGAATTTCAGTACAGTATTACAATTCTAATAGAAAATATTTAAGAAGAATTTTTAAGCATAAATACAATGTATATATTAACTAAATCATAAATTCCACAAAAATATGTGAAATTTCCCTCAATTAGACTTTAGATTACCAAAAAAAAAAAAAAAAAAAACAACAAAAATTTACTAGACTTTGAATTCAGATAAGAACTATCGACATTCCATGTGAAGTATGTGAACAATCCTCATGAAATGCAATCGTGCTAAATGTTGCAAAAAAAAAAAAAAAAAAAAAAACATTTAATTGCCAAATTTTATTTGTCATCCTATCGATTTGAAACTAATCTAAACAGAATGATTAATGTCATTTACATTTAAAATGGAAGATTATCGCAGAATCTCTTATTGTTAGATATTTGTATCTGATCACAAATCTGTTTATAATTTTGTTATATAATAGGCACCCTTACACACTTTACACTGATATTTACGACAATCTGGGAGGTTGACCGATTCCAAGGACTTAAAATATTTGCCAATCATTTGAAGAATTTCATCGCGGCGTCTCTCAAGGAATTCGAAACCAAAATCTTCATATGTATTCACGCAATGCATTAGCATGCGATAGAGAACAGTTTCGGTGGACACAAAGGTATTCAATGTGCGATCAATGGAGTCGACATTCTGCTCCACAAAGGTGCGAGTCATTTGCATCATCAACTGCACCGCTTGGTCACTGAAATACTTGGCCAGGGCATCAAAGACATCCATAAAACTACCCAAATTGCTGATATGCTGCACAAATTTGCCACCAAATTGAAGGGCCAAGGATTCAAGATTCAATATGGTTTTACCACCGCCACCCACAGTAACCAAACTGGGTAGTATGGTGGATCCAATAGCTCCAACTATCGAGGCACCTTGTGTTAGATGGGAATTCATTTCATGCAAACTGAGCAATGCCTCCTTGTAGGGTATATCGTTCAGAGTGCGTATAATGTCGAATTTCTTGGTTGAACTCGAGGAGCCATGCAGCTTGACCGACTCTTGGGTAATTTTATTGATGACTTTCCTGCAATGGAGATGAGTTTAGAATCACCAGAAGCTGTTATATGGATCTTTACCTGGTCTGATTTTGTAGTGCTCGTCTCAATGAGGAGCCATTGGTGGCCTTGGAAGCAATACGTAAATTGTTAATGGAATGTGTGAAAATCACCAAGCTGGAGGCTATCTGCAACACATCAAAGCCACTCAGAAGCTCTTCGTCGCTGATTTTCTAGAAAATCAATGCAAAGTTTTAGTTTCTGATTAGAAATGAAATTCGTTTTGTTTACCAAATACAAATCGTATACGCCATGGACCACACCCGTGCCAGAGATGACAATAGACGAGACATTAATGCCCTTCACGGCCAATTGAGCAGCGGTGTTTACATCCCTGCCCGATGATGCTATAGTAGTCAATGCTTTGGTGGCTCCCGTCGCTCCGAGTCCCACAACGCCACCAGCCACGCCCAGCCAATTGCCGCGTGCCTCTCGATCGGTGAGGGAGATGGTCTGGCTGTGGCAACGTCGATCAACCAGACGCTTCAGGGAACGCACAGTACTATATGCTGTGGTAGCCACGCCCACAGCCGTTGCAGCAATCACCACAGGACCTGCAACAGGAATAGCTAAGGCAGCAGCCACTGGAACAGTTGCCACCAGGCCCCCAACAGTGGCCAATTTGTCACCGACATTGAGTATGCGGTATTTAATATTGGATGATGGCGTTGGCTGGATCATTAACTCCACACCAAGATCCTCATCATTGGAGAAAGTATAAATGCCATTATTGGGTGCTATCATACAACCTTTGGGCAACGTGTTGCCGTAGACATATCTCTGCCAATTGGGATAAACCCGTCCATGCTCATCAATGAAAACCATGCAGCAGCCCTGACTGGTTGAATCGCTGCTGGTGTCACCTCTCATGCATTTGCGGGTGCGGAAGACAGGATGGCAACTGTATTGAGTGGACTGCAGAGCCAATTGAGGATCCGTTTCGACAGTGACCAGCACGTAGACAATGGCCGAAAGTAAAATCCGATTTGTATATTTCCGTTGCTGCCAAATGTTTTGAAACAATTCGTTTCGCTGCTTGGTGACCATTTTTGTATTTTTAGCTTCATTTTCGCAAATTAAATTTGCAATTTTTTGCCTCAAAACATCTGCCTGATCTGGCGATAGCCTATAATTAGACAATGCACATAATTTGGATGGGTTATTGTCTCGGGTTTCTTTCCACTTGCATAACACCTACGAGTCCCATATAATTTCTGAGCGCAAACCGCTGCTCAAGGCAAAGTCCCGTTGCACCTCATAGGCTGAACGCGCCATTTTTAAAGACAATTAATTGATTTAAGACACAATAATACGAAGACGTTTGACTTTATCACATACAGGCAAAGAGACAGATTAGAGCGTTTTCAGTTCTTAAAATTCATTTCGCTTTGTTTTTGTTGTTCATGCAACAAAAGTACCGTTGCTAAGCTGCGCGCCAGTCAATGCTTGCTGTTCTTGTAGCCAGAGTTGCCATATGATGAACACAACTAAAATTGCCTATACGATATAAATTCATACATACATACATATGTACATATGTATGTGTATTTATCATGATCTGGCATAAATAAAGCTGAAATGGGTTATATGTCTTTCTCACTCATCACAGTTTTTACAACTGCACAATCTGTGAATGGGCTAAGATGGCAACAGTAGATAAAACTTATACCAAAAATGGTTGAATTTGAATAAGAATGAATAAGAATTTGTGGATGATTTAGATTTTATTCATAGTAGTTCAAATGTTTTTAATTGAAACTAAATATGTACATATATGGCTACGCCCATGATTTCTAAGCTTATGAACTTTAAAAAGCAATGGCAACCCTACCAAGTGTGTTTTTCAAATGAAGAAATGATGATTTTTGTTTTGCCGGGGAAAAGTCACCCCCCGAAAAAAATGTTAAACTACGAACCTGTCCGAAATATATGAATGGCCCCGTCCTGGCCTGGTCCAAACAACACACAAACATAGCAAGCCATGTCAAAATGTGAGTCGGTATCAACAAAAAACAAACATCAGATTCGTAACCACAGCAGCAGGCAATAGTTAATTTTCAGTTACATTTCAACATCAGCACGCGCCGGATACGTTTTCAGAAGTTTCTACACAGAAAATTTAAATGATTTTTGAAACTACATAAAAATAAAATAAGAAAATAAAACAACCAAACCAAAGCCTCCAGGGTAATACCAGGGACTGATCGATATTCAATACCGCCGGTTCGCCACTTCTTAAATGGTATCGCCGCGAAAGTCGGCAACCACATCCTCGAACAAAGTGATGGCGTAAGTAACTAAAACTAAATTAAAGAACTAACCAACCATCGAATGGTTACCCCAATCCAATTGTTATCCTTTATCTATGTGTAGAACTACGGCAAAGAGTTGCGAGAGCCTCTTCTCGGCCAGTTCCCGGGAGTCGGCTAGTCTGATCTATCAACGCAAACAACTGCCGCATCGTGTGGGCATGAAATCTTCCAGCCATGGCAGCAGTGGAATTCGTCAGCCATCAATGGTACCCCAAAACACCAGTGAGATCCATCAGCGAGTCATGTCCGCTCGCAATTTGCGTTTGAAAACCTTTCAGAATCAATTGGCCGATGCCCAGGCCGAGATTGCCAATTTGGCCCACGAGAATCGCATGTTGCGCACTCTCCACAAGCGTCAATCCTCAGCTTTAAATAAATACGAGTCCACCAATGCTGAGTTGCCGCAATTGTTGCACTCCCATTCCGAGGAGTTGCGTGTGTGGCAGACAAAACATCGCAATTTACAGACCATCAATAAGGATTTGGAAATGAAACTGAAGCAGAAGGAGGCACTAATATTGTCACTTAGTGATCAGAATAAGCACTATAGTCAGCTAAATAAGGATAAGTAAGTTTCATTAAGGAGATTCAATGATATTAAAATAGATTTAGAGCATTTTAAAATCTTTAAAAGTCCTAAATGACTTTTAATGGTTCTAGTTATTATTATTTCCGGGATTTACATATATCGTTTATGTTTTAGGAATCTCGATGAACGCCAAAAATTACAGGAAAAGTTGCGCTCACTGGAGCAGCGTCTACAAGATAAGGACAATGACATGAAGCTAATGGCCCGTAAGATACAATTGGAGACAAAGAACTTCCGTCAGCAGTTGCTCAACGAGCAGAAGAAGGGTAAAGAGGTAATGCTTAAACTGGAAAAAGCCCGTCTCGAACTAAGTGGCTATCGCAAACTAGAAGAGTATACGGTGAGTTTGAGTGGATGGATTCAAGTTACTTGATTGGAAGCTCATTGAATTCTGTTCATCTTAACAGCTGGGCGTAAATGATAAGGGCAATCCTTTGGCATCGGGACGACGTCCAAAGTTGGGGGGCGTTTCTATGGATGAGCCAGATAAAATTGATAAGCTAGAGAAATCCCTTGAGATGCTCGACAAGGCCATTGAGAAGAATAATCAAAGTGAATTCAATGCTTTGGCAGATGTTGTGGAAACGGATTCAATGTTTGATTTTGATAAGGTCGTCGATGTGGAGGATAAAAATGATTTAGAGTCACCAACGCTGGGGGAGTCCAAGATACCATCACGTGTGACCAAATTGCCAACTCCGGGTCAGAGCAAACAGATGGGAACTGGGGGAACTACTCGTTCTAGTCTGAGTCATTTGGTGAGCGCCCAAAGCAAAATTTCAGGTTCTGGAAAAGCAGGCAACTCAAGACTGCGCAGTGGCAATGGAGGTGCCAATATTAAAGGTAATATCGGTGGTTCGTCCAATAAACGCCGAGATACAGATGCCCGACTTTCTTCGACTGAATCGAAAAGCATTAAGCCCTCTCTGAAGTCATTTGAATTGGATTATGATGAGGACTTTGAGGATCATGATGATGCTGATGAAAGCTTTGGTCTAATAGACAAATGGTGTGATGTTGCTGGACCTAATGACAATGGATCCGATGAAGTAAACGCCAATGAGATGAGTTTGCTCAATTATGGCAACTATATGGATAACAAAGGCAGCAATGGTGAAATAGATGCTATGCTGGAAGAGGTGGAGGACGAAGATGAAGAGCAAACCGAATCTCAAGATTCGCACCGTGATGAAGACGAGGTAAAGGACATTCCCAGTAAAACATATATCTTTCGCATTACATCAACTGTTACCTTATATTCTAGGTGTCCAAGTCAAATCCTCGTGGTCCACGTATGAAAGAGAATATGTCTAGCATTCGCAAACAGATTTCCAATGATCACAAAGAGCGTGAGAGTTTCCTTAATGCTTATTGCCGTCAATCGTCCAGTAGCAATGTCCGTGAAGATCCCAAGAAACGTACTGGCGTGGTGGCTCCTGGAGTTGGTAATACTTTGACCGGCAGTCGTAAGCATTCTTTGCTGGCTGCCCTAAAGGTTATCGATGACAATAAGGGGCAGGATTAGCCTAACATACAGACACACACACACACACTCACAGAGACACACACAGACACGAGCACACACTCAACACGTAATGCACCAACAACTCCGTAAGTTTTACTTTTGACTACACTACAAAAAAAAACTTGGATTTTGTCAATTTCAATCTAGTGCCCTAAGCTGTGTTAAGTTATGATCATGATCTATGTATATTTTGTCGAACGCAACTAAAGCCATTACACTGGGGGCGATTCTCGTTAAAACGAGGAGCAGTAGTAGAAGGAGTGCTTGATGGCTTACTAGAGGCACCTCTTGTCCACGAGTTTCTCCTGCTATTGCTGCTCCGGTTCGAACGAGTTTTACCTGTGTGAGCGCTAAAATTTTACCGTTTCTGCTGTGTTTGTTTATCTCCACCCGTAATGGATCCACAGAGAGATATACAAGTTACTTTTAAATTAATAACGGACTTTATTTAAATTAGAATTTAAGAGTATAAACTACATCGAGATGGCCGACGTCTTATCTTAACTTGTCTGCTTGCCTCTCATTTTACTGACGGCCCGAGAGACCTTCTTCCGCAGTTCCTTTTGTCGCTTCAATTTGGAAGCCTCTTCGGCCCGCTTCTTGGCCCGGAAAGTGCTTAGACGTTTCTTTGTTTCTAGGCGATCGCGTGACTTTTTATCCTTATAGTTGGTCTCGATCATTTTCATCATTTTGCTGACCTTTTGCTCGTACGGCGAGTTAACAACAGCCACACGTTCCAAAGCCTCTTTTAGGATTTTCTGGACCCATTTTGGGCTTATCCTTATAGGGTAGGGCTCGTTGCAGGGCTTTCGGTATGACCAGAGGACGAAAGATTTTCGGTTTGCGTACAATCTCTGTGTACAAGCTATCGGGTTGAGCCTGGTTTTGTAGGGCACGCTCGCGTTTCAGTTGTCCCAAAGTTTTCATGCCCTGCCATTGGCTCTTCTGTTCGGCAGGCATCAGCAGCGTTGTGATCGGAGCATAGAAACGTGGCACTTCCACATGGAACCAAGTGCGACAGAATACAATGTCACTTAAAAGAATTTTATCCTCAAAGGTGGCTCGGTAGGAACCCTCGGGCGTGTGATGGGATTTCTTAATCTGACCCCGAATGCCGGAGACTGTTTTAATTTTGGCACCCTCGAATTTGGCCACCTCTAGCGAGGAGTTGAACATGTCCTTAACGTATGCGGTTTTCTTATAAATCTTAAATGGATGACCCACTAGCTTCAGTTTTTTCATTATCTGCGAGGATTTGTCCAGTTCGGTGACACATCCAGTGGCCGCTATACGAAAGCCTAGACGCTTCATTTCCTCCTGATCTTGTCGCACTGTCTGCAGAGCCAAGAAACCAGTATTCTGCGGTGTAATAGGACCCCAAAAAGTCATGCTGCAGGTAACATGATTGGGCGTATACTTCAGATAACGATGCCTGAAATTATCCTCCACTTTGGCAAAAATCGAAACGGTTTGGAAGCGTCGCCATCCCATGGAGATAATCAAGGGATCTCCTGTTTTAAGGATTTTCTTGTACCAACGATGTTTCTTAACTTTACAGTTGACATAACCCACATTCTCCTCGGTCATATTGAGAGCTCCCACCAGCACGGGATAGCTGGGATCGAAATGTTCAACAAATTCAGCTGGCAATTGCCTGAAACCCAAACGGACATATAGGCCAGCCCGATAGCCTTCGATTTGTATTCTTAGCTCATTGTCCAAGTTGGCAAATTCTGATTTGTTCAGTTCACTTTGGCGCTGGGCCTCAGCCTTCAGGTCCTCGTAAAAGGAATGATCGCCAGTAATGCGACCCAAATCTTCTTCGTCGCCTTTCTCTCCACCCTTATCATATTCCGCATCGAATTTGGCCTTTAGCTTTAACTTTTTGGCCATTAATTCCGATTTTGTTAGATTCTCTTCTTCAACGCGAGTCAATTTTCGTTTGATTGCCGATGTCCCAGCAGCAGTAGCTGGCTCCTTTGTCTGTTCCTCCTCCCTGCCGTCTTGGGGCTTTCCACTATGCTGTTCACCAGTTTCCAAATCCTCGAAATCTCCATACACCTCACTCTCAGCATCGCTCATATCGTCCAAGCGAAGCAAAGTTTCAGCATCTTCGGAGGCTTTCCATTTGCCGGTGACAAAACAGTTTTTAATAAGATCCTTGTTCTCTTCCGCTAGCCAATTGCGTGTGGCATCTAACCAAAAGAAGAAGAGGATATTAAGAAAAATTTAACGAAGCTATGCATTTGAATGCTTACCACTTTGATATTGGAATAGGCAGCTCTCATCTTTGTCGCGTATGTCCTTATCGTGTTGCATATCGATTTGTTTCTTGGAGGCCAAACGAAAAAGACCACCCAGTTCCTCTTCCTCATCCGTATCAGCAGCATCCGCATCCGCTTCTTGCTGATGTCTCTTATCGCTATGGTTATAGATGCCATATACCAAACGCATCAGATTCTTGGACTCAGAGTGCCGCTGCAGAAATGCATCTCTAGCCCTTTCTGCCAAATTGGATTTCCAGCTCATGTTACTGGCTATAATTCGGGCTTCCTCCTCCTCATCTTCATCTTCTTCATCATCATCATCGTCATCAATAGGACCACCACTACTTTTCCCAGTGAGGTTTTGATACTCTTCATCATCAGAGGAGTCATTTCCATTGCTGTTTTCCTCTTCGTCCTCTTCACTATTTTCACCCCGCCAATCATCGGCAGTGAATTCTTCAGTTTTTTCCTCATCATCGTCACTGGAATCCGCTGCTTCTAGGCCAGAATCATCAGCGTCTTCATCGTCACTATTTTCAGGCTCATTATCACTTTGAAAATCTTTGGACTTAATGGCCATACCATCAGAGAAAAGACGAAATTCTTGTTGCTCCATTTGCTGATCAATGGTAGCCTTTTTGTCAATCAACTTGGTAACAAGCTCCTCCTGTTCGGTGGCCTCTGCTGTCTTTTCCTTGTGGGAATGCGAGCCTTGCAGCTCAATGTAAACTGCATCTTTGTCATAGACTATGCCGCCCACACCCGACATGGGAGCATAAAGCAAACGTTCCTTTTCCAACAGACTTCGTTTCTTTTCAGTACCGGGTAACGGGCAGGGATCGGGAATAACACTGAGCTCATCAATACGAGCATCGCCCAGACCAGCTATATGAACCATATGCTCTTGCTTAAGAGGAACACCACGCACATAACCATAAAGAATGACTTCACGGTCACACTTGGGATTACGACGGACTTGATCCGTGTTTGTCACATCCTCCATACGGTCCACCAGCAGATAACTATGTGCTCCACGCCAGGATAAAGGACGAAACTTCATCACTGAGATAAAGCGGCCCAAGTTCTTTACTTCGTTTCTCAAATATTCTCCATGCAGTAGTCCAGAAAGATAAAATAACTTGGCTCCATCATATACCTCCGTCCAGAAGCGATGTTTCAGTTCCTTTTTGCGCTTCCTCAACTGTTTGGGATTCTTGATCATATCCAAATGCGTGAGGACGCCCATAATCTTTGGCATGCCATGAACTTGGCATATGTTGAGGAACTCAAAGATTTCCATTTCAAATCCATAGCTCGCATCGCATAGCAGCAAAACCAAATCCGCACATTTGGCTATATCAATCATCGAGTTAATGTCATTATTGCACTCCACCAATGTGATCCGACGCTTCTTCGAGGTGACTATGGTAATGGGACCCTTGATGTCCGTGACATTGGTTCGAGTGAAACTTTTGATCAGATCCTTAATCAGTGTTGTTTTACCCACTTTCGGTGGACCCACTATTGCAATCAGCACCGGCGGCGGTTCATCTGGTGTCTGATCTACTACAGGAATATGCTGCTTCTTGGCCGTCAAATCCTCTTTACGGCGGAAATTTCGTTCTGCTCGCTGTGCGGAATTAATGGCAAATGCCTTGGGATTCCTTTGCCGCGCCGTCAGCTCGGGCTCCTTTTGATTAGAGTCTTTTTTGGCCTTATCCTTCTTTTTAACAGCCTTAACACCAGATTGGCGTGCACGATGTTGTTTCCTCTTGTCCTGGCCAGCATCATCGGCCATGGTGCAGTGGATATATAAGAATTAAATCAAAATAAAAAATTAAAAACCAAATTGGCGCTGCACGTGTTGATTCTAATGTTTGGCAAGTGGTCAGGTCGGTGGTCTGATAGAGATGGACACCCCAGCGATAGTTCTGACTGTTAAGTTTAACAGTTTACTCCAAACGAAAAGTTGACAGCTCTCCGGCAAATGAAATGTTGCAGCGCTTTGGTATTCCTAAAAGCGAACGGTCACTTTTTTTTGCGAATTTGATTCATTTCAACATTTTTTTTTTAAATATTTGTTTCAAATGTCAAAATGGTGTCGTTCTGTGTGCTAAGGTTGCAGACATAATTACAAGCATTTGTGGAACGACAGGAACAAGAATAAACGTGCAGTCAAGGAAAAACACACAGCCAAAGCTAACTCGGGTAAGGGTGACAGTGACGGTGAAGAAAAGACGAGAAGGGAGGCAAAGCGGCAGCAGCAGCAGCAGCAATAGGAGAAAAAGAAGTAGAGAGGTCTAACAAAAGAGAGTAAAGGTAAGGATAAACAACAAGACAGGATTCGAATGCCAAATATGGTGGGCTGGATGAGGGCGAAATATGGGGGAGGTGGGCCGAACCTCCTGCCTGCGCCCGCCCCTCCATCAAACCAAGCAAATTCAATGCCGAAACTCTAGGGCCCGACCTTGCCCTTCTATTGATTTCTGAAGAACAACAACAAAAAAAGTTGCAAAGTGAAATG
Source organism: Drosophila equinoxialis (assembly GCA_018150345.1). Taxonomy (NCBI): domain Eukaryota; kingdom Metazoa; phylum Arthropoda; class Insecta; order Diptera; family Drosophilidae; genus Drosophila; species Drosophila equinoxialis. Next base: position 1,790,656 of record JAECWI010000868.1, on the reverse strand, counting down.
TTAAGGCCAACAAAAATCTCAAACAGATGCAAATCACACAGCTGAAGGTTAAACTTTTCTATCAGGGACAACAACAGACACCTCAGTCGGCCAGCAGCCAGCCAGACCCAACCAGGGACTGTCTGATTTTTCTTTGTTTTAATGACAACAACAACGACACTACGACGACAATAAAGAACACAAAAAACACAAAAAAAAAAAAAAAAATATATAAGACTTTCTGAACGTTCCGATTGAGATTCGCACACATTAATTTCATGTAATTGCATATGCACGAATATAAAACTGAAACAAAACAAAAAAAAAAAAAAAGAACTCGGAGGGACAACAACAAATAATCCACCTGGTCTGTCTTTCTTTCATACCATTTCAGTCGTCGTCATCATAAACATCGTCGTCGCTGTCGTTTGTGGTTGTCGTTGTCGTCGTCGTCATCGACATCATTATTATGGAAAGCCCTTGTGAATCGGAAAGTTCATTGGATGGCGGCTCAATGCTGCCACCCAGCCCAGTGTCCCGGGAGCAGCTTCAAAAACGCATCGAGTCGCTAACACAACAAAACAAGTAAGCCCCTTTGGATTCCGAGATAGAGATTACTTTTCATTAACACGCACAATCTGGCCTTTTGCAGAGTACTCAAAGCTGAATTGGACACATTTAAAACCAAATGCAAAGTGGTCCAGGAGGAGAATCGTTGTCTAAAACAGGCTTCTGTTATAATTGTTAGTACAATTTATTCATAAGTTCAAATATTAAGAAGTGGTCCTCATCAGGATAATGATCGATCAACTTAGATTTTAGACAAACCTTTAAGAAATTGTATTCATGAATGTTCTGTTTGTTCTTTGTAGCAAGCGAAGGCCGAGCAGGAGGAAGAATATATATCAAATACATTGCTCAAGAAAATTCAAGCCTTAAAGAAGGAAAAGGAAACACTAGCCCATCATTATGAACGCGAAGAGGAGTGTCTAACCAATGATTTGTCCCGTAAGCTGGATCAACTGCGCCAGGAGAAATGTAAACTGGAACAGACACTGGAACAGGAGCAGGAATGTCTTGTCAATAAGCTAATGCGCAAGATAGAGAAACTACAGGCTGAAACGGATAACAAGCAAACAAATTTAGAGCAGCTGCGTCGCGAAATGGTTGAGCTGGAGAATACTCTAGAACAGGAACAGGAGGCTTTGGTCAATAAGCTGTGGAAGCGCATGGATAAATTGGAAACCGAGAAGCGTTCACTTCAAATCAAACTCGATCAGCCTGTTTCTGATCCGACAACACCACGTGATATAACCATCAATGCCAATGGTGGCGATACTGCCACCCATTTGACTTCGCACATCCAAACGCTGCGCTCTGAAGTGTTGCGCTTGCGTTCCAATCTTGCTGCCGCCCAAAAGGAGACCACCATTAAAATGCAACAATTTGCCCAAGAGGAAAAGTCCATTCGCGAGGAAAATGCTCGTTTACAGCGCAAACTCAAACAGGAGGTAGAGCGTCGCGAGGCCTTGTGCCGCCATCTCTCCGAATCGGAATCGTCCCTCGAAATGGACGAAGAACGTTTCTACAATGAGAATCTATTAAGTGGTGGTGGCAGTGGTCCCGGGGATCAGTTAATGCCCAGCGGCAACGCACCATAAGCAGTCCCGTCTCGCATAGTCCATCGAGCAGCCGACCCTTGAGTCCAGGCACAGCTGGTCAAAATCGTTGCCATGCCTGCGGGCAATTTGTGGTGAGTAGTCACTAAATTGAAGAAAATGGCATATAAATTCTATATTAATTCCATTTTGGTATCGCCATTGCAGAATCGTCGTGCCAGCGAACGCTTTATAAAGCCAGCACTGCCAACACCAATAATGTTGGGTCTGAACACTTCCGCACCAAATGTGCTTACCTCAACCAATCCATTGCTGGCCAGTGGAGCCAATAGCATCTATGGCTCTAACACGGGAGCGACACCATCGGCTGGTTTCTTAGCCAGTTTGAATAGCGAACGTCTGAGCTTGGGATCAGTTGGCATGGGTGGAGCAACAGCAGGCAGCAGTGGAGGCAGTGCCACGTTTTTGGCTGGTGGAATGCTCTCTATGAACAACCAACAACAGCAGCAGCATCATCTTAACCAGCTTACCGGTGGCACATCGAGTGCCTCATCCTCATCGTCCAATTTGATGAACATTAGCTTGAACAATACGTCCAGCGGCAATTTGGTCAATAGCAGCAGCAATTCCTCCTTATCGGCCTTCACGCCCACCAACCAGCCCACAGCAGCTGCTACGGCTTTCATCCAGCCAGCCAGTCCCATGGATACATCCTCTTGCAAGGATTAGAATTAAAAGCGCTTCAGAATTTGGAGGCGGAAAAGCATGAATACAACATGAGGATTAGGAGTTTATTGTGGAGAAGCAGTCAGTTTAATATATACATATATATATATATATATATATATATATATCATGATTTTTCACACCCACATACACACACACACCTCTTACCCACACACACACACTTCCACTCACACACACACATACACACACGCGAAACCAGTTAAAAAAAGTAAAACAAACATAATATAAGCCTCTTCTTCTGGCAGACGACTCAAAGTCGCTTCAGAAATTGGTATATGTATTTATATATATGTATGTATACATATATATATATATATATATATATGTATATTTATATGGTTAATGTGTATAATGCATGTTCTATATATATTTGATGAAAATCTCTAAAAACAAAAACCAATTTCAATATAATATCTATTCACATTTCTTTATATACATATGTGTATATATATATGTATATGTGTGTATATCGGCGCTATCCTATGCGAACGAATATTTAAACCAACAAAAAACAAAGTGCTAATGTTTAAGAATTTACCGTTTCCTTTTTCCTTCATTTTTTTTTTATAATTTAATTTTTGCTCGGTGCAAAACCATATGAATTTATATAAAAAAAAGTTTATGAATATTATTCATGAAAAATCAAAACAGTGAAAAAGCAACTTTTCCCACATTATCCTCGCTTCGTTTTTCGGTGGGCATAAAAAACACATTTTTTTTGAAGTATATATAATGTAAGACAACAAAAAATAAAGTTCAACAATTAAATACAACACATTTATAATTTTATTTTAATATTTTTTGATTAATAGAGAAATTATATCTTATTGCTCTTAACTCTTAAGCGCGCCAAATTTTTGAAAATTAACATTGTATAATGTTTGTTGGATTATTATTCTTAGCTTATAAAGTACGTTCTCTGGGTTATCGTTTTGTCTTGTTTGTGTTCTTTCATGTGGTAATTTTTATGTTTGCTGGATTATGTCAAAAAAGCGTCATCTTAGTTGGCGAGGGAAAATGTTTGTTGGGTAATGGCCTCTTGTTTTCAGTGTTGTTTTTTTTTGCGATGTGCGTGGTAGTGCGGTCGGCCGATCTATCAATTTATAAATTCGATCTCGGCCAGAAATTGTTAAAGTTTTGAAAAGTATTTGCCAACGCGAAAAGCTAAATTGTATGTGTGCGGTATTTAGTGAAAAAGAACTTGCTCCACATCCACCTGTCGAGGTGTATATGCGTGTGTGAGTGTGTGTGTATCAGCGACTTCCGCCACAGAAACAAACAACAACAAATGAAATCCAAAAAAGCAACAAAACAACAGGAAAAATAATACAAGCAATTCTTTTTTTGTATGTGTGTTTGTGTGTGTTTGTGATCATTTGACAGAAGGAAAAAAGCAAAAGAAATAAGTAAAATAAATGGCAGAAGCAGCAGCATCAGCAGAAATATACATATATACTCTTATATGTGCAGAAGGCAAAAGAAATGCGAAGAAAAGTGCAAAGTAAAGCGAAAGTTTAATTCCAACAACAACTTTCTCAATTATAAAATTATTTTTGTTTGAGATTTTGGCCAGATGCGTTTGTTAAATGATTGCTCCCCGTGTTTATTATTATGGCCTTATTGAATAAACTGTTCTTTCCGTCGGCATCAGCAGCAACATCAACAGCACCACCACCATCCGTTGTAGCGTCGGCGTTGTCGTCGGCATCTACGCAAGCAGGGGGAGCGACGCTGACCTCTGCAAACCAGCACCACCAGCAACAAACAGTTAACTCGGCAACAACACAAACAGCAACAGCAGCTACGCTAATTGGTAGCCAAACAACTACAACAACAGCCGGCGTAAAAGCATCGGCAGCAACACAACAAACTTCGCGAAATTATCTAAGGTAAGTGCCTAAAAAAAGAAAACTGTTTATTTGCATTCACGTATGTACACACATACATACATATGTATGTATGAGTATGCGTGCGTGCCTTTGTTTTTGTTTATGTATACATGTTACATGTGTGTGTGTCAATATAGCAAAACAAAAGCAAAGGTGTGGTAAAGGCAACAGCTGCAAACTGCATTTCTGTTGTCGAGCAGTGCCTGTGTGTGTGGAGTGGGGAGTTGAGGTAAATGTAAATGAGGAGGGTAAATGTATGATGAGTTTTACACCTTAATATGAGCTGTTGCTTCCTCTTCTTTTGCACCATACGCAAATTGGCCGTAACCCAGCAAACATTTATATATTTGGATTAGCCAGGTCACGTACGCCGTCATTTGAATAGAGTACATACATACATATACACAAAGACTAAGTATACAGTATGTAGTTAGGGTATTTTAGACCCAAAAATTATTTAGACATTATTTACTGATTGTAAGAAATTCAGTTAGAAATATGTGTATGTAAATTAATATATACGAACCAGTATTGTCATGTGAATGAGTAAGAAGGGCGAGAAATTTCTTCTTTCTTTTGGCAATGACTCCCTCCCACCCCTACGCCCTCCCCATAGTGCATTGGTAGACCAACAATCCGAATAAGACAACAAACAACCAAACGATAACTGCCCGTCACCCTTTATGTATGTCTCTCTCGCTCTCTCTCTCTCTCTCTCTCTCTCTCTCTCTCTCTCTCTGTCTGTACCTACAATCAAGCTGCGCGCGCAAATAACTGGCACTGTTTCGGATTGCCTTCGTTTTATTTTTTTGATTCGTGGGGCCATCGTTTGGTTCAATCGGCCGTCTGTGGGCGTTTATGATAGTGTGTGTGTGTGATGGTGAAACGGGGGAGGGACAGCAAAGCGGGAAGGTGTGTGGTGGGGCATGCGCGGGCACGTCAGGCGCAAATGTAAATAAAAGCGAATCACATGACTTGCTAATCGGCATTTGCGGCCTGCTCTCGTGATTATTATGTCATACAAATTGTTGTTGCTTGTGCCTGTGCCGCTGCCTGCTTACTCTTGCTCTTGTTGTTGTTGCACCATTGTTTTTGTTATTGCTTCTGTTAATTCATTTAATTATTATTTATTTCACTATTTAAATTACATATCGTATGCGGCTGCTTTCCTGCTTGTGATTCAAGCACTGAATGTGTTTAATAATTGAGCAAATAACTAATAATTATATACTCTATCGAAACAAGGGTAGTACACATACATACATACATAGTTTGATCTTTAAGAGTACATTCAGACATATCCTTCCACATCCGTTTCATTATCCCCCGCCACCTACGTCGAGGCTGAAACGCAAGAATAGTACTAAAGTAGGTCTTCGCGGACCCACAAACATACACACACATACATACATACATTATATATGTATGTACATACCCTTCAGTACCAAATTGCTGGCGGGGACAATCTATTGACACGTCTATTAAAATTGCGGCGACATTTAACATTGCATGTCATAGCCATCAAGACAATTCCGGCGACATTTTTTGGACTGGAGAGAAGGGTATACAAATTTCGATGCGCATTGTTGGTGAAATCAGATTTCAGTTACAGTTGGTTGTGAATTGAATCCTTTCTAGAAACAAATTAAAATGCGCTTACAAAATTAAATTTTGTTTTCTTTTAATTTGCATATATTTTTCGAATAACAAATTCATTTTCTTTGTTGCTGCTGCTCCCCGTAATCTTTCATTTAGCGTTTTTTTCTTTTTTGTTGCTGGGCCTGTGTTAACTTGATTAGCGCCTCGCCTCGTTAGCTGTCAATAAGACCTGACCGATAAGGGGCAAATAGTCCACAAAAAGAGCCAACAAATAAATAGAAACAACAAAAAGGTAATAATAAATATAGCATAATGGTGAAATTGTCAGTTTCGAGTGTTCAATTGGCCAATATATATACGAAATAAACGGAAGGGTGTATACACTTTTATGGTTTTGCCTGTCGTTGCCCCTACCGACACCATCACGTGATGGAGAAAATTAAGTAAGAGCAGAGGCGAACTCAGCAGCAGCAGCATTCAAAGCAGAGCATATATTAGTTTGTTTTTGGGGTATTTGTACTTTGTTCACCTTAAACTATTAGCCATTAAGGCGTTGACAGGTGTTTATTGTCTAACTATGGGCGCCTCCCCCACCCCCCCCATCCCAGCCCAAACGCCCACTTTGCCACCCTCTCATCGTTTTAACTTTAGACTAGGTCAGGTTTTTGGTGGTTTTTTTTTTGCTGTAAAATCGCTCAATCATAAAAAAAAGCAAAACTACAACATTTCATGTGTGTGTGTGTGACATCAAATGAGGAATATATATATATATATATTGATAATATATATGTACATATACAATTCCAAGTTATGTAGATTCAAAATTTGCCATAAATTTTGATTTATACGATAAACACATCAATATACATACATACACACATATGTATGTATGTATGTATGCAGTACCTTAACTTAAATTTAGTCGCACAAACGGTGGGTAAATTTCCACGACAAGAACTGAACGATGAGATACTACTTCTAAAAATACATATACATACATATGTATGTATGTATATGTTGTTGTTCCATTCTTTGTTTATGTGTTTTGTCTGAACCTCACTTATCGTTCATTTCATTCTGTTTGATTTGTCTTTCCTAAGTTGTTTTAGTTTTGGTCTAAAAGTAGAATTTAATTTTGCAAAAATAAACATTGATTCATTAGAACAAAACTCTTTGATTGATATGTCAAATATGTTCACTGAGTTTTGAACTCCCCAGGCGAGGTAATATCAGCTCATCAAAACGAATGATGAAGCCATCGATGGGTTAGCTTCTTCTGCTCGTTGGCCTTTGTGCAGAGTGTAGTAGTTTACTTAGTTATTGACTAATTTGTACATGTTGATTGAGTGAATCAGTCTAATTCCAAACCTGCTGCTGCTGCTGCTGCTGCTGCAATGAATCATGGCCATGTCGTGACCATATTTAGACATTTGCTAGCCAGTTGGTCACATGATGGCATAAACAACACCTTAAACCAAGCAAATTTTTGTTATATTATTGTTTATTAGTTGTGGAATTTCGATATAAAACCAAAATATGAACCACGCCAAAGGGCAGTAAGGGGAGGAGTGGCAACGGGAAACGGCAAATGGCAAACGGCATCATGTGGCGTTCCTTAACCCAAATTGGCAAGTCATTCGCATTCGTCTGATATCTATACACAGAAAACAAATATATATTTGCGTGTTATTAGCACACTGGTATTAATTCCCGATAAGTTCGGGGATTTTGAGACCAATGCAATATCAGTAATATCAACACACACTAAACCCTCTGCTCCTCCGCCCCCCACAAGCTGCCCATTCCCGATTTCTATCTATCTAGCGAATTTTGTACTATGACTTCAACTGGCAACTTTCACATGATGAACATACCGAAAGAAAATATCGCCAAATATACGTCAACAGAGTGTAAACACACACACACACACACACACACACACACAGACAGTGTGTAATTTTGAATTAGCAGTCGATTGTGGAAAAGCTTTTTTTTAGGCACGTGTGAAACACAATAAGAATAGTTCGGAGGGAGTAGTGGTGGGGGGGATCCATAGATCTGTTTGATTGCTAATCAAATGAAATCGATAAACCCCCAAGCCAAGCCATCCAGAAAACCACAAATCAATCTTCACCTGGCATAATATAATGAATGATTTCATTTCCAAAAATTTGATTGTAAATTAGAAATTCATTAATAAAATGTTGTGATAACTGAACTGTAAATTGTTCAAGGAAACACTTGTCGCCGCGTCCCCAGACATCAATCAAAGGGGCAATCAGCGAAGCCGAACAACTGACGACCGACGACTGGCTGACCACCAGGTGAATAGGTGTGATTTTTTACATGGAATATTATTACGATACAAAATGTTCAATTGCCGCGCCAACATGTCTACGGCCCACACGCACATGTCAAAAGGGCTTTAAAGTATGTGTATAGTGGGTGGGGTGGGGGGAGTATATTAAGTTGAAGTCACACTCACTTTCGTGCAAACGAGTCAACAAAAATCAGCACATTTCAAATTTCAATAACGACGCCACGCCCCACCGAAAGTCATAGACGTCGTACAATGGGCCCAAAGCGACAAAAATGGGAAAGGAAATGTCGAAGAAGAAAAGAAAGTCCTTAGCCCTCTTACTAGAACTTGCTTTTGGGGTATGGATGATGCAGGCTTAAACCTAGAGGTAAGACTTTCGAGGGGGGCGAAAATCAGTAATTTTAGTGCGGGGGTGGGGGTTGTCAAGATGTCGAGAATCTGTCGTTACAATTCAATATGCTTTCGTTAGTAACTTGTCAAAGATTTTGTTATCACATTTTGTCGTCTAGTTGGCCCATGGTGACGACGCCGTTTTTCTTCCATGTGTGAAGAAGACACACACGCACACACACACACGCACACACACACACACACACACACACACACATTGAAACCGAGTCCGAGTCAGAGTCGCGTGGTCTGCCGCCGCCTGGCCTGGCCTCACCAAGTCATATGAGTGAGTTGTCGCAGCCAGTTTGATGTATGTAGTTGTTGTTGTTATTGTCAGTCAGTCAGTTAGTCAGTCAGTCAGTCATTTTGTCTCTGTCACTCATTATCAGTCAGCAGTTAACAAAATTGCCTTTATTGTTGTTGTTTGTTTTTGACTTTTGCTTTTGTTTTTAATGGAAAAACAAATAATATTACGAATAATGCGCGCCCCCCTTTAAGACCTAAGTAAACTTAAGGTGATTCTTAGATTTAACCCCCCCCCATGAGTTTTATAATTTAAGGTCCCGAAAAGCTCTATGAATACATAAAGCTCAATTTGCCCATGTGAACAAGTGTGTGTGTGTGTTTATTGCTTAAAGGTATTAACAAAATAGAACCCGTATATAATAACTGAATATGTTGAATATATATTTACATATAGGCTTATATATACTTATATTAAGATCGGCCTTTCTTTCGGCGTGAATCAATTAATGAACAAATAAAAAAGAAACCGAAAATTGGCTGATGAGAATTCCCCGATGATTCCCTTTCAAGGGTTAGACCAGAATCGGATTCTCGATTTTTCGATTCACTGTGACTAAATTTCGAAAGAATTAGTTACTAAGACTAACTAAGACTTCCTTTAATTGAAATTGAATCATGTTCCCTAAGATTTGATCATCAATGAACGATTGCTAACTAACTAAAAACTAACTGTTTAACTAAAAACCTAATAACCTGTGCTAAATATTTTACAATGTGACACACAGAGAGGTAAGGAAATAAATATGTATTTGTGTGTATTTGAACAGATTAATACAACAGATTAATTTATTATTTATCTGTCATTTACGTCTACTTGAAAAAATACTCTTTGCATTGCAAAGTGCACATTAGTTTCAATAGAAAGTTTGCTCAGACATTTGTTAAATGCAAATTTTGAATCTTAAATCATCAAAGCGGAAATGGTGTTGATTCTGTCACCCCAAAGAAGAGAAATGATCTCACTTAAAATGTGACATAGACGGAGCCGGAATATATTAACAAGAAGATATTGTCGCCCCCTCCCTCCTGAGTTCCCCCGTGATGACCTACTGCCAGTCGATCGATGTCATTTGATTTGATCTAAGCCTCAAGCTCTCTACGGTTGTTTTGGCGCCACAATGAAAAGAGTGGCAAGTGTCCGTCGTGTGGTTTGCCACCTGCCTGAAATGAGCGTGTCTGTGTGTGTGTGTGAGTTGTGTGTGTATATTCATTGATCGATTGTGTGTCTCTTCATGAGCAGCAGAAGACGTCGACAAAAACGAAAACGACGACGACGACGATGATGATGGCGATGGCGGGCAAGGGAAAAGAGAAGTTGGCAGTGACGGGTGGGTGTTGGTTTGGGAGAGTGTGATGGGGAGGGGGATCAATCCTCGACTGTTTGCATTGGGTCTCAAGTGACAATGACAATCACTTGATGTAGTTGCTTTAGTTTTGTTTGTCGTCATTTTTTCCCTTTTATTTCGCTTCACTTTGCTTTTTGCTCATTATTATGGGGGCCGACGACTCTTCAGAGTTTTTTTTTGTTTTGTTGTTGTTTGCGTGTGATATTTGTCTGATAATTTGTTGGTGTTTTTTATGTTATTATGGCCATTACCTGGCTCACCACTCACCGCTCACTCACACTATCTATCTTCGCTACCCCCCTACCCCCTTCCCCTTTTCCCGCCCAGCAAAAAGAGATTGGCGAACTCGCTTTGAACTTGACATTTGATTTTTGCGCACTCGAAAAAAAAAGGTGAAGGTCAAGGTGGCCCAAAACCGATTATCTGATTATACAAACAGATTTATATTTATATATATAAATCTGAAGAAATATATGTACCTATGTATGTATAACTCTTGATAATGATAGTCAATTTGCTGAAGGGGCAGCTGCTGCTGCTGATGCGTCTGCCATTTTCCATTGTCGTCGTTGCTGCGCTGGCAAAGTCGACGTCAACGTCGACGACGACGTCGCGTAGCGTCGCCATCGTCAGTTGGTTTGGGTCATGTGACTTGTTGTATGGAGCAACTGGTTGTTGTTGTTGTTGTTAATTTGCTTTGTTGGAAATCTGTTTTTATTTGCCACGCTCTCTTTCTTTCATTCATATACAAACACAGAGACAAAGAAGCAGAAACACACACGCGCACACACAAACACACACACACACACACCGTGGGTATGGAGGGCAGGGTCTATGAGATGGATAGATTTTTGTTGTTTTTGTTTATGTTAAACCAATAACAGCTGTTTCCGTTTTTATTTTGCTATTCTGATTTGATTTTATGACAATCAATCGACCACCTCTATCTTCCTCTCCCTCTCTCACCTCCCATACATATCAATCAGGGCAAATAATTTAAATCCCGCAAGCTAATCAAAACATAATCCCCCCTCCATGATAACAGTTTTGTCAACTGCCAGCCCAACCACTTGATTAGCCACTTAAAAGGTAACAAGAACAAAAACAAAAGTACAAACAAAAACAACAACAACGAAAAACCAACCTCAACCAAATCAATCAAAATTCACCACAAGAGAAAGCGAGATAGCTTAAGAGCGAGAGTAAGAATAATGGTAACGGTAATGCTAGTGGGTCGCAGAGTGGAATGGAATAAAAATGAAGAGGAAGAGGAAAAGAAATGAAACTGAGTTTTAGAAACAAACAATTTATACACATTTACAGTACATTTTTAATTCACAATCGTTTTTTTCCGGTTTCTTGATTAGCCTTGATACAACTTTTATTTTCTACATTATTTTCTGGCGCCTCCGATGCTTGCTCACTTGTATTTCCGTATATACAGTTATTATGCATATTGCGGCTCTTGCCTTGATTTTAGTTTTTTCGAGTACTTTTTATTGAGATGTTGCCCACTGTACATACATATGTATATGTGTGTGGAAAGTGGAAGCAAGATAGCCAATGCCAATGCGCAATCTTCAAGTGCCCACACACAGCATACAGCATATCCCCTCTCCACCCACAGCCACCCCTCGCCTCGCCTACTCCCCAGCCACAACACTCACATGTCTATGAGTGTATGTGTGTGTGTGTGTGTGTGTGTGTGTGTGTGTGTGTACTCGTCTGCATATATTTATGTGTATTTGCTTAATATTTGTTTGTGGTTTGCTGTTTTTGTTTTGCTTGCGTAGCTGCCCGAAAAAAGCATGTGATCCAAAGAAACAAAAAAATAAAAGAATAATAACCAACAGCAACAAAATAATAGAATAAATATACAAAATGCCTGAAAATAAGCGCCTGCTGCCGCGATAAGTCGTCAACTTAGCATTCGTTCGATAATTATTGGTTGCTCTCGGACGACGAGTCTCGGTACTGATCTCTTGACCAGGTCAGCAGCAGCTAATAGCCGTGCCACCATTTGCCCGATCCCCCTCTGTCCCTGTCTCTGCCTCTGCCTCTGCCTAACCCCCCAATCCAAGCAACCAAGTCAGCAGATATTTTGCTATCAAAGTCCATTGCCATATTTTGATAGTCTCTTTCAGGTTTTTGTGGCGACGTGAGAAAGGGAAAGTTAGAGATAAGGGCAGCAAGTAACACTTTACCCATAAGTATGATAAAGAATCCAACAATTAAGCATGAAAGAGCAAACAAACAAATATGAAACTAAATAAATTATACACATTTCCACATTAAGCTCTCAATCAATTGCTGCGAAAATCATTGTTAAACGAATTATTTTAATGGAGAGCTCCTCGGGATCTGCAAACTGAATTCAATTGATGTTTTTTTGGTTTTTTCTTTCTGACAAATGTGACACCAATTTATTTATGCACACACATACATATATATGTATGTATGTATGTGTAGTGTGCTTCAAAGTTACTCTAAGTAATCAATTAACAAGTACTTATATTAGAATACAACAAATTTAGTTACTCGAATGCTATTTGAATACAGAAATTTCAATGAACTTTTTAATAAATCGGTTAAAGCGAATTAAATGAAGAATCGCATTGAACGTTTTCTCTCACTTGGGCAACTTTAAAAGTGTTTTGATACATCTAGATTCATATATATATATATATGTATGTATCTGTTCCCTGTTTAACGATCGATAAGCTTTTTCATCAAACGAAGTCATTGTTCACCCTTTCATGACTCTAATTGGACCCTGACCCTTTTCCTTTTTTTCCTTTAATAAACAAACTCTTTATTTGTTTGGTTTTTTTTTTTTTGCATTTCATTTATCTATGTATCTATTCCGCTATGGTATTTTTCTTTTTGGTTTTGTGTCAACAATTCAACTAACTAATCCATCAAAAAAAAAACATCAATTGTTGAGGGAATTTGTGATATATGCGTTTTATTTTTTTTGTTCATTTCTGTTAAACAAAATATTAGCACATCAGTCTTTGACAAGTCTTTTAGGCCACATGATGCTCGAGCGAGCGAGCCAGCCAGCCAGCTGGACGACGAGAATCATGTGAGTTCTCCACATATTGGCGACGTTCCGTGCCCATGTCTCCCATATCCCATAATGGGGATCGTCATTCAGTCAGTCTCAGTCGGTTGTATTATCTACATAAATACATTCTACATAACTGAGTGTCGTCGTCGTTGTCGTTTGTTGTCGTTGTTGTTGTTGTTGTTGTTGTTGGTTGTATGTATATATCGATTGCCAAGTTATTATTATTATTATAATGCATATGGGGCGAGAGAGTCGAGCTGAGGCGAGAGTCAAGCCAGCCAGTCCGTTCCACTTGCCGACTAGCAGCAGCTAGGCACGGGACCAGACCGGATCGGTTATTTGGGGACCTGCGCGCGCGAAACCGATACCAAAACCGATACCGAAACCGAGGAGAGGCAGTGGCAGAGGCAGAGGCAGTCGCTCGTCATTTTGTGCCTGCCTTGAACTTCATTTGGCGTCTAGCATCGTAGCCATAAAGATATATCGGACGCATTGTCGTTGTAGTCGTTGTAGTCGCTGTCGTTGTCGTATTCGTCGTGTCTAACTAACTGTAAATGAAATTACACAAAGTTAAATTAAAACAAAACCAAAAAATATCAAGCAGAACCAGCAGCAGCAGCATAACTGTAACTGTAACTGTAACAATTAACTGCAAACTTGAAAAATTCCAAAATTAGTTGTTTGTCGCATGCCTACGTTGCCGTTTAAATACAAGTAAGCCAATAGCTAGACACTAAGCCACATAGGCTCATGTTGGCCAAGCAGGCAGGCTTGGCCCAATTACTCCCCCCTCTCTCTCTCTCTCTCTCTTCCCACTCGCCACACTGTCGCAACTACAAACGGAATTACCGCGCCGCCAAGTCCAGGTCTTGGAGGAATTACAAGCCAAATAAATTCAACCGGACAACACACTCGTGATCAACGTCGTCTCCCGTCTCTCGACTCCGTCTTCTTCTTCTTCAGTGTCGTCTAATCTTTACCGTTTCTTGTGCGTGTGTATATGGCGTTGTGTCTGTGTCGTCTCTCTCTCTCTCTCTCCCTCCATTCGTTACAAAACCACCATAGAGTTAAAAAAAAAGTTCCCCCTTTACCGCCTGGCCTTATCGGCATATTGACCATAAAACATTTATAAAGCTTTAAAAACAACTTCATCATCATCGTCAGCAGCAGCAGCACCACCACCACCACCCACCAGCAATAGCTCCACCATCTGCCCCACCGAGTAGAGGAGCTACTCAATCGAAAGTCAATTAGCTCCCAAAAATAACACAAGAACTGTTTAATTATAGTCTAGCATTCAGTTTTTTTTGGCACTACTTATGGATAAGCACATCAACCATCCACTCCCCCTCCCTCCCCTCCCCTCCCTTTTTCACCATCGATCAATTTATAAACCTATTAAAAATCAATTAGCTCGAAATCTCTGTTAGAGAGCTAAAAGCAGCTAAAAATCTCAAGTGTAGGAAGAAGTTTGATAAGACGAATAGTACGAAAAGGTGAAGCGGGGGGAATTAACTGTGCTGGACTGGGGGTGGGGCAGAGATCAATCAATAGGAAAAAACCAAATAGTTAAGAAGACCAGAAGCATCTTTGTTGGAAGGGGCGGGTTGTGAAGTGTCACACACTTGTCAAATATTCCTTGACCTGGCCTAGTTTGATTTGTTCCAAATTTCGGTTGATTGAATTATAACACCAAGACCATCGACCTTATCGCCTCATTTTTCTTTTTTAGGGGGCTGTAAAACATTTCAAATTCACTTGCTCAGTCACTCAGTGGGACATGGCTAAGTGAATTGACAGAGTGACTAACTGAGTGACTGATTGAGTGACTAATCAATTGTCACGTGCCAAGTGTTGCCTACATTCTCTTAACCTCCCCCCTTTTCTCTCTCACTGTCTCAGCCAATTGGCGGATAACAATGGATATAAAAAGAGATCAAGTCCTCTATGTAGACCTAGTCGGTATGTGTCTATGATGATGATGATCATCATCATCATCATCATCATCATCATGAGCAATTGTCACTGGGTGAATGAATTTAATGAGAAAATGTCTCAAAAGAGATTCAATGACTTTTGTGGCAATAATCACGTGCCTCTTGAGTATAGAAATGGTTTATTTTTGGAAAATTGCAATGCCAAAGAAACAAATCTCCTTGAAATCGGCCAGAAATGAGCCAAGTAAAAATTTGTGCAATTTTTTTCTAATTTAAGGACTAACTTACTTTGCTCTTTGCTTCCATGAATATCAATTCCCAAATGACAAATCGAAGGGAGAAACCTTATTTACACTCGATTTCGGCTTTCGACGAGAACATTCTTTTGAGAATAATCAAAATATTATTGTTCAAAATGAATTTCTTTATGTATTAACCGTTAATTGATGTCATCAATCGCTTTGTTAGGCAATTGGTTGTTTTCATACGTAATTCAAGGCGATTTGAAATTACTTTTCTATGTGACTTGGAGTGACGCATCTAAATCTTTTGGTAATATTGCCAAATAAATGATCTTTATTTAACCAGTTGATTGTCATGCTATTTGTGGATGAACCTAAACTTTGCTTTGCTTACATACAAAATGCTATGTAAAGAGACACAAGAGAAAGACAGACAGACAGAGTGTGACAGAGAGAGAGATTACGTGTGTGGGTGCGGAAGTGTGCCAAAAATGTTTTTGCGTCATTTGAAATAGAAAAAATACAATTTTTCAACATCATCATATTCGTCTGATGCTTTAAATGTGTTTCCTTCCTTCCGTTACAGCCACTTCCCCTTTGAGGGCAGCCAGGTGCGAATATTGCTTTATAAGGATGGTGAGAGCCGTCGATTGTTATTCGATTCGCATGCCCTGCAGAAGGTGATACACAAGGATTCATCATCATCAACATCATCAGCAGCAAGCAAGTTCCTGAAGAATGATAAATATTCATCCACAACATCGTCGCAGCAGAATGGCAAGATCCAAGCCAAAGCAGCGGCAGCAGCAGCAGCAGCACATTCCAATCAGAATAATAGCAACAACTACATTGAGGTGTGCCCCGAATATGGTTACAAGGTAAGACACGACATCTCATGTGTGGTGTGTGTTGGAATCTGTTTATCATCATCATTTGTTCTGTTCCTACAGCACGATCGACCCAATGGTACGGATATTACCCCCTTGGGTGAGATGGTATTTGGATCATTGCCCATGTCATTCTGTGGAACCGCTCTGAAGGTTCATTGGCTGGCCAAACCATCAAGAATCCTTTGCTCTCAGGTGTTTCTAACGCCAACCGCCAGTAATGGAGTGGGCGGAGCTGGGGTGGGGGGACCAGTGCTGGTCACTCACCATATTCTACGCTTTCAATGAACAGTTTGGCAACGCCCCGCAGTTCCATTTGCAGTGAATTGGGTTCGATGGATGGCCTATCAATGAACTCCTTCTCCATGCCATTCAGTGTCAGTGTGGGTCGACAGATGAGTCTAACACCACCCTTGGATGTGCCGTCGTTGGATCAGCAATCCCTTTCGATTAACTCATCGTCACAGGATAGCAGCAGTGGACCACGTTACTCATCGACCTATAGCAATGCCACCGATTCGGGTTACTCGGCCAATGCTAGCGGCGATCAGTGGTCATATCAGTATTCATCTACACGCAGCAGCCTGGGCAGTGTACTCTCGTCCTCGGATCAATCTCAGTCGGCAGCGGATGCCATGCGGAAGCTCAGCATGGATTCGGCTATCTACTATGCCACAGGCTCACCCCATTTGGATGAGTTTGCCAGTGATGGTTGCCTGCAACGTCGAATCTCGCGCAATTTGCGCACTTCCTTTGAAAATGAGCATTCCAAGAATGATTTCATCGGCTTTCTCAGTGATAATTATGGTCCGAGTAGCGGCGTTGGCGGTGGCAGTGAGGGAAGCAGCATGGCTCCACCTCAATATAGACGTGCCAGCTATTCGGCGAATGAATCGCGTAGCAATCCCGAAATTGGTCGTCGTCAGGCCAATCTAAGGCGTCGTGCTAAATTGGGTCTGGCCGTTTGCATTACGATGAGTGAATCTTTTGAAGAGGAAATGGAACTCTTTTGTAGCGAGCACATTGCTCTATTAGAATCCATGTTGAGCCGTCTGAGAGCTAGCACAGAGCATGCCTATATCAATCATAAAAACTTTTTACAGGTAAGCCACAACGATGCATGTCTGTGAACTCTATGTAATCTTTTCACTTTCTTGCAGATAATGTTTCAGGCTTGGCAGGATACACAGCAATGGTTTAACGATCTCTTCACAGCTCCACGGATCAAGACACCCGTTTGGCTGAGCATCACCACCAGTGGCAGCAAATACTCAAAAACAGTGGCCGAACGTTTCATCAAGGAGCTATGCGATCTGCTTGCCTTTGCCGACACCAAGGACTCTAACTTGTAAGTAAACAGAAAAAGGATTCTTAATCCTAGAATAGAAATTAATGGTCTCGATTCATTTGCAGTTTCATCAGCACCATGTTGACGGGCATATTAACATATCATCTCGGATGGGTGGCTACTGTCTCTGCTTTCAATAGTTCCAGTTCAAGGAGATCAGCGGCCAGTTCAGCGGCAATTGAGAGGCGTGCCAAGTTGCTTCAGGTATCCCAGAAGCATCCGTATAATGCCTTGTGGGCCCAATTGGGGGATCTGTATGGAGCCATTGGCATGCCGACCAAGTTGGCTAGGACTATTATCTATGGCACTGAGAAATTATGGGTGGAGAAGCTATTGAACGTCCTTACCTATTTCATACGCTGCAGCGAAGTGAGACGAGCAGCCAAAAGAGAGGATTTCAATAAGGAAATTATCAATGAGTTGGTCAATCAGAGTCAAAATCAGGAAAGGCAACACCACAAATCCTCACCATCGCAACTAAGACGGACAGGTGGCGGGTTGAGTCGCACGGCCACCTGTAAACAGAATCTAAACGCCATTGTGGATGATGGCGATGATGATGAGCTACGTAGCTGTTGTGGCCCAGAGGACGAGGTTGAGGATGATGAGCTTTTGCAGAGGCAGAACAGTCTGGAGGACACCGTGGACAGCGATGGCATGCAGACCTTGAAGAAAAATGAAATTCCCACTGTGCTGGCTTTTCGTGATTCGCATTTTGTGCAGCAGGAATTGCGTATTGGCAACTATCTAATGGACACGGGCATTGAGAAGAAAACTCTGCTGGCACGTCAAGCTCAGCAATACTTTCGCACGGGGAAGGATGGCCGCATACGGTTGACTGTTACGACGCCAGATAATGTCGAGATGTGCATGGAGGATGAATCGAATGGCACCGGATCAGTGGGCACCGGTGGCAGCATCGATGACAATGCCATCGAGGCATTGGAATTTGATGATGTCGCCGAACCGCCGCCGACTACAGGGAAAAAGAGCTTCTTTTGGAATATGGGAGCTGGTGTAAAGGAGGGTTTGAGTCTCAGCGACTTAATGAAATTGCAACAGGGCGTAAAGATAATCAATCGCAAGATGGATCGACGTTGCAGTAGTTTCTCCGTCGATGGGAATCCACCATCACCCCATAAATTAGGCGACGGCAAGGGCGGGATTGTAGGGATTGGCGAATTTGAGGCCCTTACCTCAGAAAGACGTGCCTCGCATTTGTCTTTATCCGATCTTATTACACAGAATAGTATGGGTAAATCGGGCCGCATGACCTGGGGCATTGAACCCATCAAAGAGAATGTCAGTCTGGAGGAGCAAATTCATTTTGATCTCTGCCACAAGCTTATCGAACGAGAGCATGGCATTTGCCGACAAACATCATCGACAGACAATGGCAACGGGGTCGTCTTTGTGCTTGGAGAGAATGAGCCACTGATTAACATTAAGAAGAGCAATGAAGATCTCTCCGAGCATGAAGTGAAGCATCCCCCGTCTATGCCCATGCTGTGCGCCCTTCATCAGCGTACCCATGACAATGCCAAGAAGCATTCGGGCATGAAATTCAATTTCGAGCAATACCCCCAAATAGCCACCAATTACATGAAGAGCAAGAATCTACACATGTCCAACTATGATCTGCTAATGGATAAGGCAACCAAATTGGAGGCCAGCGAAGCAGCGGCTCTGAAAACAAGCGATAGCGCTGTTACCCTTCAGCAACCGGAATTGGCCACCAGTAGCAGCAGTTCCATGCCAACTTTGGCCGGAACTCCAGCTGTGGCAGTGACTACCAGTGAGCGGTGTGTAGTCTGCTCGAGCGGTGGTCTAAGCTCCGGCGGCACTTATCAGACACCATCGAATGCCACTGAATTGGAATTCGAGACCGATGACATGCATTGCCATAATCCTCAGAGCAGCAACGGCAGCGGCACAAAAATGCTTCAGCCCGTCAATTCGGCTGCCTCCATAGACACCTTAAAATCAGCACCGGAGCCACAAGTGGCACACACTGGCACTGCTACTACTACTACTATTTCCACCAACATTTTGAATAGTAACGTGCAACCGAACTATTTGAGGAAACAGCAGCCAAAGCGTGTGCCATCGGGACGCAGCTCTGTGTCGTCGGTGGCTGCCAAATGTGCGGCAGTCAATGAAGCCCAACAATTGCTTAAACTGCCAGTGCCAGGGATCAAAGAGTTGCCGCAAGAAGACGAACCGCCTGGAGATCAAGTGAGAGCTGGTTTCATTCCCTCGCTAATGTTGAGCGTTAGCGATCACTATGTCTCCGATATGGTTTTGCAAGTATGTTTTGAGATTATCACTCTGTCTGGGATTAGTTACTTATATATGTATCTTCTTTTATTATCACAGGGCACCTGCGCTCCACCCAATAAGTGGGAAACCAATTTACGTGATGATCTTGCGCTGGCCGCGCGTTCAGCATCGCTTATATCGCAGCCAGCTGAGAATATAGCCATTGTGGCCGATATGGACAAATGCGATGTACGTTTGATCTCCTCCCAGGCGCAGCAATTCCCATATGCTGGAGGCCAAAGCGAACCGGTGGGCATGTCACAGCTGGTATCCAGCATGTTGGAAACTGTACAGGCTATGCATGCCGGCGGTATACCGCCCTATGAGGTAGATAAATTAACCCAAGAAACGTAACTTTCTATGTTAATTTTATTAATTATCTCCTCCATCTTCTTTCTGCTTTTTAAAATAGTGTCTCTCCTATTTGGAATCAAAGTTACAGGAGATTTATTTGCACTCGGAAACTTTGGCTGCTTTTCTATTGGAAACCGATCATTGCCGCTTGAGTGATATAACTAAATCGCTGCAGCTCTCTGAAAATGATGTGCCCCTGCTGTTATCCATTGCCTTTATACATACACCAAAAATAAGTCGCAAATGTGGCATAAGTTTTAGATGACAAATCCTTTGATACTAAACACAGAGGACAGGGATAGTAAATAAGGACAGGAATAGGAACAGGGACCAATTACCATGAACCAGAGAACAGGACAACAACACAATCAATCAATCAAATAATCTATAACCAATTAGGATCGACGACCATTGCCAATATTTTTCATATTTCATTCATTATCATCGTCATCATCATAATCAGTCCAAACGCGATGAAAGAAAGCAAGAAGAAAGAAAAGAAACAAATACTCCAGCGAATTTGCATATTTCACTGAATTTGTGATAATTTATATATATATATTGTACATATATATATATATTTATGTATATAAATTTTAACCTATGTTAGTGGTACACCAAAACCAATCCAATCCAATCATTCAAATACTTAGACTCATCAAATCTCCAATCATAAATTAGACGCACATCCATTAGGATTTATCATCTAATCGCAATCATATGAAGAAGTATTGTAAATTATTTGATTTAGTTATAGTTTTTTGGGGCTTAGCAGCGCCACTCGAAAGACTCGCGTCTTTCCACCACCCATGCCCACCACCACCACGATCTGATACCCGTTGATATCACCAAGCAAAGTGTGTGAGAGGTTTCTTGTGGCTTGGCGGCGAGTGGGTTGGGTAATGGCTGGCCAGCCACGTTTTCTTTCTTCTTTGTTCTTCTCTTTTCCCCATCTATTTCTTTTTTTTTTTTTTTTACTTAGGTTTAGTAATTTATGATAGCCATAATCTAATATTAGATTTAATTGTACGCAAACAACTACAATGCATATATCAATAATTAGCAATATAATGTAATTTATAAACACATTCGAGGAGAATCAACTAATTAACTTTACACAAGCAAGCAAACTAAAAAAGAAATTATAAGCAATATGGAAAACATTTGTATACTTTTTTGAAAAAAAAACAACAAAACAAAAAAAAAAAACAATCAATGAAACCAACAACAAAAATGTCAAGTGCAATTGTGTTTTCTTCTCGTATTATTGAATGATGCTAATGGTTCACCGTCGAGACTGGCACGACAAAGTGATAAACAAAATTTGGTTTGATATCTTTGGACTTTTTGTGTCCCAATTAAAGTTGCGAATTTTTGTAAAATGATTAACAGTTCTGTGGATTTAACCAGCTAAAGTTTATCATAAAAGTGGAGTGGAGATAGAGACATGGTTTCCGAGAAAGTCCTTGATGATCTCTATTGATTGGCATCAACAAAAAGTTAGGGTCATCTAAGGATAAAGGACAGGAAATAATCTGAAAAGGTCCTTTTTCCAGCTATTTGAAGGACATTCCAGGACCTGGTAATGTCAGACGACGTGCATGAACAAGGACTTCCATCTGACCAAAGGACATCCCGCTCATCCTTAAAATGACCGAGTTATTTTAAGTTAAGTTATTAGCACTTTTCTGTTCTTTGCCTTGCAATTTTTTTCCAAGTCCCAAATTAAACAAAAAGATCTAAAAATCTGGAGAAAACTACAAAATCCTTGATATCTCGGCACTCCGCAGGACTATTGCGATGTTCTTTGCACCGACTATAGTCCTTAATGATTCTAACGTTTGGGCACCACTTTCGTCCGTATCCTTCAAAGGACTCGCGAGATATTTGCCATTTTTCATTAAACACAAAAGTCCTTGTATCTCAGCTTCCCAAAGGACATTCCAGGATCTAATAGTGTTAGTCGAAGCGGGTCATCAAGGACTACCATCTGACCAAAGGGCATCCTGATAGTTCTTGAAACGGCTGAGTTATAAGGACATTTATTGTTTTTTTTGCGAATTTTTGCCATTTTTCTGACTAACCACCTTAGAAAAATTCGAGTAATATTTTTGGCAGGATATTGAATATCCTTGAATGCAGATCGGTAGTCCTGATCTTGGAGGATCCAAAAAAGGATGTCCTGTCGGAATCGATCAATGTCCTGCCGAAATATGGCCTCGAGAAAATTATCCTTTTTCGTTTTTTAGCTCTAAAATCCACGAATCCCACCGCAGAACGAAAGGACATGGCTGCCTAGGATGTCCTTGATAATCTCTACATATTGGCATCACAAAAACTTGGGGTCATTTAAGGATGCAGCACATGAAATTTTTTAAAAAGTTCCTTTTTCTCAACAAATCAAAGGACATTCCAGGACCTCATGACAACGGTCGATGCGGACTAAGAAGGACTTCCATCCGGCCAAAGGACATCACGATCAGGCTTAAAATAGCTAAGTTATGAGCAGTTTTGCAAATTTTGTACTTGTAATTTTTAGCTTATTTAAATAGGAAATTTATGTAGCATAATTTACGGGTGAATAAAATGAATTTTTAAAAAAGTGTTGCCTACTTATTGGGGGTAATATAGGAATGTCAAAAATTTAGAGTATTCTTTAAAGGATAAGGACAAAAGTGGTGTCAAACGAACCCTTTGACCAAGAACAATAAACTGTGAGAAGGACATCCGGATAGTTCTTCGAGGAGCCGAGATATTAAGGAAAAGTTGTTGTTGAACAACAACAACGTAAATATCAGTATTAATGGCGAAATTCGCCATTTTCGTAGCCCGCGAAATTCAAAAAATCCGCAAGGCAGTTCAATTTGAAATTTCAAATGCCCAACTGACCGTTACACATTGAGAAAAACTTTGGTGCAGCCGCCTACTAACTAATTCTGATGGCCTGGTATTTCATAATTTCTCCTGAGCAAATTTGTCGTTAAAACTTCAAATTTCGTTGCCCGCGAAATTCAAAAATTGGAACTGGCAGTTAAATTTAAAAATTCAAATGCCCAACTGACCGTTACACATTGAGAAAAATTTTGGTGCAGCCGCCTACTAAGTAATTCTGTTGGCCTGGTATTTCATAATTTCTCCTGAGCAAATTTGTCGTTAAAACTTCAAATTTCGTTGCCCGCGAAATTCAAAAATTGGAACTGACAGTTAAATTTGAAAATTCAAATGCCCAACTGACCGTTACACATTGAGAAAAATTTTGGTGCAGCCGCCTACTAAGTAATTCTGTTGGCCTGGTATTTCATAATTTCTCCTGAGCAAATTTGTCGTTAAAACTTCAAATTTCGTTGCCCGCGAAATTCAAAAAATTAAACGGACAGTTAAATTTGAAAATTCAAATGCCCAACTGACCGTTACACATTGAGAAAAATTTTGGTGCAGCCGCCTACTAAGTAATTCTGTTGGCCTGGTATTTCATAATTTCTCCTGAGCAAATTTGTCGTTAATACTTTGAATCTCGTTGCCCGCGAAATTCAAAAATTGGAACTGACAGTTAAATTTGAAAATTCAAATGCCCAACTGACCGTTACACATTGAGAAAAATTTTGGTGCAGCCGCCTACTAAGTAATTCTGTTGGCCTGGTATTTCATAATTTCTCCTGAGCAAATTTGTCGTTAAAACTTCAAATTTCGTTGCCCGCGAAATTCAAAAATTAAACGGACAGTTAAATTTGAAAATTCAAATGCCCAACTGACCGTTACACATTGAGAAAATTTTGGTGCAGCCGCCTACTAAGTAATTCTGTTGGCCTGGTATTTCATAATTTCTCCTGAGCAAATTTGTCGTTAAAACTTCAAATTTCGTTGCCCGCGAAACTCAAAAATTGGAACTGACAGTTAAATTTGAAAATTCAAATGCCCAACTGACCGTTACACATTGAGAAAAATTTTGGTGCAGCCGCCTACTAAGTAATTCTGTTGGCCTGGTATTTCATAATTTCTCCTGAGCAAATTTGTCGTTAATACTTTGAATCTCGTTGCCCGCGAAATTCAAAAATTGGAACTGACAGTTAAATTTGAAAATTCAAATGCCCAACTGACCGTTACACATTGAGAAAAATTTTGGTGCAGCCGCCTACTAAGTAATTCTGTTGGCCTGGTATTTCATAATTTCTCCTGAGCAAATTTGTCGTTAAAACTTCAAATTTCGTTGCCCGCGAAATTCAAAAATTAAACGGACAGTTAAATTTGAAAATTCAAATGCCCAACTGACCGTTACACATTGAGAAAAATTTTGGTGCAGCCGCCTACTAAGTAATTCTGTTGGCCTGGTATTTCATAATTTCTCCTGAGCAAATTTGTCGTTAAAACTTCAAATTTCGTTGCCCGCGAAACTCAAAAATTGGAACTGACAGTTAAATTTGAAAATTCAAATGCCCAACTGACCGTTACACATTGAGAAAAATTTTGGTGCAGCCGCCTACTAAGTAATTCTGTTGGCCTGGTATTTCATAATTTCTCCTGAGCAAATTTGTCGTTAATACTTTGAATCTCGTTGCCCGCGAAATTCAAAAATTGGAACTGACAGTTAAATTTGAAAATTCAAATGCCCAACTGACCGTTACACATTGAGAAAAATTTTGGTGCAGCCGCCTACTAACTAATTCTGTTGACCTGGTATTTCATAATTTCTCCTGAGCAAATTTGTCGTTAAAACTTCAAATTTCGTTGCCCGCGAAACTCAAAAATTGGAACTGACAGTTAAATTTGAAAATTCAAATGCCCAACTGACCGTTACACATTGAGAAAAATTTTGGTGCAGCCGCCTACTAAGTAATTCTGTTGGCCTGGTATTTCATAATTTCTCCTGAGCAAATTTGTCGTTAATACTTTGAATCTCGTTGCCCGAGAAATTCAAAAATTGGAACTGACAGTTAAATTTGAAAATTCAAATGCCCAACTGACCGTTACACATTGAGAAAAATTTTGGTGCAGCCGCCTACTAAGTAATTCTGTTGGCCTGGTATTTCATAATTTCTCCTGAGCAAATTTGTCGTTAAAACTTCAAATTTCGTTGCCCGCGAAACTCAAAAATTGGAACTGACAGTTAAATTTGAAAATTCAAATGCCCAACTGACCGTTACACATTGAGAAAAATTTTGGTGCAGCCGCCTACTAAGTAATTCTGTTGGCCTGGTATTTCATAATTTCTCCTGAGCAAATTTGTCGTTAATACTTTGAATCTCGTTGCCCGAGAAATTCAAAAATTGGAACTGACAGTTAAATTTGAAAATTCAAATGCCCAACTGACCGTTACACATTGAGAAAAATTTTGGTGCAGCCGCCTACTAAGTAATTCTGTTGGCCTGGTATTTCATAATTTCTCCTGAGCAAATTTGTCGTTAAAACTTCAAATTTCGTTGCCCGCGAAACTCAAAAATTGGAACTGACAGTTAAATTTGAAAATTCAAATGCCCAACTGACCGTTACACATTGAGAAAAATTTTGGTGCAGCCGCCTACTAAGTAATTCTGTTGGCCTGGTATTTCATAATTTCTCCTGAGCAAATTTGTCGTTAATACTTTGAATCTCGTTGCCCGAGAAATTCAAAAATTGGAACTGACAGTTAAATTTGAAAATTCAAATGCCCAACTGACCGTTACACATTGAGAAAAATTTTGGTGCAGCCGCCTACTAAGTAATTCTGTTGGCCTGGTATTTCATAATTTCTCCTGAGCAAATTTGTCGTTAAAACTTCAAATTTCGTTGCCCGCGAAACTCAAAAATTGGAACTGACAGTTAAATTTGAAAATTCAAATGCCCAACTGACCGTTACACATTGAGAAAAATTTTGGTGCAGCCGCCTACTAAGTAATTCTGTTGGCCTGGTATTTCATAATTTCTCCTGAGCAAATTTGTCGTTAAAACTTCAAATTTCGTTGCCCGCGAAACTCAAAAATTGGAACTGACAGTTAAATTTGAAAATTCAAATGCCCAACTGACCGTTACACATTGAGAAAAATTTTGGTGCAGCCGCCTACTAAGTAATTCTGTTGGCCTGGTATTTCATAATTTCTCCTGAGCAAATTTGTCGTTAAAACTTCAAATTTCGTTGCCCGCGAAATTCAAAAAATTAAACGGACAGTTAAATTTGAAAATTCAAATGCCCAACTGACCGTTACACATTGAGAAAAATTTTGGTGCAGCCGCCTACTAAGTAATTCTGTTGGCCTGGTATTTCATAATTTCTCCTGAGCAAATTTGTCGTTAAAACTTCAAATTTCGTTGCCCGCGAAACTCAAAAATTGGAACTGACAGTTAAATTTGAAAATTCAAATGCCCAACTGACCGTTACACATTGAGAAAAATTTTGGTGCAGCCGCCTACTAAGTAATTCTGTTGGCCTGGTATTTCATAATTTCTCCTGAGCAAATTTGTCGTTAATACTTTGAATCTCGTTGCCCGAGAAATTCAAAAATTGGAACTGACAGTTAAATTTGAAAATTCAAATGCCCAACTGACCGTTACACATTGAGAAAAATTTTGGTGCAGCCGCCTACTAAGTAATTCTGTTGGCCTGGTATTTCATAATTTCTCCTGAGCAAATTTGTCGTTAAAACTTCAAATTTCGTTGCCCGCGAAACTCAAAAATTGGAACTGACAGTTAAATTTGAAAATTCAAATGCCCAACTGACCGTTACACATTGAGAAAAATTTTGGTGCAGCCGCCTACTAAGTAATTCTGTTGGCCTGGTATTTCATAATTTCTCCTGAGCAAATTTGTCGTTAAAACTTTGAATCTCGTTGCCCGCGAAATTCAAAAATTGGAACTGACAGTTAAATTTAAAAATTCAAATGCCCAATTGTCCGTTACACACTTAAATAAATTTTAAGCCAGTTTCCTACTAACTAATTCTGTTTGCCTGGTATTTCATAATTTCTCCTGAGCAAATTTGTCGTTAATACTTTCAATTTTGTTGCTTCTTTTTTGACCCAAATAAGTTTGCACTGCTTGGATATAAAAAAATTCATTTCATTCACCCTAAAAGTATGCTACAAAAAAGTTCATGTTCAATTAGCTACAAATAACAAGTCCTAGAAACACAAAAGTGAAAAAAGGATAAAGGATAATTTGAATATCATGTGGCATGAAGGAGGAACCGCCAAGTTCTGAAATGTCCATTGGGTAGCTGAGAATAAGGAGCTCTTCAATAAATTAATGGCAAGTTCTTCCGTCCTGCAACATGACACTAAGAACTACTATCGGGGATTGTGGTCATGTTCTGACGACTCTCGTGCTAAACACTGGCAAGGATCAGGGCATTTATTGATGGTTAATGAATTTCCACGATCGCTGAAAATACTTACACAATCGTTGTTGAAACCATTTCTGTGGGGTATTTATCAGCATCAAAGCCAATGAAGCAATTTGTTTTATAAGAATCATTCAGGCCAAGAATCAAATTTGAAATTTGCAGTATTTATTATTTGTTTCTTTTGTTGTTTTCTTTTTTTTTCGTTTTGTTTGATATATTTTTGTTTCGTTTTTTTCCCATTCAATAATTAAGTTTACATTATATGTATGATTTATTTCTTTCCTTTTTTTTTTTTTTTTTTTGTATACACGATTTTGTTTCATTTTATTTTATTTTAGAATGGAAAAATGAGAGCTAAAGAAAAAAATAAAAAAAAAAGTATATATATATGTGTATAATTATATTCGAAATGCCAGTGAAGCATTTATGATCTAAAATTGAAATGGAACATACCCTGTACATACTAATGTAATTAATAATAATTATTATTTATGCTATAAATATATATATATAGATATATATCATGTTTTAGTGGCTAATGAATGTTCTTCACTCAAAGATTTATACATAAACTTTATATAGCTTATAGCCTAACATATGATAATAATAATGAAAAATAAAAAGTTATACACGATGAAATGATTATTTTGCTTTGTCAACAAATTGGTGTTCCTGCAATATATATATATATGTATATATATATATATTTTTTTACAGCGTTTTGCCAAAGAGTGTATTTCTTGTTATTTTTGATATTGCATAATGTATGAAATAACAAACACACATTTACATATACATATATATGTATATGTACATATACATATATATATATACATCTATAACTCTTTTTTGTTTTGTTGTTGTTGTTGCACACATTGGGCTTATAACTTTAACAGGATTTTTTGTTGGTTGTAAAAAAAATCGGAAAGTTATTTTAGTGGGGGAGAAACAGAACAATTTGTTCGTTCAATCTACTGGGTAGATTTGTAGGCGGGGCAGTGATTATGATTCATATATATATATATATATATATATATATGGATGTGTGTGTGTGTGTGTTTGCATGTGAATATCTATGAGAAATAATAAGAAAATCATTTGAAAGACTTCTATTATTTCCCATTTATTGGGAGGTTTTCAAGGCTATCTAATAACTATTGTAATTTGTATATATATATATATATATACAATACAATACAAGAATATATATACATATATATATATAAATAAAAAAAAATAATGGAATTTCTGAAGTCATCTCTTGGGATCTCAATCATATCAAAATTTGTGATTTGTTACTCAATCTGTGGCTAGAGCATCTTAATCGGTTTATTAGGTATATACACACATACATACATACATATGCATGTACATATGTATGAATATACAAAGACATTTATATATGTATGAGATTTGGCCGAATCGTTGTAATCATTCTAGCTAAGAACCACATGGCGATTTTTCTATTAGAATTCAAATCATTGCCCCAAATATAAGAAGTAATCATTGAAGAAATGGACCTTTGTAGTTGGATCGTAATTACTAGATAATACCCGACAAATACTTATAGACTTGACAACTGAGTAATCATTTCAACAACTTGGATTTGCCAATCATTGGCCGAACTATGGATTAGCTTATATTGCTCTATACTGAGATAACATTGAGAATAAGGTGGTTCTTTCTTTCCTGGCTAGGCCGATTACCTTGCAAAAGTTTAGCTTATAACATACATATATCTTGGTACACAGGGATATATATATATATATATATAGATACATGTACATATATACAAACTATATGCTTATATACAAATACTTGTATTCGTATTGCAATTCCTGCATGATTTTTGCTTGTTGATGAGTTTCTTATATACTAGGAAAATGATGTCGATTTGAAATGTGTTTTTGTTAAATTGTTTTCATGGTTTTTCGCTTTGATTTTGTTAGTATTTCATTTTGTTTTGTACTTGTACGTATAAGAGAATGGTTTGCTAACTCTTGATTATTTTTGATTGCAAGCGAGTGAGTCTTTAGTTACAATAAAAAACCAAAAACAAGAGACAGAAAGTTTTCTTCATCTTTGTCTTCTTGTTCCTTTTCTTTTTTTGGAAAGAGAGAGGCACAGCTCTATATAAAAAGGGAAAAAATATTTGTATATTTATACAATATTGAGTTGAGTTGCTTAAAATACTCATCTTTCATTTGTTTTATTGTGTCGTTGTTCATTTTTGTCGGTTTGTTTGTTTCATTTTGCGAATGTATTTTATGTTGTTGTGTGGTTTTAGTTCTAATAATATTTGAAATGTTTCAAATTGTAAGTGCGCGATAGTTGAGAGAGATTCGTCTTGGCTAAGGCAAACAAAATTTGAAATATTGAAATCTCGCTTCATTTCGTTAAATAGATTTTCATGTTTTGTTTTGCTTTTTGTTTGTTTTGTTTTTAAATAAAATTTGGCAATTTGTTGCAATATCTCGTTAAATGTTAGTTCTTAGTACATTTTCCATAATTGTTTTGTTTTGTTTTGTTTAACTAAAGAAAATCAGCCTTTTCTTGCTATACACATAAATACATTATAAATCTCCATATATATATATATGTATATATATATAAGATGTTTTTTTTTTTTTGTGTGGTTTGTTGAATGTTTCTTGTTATGGTGGATTGTTGATCTAATAACAATTTATCAGTTATCATATTATCATAATCCAATTAATGTCAAATGTTCGAGAGAATCGTTTTGGAAACAAAATGCATAAAACAATAAATGGAATTCATTATAAATAGCATTGAATTCGAATTTGAGAAAGTTTTAAAGAGAATGTCACGGAAATTTTCTAGCACATGATAATTGGTTTTTCTTGTGAAAATCAATTTCAGAATGCAAAAGTGTTTCAATTGATCCAACTATTGAAATCGATAGACAAAACTTTAGTTGATCGAAAGTTTTGAAAACATTTACAATTACAATTGACTTTCGCAAGGATTTCGTGTGTTTTTTGAATAAAATTCTATATAATTTTCTTATGACTGATAAATCATTATGCTTACAACAATCCTCGGCTATGTCTGTCGGTTGAGAGAGGGAGGGGAAATTAAAAGATTTCCCCCACTTTGGTTTTTCTTCGTTTGTAAATTGCTTAATAGAGGGATTCTAAGCTGGTTGAAATGTTTTTGTTGTTGTTGTTGTTGTCGCCAGTTGTGGATGATCATTGATGCTCATGCTCCAGGTCTCTGGTGGTTGGCCTTCAATCTGTCTGTTACAGACGCGGCGGTTTGAAGCTTAGCGTCGTCGTACTGCTGCTGGTGGCCAATTGTGAGTGAGGATGTGGGTCCAATGTGTCCATTTGGTGATCTCCATCCACCAGACCAATGCCCAGGCCACCGCCACCGCACTCGGCAATGGAATTGCGCACGGAGGGCGGTTGCTCGGCCCCGGGCAGAAGGCCAACCATTAGCAATGGCTTGTTAAGCGGCGGTGGCAGATTGGTGCCAATTGGATCGCTGCCCAGGCTATTGCTGCTATTGCTTTGGGTATTGGCACCGCCACTGCCGCCACCGATTTGCTTCTCCTTGTTGCGGCGTAATGAGGAGCGGTATTGACGTGGCACATTGATAAGGAGACGTCGTTGTTGTGAGCTGCTGCTTGTTGTTGTTAGATTTTGGCCGAATTGCGTATTCAATTGGTGTTGCAGATTTGTTGAGTTGTTGTTGTTGTTATTGTTGTTGTTATTATTGCCGCCCATTCCTCCTACTCCACCTGCTCCTCCTCCTCCTCCGATTCCTCCCCCGATCCCAATGTTGTTGGCATGTGGACGCCGTGCAGCATATTGTATGGACTCGGCGCTGTTACTCAAACGGATGTTGCCAACTGTTCGCCACGCGAAACGAGCGCAATAGTGAGGGCGACAGCGAGAGATAGAGAGAGCGAGAGAGACGGACACAAGAGACGGCAGGGGGCGAGCAAAAGGAACGAGAAGAAATGAAACCAAAAACAAAATAAAGAAAGGAAGAGAAAGAGAAAACATATATATTTTCATTCAGTTTCAGTATCAAATTATTGAATGTGTTTGTTGCCTTTTGTTCTTGGCTTTTCTTGTCTATATACGTATGTATGGGCTATATATGGTGGGCGTGACTGTGGTAAGAACATAAATAATATTAGTAAAACAAAACAGATAATAAACGAAACGAAACAACAACAATTACAACATGTAGGACATCATCATAAGGATAAATATGTGTAAATCAAAGGACAACGAAACGAAAAAACACACACATCATATTTTTTGTCTCTTTCTTGTTTGTTTTAATACATCTTATGATTGAAAATAATAATATTAACCATGAAATAATACTTAATAATTCTATCACACACACACACAGACTCGCCACAAACACTGACACACACACACACAAAGTGAACAAAGAAATGTATATAATTTATAATATTAATGTTTGTAATTGTCATGATGAATTAAAGTAAAACATATAATTTAATTAATAATTAATACTTTAAAATGAAACAATATAAAATGAAATATATACATACATACATATATATTATTAAACATTTCTATATATATGTATATATGTACATACACACAAATCTATATAGCTTTCGATGTCAACTTTTAATCCTTGTTAGCGATTATATGAATTCTGATCCCGA
Organism: Drosophila equinoxialis; assembly: GCA_018150345.1. Classification (NCBI taxonomy): domain Eukaryota; kingdom Metazoa; phylum Arthropoda; class Insecta; order Diptera; family Drosophilidae; genus Drosophila; species Drosophila equinoxialis. The sequence goes on along the minus strand of JAECWI010000868.1, from coordinate 1,758,319 downwards.
TTTAAGATCAGATAATGTAATTATAGCGAAAATTTGAGCTCGATATGAAAATATGTACATATATATATATATATATTATATAGACACACGATTAATAAACAAATACATTAAATCTGGTTTAAAAAAAAAATAATATTATAATTTAAATATGTTTTAGTTTTGGCAAAGCATGAACATAAAATATATGAAAACATATTAACATATATATATATATACATACATATATATATATATATATATATATATATATAGTAATAATGGATTAATCTAAAATGGATGCAATGAAATGATTTGATATGGATTTTATATTTTCGATTCTACAAAACACAAGACATTCTCATGTGAATATGTTTTCGAGACATTTGCTTAGTTTAGAATAAAAAATCCAGGACATTAAAAATGACAGTGATGAAATTGTTGTTATTCTGGCTCCTGCTGGTGTTGCTGAGGCTACTGTTGTTGTTGTTGCTGCTGCTGCGAATGTGACTCCTTTGATGGGCAGAAGATGCCTCGAAGGATTGATACAAAGACGAAGCATTGCTGGGCAAACGTTGCCGATGATAATGCAGTGACGATGAACCTCCACCTCCACCAGGAGGAGCATTGGACAAGGGAGTCGAATGTCTTATGTATAGGCCATCATCTCGGCCTTGATGATGATGATGGGCATGGGAATGTGATGAATGTGTTTGATGTGGATGCGAGTGCTGTTGCAATTCATGGGATTGCAATGTGTGAGGTTGCATCATCATGATGCCATCCAAGGAATCACAATCGCTATCGTCGTTGGTCTCAACGTTAAACTCATTGTTGATGTAACTATTTGGCTTTTTCGTTATAACAACAACAGAACCGGAACGAGCAGCAGCAGCACCACCAGAAGCACCAGCAGCAGCAGCTGGAGCCACCAGATTGGAGCTTAAGCATTGTGTGGAATAGTAATATGATGTATTGAGTGGATAATGGAAGATTGACTGCTGCATTGGTATTGTATCCGTTGCTTTAGTTTGCTTGTTGTTGTTGTGGTAGTTGTTAGTGTTGGTGATCGTTGTAGTGGTAGTAGTAGTGGTTAGTCCTTGATTTTTACCAGAATTGGCATCCAGGAGTAGACGTCGATTGGGTTGCTGTCCAGCAGAGCCACCAGCTGTTAATAGTGTTGGCGGTGGCCGCAAGAGGCCGCCACTTTTGGAATGTAATTGTTCTTGTTGTAGTAGTTGCTGCTGCTGTTGCTGACTGTAGCTATCCTCGGTGTCCATCATGTCATCCAAGTGCTGCTGTTTGCGATAGAAATGATAGAGTTGAGCTGAGCCACTTCCGATCCCCACCAGGCCTGCTCCTCCTCCTCCGATTCCTCCTCGTGCAGCTGCTGTTACCGCTCCCTGCCGCATATCCCGTGTACTGCCGCCGCCCAAGTAGCCAGCTGCCGCTGCAGCAGCAGCCAGGCAACAATTGCTACACGTGTCCAGGGGGCAACTGCAGCGACACCACGGCAGCATCTCTCGGACCCAAGAACCATTCGGAACGGGTGCGCATGCGTGCGGTTTGTCGTTCATGGACCTAACCCCATTTCATTGTTCATTTCATGTGGTTCCAGTTGCCAGTTTGGAGTTAAAGTTGATTGTGTGGTTGTTGTTGTTGTTGGTGGTGGTGTTTTTGTTTTGTTGTTGTTGTATTTCGGGGGGTGGAACGAGGGGGGATTCAAAATTTTCGCATTAGAGATTTAATTGTTTTGGTTTTTCTTTTTCAATTTTCTTTCTCTTAATAATAAATAAAATTCATTGTTTTTTATTTTTTTTATATGAAAATTAAAAATTATGAAAATAATAATAAGAAAACCAAAAATCATTTGAAAAAAAGGAAAACTACAAAATGAAATTTCATTATTTGTTTTTTTTTTAGTTGGAAAATAGGAAAATAAAGTGCACATATCTGATTTTTAAAGCAAAAATGTATGTATATATATTTTTAAAGGGTATTCGTCGTTTAAGTGCAAAACGTAAATTGAGTTTGACAAAAATGAAACGTTCAATGCCAAAAAACAAAAAATAAATAGAGTACAAAACGAGAATACCCTTAATGTTAAACTGGTTAAGCACAAAAGGTTAATTAACGTGTAGGAGGCATATAACATTCTCTTGATATAAGCTAGGAATATCCTTGCAGGCAAAGGAAGAGTGAGAGAGAGAGAGAGAGACTAGCTCATCCCTTCTAATCGGACACTAAACTTTATGCTTTAATGCAAATCAATTGGGTTTCCTTCGGGAAACCTATTCAAACAGAACATAACTTGAGATTAGCAAACGATTTCAGACTGTAAAGGCAGACAGACTTGATTTAGATTTCATAGACATGCAAGGATATAGAAATTACGGCCTTCCGAAATTGAATACATCGGCTAATGGTTGATTTTTTATTAATTTCAGTTTGTTTTCATAGTAGGGCTTGATGAACAGTAAGAAGAAGCAGCAGCAGAACAAGGACACCGCGAAAACAAGCTTAGCGTCATCTTACAATTAGTATAAATGTTTTTCTTTTGTTAACAATTTCATTCGACAAATGATGCAATTTCTGTGGTTTTTCTGTTTGTGTTTTGTAGTAGTAGAAGAAATTGTCAAATTCTGTAATGATTCAATGAATCCGCGTGGGTGTGTGCGTAGGTGTGTGTGTGTGTGTAAGGGACAAGCAACAACAAAATACAAACAGATTAAAAGTGCAATAAAAACAGAAGAGGGAGAAACATAAAGGCATTAGGGAAATACAAAATGTTACCACATACAACAAAAGATAATTGGTTAACAGAGGAAAACAAGCAGCAAAACAAGACAAGACAATAGTAACTACTACTAGGCAAGTACATCGAAATCAAATACAAATACAAGTGCGAAAATATACAAATACATATTTATCATTAAACTTAAATCGCTAACAACAAATACAAATACATTAATTAATGATAACAACACAAAAGACAAAACAAAAAACAAACATACTAAACAATACATTTGCAATAGGCGCACTTATTATACATCGTGTAATGTTTACACTAATACACAAGCAAAATTAACAACAACAAAAAAAGAAACAAAAAGGTAAAAAAAAGTTGTACAAACTTAGACATAAGTATAAATATATATATATGTATATACACAGTGTGTGTTGGTTGGTTTAGCGCTTCAAAAGTTTCTTCGCTTTTGTTGTCTTAATGTCTAAAAGATCTCAAAATTCATCATCCCACGAAGTCAGCTAGAAAGTGATGGACTCATTGTTGGCCTAAACTCACGGACTACAAGCAGAACTAGTTAAAAGGAGAATCGAAATCCCAATTCCAACTAGTCGGAATTATTAAAAAGGCAAAGTCATTTCAAAGAACTTCATGGAACTCATCCAAGTTGGAGACTAACTTTAACGTCTGCATGGCTTGATTTATATATATCCATTCCAATATTCAACCATATTGAAACGATCTTTAACTAAGCGAATATATATTTCCACTTTCTAGCTGTTATTTCCATCTATTTTAATCTATTTCTAGTTTAGGCTAAATTAGTTGGGAAATTTCATGTGGACTAAAACTATTTGTCGTTTTTGAAAAAAAATATATACGCAATTTTTGTTTATGGTTTTGTTTTTTTAGATGTTTTTTCTTCACTTATATCAAAAAGTTGTTTTTTTATTAAGAGAAATAATTTATAGATCTTTTTGTGAGTGTGTGAGTTGTTTTAGGTGTGTGTAAATAGATTTAATGTTGTGTGGAATGAGAGAATTAACATTATGTTTAATTAAAGTGTACAAATTATTAATTTTAATAATAGTATAAAAAAGAGAATTGTGTGTTTTTTTGTTTTGTTCTTAGCTTTTTTGTCTTTGTACAGTTTTCAGTGATCGGTTGAAGGTTTTGAGGAGATATAGTTTAATTTGTTGATCTCGACTTTTACCTTGTTCTTCAAAGGGATTGTGTGTGTGTGTGCGTGTGTGTGTGACAGGAAGAGAGTGAAGGGTTTTCTAAGGGGTACTGGGGAAGGGGAAAGCAAATGCTTTTCGACTTTTATACTTAAGGGTTAAACACTTATATATAGAGTGTGTTTGTTGTTGTTGTTGTAATTGTTGTTGTTGTTGTAAAAGGCAGGCTCTTAGCATTTGATTTTGGTTAATATATATAAGAAAAAAAACTTAAGACACTTTTTGTGACATAGAGAGAGATAGATAAGAGTGAGATAGCAAATAAATAATAAACAAATTCAAATTAAATCAAACAATAAAAAAAGAAAAGTTATGTTTTTCAATATATCAAGAAATATTTTTATAATATGATAATCTAGTCGGTGGCTCAGTAGAGACCTACTAAATATGATAATCTAGTTAGAATGTGTGTGTGTGTGTGTGTGTGTTGTTGTTTTTTTTTGTTTATCATATTACAAAACAAAGTAAACAAGTAAAAATGTTCAAAGAGTGAGAGAGAGATAGAAAGTGTGTGTGTGTGAGAGGGTAAAATCAAATGAAAAATAAAGAAAGAAAATTCAAAAATCAACTTAATAACTATGATTAGGATTTGCATATTTCATTTTCTTGTTTTCTTCCTGCAAAATAGAATTGAAAACTCGAAAGAAACGTCAATGGAATGGGAAATTCGAGCATACTAAAGTCACGTCAGAGATATTCTTGAGTGTAGTGGGGTGTAGAGGGGGGTGGGGCGGGTGCTATGGGGGTGGGGTGCTAAACGGATATTCTAGAGCCTGGATAGAAGTCATCCCTCACCTGTGGCAAATACGAGAGACTTTTGGTGCTCTCCGCATAACGATTAACGGCTCGAAGCTCCTCCATGGTCATGCCGCCGTTGTTGCCACCATTGCCGCCAGATGATCCTGTTGCGGCGCCACCAGAATTCGAGCTGCACGAACTGGAATGTCGTATGCCCCGATTGCAGCGGCTGCATGTACGCGGCTTCAGTTTGGGCGGCGTTGCCTGTGGCACAGTGGACGCAGCACCGCCAACTCCAACAGATGCCGCAGCTGCCGAGGCGCCTCCGCCGCTGCCTGCACCACCAGCTTGACCATCAAGACTTTTGGTGCCGGCGCGTAGACGTCTCTGGTGATGGCTGCTCGAGGTGGTGGTTAAATTCTTCTTTTTTGTTCTGACGATAGCGACGCTTCATCACCACCTCCTCCTCATCCTCATCGTCATCGTCGTCGTCGTCATCGTCGTGACGCTGTTTGTGACGTAGGAATCCTCCTCCGATTGCTCCTCGCGTTGGCAGCGGCGGCGGCGGTGCAATGTGACTCAATTCCAATTCGGCTGCAAAATCGTGTCCATGTGCATGTTGACCATGACCATGTCCAAGCCCGAGTCCCAGACTGCCATCCAATTCGTCATTGTCCTCATCCTCATAGTCATCGTAGTCGTAGTCGGTGCCATTGCCATTGCCCTGTTGTTGCTGCTGCTGATGATGATGATGTTGTTGTTGTTGCTGTTGCAGCTGTTGCTGCTGCTGATGTTGTTGTCTCTTGGCTGGCAGCGGGGATGAGGTCATGGCAAAGATGCCCGGACCCTCCAGCGACACCGACAAGCGTGCACAACTCTCGATGAATGAGTGCTCCGGCGAGACGCCCAGCGAGAGGACACTATTCTCCAAAGCCGAACTGGAACTGGTCAACAAGGCGGGCGTCGAACGGGATTCCTCTTGGGCCACTATAGTTTTGGATATAGATTATAGGAATGTGGGAAGGATTTCGTTTTATGATTTCTTTTTCGAGATGAGTAAGAAGAAACAAAAGCGTGCAGAGATACAAATACATAGAGGCAAAGCCAGAAGCAAATATGTGAGTAGTAGGGCTAGGGAAATAAGGTGGGCAGTGGGAAAGGGACACCAGATGAGGATAAACCACCCAGAAACCAAAACTATATACACAAAAGTTAGCTTACAGACCGAACTGATGAATAGGATAGATAGATGGATAGACAGATAATAGATATTTATGTGGATAATGTAAATGTCTCTTCTAAGGGATAAAAAAAACAAACATTCTAGTGTCTTGATATCTCTATATATACGATTCTATTTATATATATATATACTTATGGTACTCACGTAAGCCCCAACGTTCGCATTGGCATTGCAGCCAAGTCTTCTCGGCTTCCAAAGAATGTTGCACTAATAGAGTGAGAAACAGATAAGAAACAATTACTAAACGGAAATGCATACATTATTACTTATTGTTAGATCTAAATGGGTTAAAGTCAATATTCATATAGTCATTATAGCAATGACAGTCTCGACAAATACTTTAAATCTTTCTCTGATGCATCAAAAGAATAACAAACAAAAACCTTAATCGCTTATGTATAAAAAAGTCTTTATAAAATATAGCCAACAGACGCGTCGTCATTTCCTGTGATTACTTGACTCGCAGATTTATTCAAAGTTTCTACAATGATTTTTAATATTCATACGGGTATATATGTGAATATTTTTGGGTTAAACCAATTGTCTTGCCATTTGGCAACTTTTCTGTTGCAAGTTTTAGTTATTTCGTCTAATAGATAATCTAATCTAAATTAGATTATTATAAATTAGAGGAATCTATGATCCATATCAAGAGTTGGGTATCCTTGGGGGACCCACTACTTACATGCATATTTCTGTTGTGCCAGCTTTCCACGCGGCGGTGGCGGATATTGAAAACTGCATATCCATTCATCTTGCACCTTTAGAATCCGCCCCGTGACACGTGCATAATATTCATAGTTCTCACGTCCAAAAATATCATGTGTGGCAAACTTATCAATTATATGTTGCATTATCTTTGTGGCCACCTAAGCAAAACGAGCACAAAATTGGAGCATTCATTTAGAGTGGACAGTGAATTGAAATAGTGTGGACTTACCTTAAACTTGAGTACATCCTCCATGCGAGCGGTTTTGCCATCGCTGACGCAGGATTGAAAGAAACTGGGGGCCACAGAGACGCCCAAAGCCTCGCTGGTCATACCCGTGGAGGCGTGGGCGGCATTGCTGGCTATTACACGGAATGTGCCAAAGAGTAAAACTAAAAGATGTTGCGTATATTTTGGTAGAGAACCAAAAAGTCTGTAAAAAGAGTGAAACAAGTGATAGTTAGTATAACAAACTAATCACACACAATTTATAATTTCTTTTGAATTGAAAATACGGTCGCGTTTTTACCGTTATGTGACTTTGTGTTGAAGATGGCTTAACACGATTTTGCCCCATTTGAAATGATGTCCAAATTACGCTACGAGTTAAGCCCTATCAAAAGGCATTTAACACTCTATGAGAGAGGGTGGGGGGCGACGACTGGGTTTCGGGTCTCTGCCGTCTGGTCTGGGGGCCTTTTGTGTTAATAATATCTTTCCCTTTTTGCGCCCTCTTATCATTATCAAACAACTAAATCGTCTCGTCGTCTGTTTCCTTTTCTTTTCTTTTAGTTTATTTGTTTTCTTTCTTTCTTTCTTTGCTTTTATTTCTATCTTTCTTGCCGCCTTTCTTTTACCATTGCATTGTCAAGCGATTGCCGCCAACCCCCTTCTTCCCCCTTCCAGCCACCACCAGGCCGTTTCTGTCGCCTCTTTACCAATTCATTTTGTTGGATATTCAAGTTTTCACTTTTTAGCGCCACAAAAAATAAAAACGAAACATTTGTTTCGCTCCACGATAGTTGAGAGCGAGCTGGGCGAGGAGAAGCAGAAGAGTTGAAGCATTAATTGATTGAGTCGAGTTGGGGGCTTTAGCTTCGCCTAGGCTAACTTGCTAGCTGCTGCTGCTAGTTGGATGGATGGATGGTTGGATGGTTGGGTTGTGTAATGTGGGGATGGACGAACGACGCTTAGGAGGAGACGAACCGACCGACCAACCGACCAGTTTTTCTTCTTCTCTAAGCACACACTAAAAAGCCACCATTTTTTGTTGTTTCGAAAAATCATTAGGCACGCCAAAATGAAAGTGTGAACAATGTGTAGAGACTCTTCTCTACCAACGTAGAGAAATAGAGAGAGAGGTAGAGACAGAGACCCAGACATATATCGCACATACATAGGATGGAAGCAGCAGACTTTCTTTGATTATTATTATTATTATTATGATGATGGGTAAGTCAGTAGTAGTAGTTGTTGTTGTTGTGGGCTAGGAATATGAGTCAGTGCACTTGTAACGAAAAATATCATGACTAATGGTAAGCCAAACGTAAGGCCAACCAACCAACCAAGCAAAGCTATAGCCCTATATAGATAAGAGATCTTTTACTTGAAACAAATAAATATATAAAAACCTATGACAAAGAAAAACAAAAAATTTTAATTTTTAGAACTACCTTTATCGTCTTTATCGGATAGCACTCTCTCTTTCTCTCTCTGTCTGTCTCTTTCTGTACCTTTGTATGTCTCTTTGTCCCTTTTAGCCATATGGCTTAATATCTAGTCATACAAAGTATAGATATATCTTAGTCACAAGACTAAACTAGTTTATACTCTCTTCAACTAAGATCGTAAATTTAGTTTAAATACATAATAGAAAGGAAAATCATCATCTAGGTTCTCTTGTGCTTAACTAAGTCATTCGAACATTAATTCATTAATTTAACTTAGCTCCCAACCAATTCATTTCGTTTCATCTATTTATGAAGAGACGAATAATAATCATTTTATATCGATGTGATGCAAGACTTTCTATAGACAAAGGCCAGACACTTGGATGATGTTGATAATGTCTTTACCGATTTCGCGATGTGTCTTTACAGTTCCTGTGAAAACATTTAAACGGCGGCAAAATGAACACAACACAAAAATCTCGTAAATCCACTTGTCAAGTAAATACTCTTCAATCGTTTTCATCTGTCAAAAGGGAACGATGATGTTCCATTTTATCACTTCCTACTCCTCTCCATTACCCAACTACCACCCCCAACACAGACCTCCTCCTCCACCTCCTGCTCCTACCCAATCGGCGTCTCCTCTTGACTTTATCACTTGACACATAATTCAAAGCAGAAAAAAAACCAAAACAAAATCAAACTGGTTCCTCTGTAGGGCAGCATCTCATCATCATCGTCTCCGCATCTCCGTATACGTAACACAATATATGTGCCAAAGACAACAACAACAACAACAACAACAATAGTATATGTATGTACATATATGAAGAAAACAACAACAAAAAAAGTTATAGTGAAATATTAAATACAGTTACACAAAAAAGCAAATCAAATGTCGGCGGCACTTGAAAAGGCAACAAAAAAATATTAAAAAAAAGAAGCCAAATGAAACGAAACGATCTGAACTGAAAGAAAACCTTATCCGACATTTTTAGTTACATTTTTGTTTCTTTATTTTTTATGAATGAAATAAATGAACTGTGATTCATTCAAATACGCAGAAGCTACGCATGAAGAATACTAAATAAACAAAACGAAATGACAAAGAAAAAACTATTTAGCATTAATTCATAGAAGAAAAGCCGGTTTTATTTTTATGTTAATACGAATGACAATATATCCATAAACACATATAGACATCCACGTAACTCTCGATCAGATTGTATAAGCCATCTCCCAGTGGAGTTAAATGAAATCTCAAGACGGTCTACTCCTCCGCTCCCACCACTAATGGCCATTCAATGTAACCTCATCAATCACAATTACTCATTGATTTCTAAACAAATTGTATTTTTTTTCGATAACCAAAAAAAAAAAAAAGGGGGGGAAATAGTAATAAAAACCATTTCGATTGTTTTACCCTCCTCTTATCTCTTTCTCTGTTGCTTGTCACTTCAATCCGGGGTAGACATAAACATTTATTTTTTGTTTGTGCCTTCTTAACGGCATTCCATGTAATTAAATGCAATTAATAAACAATTTGTACGCACATTCCCATTAAACAATAAGCAACAACAGCAGCAACAACAACAGCAACAATAATAACAAAAACGAAAATGCAAATAAATATAAATTGATAATCCTTATCTAGGCATTTGCGTTGATGTCTACCGAAGGCTTTTCAATGACTTTGATATTTGACACCCTACACCAAACAGGAAGGGCATATTCGCTTAAATAACCTGAAATTTCACTTTATCCAATTATTTAACAAACACAAATTGTCATCATTTCATTAACAAATTTCCCAAAATGCTTATTCCAAACTGGTTTCATTTGAATTTCCTTGTTCCTGCAGGGTATCTAGGGTTCTTAGAGTAAACACCTATCACTGAAAAGCTACCAAAAATTGTCTTTTTTGTTTTGGCCTCTATAGAGTTCATTATGCTTTAAAGAAAAACATTTGTTAACTGATAAGATTAAAGAACACCGATCAACACAATTTTCACTTGGTCTTGTGTATGTTTTGAGATAGTTCTTTAAGTAAATACATATATATATATAGAAAATAGGCTTGGCTCGAATCGGACATTGACTGAATGACTATGGGAAGGCAATGGAAAAACAACCTTGTTATATAAGAAAAACCCTGAACTATGCGCGCTTGATAACTATAATGGATTTTCATATGAAAAATGTTAACAAAAATTCACAAGAAATTTGAATTTGTTATTCAAAAATGTATGCTCAAAAACTTAATGAATGAAACCAATAACAAACATAAGCAAAAAGCCAACGAAAATAAAACCAAACAAGATTCATCAATAATTTGTTAACTCTGCATTTCACCAGAAAGAAACCGAAACGGAAAAACAAACAAGCCAAACAACATTAAAAATTGAACTTCCCATGAATTCAACTCAAAGATATTTCAAATGAATGGACATTAATTTAGTTTCGTGTTCATGAAAAAGAGTTAAGAACAATTAACTATTTAATACTCTGATGTATTAAAAGAACACTTGATCAATCATCGCGCCTTGATTCATCGACATAAATTACGCACGAAACCGATATGAGGCATACAACTTAAGGCTCAGGCGATGACTATGGCTATGATTGGGCATCCTATATAGGCATATAGAAACCATGGCCTATATAAGCAAAAGGGCGTGGGGGAGGAGGAGTGTGTTTCTATTATACATATTTATTTTGCTTGCCAAGCACACAACAGTCAACACATTTCAGATTGTGGGGATTGTGCTTGGTCAAATCGAATCGTGAAGCTGGCCATATCTCGGCTTTAACATCTTTTGGAGACTGCAAAATCAGCATCAATATGCATCAGTTGTTGTCGTTGCCCTCCCCTCCCACTCCACCACACACAGTTGTTCTTTGTGTGGTGTGTGTACAGAAAGATATATGTATGTATCAGCAGATGCGAAACATAACCGCAGCAGAAGCAAGTTTTTCTTTTTTATCGGCCCACAACAAAAGACAATACGTCATAATAATGAATAACACCAGCAAAAAAAAACAAGAACAACAACTACTAGCCAAAGGCGAATCGCAATGAAAAAGCATACATATGTATATATATGTATCTACCGATAATAAAAAGCAGTTTCAACATATAAAAACAAATATACTAAGTGTGCAAACATCAGAAACGATGATGATATGTGTGGATAATGCACACTTATGACTCTGACAACGACGACGACGACGACTATGTGACCCACCAAACCCAACCCATGCCATGCCATGCCAACCCAACCCATCCAAGTCCAAGTCAAGTCAAGCAGTCAGGCCAACGACCAATGCAAACTGCTGACAATTTATACACTAGTCAACGAGTGCAAAACAATATGCAAAACATTCTGCAACAAAGTCAGTAATAATGTTGGATATCATGTCTTTAAGCCCTTCTTCTATATGCTGGACTTTTAATTAATCAATAAAAAGGAGCGTAAGAACAAAAGGAGTCTCTTTATTTAGAAGAACAAGGTTCTGTTTTCTCTTCTCATCCCTTTCAAAGTGTAAGACGAGGCGAGTCTATGACTAAATTAACAAAAAGAGATCATGATATTGTTATATGGGCTGATGCATTGAAAATCTGTAAAGGCAGGACTCACTACCTATTGGCATTAGGTTAATTTAATCTCAGAAAAAAGGGCCTGAAAGTAGCGAATGAAATTCTGGGATAACTGAGAAACTGTACGGAATTTGATGAACGAATGGACCGAGACAAATTCATAATATATTGGCTTAATTTTTAGCAACTTTTCTTTGGTTTTGCTGTTTAGTGTCTATCCATTGCCAGCCATATGGTGGCTTCATATATATGTATATCTGGAGGTTGCCTCGTCGTCGAGTTCACGGAGAGAGAAGAAGAGTCACACAAGAGAGCAAGCCATGACGCACACAAACACACGCAGATGCATATATAAGTACAAATGTATATACTTATATTTGTGATCTTGTCTTTACATCGTTTTATCTGGTTTAAGACGAAAAAGAACCTAAATTGATTTACAGTGGTCCCACATAAACACAAACACACAGAAAACCCATTGTACGCTTGTTTTTAAACAATTCTTTCATAATAATAATAATAATAATCAATCAGGAAGCAGCAAAAGAAGCTCAGACAGAAGACGACATCGATGTGTCTGTTGTCTGGGTGGAAAAGGACAGGGAGGGGGGTAACCATTATGGACAATGCGGCTTTGTCGTCATTCCGGACGTAATGCCCTCTGCTGCTGCTGCAGTTGCAGCATTTCTTTTTGCCATTTGTTTGTCTAGACCAACACAAAAGCGAAAACACAAAATGGGTTTTCGCTCTTTTCATTTTGCACTTATCGGTATTCGCAGCACAGAGTTTTGGGTCGTTTAACTATTGTCCAGGGCATGGGCATGGCAAGAGGGCTAATAGCTATGACAGGCAGCAGCAACAACAACAATAAACAAAACTAAAGTCAGAGAAAGAGTGTAGGAAGGGGGGAAATAGCAGCTGGCCGCTTTAATCGTTTTTAATCACATCAAGAAACATTTCCGGGAGGAACTACTAACCCGAAAATACATAGCAATTGGCCAAAGAACGTGGCCGAAAGGAGCAACAGGCGTCAGCTGTCTGCGCCTTGGCAAAGGCAAAGGCAGAGAAGCTTTACAACAAGACCAATATCAAAAGCTTTACATATATCCGTATATATATATTTCAAGGGTCAGAGGCAACAAGTTGAAGTAGCAACAGGACACACTCCTGTTCAGCAGAAGCAAGCTTTCACTCTCTCTTTCTGTCACACACACACACACACACACAGACACACTTGCCACAAACGTCAGCAGCATGTTCAGTTGTGATTATTTGTTATTGTAGCCATGGCTAGTTGTAAATTTCACACGCAAAATAAATAAATAAATATACACACACAACACAAAGTCAAGCCAAACATTTATAAAATTTTATTTTTGGCCAACCTTTGGTCTATCTATACTTGAATTTGTGTCTATTCTTTCCTATTCTATTGCAAAAACGTGCAACAATGACGTCGACACGATACGACTGACAGCCAGACGGCCAGACAGTCGCCCGGCCAGGCCAGAAGGAGGACCTGTTGTTGCTGCTGGCTGTTACGTTTGTCTAATTGATACAATGTTTCAAACGCGTGTCTATTTTTACCTCGAACCAAGAAGGTGAACACACACACACACACACATACACACACACAATTTTTGCGTTATTGCTTAATGTATTTGTTGTTGTTGTTTTTGTTGTTGGGCTGCCCTAAAAAGTAAATAAACAATAAACAAATTTACAACAATAAAATTTGTTTGCGCGCGCTCTTTTCTCTTAATTTGGCGGTCGAATGTTACGCATTGATTTTTGTGAAAAATTTATGTTTTATTAAAACATTCGTGTGTGTGTGTGTGATTTTAAAGTGGTTCGAAAACTTATTCATCAAAAAATCGAAATGAAAATTAATTACAAACGCGCAACACCAAAAACGAGTTTTCAAATTGTTAATCTTTTCGACTATTTCTGAGCGTTTTCAAAGAGTTTTTAGTTCGAGATTTTTAGGCAAAAGTTGTTCTAAATTGAAAAAGGATTCAAAGAATTCTACAATTCAAAGAAGAGTTCCTTATGAAATTAAGATTTATTTGAAATTCTTTGGCTAATCTCTGGCATTCAATTAACAATTATTGTGAGTAAAATTCTAAATGAATTAGAAGATATAAGTATTAAGCATTCAAAGTACATATCAAGAGAGAATATAAATTTGTAACTTTTTCAATTTTGACAACCAGAATTTCTAGGCAAAGGCAAAAACAAAGTCATACATTAATCCAGTAAACAGATTTTGACTAGTTAGTGGTAAAAATCAGTCTTAAAGATCATTTTAGACATATTTTAGGTAAATAATGATTCCAAGGAAATGGGAAACGTACAACTTGTTATTGTCTCTTTGGGGCCACCTTAGTATGGGTGTTTACACACGCACATTTAGCACATTTTTTATTTACTCACTCTTTTCTTTTCTTTTCTTTTAATGTAACCAATGGACTACTGACTGTCGGCGGCACTGGCTCTGGCTCTGGCACTGACGTAGTAGCCATTGATCACATACAAATGTTAAACAAATTATAACACACTGCGCGGGTGTCAGAGAGGAGGGGGAGACAAGTAGAATGAAACAGAAGAGAAGGCGAAGAAATGAAAAGCCCGAGGAGGAGGAGGAGGCAACAAAATTAAAGATTGTCAGTCAAACGCATGAGATAATATCGATTGCCATAAGCGGCAGAGACCCCGTTCACTTGCAACAATTGCAAATTGCAGCAATCAAACAACAACAAAATACATTTCTTTCGTTAATTAAGTATGCGTCTGTGTGTGTGTGTCTGTGTTTGCCCACGCTTTCATGCTCCAATTCAGTTTTTGGTTAGAAATCGATTGCAGCAGCAACAACAACAAGAAGAAGAAAAAAGCAAAAGCAAAGCAACATTTAAGCTTAAAGAGCCTTTAACCCTTCACTGGCTTTCAATTGCATTCGAATTTGGAGCAGCAGCAGCAACAACATGGCTAGGGGGATGGGGTGAATGGGGCACAAAATTGATTCGATTGCTTTGATGATCCACAAAAATGAATATTGTTCTCTGTTTTCTTTACAAGTAAATAAAACCTAGCCTTGTGTTTGTTTGAAGAATTTCAAGACTCAAAAGGCTAAAGTCTGGGAGATTAGTTAGTGGATTTAGCCCTGTTCTTAATGCTGGAATTGGCCACATCTTTCTCTATTCACACTCAAGGGTTAATTGAGTCGAAAAATATCACTCTTTGGGGCCCATTATTTGGTTAGTTGTCGCCGTCGTCGTTTTGGCATGTTTAAGTGAAAATTGGTGAAAATCCGCGCGCACACACAAATGTGTCAACAAGTGCCAGGCGAACACACACACACACACACTCGAACACTCACGCATACAGAGAGAAAAAAAGAAGCTTTCCACTGAATTAACTTCCACTTCCACTTCATCGCCCCCCGCTTCCTCTGGGGGCTCTTCCCCTCCCCCCCACCACTCCACCTCACTCTCACACTACTCCTTTTTCTTGAAGATTCTTAGCAGAGAGCTGCAACCGAAAAACAACAACAGCAACAACAAGACGAAAACAACAAAAAAAAATCTAGATCCGGTTCAGCAAGTTTACCGCAAGCTAGTTTCGAGTATGATGTGCTTGTGTGTGTGTGTGTGTGTGTGTGTGGGTTTAAGTATATGTGTGTGTGGCTGTGTGTATTTGACACTCACCTGTGTAAACGCTCCGTTTGCTCCGCTTCATTCTGCAACTCGTTGATGGAAAACAATTCCATCTCACCCTGACGACCAAAGATGCCGTTGGGGATCTTCCTTAAGAACTTTTTGAGAACACTGGCTATGGTGAATACGGAATAATTATCAACGTTGACCAAACGGCCGGCTTGAAGGAAATG
This sequence comes from Drosophila equinoxialis, assembly GCA_018150345.1. Classification (NCBI taxonomy): domain Eukaryota; kingdom Metazoa; phylum Arthropoda; class Insecta; order Diptera; family Drosophilidae; genus Drosophila; species Drosophila equinoxialis. The sequence continues at coordinate 1,742,515 of JAECWI010000868.1, read as the reverse complement.
TATCAGCTTCTTCATAGCACCCTGATGGCCAGGAGCACGGAATACATCGCGACGATTTGGTGATTCCTTATTTAGTTTGAGTATCAAGACAAGTAAAGGTCCTGGAATGTTGTTGTTGTGTTTGCAGACCTCCTCCAAGGGAACACCGAATTTAACCTTCTCCAAGCGATATGGATATGATGGGGAGGTGGCTGGATGGCCGCAAGAAGTAACCACATTGCCAAGATCGGCGGCACGACGATGAACTCGTTCAGCCCAGCTGGACATGATTTTGGATATATATGATGAAAGCGGGAGTGGGAGTGAGAGAGGAGGTGGTGGTGGAGGTGGAGGTGGAGGAGGAGGGAGAAGGATGGGTGGGTGACTGGTGAGATTGATGGAAGATTGATGTTGTTGTTGTTGCTGAGATGTGATGCGATGCGTTTGGAGGGTGTGGGCTTTTCCTTCTGCTTTGCTGCTTGCTTGCCTTGCCTTCACGCGAAAAATGTGCCTGAGAGATTTTTATGGTTTTTTACATTCATGTTTATCGTCTATCTCTCTCTCTCCCACTCTCTCGCACAATCGGTATCTTTATCTTTTTTTTCTCTCTTTCTCTCTCTCGCTCACACACTCTCAATCAACAAACGGGACTTGGCTTCGTTGTTTTTTTTTTTTTCCTTTTTCGCTGTGTTGTTGCTCCTTTCCTCCTTTCAGTTGGACATCGAAAGGAATTGTTGTTAAATTCCAATTTTTTAATTCAAATTTTAAATTTCTGAACTCTGCGTTTCGATTTTCATTTTATCTTTTTATCCGTTTGTTGGCTTTTTAGTGTGTTGCTCTTGCTTTTCGCCTCCTGCTGTATGCACTTTTTTTAGCTGCTTCTTTCTATCGTTTTCAGGCCAACGCCTCTTGCTTTTTCGTACTTATTTGTCGTTTGTCTGCGTTTATTTTTCGCTTTATTGCTCGCACTTCTAAACTTATAGTTTTTTTTCATTAATTTTAGTGAACAATAACTATAAACTATTATTTCTGTTTTTTTTTTTTTTTTTTATTTTCAATCTGTTTTCAATCTGCTTTAATTTACGTCGACGCGACTCAACAACAAAAAATGAGAGATGACATCGTGACCGAAATGTATCGGTATTTTGCATTTTTCGATGTCTGGCAATGATGTCGATGTGGCAACACTATTAATAATTTGGCTATTTTCCCGCCAGTTTTGTACATTTCCATTATTTTAGCCGTTTTAGCGCCACTGAGCAAATTGCAATTTTATATTTTTTAAGATTGTGTCTATTTGCTTAAAAAGAAAAGCTACGCATTGCAGAAGCCAATTGATTTATAAGTTGAACTAACTTGCAAATTCTGCCAGGGACGGCGAATCAAGTTATTCATTTTACGTGTTCTACATTTTTACAAAAACATCGATAACATCGATACCACCATCAGTGTTTCTCCAGCCCCATTAGGCAGCCCTAGAAAATCTAAGTTAATTACAAATTTGTTGCAACAAAAACAAAGCACATTACTGCAACTGCATTTTAAATAAACCCCCCCACACACACACGCTCCAGCACTACTTGCAAAAAAAGAAACAACTAAATAGGTAAGCCACGCATCGGCCAAATAATAAGGCGGAGGTCATACCCAGCTAAAATTTTACAAGTATTTTAATCACCCCCACTGATCCCCTCCGTCACCTAACAACACTACTACAAAAAACAGAAAAAAATCTCCCGATTACAAAAACAACATCGGCTAACGATATTGAAATGGACAAATTAATATGAAAATACACAATTAGCTTAGTTAAAGAAATCAAAAACTTTCAAGTTCAACAAAACGAAACATAAGCTACAACAACAACACGAGCCACTAACTTGCTCACCTTGAAATCCGTCGTCATCGTCAAGATATTGACCCTGCAAAAGCATATACATATGTATATATATATATATATTGATATACATTTGCACAATTTATATATAATATACAAATATGTATTTGAATGTACATAATACGTAGCTACCTATATGACAAACATTTTCTTTTGTTCAATTCATAGAACACGCCGACAATTGCTAGGTGAACAAATGACCACCGCCTCCACATCGCAACATGCTTCGTCCACACTGATGGCGGCCAGCGCTGGCTCGAGTTCAGCAACAGGCACGGGAGGATCTGGTTCCAATACCACCACATCGACACCCAGTAGCTCAGCTGTTCGTGCCCTGGCCATGGAATATAAATCATTGCAGGAAGAACCCGTCGAGGGATTTCGTGTGAAATTGATAAACGATGATAATCTCTTTGAATGGGAGGTGGCCATATTCGGGCCACCAGATACACTATATCAGGGTGGTTATTTTAAGGCCCATATGAAATTTCCGCATGATTATCCCTATTCACCGCCATCCATACGCTTCCTGACCAAAGTCTGGCATCCGAATGTCTATGAGAACGGTGATCTATGCATATCGATATTGCATCCACCTGTCGATGATCCCCAAAGCGGTGAATTGCCATGCGAACGTTGGAATCCCACACAGAATGTGCGAACGATTCTGTTGTCGGTTATATCCTTGCTCAATGAACCGAATACATATTCGCCGGCAAATGTAGATGCATCGGTGATGTATCGAAGATGGCGAGATTCACAGGTAAGCGAAATTTACTTTAGCTTCAATCTGCATCAACTAATCTTAATTTTATAACTCTCTCTGCCTCTTTCTCTTTCCCAGGGTAAGGATACAGAGTATCCGAATATTATTAGGAAGCAGGCTCTAGCCGCGAATGCCGAGGCGAAACGGGACGGCATTGTTGTACCCATGACCCTGGAGGATTACTGCCTTAAGCCCACACGAAAAGTCAATACAGAATCTGGCTTAGATCCTAATTTTTATGATGATGATTTTGATCTAGAGACCGAAGATGATTTGCCGACAGACGATGATTTCGACGACGACGACGAGGATGAGGACGATGACGATGAAGACGAGGATGAACAGAAAAAGGAGCTTTGTGCCGACATTAGCAAAAATAAGTGCAACAATAATGGACTGGGAGTGGCAAGAGCAGCGGCTGCCGAAGCCGATGGCGATGCCGAATCGGCCGATGATAGCGGTAAAGGGGAAACCACATAATTAGGGCCCAAACCACACCACAACCACCACCACCACCACCACCAACAACCAATTAACCAACCAGCCGACCCTTTTTCATCCTCATCAACTCACCTACTCCTCTTGCTCTCCTAGGCCACGTGTAGGCCAACACTTTTCATTTCTTCTTAAAAAAGAAAAAAAAAACAAAAAAAGCTATTATTAATATGATTAATGCCTAATTGTAAAACAGGATTAAGGCTTAAGGATCAGATGCAACTCAATTAGACCTTAGTTTAATTAGTTCGACTTCTACAACATCAAGAAATGTGCAAGCTAAATTCAAACTGGCGAATAAATTTTCAAATCACGTCAAATTATCGAAATTATACATCATCTTCAGAAGATAAATATTCAAGCTTATATATTTTTAATTGCACTGCAAAACATTTTACCCTTAACTCATAAATTTTAAATTATCATTTGCCCAATTTGTTCTTTATGTTTGTGGCTTAATTTCATTTTAATCACTTGAAGTCATCTAGACTCCCAATTATATAGGCTTATCATTAAATTATTTTTTTTATGTTTAGTCTCTAGCAATTGTCTATAGATTGCATTTTCGTTTACCCAAGCTTTACTTTCGAGCATTTTTAACACAAATTATATATATACATTTCGTTTTTTTAATTATTCAAATCGATTTATCTGCTTGAATTTAGCTAAGTTTTAAAGGCAAAATATTTATCATTTTAAGAGAGTTGCTGACTTTACTTCTGTTAATATTTAGTTAAAAAACAATTTTAAAATCTAAAAATTATTTCTCAAAAAAAACATCAACCGTTATATTTACTTTTCTTCTTTTTTTGTAATTAAACAAAATCAGCCATGTAAAAACCTTTAAGTTAAGTTGAGTATAAAAGCAATTATATAGAAATCAGGGACTTTTCCAATTCCTTCAAACGACAACAACAACAAGAGCAACAGAAAGGGGCAAACTTAATTATAACACAAAACAAACAACTAAAGAAAAAAAAAAAAAGAAAGAAAAACTCAAGCAAAAAAACAAACAAAAAAAAAAAAAAAAACCAACTGATTATCATTATACACACACATAAAATGATATATATAAAATATATGTATTAGATTTAAAAACTATTATTTATGTGCAAGAAATTTTGGGCAAACAACAACAACATTTTAATGATTACAAAAAAGCATTCAAAACCCGATACAACCGAAGCAACAACAACAACAACAAATCTCTCCCAGCGAGATAAAAAACAAAACAAACAAAAACATCCTAAGAAAACCGCAAAGAAACAAAGTTAAAAGCTAACAACAACAATCAACGGATTTCAAATAATATATACATATACATATATATATATATTAAAAACAAAAAGAGAATCTAGAGTTAAGCAAATTTTTAAAATGATCACTGGAATGGAAAGCAACAATTGCAATATAAGAAACGAGAAACCGTATTGTATAAACAACAAATAAAATTGCAACAAAGATAAATAAGCCAAATAAAATGACACAAAAAAAGGTAAAGGTTCGATACAGTTTTCTACAAAATATTTATCCCCAAAGTTGATTCAACTTTCGATATATGGCTTAACAGATAGCGCTGGCGCTCGAGGCGTATATCTATGTATGTATTCCAATTTCTCTTGAAGAAATGCAACGTATGCGATTAAGGCAGGCAAAAGGAGATCTTATCTCTGACATTTCATGCTGCCAATTGTCCAAAGGTGAAGATAAATCATGACATTGGTCACTAACCTGTAAACTCAGATGGTTGGAATGCGATATTTCAACTGAAAAGGAGCGAGAAGGCATGCTCAGTATTTATGTTTTCGTATGAGATCATCTCACAGAGAACACAAGACGTTGGGTAATGGAACTATGATGAATTTGATAGACTTATATAGCATTGTGGGTCTTGTTGATTTCTTTAGTTGTTTATTATTTTGTTCAATTTGTTTTAGATTTTTGTCACCAGCTTGGCACGCTTTCGCCATGCCACCAAAGCCGGCGTCAGATCCTTATCGGTGATGGCGGGCATACGTATCAGGGAGCTATAGACACCAATGTCAGCCACGGACATTTGAGAGCCACCGAAATATTGCTGCTTCTGCAGACGCTTCTCGAGCAGCCTGACCATGGCCACCTGAGATTTGTGGGTAGTGCAACGCAACAGTTGATAGCATATGTCCAGCACTAGATCAATCTCATTGCAAACGGGTGAGCCTTCATAGCGATATTCCGCTGGACCCACACGACCCAAGTAACGAATTATGTTAACTTCTCCGTAGATGGGAACGTACATGGTCGGTGAACTGATCATTTCAGTGTGCTCGCCTGTCAACGATGAGGATTACAATCAAATGGATTTTTATCATCGATTCACTTACAATTTTTCCATATTAAGGTAACATTAATCTTGGGCAATGATTCATTGATTGGCACCTTGGCTAGATTTTGTTCAAACTCTCGTGCCGCTGGTCCAATGTCTGCCATTGTGGAGTGTGTAAAGGTTTTTATGTCGATTGTATAGAGGTCGTGCCAGGCATTCTTCAGAGCCAACAGAGCGTAGGGTATGAAATTCGGATGACCATTGATGACAATATCCTCGAGTGGCACCTGGAAATAGAAGAAATCAAGAAGTAATTAGCTTTCATTAGATTTTGGTTTCACTCATAGCCTCACCTCTTTTAAGCCACCATTTTGATAGCCTGTCGTATGCTGGATTGTCTTGCCACATAAACCCAGACCGGCTCTTATTTTGCCCAACTGGGCCTTGAGATCTTCCAGTTGGAGCAACACCTTATCCTGGCGGGCCACCACTGCTGATGTATCCTTGCCATTGTTGGCCTGCAAGAAAAATAAGAAGGAAAGCAAACGATTATTCAAGACAACTTGGCGGCGTCCAGCAATGGATATCCCATTGGACGGCGACCCCAAGGACACATACACACACACACACACGCACAAGAGGACAGCAAGCAAACACACACAATATTTCATCATCATATTTCATGTTTTCCATTGTTGTTGTTTTTGTTAGTCGTATAATTGTTTATAAATAGAATTTGGTTTAGTTGTTGTTGTTTTTCTTGATTTAACCTTTAACAGTTGTTGAATTTGTCGGCCTAAAATGTCCAAGTCAAGTGCACATGTGGCGCTGCTGCTGCTGTAGCTCTTGCCGCTGCCGATCTGCTGCTGTGGGAGTGACTGGATCTTCTTAATTAACTATACAAACTTAAATTTACTATATATATATATATACACACACATATGTATATAATTGAATTGATTGATTCTTACAATGGAGCTGCTGCTGATGCCGGCACCGGTGCTGGGGCTGCCCGTCAGGCTCACATTCTTCAGATCATACATACAGGTTGGCAATTTTATTTCGAATTGAGGAAGTAAAGTTTTCAGCTCGTACATTTCGCTAACAAACTATATACATACATATATCCGTGGGAATAACTAAATAGTGTGGCCATAAACCTCCAAAGCACATGTGTTTTGTGTTCTGAATTCCACCAAACACCTTTTTTGCCGGGTGGTTGATGAATATGAAGGACACCTTGTTATATTTTAGATTTTGTTTTCGAAATTGATAAAGATGAAATATGAAACATAACAAAGGCAAATTTCCTAGAGGTTTTTAATATTTAATTAATAAAATTTAATTGAAACTTGCATGTAGATAACTGTCGCTAATTTTACATAACTATCGATATTATGGTGTACTCCCAATTCTTCTTTTTTGAAAAGTTATCGGAATTTGAAAAGCGAAACAAAATAAATTAGCAAATTCATTTTTTAATATTTTAAATTTATTCTTAATAATAGGTTCAAAGTATTATACAAAATAACCAAAACAAAATTTACGGTAGATCCTTGTACCTACATTATTAACTGTTTGATTATTTGAGTACTTTCTTAAGCTATTTTAGCTTTAGGTGGTAGCGGCTTATGTTTGGGCAGATGTTTTATTCTCCTATCCACAATATGTCTGAGACGACGATCCGGTTTTATGAGTTCACTCTCATCCATCGGCTCAATGACCTGGCCCTTGCGTGTTATTACAGCGGGACGCGTTAACATTCTGAAAGCCGTTTCCGGCACAAAGTTTCGACCAATTGGAGCCCGTATGCTAGCCTCATAATCAGCCAGCGATCTGAACGGGAATGGCACCGAGGAGACCAAATGTGAACGAGTATCTTTACTGCTTGTCTCATTGATGTATATATTATCCTTGTTCTCATCACGTCGCTTCTCCGGTACAGCAAGTTTCAGCAGGAGGCGTTTATTCCGGCGCTCCATAACCTCGGGGGATATGCCTGCGCCAGCCCATGAGCCCCAGCCTGGCATGGCCAATTGGAGCTCTGTGTTCTTCAGTTCTGAATCCTTTTCCTTGTCCTTATTAAAATCTGCTATAATATCATCATCTTCGAAGGCCTCAGTTAGAGTAAGTTGACGTTCTGCATTAGTATTATCTTCTTCGTCAAAATCAGCTTCTAGTTCTCCATCTCCCAGGGCATCGTTTAGTCGGCCTCGCGATGCTTGTGTCCAATTCAATGTTGTCACTTTCGTGGGATCTATTGAGTCAATAACGGTAGAGGATTTCTCTACCATTTCAGCCTCTTCTGATACATTGGACGTTGGATTTATTACATCAGTTTTCGTTTCTATATCTTCACTATTGAGAGGCTCATCAATTTCGATGCGTTGTTTGGTATTTTTGAATGTCAAATCCTTAAGATTTTTTAATGCATCCTTCTTTTTCTTCAATTGCTTGCCCTTTGCTGGCGTTTCCTTGAGTTTGTCTGCTTGCTTTCTTAGTTTTTCTAGTTTTTTGCCAACTTTTTCTTTCAATATGTCTCCATGCTGTTCGAAAATCTCCTCCAGGGTGGCATCTTTACTTAACTTCTCCACCTTCCACCCATTTTGTACAGTTACTTTAGCTTTTTTGACCTTCTTTAGAGCGCTTTTCTTTGCGTCGGGAGTAGTTTTGGCACTTTTTTCTTTCTCCTTAGTTTCTTTAAGTTTCTGGACATCTTCACGATGTTGTGCTAGTAATTTGTCAGTTTCATTTCGTTCAGTCCAGTATTTCCGCCAATTTGGATCATCGTTTTGTTCTTCATTTGTGTTGGTCTTGCCTTTTGACTTGACTTTGGTCCAGGGATTAAATGGATCATTATCCAAAGGTTGGTCTTCCTCGTCCACTTTCAATGTATTTGAATCCTGATCCTCTTCACTTTCGGACTCGTGTTGCTTTTGCGTTAATTGACGGCTTACCGCCAACTGTTCGGCTAGATCCTTACGTACCTCTCTGTCATATTTGGCCCGCACTTGCAAATTCTTGGCCCAAGTGCCAGTGTTCTTATGTCGCAGGCTGGCTCTTTCCTTCACTCGACTTTTTTTCCAAAGCCTCGAGTTTCTCGAGAGCCGCTTCTGGATTGGTCTTTTGCAGCAATTCAAATTCTTTAATCTGTTCCAGCATTTTCTGACGTTTTTGCAGTTTATGATACTTTTTGGATTTAATCTTTTTCTGCATTCTCGCCTTGGCAGATTTTTGGGATTCACGCATCTTTAGATAGGCCAACTCCTTGCGGCGTGCAAATAGCTCATCTTTTGTCAACTTCTTCTCTAACAAGGCACTCTCCTGCTGGGCCAGTAACTTATCGTCAGTCATATCACCAATTTGCTTTTTCTTAATTCACGAAGTCTCTGATTACTTTCTTCGAGCTCCTTGGCCAGATCCGATTTAATGCTGGTCTTAAGAGGCTTGGCATGGGCAGAGGTGTTTACGTAGATGGTTTCCGAGGGTATGGGAAATATCTGAAACAAATTGGTTGTCAATAAAAATTGTTGAAGTATTTAACAAATGGTTACCTGTGTTTCTGCTGAACGCTGTTTGGATACCACAGCATCCCAACGACCAAGTTTCTTGCTGACTCCTTCATAGCCAATTGTTCGTTTTATGCGATCCGCTGCTGGCTTCTCCAATGGTTTCTGCAGCACTTTCTTAGTGCTTTGGACATTCTTTAGCTTTTTCCCTGTTTCCAAATGCTTGGATGAGGTTCGAAGGATCTGGACTAGGTCATTGAGGCCCACAGCCCGTGGCTCATCAACATTTGCCGACGACGACGCGTTTGATGACTTGACCAACTGGAACTCATCCTGTACTGGTTGGCGTTCATCACGTGTGGAACGCTGTATATGCTGGACGTTGCCGCGACTACTGATAGCCTGCAGTAGCTTCTTATGTGACTGCGGATTGTAGTGCTCTTCATCGTCACTCATGTTGTTGCAGTTCAAAATTTAACAAATTTTACTCAGTTAAACCACGCGGTGTACCCAACAGCTGACAAGTGCAGCTTAAGAAGAAAAGTGATAGGTTCTCAGGGAAATAATCGAATTTTTCAGCGTTCTTTACAACACTGGTAATTTGCTCCCACCAAATTTCGTAACACTATCCACCACTGCCGTTTTGTTTGTTTCATTGTCCGGCGTTGTTTTCTTTTATTTTTTGTTAAATAATATTTAAAGAATTGGCATAATAATATGGCCGATACTAAATCCGGTCGCTATGCCAATTCCAATGCAAGCAGTGGCCCCAGTGGCAGCAGTGCTAGTACTCCCACCAATATTTCACAATTGGTCCAGGGACCGGCTAATTTGGAATGCAAGGACTTTCAGGAATATCTGCGGACACGGCAGACGCCGGAAACGCTGGAGAAACTCTACACTTATCCGCCTATATGCCTGGCCGTGTATCGAGATTTGCCGGAAATAGCCCGCCAGTTCATTATACGCATTCTGTTTGTAGATCAACCTGTACCGCAGGCGGTAGTCAGCTCTTGGGGAGCGCAAAGATGTGCCAAGTAAGTGGACATTGTTCCATCCGTTAAAGAGAGAGAGAGAGAGTGTCTATTAATGATATTTATTACAGAGAACAGCAGGAAGCCACCAGTTGTTTAACATCCCTAAATGTATGGCGAGTAACGGCCATACCTGGTGGATTGGCTGCTTGGGAATTGTCGCCTACGTTTAAAAAGAGCGTAAGGCATATACTTTTAGGCGGTGGCAAGCCCTGGCCAATGACAAATACACTGGAAAAAGACTCAAAACCGCGAGACATCGCCTTCCTGGACTCATATGCGATGTCACGATGGCGTTGTGTACTTCATTACATGGTAGGCACTGGCAATCGCAATGGCACAGATGCGGAAGCCATTAGTCCAGATGCTGTGCGAATTCTTCTGCATGCCAATCTGATGAAGCGTGATGAACGCGATGGCATAACGATAACCCGGCAAGGATTCCAGTTTCTATTGCTGGACACGAGGGCGCAAGTGTGGCATTTTATGATGCAATACCTGGATACGTGTGAGGAACGTGGCATATCCCTACCCGAATGCCTGTCGATGTTATTCCAATTGAGTTTCTCTACACTGGGCAGGGACTACAGCTCGGAAGGAATGAGCAATCAAATGTTGGCATTTCTACAACATTTACGGGAATTCGGTTTGGTTTTTCAAAGGAAACGCAAAGAGGGACGCTTCTATCCCACACGTTTGGCTTTGAATGTAACCAGCAAAGAGTCGGCGGATGCTGCCGCTGTTACTATGTCAGCATCGGAGGAAGAGGAGCGTATGCAGGATCGTGGCTATATAGTGGTAGAGACAAATTATCGTGTCTATGCCTATACGGACTCGCCACTGCAAGTGGCTGTTCTTGGGCTCTTCACCGAGCTGTTATATCGGTTTCCCAATTTGGTTGTTGGCGTTCTCACCCGAGATTCCGTGCGCCAGGCTTTAAGAGGAGGCATTACGGCTGAACAAATTATCTCCTATCTCGAGCAATATGCTCATCCGAATATGAAACTTGTAGAATCAGCCATCAACTCTAAATCCTGCCTTCCACCCACAGTTGTAGATCAAATCAAGTTGTGGGAGATGGAACGTAATCGTTTCACTTATACCGAGGGTGTAGTCTATAATCAATTTCTATCGACCAACGATTTCGTCACTCTACGGGATTATGCTCAATCCATTCATGTTTTGGTTTGGCAAAATGAGAAAACACGTACTATGGTGGTCCAGAAGAATGGACACGATGACGTTAAGCGCTATTGGAAAAAGTATTCCAAAAGCGGTGGCTGAACAAGAGTTGTGTGCTAAGGTTAGAGGGATATTCTAATTTGCTTACTTCGAGAAGAATAAAAGTGGTCGGTCCACGGTCGGTCGGGGTTGTGGGATCTAGTTATCCGTAGGATTTCAAATATAGTTATAAATTAAAATTTTTTAAAATGTCTTTATTTTAATACAAAAAGGATTGTGAAAAAGAGCGAGATGGCCTATACTTTTGCGCTTGCGTGCAAGTAAAATAACCATATCGAACTCATTGTACATTATTTCCAGCTGAGCGATACATATTTACGTTGATTTCTTGTTCTTAATTTCGGCAAATCGACGACGCTCGTTAGCACGGAACTCCTGACGTACAGCCCGGGATTGTCCTTTCAGGGAACGAACAATCAACTTGTCTTCACAATTCTGTAACGGTTTATAGGTTCCTACATCTGGCTCCAAGTCCCAGTCTTCCTCACACTCAGCCTTTACTTGAGGTACAGTACACGCCCCTTTTAAGGTTGGCTTTGGTTCTTCCATGTTGGCATTCCTCCAATTAGGATCAGTGCTTGTACACTCGTTCTTGATATGATCCTTTGGAGAAAAAGATTATAAATAGTAACGGCAGACTACACGTGTGTAATAGTCCTTTTTTTTACCAGTAATTTCCCAGCAGGTACGCTATGTTCATCATCAAATGGACATATAACAATCTTTTTCTTTTCTTGCGGGGTGAGCGCTCGGTTGCAGCGTACCAGATGCGTTACCAGGCGTCCACGCAGGGTTCGATGGCTTTTATTTATAGGACAAGTTACCAAATCGTTGAAAGACATATTTTTCTGTCCAGTTTCGTCGGCGACCAAATGAAAAGTGCTGATGCTTGAGAAAATTCCGAAGAAGAACAAGATGAGGAACTACCTAAATCTTGCAAAAAAAAAAAAAACCAAAAAACGATGGTCACACAAATCTTTCTAAAATACCGTTAAAAAAACAATATGTGGCAACACTGATCTTTATATCTCTTCCAAGGGGATTTAAATTCGGTTCTATCTTCAGAAGTTTTCAAATAATAAACAAAACCCTATAGGTACAAGGTATTCTGTTTTGATTTCTGTGAATATATAACAACGCTTTTGCATTTCTATTATGAAATTGGTCCATATATTAATAACATAATGATTAATAGCTTCTAGAAGGACTAAATAGGCATAATCCGCGAATCAATCGACCAAGAAATGCCCCATGTTAGCTTTACTTCAAATTTTGCTTGACAAATAATCAGTCAGATTAGAAATTAGATAATAAATTTATAAAGGAATACAATTTCTATCCCAATTTGGTCTTGGTAAGATCAAATAAGAAGTAAATCAATTTTCATAATATACATTTTTTGAACGGATTGGTCTAAGCTCTAGTAACAACAAGATGAGAATAACTTCTGTGTGTATTCAACAATTGTATCCAATGTGTAAGCAGCTCCTATGATTCGTAACAACTTTCGCACCACGTGAGATAGAGACATTCCATCACATGGACCATATATATCCATTATTTATGTGGAAAACATTTACTATTTTATAGATATCAGATAAGAAAGACCATTAGCTTTTCACTGATCAATTGGGAGACAAACTGAGGGCACACACTTGAACTCTGTTTTGCAATGCAAAACTAAAACAAAAATAAAAAAAATAATTAACAATTGTTCATATTGAAAAATCAACTGTTCTTTATTTGTAAAGAAATGCGTTTCTTTTTCACTCCATTCGCACATTTTCTTGTATTTAAGTTTGTTGTTGTTTTTTTACACACTTTAAACGTTACGGTAAAAACGTCATATCGGTTTTGGGGCTAGTGTTTGGTGTTTACGCCGTCTCCATGGGTTGAGCAGCCGTCTCCTCGGTGTACTTGCCCTTGTCCTTGCCCAATGCTGCCAAACGTCCCTTGCCGCGACGCTCCAGAATGGCCTTGCGATCCTTGTCCAGTTTCAGTTTAACAATCAAAACTTTGCTGGGATGGATGCCGACATAGACATTGGTGCCGTTGGCGTTTTCGCGCTGGATCTTCTCAACGTAGACAACAAACTTCTTGCGGTAGGCTTGGACAACTTTGCCCACCTGGTTGCCCTTGAAGTGGCCACGGATCACCTGGACCTCGTCGTCACGACGGATTGGCATCGAGCGCACATTGTACTTTTGACGCAGCTCCTTGGAGAGGGGTGCGGACATCAGGCGACGGCGGATGTGCGATGGAGCCTGGAAGTGACGCTTGCGGTTCTTCCTGCGCGACGATGAAACAAACTGATTCAATTTCATTTTGCTGGAGGGCTGGCTGCTATGTGGTTGTAAACAAAGATAGGAAAAGTACGTAAATCTTTAGTAATTTCTTCACAATCACTCTGCATAATATCACAATCAAGTAGAATATAGAATTCTTTTCTAGTTTCCATTGTTTATCTTAAATAATATGAACGGATGGCAAACTAAAAAAACGAATTTTATTTCAGAAACGCACCTACCGTCGTAAACACAACGAAAAGAAAGAAATTTGACAGCTAGAGCTGGGAAATCCTCGATGGAAATTAAAAAGTGCGATAAATCGATGGACATTTTTCGATGGCGATTGTTCAAAAAATTTTTTTATCGATTATCGATAAATGTTTGATGGCGCCACTTCAAGGAGGGTCGCAACTCGATCCAACATTCAACAAAAGTGTCGTGTCGAGCAAAAGAGTCGAACTCGAGCAAAAGAGTCAAACTCCGACCGTCGTGTCGAGCAATAGAGTCATACATCAAACAAAAGAGAACAAAGAGCGACAGCGACAGCAGATAAAGAGCAAAGACACAAATTTCTAGAGCTGGGAAATCCCATCGATGGCTCCCTCGATAGTATCGATGGTTTCATTTATCGATGGAAAAAGACCAAACCATCGATGACACCATTAATACACCGATGACACAGTCGATAGATCGACATTCCTTATCGCTTTTATTGAGTGGATCAATGGATTCTCATCTCTATGGTGGTACTGGTAATCGATATTTTAAAATTGTAATTTTCCACACTGGTTAAATTGTTAAAACTGCGCGGTCAATTCAGATTTCAAGTCTGTTGGGTTTGCGAGACTGGTTGGTGTAAAGCTTTCCAAATCCTGGTGAGTTTGCGGGATTGGGTGGTGAAAAGCTTTTTAAATCATTTACGTGCTCCTCCTCTTCCAAACTGATCTCTACCAGATGTCTGACTGGAGTCTAATTGGAAATTTCAGTCGTGTTTTTGCAGCCAACTGTTGCGTTAGTTTTGTCCAGTTATTCTAATTTGCTTTAATTGAATTTGCCATATTCAACATGATGAACAGCCTGAAAAAATTGCCCATGCGCATGGTAAGTAACTGTCAAGAGATTTGAAAAATCTGCTCCCCTTAGAAAGTGCATTATAGTTTGATTTATATTAATTTCCTAAACTATCTTTTGTGTTTTTGTGGTTTTATTTTTTGGCTAGGTGGCCAATGCTGCACGTCAGCAAAGTGCGGCTATGTCCTCGGCAACAGGTTTGCCACCACCGTTGACATATCTCACCGACGATGAGAAGATGATGAAGGAGACGGGTGAGTTGTAGTCATAGTTGTTGTTGTTCCTGCTTATTGCAGTTGCTCTAAATACAGTTGGACTTGGCAATTGTAATTGTAATTTCTGATAAGGCTTATTAGATTTTGAATATTATTTTTGTTGTCGCAGATATTTCTCAGTTTCTTTCAGTTGATGTTACGCAATGATTGTTTTTCCTCTTTTAGCATTTTATTATTATGGGTAATAATTAAGTTCAATAGTTGAGGTTTTTATTTCTGTTTTCTGCCATCTTTTATTGTTGTTTTTGTAGGTAAATGCAATTAACTTTTTTCTTTAGTGATTATTTTTTTACTTCTTTTGACATTTTGCTTTTTTGCTATTTTGCTGATAAATCAGTTTTTTGTGTGGGAACTTGGAGAGGTGGAGACCAAGTTGGTCGGTTGGAAGAGGAAAGGGGAGCGGCTGGTTTTATATAGATAAGCACACTAGTTTTTTTTTTTTCTGTTTTTTTTTTTTAATGTGTTTAGATAGTGAACACAAAATATGTAATATACCTGCCTGACTAGTTGTCAGGTCAAATGAAATAAAAAGGATTTGGTATTCCATTAAGAATTTCCTTAAAATTTGTCTATATGCTATATAAATATATATGTATGTATGTGTGTGTGTGGATGTTTTCTTCACATCTTTCACTTTTATTTTTCCTCTCTGCATTTTTGCCAGCTTTGCATATTTGTGCTGGTTGGAGAATCGGCAATTGAATCAATTTAGTTAATGAACAAAAATTATATAATTCATCATGAAAAGGAAATCAAAATGGAAAAACAAAACTGAATCCTTAGATGAGATCATCAAAATGTTGTCGTTTGGATATTTCAAAAGGATTTAGGTTTATGTAATATAAGTAATTACATACGTAGTTAATCTACATATTTCGATTTCTAGAATAAGGATGTTAGCCTTTGACCCCAAACAGCAGATTAGTAGATTGCCTAGATTGTATATACGTATATGTAGATGCTATATAGCACATATATTTCTTTCTCTTATAACAAAATCCTTTTAATGCAGAAAAATAACATTTTACTGGACTTGTAGAAATGTTAGCCTTGAAGATAGTTATATATATTATTAAGTATATACATACATATGTAGCTTTAAGTCCTTTAATTCCTTTTTATTTCCATTTTTATATCTAATCGATAAGAACAGAAGCTTATTTAATATTAAATACAAATGTTCTTTGTTACATGTTTCTATTAATTTACACAAACGATAAAACTATAGAAAGTTGTAGATAAAAAAAAAATTAACACGTCATAAGCTTCAACATGCTCACGACTAAAGTTTCCATATTAATCTGAGTCGTATTTATGTAAGGCTAAAGGATGGAAGGACCTCTGTGTGCTTTCTTTTTTGGACTAAAACAGTTTGCTTATTTGGGTAGGTTCAAGTTCAAGGTCTGAGCTTATCAATAAATATTTTGCCTTTATAGAGTATTCAGGTAAGCTCGCCACTTGGTTAGAATTAGGCAAGAGAGCGATAGTGGTTGATGATGGCGAGGGGTGGGTGGGGTTGGGGTGGGTTTTTTGCTGTGGGGGAAGTTCCTCGAACAACACTCGTCTGGTAGCTTTTAGCTTTAGCTTCAGCTTTTGCCTACGCCTTTGCCTCATCTTCGTTGGTCTTGATCGCTAAGAGACCGACCATTTCCATTCCAAATGTGAAACACAGCGAGTTCGAAGCGTGGTGTCTGCCTCTGCCGTGTTTTGCCCGCCCGCCGTCGGTGTGGGGGTGGCAAGAGCGCGGGGGAGTGTATGGAGGAGATGCTTGATATAGGAAATATTACTCTTGGAAACGATTTTTAGAGGTGTGTGTGTGTGTGTGTGTGAGTGAGAGTGTGGTGTGTCTTCTTCTTGTGTTGTGTCGTGTGTTCACAAGTCAAGTCAGCTGTGAATTTAAATTTAACATTGTGAATTCCACAGCGTTACACTTGTGATAGAGCAAATTTAAATAGGCAACTGTGCCACGCCCCCGCTCAAATGTGCACACTGTTCTAGTGTGTGCGACCGGGCAATGGGTGTGTGTGGTTCTTGGTTGTGTACTTCCCTAGAGAGTTGAATTAGTTGATTAATATGTATATATACAACTGATTCTTAGTTGGAAAGTTGACATTATCTTTTTTTCCACCTGATTTTTTGTCCCCGCTTAATTGAATTCCATATTGGGCCTTATCAATCTTAATATTCTTCATCGTATATGCATAAGCTTATATAAACATTCATGAAATGTATATATATATTGTTTATGGTCTGATTGCTGTTACGTAAGCTGAGCTGCATGCAAAGTGGGTAAGTGCATGAGTTAAAAACGGGTTTTCTGTCTTACTTGATCGGCATTCGAATGCAAAGTTCATCATAAAACTGACAGCATACCTTTAGGAGCAATGAGAACCTCAAGTAATAAGTACAGTTGCCTTGTGAATTTATAGTCAGAAAACAGAAAAATACAATGTGCTCGAGAATTAGCTAACCTAAAAGCAAATACAAGGTACAGTTGCCTCTAGAATTCTAGTTATTAACAAAATTTCATTTAAATAAAGCAAACTAGAAAATTCATTAGTTTGAGAGAATAGTAAACAAAGCAAAGGTCCTGCCAGGACCTCCAGCACAGCTGTTTCAATTGCTATAAAACTGGCCGAACTTGTCTATCTATGGCATATGGCAAAAGTAAATTATTAATTATATATACACACTTGATCAATTATTCAAATTTTTCCCATAATACGCGACAATAGTAGAAAACAAAACATTCGCAAAACGTCGAGATGGTTAGACACAGTGGGAGACGAGGTGAGGCAAGGCCAAAGGGTGGCCAATTTTGTGGGTGTGTGCCAGTTGTTGGCTTTCCGAGCACAACAAGAAGGAAAATAAAGAATAATGCTTAAAAAAGATCAATAATAAATACATACATAACTATATATATATGCCTCTATGTTCATATACATATATACATATATGTATGTATGATGTATATCTGAGAGGGGGGCAGAGAGCTTCCCATGGTAGTAGTGAGTGGAGAGATTGGAAGGGAGAGCAACACGCGATCGCGAGAACAAACGTTTTTCTGCTGATAAAGTAGACACACACGCGCACACACACACACACGCACACACACACACAAATATACATATATATCGAACTTATGTATAGGTATATATACCTCAACTTATACAAATAAATGGCCGGCAAACACAGCAGGCCCCCCAAAGAACTCCTACAAGAACTTGCGGAAGGGGAACCAGTTTGATTAACGACGTTTTTTAAGCAACCATGCCCTCAAAAGCTCCATGAAGTCCGATCGTATCTGGAGAAAGCTTTCGTTCCACATTATAAAGCTTTGCCTAATGATCAATATCACTTTTTTTCGTTTGCATTTCAAATGTATCTTATTCATTAGGTTTCAACGATGCTTCCTTTGCGTGTGGATCCTTTTTGCATGCATCCTTTTATATTTGTTCACCCATAAATCCTTTAGGTATCGTTCGTTTGCTCATAGATCCTTTTAGATGAAAAAAAGCCTCTTTGACATCTTCCTTTTTTATTTACTGCTTAGGTATCCTTCTTTATGTATTATATTTTTGTATTCCTTTTTTCAGTTGCCAAATTGGCTCAGGATCAAATCCAGCCCTTGGTCAAGAAAATGGACTTTGAGCACAAATTCGATCCATCCGTGGTGAAGGCCGTTTTCGAAAATGGCCTGATGGGCATCGAAATCGATACAGAGCTGGGCGGCAGCGGTTGCAATTTCATGACCAACATCATTGTCGTCGAGGAGCTATCGAAAATTGATCCTGCCGTTGCTGCCTTTGTCGATATCCATAATACACTGGTCAATTCGTTGATGATCAAATTCGGTAATGCCGAGCAGAAGGCAAAATATTTGCCCAAACTGGCCCAAGAGTATGCCGGTAGCTTTGCCCTCACTGAACCCGGAGCAGGCTCTGATGCCTTCTCCCTGAAGACTGTTGCCAAAAAAGATGGCTCTCATTATGTGATTAATGGTACAAAAATGTGGATTTCCAATTCGGATGTGGCTGGTGTATTCTTGGTCTTTGCCAATGCCAAGCCAGAGGATGTAAGTACAATAAAGATTGCTTATCAATTATAATTGGACGATTCGATGATAAGAATAATTTATTTTAATTAATGTTTATGCTCATTCTCTCTCTCTCTCTCTCTGTAGGGCTATCGGGGTATTACCACATTCATTGTGGATCGCGAGACACCTGGATTAATTGTGAACAAACCAGAGGATAAGTTGGGCATTCGCGCCTCTGGCACCTGCATGCTTACCTTTGACAATGTCCGTGTGCCCGAGGAGAATATTCTGGGTACTTTCGGTCATGGCTACAAATATGCAGCTGGTTTCCTCAATGAGGGACGCATTGGCATTGGTGCTCAGATGGTTGGCCTGGCCCAGGGTACCTTCGATGCCACTATCCCCTATCTGTTGGAGCGCAAGCAATTCGGTGAAGCCATCTACAATTTCCAATCGATGCAACATCAAATTGCCACCATTGCTACAGAGATTGAGGCTGCCCGTTTGTTGACCTACAATGCGGCTCGTCTGCAGGAGCAGGGTGCACCATTCCTTAAGGAGGCGGCCATGGCCAAATTCTATGCCAGTGAAGTGGCCCAGCGTGCCGCCATCAAGTGCATCGATTGGATGGGCGGTGTTGGCTTCACTCGCGATTTCCCACAGGAGAAGTACTATCGTGATGCCAAAATTGGAGCCATCTATGAGGGTACAACCAACATGCAATTGAGCACCATTGCCAAGTGCATTAAGAAGGAATACTCTGGTTAGAAACCGATCGATCAAACGATCAGCAGTCGTTATCAGATGAAGGAGAGTTTAAGATTTTTGTTTAAGAATTTTACTGCAAGCTGAGATATCGTACATCAGATACGTCAAGTGCATTTAAGTGTTGGAATCGAATTTGATCATCGATCAATCGATTCTTTCCAATGTTATCTGTATAGCCATTTTACTATAAAGCAATTCTTTCTGTTATATAAATATATATATATATTGTATCAAATACAAAGAAAACAAGAAAAACAATTTACTTTATATTCCACAACAAAAACTCGAATTCAATTCATTTATTCAAGGATTGGCAGCGGCAGTGAAGGCAGCCAATAAAACATTGATAACCGTTATCATAAAAATGCCCATTACCAAAAACTCATTGGTCCTGGCACAATGTCGACTTCGATTACGTTGCTGGCGTCTCTGTTAAGATCGTTAGATCAATTAGATTAGGTAGATTAGGCCTCTAATACGTTGCATTTACCTTAAAGATGAGCATTGTCCCAACAATTAATTGTAGTACCAAGGACATTACCACCAGAGTTAAACTAAAATAGAAGGTGCTTGCGTCATGAGTGTAGGTAATCAGGAAACGCAATTGATTGGCATTAGCCGAGAGTAGAGCAATATCCATAAGGCCTAAATAATTGAATAAATGTATCACATAACAAATTTTTAAATGTGGAGGAGTGGATCAAATGTGAATCGTTCGTCCAGTTGTCCAGTTCATATACACGCTCACCTTCAGCTGTATTTTTATTTGCCGCATAATTGTGGTCATCGGTTAGATCGCTATCACTTTGATTGATGGACCCAATTTGATTGACTTTCGATTGATTAGTCGTTTGTTGTTCGCCTACAATCACATCAATTGCAGCCTTTTCTCATTTCGTTTATCCATGGTCGTAACGTTGCAGCATTTTACTGGAAGCGCCTTTGTGCAAATGTCTTCGGACTCTTCCTCATCCTGAATGGATACAAACACATCCTTGTCATCGTTTTTGCTGGAGTTGAATTTCATTTGGCTAGCCACTTTCTCTTCCATTACCATGACAATATTTTCAGCAGGCTCCTTTCCGTTTCTTTCATCGTTCGGAGTAACACGACGAAATTCTCCTAATGAGGCGGCAACATAAACTTCTTCAAATACTTCCTCATCCTCATGGGTGGATACAAACTCCTTGTTGCTGGCCATTGTGAGTATTATTTGAGTTCTGTTTATTTTTTACTTGTCACTTGGTGCTTAGACAATGCAAAAATAATATTAAAGCTTTTACATATTCTGTAAACATTCAAAACTTGTGCGGTTTTGGACTTTTTGCGGTAAGTTGATAAGGTATAAAGTTTATTCATATACTAAATACATATTTTTATGTCCATACATACATTTCAGATGACACTGACCCTTTCATAGAATTTGTACACACAAATTTGGGTCACCACCCCTCAAAAAAAACAAAAACCAAAAAAAAGGGGCAAACTCACATAAAGTAAAATTGAATTTGTGCCTTGAGTTTGCTTTACAATTGGGGTTTATTTTGCTCACTTTTTTCACTTCCTTTTTAATTTCGTTCGAAAATTCACTTGAATTAATCACTTTTATTTAGAACAGGTTGAAATCTTTGGTTCAGTTTTCTTTGCGAAGGCAACCAAAAATTTAAATCCTAAAAGCAGGCCACACATTTTTACTTTTCACTTTGGGATAAATTCCATTCTCGATTCGATATCAACTATCAGTTTATCACTTCTCTTCTCTAAAGTAACGATCCACAGAACAAAATATTCAATAACTTTCATTTTATTTTACATAATTAAACGATTGCTTATTGAACTTGCATTATTTTTTAACACATAATCAGGTTTGCAAATAAAGACAACCCAAGTTGGATATTTGGCCAAAATCTTAAACTTTTTGATCCACGGTGGAAATGCGAAACACAATATACTTATACATAAATAACATAAAACCCCCCTTATATGTACATATACGATGATAGTGCCTCTTCATCGTATTACACCCATTTACGCTCACGCAGCAGTTTTCATTTTTTAGTTCCCTGCTTTAAATTTAACCTCAATTAGGCTATAATTATAGCCTCAATCTTAAATTATTAATGAGCAAATCATGGGGGTAACCTTTTGGGAAGACCGTACATATTGATTCCTTAGCACAGCAAAAATTTGTGTTGTATTCCAAACTGTTTCGATACTCTTTGTCATGTTATTGAAGGGGTTTTCTCCCCATTTTGTGGGTATTTTTTTTTAACTCAACCAAACAGATGTCAAAAAGGACACAACACATGTTTCTGAAAATTGTTTGTTTGTTTGACAGCATGGAGTTAAATATATAAGAGGGTTGGACAAAAAGTTTTCACACTCAAAAGATACAAAGATACATATTAAATGGAATTTTTGTCATTTTTGATGAAATTTTCTGTTAAACTAGAGAGAAAAGTTATCCAAATATTTATATCTTTTAAGAGTTTTAGATTCTTATTCGAAATTCAGAAGAAAGTTACATGTATTATATACTAAAATCAATGGCAAATATACTGAATCCATAGTGTTGGTTTATAGCATACTTTTGGGGGCTTTATTTAAAAAGTATTCTTATTTCTACTTGTGTTTCAAAACTTTTTAAACCATCCAGGTCTCAAATGCGTCACAACGAGGAGGTTTAAGCCCCTGCACCATCCCCACCCAATTGCGATACACAAAGGTAAAGAAACCAAGTACCAGACACGAGAACAGTTGCAGGTTAGTCAGAGGCCCTATGTACACTCCATCCTCAGGCCACCGACCAGACGCCTACAAGGCTTCCCCCACACTCAGTCACCCTCGCATTCTCTCTCTTTCTATCTCTCGTTCTGTCCCTCTTTATGGTTGTTCTTTCTCTTCTGGTTTTAGCCAACGCACGTGGTTATTGTTTGCCATTTTTAGCCGCTTTGAACCACGTTTTTTGTTTTGACTGGAGCAAACTCTCAGTAAATATTCTCTCTTTCTCCCATTCTCTCTTTCGCTCCCACTCTCTCTCTTTCGCTCACTCAATGTTTGTGCATTTCCATCTCTTTCAGCCGCATTCATTCATGCAATCGGAGAGTAAGAATCGGCTGCGATGTGTACACGACGCATGCCCGGCTTGATAGACCTTAAAAACTGGCCTTAACTGAAAAGTCAGTTTCTGTTTCAGTTTGAGTTTAAGTCTCAGTTCTGTTCTGTCGCTCGATGCGTTTAGCAAACCTTTTCGGTTATTTGGTTTTGTTTCCTTCCTTCAAAGCGGTTACACAAACAAGGAATCTTTGTAAATGCCGCATGGTTGAAAATAATTTCATTGATTTTCCCCCTTTCAATAACGAAAGTTTATTTTTCCCAACAAACAAACAAATAATAACAAAAAAACATACAAAACTTAGTAATAAAAAAACCAACAAAAAGATATCCTATGCGTTTCATTCGTTTCAACAACTAGCCAAATAAAAAATCAAATAAAAAATACTTGAAACAACAACGTCTGGGGTAAGTTCACTTAACTCTCTGTCTCTCTTTCTCTCTTCCTCCCACTCGACTACACGTGAGTAAAGACAAATAAAAAAAATCAATGATAAAGCAAACAATATTTGCCATAAATTGGCTAACAAGCGCCTTGACCCGAACTACAAACAAAAGACTTCAAAACTAAAAAAATAAATGAAAAAGAATAACATAAAGAGAACAAAAAAAGTCACCTCTCTGACCCGGTACTTAGAAAATCAATGGTTACCTATATATCTTAGTTATATAATGCAGTCAAGCCGAAATTGGGTTTGAGTTAAAAAAAACATTTTTCTTCTTTTTTTGTCTCTTGTTTTTGTGTTTTTTTGCGGTCAGATCCCGGCATGGCATAAAAGTACTTATAATCATCTTATGGTTGGCAAGAAGACCCCGTCCGGCCATCTGTCTGGCTGTCTGGCTGTCCATCCGTCCGTCTGGGGTGCAAAGTCTTAATTCCTACTCGCACTGATAAAGTAAAAGATTTGCTGTTCTGTTCTGTTTTTCGTTATTATTGCTTTTTGCCGCCTACTTATCAGTGAACAGAAAAAGCAACAAAATGCGCTTTTACTAAACTTCTTGTGCATGAGAAAGAAGTGGGTCGTTTTCTTAGACAGAAGCTATGAAGCTGCCGAGGGCCAAACAGATAGTTGGCAATAGGAATCCCCACCCCCTTCAAAACGTCGTAAAGAATTACAACACTCTGTAAAAGAGAGTTTTTTTGTTTCCATTTTGTTTTTTGTGAAAGTGAAAACTGGAATTACGAAAAAGAAAGAAGGAAGAAACAAACGTTGCCCCTACAACAGAGGAGAGTTAAGAACCAGTTTGTGATTGATTTTTGATTATCGAATTCCAAGTTACCCTAACTATTAAGAGAAGTTGAAGGATTTCCTGTTAAGTTCGTGATGGTTTTGCGTGTTGTGTGTTTTCTATGCATCTAATCTACGAATATTTCACCTATTGTTCGAAATCGGTTAATGTTGTATGCGAGGAGTGTGGAGTGGAAAATTATGGTCAAAATTTTTGCATAAGACTTACCAGATTGACATTAAATTTCATAAACTTCTCGATCTGAAGGTCGATCAATCAAACTTCGAAATCTGAAAAGAACATTTTTTACAAGCTTAGAGAGATTTATTTCAATTCAGTGGCAAATCTAGGGATGCCCGCTAAAGTATGCAATGTGCAGTCAAAAAAATCCCTCAATTGAACCTACTAAAACCTTTCATAAAGGGAAGGCCAAATAACCCTTTTAAACTTTAATAAAAAAAGAAACAAACGTTCATGAATAATTATTTAGACCTTCGATAAATGAATTCTTCGATTGTTCATTCCATACTTTAAGGGGCAAATTTGCTTTTGTTTAGATTGAAACCAGTATTAAATACTTTTTAGATAAAGAGAACGATATTATATAGAGATATTTCACTATTATTCTTATTAGGGCCTTTAAATTTTCCAGTCTACTTGCTAAAAATGAATTTTTCGAATACCCATTGCATATTTCAAGGGGCAAACTTTGTTTGGATTAAAAACTATTATTAAATACTTTTTAGACTCGAAACATAAGTAATATTATAATTATATATATATGTATATTTCATTAGGTCTCTCAAGTTTCTCATTCTTTTCGTCTGTTACAAACAGTTGGTCAATTTTAATATGCACTTCCACCTCCGAATAACTACAGGGTATTGAGAATTGTATAAACTGCATTTAGAATGCTAAACACATTATTCAAACAACTCGTACACAGTCTGAGAAGTTCTCAACTATGCGCTTTTATATAAACAACATATTTACAATAAATCAGATGGATCAGAATGTTTCTCTGTGCCATATATGGTTAGTGTAATTGTTGGGAAAATCTATGCATAAATTGATTGAAACAAGTTTGTTTCTACGATTCCTGGTTTGCCGGAAAACCCATTAAAACTTGGCAAATGCAATTAATGTAGAAAACGTAAACACGTTTCGCTAAAGAATGCAGTTAAAACTTGATTCGCAGTGAGATTTAGTATAAAGGAAATAAAATGCACGACTTTCGTTTATGTTAATGGAATTGCAAGTGCTTTTTTTTGTATTTTTATGTAGAGCATCTAACCTTCATCATGACCCATTTATAAAGCAAAGTACCAAGTGCCATATGTATATATATATATATATGATTATATCAGTTGCATTTCAGTCTACATTCTGCCTGATAAGACGGTACATATTTCACATTTAGTCGGGACTAAAAAAAACAAACATTCGAGATAAAGTCAAAAGTTGCTTCAGTTTGTTGTCGATTATGGTTGAATATAAACATTTCGTATGTGAGAAGGAGATTTGCTTTCATCTCTGCCATTTGAAAGCAAAAGCAATGTGAACTTTGATATTTCAAAATAGAAACTCAATTTGCCTAATCATCTCGAACTGAGCGCATTTTAATTGTTATCACTTGACCCAATGTGGCAATTATCGATCTATATTTATTGATAAACTCTTTAATTATCCGTAAAATTGTTGTGTGGTTTTGGTGGTTGATTTTTCTATTTTTTGTTACTTTTTTGTTTGTGGTTCCACTTCATTGCCAGCGGTCAATCCCGCCCCCCAAAGACTTGAATGTAAAGTTTCCCATTAAATATATCATGATGCCTATTATTAATATATATGTATAATATATATTTAACTGACGTATGCACATTTCATTGATTTTAAACTGTGTCTGTTTTTTTGTACCATTGCAGGCAAACTGTTTGTGGGCAATCATTAAGCTAAACACGTAATTCTTATTCACTCAGGTAGCAAAAGAATAACCCTAATAACAACTACAACTACAAAAACAACATAAATAAACAACATATAATGACGCCAGAGAAATCGGTTTTAGCCTATGTCAATCATTTGATAGTCAGCAATTTTTCATATTTCTGTAAGTATATAAAAAAAACAAACACACACACACACACACACACACGAATCAAATGAATTCCATTAATGCAGTCAACACTAAGCAACAAAATATGGCAACTCATTATTATATATATTCTTCTCACAAGTCCTATTTATATATTTCCTTACCCATGACCATTAATTTTAAATTCAAAATTTAGAAAAATATTTATTTCTATTTTGTCAAATTTTCACAAATTTTTATGAAATTGATTCTTACAAAAAACATAAATATATACGATAAAATACGGATACAAAAACTTAAATGCCATACAATTTATGCCATGTCGAAGTTTGTATACCCTTTCAAGTTTCAGTGTTTCTCTTTAATTATCTAAAAACAAAAAACAAATTTCAAGGAGCATTTAACTTAAACCAGACTAATGCATTGAAATGAAATCTCATTTTATTGTTTGTTTATAACATCTGATTTTAATAAAATTACAGCGAATCGGGACAGTTGATCCTATCGAGCTACATGTATGTATGCATATATACTTCTTATATCATGTCCAATCCTTGTGAAATTCGGCACAAAATTTAAAAAGTTTATTGAACTCTCAAATATCAAATTTTATAAGATTCGCTTTAAAAAATAACGTACAAATAAATTGTATGAAAGACGACTTTATATAGTCATGATCGTTTAGATCAACGCAAACTCCACCTCAACAGTTGATGGTGAATTTATGCAGCTAGATCGTTTTATATAGCAGGCACTGTACATATACTTCGGATTCAGCTGAATCAGTTCACTATAG
This sequence comes from Drosophila equinoxialis, assembly GCA_018150345.1. Taxonomy (NCBI): domain Eukaryota; kingdom Metazoa; phylum Arthropoda; class Insecta; order Diptera; family Drosophilidae; genus Drosophila; species Drosophila equinoxialis. The sequence continues at coordinate 1,715,615 of JAECWI010000868.1, read as the reverse complement.
CTATATGATAGCTTCCATAGGAGCGATCTGTCGTTCTGTCTTTATTTTGTAAGCTGTATACAAACTTCGACTTGGCCCAGGCTGGTTTCATCGTGAATTCTATGGAGTCGAAGAACATTTGGCATTTCGTTTGAAAAATTTATTTGAAATACAAGATAAAGCATAAAGTTTACAAGTTCTGCTTGATTGAATCCTCTAAACACACATTTCAAGTTAAATTTGATTTGCGATTTTAATTGCATATTGTTGCAGGGGATGAAATTGATGGCTATCTTAACTATTTCGGTGGCACTTTGGGCACCTTGACCTTGACCAGTGTGGCGGCAAGTATTGCCTATTATTTTGCAACGCGACCACAACCTGAAAAACCGTTAGTGCCTCTGGAAAATCAATCACCATTATTGGAGGTAAGCTAAATCTAAATATGTAGGTATATATATATCAAAGTAAACACATGCTTTGATATTATCCACCGGTGTCTGGCATATCGTACATACATATACATTTATAGGTAAATATATATATAGCACACCACTACTTATGTCTATCAAGGAGGAACCATTCATTACATCATCGATTGGTTGGTTGGCTTGTTGAGGTAAACCAGGAGGCGGCACAGGCACAGGCATCATCGTGAAATCCCCTTTGATGTGCCAGCATGTGCACATGTCCACGTCCACGTTCACTATAGATATGTATATACTTATTCGAATAGATTTGTAGATATATATTCCCACATTGTGATAGAAAAAGGCGTAGGTACTTGTTTCTCTTTGTCGTCACATGATTTTTGTTTTCTTCTCACACTTTTGGGAGGTTTTCACCTTAATTTTCGTTGCTTTGTGTTTCTGTTTCATTTCTTAATGACGTGTCCGACCGCATTGATACAGTGGTGCCAAAACGTTTCAAACTCTCCACAAAATAAGAAGCAGAAGAACAAAATCCTATGCTCTAATTGCCGCCAACCATTGCGAATATGTGCCAAAAATGTGCAACAACTAAAACATTCTCACTCACTTGATGATAATTTATCAAATGTCGCCGGGCGGTTTGACCATAAATCTTCTCATGGCTCAATTGGTCGATCTCTCTCTGTTGGTCATGGTTTTTTTTCGGGTCTTTCCATTTGGCTTTGTTTTAAATTAGCATTGGATCAAAACTCAATTGGCTTCATTCAATTACATTTTATCCAATATGCAATTTGCAGTTTGAAATTTTGCCATTTGGAGGAATTTTTGTGCATAAAATTATTATTATTGTATTACGATTGTCGTAAACAAAAGAAACAAGTTTTTGGCATATTTATTTATTGACTCTTGGCCGACATTTTCTTTTCGTTTCGACATTTGTTACAATATTCAATTGTAAATAAACACATGCATTTTATTTGCCCCCATCCCCAGCGAAAAACAAAGAATGAAAACCGTAACGAAAAATCAAATTTTGTAACTCTCAAATCATGTAATTGAAATAAACTCAATTCTAATTTCAACTCATTTAGTTAGTTACTATGTATAACGAATCAATGTTAATGCACTTACTAAAGGCACTTGGCTTTAGACATTTTGTAATACACTTAAAAAAAAGTGTGAATAATCGAGAAACTAAATCATAAGCAAGTTTTGACTTGAGCTTTTAAAAATATACAAATTCGTATCCTTAATATTGTTGTAGATCATACACTTTCATTATGGATATATTCAGATTCATATTTATACTCATTCCTTTCATTGTATGCCTGACATTGATTCCAATTATATAAAAGTGCTTACTTAAAGTTTGTGTATTCAAAGTTTTTCAAAATGATATTAACATTAGGTTGGGTAACTGCTAACTGATAACTAATACAGCTGGATCTACCTCGACTTGTTGCAGCTGAGAAAACAAAAATGTTTTTAATACATTATGATTAGAAAACAAAGAAACACTTGTCGTGTTTGCTTAGTCGTTTCTATAGAAAGTCTGCTATTTAGTATATGTATTTATTGGCAATGTCTGGATCTCACAACGAATACATTTATTCTTGCCATAAGGGTTTTTTGTTCGCTCACCTTTTGCCGTCTCCTTGCAGTGTATCCTATGTACTTGTATGAAGTTTGGCACTTCCAGAGATTGCTTTCTAGTTTATATGGATTCTTAGTTTGTTTTAAATAAATAAACAGCTTTACAACATTTACTCATTACTCGTAAAATAGTTGTTGCATTTCATTTACACCTCAATTTGCTTTCATTAGCAAAAGTTGTTGCTGGTTTGGTTTGTCTATTTTTTTGTTGCTCGACTGTGTGCCAAATAAATGTTTTAAATATTTACCCGGCTGCAACGTTGCAGCGATTCGCATAGACAGGTTGTCCCTGTCTTGTCAAATTGTTTGACATTTCCTTATTGTTGTTGTTGTTTGTTCGCTTGTCTTGTTGTTTTTGCTGTTATTATAATATTGTTATTGTCATATTGCCATTATTTTGATTTTTATATAATCGTATATATTGCTGGCAAACCAGTTAAGAACCAAGTCAATCCATGTTTCTTCTCACTCTCACACTGGGGCGGCCAACTGCGCTTTTTATGTTTACCTAATGATAACTTGGCTATTTTTCAATCGATTTTTTTGAAATTTGGCATAGCGATAGTTATTAATTTCAGATATAAGTGTACTAAATTTAACACACACACATTAAATATTACATACAATCCAATGGATAATTTAGAAACAATTTCCCTAAGTTGTTTATTGTTATTATTCCTCTAAGAGTTTACAAAGCATATATTTAAATATTAACAAAAACTAATCGAACAAAATAAAAGTAAAAAATTGATTATATTAAAGGAATGAAATTTCTATAAAATTTGCCGAATCTTTTGAAGTAATCTCAATTAAATTAGAAAACAAATTCATGCAAAAGGAAAACTAAAGGTTGAAATTGAAATAAAACTAAAAACAAATTCTTTGATTAGCTATTATAAACATTTTGTGGCCAAAAATTAAAAGTAAACAAACATTTATGGATAAGGAAAGATATAGCGATTGGATATTTGCTCGTTTTTCGATTTTTTTTTTTTTTGTTTTGTTTTTTGTTATAAACAATAAATCATATTGTTAACAACATCAAAGCGAAAATGTGCTGACATGCTTTGCACTATCATAACCAGAAGAACCAGGAAAACCCAAGGTCTATTCTTGTTGTGCCGCTTCACACCTTACCACCTCACCATCTTACAGCCAGCCCCCTCCTCTATGTCATATAGTTAATTCAGTGCCTCTAGATAGAACAACGACGTCACATTCCCTAATTTGATCGCGTGCACATTAACAGAAAACAGACAACTTGATCAAGAGAAAGAGACAACGAGTGAGAGAGAGAGAAAATTAAGGAAAACACGAAAAATGAAAACTATTTAATAATGAACGTATATACAAAACGAAAGAAATTAAATTCCTAGGCAAAGACGTTGCATTCTTCTTAGACAATCTCTTGCTCTCACCCGTTTTAGCCAAAACAGCAGCAGCAGAAGTAGCAGGAATAACAACAAATCGTTTAGGTAGAGTTCGATATAACGACTTGATTATACCCTTTAACAGGTCCTGAAAGGCAATGTCCTGCAAATTCACGGCATATACGCCTTTTTGATTTGATTCTTAGGATTCGTTAGAAGGAGAAGAGAAGAAATTAATTTCGAAATATGAAGAAACTGGAGGTACAATCATTTAGTTAGGTGAAGGGTTTAAAAGGCTTATATTAAGACTTGTTAGCCAATAAAGATGTTGTCAGTGATGTTAACTACTGCAACTTATTCTTGAGAATTCTATACTTTTTGAGTGTCGAGTTGATCATGAGTGCATGTTTGTTCTATTTGCACTCACTTACTCGTTTATTGAAAGGTTCACTGACTCACTTGTTGAATTGTTCTCTGCATTAGCTTCTAGGAAGGCTAAATGACAAAGTGATTGCTGGGGTATATAGAAACCGATCTGAACGGATTAAGGAACTGAACAACTGAGTGAATGGTGAGCAACTTAACAACTAAGCAATCGAGTGATTGAGTTAATGTGCATTCAAAATTATTACCCACATCTACCTGTTGCACACATTTGGCTAGCTTGTATATACCCTTTCACCCCTTCGACTACACACGGTATATATTAGAGATCACTCTCTGCGGGAAGATTCATTTTTAGCCACCAAAAAGAATTTCGTTTTTTGCCATACAGTTCGAAATTAAACGTCGTGTCGTAAAGATCACACTTCGTGGGCAGTGCGTGGCTAAGATAAAAATTACTACATATTTTCAAAAAGATTTAGCAGAAGGAAACAAATACCCAAAACGATACGATACGAAAAGAAACGAGACATCGTGTATATATGAAACACGTATTCAGTATTATTTTTTTGTTTTTTTTTTTTTTTTTTATAAATAATAGCTCGTCTATACTAAATAATAAGACAGAACAAAAAAGAAACGAAAGAAAATGAACAAAAAAAAAAAAAAAAAAAAAAAAAAAAAGAGAAAAAAAAAATACGCACACAATTTGCAACAAATTGTCACCAAAAAAATACAAGCGTTTAATCATTACGTAAAACATGGGACTAAATTATTTTTTTATATACACAATTATGTGCATATATACAAATATATTTAGTTTATGTACATACATACACATGTACATATATAGGATAATATATAATGGTCGATTTGCCAAAGTGTCAAAGTGCCTTGGTTGCCTTGTCAATGTTGTTAGTGCCATTGCCCGTCGTTTTGCCCAAGTTCAAGTTCATTCAAGGCCTCCCACCGCCCCTCACCCGCCCCGCCCCTGCACAAGTAAACCCTATATAAATATTTTCCCATGATACAATTTAATAACAGTCCAAAAATGAAATGAAATGAAAAATGAAATGATTTTCATCGTAAAAAAAAAAAACAAAAATGTTTATACATATATAGTTATTATAGTTGTTGACGCTCGGATATAAATGATTTCTCTAAAAGGGGGCCTGACATGGCAATAAAATGTATTTAATTTTAAAGCCATGTGCGTTTAGTATTTATGTTGTTCAGAATCCATTACTCGTGTTAGTCTTGTTAATTAAACTTTTGTTGCAATTTACATCATGGGTGTGTATGATGTTCTCATTGAATTTTCATCTTTCATTCGTTTTTGAGTCATTATAGGGCATCTGTTTCTTCCACTCAATCTTTATCAATCACAATTTGTCAGGGTGAATCGTAAATAGAAATCTATTTTACAGAAAATTTTGTCAAAAAAAACTTTCCAAAACAAATTAGTCAATTAAAGTAAGCATTAAAATGTATTTTCCACTCAATGAGAAATGCTGTAAAACCTTAAGCTCCAGGATAATGGAAGAAAATTTGAATATTCTTGAAGGTTTCATTAAATATCAAGTGGAATACATCAGAAACCAATTTTAAATGAGACTTGCACAAGTTTTGATGGATTTTTCTGTGAATTCTAAGTCTTTACTTCCGACAAGCAAGACAATTAAAATCTTTTGCTTCTTACACAAAACTTAAATACTTTCATTTAAATTTATTCATCAATAACGCCATAAACCTTTCATCGTTTGTGATTGTTTTGCCTATTCGTGTGTTTATTATTTGGCACACTGAGGGAAACCGAGTCAGTCACATTTGAATATTGATTGATTTACACTTCAAAAGAAAGCTAAGAAAAGTGAAAAAAAAAAACCCTGTTGCATATGGAATTCATGTGATTAGATATGGATAAACTATTGACATGGACTTTCATAGCAATCCTATCCTATATAGACTATTCTTTATGCTATTCTCACAATCAGTGGCGGAAAATGAAGAAATTCTCGTCTTAGAACCAAAATTTCACTTCTGAAACTGGTCAAATATTGATATCTAAAAACACAATGTCAAATTTTGACCCGCGAAATTAAAATTTCTGACTATAGTTTTTTCGATTACTTCTTTTAAAGAAGGTTCATTCAAGTGGTTTTCTTTTAATTAATAAACAATTTCTATAGTCTATAGTTCCAATATATGCCATAGATAATTCTATTAAAATCCTCAAATGGTTTCCTTTTTTGTTGTTTGTTTTTACATACAAGATTATATTTTAAAGATTTCTTTTCATTCCAAAGAACTTTTAATTATTTCCCAACTTATTCTAGTTCACTGCATTCTTTTTTCTAGATTTCGAATATTTAATCAAACTGAAACTTGTTTCGTTTAGTGTATTGTTTGTATTGTTGATTTGCATCTACAAACATACGTTATTTTCGCCATGCCCACCCATTGATATTGTTTAAAACAAAATTCTCTCACTTCATTCATATCTTTTGGCATAGGCTCTAGCCATCGTTCAGCCCCTCCTCCCCCCACTAGCCGCCACTTCTCCTCCTCTATCCTCTTTCGGATTTATAGCATTTTTATGGTATCTACAATTACCATAACTCAAACATCAATTGCTCATTGAAAATTCTCACTCTACCATTTACCCAAAAGGCATCCCATCGAGCTGGGGATGAACAAACAACAACAAAAAAACGCGTTCCCCATGACTCAAGCTATATTAAAATTTGCAAAATATCTATGCCTAAACAGATATACATATATACATATGTATGTATGTGTGTATATGTACATATATACGTAGAGATGAATGTGTGTTAGTGTATTTGGCGACCACGCTCATGCGAAGATAACAACAGAGGAGCAAGCATTATATTTAAATTTGTTTCTAGTTTTTTTGTTTTTTGTTGTGTATTACCCACAAAAACTATTTATAAACATTTGGGGCGACGCCTTGTCGATATGTTGGCGGGGTTTGGGGATGCGGTCTTTCTGTCCATCCATTTGTCCGTCCATCTGTCTGTCTGTCCGTCTATCTGTCGGTCTGCCTGTTCAATTTTCAACTGCAACGGCAGCTGACAATATTGAAAAATTATAAACAAAATTGAATTGGCTAGCTACACTTGCCAAAAAGACCCCAAACCCCCGAAAATGTAAGCGAACTGAGATGGAGGCGTCATAATTATGCTGCCACTTTGATGGGTATCGGGTGGTCAAATTAGTGAAAATGTTTTAATGAATCAAAGACGACACATCCTACGAGTGTATGTAATTCGCTTGTTGTTCGAAAAAAACTTGAATGCAAACTAAAATCGACATACATACATACACACACACACACACACACACATAGACTGCCATGACCCCATTTGTTGTTAAAAACTGCAACTGAATGTTTTTAAAAAACACATTTCATCTTACAATTTAGAAAATTCATATGTATATGTATATCTTTTGAGTCTTGGTTATGTGGGCTTTTAACAAATTTATCTTCTTAAACGGTTCTCTGCAAATCAAATTAAATTGTGACTAGTTAATACACTGCAACAAGTTCTGGAATATGCCATTTATTTAAATTTGTATTAAATTGAAATTGAAATGGTGATAAATGCTTTAAAGTGGACTTCTAAGGGTTCATTATTAGACAATATAAAGTTAGAAGAGCGAATTTTTAGGCGGAAGACCGATTCTTCTTGATAATTATCAACTTCACTGACCAATATTGACACCTTGTATATATCTATATCGTATATGTATATCTAATTTTGTGTGATAATAGTTGAATCACTCTTTCTTCGTGGCTCTAATAAGTCGTATTTTATGTATCTCAAAGGAAACGATGAGTCACGTTCCCTTTTGTATATAAACAGATGTTCTAAATATAAACAAATAACCATAAATGGCTGTTCTTTTTAATCGATGAATCGATGATTGAATATTGACAAAATATGTTTGCTTAATGGCGACATACATATATTTAGATATATCTAAAATCGCTGTGGCTTTAATCCGTACGATTCCCTGGAGCCAAACAATCCTTCCATGAGTTACGTGAAACTAATTGTAAGTTTCACAATCACAAAACCTGATTTAAGTCGTTTCATATGAGAATAATCTTTCTGTACGACGAACAAGCATTTTGATGCCTCTTACTTATGAGTTAAAATGTCATCTAAGGAGTTGGCTATGGTATGATACACCCTAAAAAAAAGATTTTCCTATAGAAATTTCAATTCGAGTCTGATTCAGAGGCATTATACATTAAGCTCTAAGTGTTTATGTAAAGGTTCAAATAAGCAAAGGATATTGCTAGCCCTGAAAGTCAATATTTGCCATTATTATACTATACATATAGCTATAAGTCTGAGCTACTTCTGTACATATAATACATTTTCCTTGAGTTTAGTCTTGAATATGACATATTCTATTCAGATTGAACTTAATGCAAGAGCTTTGGATAGGGGTATTCCAAGTGCCAGACTTGTATTTTGGTTGATATTCACCTGTCTCTAGGCAGCACTTAAAATATATATGTCCACATTGCCCTTTTTCACATTTAAAACTGCCAATTTTAGATCAAATGAAAAGGCAAAGGATAAAATTGTTTCACCTGAAATTAGAATGAATTAGATTTGAATTGGCACAAAATTACAAAATATTTAAATATATACGAATTAGAAAATAAGCAACGAAACGTATCGAATCGAATTGTAAAAACTCAAAACTCACGGGATGTGATGGGGCAAACAAAATGTCGTTAATGAAAAGTGCAAAAACCAAACACCAAAAAAACAAGAAATTTCAATAGATTTTTGCAGACATTTGCAGAAAATGTGCACAACAACAACAGCAACGGCGAATACATAAAAAAGAGTGAAAAAGAGAAAAAAATAATAAATATCAGACCAAATCAATTACAACAAAGTGAAATATTTGTTAATTAACAACAAAATCAACCAGCCATTAAAAACAAAGCAAAGAAACCAAAACCATGTCTTGTTGCGGCCAAATCACCAGCATACGAGTTCCCATCGAACTGAGCAATCAGAGCGATGTGCTCAAGGTAAACTTGCCCAAAATTTGAATCAATAGAGGACCGTGGATGGCATTGTGGCAGCGGGAGCAGGGAAGCCGAACCGGCAGAACGCGGGATGTGCCTCCCTTTTGATCCTTTCCCCGATCCCGACAATGCCCCTTGCTAACGCCACGTCTAAGTATTTCTCTGTTAAGGTTACCGGGTCCGTAATCTAATCCAGCTTAAGCCTAACTAATAACAAAATTTTATTTATTTTTTTCTATGCTTTCTTCTTTTATGCTTTCTCCTTTTCTTTTTTTGATGTTTATATTATTTTTTGTGTGCTTTGCTAGATCAAATACGATCACCGGCAAGATATTCATCACAGGGTAGGCCAACCAAGCCCCTTGGGGTATGCTTTGAAATGAACACGAAAGAAACTCCTCCCCTCCCTTACCCACAAAACCCCCGCAGCAGACAATCGCATCATTCTTCAGTGCGTCATCAATACAAAATCCAAACAATATCGCAATTCGAAATTCAATTTTTGAAATACATTTATTTTTGTTTTGCTGTTTTGTTAGTTAGCATTTTGTATTATTATAATTTCAGTTTCTGTTTGCGTTTTCGCTCATTAAAAACATTCTGCCCCACCTCCCTTCCACACACTCACCATAGATGTCGATTTGTATGTACGATCCCCCTCCCCTTCCTTCATATATCAACACTTTTCGGGTTTTCTGTATACCATAAGGGAAGTGCGCTATAATGGGTTTTAGTATTTTGAATCGATTTCGCTTTGCATTTTATAGATTGTGAGATATTTTTTGTTGTTGTTGTTTCTTTGGTACTTTCGGTTTTTGGCCAAAGTGTTGAGTGATAGGTTTATGTCTTTTTTGGGGGAGCAAAATAAACTATATATCACAACGATTGAAATCGTACATAAATTTGAATTGTTATTGATTTATAGCAATCACTTTAAGCGCATAACTAGAAAAATGTATATATTTTTTTAGATTTTATTCAATCACATTGATTGATTTAATGATGAGAATTGAAAGTAGGTTAAAGAATTCCTCTATGAAAACTTACTTTAACGAAATACTAATATTTGTCAGAAACCAATATTTAGGATCCAAGGATACATAATCGTCATCATAATAGTCTTAACCTGGCACACACATAGAGTTTCTCGAAAAATCAAACAAACGTCTTCTCTTTCACTCATTGCATGAACACAATTTTCTTTTTTTTCCGTTTCTCCCTTTTCGTCTTTCTCTGGGAAAAAAAAACAAAACTATTTCTAGGGTCCAGAACAAATACACGTTTCAAAATTCTACAAGGAATCGAAAAATGGTAAATTTGTCTCCTACATCACAGAGAATGTACGCACCCTTTATCAGACATTTCGCGAAGGAGCCTATGCCTCAAATAATGGACCATGCTTGGGATGGCGTGAGACCCTAACATCGCCCTACCAGGTGAGTTCTTCGACTATTCAAAAGGGGAGTTGAGCTCATGGATTTCTTAATTTTTAGTGGATCAACTACGATGAGGCCTTGCTTAGGGCCAAAAACTTTGGCTCTGGCATGTTGGCATTGGGTGCTCGACCCAAACAGCTAATTGGCATCTATTCGCAAAATCGGCCCGAATGGATATTATATGAGCAGGGTTGCTATTCATTTTCATTGGTTGTGGTGCCATTATACGATACTTTGGGTCCAGATGCCTGTGCTTTTATCATACGTCAAACGGAAATGTCCATTGTGATAGTGGAGGATGATGGCAAGGCATCCATGCTGCTGGAGAAGGCACCGCGTAGCCTAAAGATAATTGTATCGATCAAACCCATACGTCAAACGACACTAGAACGGGCCCGTAGCCGGGGCATACAGATCTTCTCGTTCATAGATGTGGAGAAACTTGGCGCCAAGGGCAATCATCCGGAGGTGCCACCCACAGCGGAAGATTTGTGCACAGTGTGCTACACATCGGGCACAACGGGCAATCCAAAGGGCGTGATGCTCACCCACGGCAATGTGGTGGCCGGTGTCTGTGCCGTCATCCTACAGATGGGTGATCATCGCATTAGGGCCGGTGATGTCATGGTTTCCTTCTTGCCATTGGCCCACATGTTCGAGCGATGCTGTGAGAATGGCATGTACTATGTGGGCGGCTGTGTGGGCTTCTATTCTGGTGATATTAAGGAGCTGACCAATGATCTGAAAATGCTGAAACCGACGGTAATGCCCGCTGTGCCGCGTCTCCTCAATCGTGTCTATGATAAGATACAAAACGATATTTCCGCATCGGGCCTGAAACGTGGTCTCTTCAATATGGCCATGAAGGCCAAGGAGAAGGAGATCGCCCGCGGTATTATGCGACGCAATGGCTGTTGGGATAAGCTTGTCTTCAAGAAGGTCCATCAGGCATTTGGTGGCAATTTACGTCTAATGGTTGTCGGCTCGGCACCATTGGCTGGCAATGTCCTGACCTTTATGCGCTGTGCCTTGGGCTGTTTGGTTCTGGAGGGTTATGGCCAAACGGAATGCACTGGTGCCATCACCCTAACAGTTCAGGGTGATCATGTGCCCAATCATGTGGGTCCCCCGGTATCTTGTAATGCTGTCAAATTAGTTGATGTACCCGAAATGGAATACTTCGCCAATCAAAATACAGGAGAAGTTTGTGTCCGAGGCTCAAATGTGTTCCATGGGTAAGTCCGCAACTTGAACTACATGTCACTTGGATAATTTCACATTGAGCTTTCCACTCACAGTTACTACAAAGATCCTGAGAAGACAGCCGAAGCTATTGATTCCGAGGGTTGGCATCATACAGGCGATGTGGGAATGTGGCTACCAAATGGCACCCTACGTATTATTGATCGTCGCAAGCATATCTTTAAGCTCAGTCAGGGTGAATACATTGTACCCGAGAAAATTGAGAATATCTACACATTGAGTCAATACGTGAACCAAGTCTATGTTTATGGTGAAAGCTTAAAGGTATGTCCAAATTAATGTACATATACATGTAGTTTTATCTTCCAAGTTTGTTTTTAGAGCTGCATTATTGCTGTTGTTGTACCTGATGTCGATGTACTAAAACTATGGGCCACAGAGAACAATGTACGCGGCACACTGTCCGTCCTATGCAATAATAAGAATGTCAAGGAGCTAATTATGAATGATATGCTCAATTGGGGCAAACAAAGTGGACTGAAGTCATTCGAACAGGTGAGAAGAACTAGAAGAAGCAATAGAAACCCTTTAAATCCAGGATAATTTATGCATTTTTTGAAGAAGAACAAGTTGTTTATTTTCATTGAAAATTGTCTTCTATCACTAATTAAAATTTGATAAATATAGAAACAATTCCACGAAAGAAAAGAAAAGATCAAAAAGTTTTAGGTTGAAATAAACTTGCTATGCGACAATTGTCATTAATAATAATTTAATTTTATGTCTTATTTCTATAGGTCAAGGATATCTATCTGCATCCGGATCCTTTCTCGGTACAAAATGGATTGCTGACGCCCACATTTAAGGCCAAGAGACCGCAATTGAAGAGCTATTTCAAGCCACAATTGGAGGATATGTATAAACATTTGGATTGAAGCTAACCAAAAATGAACAAAAATATATATATATTGAAATATATATATAATAACATTAACACACACACATACACACAACGAACAACAAAACTAATTAGCATTCAAACAAAGCGGATAAACAAATATACCTATGTATATATATGTATACATATGCATATATGTATGTATAAATAAACTGATGATAACTAAGACTACAGAAATACAATATTTTGAATATCAAAACAAAAAATAACGATGAATAAGAAGCAGGGGGCTAAAAACCAACATTTGTGATTCCCGAGAAGGAATTTTTGTAGTTTCGTCAATTCCTAGCAATTAAGCAGAAGCAAAGTTTCAAAAGAACAAAGATTCAAAAAAAGAAAAATAATAATAATAATAATTTTATTAATAATAAACAAAGAAAACCAGAAACCTTTTTTTTTTTGTTATTTTTTGGCAGCAGCATTTTTTTTTTTTTTTTTTATATAGACATAAAATTAATTAAAAATGTTAACTATATACCACACTTTCTATCTCTATCTATCCTCTATCCCTCTTTCATTCACTCACTTTTACCTTAGAATGGCGTAGAAAAGAAAATCAACTAACATATTGAGAGCAACATAAACAATTGATAAACAAAAGAAAAAAACAAATTGAAAGCTTTAATTAAACTATCGTATACCAAAATTTTTAAACTATATTATAAGTAATACGTACTATGCTAAAAATGCTGAAAGAATTATATAATTATAATAATAATAATGAGATGCATAGAAAGAAAATAAAAAACAAAACAACTTAAAAGAGAGAGAGGAGAAAATGCAAATTACAAAAAAATAAATCAATTAATAATCAAATAATCTAATCGACTTCTTTGGACTGCACTGTCTGCCTTATTGAAACCAAAAACAAAATGAAATAGAAGCAAACCAAAAGAAAACTCTCTTTAAAAATAACCTTCAATGATAATAATATTATATAAATAAAGAATTAAAAATAACTAATACAACAAAGATCTAATTATTTACACTTTAATCACTGCGAAATTGTCAAAAAAGGACGACCAAAAGTCTTGGGTTTGCGATTTAAGTCCTGAGATTCAGAGGTAATTATGAAAAGACATCCTAGATCCAGGAAACAAAATACACTTGGTCCACAGGAGAGTTCTACGAGCTGAAGGATCATGGAGGATAAGCGAATCCTTATGCAAATATACTTGCTTTTTACCCAAAGATTGACAATGAATAACAAAAATCATAATTCAATTAAATGAAAGAAAAACCAACAAAATTTTGTTTTTATGACATAAACTTATTTATTCGGGGTAATAAGTAAATTGTAACTGTAATTTGAAATGGTCAAACTTGGTAGTTTTCTTTTATGTTTTTATCTCTTACAACATTCGTTTAATACAATTCGCAAAAAAAAAAGGAAAAAATTTAAAAAACTAAAACAAAAAAAGTTGGAAAAGCTTTTCGATTTTTCTTTCTCTGTGTGTGTCTACAATTTGTGGCTTTAGCTCTTGGAATGCACGAAAACAAAAAGAGAATAATAAGATCATTTCAGACTTCTTTTAGAGCTAATAATTTCTATTATTTGTGTACAAAAAAAAATTTTCATTATTATTATTATTATTATTGTTTTGTTTCTCTTGTTTTTCGTTTTTCTGAGTTTTTTAAGACATTGGATTTAATATTTACTAAAGACGTTGATGTGAGGAAATTCATCTACAAAAAGGATCACAGTTCGCCGTGTTTGGGTTCATGAGGAGGAGGCAATGTGGTGCCAGTTAATTGTCCCCCATTGTCATCTTCATCATCATCATCATCATCGTAGGCATCCCTGGAGCCATGGGCATTCTCATGATCTTCAATGCGTGCCATTAGGGTCTTCAGTTCTGCATCATAATCTTTCCATTCGGGCACAATACGTTGAGCAGCCGTTAGTTTGGCTTCCTTTGTTTGGGGATTATTGCACAGATCAATCACCTTGGCCGATTTGAATGAGTTATCACTGCACCAGGTCTGACACCATAACCAATCATCGGGCAGCGATTTAATGGCCACCTGATGTATCATATTGTTGGGTAAGTCCTGATCCAAATTGGATAAACTATTTGGATCCTGACTGAGTGCCTGATATTGGCCACGCAAACGATCGCCGGCTGCTATTTTACGGAAGCGTCTCAAGTCGACAACATAGAGGGCAGAAATATGATAGCGTCGGCCCATTAGATGACTACGCCAATAGCCTTGCTTCCAGAAACGGAATCCCTCCATTTCTTTGCGTGAATCACAGAACGGTGTATAGGCGTATGGTGCTCCGCCCAATTCCAGATCATACAATTCCTTAATGTTTGCCCTCACAATGGCATCGGCATCCACGAAAATGATCTTTCTCACATTTAGGGGGAAGAGGACATCCAAGAAGAGAATCTTATAACCCCAAATGGTTCGCTGTTTCTCTGTTTGCTGATGCAGCCAACGTGGCCATTTGTATTGAACCAACTCATATTGGAAATTATATTCTCTTGCCATATGTGGCAAGAAATCGGTGAATTGTGGCGATAGATAATTCTTAAGGAACCAAAACTTCACAGGTGACTTGGTATTCTTCAGCAAGGATATCATCATAATTCTCAATAGACGTTCATACAGATGTCCTGAGGCCACAGAGAAAATGTTTATGGTCTCGGTATCCTCATCGGCGGCAGCCTGATTGCCATTACTGCCACCAAAACTGCTGGCAATGCTATTCCATATGCCCGATTGGGCAGCCTGCTCATTATCGTCGGAGAGAAGCTCAGCCTGTTGCATTCCCGGCTTCTTGGATACTCTTAATTTGATGACCTGCGATCGCAGTGTGGTGATCAACACCTGGACATCAGTTGCCCCAATCGGATGATTGGTATTTGTGCCCTCGGCATGACTTATGGCATAAATATCTGTGGATTTGCCATCACGTAAACGCAAATTCCAGGCTCCTGGATTCGATTTCAACTGGAAGTAACCCAAATTTGCCATCACTATGGTGTCCACTAGAGTTGGTTGTGTCTTTGTGCCCAGCACCAGTTGTAGACCCCTCGGCGGTGCTCCACTGGCAGCATCAAAGCAATGTCCTTCGAGTAGTAAGTATTCCAAATCAAATTCACTATGCACTGGGCCACCAATGTCTCGCAGCTTAATGTTATCCAAATCATAGACAGCTCTCACAGCCTCCACTAGCCAATTTTCGGGCACTTGCAATTGCTGCGTCAACAGCGGATTCGCTGGCAAGCCACTAAATTTGGCCAATGGTCCTTCGGAGCGTTCACCGTGGGTCTCAAATTGCACCTCCGGTTCGACAACATAACGATAGAAATTCTTAACCGGCATATCACTGTGCTGAGGCACTGGCGTCAAATAGAGATTCAATTGACAATTTAAAATCTGACGGATAAGTATCAAAATGGGCGATAGCTTCTGTGCACCACGCGATGCTGGATCCAATATGGCAGCCACATCAAAATGTGGTAGATTCTTCTCTTTGGGTGGCAATTTGACAACCGAATGATCGGTCTTCAGATCCGTCGGGAGCTTAAAACGTGTCTTGGTCTGTCGTGGCAAAAGGCTGGCATACAGTTTCAAGAGCGTATCGCTGGTAAAATCACTAGATACATCTTGGGCCGATTCCCTCAACACTTGACGCACCTTATCACCATATTGAAGAGAACTGTACCGTGCCAAGAGGGCGAAATCAGCACTGTCAAAGGTCTCTTCCGTTGTCAATGGGCCATAGAGTCGACCATTGCCTATGACTAACCGCTGGGATTTGTTTAAACCCAAAACGCGTTGGGCATATACACGCAGCATCTTCAAATGCAGTTCCGTGGAGCCTAGAATGTCCTGAAGTTTCTTCTGTACTTCAATTTTTTCTTTAGGTTTCTTAAGCCATTTCAACACTTGGTCTGTGGCCTCTTTGGGACTGAGACTTTGAACTGCTGCCCAGACTAAACGATTCAAGTTACGCGAATCCTTGGCATTGGCACTCTCTGTATTCGGTATGAAGGCCAGACGTACACTCTGTCCACTTTGTACATACTCCAAAGCATGTATGAGCAGGGTGCGACCCTCTTCTGTATCCAAATCGGCAAATACCCATAAGGTTAAGAATTGTAAATTGGCACGACCAATTTCTTCCGATGATTTTTTACCACCAAAATAACGCAGATTGTCCATTAGAGTGGCAGTCATATCACGATTGGAGAGCTTATTGAGAGCACCGACATTGCTCAATTGCTTTGATGGTACGCCATTTATATCCAGATATTTGACATCCTCTTGACTGAGTATACGTTGATTAAGGCGGGGCATAACATGAGGCTGATTCATTAGATAATCGATGGCCACATCGCTATCTGTCACTTCTCCGCGATATACGGCCTTCTGTAGATTGGCCGTTTGAGTCATAATTTCCGTAAATATGGCTTCTTCAAAATCGCTATCAGCCGTGACAATGCTGCTGGGCATGGGTACGCCATTGAGCAGAGCTTGCGGTTGTCCCTTATCGGCGAAACCCAAACGCTGGACAAACTCTTCGGACAATTGCCGACCATAATCATAGTCGGAGTCCTCTTCAAGGAACACTTTAGCCTTATTTGCATTCAATGTGGTAAACTCTTTGGTCAATTGTTTTACAATGTCCGATTTGGTTACAATTTTTGTTTCACCAACAGCTGCATAGATGTCAGTTAGGAAACTCAAGGCGGCCCGAGCATCTTTCTTTTGACTCACATAATTGAAGGCACACGCTATGGCAATATAATCATCTTTAGTCTCCTCTTTGGCATCGCGTGCATCAAAGACCAACCCAAGACGTATGGGTGCCTGATGGATGACAAATGATTCCGACAACTTGATCAGACTACGTGCCGTGGGTTGTAGGGCATCGATAACCAAAACTAAATTGAATACATTTTTCCTAATATTCCGTAACATGCCCGGGAAAGTTGGACGCAGCAAGTCCATTACTGAGGCGGGCCAACGTCTGTATTGGGAATCGGTTTCAATATCATTAATCCATTGCACGGCCGTATCTCTGATGTCGATGGCAAACTCCTTTTTTACTTGAGGTGGTCAAATCCAAGGCCAACAATGAACTAGCCAGATTTCCTCTCACATTATTGCTGTGCAGACTCTCAAGGACTCGCATCTCAGAGCGTAATGTATCAATTAGCGTATACAAATCCATGGTATCGGCATCAAAGAATAGACCATTGATAAACAGTGCTCCATCTGGGGGCGCCACATTTAGGCTACGACCAAATGCTTCGGTATTATATTTGACTTCCGTTCGCAGGGAATCGGTTACCTTGTGGGCCAGCAAAGTTCTCGCCAGCATGGGGAAATTATGTGCTGTATATTGTAGTATTTGCAAGGCCTCATCACCTTGTATCTCGGCTATGGCTGCTGCAGCTTGTAAACCCAAATCCTGAAATTCCCATGCCTTTAGTTGGGCTATCTCATCGTTGCCTTGTAGCAATCGTTGACGCAATTGATCTAGATTACGCTTTAGATTGGGATGCTTTTGTTTCAATACTTTGAAATCGAATCCAAGTACATCTGATTCATTGGCGGCATCGTTTTCATCCAAATTGCCACCCGCTTCTGGTTTGGGTGCATCATCTTGACTCTTGTATTCTGTATTTTTCAAATGCAGTTCAACGCCATAGCCGGATAGACGTACCGGACGCTTATCCTTTTTGGCCAACTGATGACGCAATATATAGCGTACTCCTCCAAGATTGGCCTCCTTTTCAAGCAGTTTATGATACGAACGGAACTGTGAGCTACCCAAATCGCTGTATAGAATAACAGTTCTTGTATTATTCTCACTACCCGGATAGATGTGATCAAAACTATAGGTATCCACCAGACTATCCAAGCTATCCTTGGCCTTGGGCAAGCCCAATTTCTTTTGCAGATCGGCAAAACTGCAGGCCAATTCAGTGCCCACTTGAGCAAATGCGGATCCCTCACAGGCGCCAGAGCTGCGCAGCTCATCGGCTAGCTGAAAATGTGTCTGTATTCTGGGCGTTAAACTGTGCATGGACACCACCAGCTTAAGCAGAGGCAATTGCGGCGGGCTCACATGAGATTTCACCAATTGCAGGGCGGCATTATACTGTTGCGACTCCGTATCTAGAAATTAACCGTGGATTATAGTTTAAACTATTGCTTGTTTTGAACCAATTAAATCCTACCATAATCTTTTAGAGCCCTCTCCAGTTTGGTCACTCCTTCAACATAGTCCCAGAAGAGGCCAGACTGCTCGTCGGCCAAATATTCAGCAATTTCCAAATACAATGGCGTCTGTGTCCATTTGGCATTTATCAGCGTGGTAATGGGATAACTCTGGGTAGACTGCGATTGCGATTGCTGGGTAGGGGGCAACTGGAGCTGGTGCTAACAAAGCCGCCAGCAGCACAAACACACACACAAGACGTAACATTTTTGAATGCTTTGATCTCACGGTTTCTAGTTGAATGTGAATGTCCTCATGCACATAATGGCCAAGTGCCAAAGTTGGATTAATCAAAGGATTTCGAATGGACTGGATTTAAATAGTTTGTAGCCAACTTTTGATTCGTTAACTTAATTTTAACACTGATGTGGCGTTTCAGCCGGCCTGCATAGAACGCCAGTGTGACCGTCTCAGAAGTAGAATACCAAAAAAAGAAAATTCGAAAAATCAAAGCTACCATCTAAAATTGGTAAGCATGGGCGTAAGAGGGAGAGAAATGTCCGTTTCGTTTTCAAAAAGACTAAAAAAAAAAAAAACGTCGCCATGCAATTTCATTAATTTAAAAGGTAATTAAAAAAAGAGACAAAGTTCGAATAGCAAAAACGATTTAACAAGTATTCTCTTGTTTTCGTTAACTCCCCTGACAGTTGCGCCGCCACTGTGTTAGTTTTATGAACAAACACAAATAGTAAACAATTTCTATTTGTTTCCTCTTTTTGTTTTATATAATTTCTCTGGCAATGGCAGACTTGGTGAGAGGTGAAGCTTCCGAATCCGATGAAGAAGTGCAGGATAAACAAAAGGTGAGCCAATTTAGCTGAGTGTTCTCATTCAAATTCATAAAATCACATCTCTGCAGATTTTTGCGGCTGAAGTCGCTGGCGAAGCTTCCGAGGAAGATGACGATGAAGACGAAGACATCTATGAGCAGCGTGGAGGGGCCAGCCAAGCGGTGGCAATGGCTACCAGTACAGCATCCATCTATCGCAATAATCTTCTCCAGCGTAAACTAAGTAAACCCGAGCAAACGATAATGCATACAATATTCTTTTGAATCTATCCATTGTACTTCTATTAGTTGAAAACAACATTGCCGTTTGGCGTTCCTTAACCGGATTGACACGTAGTTTTGTGGTGAATGCCTCCAAGCAACTTTTAAACACTGATCAAATGCTTATTAAATCGCAAGTGGCATTGCAATCGGCTCACACTGCCCTACAGCAGGCCCAGCAACACATGGATGAGCTGCAGACCAAGACATCGGCTGTGCTGGCGGGCAGCAGTTTTTTACCCCACATTAATATCAAGATATCTTAGTTTTAGTTATTTTTTTTGTTTTATTTTACAATTATAACAAATATAGAACTCTAATTCTAATCCTCTGTGTCGGAATTGGGGACATAGACTTGACTATTTGGCGATGGCTCGCGCGGCACATATGTGTTTTGAAAGCATCGCGAGAATATTGTACGAATTTTTCTTGGTTCACGTTCAGGCGATTGCGGTATGCTCTCCTCCTCCTCCTCCTGATGCTGCTGTTGGTCCACTATAGTCGTATCTTCTGTATTGTAAAAACAAACCTCTGTGCTGCTTGGAACACTTGGATTTGGATTAGTCTTTGACATCTGTGTGGCCATGGCTGCATCAGCGGCGGCTAGCATAAGAGCCTCTTCATCGGCCTCATCGGGTATAACCATGAGAGTATCCACATCAGCCAGTTGACGAACTGCTTCTACTGATGGCGGCTCCGAAGGACGAAATTGAAAGAGCGAATTGGACAGGGACGAATTGGACTCCATTAGTGAATCATCTGGCTCTACACGTTTTTTTTCGGGTGCATTTGGCTCAATAGGTTGACTATTTTTTCGTTTTTGGGATCTAGACACAACCTGCTGTGAGTCGGGAGTTTCGTGCACAGTCAATTCCCGTTGGCAATTATCTTCGGAGAAGCTCACATCGTCCGGCGACAGGGTCGACATTATTAATACACATTCAATTTCTTGGTGTTTCTTAATTTTCAATAGAAAGGGATCTCCAGCTTCATTGAACTCTAGATTTAGTTGTGCATTCAGAGATTCGGCAAATAGTAGAAATGCCCGAAACTCTCGTATACAAAATGTTATTACTGTATTTTTGGTTACCAGATACTGATCAAATTCACTTGATTTTAGTTTTAATTGCGATCGCATGAAACGATCACTAACCCGGGCGCCTTCTATATAGTTTTTGGCTGCCAAACTATTTGAATCGACCTCGAGAGTTAGTTCCTCTTCGTTGGTATTGAAATTATTGGAGATTTCCATAAATAATTTGAAATCGCCGCGAATGCTAAATACAATTTGACCCTTTATAAGAAACGCTAAATCCCAAGGTCTTAAGCCTAAAGTAATAATCACTTACACATTCGGACTCGGTTCCTTGGATACCGCAGCATTAATATTCTGATCGTCAATTATGGCTATAAGAGCCTGTTTCATAGTCTCTAATTTACATCGCAGCTTTACCTGGAACTTCGTATGATTCTCCACAATGCTCATTTCACAGTGCTCCACCTGAAATAGTCATTCATTTCATTTATTTCCATTTCACGACATTAAATCCTTCTCAATATAAACGTCATCACCTGCTTCATGTTGCGAAATGTGGCCAGGCAGACTTTCATTGATATTTTACAATAACAATATTGACTGGATGGTAAATTATATGTCTCAAACATACAGCGTTGAAAGGATATACTGCCAACCGCCGAGTGGGTGGCATTAATGGCTCTCAGCTGCAGTCCCTGCTGATCCGCCTCAATATATAGTTCTTTGCCCACCTTGGACAGCGACTGAATTGCCTTGGCAATGACTATATGGAAAAAACGTTGTTAAGAATTAAAAAAACATTTTCCAAATTGAATATTTACAGTTTATTGCTTACCTTTGGCATTGTTGCCTTCTAATGTGCATTTCATTGAGGCTAATTTGTTAAATCTTTCACGAAATTAAATTCCCGCTAAATTCGCAATAAACAAAGTGTCGGCGTAGTGTGGCCGTATTGTAGGAAAATACCATATTAATAAACAAGCAAACCAATAGAAGAGATGCCGGATCACTGGCATAGACTCGTCACCAGGCTATTTTTCGTATATTATTATTTTCTTTATTTATTTTTGCACAAACTTTTCAGATAATAAAGAAATTCTTATAAATTCTCTAAACAAAAAACAAATCACTGAAAGTGTTTTTGCAATGTTCCCTGCTCATACATTCGCTTAATGTCCGTTCCACCGCCCACAAATTTGCCATCAATAAACACTCGGGGCACCTGTAAGGGAAAAAACGACAATAAAAAAAAATGAGTAATACATTAAATACATATTCACAGACATAAGTCATTAAACTTACCGTTGTGGCTCCCGTAATCTCTCCCAAAATGGCTTGGATTGCATTTGCTTCGGGATTTCCATCTAACTCTACCACCGTGGGTTCAATATCAATTTTGCGAAATTGCTGGATGGATATTCCGTTTGGATAAACGATAATGAAATCCTATTTATATTTCATTTTAAAACTCTTACCTCTTTGGCCATGGTGCAATAGGGACAATAAGTTTTGCTGAATATAGCCACCTTATTGTTGGCAATGGTGTCTTTTACGAACTTGGCTTGTGCGCTGGACATATTTACGGCTGGACGCGAAGCAACTGCACCCATAAGATCAAAATCCA
This sequence comes from Drosophila equinoxialis, assembly GCA_018150345.1. Lineage (NCBI taxonomy): Eukaryota > Metazoa > Arthropoda > Insecta > Diptera > Drosophilidae > Drosophila > Drosophila equinoxialis. Next base: position 1,693,172 of record JAECWI010000868.1, on the reverse strand, counting down.
AAAAAGGGAATGGAAACTTCGTCGACGCTGCGGATGTGGCGTAGAGGGTAGGCAATGTCGATTTGTTTATACGCTGATAACAAACACTTGTGAGCGAGCATGGGGGAGAAAGGTTATGAATGCGATGAAATTTGCAAAGTGTTGCCAGATCGATGACACTTTGACCCGCTAACGTACCCTCCATATTTCAATGTTAGTGCAAACATATTAAATTTGTTTCAATAAATTTACTTAACTTTTATTAAGAAAACACAAGAAAACAATATTTGTTTTAAAATTTTTCACAAGCTGTCAAATTTTGATTTGATTTCATAATAGTATTTTCTTCTAAAAAAAAAAAAAAATAAACAAGAATTCACATAATGTAATTTAAATAAATTGGAAATTAAAAATTGATTCGCATTGTTTATGCTACATTTCATAAAGGGAATGTCGTGGGTGATCGGTTATTGACCATTGTTTAAATCAATATTATAATTATTGTCGTTAATTGTTCAATATTTGATATGCAAAAGGATAAATTCATTTATGCACAAATTATCTACATACATATATACATAAATTGTTCACATAATTGCACTTAAAGGCACATAACGGTTCCATTTTGAATAAATATGTAAATATAAAAAATATCAGCCATTTAGAAACTGTTCCAATGCATCCTTAGACTCCACTTCGCTGGGCTCAAGGATCACTTCCTCCAAGGCCAATTTATTGACGTCTTTCGGCGCAGGTTGAAGTTCTGTAAAATTGAAAATGTTGGCTTATAATGCGTAAGGTTTTTTTTGGATTGGTATATTTACTGGTCAATTGCCCCTTCTGCTTGAACTCCTCCATATCGCAACGAAAGGCATCATCAAAGACAGCCTGTCGTTCTTTCTGCAACTGCCTCAATCTTTGTTCATGATCCTCAATCCTGGCCTGATGTTGAGCCGCTATCCGTTGTCTATATTGCTCCAATTCGTTGAGTTTCTTTTGTTTATGTCGAGAGAGTTCAAACTGTTTTTCCAGCATCAGCTCCTGCAGTTCGCATTCCTCGCAGAGATCCTCCAGCTTTTCAAGTTCCAATTCGAGGAGTTCGCCCATTTGTTCCAGTGATTCCAATGTCTTTGCGCTGGCCTTAAGTTTGACTATTAACGGGGGTATTCCCGATAGGCAATGGTTAAGTTCATTGATGACTTTCCTCTGCCCACTGGCACGATCTTGAATAGCAGATATTTGTTTGGCCACTTGAGCAGCATGCCTAGCATTCTCCTCATTGGACACATGTATTTGCTGCCAATCGTCTTCATATTTGGCCAGCAGATTGCATCCCGCAGCCACATTCAGGTTTGTGGGCACTCCATCCGCCAATTGAAATTGCCCACTCAGGGATAGAGAACTACTCCTTCGACTGGACCCGGATAGACTGTCATTGTAGCCCAAGGGTGTGGTTGTGGGTGTTGTTGGGGATGTTGGTGTTCCTGCGCCACTTGCCCCGGAACTGCTGCTGACACGTTGCCGATATTGTTGCTGCAAACTCTCCGATATCACAATTCCCTCTTGGATAACATTGCTCAGTTTCTTTTTGAGATTGCCAAACATTATGCAAGCATGGACAATAACCACTTATTCCACAATTATTCACAGAAATTTCGGAACGAACAAACGAATTGAACTAATGTTATTAATTGGCATAGAAAATCAGCTGAGAAAGTCACACAGAAGGAAAGAGAGCAAGAGAGACAGAGAGAGAGAGAGCTAAGGTACTCTTTCTTGGTCAGAGTCTAATTAAAATTCGGTTTAATTTAACAAAGTTGGAAAAACAAGAAAACTTATTGCCAACTCTTGAAATTTTTAAAATTCCGTTTGAATATTTTATGTTTTTCATTCCTTTTATTTAATCTCCTCCCAACCTTTTGTATGTGCAAGAAAGAGTATTTAAGAGTGACATATGTATAAAAATGAATTCATATTTATTTGTAAATACTTCTTAACTTCTTTCATATATGTATATAATTTCAAAAATCAATCAATTTCTGTGATGTACATGTCTTTGGCTAACTTCCAATTCAACTAGTCATCAGTCAAATCCACTGTGGCAGTCTCTAAATCTGACTTTTGCTCCACAACAGGTGTTATGGTCGCCTGTTGCTCCGGCTTGGGTTCAATTATTTCTAGGTCACTAGTATCGTCCTTCTTTAGGGACTCTCCTTCAGAAACATCTGTACTACCTTCCAGGCTTATGCAGCTACCTGAACTGCTCTTACTGTGGTGAAAGCTTCCTTTAGAGGATTCATCATTATGATCCTCATCGGTGTCTACATTAATAGTCAACACTTCGTGGTTACTGTCACTCGATGAGGAAACGAAAAGAGATTCGCGTGGTTGCCTTGAAATGTATTCCTTGTTCTTATCCTTATCATCATCTTCATCATCAGACATTAGCTCTTTAAATATATCACTCATTGATGAATCGGCGGGGACGGTTTCTTTTGTCAACTCTTTCGACGATTGAGCATACATATTCTGTCTATAAGCCATAGCCACAGCCAAGGCCATGTTCTTGGAATGCTGCAGAAATGCCTCTGATGGCTGAGGGGTTATATCCCTTTCTTCATCTTCACGGGAACTACAGCTGCTGCTCCGGCGCCTTTGCTTGGATTTCTTATGTTTTTTGCTGCTTTTTGTATGCTTTTTCTTATGTTTCTTTTGCTGCGTCGACGACTTCGACCGCGACTTCGACTGCGACTCCGACTTCTGTCCGAGCTGAAGCTACTGCTCAGTCTTCGCCGCCTGCTGCGACTTCTGCTTCTGCTTCTATTGTAAAATGAATTGTACTTTCGTCGCTCATATCTGTCATCCATTTCCTGGAGCTTTTGCTGACAATTCGCATAAGTCCTTTCGCTTTCACGCCTATTATGGATCAATGCAGAATTAATGGTTCGTCCTAGGAAGTTTTTGTTCGGTTTGCCGCCTAGAGGATTCACTTTTCTCTCTTGCTGCACGACGGTTGTTGTGTTATTCTGATTTTCAATTTCGAGCATAAGCTCGGCAATGGCCTGACTGTCAAATACAGCAAGAATTTAAATTATTTCTTTTTATTTATTGTTATATTATTTTTACCTCGTCAAAGAATCCTCCATTGTTGTTTATCACTGACAGCTGTTTGCAGCGTTGCCACCATTATCTAAAAAACAGACTCCATTTTGATGGCATTAGACTTATTTTTAGTTTTTTAGAGAGTAACTGGTCACACTTGGCAAAATCAGATTTTAGTCGGTGACATTGGCGGGAAAAATTTTTATCCAAACAGCTAAAATGTTTTCCCATAAAAAAGACTGTATAGAGTCAAACAAACTATTTCAGAAATAAAAAATTGCAAATTGATTTGCAGCGTCATTTGGTAGAAAACTATTTTAAATGAAAATATTTTATTTGCTTTATGTACTAAAAATACAATTAATATCACAGTGAAAATCACAATAATTTGATCTTGTTTATACTTTTCAGCCTCTGCCTGATATCACATTCTGAAGCCAAGGAACATATTTGCTAACCCTGGTATATATGCCAGGTAAGCCAGGACGGGCACAGCCAATTCCAGTGGATACTACACCCACCAAATGGTGCTCTTTGGACATCAATGGACCACCGGAATCAGCCTGTTTTAATGTGGATGTGTGTTGTCTGTTTTATAACTAGTTCCCTCAGCAAATGTTATACTTACCCAACACGAATCAATTTGTCCATTCTCATAGCCGGCACACAATTGTGTCTCACCAATGCTATTGCTTTTGCCCAAAGCACGATAGGATTGCTCACAAGCTTCATTGTTCCATATTTTGACAGTTGCCTTGCGCAGGACATCAGCACGATCGCCTTCGGCTTGATTCTCATGGGTCCAACCCCAGCCGGAAACTGTGCCATATTCCTGTTCCAAACTACGTGGACCCTTATCAGAGCTCACACAACTGGGCTGAATGTGAGATGTGAAGCTAATTGGTTGAATCAACTCCAGCAGAGCTTTAACAAAAATACCAAGACTTGATCATTTGGAAAATTGAAATGCTCGAATGTCAGGCTCCATCATACCTATATCATGTTTAACACTATTACAATCATATTGAGGATGTGGCACTATTTGCTTAAAGTCCACTCTCAAGGCATCTGGTCCATTGCCTATACCATTCAGATACTCCCTAATACTATGCAATCCGACTACGCCCTGTATCTGGGCTGGTTTCATAAACTTTTGCAAGCCATTGCAAATGCAATGTCCTGCCGTCAGGATCCAACGTTCATGTATGATTGTGCCACCACAAAAGTGTCCACCACGTCGCATTAAGCTGACCATAAAGGGCATTTCATTCCGTTCCGCTTCGCTGCCACCAACGATTTTTGGATTTCTCACTGTACACGGTAAATTGGTAACTGTCGAATGTGGGAATAATCATAATTAATATCCAAAATGATTTCAAATGTATCTAGAACTTAGTTCAAGACTTTGGTTTCAAGAACTGCAAGCAGAAGTTGCTATATTCACATGGTCTTAAGTTAATATTTTAATCTCTTTAAATTTATATATATAATTTTAGAGATTTTGAATATTTTTAAAGTTAAATTTCGATGGTTTTTACAAGAGCGTTTCATATTTTAGTTTTAAATGGTTTTGGTAGCTTGAGTAATTTCTTTTTTCTTATTTTGGGTTTTCATTTTCATAATTAAAACATTCAGAAAGAATTTTATCTACTGCACAATTTTTTCACTTTCAAAAAAATGAAAAATTGGTTTCTTTGAAATATTTTTGGCATCAGGTTAATGTTTTATTTGCTTTTGTAACGAATTTCCTTGTTTGTTTCAAATTTGGCGCTTCACTTAATTAACACCTACAAGCAATTTGGCCATTTGCGAATGTCACAACAGTTATGCATACAAATAATATTAAATAATTGAACATTTTTCTTAAATAATTAAAAATTCTAAACGAAAGCGAACTGTTGAAACGGAAACTTCTCAACAAACTGTCACAAATATTCTGTGTGCCAATTAATTTATATATAGGTAGACCAAATGTTTCTCACTCTATCTGTGTGTGTATACGTGAGAGAGGTGTCTAAGCCTCGTCGTTGTGTATGTTCCACTGACTTATTTTCGCATTTCTGGTTACTGTGTTCTATGCGGATTAAGTCGAAAAAGCTCAATTTCTGATAACGAACGGAAGTCAACACACACACAGAGACAGAGCCAGAGACAGAGACAGAGACACCTGTTGCCTCTAGGTGAAGCTGTCGTTGTGGGGACTCGATTGCAGCCGGCTAGCACCCATCACGTTTTGGCATTTTAAATGGAGGAGCACAAAAGAAACACACACACACAGACACAGCAGACATGTTTTGCGTTTTATGACCCAATGAAGTTCATGACATTGAATATGGGTGTAGACCCAACAATACATACTTTAGGTGTGACAATACATATGCTGGAATCGATGTACTTATATCTCTATAGTTTTCGAGTTTATTGGCTCATTATCCTTAAGCGCACACTTAAATATTGTAATTGTAACACGTACTTATTGACACAACAAATTGTGTTATTGAAGTTGTCTCACATAATCGTTAATAATAAAATAAAAATGCATATGCGTGTAACGTTTCATTATATTTATGCTGTTAAAATGTATAAATATTTTATAATTTCTGTTTAATTTTTGTGCCACTAACAACAACTTGTCCTTGAACTTAAACCAACTTGTTGAGAATCTTTCAACCAAAACATTTTAAATGAAATGCTAGAGTCTTTTCACCATTTTAAATACTTTATTTATAGAGTTGCAAATATCTTTTAACTTAAAAATTTCTCCATAAAATTCAAGAATCTTGTAAATATTTTAAAAATTTCTTCTTCTTCATCTTCGATTTCATGCAGTTTATTTATTTCTATGTTTCTTTGATTGTTGAGGATTTTGTTTTCCAACTTTATCAATGTTTTTATTAATCAAAGTCAGTAATATGACTATATTTTGCTCTTACCAAATACTTAAGGCTAAAAACTAGTTGAGAGTTTAAAATAAATGTTAAATTAAGGCGAACAAGAAAATGGCAGAACTTTCAACACTAAAATTTAGCCTTTTATTATTCACAATTATATAAACTTTAGAGCTTATATCAAACTATATCTACTATAATCTATATCTATATCTAATCTTTCAAATGTTTCTATGGCCGATCATTTAAAATCATTAAGTAAGTAAATATAGACTACAAAAACGCATTAGGCCTAAATTATTTGGATATAGTTTAAAATCCTTAAGAATATTTCATTTATAGAATCAATTTCCACACTTCAATTCTTGCAAATATTAAGAAAAATTGTTATTATGATTAATATTAGTGTAAGAAATAAACAAATATTGTAAGTATGAATATAAAATCCTTCACTAAACAATGCTTTTGCACTTTGTACTGGATTTAGAATTACCAATGAATGTTTTTACAGGAAGAGCAGATTGACCTTAATGGTTAAAGGCGCAAGGAATGGCACTAAGAAGAAGTCCTGCTCCCTTACAAGTTCACAAAAAACGACTCTTTATTCTCCTCGAAACTCTCAATTTTCTAGATCGGAAATGATGGACATATTCATGGACACATAACAATTCTACCAATGTTAGTTTGGCCCTCTGCTATATTCAGTTTGTTTTTGGTTTCGAGAACTTCACCTACATTGCATTGCATTGCATTGGCATTGAATTCAGTTTTTACTAAACTATTTTGCATAATTTTCCTGCTCGAATTCGCAAACAGCCTTTAATGTCATATTTCCATCATGAAGTTGCACTTGAAGAACCTAATTAATCATTCACACAATATGCAAATTACATTGAATTACTCAGATGCAAATGCATATCAATGATGATGGGCCAAACAAAATGAGTAGTAATACATATTAATTGAAATTCAATGTTGATATCAATGTAATTTGACATTAACATTGCCCTTAACAAAACGGACAAGTGGCCAGAGAGTGGGAAAAAAAGGTCGCAGTTAAATCAGAAATCCTTCCACGTGGAAATGCATTCTGATTAACATTCTGAACTAGCGTATTTTGACAATTGCAATCACAGAAATCAGTTCAGTGGAGTAGAAAATACAAAACAGAAAAAACTACTAATAAAAACCCATTGAATATTAATTGAGACTTATATATTTTTTAACCAGAAATCGAATATACATACAAACAAAAACACACGCATCCTAAAAGTTCATTGATCGCGGCAGTTCGCACACACTCAACAAAAAAATGCTAATACGACGCCACAAATTGGCCATTAAACTTGGCGCTATGAGACCAAAATAAATAAATAATAATAATAAACAATAACAACAAAAAAGGAAATAGTAGTAGTGAGTGAACATACAACATACATACATAGTTCCTCCAAAAACAAAACTAGTTTCGAGTGTGCATTGACTCTTGATTTAGACGACTTTAGACGCATTCAATGTGAAGGTCGTACAGTTTGGGGTATATTTGCTTTTCCTTTTCAATTTTTTTTCGAGTTCAACGACGTTCTATTTTTCACTTTTTGTTTTGTTTGTCAACGTATTTGTTTATAAATTTTGTTGGTGACTAATTACAGTTAAGAGGGAAGTCGTTGAATTTTGGTTATGCGGGTGAATACCAACAATCTACGTTGTTAGTTGGCTAAAAGTGATTGAACCCATTGCAAGCAAAGGGAACCACATGAATACAACAAATACTTCAAGTCAATTGCAGAAATCTTGGAAAACAATCTCGAGAGTTTTGGTCAAGCTCAAGTTCTAATCTGTCGAATAAATTGATATTTAGCTATGAATATTATTTTGGACATGGGCAACAACTAACAGCGTCATGAGAAGCAGACGATTCTAATCCCATAAAGTATATACATATATTCCTGACTATCATGAGACAACGAGTCGATTTACATTTATATGCTGAAGCAGTTGATGGTTTATAAATGGCTTGTACTAGAAGGATATGGCTTGTTTTAGTTTTTCTTTAAAATTCTTTAAGTTCGAAGGGGTAGGGCCGATTTAGGCTTTTTGATATAGTATCTCAATTCAAAAAGCAAATTATGTCCTGATATAGCATTTTGTTAGCCTGCCTATCTCATCATGAAAGTATTGACCAATCTCAAAAATACATTTTTCCTCCTCAAAAGCAAAAGAGAACAAGAAAATAGAAAAGAAATACTCACAGCGTTTCTTCTACTGTTCTCAGTGAAAAAATCCTATCAATAGGTAGAAATTGAATGTCTCCTGAGAATTCTCCAAATTTAGAGGATATCTCCTAGTATTGGAGAACAATTACGAATCTCTCTGACTTTCTAAAAGTCTTTAGTTGTTTCTATTTTCTAAGGGCTTTTCTCCTAACTATCTAAAAGTCTACTAGCCACAGCCCTTCATCATTTTCATCTGTAGTTTAGGAACTTTTCCTTTCACCTAATATCTTTAACTATTCGTTCTAAGACTACTGATTCAAAAGGAAGACATAGAAACTGACTTCTTTATGGATATAGGTTCATAAGATAAGCTTTTGTTAAAATTTCATTGAATATTTAAAGACTCCTTAGAACTCAATTTATACAATGTTTTTTTTTTGAATTGAATTCAATTCCCTGTGGGTAAATAGAATGAATAGAAAATTCAAATGACTAAATAAATATATAGACATTTTGTTAATAATATAAACTACAACTGAAATTGGATAGATCGTAAACATAAAAAATGAAGACTAATTAAGTCTAAAAGACGATAGAAATAAAAAATGTTGGATTATTTTAAAATGGGAAAAAGGATCTAAAGTTAATGCCAATTATAATGATACAAATGGGGCCAGCATTATATCGTATCGTTATAACTGATATTCTTACTAAAGGATACAAAACTTATGAGTTGATTGCTAAAAGGACTGAATCGTTATGTTAAAATTCATGATTCAGATTCAGATCTATAATTGAATAAATTCATAAGATGTAGGTAAATATTACTTACTCGAACTTTTTGGCATCTAAGTTTCGTTTCAAAATAGTTGAACTTCTATGGTTAAAAATTGATGACAGGCTCACTTATTTGGTTTCAATTATTGCTCGAAAGCCAACTGATAAACTAATGAGGGCTTTCTGAGCAACAATCAAAATTATATAAGTGTCCAGATGGGCAAATAGGCTAACCAATTCACAAACATTCAGTTTGCCAAGAACCATTAACACTTCACACTTAACATTGAGTTTCACTTGCCAAAAAAATGAAAAAAACAAAAGACCCAAACAATTGTTAGATTGTTGGGTTATTTATTTGGCTCAGATAGCCATGTCTGAACGGTATGAGAGCCGGACAGGAACTGCACTTCTGTTGTAAATCCTGTGACGATGTATCCTTTTTGTGATCCTTTTTCCAACGATTCAAGTGACTTGTGTAGCACGAAGTTCTCGTTTCGTTTCGTCGTCGGCTTTCAGTCGTATGTACGTACATAAATGCGTAAGGAGGAGGGTTGCTGTCCTTCGGCCTACACGGCGAATGCTTGTTATGCAAAAACGACATCAAAAGGACATCGGTGGTGACGGTGGAGTTTTGGCACGGCTCACGACTTCAGTTGGCCAATCAGATGAAAGTTCAGCTTATTTGTTGCCGCCACTTAATAGTTTTAACAATTGCGCAGGCGTAAATTATATGAAATTTGTTAACAATTATTTTCATATTTTTCTTTTTTTAGACTCAAACTGTAAACGCCCCTAAAAGTGATATTTAGTTGATTTATTTCAATTTTTAAATACACTATTTATACATTGTGCACATGAGGGTAGAATTAGCCCAACTAAAGGCCTTTAACTATAGTTTTATTCCACTCGATCCAACTATCTGGCAATTCCTAACATATATTTTTTTGGTACATAGACTTGTATAGAAGGTTTCGTTTATAGCAAACTGTATTATATAAAGCTGCTAGCAGGATGTTTAAAAAGCTTTTCACTTTGCATAAAGCAATTTAAATAAGCCAACTAGTTTTTCTCTAAGATAGTTCTTAAATATCTTTAGATGTAGGTCCTATGATGTAGTTGTGAGATGCTTGGAATAATCGTATAAGAATCAGAATAAGGGATATAGATTTAGATTCACGTGACAGAGGTAGACCCATCGAGGACAATGGAAATGGATCATAAATCAATCAATGATATTTCCTCAGGTGACAATGGCAGATACAGTACAAACAATCAAAATAGAATCAACTCATTTATAATAAACTTTTTCGATTCTTTTTTGATTCTTTAATTCAAATTTCCAAATAATAAAGTTGTTTTCTGATTGTAAAGTTATTTCAGGAAAGTTCGTGTTAAGCATTACCCAAAATAATTGTGCAAAAAGATATTTTTATAATGAAATTCATAACAATTAATTACTCACTTTCAAGGTGTACTGAAATTAAAAGATTTTAACTAATAGGAAAGTTCCATCAGTGAAATACTAGAGTTTTTTTTGGAATTTTAAATTTTGGCCTTGAGGTCAATCTTAGGAAATGTTGTAAAAATATGAGAAAAGCGTCTGTATAAAGTTTTCAAAAAGCATTAAAAGTAATGCTCAGAATCATCGATTGCTTCTTTATTCCTTTTATGTATACAAAAGTCAATAAAGCAGCATAATCCACCTCTTTTACAACTCTAATTCAATTCAATTCAACTCTAATTCCAATTCAACATTTTGTATTGTCTTTACGACATTAAACAATTAATCGGCTTAATATATTTTGCTCTGATAGCCAACAGAAATTCTATTTCAACAATTTCTAGAAATAATTGTTCAAATATGAACCAAAAATATGCTTTGGTTTGCAAGAATTCTTCAAAAGGTCTTGATAATCGTTTTCCTATTGCCACCGCCACTCAGAATATTGTAAAATTTCCAATCATTTAAGAATCTTTTTCGAGTCTACTTTTGAATTGAATTGGTCATAAATGAGCTGATCTCCTGATCATAACTTTTTCAAAGGAGAAGTGAAGTCCTAGCCACAAAACCTTTTGATGAGTTGCTTTTCCCACATGACGATAGACTTACTTTTTAGTTGCACTTTATATAAATTGGATTTTAAGCATTTTCGTGCCTTCTTTTAATAGAGTATGAAGATGATTTTCGATGAAACTATTTTCAAAATTCTACTCTGAAATGCTAACTAAAAGTTTAATCCAAAAATTTCAACAATTAGTTAAATAAGACTAAGAAGACTCTAAGCTGTTAGTTTTTGAGAGATGTTAAGGAAATCAATATTCTCTACTGATTTGAGTTTATAGGTATTTGAAAGCGGTTGGTTGCCCTAGGATCTATCTGAAATCTCATTCCGATTCCGTTTCAAGCTGTTGAAATTATTGGAATTTTAAATAAGCAACAACTCCTACCTAGTTACATTTTTGGAATGGTGAACCACAAAAACACTTATACTATGTTTGTTTGGTATGGAAACTAAATCTCTGAGGCAATCTCACTTGAATGACATTTACATTTTATTTGGTAAATTGTGATTGACAAGATGTTGACACGCTTTTAAGTTCGACCATGTTTAACCCCATCGCGGCTTAAAGAAACTTTTACGCTTAGTTTAGTTCAATTAAATATGCAATTGTACATTGTATTAGTAAAGAAGTGCATCACAATGCTAATCATCATCATCATCATCATCATCATTGTCGTGGTGAATTATTGATAAGATTGAAAAACAAGAAAACAGGTAATATTGTTGAGATATGTTTGTGCATGTTGCGAATCCGCTACATTTCAATATGTTAATTACTTTTTGACTTTTGGATATGCACCCTACACCTGCCGCCCGGCCAACTTGGCCACCTTGAGTTGAGCCTTGATGTAAAGTATTTTAAGCATCGTTGCAATTTCCCTAGTGATTATAATACTCTCTCAACTCTCTGACTCTCTGGGCTCACGGTTTAACAAATGCCAAAATCTATTGAAGACGACATTTTGCCAGAAATAACAGGAGGAAGTGGAAGAAGAAGAAGAAGTAAAGAAAACAACTAACATACAATACATACATACATATATACATTTTGTATCCCTATCCCTCAGTATAAACAAAATAGAAAGTTTCTTACCTAAAATGTGTCTACAATTTGGAAATGTTTTGTGTCCTGACATCGTCTCTGGGTAGGCCAAAAGAGAAGCTGCAGAAGGCTAAAGAGAATGAGGAAAACCCTTATCCATCTCGATTCGCGGCATTGTTTTCTGCGTGACAATTGGCCCAATTTATTATTCATTAGGTTAAAAAGTCAGAGCAATATGGCAATAGGAAATAGCAGAGCAGGCAACAGAATCACACAACTGACAGCCAGCCAAGACTCAACCATTAGTAATGCCAGTGCAGGAGGAAATGCAGGCACTTCAAACGGACGACGGCGACGATGACGAAAGGGCAGGGATCAAGGGAATGGCAAAGGTAAAGGACGATGTTGCCAATGTTTTGGATTTCAACATTTAATGGCTGAATAACTTTTTTTTTTTTGCTATAAAATTTTCTAATTGATTTGCTACTAGAAAGAAGCAAAACAAAACAAAAAAAACACAAATAAAACTTTTTTTCTTCTCCTTCCTATTTGTTTGTTGTTTTGGACTTGAAACTTTTGTAGACTTGCCGCGAATGGTATGCGTTAATTAGGTTGTGTCAGTGAGATTTAAGTTAGTTCAACTCAACGGACTAAGTGCGAGTAGAGTATCGATAGTTGGACAGGTGACCAAAAGGAACATCAAGTGAGTTGACTGCATTCGCTGAATGTCATCGGGTAACGAAATTCAAAGTTGAATGGAAGCTTACCTGAGTTTCTTTTGGAGTAAAATAAATAATTAATCGAAAATTAAGGATTTAGTTAGAGTAGTTAAAGTAGTTTAAGAAATGTAGCAAAACCAATTAGAAGACAATTCAAGTATGTAAAAATCATATAGAAATAACCTCAAATAGCAGAAGATAGAGAGACTCACGTTGGCCTAAAGAAGTATATGGACAAGTCCTTGAATATTCTTGTTTTCTAACTGTTTTAAAACTGGTAAGTGAAATATTCTCGAGTTGATGGGCTTAAAAAGTAAATCAAGTTTAAATTGCAGATGTCAGGTATTCAATCTTATTATATGTGTCAAAAAGGAAGGCAGGTCTGATCCAGAGATGGATTTTGAAGAATATAAAGCCAAACAAAAGAAAATACATGGTTTGATGCCCTCTCACCTGCCCTTGCCTAGACTCGCCTATTAAACTGATAAATTGAGATATTATATTAAATATGGAAGATAAAACATTTACTTAAACATTATCTAAATAAGCTATGGATCACTCGAGGTCGGTATAAAGTGATTTAAGACAATAATACAAGATTTATAAAGATATAGAAAAGAAATAGAATACAAAAATATAGAAAGATTGATTAAAAATAGCTCATTTTAGAATTTATCACTCAACTTGTACTCGAAGTTGTATAATTCTGAAACAATTTTGCAATAGTTTTGAAAGGTTTTTTGTTTCAATTTCGAAATTTTGATATCTTTAGAAATGTTGCATATTATCTTAAGCAGCTGATCCAAATAATTTTGCTAAGTATCTTGTTTCAAATTGTGTTTAGTTTATTATATTGGTAAGACTTTAATTTGAAATCAATTTCACAAAACTGACTTACTTTGAAATGGCTTTTTTAGCCTCAATTCCCTATCAACTATTGATTTTTTCCATATGGATATATTTTAGTATTATGTTGTCCATTTCAAAGGGTTGTCAAAACTTTCTTTTAAAGTCAAAACAAAGTTTGCCAATCAAGTTATTTAACAATTAGCCAACTTATACATATGCTTGAGATTCTTATTTTCGGGTTGATGAAGTGAATCAACCCACACCCCTCTCTGGACTTACTCACCCCTTGAGGAGAGAGGGATGGAAAAGTCATGAAAATGCATTTTCCATGTTAGCTGCTATTCAAATTGCTTAATTGCGTATTAAATATGCAGAAAAGTAGGCAAAAAGAACGCAAAAATATCCCCACAATATGGCCTAGGCCAGGTATAAAGCATGAAACGTTGACCAAATTGCTGTGGCAAGTGTGAATATCTGTATATGCTGATATAATATATATGTATATGTAAGTGTGTGTGTGTGTGTGTGTGTGTGTTTATACATATATCAACAGAGGCATTATATCGCTTGACAGTTTTTACTGGCAGTTCTCTCCAAAAAACCAACCAAATAAATGCCCCGCCTACCGCCATTCAATCCAACCTTCTCGCAAAATGACACCTGATTTGCCACACACACACACACACACACTTTACACATCCCTGCAACCTTTATCGAAAAAGGTTGAAAGTCACTGACAAGAGGCAAGTGTATCTGTATCTGTAGGCATTTTACCCAAAAAAAAAAATGTTTGGATGGATATTTTTGCTGCTTCTTGTTTTCTGTTTGCTGTTTAATTGACGAGTGCTTTCTACGATGTGTCAACCATTGTGGTGGAAAGAAGTCAAGGAATTGACTTAATAGAATTTCCATTTGTGTCCATTAGCCTGGAGGCTGGAGGAAGCAGCCAGGCATCGGAAGTGGCTCACCGTTGCCCTTATGCCCAGTTTATTCATATGCAAAGGCCTTTCCCCAATTGGCGGTAAAATTTATAAGGAATATTGATAATTCATTAATATAATGAGATTTAAGGCAGCAGCAGGTACTACATCATTTAACTCACTCTGTCTGCAGGTGATATGGGATCAGTTGACGACAAGAAAAAGGTTCTTAAAAGATTATATCATCAATTATTAACTCCATAAAGAGAGTATTCCGTAACTTTTCTTCTAGCTGAGGGAAAATCTCATAAAAACTACCAAATAACTTAAGTTTGAATTATTAAACTTTAAATTAAGATGTATTTGTAGTGGGTATCATTTTTTAAGCATAAGTGGACAACAAAAGTGAAATTCCAAAAAGGTTTTCAGTACTTTTATATCAAAATTGATAAATGTGTAAACCCAAACGTAAGATCCTAGAAGACAATCTAAGACTTAGCACACTCAAATTACCAACTACGGGACAAAGCTCAAGCTGAGTCCTTAAGTTCAACTAATTAGGAACAATTCAAAACAGATTTTGAAATCTAGAGTCTTGAACTTCAAAAACCTAAGAGCTAAATGGAAATGAATACTTTAAAGAATGAGAAAAAGTCTCTGGGTTAAGGAAAAGTTTTAACTAAACCAGAGTCAATAACCAGAGCTAGGCGAATCTATTATGAAATATCAGTTAGATATATCATCTAAGAATATGTTCAATAGAAAGAGTGTTGGAATATAAATCCAAGAACCCAAAAGGTAATTCACCACAAATAGAAGCCAAATAAATAAGGAAAATAATTTAAGAGAAGTCTGCCAGAATACCAATAAATTAAGTTAAAGATTAGAGTTGGAATTGCTAAAAATAGCTCTAAAGATGTGATTTATCACAGCGTAAGAAGAAACTGATTAGAGTTCTTGACAAGGCTAAAATTAACTACCCATTTGACTACCTTATACCCCTCAAAGCTGATGTTTAGAATGCGATCATTAAGAGATCAATAAATATTTATGTAAAAAAGAAGGACTAAAACCCACTCATTAAAACTATAAACAAGAAAGGATTATGCAGATATCTTTTGCTTAAGATATTTAGTTTGTTCTGTACTTTTGGCCTGTGTTAATGAGTGGCAAAAGGACATTTTCCCATAAGAGATAGAGGGAGGGTGGCAAAGAGGGAGAAAGAGTTAATAATAGCAACTAAATGCAAAGTCAACTTGTCAAAGGCCATTCTATGGAAGTATTGGTTGGCACAAGTTTTACATAGTTTCTTTTTTTTGTTAATTGATTTCCATTTATAGTTTTGACTGCTAGCTAGCATTATTTTGCACTTAGAGATAGAAATGTATATTTTGTGAGTTCATTGCTTAACTTTGCCATTTTGCATTTATCTCTCCCTCTCTCTCTCTCTCTCTCTCTCTCTCTTTGTCTCTCTCTCTCTCTTTTTTCTTTCGTCCTTTACCCCGCATATCAAGCGGCGTTCATTGGTCACTTTACTGACCAGCACAAGGCATGTCACACACACACCAACTCGACTCTACCCTCTGGAAGAACTTGTTATTGTTATTTTCATAAAACTCATTTCGCTTGACCATTCCACACGATGAATATTCGACATTTGTGTGTGTGTGGTGGTGGTGGTGGTGTTGGTGGTGCTGCTACTGGCGATGTTGTTGCCAATGGTGGTGTTAGTTAGGGGTTGCTACTTGATGATGATGATGATGATGATGACGCCGACGATGACGATGATGATGATGTTGGTCAAGTCAGCGTGTCTCTGACTCTGCGATCGACTTGCCTTTTGCGAGGGTTGTTTAGGCATTTGCTAGTCCATCTAAAAATGGCGTTCGTAAAGCATAAACATATTAAGCCAATGTCGACTAGAATCTAAAAAATTATATACAGATATTGAGTATATATTCTTTAAATGTTTGTACATATAAATTGTTGAAAGATGATTTAAAATTTTCGAAATATGAGATATCGACCAGGATTATGTGAATTTGTATCTTCCACTTAAGATATTATATAAAAATTATTGTCCTATTTATCAGCAAATCAAATGAAATATAGAAGTAGAGAGTAGAGACTGAGAAGATAATAATTATTTTTCATTTCCTGCAAAATGCTTCATAAATGTTTTGTGATCCTTGAGAGCCAAAGTATATCACATTCAATTGGATTAAATAGGGGCGTAGCCAGGGTACGGGCATGGGATGTTAGGTGCAATAAATTGAATTCAATTTTTTGTTTTGAATAATTCATTTAGTTGAATTCATTTAAAGAGAAAGTCCTGTTTTACTTTTTATTTTGAAATTCGAACGAAAAGAGATGACTGTTCTCCTACCAATTTGAATTCAGGCTACGCCTTTGGGATAAGTATGAAATTTATATCGATAAAAGGACAAAATCAAGCATAAAAGTTGGAAAATGTACTAAATTCATGTATTTGTTTGTAATTCCCAACCAGTTTAGATGTTAAGGGAGGCACTATAATCTATATCTTTATGCAACTTGCTTGAGTCAATAATAACTTGAGAGGTAACTGATTCGGGTACGCTGATTCTGTCCATCACGTCCAGATTCTGTGAAATCAGGGGATCTTGGGTCGGAAAATGGGCACCCAAAAGTATACTATAGAAAGTTTTAAAATCCTGTGTAAAAAATGGCTCTTGTTTGCAAACATTACTAATAATCAATTGGTTAGATCCATAAGAGTTCCATAATTCTTTAAAATTAAAAAGCAGACAGTTCTTAGAATCCCTATAGCATACTTTTTTAATTCAAATTTACAACATTATAGAATCATATCCAAAGTGTAAGATATTATGCATTAAAACAAAGAAACGCCTCTTTGATAACTTGGAAATTGTTTAAGTCGTGCCTAATATATTAATAGATTAATATAATAATGTTTTCAGCATAATATTATGTTTATATCATACAATAAAATACTGCAAATGCGGCCAATTCGAATAAGTTCCACACACTTTTCTCGAAAACTTGGCGTGATGGACAAAACCCAAGTACAGGGTGATCAGTGATTAGCACCCCTCAATTACTATAGGACCCCTATTGATCCTAATAATCTAAATTTCAGATAAGCTAGTTAATCAATACGATCAAGAATATATATACTATTATGTTTGACGAATTCTTGGGAATCTAAGAACATATTCATTCCTTTATTGATATACTTCAGAATATTTGCAAAGAGTATGCACTTATGTATATAATGGACCCTTATGGAAGGGTAGGCAATGAAAATTCCTGTCGATAAATTGTACACTTGGCCTTGCCTGTTGATAATTAAAATATTGCTCAAGCTAACGCAAAAACAAACAACTAATTCAATGAAATTTTTTGTTTTTCTTCTTCTTTGTTTGTTTTTTAACAAATATTTGCTTAGAATTTGCTTAGAATTTGAAGCATTTGTACTAATGAACAAATTGTGCAATTTCTTTGGATTCATAAACAATTATTATTTGTTGTTTATAATAAAAGGAATAAGCAACATTTTGGTTACAAAACGTGGCCATGCCCTACGCCTAAATGTATGCTAAGACTCTAAGCAAACTCGCACACAGCGGCCATCTTTGAAAAAAAAAACACATACACAATATACAGAGAGACTCGCATGGGCACACACTCACACACATACACGGACACACACACACGCACACAAAGAGCAAAGAAGAAAAAGCATTGCCAATTGCACTTGATAAATTTTGTTCCAATTATTTGTTTATAACAATTTAGGCCAAAAGGGCCAAAAGCTTACCAAAACAACAACAAAAACTGTCCGCCAATTGTTGAAATGAAAAAATAATTTCAATTGTGTGTGTGTGTTTGGTTTTTTTCTCGTTGTTTTGTTTGTGCTTTTTGTTCTTCATTTTTGGTCAACTTTTTTTTTCTTCCAATTTTCCAATCCAAATTTAAGTTTTTGACAAAAATTTATAAAGAAAAAAAGAATGTAAATTTTAGCTTTTGATTAACTGTTTTATCTCTCGTAGGTCTTTTTGGCTTTTTGTTATAATAAATTTTGTCGGCGTTGTTTTTTATTCTTTTCTTTTTGTAATTTTTTGTATTTTTCACTTTTTTGTGGCTTGGCTCTCTCTGGGCTAGTTTCTCGGTCTCTCGCTCTCTCTCTGTCTCTCTCTTTCTCTCTCTGCCTTTTTTTAAGGCCAGTTTACATTTTAAAGTTTCAAATGCGCAAAATCCAACCAAAAAGTGTGAGGGCAGCTCTAAAAACCACGTGCAGCCTTCTGCCTTTTTGAACTCATCATTGAAATGGCTTTTTGTTTAAATATTTACCGCGCACTTTTCAAAAAAAATGTATAAAAAAAAAGTAAAACAACTTTACCAGACATTTAACTAACATTTTGTCCATTGTGTTTGCATTTTAAAGCAACTCGAACAGGAAAAAAAAATAAATAAAAAATAAATTTCAAAAAGTTCCTTTGGTTCGCTTTTTTCGGACCGTGTTGCTTGCCCTGCCACGCACTTTTCACAACTAAATTCACATTTTAAAAAACTGACAGCGGCTGCTGCGAAATCAAACACAAAATTTTATACCGATCGCTCTTGCCTCTTTGTTTTTTTTTTTACTTCTTAGTTTTTTGTCTGCAAAGGGGTGAAACGTAATTTGTTTTGCGCGGCAAAAAAAAAAATTGAAATAAAATAAACGGAAAAAGGGCAGGCAAAATATCATCCCCCCTTTGGTTTGAGTAGGCAACCCGTTTTTTAGGGTTTCCTCTCTTCTCCCTATTGTGCGTTCTCTGTATGTGTTTGTGTATGTGTGTGTGTGCCGGCAAATCTCATCATCATCTTCCTCAACGTCCTGGTCCTGATCGTCATGATCTTTGGTTACGTCATCATCATGTTGTCCTTAGATGAATTTCTGTCGCACACCTTTTACTCGAGGCATTAAAACCAAAAACTCACCGATTTTTATATAATCTAACTGTAGAGAGATGCTAAGAACTCCTTTTTCGAATCCTTTCATATTTTTCTATTGTCCTGCTTCAATTAGAAGCTATTTGTCGTTGTCTTTTAGGACAAGTAGTTACAGAGAAGATCACCAAAGACTTACAAATAAAACTCTGTCAATGTTTCTAAAGCTCTTCAAGAAGGACTAGGTTAAAGTTTTCGGTTCTATGTCCTTTTCAGAAAGTTTTGCAAATAATTTGAGTTACTTTAATATACCCATCATTCTTAGGGTATAGAAATTATTTGTATTTTGCTCAGTCTATATTCTACATTTCAGTTGAACTCGACAAAAAACAATAAGCGAGACAGCGACTTCAAGAGAGAGAAAGAGAGAGAAAGACACATCCTTTGTTGGCCTGCTGCTTTTTTTATCCTCTGAAATCTTTGTTTGGCGCGCTTTTGGCATTTGCTTTCCGGTTTTTTTTCTCATTTTTTTGACAAGACATTTGTTTTTTTTTTTTTTTTTTGTCCTTTTGCAAGCTATTTGAAAACGATCAGTGAATATTTTTTTCGTTTTTTGGTCTTGACTCGGTGTTTTTGGTAAAGATTGCAAAAATGAATTCTTTGATAGATAATACGTTTGTTGATCGAACAGTTAACCTTGACTCAAATCAACTTTTTAGACTCATTCCTCTTTCTACTTAATCAATTTTATTTTGTAGATCAATCCGAAAATCATAAACTAAAGCCAAATCCGTCTGTCCATCTATGTATTTTACTACCAATTTTGACCGTGTCTTAGAATAGAAACCAAAGCTAATATAAAAAGGTCTTAATCCTTTCGAATTCTCCTTTTGAATATATTCTTTTTTTTAAACAATTTTATAAGAATTTAAATGAAAGAAGATTAGTTTTTAAGAGGATCCCCAGTTCAGTTCAGTTTCCCAGATCAGTTTTGAAAACTAGTCAGTGTTATTTAGCTGATAAGTATATGAGTTTTTGAATGATCCTGAAACTTAGACTTGTTTAAAATGATTTCTAAAGGGAAATTGACATATAACCCCTCATCAAAACAAAAAAAAAAAAAAAGCATTTCAAATTCTTAGAATCGTTTTTGTAGATTACATCTGGTTTTTGAAGTTTCGAGATCAATACTTGAAGACGATTTCATTTTTGAAGAAAATTAAGAAGACTTTTTGTGTATTATCTAATTTTGCAATGTTCTCGGCTGAGGCTGCAACTTTGATCCTTATTACAAAAGAAAAGATGATCATCGGATGAGGTGAATGAACTGTAGGAAAGATGGGAAATGCAGCCACCAGAGACAGTTAGAGGCCAGGTAAAAAACGTAGACTGAATAGCAGGATTTTCTACGTTTTTTCGTTGTTGTTGTTGTGTCCTTTGTCAACCGAAAATTGAAGAAGAAGATTGAAAAAGGCGCAACTAATTTAAGACATGAGAATAAATGATGGGGAGGGTAAGGCAAAAGGGAGGTAGAAGCAACCCTTAGCATTAGACCCTAGAAGATCCTATATATATGCTCAATATAGGTATAGTTCATTTCGGTTCATTTCTTCACTCAATCAATCTATAAAAAACATAAAAAAACAACAGCAACAACAAAAAAAAGTCTATCACGCTCCTCATCTAGCCTTTAATTTCTGCACATTGAACCCAAAAATTTCGGATTTTTAATTGCAAAACAAGACAGAGCGAGCGAGCGAGAGAGAGTTAGTGAGGGGGGTGAAGAGGGAGGGTTAGTTTATAGTTTATTTTTTATAGGGTTTTTTTTTCTTTTTTTGGGCAAAAATAGAAAATATTTGCACGCATATCCCAGCAATTACTTACGGTTTTGTGAGCACTTCCCTAACAAACACGGGGCGCAAAAATTGTGGATGGATGGTTAAAAAGAAAAGGGGAGGGACACCCCTTTTGAGCAACTTGGCTGAGTTGGCTGCCTCTCTGAAACTCTAGAAAGGCAATTCTCTAAAAACTTGACTTGGCCCGCAGAGAGAGCACGAGCAAGAGCGAAAACTAATCAAACACCTACGCCAAAAAGTCTTTGAGAATCCCATCAAGTGGGCGATCAATTTACAAAACACAACGAAATCAGTTTCAAGCGTAAAACCTCTGGCAGCTGCGCAAAAAAAAAAAAAAAAACGCTATACATACAGAAAATGCATCCCGCTGCAAAAAAGTGGAAATCTCGAAAACAAAGAGAAATAACAAAAAAAGGGGGAAATTCAATGCCGTGAAAAGGGTAGACTGAGCGAGAAGAGACCTCGACTGATTGCATGAATGGATGGGATGGAATGGGATGGGATGGATGGATGGATGGCGCAATGGCAAAGGTCCTGAGTTCGTTATCCTTGCCCAAAATCGTCGTCGTCGCGCCGCCGAACAATGAGGCAAAACGCGCTCAGCTTAGTTCAGTCTGCATCATCATCATCCTCATCATCCTCATCATCATCATTATCGTCATCATCGTCATCCTCATCTGACAGCGCAACTGCAGCGGTTTTTTATGCCACTCTCTAGACTAGTTATAGGGTTGGGATTTACTTCCTTCTTCCTTCTCTTCCTCTGCTGTTTGCATTGTTTTGTTGTTGTTACTCTCGACAACAAAAAATGGGTGTTAACGGCTGCTGCTTCTGCTCCTCCAGACAGCCAGCCAGCCAGTCAGTCAGTCAGTCGGTCCGTCGGATTATTGTTGATGATAATGATGACTTTGCAAGTACATAATGTTAATGCTGATCTCGTTGAGAATCAAAATAATGAAATGCACTTCCGCTTACTTTCTCATTTCTGATGGAAATTTGTATATCTACTTTGAAGTATTCTAATGATAACGGAACTAAACTTCAAGTTGACTTAATCGATTCGATTCCCAGTTGTTTTAATTTCCCTTGAATTTTCCCTAATCTTGAAAGGTTTCAAAAGTTCTCGAAGAATGTGTTTAATAATTGGCTCATTTTTATTTTTAAGATGTTTACTTTTGCCTAGCATATTAATATTTGAAATCATCACTTTTTTTTTGCAACTTTAAATAAAATGATATATGTTATATCAAAATCAGAGATCTAGTTCTCATTACATTCTTATTAGAATTGCGCATTATATTTTATTGAACACCAATTTGAATCATAAATAGCCGTTGGGAATGCCAGCGCCATCTGTTGTTAGGTTGCTGCAACTGTGACAAGCCTGCCAGAATGTCGCATAGTGGCGCCAAAAAAAATAGGGGCATGAAAACAGGCACACTAAAATTGTTTAAATATTAAGCCGTTATAATGGAAACGTTATAAATGGCAACCTGTTGGAATTTGAAAACGAGAAATAAACCAAATAAATTTTAGATTTATTTGTTTTTATTTGATAGAGAATTGTAAATTGAAACTATATTGCCATTGCTATTTTCGAATAACCAAGGCATGACGTTTTTGAATATTTTCTTATATTGTTCCCGAAATAAATTGATAAATTGTATTTGACCATGGATATTTTAGTGACTTAAATCAGTTGGATTTAGTCATTAAAAACGATTACATTAGAGCACAAATAAACTTTCATCATCTAACAACAATGTCTGCAGTTTTTCTCCTCTCCTTTTTTATCCGCACACTCTTAATCTTTACGAGCTCACAAGCCCCCCACCATATGACGCTAAAAACTGCCACCCACCAGCCACATGACTGACGTCACATTTCGTTTTTATGAATGAGTTTTCATCATGACACGAAAAGGGAAACCAAACTCTACTACAACATATTGGCGAGTTATTTACTGGTCGTTTTCAAAACAAGGAAGGGCGCAGAGGAGCTTGTCAAAAGGTCAATGTTAGTTGGGTTATAAAAAAAAAGAATAGAAACGATGGAAATGGAAATGAAAGTGGTAGCAACAAGTTTTTCCCACCTTTCTTGCACCCATCCCTACGATACTATAATGATGAGTAAGCGTGTGTAAATGTTGGAATCAAATATGAAATGGGGAAAAAAAACTCAACTCTCAAATCCCTTGCACTTTGCTATTAAAAAATACTAATACTCGCTCTCTCACTCTCTGTCTAACGCACATGTTAAACACTCAGCCTTAAACTAGCTCTCTCTCTCTCTCTCTCTCATTGTCACTCTCTCTGTCACTCTCTCTAGGTCGCTCTATCTTTCTCTCTTTTCGTGCTCTGCAAACACATTTATCAGACATTTATACCATACACCCATAGGGTGAAATGGTATATTCAAGTCGCCAAACTGTATGTAACAGGCAGAAGGAAACTTTTCCGACCCCAGAAAGTATATATATTCTTGATCAATATCAACAGCCGACCGATCTAGCCTTGTCCGTCTGTCCGTCCGTCCGTATAAACGGCTAGATCTCGGAGACTATAAGAGATAGAGCCACCAAATTTGGGATGTAGGCTCGTGTAGTATGTAGAGTAATCGAGTTTATTTAAAATTTTCGCCACGCCCCTTTTCGCCCGCGTAATTTGAAAAAACTCGATTATATCCCGTAATTTTCAACCTTCTGTAAATTTGATACTAATACCCAGCAAAATTCAAAATCAAATAAAAATCGGACTAAGCCAAGTTATGCATTTAAACGTTTTTTCATAAGGCCGGAGATGGCCATTGCCTGGTGGGGGGCGCCAGGGTGCTCGTATGCTTGAGTGAGCGAGATACTTGCATGGGAAAATGCATTTGTTCTTATAAATATGAAATATCTGTTTTACTGGTGTATGGTATACCTAAGTCGGCTAGACGACTCACTCACTTCATTTTCTTTTGTCCAGAGGGCTTTATACACGAGCTATAGCTGTAGCTAAACATGAAAGAAAATCGCTTTTTGGTAGCATTCGCCAATTAGTCGTCGAACGTTGAGGAGTCTCTCATATAGCCTCAACCTCATATCGTACCTACCAAGTATCTATATACATATATATGTACCTGTATAGGTATACATATAGTATCCCACCTCATAGAGAAAACTAGTCTTTAAAGACAAATACGAAAATTATGAAATTATTTTTGTGAGTGCGAAAAGAAAAATATTGAAATAAATTGAAAATCATATCAAGTGAAAAACAATAACCAAACGAAATTTTAGCCATGGCTACGGAAACCACAAAAAATGGTAAGTGATTTGTTGTCTTCTTCTTAACGTTAAAAGTTGTGCGATTAGAAAGGTGATTAGCATTTCCTGTTGCTTTCTATCGTGGGGAACGTGGCATGATGATGATGATGATGGGTAATAGCACGACCTTGAAAAAATATATAGGGGGCAAGCCTCCAATTATTTTTAGGGTCGTATTTAATTGCATTTTGCTTTTACTGTCGGTTATATAAACGAGTGACATAACCAGATAAGAAATTGAGGAAGGTTCAAAAACCTAAAAGATCTATCTAAGTTTTAGTTGAAAACTAAAACCAAACTCATTCCATATGGAATGCATTTGAAAATATTTTATGTGGTTGGCTTAAAAAGTGGGTTAAAGTCACAAAAGAAAACCTGTTTTCAACTATCCATCTGAAAAGCCCCCTCCAAAAAACCCAGCTGAAAAAATTGGTTCAATAACCCAAATCTTAGACACATTTACCTTACAAAAAGTTACAAAAATATTCTTATCTTTAGAAAATAGCCACACTTGTTGTATCTTTTTGCGAAAACCCTATCACCCACTTGTAAACAAGCGTCATTATTTACCTTATACAAAACCTTATCTTCTTTAGCCACTTTAAGATCCCGAGTTACGCGCACTTTAGAAAACCCCTTGACTATATCATATGTGTGTATATATATCACATAATATATCTACAAGTATGTATATTTAGACCCCATGACTGTGTGTCAATTATTTAATAGGAGCAGCGAAAAAAAATTTGTGAAATTCCTCATCTATTTAGTGACGCCATCTCTTAGTATCTCTTATCTGGAAGAGCAAATCTTTGCCTGAGTTGGCATTGCTGTCTAGCAGTCAAAAAACCACCTGATCAGCAATAATTATACAAAGTCGAAAAATGACGACACCGAGAGATAACCAAGTGAAAATTCATATTTATATAATTAACAAGTCAAGGCTATTTGGGGGGTTGGTTGGGCTTAAAGGGCTTATGATTGTTATTAATTTTAATTTTGTTTGCAAATTTAATCATTTTGTTGCAAATTGAAGCACGTGCATTAACTTTATGTCTGGGATTAGTGTGAAAGTGCCAAAAGATCTAGATCAACTTTGTCTGAAAATGGATCAGGTCTTTTCGACGGGGTGATAAATCGTTGTCCTAGTTTACGAGTTTCCAAGTTTCCAAGAATTTATTATCTTGTTTATTATTATAGTTATGAGAAAATGCCCAAGTACTGACAATGAGTTGGAATTCTAGGGATCTCTCTTAGATATAGTAATCTTTATAATGATATCAAGGGATTTCGATTTCTTAAGAAATGTATAAAATGTTGGTCTATTCCAGAAAACATTCAAGTACTAAGATTGCATTCCAAGATATATTCTCCATCTAATAGATATGGAAAATATCTTTCGAAATCTCTAGAACCCGAATCGGGGGGCTATTCCAGAAAGTGCCTACGTACTACTAAATCTCTGTGAACTCGCTTATTCCAAACGGTTTTAAATAAACTTTCTCTACTTAATGATTTGGTTTACTTCTGTAAATTATTATTATTCTAGAGACTGCAAATTGGTTATGAAATTTAGTAGGTGATAAATCTAGAAATGTTCATTAAACAACTTTTCAGTATGACTGAACTAAACTTTGTTATGTAAGACAACAAAATGTTGCATTGTCTAGCAACTTGTATTATCAGTTAACTAATTTTGCGGTAGTTTAGCTATCATAAATAAAAAGTTAATTACAATTGACTAAAACAAATTTTATGGCCATACCATTCCCATTTTTTTATCTATCAATGTCATGAGGTTGTGTGTCGCCCTCTTTTCTTTCTCTCTTATCATCATATAATGATATGATATGCAGGAAAGTGAATTGAATTATTCTTTGGTAATTGATATTAACTGAAACTGATAAAAAAAAAAAAAACAAATACCATCGAGGCGTAAAGGCAAATGATATACTTATATGTTTGTATGTATATTTATTTTCAATTGCACCTGATCAATATATATGTATGTAGATATATTCATTTGCTTGTGTGAATATTTTTAGAACATCTTCTCTAAGAACTTTGCCCATATCCATTTGTTTAAACATTATATTCTGTCTTATAATCTCCAAGTTGCCTTGAGAAAATTTGCTTGTTTTTCTTTTCGAAAAAGGGGATGGTGGGTGGGTGGGTGGCTGACTGGCTGGCTGACTGTGTCGCCGCCTCCACACGTGACACGTGAAATGACGCACATAGCAAAACAATTGAAGATGGAAAGACGCAAAACCCAAATATAATAAAAATACGCAACCGTTTTTGTTTTTTAAAATCTTCTTGTGATATTATCTAATAATCTGTGCAGAAACAACAAAAAGACATTGCCATCAATTCTGTCATCGACCAAAAACCGCAGTCATAATCATTTTAAAATGAAGAAGTGTCTAAAATGTGGGTCAAAACGGTTGATTTGGTTATTTAAGGCGAAAACAAGTTGCAAATAAGACACAAAACAACAGAAAAGCATAAAAAAACAAAAACTGATAACCAAGTCGCAACTGAAAGTTGAACTGGTTTTCTTTCCGACTTTTTGTGCAAAATGAAAAAAAACCAAGTCAAAAGACGAGAAGTTTTCAAAAAAGAGGCACAAAATAAAGTTTCTCTGCCGCAATATCAATTAACTAAGCAGAGGGTCGGACTAAGTTCAATCGTTACGAAGTTTTTATGCCCTTTCTGTTACCCTTTTCCTACCTAAAGACGTCAGAAACTGATTTCAAGATGACCTACAAACATTACATTAGGTTTTCTAAAGAAAACTATTATCCTTCCTATGAAAGATATGTGAAATTTTTATTCAATCTTTATGAAATTCTGCACAGTCATAAGAAATTGTATTATATTCATGAATATTAAATTTAAAAGAAATCGCCTACATAATATGAAAGTTTTTGGTTCAAAAGTGAATTTTGTCTATGTGAGCTATTTAGTCGATGGCTCTTTTAGATTTGGCACTCAAGTTATCAAGCTAAAAAATATTTGATTGTTTTTTAAGCAACGCTTAAACTAACTGAACTTTCGATAGATCGTTTCTATCAGAGCTCTTAACCAAAACTAATATACCCCTTTTTAGCGAGGGTATATAAAACGAGTAAACAAAATATGCAAAAAGAATGCATTTTTAAGAATTCGAAACTTAGTGAAAATAATGATAAAAATTTGTAAATGCTTTTTAGCATCAGGAATTGATAGCGTTTTTAGTTTAGTTTAGTTAAAAGCTTTTGAAATGATTTACTTTCATGTTTCTACACTAAAATACACCTGTTCATCCGTGTAGAAAGTAGTTTGTAATCAGTTTTCTCTTATGTTACAAACTAATCTGAAACTTATTTACTTGTAGAATTACTTTAGTTAATTGATTCAAAAACCTGTTGCAAAATGGATGCATGTTGCATTGAGAGAATCTTGTCTCTTTCCCACAATTTAACGACACCCTTGTGCTCTTGATTCAATTAGGTGTTATTTTGCTGTACATTTCGAGTATTTAGTGGAATTTCAATTTGCGCTGGCTTTTGATGCAATTAGCACTTTACGGGTATATATGGAAGAATTCGGTTTCTTTTTTGAAGCGAGCGACACACAGAGACATTGGGCTTTGCCCCCAAACAGAACGATAAACGGAGAAGGCGGTAATGGCGGGGCATGCAGTGGAATACATATGTATATGTACATATATTTTTTTACCGATTGCGTGCACACGAAATTGTCCTTGTTCCTAATTGATCAACTCAAATATTGATGAAAATTTCTAATATGTATGTACATTTGTATGTTAAAGTGGGAACGACTTTGAAAACTATGCACGAGACATGTGTGCCTATTGATTTTCTTTTTCTTACAAATGGTTTCAGAGGGTTTAACTTTTAAATAGTGGAAACTTGCATTTCCCATTACAAGGTTTTTGAAAGGACATCAAATACAGTGAACCTTACATCAAAAGCTAATTTTATGTGGAAACTTCATGACATATTCCTATTTAATATTAATGCGTTCCACAAAGGTTCAGAATCAACAAGAGAGGAAATAATTTGTCTCGAATGTCTACATCTTAATCGGGTATTCCCTAAATACATACATACATATGTATTTATGTATGTATGTACATTTCTTTGTTTACTTTGATGTCGAAGGTTTCAACCAAAAATATTGTATACATAATTCATTTTAAAGAAAAATTGACCATGAGGAAATTTGTTATACATAGAAAGATTGAAGAAGAGTTTGAAAAGAAATATGTAGCTTTTGTTTTCAAATCAATTCACTTTACAAAGAACTTCATTATATGTAAATGTTTGTGTAAATATGTATGTATATATGTATGTACTATATTTGTAAAGTTTACAACATTTAAGTTTGACTGTATAGTTAAGTATACATATCAGCGTCTAAAATCAATTATATTGTTACATTTGTATGTATTTTCCATGGTTTTTTAAAAGCTCTACATATAAAATTCGAACTGTACATACACACATGTATGTATGTACATACACACATGTATGTATGTACATACATACATACATATAGTATCATCCTTGATCTTTGGCATGTGTTAAGTTAGTTTCATTATCTTGTTGCTAGGTATCCACAATACAACACACAATTTCCAATTGGATCTTATGACTAGATTTTTGAGTATGATTTATGTGTGTGGTGTGCCTACTTCAAATATTCATGAAAATTTAATCAGATTTTTAGATTTTCATTTGAAAATTGTAATCACACTTGAGCTTAGTAACTCATTGTGGTATGGAGAGAGACACATCAATAGATATCACACTTAATGGGTGTGATTTAAGGTTTGCACTAACTAGAGGCATGTTAGAGTTTATTATCAGTTAATTATAGGGAAAGTCCAGCCCAGGAAATGGTTCACTCAATGCTCGCGTGTGGTACAAAAGCCAAAAATATTGTTTAAAATTACTTGAAATTTGGCGGAATTAATCCTTTTTCACTTTCACTTGGTAGTCAATTGATAATTCCCCTGTATTGCTCAATGCTAACATTTTTGCATATGTAAGTGTTATTACCCTTAATCTAAATATATTTTGATGTTTTCATCTGTAATTTGAAATTTTCGTTGCATTTCCTGGCCCGGTGCAACAAGTGTCCACTATTTTTAAATCCAGTCAACATTGTAGTTGCAATGCAGTTTGTCAACATTTTTGCTACTTTTGCCTTTTTTTCTCGACTTTTCTTAGCAACCTTTCTTAGGCATGTGTGTGTGTGTGTGTGTAAGTGGCCGTGTAGAAATGTTGATGTGAGTGCTCTCACGTTGTTGCTACAGATCTCTCTCTCTCTCCTTTTCCTTTTGATTCTCCATTTCCAAAATGCTCTCTTGGCATGTTTTGCTTTTTTGTTTGTTTGTTTTATATTCCTGTTGCACCTGGAAGTTGTGTTTTGAGTTGTTATCGAGTTAGAGATGACGTCGTGAGTTGCCTGTTAGGGAAATCGGAAGAATTGTTTGAGCAGGAAATTACTTGTGATTGTGTTACTCCTGTGAAATCATGTTATGCCAATGCTTTCTTTAGGTACAAACATACATACGTAGTACTTGTATAAATGGATCCTGAAGGTGGATCCAGGAACAGATGTTTATCATTTCTAATGTAAGGCAATTCAATTCATCACTCACGTCCTCATCACTAATTGAAATACATATCTCACATTATCTCACCATGTGTTAGCGGCTCTCTCTCATTCTTTCGCGCTGCGCCGCCTGCTCACATGTACGCACAGTTAGCTCTAAAAGTACTTGGCCAAATGATACATAATCCTTTGCACACAAAGATCCTAGTCTAATGCATGTTAAAATCCTTATAGATTAAAGATAAATTGTTTATTTTGTGAAAATTAACGCTAAAAATAAGCATTGTAATAACAAATATTTCCAAAACACGGCAGGGTATTAACGACAACAAAATCAAAGAACATTAAATTAACAGGTTTAAGGCAAAGATATAACAGGCATATTGCCATGGAGAGGGGAATATCAAAAGAAGGGGGGTCGATAGGGTTAAGAGTCATCTGAATTAAAAAAAAAAACAACATGCTTTTTAAAACCAAATACAAATATAATGAAAATAAGTTTATGTTTGGAAAGGAATAGGACTTGTACATATTTACATAGACGGATATTAATAATAAAGCCATAATTTCTTTATCTACTAAAGTAGTTGTCGGCATATAGAATTAAGCTGTGTCAGCTCAGTGTAAAACCTCAATTGGCTGTAAACAACTTCACTTCCTTTGTTTCAGTGTAAAGAATGAAACAGTATCACGTTTCGTGCCTGTTGCTACACACACATAAACACCAATTGTTATGTTGTTGCATCTGCTGTCAGTATACTTTCGCCATTGAGTGTATATAAGCACCCGCTGCTTTGGCTCGCATTAAGGTCCGAGACTCAGTCCGATTCAGTCTCTTTTCGATTTCAAATTGTAACGGTCACGGAAACGGACGTAGTGTAAACTCCTTCGGTTTGTTTGTGGGTTTCTGTTTTAACGTCTCCAAGTGTTTACCAAAAATTTCAAAAGTGGAAATCCAACTGAAAGAAGTAAATACATTATACATACATACATATATACACATAAATACATTTATGTATAAATAAGTAGAGAATGTGAGAGATAATCGAAAAGCAATAAAAATATATGTATACAGTTGTCAAATCTAATTCAAAAATTCTCCTCCATGTGCGTTGCTGCTGCTGTTGCTGCTTCTTCTTAAAGGCGATAAAAATACCGCGTTTTATTCTTAAAATTCGTTTTCTGTTAATGTGCATATGCATATGACTGTGTATGTGTGTGTGTGTGTGAATGTTTGCGGGCATTTTTGTTTTGTTTTTGGGTTAGGGGAAGTGAACTTGTGACGTTTGCTTTTTTTTTGTTTTCTTCTTTCGAGCCAAGTAAGTGTAAAGGTCTCTCTCTTGTTCCCTTTCTTTGTTTCTCTCTGCCATGCTCTCCTAGATCGCAGACAAAGGAGGTAAAAGAACCACGCCGCAAAAATATTTATACAACTACAAATGCATACAAATGTACATGTGTTTGGATATGTACATATGTGTATTTATTTACCATTTACTTAAACAACCTTCGGTTCTGACTGATTTTTAAGTGAGGATCATTTTCAAGTATTATTTAAATTTATCCTTGAAATAGGCGATCAACTTAACTCTGACTTGATATATTCTTTACCCCATAAGATTGCATTTCTTATCGTAATAAGGCCTGGCCAAATATACATATGTACATACATATGTACATATTAATTCACTGTAAGTGTGTGTGTGCATGTACATCTTGGCTAGCCAACGGTGCTTTCTTTGTTTAACCGGTCGACTATAAGATTCTTTCTCCCTCCCCCTATTGCTTTGCTTGCACCTGACACCTTGGACGACGATCCAACACTACTACTACTACATACTGTATGTATGTATTTACGAAAGGAAGTCTCTCTCTCTGCCTCTCTGTCGTAGATGCAGCTGCATTCACAATTCACTTACTTTCTGTCTTTCTCTCTGACTGAATGTGAATTGCAATTAACATTTTGTTGTTTTTTTCCCTCCGTGTAATATTGTTTACCCATTTTTTTTGTTGTTATTGTTAATATTTGCAAATAGAACCCGTTTACCTACATATCATGAGTTCTCTTGAGGGGGAAGGATATTGGGGTGAAAACAGAATCTATGTCAGTTAGAATAACATTACATCTGGCTAAACAACTCATTCAATGTGTAGAATGCGGAAAATTTATATGGAACTTGTTGCTCCACATTTGGTTTAGGAATTGCTTTGGCTTACTGTGAAAAACTAACTAAACATGTGTCTAACACACACACACACACACACACACATCCATACATATGAAAAACAGTTATTGTTATTGCATTGACCAAATTTCCAATTAAAATGATTGTTACCACATACCAAAATAGTTTAGTCGACTGATTGATTAATTGTGAATTTTTGTACGAATAGAAAAATGAACTATTTGCCTTATCAGTAGTCAATTTAAAAAAGAAAACCTTGAAATCAACAAGAATTGATAAGAAGACACCTAAACATAGTCAAGAAGACGAAATACAAACATAATGCCCACTTATAATACAATTTTAATGAAATGCCATTACATAATACAAAACAGCTGAAAAAAATGAATATAAATTTACTGCTATTCATGACAGCAAAAAATGTGTGGCAAGTTCATTGAAGTTCCATCAACCTGATACCCCTCCAGCCAGACCGACCAGCTGATTTAAGAATTTCTTAAAACAAAAACATGAGAAATATGATAAAGTTCAATGACATTCAATTCGTTCGATTGTTGCGGTCAAAATGATGATATATACATATGTATATAAGTATTACTTCATTTGACATATGTATGTACATATATGTATGTACATCGATTGGTATTTCAATTTTATAAACAGACAAAAATATTGACGTGGTTTTTAGAATCATTTGTGTGGCAATGTTCAATGATCATTATGAAACGGCATGATCGGTGTTAGTTTGAATATTTGTATGAATTCAGTTCATTTGGATGTTTAATTGGCAATTGATTGAGAAGATCGAAGATCGAAATCTCTTCTATTTTGCATATCAAATGACAAAATGACAAACATTCATCAAATCGAGTCTAGTATTGATTTGGTTGGGCTACAAATATTTATCAAAACAATTCACACTTTCAGTCTTGATTAATATACATGCATATACACTTAGATAGCCTGATTTTTATTATGACTTAATTGACACCTACTAAACGTCATAGAACGTAATCAAATTTAATCATTCAACGAAGCACAAGTAGTTACTTTATGCATACAAACATACATACATATGTACATATACATAAATACATACATATATACCATATCATATAACGATATCAGATATTTTGCTCGATTACTCGATTTGTGGTCATTGAACGACCATTAAGTGGTTATTGCCATGATGTAGCAATAATTTATCCATGCTAGAATTACGTTTTTTGTCAAAAAATTTGAGTTGAGTTTATGAAAAATATCAACACGAATTGTCACTTTTATACATATTTGCATATCACATCTGTTTTAGTTTTTTTTGGGGGGTGGGGTATTTAGGCATGAGCTTAGCTTTAAAAGAATAATTTGCAATGGGATAGACAAGGTGAGAGACAAATGAGAATTACCCATGCCACTTTTCCGCTACTTTCTTTGAAAAATTGTCTTTTCTTTTTGAACTAATTGCTTGGATAATGTCAATTCAACTTGGTGACCCCGACGTTTTATAATTGTTCATTTTATGTACATTTTGGTGACCCCGATGCTTCACCTAGTTGTTGAAACCCCCATTGAAATGTGCTTCCCACTACTTTGCTGCATAGCTAATTATTATTTGCCTTAGGTTTCAAATTAATACACATTTTTATTTATATGTAGATACACAATGCCAATGTCAAGTTCATTCAAATAGACCGCTAGCTACAGAGATACATTAGTGACATATTAATTGCCCCGCTAATAATTTTCAATTCAATAGCTCTCCGTATTTAGATATTACAATTACACATACCTACACACAAAACAAAAAACATTCTCTACTACAGGGTTAAGCTGTGATGTAATTATTGATCATAATGCTACGAGGAAGTGTTCCATGAAGGTGAAAACTGGGGAAAAAAACGATTGTAGTACAATAACCTCAATAAAAATCGTCAAAAATTTGCATAACTTTTCTCTATAAATCACAACAAACACACAAATATATATATATATATATTTCAATTTATTTTCAATTCAAATTGTATTAATCTCGTATTCCGCTCAGTGAATTTCCGTTGCTATGGTACGATCGATGTATAGATGATCCAATCATATATATGTATATATGTAGTATATTTAAAAAGCGAAAAAAATCCATTTTTGCGCGTTTGTTTTTTGTGTTTTGTTTGCTCATAACTCATTGCTCTTGTTAATATTTACATAATATATAGAAAAATTAAAGTTTTAGTTAATGTTCCACATACATACATACACAATTCGTTGTCAAGCGCGTTTCATGTGAATGAACTAAATCAAAAGGAAAGGCAAAATAAGTCCTAATTATCATATAGAATTTATGCGAATGTCGCCTAAGGTGAGGCTTGTCTATACGTAATGAGTTAAAAGCAAAAACCAAAAAAA
Source organism: Drosophila equinoxialis (assembly GCA_018150345.1). NCBI lineage: Eukaryota > Metazoa > Arthropoda > Insecta > Diptera > Drosophilidae > Drosophila > Drosophila equinoxialis. The sequence continues at coordinate 1,658,311 of JAECWI010000868.1, read as the reverse complement.
AAAAAACACATACTTACGTACAGTTGGCTTTTTGCAAAAGGTTTTTTTGTTGTTAACAGTCTTGCGACAAGAAGTTTAATTTTAGTTTGTTGAATTGTTAGACTTTAGAATGTGTTTAATCGGTTCACCTACTACCAAGACACCAGCTTCCAGATTAAGTTTAATATGGCAGAGTCTAAAGTGCATAACGGAACACTTGAGATTGTAATACACACAAAAAACAAACGCAAAAACAACAACCAATTTAACAATTTCGTGGTTCACCAAATTTTTGTGCTGTTTTAGTTTAGTTTTTATTTGAAATAAATGTCTGCTGTTTTGGAGAACTTTTCTCTTGTTTTTCTTTTTGAGAATTTTCTTTTGGTTTCAGTTTTTTTCTTGTCTTAAATGCGGGAAGATTGAGATAAAAATTTTGAATTTCAATTTCATTTTCGAATAAATTTTTTGTTCGTGTCGCGGTCAATTAACAATTTCTCTTTCCTAGATAAATTGAAATCGTTGATTTTGTTTGAAATTCAAAGAAAACATCAACGAAGCTAACTTCGGCTATGCCAAAGTTTGTATATCCTTGCAGTCCTTGGCAATAATATTTCGACATGTTGAAATGTTCTTTTCTGTGTGCGTCTGTGTGTGTATTGATAATGACGTAGTAGGCAGCAACCGATTTATATTGACTAACTTGTGTTCTATTTATCCAATCAGATTCAAATTTCGGGATCTGAGGTTTTATATTTCATGGGGATACTCGAATTTCTATGGAAATGTTTCTTCTAAAACTACATATATGATATAATGGTCCGATCCTGATGATTTTCATACTTTGTCTTACCTGGGTAATACCAAGATTCATCCCAATAGCTCTGAGTAAAACACATACGCACAGACAGGCGGACATGGCTATATCGACCCAGCTTCTCATGCTGATCAAGAATATATATACTTTATGGGGTCGGGTGTATATTTCCTTGTCTCTTAAAAAAGGTTTCCACTGCAACATCACGAGGTTCGTTTAAGAAAAAAACTTCTTTTGACAGGCTTTTCTTTCTTTGCTCTCAGCTGTTTTCTGCGTACATTTGTAACTCTGATTGGTGTTCATTTATTATTGATGCTTGCAACCAGTTTTCACCTGTATTGATCCAGGCAACGTTTCGTTGGTTGTTTTTTTTAGTTTTGACTTCCGTATGAAATGCTAATTTTGATCATGTAATATACAAAGAGGAAAAGCAACAGTTTCCAAGTATTTAACGTGAGTAATGAAGGCTTTCGAATCGAATTTAGTTGCTTTGTGTGTGCTGACACATTATTTCAGTCTGTCCGCATGATTAGAGTGGAAGGAGACCTTTCTTTTTCTTTCTTGCAGTCAGCTATTATGTCAATTAGCTTGTAAACACTTTACTTATCGAGCGACAGAGACGGAGAGATGTAGCCCTCTCTTACTAACTAGGCAAACAGAAGAAAAACAAAACAAATGACAAAAGGCCATTTCGAAAATTGTTTGTAAACGGGCAATTAATTTATTGACTATGACTTTCGTAGGTTCCCTCTCTACTAGTATGTATTTTAAGAGTGCCCCGCTCCCCTTCATCTTGTTGTGGCACTTCAATTAACAGTAAAGAGGCTCAGGGAAGGGGGTGGGGCTTCAGGTTTTGAAAGGAAGAACATTATCGTCAATTCCATGATAATTTGTGTTGTAATATCATTAGATATTGTTATTAATGTATCATAGAGATCATGTGATATCTAGTTTTTGCCCGAGCAAGTCAACCATAAAGTATTTACACAATCATCACGAAATTGAAATGTTTTAATTACACGGTTTTTACTATTGACTTTGAAAATTTCCAGATTTACTATATACACTTTTTTTTGTTTGTCTCTTATCCCTGCATCGTCTTTAAACATTTTCAATTAGACTTATCTCAAATGTTTCTCAAGACCCAATTGGTCTCAAATTGGCAAGACAGATTTGCAGTAAACAAATGTTTTTTGTTTGTTTTTCGGTTTAATTATGATTTGTTTTTATATTTTAACAACTTGCCGCCTTTTAACAAAGTGCTTATCTTTATCTGCTTTTTGGTTTTAATTACATATATTATTATATACATATCTACATTTGTATATACGTACATATAGACGATTTCTGTTCTGAAATGTAAATTGAGATGTTTGTTGCTGGGGTTTTCACACGAGTTTCTCCACCCGCCCCCCTTGGATCTAATGATGATCATATTGTCTGTTTAGTCTAGCGCCCTCAATTGTTTATGGTAGTGATGATAGAGGGGAGGGGAAAGCCCCCTTTAAGTGAAGCCCTTCGATTTGAGATTCCCAAAGCTTGTTGTAAATTCTATTTTAAAAATTAAAACTCGAACTCACAAGGGGAACTTCAGGTATGCGAATCACCGATTTGGATGAATTTCGGATATGTTATAGAATACCCCGTCATTTGAAGCTGTGTGAAATATTTCGACGCACTATTCTATATTTTCCTTATAAATCGCGTTTAAAGCTATAGCTTGGGTGACTTATACGTAAAACGCCGAGACGTATTCAAGCAGCTCGGTGGTTTAATGGGTAGAGGTCCTGGCTTATGGTGACGGAACCCTGGTTCAACCCCCGCCCGAAACTGGTTAGTTTTGGATTTTAATTTTTTTTGCCTTTTTAATAATTATTTTTTAAATAGCAAAATAGGGCATTTGATAATTTTTGATTGAATTAATTTTTTATGCCTTTACAAAAACATAATTGTAATAAATAAAATAATATAAATAAAATACACTAATTAACTAGTTTCTTCACATTTTTTGTTGTGATATACACCATAAAAACTTTAAATACATATGTAAATTTTTTCAAAACAATGAACATGCTAAAATGATGCTTTTGTCCGAAAAAAATATACCAACTTTAAATCAATTTAAAAGAAGAAAACCAAATAAAAATTTTGGAAAACTACTCTCTCATCTCATCTCATCACTTTGAAGCGAACCATGTATACTTGAGCATTCTCTTCAATATCAGGGATGACAAGTGGTCTTCTTTTGATAAAATTTCTAGATTTTCTTCATTATCATATTTTTAACCTGGCGGAAAAATACAGTTCGTAATATTGTGCTTATAGGTAGTATTACCTCAAGCGTACAAGCTTTAACATATGCACAAAAAAATGTTTCCGATGACGAATCATCACAAAACATATATTGCTATGTATTTAAAAAAAATAATTATTGAAAAGGCAAAAAAATTAAAATCCAAAACTAACCAGTTTCGGACGGGGGTTGAACCAGGGTTCCGTCACCTTTAGCCAGGACCTCTACCCATTACACCACCGAGCTGCTTGAATACGTCTCGGCGTTTTACGTATAAGTCACCCAAGCTATAGCTTTAAACGCGATTTATAAGGAAAATATAGAATAGTGCGTCGAAATATTTCACACAGCTTCAAATGACGGGGTATTCTATAACATATCCGAAATTCATCCAAATCGGTGATTCGCATACCTGAAGTTCCCCTTGTCAGACAGAGACAGGGACAGAGACAGAGACAGAGTCAAAAGTCAGTCATTAATTGAAAATATTTCCACGGGTAATTAAAAAACAAAAATAAAGTGTTTATTTTTATTTTTTTCTTTTTCAACACGCGCTCTCGTAGTTCTGTTGTTTCCAAGCATATATACATATATATATATATAAACATTTGGGCCGATCATTTCTATATGGTCATTTGATTTTTAGCTATGGCTCTCCAAATTGAACAAAAGTTCAATTGGCTAAAATAATATTAAGCCAAAGGAAACTATTTATAAAAACCCCGCCCCTAAAAAAAAAAAAAACTAAATGTATATACAATGTCATAATATTCTGGTATTCCCCCCTCTCCTCATACTCCTTTCTATTTGATTAGTTACAAAACAACAAAAAAAAAAAAAACCTGCTGATAGCAACAAAATAGAAAGAGAGGGACGAAACAGGAGAGAGACAGAAATAGAGAGAGGGAGAGGCCGACATCAATTGATAAAGTGGAACATGGATGGCGTATAATATTTAGCTATATATATTCATAAGTAAACATATATATTGAATACTATATCTCGTTATACATAGCCCCCAATCTCTGACAGTGGCGCTATCAATTGACAATTGAGCCTATCTACGTCAAAATGTGCCCTGAATATCAATCAAAAATGTTTCACCATGTACTCGATTTAATAAAAGAGGGAATTCTATATTACAAAATATACATATATTATCTGAACAAGTGTAGTACTGATATGCAAATACCGTTGAAGGAGTTGCCTTTCACTGTCACCAGGTTGGGCTCCCCACCTCCCCGGGGCTTATAAACTTTAATTTTTAAACAGAATTCTTTCATTTATGAGCCAGTCAATGAACCATCATCCATTGCATGTGACACGCCATAGATCCATTTGGTTAGGCTCACCCATAGGGTGAAGTGGTATATTAAGGTCTCCAAAATGTATGTAACAGGCAGAAGGAAGCTTTTCCGAGTCGAGTCGATCTAGCCTTGTCCGTCCGTCTGTCCATCCGTCCGTATGAATGGCTAGATCTCGGATGCTATATGAGATAGAGCCACCAAATTTGGTATGTAGGCTCGTGTATATATAAAGTGATCAAGTTTATTTCATATTTTTGCCACGCCCCTGTCCGCCCTCGTAATTTAAAACAAACTCAAACAAACTGATCAAAATCGGACTAATAATATCCCACCTACCCATATAAACGTTTTTCCATAAGGCCGGAGTTGGCCGTTGCCTGGTGGGGGCGCTAGGGTGCTCGAATGCTTGAGTGAGCGAGATACTTGTAAAAAGTATGGGAAAATGCATTTGTTTAATAAATTTGAAATATTTGCTTTACTTGTGTATGGTATACCTAAGTCGGCGAGACGACTCACTTACCTCATTCTTATTTTCTTTTACATATTTATGCTTATATCATTGACATTGACATTGGGTAGGGGGAGGGGGTGGGCGCTAGCTATAATTAGGAAGGGCTTTTTGGATATCTAAAAGATATATGTAAAAGTCAACAACACGTGCTTTATATATGTAGAAGAACAAAAAGCTCTATTTTGTCTGGGTTTAATGGTCTGATTGATTGGCCGATAAGGCCAACCAATGTTGGGTCGTGCCTCTCTCTGAAAAATAAAAATAACAAAACACACAAACTCACACACAAATGAAATTACAGGCAGGCAGAAAACACAAAATAGTACAGTATATTCTATATAGATATTTTGTTGTTTGCTATATATAGTTGCTTCTATTTGGAAAACTTACGCAGTGATTACCTAACCATCACTCTGGGGCCTCTAAGCGAATATTATGGAAGCGAAACGTCATGAATATTCCACTTGGACTCTATGACACCAGAGGCAGTTGACAGTTTTCTAGCACAACACATATACACAGATACATACACATGCATAGGAGTCCGTACATCCATCAAACGGTCTAGAATAATTTAGCCATCCACTTGGATCTTGTTTTAAATAAAAGACTTTGTTTAAAATGCACAAATCAAATGGTTATCAGATCTGCAATGTGGTCAATTGATCTTATTGTTGGTAGTAAATTATTATATCTATCTCTCGATTCTTGTACTTAAATTTTTGCCAGCTCTTATGTCACTCGATATTTGTTTGAAATTGGAAATTATATCACGCGCCTCTGTGTTCTAGATTCTAGCTTTCTATGTTAATGATTTTCAATTGAGGATTTTGTTTTGCTTCGCTTGTGTGCGGTTTTGCCTAAACAACATTTTCGTTTTTGTTTTTTCTCTGTTTTATATTGATGAATGGCATTTTAATGAAGCGTGAACGATGACAATCGATTGGACTGATGGTGTCTGGGGGCGGTGGGAAAAGTTATACAGGGGGTTACATGGCAACAAGTGTTCGGTTTCCATTCCTTTAAGAGGGGCTCGTTTCTTCTTTAAAAAGTTGTGTGTGTGCTTATTTATTGATTTGCCTTCTTTTTGTTTACTTTTAGATTTATCAACCAGCCGATATCAAAATGGAAGTGTAAGTATGAGACGGGACAGATAATGATGATGTATGATGAGACCTAATACAATTTCATTACAAAGGGTCAAGCCCAATAGTGAAAAGAAAAGCCTACTATTTGTCTATAGACTTTCAAAATATGAATGATACCACACAATGATCATCGATTAGTTCTATATACGAAATATTTTTGAAATTTCGAGGCTTCAACAGACTGAACTGAATTCTTATTGCAAAAACATATTTTACCTCCCAATGATTGACAAGGAGACATATGAAATGGGAGTAAGTTTGCCCCTTAAAGTATGCATAATATCATTCAATAATGAGAAAATTGCTTCATATCTTACTGCATACTTTACGGGGCAAAGTTCATTTAATAGCCCAAAATCCGTCACTAATTCAATTCTCAGAGTTTACTTATCTAAGATGCATTTCTAAAAGAAAATTAGTATTTACAAATTAAACTGATGCCTGGTTAGTTGATAGCCATGACATATTAGTGAGAAGTACCTAAATTTAGTTTCTAGGCATCGTTCCTTTTCTAAGGAACTCATCTATTGTCCTCAAATAAGTTGGTTTGAGTCTAGATGGAATACAAATTTGTCTAAATTATTAATTAATAAGTTGAAATATTTTGTGTTTCTAGTGAAATCGGCGAACCGGCCCAACCGCCTGTAAAATGCTCGAACTTCTTTTCAAATCATTGGAAGGGCCTCGTGGTCTTTCTTGTGCCTTTGCTATGCCTGCCCATAATGCTACTAAATAATACACCTGTAAGTTTAAATCAAGTGACCATGTCTGAGGTGGAGAATCGTGAGTTAACTTTTCCATTGTCCACCCCCCATAGGAATATCGCTGCATGTATCTTTTGGTTGTAATGGCCATATTTTGGGTGACGGAAGCATTGCCACTCTATGTTACCTCAATGATGCCAATCGTAGCGTTTCCCATAATGGGCATAATGGTAAGTAAAAAGAGTCAGATGAATAGAAAATAATAGTTAATAATGCTTGGTTTTTGTTTTTTTGCTTTTTGTTTAGAGCTCCGATCAGACGTGTCGTTTATACTTCAAGGACACGCTAGTCATGTTCATGGGTGGCATTATGGTTGCCCTGGCTGTCGAGTATAGTAATTTACACAAACGTCTCGCTTTTGCGAGTCATTCAAGTGGTGGGCTGCAGTCCCAGGAGATTACATTTTGGCATGATTGCTGTGACTATGTTCCTGTCCATGTGGATATCGAATGCTGCCTGCACGGCTATGATGTGTCCCATTATTCAGGCGGTATTGGAGGAGCTACAGGCTCAGGGTGTCTGTAAAATTAATCATGAGCCGCAATATCAAATTGTTGGTGGCAATAAGAAGAACAATGAGGATGAACCACCATATCCCACAAAGATCACGACATGCTATTATTTGGGTATTGCCTATGCCTCTTCATTGGGTGGTTGTGGCACCATTATCGGTACTGCCACGAATTTAACCTTTAAGGGCATCTATGAGTCGCGATTCCCCAATTCGACGGAACAAATGGATTTCCCAACATTTATGTTCTATTCGGTGCCATCAATGTTGATCTATACATTCCTTACATTCCTCTTCCTGCAATGGCATTTCATGGGCCTGTTCCGTCCCAAGAGCAAAGAAGCCCAAGAGGTGCAAGCCAGCAAAGATGGCGCCGATGTGGCAAAGAAAGTGATCGATCAACGTTACAAGGAGCTGGGACCAATGTCAGTGCATGAGATTCAAGTGATGATACTGTTCATTTTCATGGTTATTATGTACTTTACACGTAAGCCGGGCATCTTTCTGGGTTGGGCCGACTGGTTGAATACAAAGTGAGTGAATTCTCGATGACATTGTTATGGCATTATCTTAACCACATTGCGCTTACTTTCAGGGATATTCGCAACTCAATGCCCACCATATTTGTGGTGATTATGTGTTTCATTTTGCCAGCCAATTATGCCTTTTTGCGTTATTGCTCTCGTCGTGGCGGTCAACCGGTGCCAACGGGACCGACACCTTCTCTAATTACCTGGAAATTCATTCAGAGCAAAGTGCCATGGGGTCTGGTGTTTCTACTCGGCGGTGGTTTCGCTTTGGCCGAGGGCAGCAAAGTTAGTGGCATGGCCAAATTGATCGGTAATGCTCTCATTGGTCTCAAAGTGCTGCCACATTCTGTGCTCCTGCTGGTGGTGATCCTGGTGGCTGTATTTCTAACTGCATTCAGTTCAAATGTGGCCATTGCCAATATTATTATACCCGTACTGGCGGAAATGGTAAGCAAAACAAAAAAACAAACAAACAAGAAATCTCAATTAATTATACATTTTGTGTTTCTTGCAGTCACTGGCCATCGAGATTCATCCGTTGTATTTGATATTACCCGCTGGTCTGGCCTGCAGCATGGCCTTCCATTTGCCTGTGAGCACACCGCCCAATGCTTTGGTTGCTGGCTACGCCAACATTAGAACAAAGGATATGGCAATTGCTGGCATTGGCCCCACCATCATCACAATTATCATCCTATTCATATTCTGCCAGACATGGGGTCTGGTTGTCTATCCCAATATCAATACGTTCCCCGAGTGGGCACGTCTGGCGGCCGCAGCAGCTGCCAATAAAACGCATTAGTTTAAATCTTTTAGTTTCTTCTTTTTTTTTTTGTATAGTCTTCTAAGTCAACTCACAAGAAATGGTTCTTTTCTTTCTACTATCCTTGCTATCTTCTACTCCTGATCCTTTCATTCTTTAGTTTATTTCGTCTTTGTTCCTTTCTATTTCTGTTTTTTTGTGTTTCCTAGGGGGAAAAATAATGTGCCTTTTCCATATAAAGAAAAATTCATGTGTAGGCAAAAAGCATTTAAGATTAATGTTACTTAACTGTTGCATTTAAAAACAAAAAACACACACCAACAACAACAACAACAAATTAAATGTATTTCGTTTTTAGTAACTGGACTGACAAAAGAAACAAACAAACCACGTACATATTGAAAATGTGAAGAAAATGCAAACATGATATGGAAAACAAAATACAATGAAAACTCACTCAATACATATTTGAATGCGAACCGCAATGAGCACACAAATAGCCATAGTTGTTAAGTATAAAATAATAATTGTGTACATTTTTGCAAAAAACAAAAAAACAAAAAAAATAGTAAACATTTTTTTTTTTTTTTGTAATATAGTATGTAAAGATTTTGAAAAATGCTAAAACAAAAAGAACAATAAATAGCTCAAAAACATAAAATCTATTTGGTTTTACCAACCTTCAGCACAAAAATAAGAAGTTAGTGAAGTCTTTTCAGGGCCTATAACCAGCCGATTTACAGAATATAGAATTCCTTTTAATGGGGTGATGGTCATGAGGTAGATGAACTCAGACCTAGGTGACTTGAATTCATTACTTTAGGCACTAACTTATTACTAATAGTTAAATATTTATAGACAGGTTTGGTTTCTAGACTATTTTATTTATTGACATGATCAGCCATTGGCTATGTTTTATGGTTAGTTAGCTCATTTTACATGTTATTTAATCTATCCCTAGTGCAATTTCAACTATTGTTCGACAAAGCCAAAGCAGCATTATTGTAGTGTCCATTACAATACAGAAAATGTACAAAATTATTTGCGCCAAGTTTGCCAAGAATAGGAAAATATAGTAAAACGGCATGAAGATCGTTTTAGTATAGTGATCAATTATAGGAAAAATGACAAAAAAAGAAAAAATTCCAAGCGCCACTAAAACAATTTCGGTATGATCTTCGAGCGAAATATTTAAGGTGTGAAAGGCATATGTTGGGGCTTGTGGTGATTGTGGTTCCGGTGTCTCCGTCTGTGTTGAATTTGATGGGTTAGATCCTGATGATTTTGCAGAGGACGACGGCCTGGCTCCACGATTTCCTAGATTCGCTTTCTTTTGCAACAATGCTTTATTATATGCTTCACTAATTATTTGAAATTTTTCCGGAGGTTCTCCAGACTTATCTGGATGATGTTTTAGGGCAAGTTTGTGGTAGGCTTTCTTAATTTCCGCGATGCTAGCATTCTTATTCACGCCCAGAATTTTAAAGTAGTCCTTATTATATCCGCTCATTTTGCTATTAGAATATTTGATTTAAAATAAAAACAGAACCAAAATAACACCGTCGTACTCGGTGATTGAAAAAGCTATGCTACGTTGGAGTATTTTTTTTGCTCCCTCTACTGTTCTGATTTCAAAGGGCTACTTGGTTTTACAAACGCAAAACGGTTGCTCGTCTACCTAACCCAGCCCATGGAATAGAAGGATATCACATCCTGTTATATAGTAATATAAATAATAAAGGAAACTGTGATTCCACAAACTGGGGGGATAAATTGAACATGCAAGTTAACATGGACAAGAGGGTATAGCGGATGCAACTGCAATAGTGACAGATCGCTGGGTAACATTAGCCGACCAATGCTTATGGTTCTTGGATTTGGGGGTGACAGTCCAAGGGTCAACTCTGGAGTGATGCCACTATCTTGGTTGATGTCGTTGGGTTTGGCTACCCTAGTGAGCTGTCAATTGCCTTTCTTTCCTTTCCGGTCTCTGCCCCATAGACGGTGCAAATCACGGAAAAAACATAAAAACTAATCTTGGTCTCCTGCGTCAACATGGCCTCGCGAAAATCATCGTTTAATATTTTTAAATATCATGATCGGCTATTAAAGAATAGTACATGTAATTAAAAAAAACATATTATTGGACTGCACAAAATAAAAATAGATAATCAAGCCAACGAGTCATTTTGTTCAGAAAACATATCTCAACCCAGAAAAGAAACAATCAAAGTTAAAAAATAAAAATTTGTTGCTCTTGCTCTGTGCTCCGACGATGTATGATATGGAGCAGAGCAACCGTTTTGCGTTTGTGCTCTCTGCTATGCTACGTAGTCCTTCGAAATCTGAGCAATATTTTTGTTGAAACTACTGCTATGTAGCAGCAAATGCAAACACTGGTCTTACATGTAAATCCCGCAAATTTCACTTTCAAGTGGTGGTCTGTCAGAATAATCAGTGACGGAAATTGCTGAATATTGATAGTTTGTTTGTTAACTGGTAATCTATCGTGAACACGACGACGATATGGTTAATTGAAAATGCAATCTCAAAATGAATTCGATTCAGTTTGCCGGAATTGGCACATATCGTGTATACTCAATAAAAGCAATATGCATAGTTACTTGATATATATAGTTACAAATGCTAACCACAGGGTTTATACGAAGAATGAAAAATAAACATTACTGGTTTTCCTCCTTTTTGAAAAGATGTGATACGATTAAAATTAAAGTATCGATACCTAATATAATAATCGATATTTTAAATCGTTATTTATTATTTGAGATAAGCAAAGAAATTACATTCTAAAATCCAATTTAAAGAAATTTAATATACATATGTACATAACAGTTTACTAATATCATTAGTTAACAGCAGCAATTGCCGCCTTCATTTGTCGTTACTGTCGTTATTTTGTCTCCTTTTTTTTGGTGAAAAATTCGAATGTTTTGATTCCAACAAAAGCAAATAGCACAGTCCCACCTATTGCACAGATGAGGGGCAACAAATCGGATGGGGGTGGGGGTGCATATGTTTCAGAATTAACCTTTAGTCCTTCCTCTCCAAATCGGTCATAGATTGCACGTTTATCTTTGTCAGATAGCACTTCGAAGGCAGCCCCGATTTCCTTGAAATAATCCTCCGCCTCTGGATGTGTGTTTTTATCAGGATGATATTTAAGTGCCATTTTCCTATAGCCTTTTCGAATTTCATCAGATGTGGCATTTCTGTTGATACCAAGAAGTTGGTAATAATCTTTGCCCATAACGTTGTTCCTTCTTTATATGTTTCTATGAATTTAAATATCTTTCTATATATATATATTGCTCGAACAAATTATTTTATTATTTTGTTGAATGTTTATATTTATTTACTTGTTAAGTACGTGCTTAGCTGACTTTGTTTTTGTTATTGTAAGCCAATTTTAGAGTGACCAGATATACAGCAAATAGAATGAGTTGTCTTGCGTTCTAAATGTTTTCTGGGTGTGGCTCACGCAAAAGTGAGTAAAGCCCGTCAATTTCAGCATTTCTGACGAAAACTTGGTATTTTTGTAAAAATTTACTTAATTAACAAATTTGTCAAGTTTTTTTGATAAAAATGTAACCCTTTCGGAGTTTTAAAGTGTTCAGTGATATTTCATTGCAAATCGATATATAGTGTTGTTCAGACTATCGATAACACACAGATATATCGATACGACTTTTTCAACTTCTGCCCAACACTCGGCCATTTTGGTCAAAGTCACCTCAGTGTAAAGTTCTTGCTTTGGTATGTATAAAAATAAAATCAGTGAAAATAAATGCAATCCTTGTGAAATTTTATTAAATTATAGTATAAAGTGACCGCATTTTCATAATATTAATCATAAATTATGATATTTTTGCAGTTCTTAAATTCCGTAAACGAGTCCCTAATACAGCTTCAAAATGGTTAGGGAGAACAAGGCAGCATGGAAGGCTCAATACTTCATCAAGGTTGTGGTAAGTATGCGAATGAAAAAAGCTTCTTTATGACGAATCTTACCTAGAATGTGTTTGCATCTATTTATAGGAACTCTTCGACGAGTTTCCAAAGTGTTTCATTGTGGGCGCCGACAATGTGGGCTCCAAGCAGATGCAGAACATCCGTACCAGCTTGAGAGGATTGGCTGTGGTGTTGATGGGAAAGAACACTATGATGAGGAAGGCCATTCGCGGTCATTTGGAGAACAATCCACAATTGGAGAAATTGTTGCCCCATATTAAGGGCAATGTTGGCTTCGTTTTCACCAAGGGCGATTTGGCCGAGGTTCGTGACAAGCTGTTGGAATCCAAAGTTCGTGCTCCAGCTCGTCCCGGTGCCATCGCTCCATTGAATGTCATCATTCCGGCCCAGAACACCGGTTTGGGACCCGAGAAGACTAGTTTCTTCCAGGCTCTGTCCATCCCCACTAAGATTTCCAAGGGTACTATTGAAATCATCAACGATGTGCCAATTCTGAAACCTGGCGACAAAGTGGGTGCCTCTGAGGCCACTCTGCTGAACATGTTGAACATCTCGCCCTTCTCGTACGGTTTGATTGTTAACCAGGTCTACGATTCTGGTTCCATTTTCTCACCAGAGATTTTGGACATCAAGCCCGAGGATTTGCGTGCCAAGTTCCAGCAAGGTGTTGCCAATTTGGCTGCCGTTTGTTTGTCGGTGGGTTATCCAACCATTGCATCGGCTCCACACAGCATTGCCAACGGTTTCAAGAACTTGTTGGCCATTGCTGCCACCACCGAGGTGGAGTTCAAGGAGGCAACCACCATCAAGGAGTACATCAAGGATCCCAGCAAGTTTGCAGCTGCCGCATCGGCAACCGCTGCCCCAGCTGCTGGCGGTGCCGGCGACAAGAAGGAGGAAGCCAAGAAGGTCGAGTCCGAATCCGAAGAGGAGGACGATGACATGGGCTTTGGTCTTTTTGATTAAGCAGCAGCTTCTAGCAGTTTTCATTAATGTTCATTTCGTTCGCATGCAAATTATTGTCGCGGTTTGACAATCCCAATGGCAAGTTGCATTAGCGAACAATAAAAATAACTGAACAAAAGTAAAAAAAATATATCGAAACGTGTCTTTTTTTCGTCAAGTTAAAATTCAAAATGTCAATGAAAACATGTAATATTTAGTAATTTTTTATATGTTCCTAAGGTTTTTGACCCAACATGAACGATTTTACCATATCGTCTTGTAGTAGAATGTTGCCTGTTTCCATTAGATCTTATATCAATCCTGACAGTCCTAATGTCTGAGAACTTTGAATACGCTAGAGAATTCAACTGGTATTAATTAACTGTGCGATAGCTACCTGAAAAAGAAAGTGACAGATATATTAATTAGCTTATCATATTTTCTTCTCTCATGTCATTTTCTCTTGACGACAGAAAATAAGATCTGTATAGAGTCTCTAGGAACAGAAAATTGTATGTTATGGAAACTTTAGCATTTAGTTGACACCTACACATGCCAGAGGGAGGCTATAGAACGTGGGGGGGTTTTACTTTTCGAGTCTGGGTTTTCTTCTTTAAAATTGTCTTTTTTTGAATGCTCTGCCTTGCCGGGCGTTTTATTGCCCTTTTTCCAAATGGCCAAGAGGCAGAAGTAGTGGCAAGTGGTATGTCTGAATGCAGTCAGTCCTTTGGGCAACAACACACCCCTCTTCCCTTGCCGCGGTTGCCGCCAACTAAAGTCTGTTGCATTGTCTGCCACCCCATATATTTACAAAGTAATTACTTGTGATAAAATGAATTTTCACAAGATGAGAAAAGTTTAAAAGTTTTGGCCCTGTTGTAGAAGGCGATGACGATGACGGCGACGACGACAACGTCTTGCGATTTCTTTTGCTTTTTCTTTGGAAAAGCAACAAGGACAACGAGGACGAGGACGACGCTCATAAAAATTCAATTTGTCTTGACAAAATACGCAAGAAATTAAGAATGTGCCAAGTGGCACCAAAAGAAACTTTATTTCCCTTATTTCTTGCCTTGCCTCTGCTTCTTCATCTTCATCTACTCTTCTTGGCCGTCTGTGAAAATGAGTTACGCGAGGGGCGCGTGAAAATGAAAATGCCACGCCTCTTTAACACTAAGCCGGCCAGCCAACAACAAGTCAAATGCGCCTCCAGATTGTTGCCCATCCAAAAAAAAAGAAGAGAGAACAACAGCAACAAAAACCCAACAAGGCCTTGGGCCAAGTTAAATACTAACGCCAAAATGGAAAAATGTGGAAAATTGGTTTAGGCTTAAGCGGCCCATATTGCATACCTATTGGCCAACAATTTTACCGTTTCCTATCGCGTGAAACGATAGTTCAGATAGTTCAAATTGCCAATAAAGAATTCTTTCTTAAATTTTTGACTTTTGCTTAAAACTAAAACTAAATCAACAACAAGACAACTTTTGCTTTAAAAACCAACCAACTATGAGCGAACATATCAAAAGTAAAAAAGTATTGAAATCTAAGACATAAGATAAATTACTAAAAGTAAGGAAAAGGATCTTAAAAGGATCTCAACTCGAATTTGAAGACTTAGAAGACTCGCAGAGATCACACTTTAAGGCTAGTTTGTCTTATATAAGTTATAAGTTTGGCCACATGATGTTATTTTTCGTGTCTAAGTTGCCATTCCAATAATTTCATTGAACATCTCTAACTTCGATTTGAACCCCATTTTGATTTGCTTTGGTTTGGTTTGGTTGATAAATTAATAAAGGCATTGCATAATTTCAGGCGCCGCTGGCAGACAAATAAACCAAAAGGAAGGAGAAGAAAATTAACATAAACTCGAACAGAGTCAAATAAAAACCAAACCGTTTTCTGTGGGGAGTGTTTACCACCCCTCCAACTAGTCGCCCTCCTTTTTCTTCTTCTGCTCCTCCTCCTCATCCTCCCTGTAGCTCATCCCATTCCACTTGTAGTCGTCCAGCTCAATCAGCAACTGACATTTGAAATCAAAATGCGATTGGGCAAAATGATTTGCTTCAATTTTTGTGATGCGCATAACAAATGAAGTTTTGGACATTTGGACAATTGATTGGGACAGAAGAGACAGAGAGTATAACAGGACATACTCTCTTTATACACATGTATATATATATATATATATACATACATACATATATCTATATGTGATACCAAATACACACACGCACACACACTGATACACCACATTGTTTGCCATGCACAACAAAATTTAGAGCAAATTCACATTCAAAGTTTTGGACTTGAACTCGGAAACTGGAAAACTCAACTCGATTTTTGGCATAGAAATAGAATAGATTTCTATGCATATTTCTGTGCTTTGGCATTTTCCGTTTTTGTGTGCTAAACATGTGAATGCCATCGATATAACGATACCGATGATGCTGCTGCTGCTGCCTGTTATGCATATGCCAGTCCAGTTTTCAATCCCCTGAACCCTGTCCTCCGTTCCGGGTTTTCTGTTCCCTGCTCTGTCTCTTTCGGCTTCTATGCTATCCCATATCGTTCTATCATTTCCCCTCCAACTGTGTGTGTGTGTGTATTTATGCTCAGCTGTGATTTGTTTGGCTAAAAGATTCGGGCCAGGGTTTGGTTTTCTTTTTGTTTTTGGTAAAAAGGGGTGTTTAGTTTCTATTTTTCTAGTGGCAATGGACTTAACGATTTAAATGATTCTATGATTGGGTTGCAACACAAATGCCACAAATTTCCCTTCGTTGCCCCATCTGTTTTACCTCTTTCACTTTTTATCTATTTTCTGATGCTTTTGTCCAGAAATTCAGGTCAATCTATTAAGCCTACAAAATTAAAGTAAGAAATTAGGTAAAGGTCTTTAGATTTTCATTCAATTTAACAATGATTTAGCTGGTTTATAATTCATAGATCAATATTTTGTAGTCTCTTCGGTCTCTGTGGATCCTTAAGGGTTTCTATCAGTCCGAATTTCATATAACAATCTAAAAATATTACAAACCCTACCACTCATGCTTTTAGATCTGTTTAATGCATCAAAGACTGATCTGGAATGTGAAATCTGCTCCCTGATGTATGCAATTGTTTGATACTTCAAACTGTAATCAAGTTTTGGAATAACCTGTGGCTTAAAACCTGTGGCTTGTAACATTTCACAATTTTTCTATAGTACATACACAAGTGTTGCATACTTGAGCGGGCAAACGTTCCTTAGCAATGTTTGTAAACTGAGAAACCCACAATCAAGCCTAAAAAAGGATGAAGGCACAAACTTTCTCTCTCTCTCTCTCTCTATAGAGACAGACGTTAAGTTCTTAACTAATTCGAGTACGCTGATTCTGACTGCATACTGGGTTTTTGCCAATAGGCACCCAAAAGTATACTATACTATACTATGGTATTACTTTTCAACATTTTTAACAGATTTTACAATTTCGTGACAACTACATTCTATTAGAGAACTATTGAACTTAAAATGTCGGCCTGCGTTATTTTACATTAAAACTAAAACAAAAATATATATATACCTTAAGAGAAATATATAAATATACGTACAACCCATAAAAATGTAACTTTTTATGCCATCTATTAAGCGAGCTTATCAGTTTGCCGTCAGATTTTGGCCAACTGTAAGCTTAATATCCTTACAGAAAACTCCTAAGCACCATCTAAAAATAAATAAATACATTTTTAACAGCTTTATCCCAAAGGGAGTGGGAGAGAGGGCAGCAGAAAAAAGCTGCAAAGCCTCTGACTGAAATAAACCAAACGACAGAAAGGACAGACAGACAGAGAGACAGTCAGAGAGAAGGTTGGCAAACTTGAACCAATAAAAATTAAAATATTTAAGCAAAAGCGTAAAGATGCAAAGCCACCGCTTGCAGTAAAGAAAGATACATGGGTTCCATGAACGGAAGGGTGTTGGGTGGTTGGTTTGGTGGGTGGGTGGCAAAGGTTTTGGTGGTTGGCTGTAGCAGATTAAAAATTCCACACAACCTGTGAAAATTCGAAAAAGAGACGACGAATGGGTAGGGGCAGTGAATGGTGCGGTGTGGGGGGATAGGTCAGACCAGAAGGAGAAGAAGTATCACTGCAAAAAGTTTTCATTCTCTTTCAGTTTTCCTTTCGTCCCTCCATTCCCTCTCCTGTCTCACTTACTTTGCCAACGATTTGCAAAGCTGCGGTAAAATGCCTGCAAGGCAAGGACAACCAAGACCCATTCGTTCTGTCTACCTAACATGCTGCCCCCCCCCTAGCACTCTTTCGGGTGTATGTGTGTGTGTGTGTGCTAAGTATTTTCTCAGTTAATTATGCAAAGATATACGCTTAAAATTTTGCAATATTACGTGCATATTTCAAATACCCCCAACGTAAAATTCTCGCTCAGCGTAAAAATGCCTCGAAGGATCTCTCTACTTGTTTGCCGTCGCATAGGGCAAATAGATGTGGAAGCAGAAGAAGAACAGGACAGAGACAGAGACAGAGATAGAGAGTGAGGTTATGTACGTGTGGGTTACCTTGGCACAACCTTGGCAAGCTGCTGCTCCTGCTCTCGCCCCCTCCCCCAACATCCCATGTGTTGCTGGCACACGACTTTTTTAATTGCTCGTTTGCCTTGCAATCATCGGCAGCCTCGTAACTGTTGTGTCGTTTATTGTTTGTCCCCCAAATCCCCCCGCTCTTCCCCATCACCCATCTAGGTACCCATCATTCCCTCACGTTGCCCGACAAAAACGAAAAACACCAAAGACCAAAAAAAAGGGTCCTTAAAAATTTCGTCCTATTTTTTTTCTTTTTCTCTCTCTAATTAAAGCGTTGCGATTTTAATGGCATTAGCCGAGATATTTTAAGAGCAGCTTACAAAATTCCTTTGCTAAAATTAATTTTGGCAAACATTTTCAGTCACTTGAAGTTTGCCGTAGGAAAATAATTGTTTCTGCAATTGTTGGAAAAACATTTTCGTTAGTTTTCTTTTTTGCATGTTCTATTCGAAAACGTAAATATAAAATCTATCTATATAGATTTTTCAAACTGTCTGACTGACGTGCAATATATTTTTGCAAAATGGTTAAACATTGAGACGATAGATAGGACACCTTGCCTCAACTCACACCCAGACACACACACACACACACAACATGCTCAATTTGGTCTCGTCACATCAAAATGTTTGCTCCATCTCGTTTTTGTTTTGTCTGTTCCTGTTTTTTGTTGTTGTTGCTTTGCCATGCGCTCTTGTCAACATTTTTCGGGAAGGCTTACCGCTTATAATTTATCTATGCATATGTTTTGAGTTGCCAAAACAGAAACAAGGAAGCAGCAGAGACCCGGCCCTACATAAATCACAGGCACACACAACAGCCAGCCACCCATTCAACCCATCCAACCAACCAACCACCCACACACCCACACAACCCACACCCATCGTCCCATCATCCCATCATCGTATGTACACCCCTTTTTCCTGTGGCATCGCAATTTTCGGTCGTAAAAATCTAAAAGCAATTGTTGTAAAATATATTGTATAAAGTATATCACGTGCCTACTAAACCAAACAATGTGCCATGTGCTTAGATTGCGGGAAACATTTCATAAGATGGTCTTACGAGATCAATGGGACGACATATTATCATAACAATGACAAACAGGATGCACTTCAAGTGATCCCTTACTCCTTATGTTTAGTCCAATTGAAAGCACTTCGGTCGGTAATCTTAAGACTAATTTGTAGATTAAGTAGTAAAATTCTAATTTGATTAAACAATTTGTTGAAATACTTATTTTAATAAAAATTTCAAATTTCCGTTAGGAAAAAGCTCACTCCCACTCTCTCTCACTATCAGAAATGCGAAAAGCTAGCGGGTAGCTAAATCTAGCCGAATTTCATGGCAGTCTTAGCTAGATTGCACTGTCTGGCAGCACTGCCGTTTGCGATCGTTTGTCCTTACTTTGTTTTGTGTGCGGTAATGTTTTGCATAATATTTGTGTACAAATTGCATAAGTTAAAAGATTAATGCGATTAACGGTTTTGTTTAATTGTATTTGTAAATTACTCGCGTTTCTTTTGGTTGTGCAACATATCAAAGAAAATTGCCAAAGTGCGTGCGTTTTTCTGTGTGTGTGTGTGTGTGTGTATGCATGTGTTACAATGTCCACAGAAGTCTCAACTTGAGACTCCCACGTTTTGTCAAATTGTGTTTTTTAAGTGAATATATGTACATACAAAGATAAAGAAACAGCTGCGAGACTAGTAAGAACAAAATAAAAACAGTTAAGTTAAGAAGTGATTCATTTTTGTTATTGCAAACTTATGAACATGCTGAGGGCGTGGCACAGTGGCGCCTCCATGAAGATGCCAGTCCTGTTGTTCAGACAATTTCTCATTTCTTGACTCTCCGTTGGAGGCAGACGACTTGCTTTGGTGGACACTTTACTGTAAAATATATAAAAACAGAAAAAGGTAACTCAAAAATAAAATTAGTTTATTTGGTAAGAATTAATTTATATACATATACATATGTAGTTAAAGTTACTTTACTCTTATTTAATGCTTATTAAATTTGTTGTTTGTCTTTTCCAGCGAATTCTGATTCATGATGGCCCCTTTGAATACAATTTTAAGGTAAGGTTTAGTTAGTTAATGGTCTCCACTTGAGGTATAGAGTATCTTTGCGAATTGCAAGTGTTAATTGCCAGTGAGTAAGCTAAACTTGATCCAAAATAGTTGAAATTAAAGGTAACAAACCGAGCTCACTCACTGGCTTCGGCTCAAGTTGACCACAGACACAGGAATCTCTGGGAAACCGAGACTCTCTAAGCTCTAAGCCTTAACTTAACTTGAACTAATAGCCCATAATCATAAGCCATAATGACTCCTACTCTCCACTTCCTCTCTCCAATAGAAGGCAAATGGCAGAAGGCCTTAGAGCATATAGCTCATAAACTTTATGAATGACATCGAGAGAGACATGGAGACCGACCAATAGAGTGTGTGAGAGAGAGAGACTAACTAAGGTAGAGTGAGAGAGGCGTATGTAAGTGTGCTATGCGATATGTTTGCACTGTCATTTGCATAAAAGTAAAGTTCATCCACTCGAAACCTGGGCGAAAACTTTTTGCCAAATTTTAAATTATAAATAAGCTTGCAACAGCACCAGCAGCAGGAGGAGTAGGAGAGGTGGGGGAGGGGAAGCAAGAAGCGTAGGATGTACTGGAGGCATGACAACAAACCTCATATGCATCGAAATGTAACGGCAAAAAGGATTTTAAGTGAAGTTGAAGTTGACTACACGACCGCATCGCCTCACCACGCCCCTAGAGACCGCTTACACCATTGCAGTTTTTGGCTAAAGTTTCTGTCTCACCCACATCTACACACACACAGACACACACACACACATAAACACTCCCGCAAAACAAAGTGAAATTTGCACGCGCTGCTCCGCCTCACCAGACATTCAAAGTGCAAAAGCGTTGCGTCTTTTTGGTGGTTGCTACCCCCCATCTCTTGAGAAGCACTAACCTCATACTACACCCACCCCCCTCATACAGGGACACACAGAGCGTCAAAAGAGCGTTTGCTAAGTTTAAATGTCATGTAAAATGTTTCCACTTACACAAATTAATGTGTAAAATTTAATTTTCTTGTTGCAAATAAGACAAAGACAAACAGACAACAAATTTACCAAACGTGGCTGGGACAACGAAGTAAGAATGGAGGTGGGGGAAATGGATATCTTAGCCATAATCCTTGCTCTAACCACCAACATACATACTAACAAATGGCAAACAGTTTACAAATAATGCGTAACATTAGGCCACAAGGACTCACTTGAAGCACCTATACAATACAAAAGGAATTTAAATTAAACTAAACAAATAGTCGCTCAGTGCTTTGGAGCTCTTAAGCTTTAAAATGTTATATCTAGATGTTCATAATCAAGATTGACTTCTCACCTGAAAATGAAGGATTTGGCACTTGCCCACTTTTTCAATAAACTATAAAGACACGATAGAAAATCGAATGTTAACGATTACTAATACTTTTGCTTGAGATTCATTAACTTTATCCTGGAAATATTGCTTAGAAAATAACATTATTGTTGTCCTTTTAAAGAATATAAATAAAATTGATTCTTGTTACAGAGGAAGGACTACTAAACGTTGTTGTTTCCACATGATTCACTTCCCTGTAATACCCAACGGACCAATTAAATCAACGTAACCATCGATTATACCGCATCAAAAACGTTTTGCTCGTCAATGTTATAAAGTAAGGAAAAACATAGAGAACGAGAGAGACAAACAGATACAAATATATGTGGAAGAATATCCTGTGCTGATATTCATCACTTTAGACAGAATCAACCCACCCCCCCCAAACCACCCTCCCAGACCACCCTTTCCTATTTTACTCCCTTTGAATGCGTTTGCATTTCTACCAAAAACTCTCTGAACTAAATGAAGCACAAAAAAGCAGCCCCCAAAAAAAGGGGTCGCATGTGTGATACGGTTGAGAGACTTTTAGCTTCATTGCTTGATTTGTTTAAATGTCTTTACTGTGTTTGGTTTATGGTTGTGCCTTTGTGTGTGTGTGTGTGTGTGTGTGTGTGTGTGTGTGTGGGAGTTGGAGTTGGGTGTTGAAGTTTGGGGTCGAGTTCTTAACTTGTCGGAAAAATCTTGTTTTCATCCTAAATGAAAAGTTGTCCTAGCAGTTTTGCATTTGGTTTGATGGCTCATAGATACAAAAAGTTATTTGCACAAGCTAAACCAACTAAAAGCAACCTCCGAGAATCTCCGATTTCCCCCCTCCACCCAACCTCCATCAAGCTAGTCCCCCATCCCCTTGCTCCCTGTAAATGTCAACATATGCATATAATAATAAAAACAAATATGACCAAAGTCTCTGACAGCTTGGCTCAGCACATTTTGTCTCTGTATGTGTCTGTCTGTGTCTGTGTGTGTGTCTGTGTGTGTCCTGAATCAGTTTCATCTCTGTCTGATAGCCAGCTTTTAGATACATTTGTATCCCACAACGCATGCATAATATATAAATAGCTCAAATTAATTAATTGCCTTTGCCAAGTAATAACATGATTAACATCATATAAGGGAGAATTGTTGTCGTCCTTCGCCTTCTCTCTCTCTCCCTCCCTCTCTTTCTCTCTCTCTCTCTCTCTCTGTCGTTTTGTAAACAGTTTTTCGGGCTTAATTTCAGACCAATTAACTCTTTTTGAACATAAGTTTCACTTGCTTCTCATTCTAATTTAGTTGAAAACTATTTACCAAAAAGTTTATCTTTATCTTAATCGATTTATTCACATATTTGTCTAATCTATAAGTTATCTTCATTCAATCGTAGCATACTTTAAGTTAAGTTAACTTCTCAATATCTCATTTACTAATAGTTGGTAACATTTTCACTGAAAATTCGCTTCTATTTAGCCCATTTTGAGCAATAAAGCAGACAGAATACGTTTCAGCCAAACGAGTTTATATGTATAAGCCTTAATAATTAATCTTGATTAATCGAATTCTAAAGGAAATTAAATGCAATAGGAATCAAAAAATTGCGATTTTTGGTTACATAGTTTAGGTGATAATTTGTGTATTTACTGCCAAATAGATTAATTTTCCTGTTCTGCAGAAATTTATGTTTATACACCTTTTTCTATTGGTTTCTTTTTTGAATTTCTTTCTCTTTCCTGTTAGTTATAAATTGGCTTCTTCTATTTTGGGTTGTTTGTTCATTTACTCAAAACTTTCAACCATTAAGAAATCTGTGTGCGTTTCATTTTCATAATTCTTAGTTTTTTCCGCTTTTCCAACACACACCAATACACACCAACACACACACACAAAATTACAAGCTCAGCAAAAACAAGAAGAACAAATGGAAGACGAAGTCTTTGGAGGATTTGAAAATGGAAATCTCTTTGGCAGGTTGCAGAAAATCTGAATTACTAACCTTACCCCCTTCCCTCCCACCAACCCACATCCAATGCCCACCCTCCCAAAAAATGGGGGAAAAAACAAGCATAGAAACGAAGAGTAGAGAAAAGAAGAGACGAGAACTTGTAACAAATACAAAAGTCAATGGCGCTGCAAAAGAAGTTTTCAGCTGTCTTTTGGCTGGTTGGTTGGATGGTTGGTTCACGCGCTCTCTGCCAGAGGTAAATCTTTTGCAAGCTAAAACTTTCGACTTGCTTAAATAAACTGAATGCGCCACACACACACACACTTGGACAAATGTGAAGATACGGTTACACACAAACACACACACACATGCATGTATGTGTATATATATATTTTCAAGATGCAAGTCTGGGATTTCAGCTATAAGCTGCTTTTACACATGCACACACATGCCGGGGCCAGAGACTCTCAAACTCTGACTCTAATTCTGATTCCCAGAATGTTTCCGATTTGTGCTCCCTGCCCTCTTTCGACTGTGTGTGTGTGTGTGTGTGTGCGTTCACTCTCGCATTTTCGGCAATTTGATTATAGGAGGCACAGTGGCTCTAAATTGATTAGAAATTGAATTCACAAAGCCATGTCCTTTCATTGACACATATTTAATGGAATTTACATACTACCATGCCTCTTTATCCTTTTGAAATTTTAATTTGATCATGATTCGTAAGGACATTCGACTTGTCAAATATTCATTCAAGTTGCAAACAAAACTTTGTTCAATTTCTCTTGCAATAGAAGGGACAGGGGATTAACAATTAAATAGTGTTGTAAAACACTAAAAAATGTGCAAGACTGCAATCAAAAGTATGAATAAAATAAACCATTTAGCTAAAACTGTTTCTAAAAAGCTCGAAAACTGATGATTCTCTAAGAATTGGTCTAATCCTTGTTTCTTCTTTTCTCCATTCAAAAGGATCAAAATTTGATTTTAAAGAAGTGGCTAGTCATTCAATTTTTATGGCTAGTTGATTGACTCATCTCAATCGATCGAATTTGGAGCAATATTTTTTTAAAATCATTTAAAACAAATTTGAAGAAGTTTTCAGAACGATCAACGCAGCAAATCGAAATATAATTGACAAAATCCAAGTGAAAAATCCTGTTGCTTTTATTCATCCACCTCGAGCGGAAATGGTGACAATCGATTTAAATCGATAACAAAGCCAACCTCAAATTGAGCCAGAGTTGTCGCTGTTCATAGCGTTATCATTTTGGCCGCAGAGCGTGTGAACTCGGTAAACTTTCAAGCTATTAGTAGCCTTTGCTTAGGAAAAAGAAGAGAAACGAAGGTTTGTCCTCGTGAAATCTGCATTTACCAAAAAATTCTAGGAGTATCTCGGACATGAAGAAAAGTGCCTTGTAGGAGAAAGATTGTCGCAAATGAAAAGAACTATGAAGATAGAAAAAGGTTTAGAACCTTTAAAACTTTCGTTACTTTATAATTGGATACCACAGTAAAAACACTTTAGCTGTAAAATAACCATTTGCCTTTTTTGAAAATTTTTTACATATTACAGCTGTCAGCAGCAACTAATATTTGGGATCTCTTTGAAAAGTAAACTTGTTGAAGTGCATAGCAATGATAAGAATGATAACTTGACCAAAATCCATTGAATGAGTGTATGTTGTCTGTGACTGAGACGAATTCTCGGATTTCGAAGCAATGTGGATCCACGGTTTTCTTTTTTTGGTTTTTTTGCTATTGCTTTGAGTTTGGGGGGAGAGGGAAAAGAGGGGGTGGGGTGGGAGGTGTAGAACTATGCACAGGCAAACCATGTTTGTTCCGTTCTTGCAACCGAAAACGACCTTGCCAACAAAAACAAAAACAAGAACAACAACAGCAAAAGTAACAATCAATGGCAAACAACTAGCCAAAGCCAAAAGCTCAGGACTCGCTGTGACTACTACTTCTTCTCCTGCATTTACCCAGTACTCCACTCCACTCGACTATCTGTACTCTGTGCATGCTCAGCACATTTGGAAAGAGTTTTTCGGGCGTCACCCCTCGCCCCACCTCACCGTCCACCCACCATCCGTCAGTTCGCTTCCGTCGTTCGAGGATATTTGTCTGCTGAATTAATTGGAATTAGTCGCGACATGCTTATACCAAAAGTCTAGAATAAACAATAAAATG
The DNA here is from genome assembly GCA_018150345.1 of Drosophila equinoxialis. Taxonomy (NCBI): domain Eukaryota; kingdom Metazoa; phylum Arthropoda; class Insecta; order Diptera; family Drosophilidae; genus Drosophila; species Drosophila equinoxialis. The sequence continues at coordinate 1,632,608 of JAECWI010000868.1, read as the reverse complement.
GATACCTATTCAAATAAGGAGGCAGCACAGCGGAGAAGAAAAGAGTAGAGCAAAGCAAAGCAGAGCAGAGCAGAAACAGAGATATACGTAGATAGAGAAAATGGAAGTGGAGTCAGTCAGTCGGGATTCGTCAGAGATTGGGTGGGGAGGGGGAAGGGGCTTTGCTAATGGAGGGAGTCGAGGCAAACGAGGAGGGCAGAAGAGCAAAAACAGGATGGCGAAACAATGCAAAGTTTTAATGAATTTTGGTTTAAGTTTTCACAACGGGCGCGGGTCATGGCAAGACAACATGGTTTTTGGAGGGCGGGGGGTGGGTTGGCAATCACAGGAAACGGGGGTATGAAGAAAACACGGCGAGCCCTTTGCGATTTCCTCTAAAATGTATTTTAAACGAGTAACGGAAATTGCATTATTTCAATTACAAATTCGTTAGGCTTGAGACACAACCAAGAAAACAGAGAAACACTGAGACCAAGACCGAAGAGAATGTATGTAGTTGTGTAGGTACATATGTATGTGTGTGTGTGGAAAAAGAGAGAGAGTGAAAGACATTGAAGTAGAAGCGAGAAGCGAATTCAAGCAGACAGCAAACGCCGCAGGCAATTAGTCGTGTCAAAGCTTTCATTATTGTTTTGTCATATTTGCTTTGTGTATATGTGTATGCGTGTGTGTGTGTGTGTGTGTTCCTTTTCGCTCTCTTGGTGTGTGATTGTTAGAGATGTGACCGTGATATGTTTACAATTTGTTAGACAGTCCTAACGATTATGTGTTTCACCAGATATGAACCAAGTCCTTTTAGGAACAATAAGCCAGGTCCTTGCCAATTGATGACCACTCATCAGAGTCAGATAAATATAGGGAAAGTCCCAAGAGTATAATCTGAAACTGTGGGTGGAAACCCACGGGAGCTTTCACTGTACGTATTTCGTTTCAAGTCAGAACACCGAGTAAGATCTAGTCTGAGGGAACACTTTTCTTTAATTGCATTTTAATACTTCCAAAGATTAAGGATATTCAACTTTCAGGGACTAGGGTTGCCAATAGGCAACATTTTGTAAAGACTTTGCTTGGATCCATCGCTATTCGTCCTGAAAAGCTTAAAGGTTTCTTTGGCTTATAAATGTAAGTAATTAAAATCATCTTTAATCACTCAAACTAAACTTAAATTGCATTAACATTACAAACACAATGTGTAACGATGTGAACTTTCATTTGGGTGATGATGTATACCATAATAGTTCTCATAGATGACATCCGAAAAGATCCTTTAGATCTGGATGTTGTGAATCGATCAAATAATAAACAATGACATTGTTTTGTTTGGTAATACATTAATAAATTCATTACATTAGATGAATCTAGAACCCTTTTCAATAGCACATTACCATTATCAACTCTTAAATTGCGATGTTTACTTACTTACTACTAAGAAGTCCTTTGAAAACACCTGCTAACTCACGTTATCATCTCTGACAATCATTGTGCGTAGTTGTATGTCATCTACACTCTAAAGTCTTAATTAATGTATAAATATATATGAAAACAGAATAGATTTTATTTAATTAGTGCGTCTTGAGACTGAACAAACTTTCTCTGACACGAAACTGTCGCCGAGCAGCAGCAGCAGCAACATCAACACAAAGGCAAACACAAATGAAGTGGAAGTTTTGTTGGACAAACCGCGGGGAGTCTGCTACGGCCTCTCATTTTCTGAACAGGAATGCCTCAAGGCAACCATCAAGGGATTTGACAAAAAAACAAAAAAATAAAGAGAAACTTTCGACAGTTGAAATCTGAAATGCCCGCAAGGGTCGTCGTCGTCGTCGTCGATGTTGTTAGTCCACAAAACAAAAGTGTTGCATTGCACTTTGAATATTTCGGTTCAATATTGTTTGGGAAATAATGCCACAAGGGGACCTGACTCTTCTCAGCCTCTCAGTTGACATCTTTTAATGAAAATGCAACTGGAAGTACTGATTGGTGAGATTTATATTTCCTTTTCGTAACATTTTTTTTTCGTTTGTTTTGTTCAAGGCAAAGTTTAGCTTTTAGTTTAAATGGAGTTAATGCCCAGAAGGCTAAACAATGCAAAATGGTGACAGAATGTTAAGAGACCAGGCCATTTTGAGACTATTGAGGCTAACTGATAGGGAGGAATGAGTTCCTTTTTTTCTTTTTGGGGGATGGAAATGAATTGTCGTTTGGTCGAATTGATATTCTCAAGGATATTCTGCAAAATGAAATTCAATTATTTTATTTTTGCCAATAACCCAATGAATGCTCAATATAAACGTAATTAATGTAATTAAGTTGTTCAATATTTTCAATATGTACATATGCATAAAAGGCTTAAGAAATTAATATTAAAATCGTTCAATCAATTGACTTGAAAAGGAATCCGTGATTAACTCCACACACCTTTTATAGAGAGACTTTTAACCCCCCATCCCGATTCCTTAATGCGTTTATTTTTTTGCCTATTTTCTGCTTAAACCATTTAACCCCAATATTTACTCAACTTTTCAGCAATGTTGCTTTGTTATGATAGCAAAATGGCTCACAAATGGATTTTTCTTTTACATATATATTTATCTTTAATATACTCTATACATTAAAAGGTATATAGATTACGTTGCCCATTGAAGCATTTGTATACGGAAATGCATACTTTTAGGGGCTTAAGTTTCTTTTATGTGGAATTGTGGCAAAGTTCAATCAAAAATGTTGAACAACAATGATTAAGAATATTTCAAAACATCTTTTGAGTCATTTTTCTTATTTTATAGAGCATAGAATTGTCAGCATGACCCATGAAGGAGCAGGCTGATGATTTTTCGTTTTATTTTATTTATTTCTGTAGTCTCGTTTTTATCAATATGTATGGAGGTATATGTATTTCCTTTTTATGTTCTGGTATTTTGTTGTAGCGCTTGGCCAACATTATCATTGTTCAATTAAACTTTTCAACTGAAAATCGGCTTTTGTTTTTATCAGGACATGCTGCTGTTGCCTGTCGTATGCCAAAAACAGAGAAATGCGTCAATGCACGCACACACACATACACACACACACACATATATATATATATATACAAATATATATACGAAAATCCTACCATTGTAATATAGTATTTTATTTTTGCTTTCACCGTTTTTGGATTTTTTGATTTCGCTTTTGTTTACATGTATATGTATTTTTTTTGCTCTCTCATTTTTTTTTTTTGGTAGGACAATTTTTAATCGCCATATCAACAGTTTCACGCTTGCACGATCTACTACGCACATTAAGTACAACAAATGGTTGGGGGGAAAAGGGCTTGGATGGGTGGCAGGTGGTTGGTTGGCTTGGTTTGATGTTGATGGACATGATGGGAAAATGCATTTTCCGAAGCATCCAACAGCAATAACAATTACTTGCTATTGTTGTTGTCGTTGTTATCGTTGTTGTTGTTGCTATTGTTGTTGTTGCTGTTGTCGTTGCTGTTGTTGTACGCACAATTGTGCAAATGTGACATCATCATTTTCATGTTTATGTCGGTCAAGTCAAGTGCCAACTACACACAGACATATTAGCATACAATGGGCATACATAATACAGTGAACACTCGAACAACGAATCATATCATCATATCGAAATGAAACTGTCATAAACAATCTGAAATGCACATGATACATGTATGTACATACACATATCAAGTACGTGTATATCGCAAGATTCAAGTGCATGTTGTATTTTATGATAGTTCTTTCTGAACTTCTTCGTGAGAGGGAGAATAAAACTATTTACCAAAACATTTAAAATGATTTGATATTCTCTCCACTGTACTTTGATAAGGGCATAAACGGGCTGAATTCTCTTTTAATTTTGGTCAGAAGTGTGCGACGCATAGAAGGAAGCATTGCCGACCATATGAAGTATACATATTGTTGATCAGCACGACGAGACGAGTTCAAATAGCCATGTCCGTCCGTCCGTCCGTCCGCCCGCCCGTACGCCCGCCCGTCCGTCCGTCTGGATCGAGGCGAACTCCTCCTAGACCGTAAGAGCTACAGAGCTGAAATTTTCCATGTAGGCTTGAATATACTGCACAGTTTGTATATCTCGGATTCAGCCGGATCGGGCCACTATATCATATAGCTCCCATACAAACAGGATGGCCAGTTTTAAACTCATATTCTGTTTGTTATACCCAAATTCAATTTAAATATTGGTTATAAAAAACTCAATTTTAGAAGAAATTTGGTTGTAAGAGAACAATATCTAACAGACTGGATAGCAATTTAAGATTTGAGAATGAAAAGGTTTCAATTTTTGGCATTATTGATCCACTGTATTATAAATATTCTCATGTTGTCGAATATCAACTGTACGAAATGAGACGAGAAATTGTAAATCTTCTTGATTCACTCATTTCACTTGATATTCTCGTTGACTTTTTGCTGGGCTGGGCTGTTGCTGACTGGCCTGGAAATGCAGTTTAATGAAGCAAGCAAAGCGCCGGCAAAGGCCTATAAAACCCACTAACTAACTGCATTGACTTACATGATTTAGTTGCCCACCCACCCAAGCACCCGTTAAATCCACCAAACACCGCCCCAGCCCAAACCCATTATAGCTACCGATTCTACAAATTCTGCACTGCATTGGCAATGTGCGTCCATTATCGTCGTAATCATCATCATCATCGCCATCATTGGCATCGTCATCGTCATCGTCATAGAGTGAGAGCCTCTAATTAGTATTAAGTGGAAATTATTTCTTCAACAATTTTTTTTATAGACCCCAATTGGTGTGTGTGTGTGTTAGTGTGTGCAATTGTTGAGAATTGACGGAGAAGCTGTGGGAAAAAAATAAAACCTTAATCATTTCCATTTCATTTCGTTTCTCTGATTGCTGAAAGTTGCCATAATTAGGCAAACCATAAATAAGTATAAAAAGAGGGCGCACAATGTGGTGGGGGTGGTGCGGCCTACTGGACGGAGCCCATACATACATACACATACATACACACATATACATATATTTAATGAAGGTTGACATGGTAATGGTAGGTGGTAGACGACAGAATGGTGTAAGGGGGACCGATTGGGGGAAGAAATGTTATCGTTTAATTATTACCGCACAAATTTATGGAAATTCATTAATATGATGAGTACTTCAGATGGGGAATAATACAAAATATATGCATATCAAGCATACATACATACATGTATATGTATATCGATGAAATGTTCAATCAAGTGAGACATATGTATTTCAGTATTACAATATGTGGGTGAAGGCAGCACCAATGCAATAATAAAATTGGAGGAAAAAACAAAAAAGCAAAAATTATACTTATCACAAATACATTAAAAAAAAAAAACATGTTAAAACAATATATTATTTAAATGAAGCGTAAGACTTATAGATCCTTAAAGAAAGTCCTTAAGAATTCCACAAAGAATTCATGTGAAGGACACCGCTGAGGATTCCCCTAGAAAATCAAATGATAGTCAAGTATTTAACAAAATTGAATACTAATCGCTTCATATTTGTCGCAAACAAATTCAAGTTCATAAACTTCAAATTATACACAGTGAATAATTTCTTTTACATTTATAATTCTTCCAGAACTATTTGTTTGTATGAGGACTTTTCTTCACTGCAATACTATTTGAGCAATTTTTATGGAGAACTAAAGGTCAGCTAAAATCAATCTGAATGCTTTCACTTCGATAAGTATATGTATGTACTAGATAACTTTAGCACAATTGTATCGTTATCGATTCATCCTTCTTTTATCGAAATGGGGTATCATCACTAGCGACCAGAGTTGTCATCTTTCAGCCTTTTCTTAGGTACGAAAGAGATAAAAATGGCCACTTTTTTGTTGTCTTCCGGAGATTGACCTTTAAACTAAATTTCTTACACCATTTGTGGCGCCAAGAGCTCCATTTGGAGCTGTTTAATCTTGCACTGTCACCTGCCTAGAATCCTCCGTATAAAGCATAAACAGAGTGGAGCTACCCTGTGGGACTCCATCCCTCATGTGGTATTGCTCCGATCCTGAACGGAAACTCACGTTGTTCTCGATACGATCGAACAAAAAAACAGTAAATAGGACAAAACAACAGTCAAATTAAAACAGAATAACCAAAAACAAAAGCAACAACTGAAATCACACTAAGAATTGTTGTTAACCAAATATTTGTAGGTACATACTCTTATAAAGACACTTATGATTAATGCTTTCGCACTGCCTACAAAATAATTACCAATATTAACTTTGGAAATTCGTCCAAGACTATTAAAAACGAATAAAATAAATTGATATCCGCACGAATCCGAAGACCACAGACATGACGACTTCAATATACCATCGACCAAGTGACATAACTATGTTCGATTGATAAAATAAGTCTTCTACAGGCCTGTTAACACAGCTTGTAAAGAGTTGAGTAAAAAGCTAAATCAAAGTGACCAGGTGTGATAATCGATAATTGCAGGCATGTATTTTTCGTTGTGACTAACTACAGCCACACTATTTCCTCTTTTCATCGGAGCAGGCTTCGATCCAAACTGCTATAAATAGAGGAATTCAAAGCATTTTCTCATTTAGTTGCTTGCCACAGCAAAGGCAGCATCTCATATTTTCCTTATTTTTTCGGTCATCAACTTTCCTTTTCATAAGATTCAAACTTACTCTTGAATTATTCCTACATACTATGAACTGTTATAAATTGAAGAGGAAAAAAAATTTTTGGGCCCTTTTTAAGTTCAGAAATTGGGCTTTCCTTTTTATAAGACTCAAACTTACACTTGAGCAAAAGGAGATAAGCCCTTGGGTTATTTTCCTTTATATCTTAAAATGCCATTTAATTCTTTAATTTCAAATTGCCACATTAATATGCAATTGCGGCTAATTGGCTAATTGGAAATGTTAAATTTCACATTTTACTTATTTCCATCCTTACTATTATTTACTCAATTCGATGTTCTTTCTATTTTTATTATTAGCATTTTCGAGTTTTTAAAGGCTTCCTTCAAATGGAAGCAGACGGAATTATTCCTACAAATTATGAACGGTTAGTTGAAAGTGAAGAGGAAAAAACAATTATGCCCCCTTTTAAAGTTCAGAAATTCCGCCGTAGCCATAAAAATGCCAGCAATTTTTAAACTGCGCTTAAAAATTTAACTTTCATTTACCAGAGACTTGCCAAATAGACTCAAAGACAATCCATCTCCAATTAAAAGTTCCCAGATTGGATATTAGATAAGCTCGGGCATGTATTATTCGTTATGACCAACTACAGCCACACTATTTCCTTTTTATGTGGGACCTTTCGTCGGATTGCTATAAATAGAGGAATCTAAAACACTTTCTTCATTCAGTTTTTCCCTCATCAAACAATGGGCTATATTACTTTTTATTTTATTCAAGGACCTCTTTTCTTTTTTGCTTTGGCTATGAAATTGCTCAACTTTTTCGAATAACTTCTTAAAGTCTCTTAAACTCAATGGCCTATGTATATATATATGTGTGTGTGTGTTTGTGTGTATGTTTGTATGCCCTTTGCATCTAATTACAGCTTACACCTTGCACACCTGTCTTCCATTTTCGCTCGTTTCGATGGCCAGTCATAAAAACAAATATTAAAATTGCAACTGTCTCACAACAACAAAAATAACAAAAACGAAAAGGAAAAAAAGCCCACAAAAACCATTAAACAATTTATGTTTTTTTGTTGTTTTTTTCTTTGGTTCTTTTCTCGCTCTGCCGCAATTGCCGCAAAACTCACTAGCCAATACTTTGGACCCACCAATTTCCCCCCTCAATACACACACACACACACCGTCATAAATATAGAAGTGGAGAGGGATATTCGGAGGGGGAAAGATATATAGAGGAGACACGTTCACAGTTATTGTTTTTACGAGCTTCCCGTTGCTCTCGGTAATAGTAGTACTACTGCCATGGCTAATTGAAAAATACTTTGTTGTCCAATTTTATTGCCGCCTACTAAAAATTGGCACCCACAGAATTGAGTTGGTCATTGGCACAGTTTTGCTCGTTTCCCTTTCTCCTTCTCTTCATTTTCTTATTTTTTTGGACGGGGTTTTTTTTGTTCTTTCTGGCGCTCTGGGTGTCGGTGTTCAAATTCACTTTCCATACAAATTGCCTAAAAAGCCAAGCAGAGGTTCGACCGTTCAAGTTCTACTCGTTCTCGTTTTTGGCGTTTTGTTGTTGGCACAGCGCTAATGAAAATTAACATAAAATGCTGCTGACAGCAGCCAATCGAGCGAGCAGCAGGACGACGGACGCACAGGATATACACACACACACACAAACACAGAGAGGGGGATATTGAGTGGGTCTCTCGCCGAGTTGTCCTTGCCCGCAAATTGCAGTCAGTGAAGATGCAGCAAACTGATTTTAATGCGATTCAACAGCTCTGCACGCGATGCCAGAAGAGTGAAAAAGAGACCCCGAAAAACGTTTTGGTAGTTTTTGGACTAGCTAAAAAGTCCATTCTATTGCATAGTGGTTGCAAAATCATTGTAAATGTTGTTAAAAATACAAATCAAATTCATTCAACAAGCCAAAATCCATTTGCTTATGCCTAATAAGTGAAGTGCTTGTAGCAATCGCAAGCTCTTAAAGGGTATATAACACTTCCTGTCAAATAGTTCAAGTGAATGGATCATCCAGAGGGGCCATCGATGCATCTTGTGTAAATTTGCGCTTAACACATTGAACACAATGGACACATTAGTCTTGTTAGTTTCAGAATTGCTTCCCGTTTCCTTCAGAAGAAAACTAAGCAACTGACCATAGATATATGTCCATTCTCTTTTTGGATTTCGAGTAAATTTGTTGAACTCGCAAATAATGAATTCTTTTGCTTTTAATTCTTTATAAATTTGTTTGCCTAATTCGCTTTTAAATTTGTTTATAGATGATATGTCACTTTCCATTGTGAATTCTTGTCAATTTACAATTGAAAACGATAAAAAAAAAAACCATAACCGGGCTAAATATAAATGGATATTTTGTAGTTAAATTATAAATGGACAGTCAAGTTTTGGGTATATGTATGTATTATACATACATATCAGAAACTATATCTTCAGTTTGCCAAGAGCTTACAGTTCGTTTTGGGAAATTTAAAAGAGGATCTGCGTGAGATTTTACTTTCGAAATGCTTGTGATATAAAATAATATCAGATGTGACTTAGATTCCAACAATTTAAGAGCACTGTGCAGATTGCCAACAATTTTCTGGTTTAGCCTTTGGGCACAGTTCTCACAGTCACAGGCTACACCCGAAAACTCAAACCAATGGATGGCACACAAGCACGGCCCGTCGCTGCATTTTGATGATGTGGTTGGGCTTGATACTCGGGCTACCACCACCTACTCTGACAGCGAGGTCCTCGGTACACACTGTCTCTATGTATATGTGTGTGTTTGTGTGCCTGTGTCTGCCATGGCATGAGGCCATTGTTAAGTTTAACCAAGGTAATCTCTGTGCTTCCATCGCCTATCGTGACAAACTGACATAAATGCCCGTTGGCGGCAGTGGCACACAAGAGCATAGAGAAAAGAGAGTCCAATCAACGCCCAGCTACTTGCAGCTATGGATTCACTTGCTCCTTTCTCGACGGGTTTTGTCTATGCCCTGCGGTTGCCCTACTAACTATTATTATAGTAGTTGAAAAATTTTTCGGGTTGCCTGCCTTTTATCCTCTTCCTCTGCCCTCTTTCTCTCTGTCTCTCGCTCTGTGTGACTGCCTGCGCGTTTACGTATTACAGAGTACTTGGCAAAACGCCGCCATTTTTGCAACCATTTTCCCCTCTGCCCTCCCATTTCGGCCCCATCATTCCGTCTACGTCTCCCCGTGCTATGCCAACACCCGCATATCCCCTTCATCGTCCATTTGTTGCTGCTGCTGCTCTCTCTCTCTCACTTTGGCTGCAATTGACGGAAGTTCATTGGTTAGCAAATGGCAGTTTTTGTACGCTCATTAGCATTATTTGTCAGTTCTGTGGTTTTTTGGGAGCTAAACTGAGTTAAGTGAGTGGAGCCGATGGGATCTCTGTTTGATCCGTGTGCGGAGTGTGTTTGAGTTGAGGTGATATGGTGAACCCCGTTAGAGGAAAGAGACCAGATAAAATGGGTTAGTTAGAGTTGAAAATGAAACTTTGCTCAGGAAATTGGAGTGTGTGTGTCTGTGTGTGTCTATTGGGGCATTTTATTATTATCGTTTCGTTTCGTTTGGTTTTTTTTGTTTTGTTCCTGTGGTTAGGATAAGTAGGTTAAGTGCCAACTGCAGTAATTATAATCGATTTGATATGATTTGATAAATCCAATTGAATAAAGTTTATTTATTTTGTCTTATAGTAAGTAATCAACTTCTCATTCAGGGGTTGGGCCAACACGTTCGTGACTATTTGAAAAAGGTCTTTGATGACGAGTTAAGGACCTTTAACTCAAACCACTAGGTTGCTGATCTTTCTGGGAATCAGCGCACTGAAGGAGTTCTACATTAAACGGGCTTGTGTGATTTGCAAATTGATTAAACCCTATATCAGTTTGTATAAAGCTGTCGGTGGAGGCTTTTCCTTTTCCCCATCATCATCATCATTGTTATCATCATCATCATCATCATCGTATTGCTATATAATCCTTAAATGAACTCTGTTTACTCTATCCCTTTTTTTTGTTCCCTCTTCTTCTTGGTCACTCGCTTACATTGGGGCGTTAAGCCGCGAATCCATTAAGAAACTTACGTGGAAATAAATATCAGCTCAACCCCTCTTAAACTTTCCTTAATACTCATTACACGATATTTTCACGCACCTTTCTCTTCTTAATAACTCGGCCATAAAACTCTCTGCTTGTCTTTTTTTGCTTTATACCTACATACCTATACATATATATATATGTACATATATATATTCTTTTTGTTGTTTTCCTTCTTTTTTTGTTCTCTTCACTTGGGTAAATTACAAAAGTCTACAACCACCTTAATCCTTATATGGTCATTATTATCATTATCGACATCAACTCTTGCAACGACGCGACACCTCGTAGTCGTTGTAGTCGTCCTTCTTGTGATAATGATGATTATGATGATTGGTTATGACAACTTTTGTATTACTTGTGCTTGACAGCTTTTGCCAAATGAGTTATTGATTTTTAATTTGCCACACACGACATTTCTCGAGATACTTGAATATGAAAAGGGGCAACTTTTCATTACTCTCATCAGTTTTGCAACCATATCAAAATGCAAGACTTTCTCCAAACCTACTCTGTGGCTCTCTTTCTCTCTCTCTCTCTCTCCCTCATATGTGCTATATGTATATATACATATATCTCTATCCAACTGACAGTCGCTCATTTTCGCATTAAAACTTGCAAAAAAAAAAAAAAAAAAAAGAAAAACTTACGTCATTTTTCAATATGCCGTTGCAAAAGTTACTCGAAACAAACACACACACAACTTCAGAGAATTCAGAAACTCAAACCTCGAACTCTCAGTGAGGAACTCATTAATAAAACACATACCAATACAGAACCATAAGCATTAACACACACATACACCACACTCATATGAAAACGCAGCGACAACGGTAACATGTAATTGCATTTCTTTGGAGCGCTGGTTTTCTTCACATCACATGTCATCATACCAACGGCAACGACAGCGACGACCATGGTAAGGGCGAAGGTGAGGACAACAAGGACTCTACCTACGTTAGGTAGTGGTAGTAACACGGTAACGAGCGTCAACGACTTTTGCTTACGCCCCAAAAAACTATGCTATACCAAAATGCATTGCAATGCAACATAAAGAGAAAGAGAGAGAGAGAGCGAGAAAGAAAAGTACGATAGAGAGAGATAGAAAAAGAAGGAAAGAAAGGGTTAGGGGGTCCTAGGAGAGGACATGGCAAAGCTCCAAACCACCAAAGCCAACCAATATAGTAGCACAATACAAAGGCAGTGAGTGAGTGTTGTGAGTGAATGAGTGTTGTGAGTGAATGAGTGTTGTGAGTGAATGAGTGATTGTGTTAGTGACGAAATGGAGGGCTGGAGAATGGGTCACCGAATGCATCAGCGAACTATGAGTAGTTCAATTTGACTACATTTCAATAACCTACAAAAAAAATACAAATACTACAAATACTAGATGGACATACAGATGGATAGGAATGGGTTTAGTTTTAGTGTGATCACAACATCGTGATAAATTCACAGTTATTGTTATCAACACTGCAAGCACAAAATGCACTATACAACACTGCACACACACATAAACTTATGTATGTACATACATACGTACATGCATGTAGCACATCTACACTCTATACACTATCGAGCTCTTTACCAATTACGTGTGCTTCATTGCTCTCGAAGCCATTAGTGTGATTACGTTTCATTGTCTGCCCCAGTCTGAGTTCTGGTTTGGTTTGCGGGGGTGATGGGGAGTTTGGAGAGGGATGTAATACTGTTTGTGTGTCTGTGTGTGTGTGTGCGAGCGCCTTTCAATTGTGTGTCAAAATGTAGTCGTGACGAGACTTGACAGTCACGAGGAGAGTATAGAATTGAAGTAACTTGGCGAAAAGAGATGGAAATCGAAATAGAGACAGAGAGATGGAGCTAGAGCTAGAAGGAGACCAGCCACGTACATAATTGTATCTTAGTTACTTACGATTGCACAAATTTGAATTCAATTATGTTTTACTTATGTATTTGTCCGCTCCCTCACACACACACACACACACACACAGCTTGCCTTCTCTGTCTTACTTTTGAAGAGAAAATTGCATACATTTCGTTTGTGGAATTGAATTATGTGCCCAAGTAAGAAGAATGAAACAGAAGAGGACACAGGGCACAGATGAGGTTCCTTCACAGAGAGTCCTTCGTCTATTTTTTTGTTCTCCTACTCCTCTCTACTGCAATTCTAGCCAATACTCTATCAACTCCTTCTTCTCCAACAAAACATACATATTGGCAGCCATTTAATTTGCAATTTTTGTAATTTAAAAGGAAATTTTTCAGTTCGATAACTCAAATGATGCCAAAGCATGGATGACTGAATCGGGTTTAGATTTCGTGTTTCAAATGCATATTGCAAATGCAATTTATCGAATTTGTAAATGCAACGCAACAAAATAAAAAACAACAACAACAGCAGCAAACAAATTGAGAAGTGAATAAAAAATAAAATAAAACACTCGTCGAGTGGAAAAGCGAGGCAGAGTGAGAGCGAAAATGTGGAAACATGGTGTAAAATTCTTCATTACCACTAACTTGATGAAATTTTAAATGATTTTTATTTTTTGTTTTATCGTTGGTTTCCCTTACCCTCACTTAGGGTTAAATGACTTTAATGTGGCAATATGCAAACAAAGTTTAAGATTTAGAAGCCTTTTGACTGACTATATCAGAAGACTATAACATATCAATGTCAAATATGCCAGATCTTTTAGCTTTACTAAAAGTATATAAGTATAAAAGTAATTAAAATATCAATGAAATGACCTAATGGCTTAGTGTTGGCAATAGAAAAGTAATGATCTCTTTTCCTATTTGTTTCTAAAAGCCAATACCCTTTATGTATTGGATATATAATCTATATCATAGATATGTATGTATGTACATACATATATCCACATCGTTGATTCTGTGGCATTTTATTTTGAATTTAATTTTGTGTTTCTGTAATTAAAGCAAGTGGCCCAGGATTATTTATTTATTTATTAGAATTGCGCCAACTGATTTTGCGTTGATTATTATAATATGGTTACGCCCACTACAAAATACTGCATACTACCCTGCCCTATAAGCCCAACACGTCATATGTACATACATCTCCCACCTTAGATTCTTCCTGTTTGGCTCTCTCTCTCTCTCACACACACTCTTTATGTGTTTATGGGACTGAGACCGTTCTACGATTTTGCATTAAATATTTACCATAATTGAAGTGACAAGCGCAAATGCCGCTACATGCCAGGGAAATGGTTTGGTTTCGTATGGTTTTGGAGTTCCATCTCCATTTGGCCTGCTAGTGACGGCAGCAGCTGCTAATTGTGTGCAAGCTCATTAACATAACCGCAGGCCATGCCCAGAATTTACGCCCACAAGCCAGAACTATAGCCCCGCTCCTGGCAGCCCATGGCAATTGCACAATACACATACATACATATACAATATATGTAATATCCCGCCATATATCTGTGAGTGTGTGACCTAGGGAAAAGACCCGGGGCATGGCCAGCAACCAGAAAACAGCTGCTGGCAGCATATCCAGGAGCACGGAGCGCGCACACACGCACAGACAGGCACATCACATGGAAGGGTGCCAAGGTTCGGTTTTTGCCAAAATGTAGCCGATATATATTATTTTAATTTTTCGTGTTTTTTTTTTTATTTCACTCTTTTTTTATTCATGTGCAACAGTTTTTCCCAATTTCGAGTATGTTTTCGTGGTAATTTTAATATTAATTGAATTTCAATATTTTGAATCAATTCGAGAATATTATAATTTATCATGCAATTAATATAAACCATGCAATCAAATCGATCTAATTTGTTGACCATATTACTCATTGTTGTTGTGTTGTTTTTGGCTTCAATTGATATTCAATTTACATTAAATTTTAATTAATTTATAATGGATATTATTTCTTTACAGAAATTGCAAAATCAGTTTGAAATTGCTTTTCATTCATTTTTAATTTCAATTTCAATTCAATTGCACTTTTAATCTCAAGTTTCGAGTTAAATATAATTAAAATTTCATTTTATTACAATTTCATTTCAATTTTGTTTCAATTTAGTTTCACATTCTTATACAGAATACGAAAAAATGTAATCTAGAAAAAGTCAAAAGACTTTTGTGATATTTTGATCTCTTCTTGCGTTTCCCTTCACAATTTCTGGGGCATATGTAAGTATTTTTTTTCTCTAAAGTAAAAGATATCGCATAATCCTACCGAATGTCATCGTATGACAAACTGCATACGCATATCTTAATACTCCAATTCAAAATGAAGCGCATCGGCCAAAACCGACAAAATGAATTATAGCCGCTAAATTGTAAAATATACGCCAAATTCCAATAAATCAAATCACGTACAACACATACATATATATATATACAATATATACATATATTTCAACCAAAATCCGAACACTCAAAATGAGTATATGCATTATGTGTGCGTGTGTGTGAAACATAAAATCCATATACATGTACATACATATATATAGATATATATACATATATGTACATTTATGTATAAATCATGTTGGCAAGTTTTTATGCCTTTTTCTTTTTGGCTGGGGAAAAAGACTTTCTATTAGCAGAGGCGGCTCATATAAAGATCGCAAGAAGGTTCCTTGTTTTTTTCTTACTTGGACTCCTTTTTGTTGTTGCTGCTGCTGCTGCTGCTGTGAGTGTGCATGAATATTTATGACGCAACATTTGGCATAAGTGGGCACTCATTTTCAATAATCATCTTAAGCAGATTAAGTTAAATGTCAACCATTAGTCATAATGGCCAAAGCTTTTTGTTGCTGCCTGCCGCTGCTTTTGCTTCTGATTCTGCTGCTGCTTCTATCCGAAAAACAACTTGCTTACATTTCGCATTTTTATTGCCAAGTACTTATACACACAATGCCATATATAGTAGCTCAGAGAACTCCAGAAAAACGCATAAAAATCAAAGAAAGAGACAGAGAGAGAGAGAAAAGAGAATGAGAACAAAAAAACGAACGAGCCAGCGCAAAACGTCGCAGAAAACCTGACTGGCCCCCATTTATTATGATGTGAATTCTGTTGAGGCTTGTGTTATAAACGCTCTTCACAGCACTTGAGTTAAATGTACATTTCTTTTGATACCCTTGCCAAGCAGGGTATCTACATTGATGATAAAAAGAAACGAAAGCATCGTAGGCTTATTCATCAATCTTTAAGCATTGTATGCCTTATATTCAAATGTATCAGTTGATTAAGTCTCATGACATGCAATAGAAAAGAGAAATTCCTCCTAAGTTAGTTATTACTTTCGAAAAGCTCAAATATATGTATGTAAACGAAACTGAAACTGTGGATTGCTATGATTTTGGTTTTTGCTTCTTTTAATTAAGATTCCCAACAAGTTCTAGTGTTGTATTGTAATTCGTAAGTTGTCTGTAGTTCATTAACAAAATGCCTAATAATTCACAAAAGTGTTAAATATTTCGTAAGGGTATTTAGGCAGAGACTTGATGATATTATCTCAATTTACTGATTTTGTGTTCAGCTTCTGGCTGGGATTAGCCAGAAGAACAGAACATCATTCCAATGTAACAATTCCATTGCCATAGAGTAGCAGAAAATGCGTAGAAAAATCGCTAAAGTGTTTTTGGTGCGAAAGTGAAGTGGTGTGAAGTGGTTGGGTGGGTGGTTGGTTGGTTTGGCTTGGCTTGGCGTGGCTTGGTTGGTTGGTTGGCTGGTCAGGTGAAAAGTGGCTGGCTATTAATTTGAACGCTGTGTCAAATGACATTAGGCATGTTAAGCATTCTGTTGAATCACTTGAACGCTAACGAGATGCCATTTTGAATAGCTCAACGAACGCAGTTCTAAGCTGCGAAAAAAAAACGCACTGTGTGATTGTATTCTGAAAGTGGCAACTTGAACAACCATTGAAAATATATGTATGTATTATGCCATATATAGAAATGTATAATATATACATATAATAAATGCGAATGGAAATGAATTGTTGTTTGTATGTCCTCTTGTACAACAAAAAACGACAAAGAAGTTGGGGGAAAAGGGCAAATCCATTATCCCTCTTACTTATGTCATTTATAAAAACTTTTGGCTTTTTCTTTCTTTTTTGTCTACTTGGTCTTTTAACATTTTTCTTGATCTAGCAGTTGTTTTCGAAATTATTTTTAAAGGTTTTTAGCCAATTGAAATCTATTTATTTTTCTACAATAATCCGATATTTCAGGTTCAATGCTCACTTAAGTTGGCATTGTTGGAAAATCCCTTACAAGTGTATTTGTGTGTGTGTGTGTGTGTGTGGGGGGTTTTTTTTTTGTCTTTGATAAATTTACATACGACATCATTGGTTGATGTAGATTTACCTTCTTCCACTTGCTCTCCCCCCGTTGCACATTAATCTTTACCTTATGCAAACAACTTATTTGCATATCTAATAGTTTTGTCACATCGTTACTCTGCTAAGAAAACTTGTTTTCTCTTACGTATTTGCTGAAACTCTGACTCCAATCTCCATTCCTCCTCAATATCCTTCACCAAAGAGCTTAAGCCTTTTATCAAGTCAAGCTCTGCCTCAATATGCAACTCTTGCCTGTGACTTTTGCTCCTTGAGGCAACTTCTTTTGCGGCTGCCTGCCTCTTCTGCATCGTCGTCGTCCTTTCGAACCGTCTTCTATTTTCTTCTTTTGCTCTTGCTGGGTCTTCTTGTGGTTTTTGGTTATCGCAAGTTTCAACTCTCAGCCAGAGCCTCATTGCCTTGTGGCAGGTATGCATCAATTCATTGCCTAATCTATTTGCTGCTTCTGCCTCTGCTGCTGCTGTTGAATTCACCTGGACTCCTGATTCGCTCTCAGGAGACTTTTCTCTTGTTTCTTTTTTCTATTTGGTTTAGCAACTTTTTCCCCTTCTGTCCTCTAGAGTGTGTGTGTGTGTGTTGGTGGGTGTAATTTAGAATCCTTAGGATGCTGACAGCCAGAGAGCGAACGCGTCTGTGCGTGCTGGCTTATCTAAAGTCCCAGTTCACAGTCTTTCAATTCGATTTAGTGATGGCAACGTGAATGCAGCAATTGGCAAAACTAAAATACATGTCGTAATGCATTTCCTTTTCCAGCTACAATCAAATCTGATTCAGGACTTAATACAACAAAATTGAAAACCTTTAACTCACGCGTTCATCACAAAAACAAAACTTCTTTGACTGCAATTCGAATGCATTTATTTTTCCTGTCGGTTTTGTCTGTTTTCTGTTTTTGCTGTTTTTCTTCTGTTTTATCTCTGTCGGCAAGGATTTTCCCCTCCATCTCGGCCAGGTTACACACGCATAGACATCAATCAGTAAAGGGAAAGAGAGAGCAAGGGATATACGCCTGTTTGGCTATGCAAACCACAGCGCTGACCGCCTGACCCAACAAATTACTCAATTTCATTGTGCCTTGCATATCCCATTTCATTCTATAGTAGTACCGTTCGCTTCCATACCCATTCCCAATGGACGGTACAGACCGATGTTGCTGCCTGCTGCTGGAGGCAGTCATCAACAATCAACTTGATGACGAGCACAATAAAAATGAAAACCGAAACCGTCGTCTCCGACGCACTTGAGGCTATCTCCCCACACTCACCCGCTCACCCACTCACTCTCTCAGTCAGTCAGGCAGGCAGGCAAGCTCTTCTTTTCTCTCTCTTTCGCTCTGTCAAGTTATTTGCTAACTTTTATTAATGTCGAAACGTACGGCAACGATTTACAACGACAATAAAAATGCGCGTCCTGCTATCATATCGCACAATGTCGCTCATAGTCATAGTCATGGCACTTGCTATCTAACCGAGGCAAGCCACCAAACTCCAAAGCAACCTCAAAAGCTAAAGCCAAGGCAAAACGCAAGGCAAAGTAGGGAAAGGCAAAAGCAAAAGGCAAGGCAAGTCAAGGCATCCTTCTCCGTATCCTGACAATGCCAAAGAAGGTGCGGATTTCGATTTATGTGCACTGCACGCAGCCAGTAGCTGCTGCTCCTGCAGAAAAAAAGCGTAAAAAGAATGCTGTTTCGAAAAAGAGTTAACGACTGCCTTCATACCTTGCACTTTCCAATGACACTTTTGATTCGTTTCCTTTGATTTTTCTAGTCAATTTTTATGTTTCCCATAGCAGGAATAGTAGTAGGTGTTCAGTTCAGGTTTATGGCGATGTAAACTGAAGTCATTTGTCTGAACTTCATTCAGATTAGTACTACTTACAGTCGATAAAATGTTGAAATGACATTTCAAATGCATTTGACACTGTCACGATGCAAGGTAACTTCCATTTAAATATAGTGACGTCTGATTAGAACTTTGAAAATACGTATTTATAGGTAAAAAGCGAAAAACCTTAGCAATTTATAGCGACCTATCGAAAAGCGACATCGAAATTAGCAAGTACTCGTCTTCATTTAGTATCAAATAGAAAAAGGCAAAGGATGTTCGATTATTTCAAATGCTTTGGCGCCTATTCATTGTATACATTTTGGATGGTGTAATCGTTCATTACATCGTGGTAATCGATGTTACTAGCTCTTAAAAGCTGTTCTTCTTGAGGGTCTAAATATTCCTCGTTTGTCTCCGCATGGTTACGCTCAATGTAATTTGTTTTTCGTGATCTACATACATCTATGGCTTAACTTTTAAAGGACTGACATTAATATTGGCTCGATATCTTAATAGATCGATGGTTTTTTGCTATCGATTATAATTACTATCTTACTTATTTGTTGATAATTACTGATTGAAACTTGTTTAGAATTCATGTCAATTGATTAGTTTAAAATGATTGGGTTAACTTGGAGTAAGTGTCTAGCATGAATTTTCTTTAAGCCTGTTTTTCCAAAGAAATGGAAAAAACGGGGTAGCACAAAAATAAAAATGACTTTGGTTCTCTGTCCGTTTTGGCGATAGACAGACACAAAGACCGCTACACACACATACAGAGAGAAAGAGACACACACCCATACACTCACACACAATCACAATGCATGGAATGTGAAAATCTTAAAGACTTTTGAATTGCCAGCCATAAATGCGCATTTATTTTCTATGCTCAAGTTACATACACGCAAAAGTGTTGTGTGTGTGTGAGTGCGGGAGTGTTCGAAGAAGGGGAGGAGGGGAGAGATAGCTTGTTGGTGAAAGAAAGGTCCGCTGTAGCCTCTGCGTCACTTTGTCTCATTTTTGTGCTTCGCTGACAAATGCAGCCGTGCATATGCTACTACTGCTACTGCTGCTGTTGCTCATTCCTCCATCCGTTTCTCTACATGGACGCCCACACACACACACACACTCACACACACATATGGAGTAAGAAGAGAAATCATGCCATCCTCCACCCACATTGAGTTATATCCTCTTTTAGCTGCACCGCTTCCCTCCCGCTCTTTTCCCACTCTTTAGACCAGTTGGCAGTCAACGCATATTGGTAGCTAAGTTATCGCATTTGCGACAACAATGCCAGCGAGGAAAAAGAGATCTGGCGATGCAGTTGAATTCAGAATCGGAGTTCGAGGTCTATATACATACACACACACAGTCACATTCATTTTCCCAGGCATCTACTTACACTTGAAAAAACAGTTCAAAGACAGAAATTGGTTGTAAATATTTTCATGGAATTCTCTGTTCTTATTGTCGCAAAGACTTTAACTATTCGTAATCAAGAATATAATTTTCAAGTGAGACTTTAACTTCAAATAATTGTTGCATTCTTTGGATTTGTTTGTCTTTGCCAAATCACTGAGTATTTATAATTATTATTTTTTTTCGCTCAGTGTTGAAGCATCTCTTACACTTGCTTGCATATTTTTGCCATTTGAATTTGTAAAATCAACATCCATTAATCTGCACTCCCAGCAGCAGCACTCCAGCTTCAGCTCCAAGCCTCAAACTCCATCTCCAGCTCCTACTTCAACTCCAACTCCGACTCCTGTGACTGCATCTTTGTCGCCTCGTTTTGCATGCTCGGTTTCATTTTTGGAAGCTGGTAGCATCAACATCAGCAGCACCAGCAGCCAGAAAATATGAAAAATCTTCTAGTTATACTAGAAATACTAAAAAATAGAAAAAAAAAAAAAAAGGGAACGAGAAGGAAAAAAAAAAAGAATAGTAAACTAGAAAAGCACTGGCAGTCAGTGCCAGTTGCCATCGCCATCGCCAGTTAGCATCGTTTGGAATAGTCTGGGCAACATCTTCGTCTCCATCGACGACGTAAACGTCGACGTCGACGTAGTTGTCGTTGGGTTGGTTGCATTATTTGCATTTTACGAGGTTGCCGTTGCCTTTCGGTAGGTTGGAAGGTTGCCACGCTTGGATAGTTGACGGAGAGTTTGGGGCGGTCTAAATATGGGTATATCAATGTGACGAAAGTGTGTTAGGTGGTGATTTTTGGTTCGAGGCGACACTTAAATGAGCTAACTATTACATACATACATAGATGTGCATGTTTTCACTATTCTTCTTGATCTAATTGTTCAACAAGACAGAGTGTAATTAAAAGTGATCATTCTTGCAACTAGCTCTTAAATTAAATTTAATAAATCTTTCAAATTAATTTGGAATGTGCACTGAAGCAGTTTTCCCTTTTTAGGGAACACCAAAATTAATTTAATTTTCTTATTTTAAACGATTTAGAAATGAAATTGTTTATCATTTCTAAGATTGATGTCACGAATTTGGTTTATTTCACAAAAATATACTTTATGCATAAAATATTAAATCAAAACCGATAGATGAGCTCATCCTATAACACAAGACACGAACTGATGGGTATTTCTCGTACTATAATGGTATCTATAATTTCCCATTAAGTGCTTGCTCTTTTGGTGTTAAGTTAGTATTAAGTCTCTTATAAAGGTATTTCTAATCTTTGCCATGCAAACGAAATATATACAAATCATTGTACAAAACATTTTCCAAAGTCTTTTTTACCGAATTACCGGGTTTTTCATTTCATCGAATTTTTCAAGGGAGAAGGAATTCGTTGTTAAAGCTGACTGAAGCTAAACCAATACAAATGTGAATAAAGAATGGAAATTATAGCTAGCTTTGAAATAATCAAGGAAATTAAGCATTTAATGAAAGAAAATTGTAGAGGGTACAGATGATTACCGTTCGAATAAGATATGAATTGGCTGAGCTCTATAATATAAAGGATTTTTAGCATTGTTAATTTTTAATTATTGATTTATAATTACCACCAAAATGCAATTACTACGTACTTCTTGTTAGATGACTTGCATTATATAGATTTTGAAAGAAATTTAATAAATTTTCTCCGCCCGTAAATGGATTAAAATTTTACTTTAAATTTTTCATGATATTCGATGAGGCATTGAAAATCTGCAAGCCTTTCATCTCATTCCGCATGCCTCAATTATTGTTTAGCTGTAAGGTGCTCGAGCTCCTTTTTGCATCACTTGGTGGCGGTGGCACTACCCTTACAATTTCTCTGAGGGGGTAAATGCCGTTGGCATCACAGTCGCCGTTGCCGTTGCCGTTGCCGTCGCTGCTGCTGCTACCGTTGTCAACATCGACGGAAGTGCATGTGTTTTTCCGTTGGAATAACTCCATTGTGTGTTTCGGCGCAGTCAGGCGGGCATCAGTGGGGGCATGAGTGGTGTGGTGTGGTGGGTGAGTGGTAGGATCTAGGGTCATAGCTACCCGCCGCCATCATCAAAAAACGAGGACAACCGATACGTATGCGTAACGTAAGCCAAAAAGCGCTGCTGTAACGTAACGTAACGATGCCAGAGCCATGATAAAGATGCAGCTCGTTTTCGTTTTTGCCCGGTTGGCTGCTCTGCTCCAGCTCTTCCCGTTCTTCTTCCTCGACGGAGCACCCTCAAAATGCCTGCACACATGTGACCAGGCCAACGGCGGGCCAGAGGCGTTCGTAAAAACCTTGTGATCCTTTAACGAATCCTTTTACTGCATATTTTCCCTACCTCCATGTGAGTGGAGGAGGCAGAGTGAAGAGGAAAACAAAAAAAAAAAAAACCAAAGTCTGAAAATTCTCAACTCATGCCGTGTCAATTTTTGTGCTAGACATTTTTAACTGCGATTTGCGTGGGTAACAATTCGTTTCACTTAAAGGAATGCCATCCAGTGGAGTCTTAAAGTCTGACAAACTGTTGCCATTTGTTGGCTACCCTCCCCACCCCTCTCACCCCCTTATCCTTGACGTTTCTCTTTTTTCCATTTTGAATTATTGTTGACGCTAGCTTGGTATAAGAACAAGAAGAAAGAGCAGAAGAAACAAAAAAAAAGAAGCAAAATGAAAAGGTAAAACAAGTGAACAATTCTAAAACATAAATCATTTGTATAAAAGTTTCTTCATTTTTGTTTTGTATTGTGTGTGTGTGTGTGTGTGTGAGTAGGTGTGTGTGTGGTGTGTTATTTTAGCGAAACATAAATATAATAACTAACGAGAGAGAAAATATAATTGTAAATAGCCAAACGACGAGGGACAACAAAACTCCACTTTTACTTTGACTCTCGACTCTCAAACTTCTTGTTATTATTGTGGGCCCATTTTCAAGTGTCAAGCTGTGGCTAAAATGCTGAATAGAGATGGCAACAACAGAGTGAAAGATAGTGGAGTGAGGGGTAGAGAGACAGAGAGAGAGAGAGAAACGACACATTCACATACCAACCATAAATTGCTGAAAAGTGTGAAGAGAACATAATTGTAACATTCCTTGCTTGGCCTAAAGCAATGCACCAACCAAGGCGAAAGCAGAACAACAACAGCAACGTGAGAGGACTAAGCAACAACAACAACAAAAAAAAAAAAAAGCACATGGCATGGCCCAGGATGTTAGATGGCAAGCGACTCCTGTTGTTGTTGTTGCTGTTGTCGGCCTGCCTTTTCAAGCATTCAATTATGTATGTCTGGGCTTTTGGGTTCCCTGGGCAAGCCTGCCACAAACACACACACACACACACACACACACTCAACAAAAACATGGCAAAAGTTTTGTAATGCCCGCCAAAAGTAGGGAAAAAAGAGCGAAAACGAGACAGAAATGAAGACAGTGACAGAGAGAGAGAGAGAGAGAGAGAGAAATAGAGATAGAGAAGGGCATTAAAAGGTGTGAAGGGTAGTAAAGATATGACTGCCAAAGCAAAAGGCGACTATTTGTTGGTGTTTTATGGAAACTTACACCTTGGGTATATGGAGTGCTTTCTTCACTATATACCACATATATATGGATAGGTACAATACATACTTTCAAGGTGACTTCAACTGTTGTTCCTAATTACCAACAATCTAAGCATGGTTTTTCTTTTGCAGCTTTGACATCCTGATTAACATAATTGATAGTTTTAACTTCTGGTTTTCCTTTTTTTCCTCTTGTTTCCATTTTAAGCATTTTCTATTAAAAATATTCACTATACTTTGCTTGATGTCATCTATGTATATAGTCATTTTTTTTTTTTTTTTAAGGTGGTCTTTACTTTCACTTTGAACGCCTGTTCGTTAATATACAAATTGTATGACATTTTTTATCAGTCAGGCTTTCTAATGTTTATTAAGGTTATTCTTACACTTTCTGTAACTTTCATTTCATTTGCCCTTGTTTTTGGCTTATAGTTCCCAACTCGTTTAGGGAAGAATTGAATTGGTTTAGTCGCACTAAAAGCGAATGCATTTCTATTTATAGAAAGTTCTTTTAACTGTCTGCTCGGCAGAGTTGGAGGTAAGTGTATTTATAATTCGTATGTGTAAATTTAATAATTTCCACCTAGATTATGCCGTTTGTTTTTGTTATTGTCGTCAGCGCGCCATAATGTAAATGTAGCACAAACCTTTTTATAACACTGACAAACACACACACTAAGCACACACACACACATAACACTAGAACAGCAGGAGGAAAAGGCAGCGGAAGGAGTGAAAAGGACAAGAGTTATGTGTGAGCTTTCGCTTTTTCGTTTTTGCACATAAAAAATAACAACGTAACAAACGTTACGAAAAACTGGACCAAAAACTTGAATGGCAAATGTGAGGGAAAATGGTAAAGAGTAAGAGTCAGCTGTTTTTTTTGTTTTGCTGCCTCTTTTTGGCCCAAATAACTAGAAAAAGAAGAGAGTAGAAAAAAAAGCAGAACAAGAACAAGCGGCACAAAAGTCGAGAGACGAGGCAAAAGCAGATGTAGCTGGCAAAATATGTGCGTAATTTTTTGGCAAGCCAAAAAACCAAGTACAAAAAACCCTTCCCCTCCTACCACACACTCCCAAAGAAAAAAAATGGGGTAAAAAAACCAAATGAAAGAAAACGTTAGCTTTCTGCCATTTAATTTCCAGTAGTCCCGGCAGTACTTCAACTGTAAAATCAGGATACATATACATACCTATATAAATATATATGTATATATATGTATGTATGTATATAATAATAAAGTAGAAAAACTTCCATTTCTCCGAACATTTATGAATGGTCAAAAAGTTTATGCACCCGAAAATTGCTTACAAAATATGCCAAGGACCATAGTTATGATATTATAGAAATAATATTTCTGTAAAATTGGGGCCAACCATATAGAATAGATATACATACAATATTTATATATATACAGTTGAAATAAAATAGTTTGTTTGAATCGAGAGCAGAGAAGTTTGGGCCTTGTGTGTGTGTGTGTGTTGGGTGTGTTGGTGTGTGGACACAATTTAGTTTGCGGTTGGCATTTTGCTTTAAGTACTTGATTTATGGATATTTGAATTGCTTTATACATAAATATTGCCCGAGCTGACAAATGGAATTAGGCATTTTGTGCTTTGCGGGCAACGGAGATGTCAAGATGCTTTATGAGGGCGACCGATGGCTTATTACAACAAGATGTTTAGCATGGTGTGGAAGTTGGACTCGATTGCGGGGGCTGTCCGCAGTCAAGGAAATGGTACACGGCAACGGCAACTGCTGCTGCTGCTGCTGCTGTTAGCGGGAAATTAGGGGAAATTTCTGCTCTTGGGGATTTCAAATTTTCACGTTTTTTTTTTTTTTTTTTTTTTGGTGTCGTTGTTCTTGTTTGGTTTTACGTTGAGAGCCAGCAGAAAGATGAATTGCTTTTAATAGAAAAAAAGGCATTTGGGTTGCTTTTAAAGTTCCTTGAACAACAAAAAACAACACTGAGATTGCATAGAATTTGATATTGGGAGTTATTATGAAATGAAAATACACTACCGATTTAAATTTTGTTTAATTTTATAATTTACATTTCAAAACTATAACGAAAAATCATACAAATCTTGTTCCTTTTTGGTGTTTTTTGAGTCGTGACTACGGAAAAAATGAAAACGATTTTCAAATCAACTTTAAAATGCATTCTATAATTCCAAATTTTCTAGCATAGTGTAAAGGAAATTTCATAGATTCCAAACATATGACTAAATCAAAAGTTAAAAAACTTTTAGAGAAGCAATTTTCCGTAAATTAAAAATCCCCTTCATATAGTAAGAACAAAAGGAAATGCCAAATCCTCTCTTTCCATCTCTTTTGTACTGTCGCTCCCTCCTATCAATTATCTTCCTTGGACATTGATTTGGAATAACCCACATCAAAAGGGCTTAAATGGGCAATACCCACGGCGGGCTTCTTCCTTCTTGACACCTCTCAAAAAGTTTTCAACAAGAATTTGCACAAAAAGATGTCTTCTAAGTTTTTGGTTATTACACTGAAAGAGAGAGAGAGAGAGAGTAGATGAGAGAAACACGCAAAATGCAATATGTCAACAAAAGTGAGGCTAAAAATATCTATTGGCTTGGCCAACAAAGGGTCGCCAGAAGCAAAAAGGAAAACGTGAATGAAGTGTATTCCATTTTCCAAGTCTTTCTCAAAAGAAAACTGCAACGGAAACCGGAATTCCCAGCACAAGATGTCAACCCTGGTAACCGAACAGCACACAAAAAAAAAAGAACGAACCATAAAATTGAAAGTACAAAAAACTAGATGACGAGAATGAGAACGGAGGGAACCAAAACTGAAGAAAAACCCTCATCACACAAAACGCCTGGCCCAACTGTGACCCCAGTCCCCCCCCACGTCATCGAAAAAAGAAAACGAAATTGGGAAAGCATTTCTTCTAATAACTGCGCAAAAAAACGCACAAAACGAGACAGCGGCAATTTCGCTTACAAAATTGCCAAACCAAAAAGGACTTTGAATTCCAATTGCAAAGTGGTGGGCTGGGACCGAAAGGAGGCTGAGTTGGACGACGAGGTGGGTGAGAGGCGAAAGCGTTTCGCTCGCTCGTCAGAGCCTCAACCGCAAAACATGCACAGACGTGCCACGCCCACACGAACGAGCGAGCCAACCAACGAACATAAATCATAGACAAAAAAAAAAAAAAATAGAAAATAGAAAAAAAAGAGCTCACAACAAAAAACTTCCAATATCAGCAATGCAAATTTTCAAGAGCATTTTGACTACCACACCAAAGAAGGAGGCGGAACGAACGCGGGGGGAACGAAAGGAACAACCAACTGAATGGTGAAACTGTGGAGACATTGGGGACCAGGGGGACCAGGGTGGGGTCCTGATGACGCAACTCCCCCTGAAGGCGAATGGAAAACCATTGAAATCTATGCACCAGCATCCAGAGAGCCATCAACGATGAGTCAATAGGGTCAGTTTTGCCCTCGGGTCTTGGGTCACAGTGGATAAAAGTTCATTAGAGAAAATAAAAAAAAAAACCGATGAAACTTCATTTCAATCATTCGCTCAAAATTACACTACACGTTTCAATATATACCCAACAACAACAAAAAATCAATGACAAATCGACATCAATGTCGAAAATTTGAAAGAATCAAGTGGTCAAGTGCCAAAATTATTGCAATTAGATTATTAATCTCTTTTAGATTAGGTTTCCTCACTTTCTACTCCTCAATTCTCTGATTTCTTCTACTTATTTAAAGAAAATTGTAACCTAAGCCAAGTCAAAATGTCAATTGCTTATGATTTTGTATAACGTATTCGGTGACTAAACCACAAATTATTTACTAAAGAAAAAGTTTTTTTCTTTCTATCAAATGCTTTTAACTATGTTGGAAATGTAAACAAGACTTTATTTTCATTTGAAACTAGATCATTTCGTCCAGTTTTTTTTTTCTATATGCTTAGATTGTAACTATCTTTTAACCACTGTTCTTTCCCACTGATCAGAGATTGAGCTCAGGGCACTCTCTCTCTCTCTTTATCTCTCTCTATCTATCTATCTCTCTCTCTCTCTAGCTATCTATCTACTACACCGAGGGCGCTTAATTTTGAAAAGCTTTATGCAAACGTCTTTTGCATTGATGAAATTGCAGAAAAAAATAAGAATAAAAAAAAAAAATTAACGAAGAGAAGCGGACAAAAATGAGTGAGAGGTTTTGTCGAAAGTAATTAAAAATGCTGCAGTTGATGCTTAACTAGTTTTTAATAAGTTTTTAATTAAAAATAAATATGCATTTGTGTGTAAAAAAAAGAAGGAAAAATGATGATGTGAGCAGGCAAACGTAAAACAAAAAAGCACTAAAGAATGAGAACAACGCACGTGATGGGCAAGCCACGTGGCAGTAGTGGCCCTAGCCCATTGGGAGGTGGTTAGATACATTGATGGTCGTTGGGGTTGGGGTTGGGGGTGGGGGTGGGTGTGGGTGAGGTCGTGTGACTCTGAAAAACTGTGAAACGCATCTTCTCATCGTCATCGTCATCATCATTATGGTCTTGGGCTCTTCATCTGCTGCTGCTCGGCATTGTTTGCTCTACTCATTACATGGCGTGTAGACAAGGCAAACACAATTGAATTAGCATGGCGAGCGCTGAAAAAATCACGCATACGTCACGCCTGGGGAAGTCCGCACTCCTACAAACAGACACACACACATATAGTCGACATAAATCCTCTGGGATGTGTGTGTGTGTGTGGGGAGGCACACAGAGATAGAGAGAGAGAGAGAAGCCTGAGTTTTGGCATAGGCTAACGCTATGTAAGGATCCATTTTACAGTCTTTAATGTGCTGTCTGTTGTCCTACAATTGCCCTCAACAATAATGAAGTGTGATAAGGGAGGAGTAACATACATTTTTCATTCTTTTTCCCCTCCATCTTGGCATTGGCAAATGGCGGCAATTGTATACACTTCTTTTGAAAGCATCAACTCATAAAAAATGGCCAAATTTAAAAGTTTAATCAATTTGTCCACCAAATTAAGGCAATCATAAGAATTTGAAAGGCCTCTAAAATGTAATTTCAAAAGTCCATTGCTGTTTTTTTTTTTTAAATAAAATATTAAGTTTTATATTCAAATCTGTTGACTATCGTCATTATTTAGATGAAAAGTATCTGAAGAAATGTTGCATTGGATTTTCGTGTTCCAATTTGAATGAACTAATCGAGCTACCTAGCATCTTTAGTTAGTCTATAATAATATGGTAAATGGAGGGCCCCCAAGGTGACTGGTGAATGTTGAATGGCTGGAGGGTAGGTTTTTCTTGGTTAAGTGGATAAGAGGCAAGCAGCCAGGGGGCCGGTTG
This sequence comes from Drosophila equinoxialis, assembly GCA_018150345.1. Classification (NCBI taxonomy): domain Eukaryota; kingdom Metazoa; phylum Arthropoda; class Insecta; order Diptera; family Drosophilidae; genus Drosophila; species Drosophila equinoxialis. The sequence continues at coordinate 1,603,295 of JAECWI010000868.1, read as the reverse complement.
GGGGACTGTGATGACGACTGGTACCTCAAGCCTAGGCCTATATTTGCTTTCACTAACGAATGCAGGCGGCTCAACGCTCCGTGGTCTTCTGGGGGTCTTCTGGGTTCCTTTTTTGGGGTCCCGAGAGAGGTTGCCTGCTTTTGGTCTCTGCTACTAAGCGTGGCACGGCTCACAGATGAATTCAAGCGCAAAATTATGTAACCACACATATACACTCACACTCACACTTATATACAGATATACAACATGGAGTTGTATGTTTGTGGGACAATCAAGCAATGAAATTTCATGCGTTTGCACATGCGTTTGCCTGCCATCTCCGACTTTGGTCTGTTGCCCTTAGCCCGCTTCATAAACAAGTAACACATTTTCACTTCCTTTGAACCTGTTAGGAATTTTAAAATGTTTTTTTTTCTCCGTTTTTTGGTGTTTCTGTGTGTAGATTATTCCCGCTTTTAGTCAGCCGCCAGCCAGGCAACTGGCCACGCCTACCACAGACATACAACATGCCTCAATGCCGCACAATGCATAAAAAGCACGTACAAAATCCAGAATAGATGGCAACTTGGTGTGTGGGTGGGTGAAGAGTGTATGGGGGGGTCTCTCTTCTAGGGGATTCCTGATCCCTGGTCCCAATGTCCCCTCTCTGACATCCTCCCTCTCTTTCCATCTCTGTGTGTGTAAAAATATTACTTGACTGACATTTAAATTAACACAATCACAGTTATTGGAGCATTTTTTGTGGGTGACTCGTGCTCGCCGGCTCTCTGCCTGACTTTCTGGACAAATAAGCAATGAAAAATTTGTGTTAGTCGGCCTTAAAAAGAAATGAAAAAAAAAGCACCAACAACAACAGCAGCAAAGAGAGTACCAAAAAAAGTCAAGTAGAAAACTGTACGAAACGAATGAATTATAATGAAAAACTTTAATGAATCCTTTGACTTTTTGTTTTGCAAAAACAAATCTCTGGTTTGTTTCTTTTGTGCTTTTTATACCAGTTTAGGGTTATATCGATACGGTGATTCAATGGCTCACTGTGGAATATATGAAATGGGGGTTTTTGTAGTCTGAAAAAGTAGTTTTTGAATATAGGAAATTTGATTTGAATGCCCTAATAAGGACTATATATATTTAATAGTTCGAATTCATTTGGTCATTGATTTCTTAGAAAATTTGTTTACTTAACAATGTTCATTTAAATCAAAGCATCTTGGATCATTTATTATTTATGTTTAGTTAATGGCAACATTTTGATATGTTATTATTGAGCTAATTTTTCAAAATGATCAATCAAATATTCTTCTATATCATATTCTTTGCTGATGTCCCTCTTTTATCTTTTCTCCGAAATCTTCTTTTTGAATGTCTTTTTTTATATCCGCTTATTCTCAATCTCATTCATCATTATATCAGCATATATCATATGTCATACCCCATGCATACCCCATTATAGTTCTACTTCTTTGTCGCCTTTGACATATCCTTCTTTCTTGGAATGTTAGCTCTAGTTTCAACAGATTACATGATTAATTTAGCTTGGCAACTTTGTTTGTTAAGCAATTGTGTCCTTGAACACTTTTAACTAGCATTGAGAGTAGAGCATTTAGGTAACGCCCAGTTTAGAACAGAGCTGCAATTTTGATGCAACGTATACGTGTGTGTGTGTGTGTGTGTGTGTGTGTGTGTGTGTGTGTGTTAGTATTTGTAGTTTTGTTTTTTTTTCATAGTAAACCTTTTGCGACATTTTTGGCCCTATGCATTTGACTCTGGTTTAGAGCTACATATTTGGTTGTTGCTGCCTCCTCTTGTAACTTCTCTTACACGCGCGGGGGCGTTTTTTAATCAAAATGTAACAAGGCAAAAGCAAACAAGCATAGCAATCCCTTACCTCTCTCTTTTTGCCTTTTCCCCTCGTATCTGTCAGTGGATGATGCTGGGGATTAGTAGTGCAAAAAGGAAAACAACAACAACAATAACATGGAGGAAAAAAAGAAAGAAAGAGCAAACAAACGAACGAATAGAAGAAGGAAAGAAAGAAAGAGGGAGGTAAAAAAAAGGCCCAAAACAGATAACGAGAGTTCGAGTTCAGAGCTCAGCTCAATTCTACTCTTTCTCTTTACTCCTATAGAAAGATAGTTTTGTTTGCCGGCATACACTTTTTATTGGACTTTATGCGCTTTTGTAGTCCTTGCTGTTTGCTTTGTTCAGGGCAAGTAAAGCATACACATACAAACACACACACACACACACACACACACAGGGAGATATACCAATAGATAGAGCAACACAAAGGGCTAAAGAGGGATAGCTTGGAAAAGCTAAAGGTAACGCATAGAGTCCTATAAAAAACCATAGCCGCTGGCCAAAGCAACTCAATAAGCGTAAAAGGAATAAACGAGCAAACGAATGAACGAATCGAAACGAAACGAAAAGAAGTCATACTAATTTCTAGAAAGCAAGTTGATTAAATATGAAGCAAATCGATTGCAGTATACAAGAGTCCACCCACACTTTTGTGGGAGAAAATAGGAAAGAGTGTATTTTGTATTGTATATGTACATATGTATATTGATGCTTTTCAATCGGATTGTGAATGGAACCACAAATTAGCCCAAAGTTGGTAACCGACTACAGTTGAGTTGAATTGAGTTGGGTTTGAGACGAGAGTCGAGTAGTTGGTAAGAGCCCAAGCTAATTTGTAACCAGTTAGACAAACAAAAGGGGAAGCCAAAGCTTAGCCAGATGTAAGCACTTAAAAGCGCCACTTGGAGTCATCGGTATGGGTGCATGGTGTATGTATGTAGGTCCTTTTGTTGATCCTGCTCCCAGAAATTAATTAACCAGCACTACAACACACTGGGCATAGTTTCAATAGCAGATGCCAAGCTGAACAATAAAACAATAACAGACCACCGACCATCAGCCGCCTTGGACTGGGCTAAACTGAACTGAACTGAACTGGACAGGACATGGACTTGCGTTCTCTGATGTCGACGTCGACGTCATCAACACATTACAAGCCACTCAATAAGCTGCCACCGATGGCGCCTAAAGTGCCAAATACACCCACACAAACACATACACCCACACCCACACACACAAACACACATAAGATGGAGAAGCATAAGGATAATGACGATGATGATAATAATGACGATGTTGCTGCTGATGAAGCTAAAACTGTGCGTTGTCCAGCACAGAGTTTAGTTAAAAGACGCAATGGGTCGTTCGTAGTTGGTTCTCTTTTGTTCTCTCTCACTGACCTCCTTATTGCTAACAATGTGAAGGCGTCTCCATCCACCCGGGGTTTTGTGCCAGCCGCTGCCTGCTGCCTGTCCCCTAAAATGCCTTTTATATGGAAGCATTCGTCCGTGTGGTTAAGATTTTTCTGCTGGTCATCATCATCATCATCATCCTGAATGCTTACCTACTGCTGCTGCTGCTGCTGCTGCTGCTGGGACCAGGCATCACTTTTGTGGGCTAAGGTGTGTCCTGCAAATGGGTGGCTTGATAAGTTCTTCGATAAGATCAATTATGATCAAATTCATCATTTACTAAAGCTCTCAGCTCTCAGAAGTTGCTCATTGATCTCCTAGGCTGCAAAGATCATAGGCCAACTAAGGACCTACAGTTAAACATAGAATTTCTTCTATAATAATTGTAAGCATTTAGTTAGCTTCAAAAGAAAAGAGCGTGAAAAAGTAATAGTTACTAAATTTATGTTTATTCTACTTTTTGAATCAATATTTGCAGATGATTAGATACAAAAGATCTTACAAAAAGGCAGTTTGCCAAAAATTTAGTTAAAGAAAGTTCAAAAAAACTTTCTCAAATATATCTTATCTTGTAGACATCGTTTTGTTATTTTTTTTATTTTTCACAATTTCAAAGACGTCATTTTTTCCTATTGCCATGAATCTAAACAAATTTTTTTTTTTCGCATGTATTTTCCATTGGTCATTTATCAAATACTTCAACACTTTTTATGCCACCCATGTATAGGAATCCTTTGCGATTCTAATCAACTGCCCCCGCCCTTTATGCCTAACGATGTGTCTAGGGTTCCGTGTGACGTCTTTGTTCGTCTATTTCTCTCAGGAGAGAAAATCTTTATGTGTGTGTGTGTGTGCGTGGTATCCCAAAAACAAAAGACCCATAAAGATTATGTCAAAAACAAACTATTCAATTAAGTAACTAAACTAACTGACGTTAGCAAGAGTGAAAAAGGAGTGGAGTCGACTCGAGTCCTTCTTGTGTTGGCTTCCCACATACCATACACTCACTTACCAACACACACACACACACGAACACTAACACATATATGCCAACTGTCGTTGTAGGGAACTTTTGGTCTTTGTCATGCTAAAACAACAACAAGAACAACAATTACAATAGCCTTGTCCACTGCGTTTTTGCTTTATTTGCATAGCAGAAAGAGAAGTTGATTCGGGTTTTTATTGAGTTTTTCCTCTTTTTTTTTTTTTTTTTTCTCCCTTTTTCTATCTTCATCTAGTATACATATCTATCTTTTCTTTGTTTTTTAGGTTTTCTGATTCACTTGCATTGAGTATTTTGTTCTAAGAAAAATATTGTTAATTTTCTTGATGGCTACATATTCTTTTTATACCCTCAAGGTGCCAGTTTATTTGGCAAGAGCATATAGAATATGCTACACTTCTCCAAATTTAAAAAAAAATTATCAAATATTATATTTAACATTTTTAGATTTCTTTTATATTTATTACAAAAAGCAAAAGTCCATTTCTGTGTATACTTTTCATTTTGTTTTTAAATAGAAAATTTGTGCCCGAATGTTGAATTTGGGGAATGTTGAAGAGGGAAGGTTTGAGATTGTAATCTTATGATAATTTTAAATGTTGTCTTCTTATTGAAAGAACTTAACTTTACTGCTATTTGCTTCATATAAAATAGTTACAAAAATGAATTCTAATTAGTTTTGTAAAAGAAAATTGTTATATGCCTAGAAAAGTGTTTGGTTTTGATTTGTAGAGTGCTTAAAATTCGAAAGACATCATCATCATTATATTTGTTGTTAGTTTGTTTTTCAATATTGATGAGCAATTTCTGACCAAAGAGTGGACCATGTTATTGGCATTATTAACAAAGGCTTATAGAGCAAAAGGATCGCCCTGAAGCGCGTGGCCTGCAACCTCCCCTGCCACGTGTCATAAAATAAACAATAATCCTTAGCCATGCCTGGCTATGCCTTGCCTCTGCCTGCCAGCGCCATCCTCCATTCCACATTGCTGCACAATAAATTGTATCTAATAATGCGCACACCGTGCAATAGAACAAACAATCAATCAATAGACAATATTTTTTTCGTGCCCTTTTTTTCTTCGTCTTCTTCTTCGATTCGCCTCTGCGATTTCGATTCCGATTGCCGTTTGTTCTTCTCTTGCCTCTAAAACAAAGCGCACCAACAAAATAAGAACTTAAGAAACAACAACAAAAATAACAACAAATACATACAAAACCAAAAAAAAAAATGATATAGAAATAGAAAAATGAAAAAAAAAATGAACGAAGGAAAAAGATAAATATTTATACCCTTAGCGCAGTGCAAGCGACGCTCGACTTGTTTTTTCAGCTTCGTTGAGCGTATAGAGCCAGATAGGAAGAAGAATAGGAAGATGAAGCTTTTCGGAGGTGGGCAACAGTTCCTTCAGCTCCCAGTTTCAGCTCCTTCTCCTGCTGCCGCTGCTGAACCTGCTCCTTCTGCTATTGGGACTGCATAGAAGAGCATTTGTAGATAATAAAAAACAAGTAGGTAAATACAATATAAATGCTGGTAGCTCTTCTCTGGTTGTTTCCATTTCTGTTTCTCACTCTTTCTCTCTGGCTCTGAGTGTGTGTGTGTATGAGTGTTTGTATCTTACAGATACAATTCGGCTGCAGTCCTATCCAGCCAGCACTTTTATTACATGCGACGAGGACGACTTTTACTAACAATTTTGTTGAACCATTGTCTTCGGGCACAAAGTGTTTGAATTTACTAGCTAAGCGGAAAGGCAAAGACAGAGAGAAAAGCGAAATGAACTGGCGACCCAACTGGCTGACTGGTTGGCCCTCATCTGCCCACGCTTATCGCCCCGCACAAATCTTAGCTATAAGATGGGTCCAGTGAAGATTTTTTGTCCAGGTTCTCAGCTTCTCATTTTACGCTGGAATGACAAGTTTTCTATATACAGAAGTTAAGGCACTTATATCCAATGTGATCAACTGATGCCTCAAATCTCAAAACTGTTTGAGACATGAGAGATAGTCTTACATTGTCCATCATTAAAATCATTTCGCGTTATTATCTATTGCCTGCGATATTACTAACAATAAAAAGGTATCAAGTTTCATTGCCCATATGTTGATGTCCTTTCTACGACTGTTAGGCGTTTCTATCTGCTAGTTTCTTCCTTATTTGATATTAAATGGATTACCAGTTTGGGATTGTTAAGACTTCAAAAGATTTTCCGTAAATATTGAGAGATTAGAATTCAAAATTCAAGGCTATTGATCTAATTGTAATACATATTTACATAAATTATTATGGTTGTTTATGAACACAAACAGATATAAATATAATATATATTTGAAAAGGCAAATAGTTAGGTTTAAGTGTAATTAAAAAGTCTCAGTTTAAGAATGAATCAATATATATATAACTAATATATATATACAAACTAACAGTGAATTGCATAAAACAAGTTTGTTAACAGGTTAATATTAAATAATAGATATATATACCTATGCATAGAGTAAAGTGAAGAAAAAGAAAATTGTATTACAATGCTTCGTTGGCTTTCGTTTTGTTGAATTTTCCGTACAATGAATTAAATTGCGTTTTTCTGCGTGCACTCAGACATTGACACTCACACACACAAACGAACACCTTTGTACCTCTTCGTTTTTCCTTTCCGTTTTCTTAATGTCCATTTTATTTCCACTTATTTGTTGTTATTTTCACTAGCTTTAAGCTGCAGATGTGAACTCATTGCTCGAATCAAGTCTAAGTGAGATAACCCAAGGGTTGGTTGGTTGGTTGCTTGGTTAGCTGGTTGGCCCTGCTCCTTTCTTTCTCTAAGTAGTGGGCAATTATTTTTACGACAACTATTTAAGGGTGCGACGGGACAGACGACGAGGTACGATACGATACAATGTGTGGGCCACTTCAAGTCCTTTAATTGCTTGGCTCTAACCCCGCTAGAGAAGAAAAACAAAAAAAAAAACAGCCAAAACAAAAGCATTAAAGAGAGTTTATTTGAAATAAATACATGAGGGTTAAATACACCAACAACAACAAACATAAGAACAATGAAGAAAGAAAAGTTACTTAAAAAGTTGCCAAAGATAATGCGTTCTTAAGATAGATGTTTTCTTTTTTTTTTTTTTTTTGGCCTTGCCTTTGGTCTACTCCCATTGTCATTCTCATTCAGAACCACAATCGCTACACACACACACTCAATGAGTGCGCGGTCAGAGATTAACACACGCATACAGACACACACACCAAATGCAACATATAATCGTATATAAAGTATAATTTCCAAACTGTTTTAGTTGTTGTTTTATGACTTTTGCTGCTCCACTGTGATAATGATAAGCGAATGAGAGTTTCAAAAACACAAAAGAAATACTGTTAGCTTGCACCCAAGGGTCGTCATTCCTTTCATTATATATATCTTACTGTGTGTGTGTGTGTGTGTGTTCTTTTGGTGGTCTTCAAAATTGTCTTTCTGCACTCGATGCAAAGGAGTCAAGAATCTCTACATTTCTGTTTTTCTGTCAGTTTTCTGTCGTTGATAGCTTCAAGAAATGAGTTTTGAAATTGTGTGAACGAATGTGTCCTAGTAGATAAGTTCGCTGCTGATTCTTTACCCTGCTCCTCTACCTAGCGATCCAGCATCGTTTTACAAAGTACGTAGTTAAAACAGGGGGTATATCTGTAGTCAAATTTTTTTATGTTACGTTGTTATAAAGCTTCTTGGATTAAATAGTAGTTACAATCAACATAGAAATCAATCAATAGAAACTTTCGTGAATGCAGGACATTTCAGAAATCTGCTACAAGGAATCATTCATAACAAAGATATCAATGAAGTTAGTTTAGTTAATAAATAATTCACTTTGACTGCTTATTAACATTTATACTAATTTATTTCTTTTTAGGTTTGGCGAATGGAAGTAACTTTTAGACACAGGTAGGTAAGTACACATTGTTTAAGTTTTAAATACAAAAGCGAAATGCTTTACAAATTTCATTGATGATCTTTATTCTTTTAAATATACTTTTGACAACTTTTTAAGTAAGTTTGAAGTGCCGCATTGGATCGGTATCTTTGCTACTATTAAATTGAATATGTCTTAAATTATTCCAACTGTTTGAACAATACAAAAAACAAAAAAAGGAGAATAAAAATAAAAGCAAAGTCAAAGCTAGGAAAGGAAAGGAGGAATGAATACTTCACAGTTGAGAAGACAGTCAACACTTCGCCGCCTGGTTCGTTGGTTGGTTGGTTGGTTGTTTGGTTGGTTTCGCTTTCCATTTTTCAGTTTCAAGTGGCGGGGAATGATATAGAGAGCAACAAGCTTTGGCACATATGCCCAAATGCATCGCTGTCGCCTTTCCTCTCTCTTTCTCTCTTTCCATATCTCTCTAGTTTTGCTTCACCCCAAAAAGATATGCTACATAAAATCGGGGAAAGTTGAAGTGACGGGCTTGCTGGCGATGCGATGTGAGCGAAACAACAGTGGTAATGGTAATGTTGAGAAGCGGTGGGGGAATGGGGGACGTATAAGTGAAGAGTGAGACGGTTTTAGCTGCGTAATGCTTTAAAGGCATGAGCAAGCTGTCTGTTATATGAATTAACACACAGTCAAACGCACACACGCCATGCCATGCCACGCCCATCGCTACGCTTCGCATCGTTGCCTTGCATTGCATTGCGCAAATTGCGCACGAATCTTAAATTGAATTGTTGAGCTGCGAGAAGCAGCTGCTGCCACACACAAAACCCCCCTACTCCCCCTCCCTTTCCTCCTTCTTCTCTCTCACATCTCATAGCTATCGCCTTTGCTTTTGACTCATACCCATACCCAAAAACCCTAACCTAACCACGCATACTTGAAGTTGCGGCTGAGGCTTCAACTTCTATTTCTTCGCCAGTGCATAAGGACGAAGGCGAAGTAGATGACAGCAAGGAGGAGGCTTTAGAGATGAGAGCGTTGCTTTAGACACAATTTGCGATCTTGTTAATGTGAAAATGATTTCGGATTGCATATGGTAATTTGAAATATTTCCTATTCCATTTTTCAAAAACTGCAAATGTAAGAAGGAAAGTTAAAGTTACAAATTGCGATGTCATTTCATAAGCAATTTTAAATCTTCAGAATCTAGACAAAATACCTTTTACCTTAGGTTTTGGAATGTTTTTTCTTGCATTGCCCATTCCTAAAATTGGACCTTACTACTTTGAGATCTTACACGTCTTTTAAGACTCGCCAATTTGTTATTCATATATTTAAAGGAAATCTAAACCTTCAACTTCATTTGAAACCATTTAATTGATAAGAGGGGCAATGACAGGATATATTTCTTAATTGACAGTTTAGATATTATTTTACACGCTCATCGCTAGTATCAAATTTTAACTTCTTATTTGTCTTCCAACTTCCATCTCCATTTTCTACTTTGTGTGTGTTTTTTTTTGTTTCTTGCGCTCCTTCTGCCAGTTCTTCTTCTTGAGCTCCATAGATACGTATAGTTCGTACTATTTTTTGGACTGACGCGCAACTTTTGCTGTGGTTGGCAATGCTGCCAAGCAAAATTGCATTGCCTTTGTCAGCGTTGCGTTTGTTTTATCTAATTGCTCTCTCAGTTATCGCCTCCCGCCATCCCTGGACTGCTGGCTTCCTCTTCTTCACAAGTTCAAACACACACAGAGACGCCCGCACAAAGTCGTCGTCGTCGTCGTCGTCGTACATACACACATGTTGTCTAAATTTCCACACATCGTCTCTGGCATTAGATAAAGTATCTGCTTATATAGAAATAGTTTATCTTCTTGTTGTGAGTCTCAGCTGTGTTGGTCAACAGCTTTTTACAAATTAGCTAGCTAAAGGAAAATGCAAAGGGGGGAAATGAAGGGATGGGGAGGATGCACACACACACACTCACACAACAAGATGATGAGGGGAATGATGGAGCGAGCAAGTCATAGAAAGAGATAGACAGCAAATGAAACGAAATGAGACAGCGGCGTGAATGAGAGAAACAGAGAGAGAAAGAAAAAGGGCAAGAGCAAGGGGGTGAGGGTTTTTTTTGGTACATTTTGCGCCCTTTCATGCTGACTTGGAACTTCCGGCGTATTTATAATTTATTTCCTTTTCTGGCCCTCAACCAGCTGCCCAGCAATCGAGCTACCCGCCGCCTTCTTTACTTCTACCCCCCATCCTCCCCAGAAAAAGAAAAAGTTCGCCCTAAAACCTGAACTCTGTATATTATGTTTGTGTGCAAGTGTGTGTGTGTGTGTGTGTACGGGAGGTTTGAGTTCTTTTGGGCCAATTTATTATCCCCAGTTTAATTGGAAAATTCTGATTTCCATTTTAACGAATTAGCACCTGCGACAAGCGTCCTTAATGAGTTATACCGGACAACTCGCTTGAGATGAGTTCAACAAGCGCATCGTTTTCTATGATCAACAAGAGAAATACCTCTCAATCTTCATAGACTATTTCATACTATAAAATTAAAGGTCGTCGTGCCACATAAGTATGATCAGGTCCCCATAATGTAGGCAATGGTTTCTGTAATAAGCATTTGTGCATTTGTCTTCTCAACAAAAGGTTTCTCTGCTACTTTCTTATTTATTATTTTTAAATATATTTTAATTTTACTCAATAAATAACTAAAGTATTTCATCTCTTCCACCATAATGCATGCAATCAAAGCGCTTAAATGTAGGCAACATTTTTTGTGCCACTATCTATATGGTGCATATGACTAAAACCCTGAAATGTAGGCAACAGTTTTTTTTTTTTAAAGGTTTGTCGCTGTGAAAAAGTCTTTTAATTTGACAATAAAAGTTGGTGATAATGTAAAAATACGGAAAATATAGAATTGGCTACTTGATCATAATCGGATTGAACTTTAGCTTTAGCATCTAAATGGGGTCAAAGTCTTTATGTTACAAATTGATTTCGGTGTAACTCTGTCTTATATACTCTTGCTACCGAAGATGAAACCAAGCTGCAAATTACATTTTTCGGACTACTGCAGGACACTCACACACAGATACACACACACAAACACGAACAAATAAATTGCAAGATTTATATGACAAATTTTATTTAATGCATTTTTATGTGCTGTGCGCGCTGCTTCTGTTGCTGCTGCTGTGCCCCTTCAAAAGGACCCCCAAAGGATCTGTTCGGCTTTGCGCTCTCCTCTGAACTGAGTACATATTTATTTTTCCCATTTGTGGCCAGAGTTTTTTTTTTTTTTGTTGTACACTCCCCTTCCCCTTCACCCATTTGTTTACCCTTTTTTTTTAATACTCATTGCTGTTCGTTTTTGTTGTTGTTGCTGCTAAAGTTGACCGCATGAGGCTTAAGCTTTTGCCCTTTAAATGTTTTGTAATGTTAAAAATCTAACAAACGCAGAACAAAATATAGACGGCAAAAAAAATACGAGTAAATTTAATAAAAAAAACATGGGATCAAGGGAGTTAAAACAATAAAAGAAACAACAGCAGGAGCAGCAAAGAGAGGGCAACAACAAAACAACAAAATTTGATCGCACAATTAAATTTGTTTATTGGTTTAAAACACACAAATTGTTAAGCTCTTGGGCTAAATATTCATGCGTAAATTGTTAAGCGCGTGAGCGAGTATGTGGCTGTAACAACTTTTTGTAAAAACCAAAAAAAAAAACAAACAATAAAACAATGAAATATTCTTCTCGTTGCCAGTTAGATGTAGGAAACTTTGAATGAAGCGTTTTAACAAAAATTAAAATAAAGTCCAAGTTGTTGTGTCTCTGGATGATCATCAGTTTTTTTGTTAGGATTTCAAGTTGATTTCAAAGATTTCCCATTAATCGAAGACATTTTAAAGTATCGCTAAGCAAATATCAAATTGCTTTAACTAATTGAAATTTCTGATTGTTTGCAAAGGATAACAAACATTTGCGGTTAGAGTAACCAATAATTGGACATTAATGGCAATCAAGTTTAGCGATTTCGTTTATTATTCCGAAATTGATAGGGGTAATTGAGAGCCTTCAGCTATTGCTTGCCAATGCTGTCGAAAATAAATGTTGCCTACTTATAAGTGTATTTCAATTTCACTATATTCACAATATTCGCATATAAATATTCCCTTTTTATAACATTTATATATTATATTTTTTCCATTATTGACTTTTTTCAATGCTGACATTAACAAAAAAAAAAAAAAAAAGGGAAGTAGTATATAAATTCATATAACAAAAAAAAAAAAAGGAGCGTGGGATAAAAGCAAAACTTTTAATCGCCATTGTATTGCGGCTCAATGCAGAAAGCTTGTATGGGTCGAGAGAGTTCTATGCTTAAAAAGGCAGACAAATAATAACAAATGCCCAATGGACTTTCAGCCCTTCCACCTGGCAGTCATCCCTACCCCCTTGCCTCCTTACAAGCACTGACCACCTTCTCCTCTGCCCTTGCCGCCGTAGTTGATTTGTTCATGCGTTCGGCATTAAATGCACGTGTATTGGGCGCAAAGCGGATTTCCGGTATGGTTTTTTTTCTTTTGCTCTCTCAATTTTTCCCCATTCTTTTCGAATATATGTATGTATTGTTTGGTTTTGATTTTTTTTTTGCTATTTGTTACTGTTAGTAAGTAAGAGTTGAAACATGGCACGGTAAACTGTATTCGATGTAGTTATTATTGCCTTTAGACAATTGTTTTCGTTGGCCACATGGGCAGCATTTAGTTTCAATTTAAACGCATTCCTATTTTGCGGTTTTTCGGCCTTTAACAAAGACACAAAACCAACTACTTGTACATTCAACAAATTTACCTAATTCATATCAAATAACTGGCAATTACAACAAAAGAGAAACAAAAAGTATAATAAATGTAAAGCATAAAGCACTTCTTTTTTTTTTTTAATTTCATTAAAAATTAAAAAAATATACATGGAATTTGCTAAAATTGTCAACCGAATTGGATGATGAAATATGTAACACACATCAATTAGTATTTTGAATGACAACATACAAACTTTCTACTGTGGATAGATTAAAATACAAGCGTGTGAAATTGAACAGATATATGTACATACAGTGTAAACATTACATATTTAATTTATAAAGAAACGAAACATTCAAATGGTTGGCTATCGTATATGGATTAATAATCATTAATTCATGCGAATGTGATTAAAAGCCACTAATTAAGAGTGTTTATAATAAGTACACGATGGAGTTGGTCAACATAAATATACAAAATTAAAATTAACTTTAACATGTCTACAAATAAATTAAGAATGAATAAAATAATGAAATGATATTGAAAGGACATTTAATTACATAAGTATAGAACTAAAACTACTTAGAAAGAATAAACGGTGTTACATATATACAAACAAATGTTTATACAAAACATTAAAATCGTTATTCATTTTGATTTTGATTCATTTTATGCGGTTACCTCTACCACATTGTCTTAAACATGGAAAAGGACTCCCATCATCATCATCATCATCTTCTTCATGGTGTGTGTGTGTGTGTGACGACTTAAAACTTGGCCCACTCAATCAACGAAACGTTTGCCGGTTACCCAAGCGTAGCGAAAACCCCATAACTTTTGGCCATGGGCCATCCCAAGTACTTTAATTTAAATTTGATTACAATTCAAATTTATTACCCACATCCTAAGAAATCTAGCATATAGTCTCGTGGTAGGCAGATATAGTTTACCCATGAACCGCAGACAGAAAGCCCAAGTCCCGCCAAGAACAGTTTTCTCATTGACTCGCTCCATAAGCTGCCACCTACGCAGCAGCAACAACAACAACATATGTAAGTATCAGTGTATCTGTGTGTGTGTGTTTAGTAAACCCGTCCTTTTAACCAAGGAAGCAACGACCGTCATTAACCACAAATCCTTTACTTAACAGTACGTAAATTTTTTGGCACAGGGCCGGCCTCTAAGATAAGCATTTTACTCTCCACTCTGGTCTAACCTTCTCCCTAGAATCACACACACACAGAGAGAAAGGAAAAAGAAAAGAAGAGCGGTAATTTATATGCGCATATCATTTGACCTTGAGCCGTACAGCAGGAGTAATCCGACTAGCACCCAGAGACCAGGACCTTTCGCCTACTCGGTGAGTCGTAAAGACCACCAACTGTCGCCTCAGTCTAATTAAACACTCCGCATTCATATAAGAGAAATAAATTTGGGTCACATCATTATATAAATATAAGTGGGTCGACGACGGCACTTTTCACCCCTCCTAACGTTTTATATCTCTCTTTCTCTCTCGCACTCTCTGCGTCTGTCTGTCTGTGTGACTGGGAAAATGTTTTTAATTTTATGATTTACATAAAATCACCAAAAAGTTAATTTATTTTCAAGCCTTTTTGGCTTATATGTTTATGTTTGGTCTGACTTTATGTCTCTATGTGAACCCTTCTACTTCTGACTTGCCTTTATCAAAGCCCAAAAAAAGATAACATGACATCTTTAAAGCGACAACCTCAATTAAGATATTAAACTGGGCGTTCAAATAATGAGAGAGGCTGACAACTTTTTGTTTGTAAGAGATGGAAGCGTGTAAACGATAGCACACGTTAAACTGAGCGAGCAGAAGATGTCGAATGTTGTACAAAGAGGCAGCAACAACGAACAACGACATTTAAACTTCGGTATCACCTTACCACTTAAGGCATAGAAGGTCTTTAATCATTCGTCTTATACGCCATTTTGTTGTTATTGCCATGACGTTCAATTGAAATAACTTTTATCATATTTTATCTGCAAACTAGTTTTGCATTTCAATAGCTTTTCAACTTTTATTTGCATCAATCTGCATCAGTTGTATGAACAAAAAATTTCACCAAGAATATTATTAATATTTTCTTTTAGTTGGAGCTGCCTTTCTCACACCTGTTAGCAGTGTCTGCAGAGTCTATAACGGTTAAAAGTTGCCTTCATTATTTGGCGCATCTCTAGTTTTTCTGGTGCCGCTGCTGCTGCTGCTCCAGGATGGCGTGCAAATATTGTAGCATACTTTTTTGGGGGTGCGCGTTTGGGGTCTAATTTCATTTTCTACCTATTATATGTGCGTGTCAACTTTTGAAGCCAAACGATTTAAGCTCACATGCACACACAGACACACACACCCACCCGCACACACACACACATCTATGAAAATCTCTACAAAGCGTTGAAGCTCAAAGTGGTTTCTCTTGCTCTCCGCTAACTCCTCATTCTTCTGCCTACATCTACACAGTCCGACATATGTATGGACAAGCATTTTGTCTGACTGTTCTATTTGTTTGTTAGCACCCTGTCCATGTATATGTGTGTATGTGTATGAGGTGAGAGTGAGCTAGCAAGTGTCCATGTGTGTGTGTGTGTTAGTGAGGTTGTGCAAATTTTATATAATTACACTTTGCGCATTTTCACAATGAAGTAACAATGTTTTAATTAAACCATTGGAAAGCCAAATAACTCTTGTTTGTTGTGGAATTGCCGAAGCGAACGCTGTACCAAAACATAGACACATATGTACATATGTACATACATACATACATACTAACCCACCAACGAAACTCTGGCATTCTCATTCCACTGGCAAATGGAGAGCGGCCGTGTTAAAAGCGAGTAAAAACATATGGTTACAAAAGGAGTACAAAAGATATTTTGGGGGAGTTTTCTAAATAGAAAAGAATTTCAATTAATGTGCGATATATGTATGAATGTATGTACATATGTATGTATATTCAGGTGGCTGTTGTGGCAGTTGTATTAGAGTTGTATTAGATTTACAATAACTAAGCAATGTATGTATAGCATAAAAACTTAAAGAGAAAATGAAACAATGAAAGAAAAGAAATGAATTTTACTTAAAGAATATGTTGCCTATTTTTGGCAAAAGCAAAGAGAAGATTTATATGGTCATAACTAACGACAATTAAATCTAATTAATTTATTATTACAACATATATGCATTGCAAACATCTAATTGAATTTGTATAAAAAAGAAATATTTATTTTTTATTGGTAATTTCCCTGTAGACACAAAAAAGCCAGATCAATGAAATACGAAACTCTTTATGGATTAACAAGATAAAGGGCGACTCATTCTCTCCCCTTTGGCTCTTTCACTTTGCCAGTAAAGGCAAAAAAAGGAAAAGGGACAAGAGCGGCAAAAAACAGAAAACAAAAAAAATGTAAATTGTTACATAAGTGGACAGATTCTCGAGCTTGCAAATCCTCGACCAAAGATAATGTCAAAACAGATATGCCAGTGTGTGACAAATCTCCTGCTCAAGGCCCCAGCTGGCTTGTATCATTGTATATACATATATGTATATGTATGTATGCAAGTCTCAACCCTGGTAACGCCCCTCGCCTTCGGGCTAAGCCTTGGCTTAGATATGTTAGATGTGTTCAACAGCTGCGATATTTCTCTCTCATTTTTTTATTTTTTGCATGACAACTTTCAATTTCCATGACCACCGCCTCCCTCATACAAAAATTTTTCAATTTTCCCCAAGCACATGCCAAAAGTCCACGCCCACAAGCTTAAGGGGGCGCACACGCACACACAGAGACGTTTACACACACACACACTCCGACAATATTCTAATCCAATCGAAGCATTTATCAGCGTAACCGATCAGAAAAGTCGCAAAGTTATGCATCAAAGTCAAGAGATGAGCTAAGTGAGATAGTCACCCATTCGCCCCCTTTGCCCATTTCCTTCTCTGGGTTTTTTTTTTGCAATGAGCGTGTCGAACTCTTTCCAATGAATTTTGATGAAATTTTTTTTATGTAAATGCTATGCACTAAATCAAAACAAGGCAAAATCACACGCTCACACATGCCAGCAATTTGGTTCCATGTTGTTGTTGTTGCTGCATTGGGTAAAGTTGACAAAAGGCAACACAACTAACAACCCTACACACACACACACACACACAGAATCCAAGAGGAATACCTATCATAAAAATATCTCTAACAATTTTTGCAATAATGGCCAAACATAAAAAATAACCAATGAATCGGTTGCAATTTCATTGTGACTGCCATCATCATCATCAACATCATGACTCGACCCACAAGATACCCAATATCATTCAAAATTTAAGCCGATTAAGTAGAGACAGAGAAAGAAAGATAGAGAGAGAGAGAGAGAGAGAGAGAGCACTAGAAAAACTCATGAATGATTCCTTTGAAAAGCACTTTGAAATCTTTTTTTAAACAATGCAGAGTACATAGCACTCAGCTCTTATAGCTTCAACGGATGTAAATCTTGTCACTTTTTAAGTAGATTTCAACATTGGGCATTTAGCATTATAAGGTGGATTGAAATCTTATACTTGGCCTTCTTGAAAGTGTGAATTTGTTAGCAGTAACTCAAATTGAATCTATTTCCCCAATTTGTTTTACATTATCATTTGATCTCATTATTGAGAAAACTTTGCCAAGGTCTCTCAAAGGATTCGCACGAAAATGCTTTTGCTTGACAATGAAGAATCAAGCAAAAAGGTTGAACTTTTTCGCTTTTATCATATTCGAAACGAGTAAAATATTAACTTCTAATTCTCTATAAGTTAGGAACTAAAGATCGAACAAAAATGTTGAACAAAATAGCCAATCTGTGTAATTATGTATATTCTATACGTCAAGCTAGCTAACTAGCAAAACTTATGTAACATAATATACCCTTGCGAATACCTCACAAGCCGAGGGGTATAATAATTTTTCACTTGCGTAACCAATCGATTCGCATATTCTAACCCCACTCCCTACTACATATAGTATCTCTTCTTGAATTGGTACGGAGAGTGCAGAGTGTCAAAGATGAGGCCACACTGATAAAATCCAATCACTATGAAATTTACGCTCCTTTACAGGAAATGAAGCGGAAGAAATGTGCAAAATGTATTGACTGAGTGACGATTCCCCCTTACAACAAAATAAAGGGGGAGCCATAGCAGAGAAACATTTACTCTATACATATACAAAATATATATATATACATATATATGTTGGTTTAGATGTGTGTGTGTGTTTGTGTGGGACAACTCCAAGTTATTGGCAATTGCAATTCATAAAACAAATTGATATTGCCCTGCTATTACACACGTCAAATGCCAAACACGCCTTTGCCGTACCGAACCGCAGAAGTTAAATTAAATTAAATATTTACTCACATTTGCGTGCGATTTTTTATATAGCCCTCCCTTCCCGGTTCCTTTCGGCCCCAATTTTTCCCACCCCACTATGTGACATGTTTTGCTTTGATTAGCTTTTCTCTATACACACACACAGAAACACACAGAGGCCAAATGAGAGTAATTTGTGTCACAAGCAAAGTCAACGCCTACCAAAAATAAAAATAAAGAAACGAAATGAAGTAAGCAGGGCAGACCCGAGGAGAAGAAGGATGAACAACCGGTTGAGAAATAAAGCACAGAACACCAATTTCCCTTATAGCCCTAATTATATGCAACAGGCAATTGGGTACGGGCCCTGGCCAGCAGCACCAGCACCAGCAGCAGTTATAAAATAATTTCATTCGAAATTAATAAATTGATGCCCTGGACAGGAAATAAAAGGCCTTGCCTATGGCTGGGCTAACCTGAGGGCCTGAGGGTTCCAACCGAGTTGACAGTTGTCCTTCAATAAATGCATGCGAGAAATGTGTCCAATTTAATAGGCAGAGGCGTGGCTACAAAAATAAGAGAAAGGACAACCTGCAATCGGGTAACGCATTTCATATCTTCATTAAACAAATACAAAAAAAAAAAAAGGGGAATATTGCCTGTTAAAATTGACTGTTTGTCTCAAAAGCATTTAAAATTCATATTGAATAAAATAAATTGGTTGATCTTCTCCCAACTTGGGTGACAATTAGAGATATGAGAAGAAAAGATATCCTTCTAGGATCCAGAATCTGAAATTGGGCTGTTAAGCTTTTTAATTAAAGGATTTAGGTTTGATAAAAGATAAAAACCTTGAAAATAATTTATTCAGGCTTTTCCTGTTTATGGAATGGAATACCAAATGTTTTTAGAAGATTGAAACAGTTCTTCTTCTAATGAAATGTATTACCAAAAAGGTTTAGAATATTACAAGACTTATTTTTTATAAATATTACTTACTTACCTTGGCCATGTTTAATGTTGTTTTGCATTCATACGGTCAAAAACATATAACGCAGAAAATGTCCAAGTGAAACGATCAAAAACCATTAAAAACTTATATGCAACTGGATACAAGTGTTTACTATACACCAGAGTCATGCCCCACATATGTACATATATCAAAATGGTGTATAATTATCGGGAACTATATAAATTTCAATCAATCAATGGTAATGTAAAGCTTAGGCTTTCTTTCCACAGTAAAGTATTAAATAGAATCGACAATCCTTTTTGGGTTTGTAGGGCGCTGAGTTCTCCAAAGGGATCTTAAGTTATAAACTGAAAAGCAGCTAAGACAACCAAAGATACGAGTTGCTAGCATGGACTAGCGAATCAACTGACAAAAATTGACCCATGATGTAGTTAGTTTAAAACCTTATCTAAATTCAAACTAATAACTAACATAATTTGCAACCCTAGCAGATCCCAATCAAGATTTACAATTCAATCTTTTCTAGTTACATATAAATTTAGTAAATAAGTTCGCAATTTGGGAGTTATATGGAAACAATTTGTATAAAATTTTTACTTTATTTTACGTCTTTTTTTAACCAAGGATTTTTGGAAAACTTTTCTCGCCTATTTTCCCACAATAAAGCTGCAAAGCGAAATGCAAAAAAAAAAGAAACGAAATGTTAACTCAACTCTTGATCCATGACCAGTGCGTGTCATCATCTTCTAATAGTAAATTCGTAATCGTGCAACGAATTAATTACAATCCGGAATTGTAACGGTTAAAGTGAGAGTCAGTGAGTCACAATTCAAATGCAATTCATTGACAATCGATTAGTCAAACACTTTCCGCCTCTATTGCCATCATTAATTATTGTCCTACCCAAAAAAAAAAAAAGAAAACGAAACTAAAATATAAAGCAAGAGAAGAAAAATCAACCCCTTAATGATCATGAAGAAGGCCCAAAAACCAACGCCACTGCAAAACACGAACACTTTGCTGCGACTCCCCTCTTGAGTATTTTTGTCGCAATACCCTCTCGCAGCTCGCTCGGTCACCCTGTCGCAATTGTAAATCGCAATTTTTGGTGCCCCTTCTCGAGACACAACACACTCAGACTCTAATAACAGGCCGTGGGCCCAACCCCTAATTTACCCTAATTTCTTAACCAATTTCGACCATTACGAGTGAGAACGTCACACACGCGTGTGTGTGGGTTTGCCTGTCTCTGTGTGTGTGTGTTTGTGTGTGCAATAAAAATTAAAATCCATGCCCCGACATAACTCGTTCTTCTCCTCTCCGTTTTAAACGCTAAAAAAAGAAAGGAGACAAAAAAGGAGCTATATAGAAGGAAGACAAACTGAAAGTGCAGTGACTGGGACAACTCTGGCTGGCCAGCTGGATGGCTGGCTGACCGAATGGCTGGCTGGCTGGTTGGATGGCTAAATGTCTGTCTGGTTGGCCACACAAACACGCAACTACTGTCAATTATTTGGACTGTCATTGACGCACTGACTGACTGACTGACAAACTGACACACAGGAGTCGAGTATCAGGCGGGTACCAGACGGTTAGGTAGTTATGGCCAATTCTCTTGACATTTCGCATGTGTCTCTACCTCTACCTTTACGGCACATGTGTGTCTGTGTGTGTGTGTGTGTGTGCGAGCACCGTGTGTATGTCTATCTAGCTGTCTGTCTATCTGTTCAATTGTCCAGTTTGCTTCCTTTCGCTTGACTGGCCATCAAGTCGCACTAACCGCTACCGCCGCCGTCGCCGCCGCCGCAGCCGATGCCGTTGTATGTATGCACGATGAACGAGCATTGTCCTTCCGCTAGTCCC
The DNA here is from genome assembly GCA_018150345.1 of Drosophila equinoxialis. Classification (NCBI taxonomy): domain Eukaryota; kingdom Metazoa; phylum Arthropoda; class Insecta; order Diptera; family Drosophilidae; genus Drosophila; species Drosophila equinoxialis. Next base: position 1,582,061 of record JAECWI010000868.1, on the reverse strand, counting down.
ACTTTGTTCCCTCCCTCTCTCGCTTCGTCTCTCTTGGTATATACAGGTATTCTCCATATTGACGCAACTGCGACAAATTTAAATGCGGTTTTCGAGTATGATGAGGTGCACGAATACATTTTGCGGCCTTGTGTCATATTGAGACTTTCAATACCCTGGACTAAGAGGCCGCCTCGGCTGCAATAAGCGAGTATCCTAATATAATGGGCATCAATCAGGTCGATTTGAAGATTCAAATATTCAAATGACATTTCTAGTCCTTTGTTTTTTTTTCCTTCTTGTATGCAATGTCGTTATACTGGGGCTGGGGCTGGGCGCACGCTGCTGCAATCATCATTAAAACTTATTCAATGGACGACGATGACGACTGCAACTACAACTACAACTGCGACGACAAGAAAGACGACGAGTGACTTCTTTATGCTCTGTTGGTATTCCATGGTAATTTGTCCTTGCTAGCTGCTCCTTGCTTTGCCTTTGTGCACATAATTATTTTAATAAATTAAATTAAATTTGTACACGTCAAACATGTGTCGCAAACAATGCGCCTTTAAATTGTTCGTCAGCGAGTCAGTCTGATTCAAAAACAGCAGACAAAAAAATGGAAGAAAAGTGTCCGTTGTGACGTTTGTCAAGTCAATAAAAAATTGAGCCGGCTACCAAGCAAACGTCCGACCGACCAACCAACCAACCGACCAACCGACCGGCCGACCAACCAACCACATCACACCATACCACAAATTTTTACCCTGAGCAGAGCGACAACAAAAGTGACCCAAATATTTTGCAAGGACAATGCACTTGCACACAATGAATGTACAGACAGACAGGCAGACACACATACATACATATACGCGAAAAGGACACGAGAACAAAACCAGGACATACAACAAGACCACAAGACCAGCCAGCCATCCAGCCAGCGAATCTGGTCCTCAATTGAGAAGGCGGAGCATTTCCAAGGCGTGAGGAAACGCTACGACCAAGTAAATAAACAAAAGTAATTGCATAAATGTATATAAATTAATGGAAATGCATCATAGCAAATGAACGAAAACTTGCCATCGTAAAATTTAAAGTGCACAGAAAGTAAACTTTTGCAAATACTCTAAAATACTCATAAACCAGAAGGCCGGGGCTAACTTCAACGAACACGTCAAAGTTTGAAAACCGTTGCAACTCTTTCCTTACCTGTAGCCGTCAATGAGAAAAAGGTTCTTACATAAAAAGTCTAATGTTCGCGAAAGAATGGCCTACAATCGTAGCATAGCAAATATCAAACTTTTTTACCAAAGTCACTGTTTACCACCGATCGTTCCTATGGAAGCTATATGATATAGTCACCCGATCTTTTCAAATTCGGAACAGTCATTAACAGGTAAATTGAACTAACAAATATTTATTTTGAAAGCAATCGCGTCAAAAGTAACGAAGTTATTGACAAAAGTCACAGTTTTCGACGGATCGTTCCTATGGGAGCTATATGATATAGTCACCCGATCTTGATCACAGTCGTTAGAAGGTGTAATAAACTCACCAATATAAAATCTCAAGACAATAGCTCAGAAAATAACGAAGTTATTGAGAAAAGTCACTGTTCGTGACTTTGCAGTTTGTATGGGAGCTATATGATATAGTGGTCCGATCCGGATGAATCCAAGATATATGTACAACCTGTGCACTATATACAAGGCTACATGCAAAATTCAACTCCGTAGCTCTAACGGTCCAGGAGGAGTTTGCGTTGATCCAGACGGACAAACGGACGAACGATGATGAAGAATGGTCGGAGTACTTCCTTAATATACCCTTTTTGCAAGGGTATAAAAACAGGATCAAATAATAATTAACTTCTCAGTCCAATCATTTAAATCACTTGAAAACTTCACAACAATTCACAAAGCCAAAAAGCAGAGGGCCTACTCTGACTGTCTTGGTTGACTTTAAGGTCTTCTTCTAGAAGTGTTTATCTCTTTAGCTATTATCATTTCTATGATTTCAAACAAGACAAAATTTTAATAAAGTTTCTGAGGCATGTACAGGTGGTTTAGCCAAGAACTTGAATGTTTTTGCATCTTCCACCACATTTTATTTTATTTTTTTTTTGCCTGTGAACTTGTTTCTTGCGGAGTTCTTCATTTGAACTCCATTAAAGTAGTCGTAGAGGTCTTTTCATTTTTGTTTTTTGTATAGGTATTCGGCCAATGAACATTCCGCAACCAGTTTTCATATAGATGACTCAGCTGATCTGCAGAAAACTGCTCGCTGATTGGTAGCCAGCGGCGATCTGAACGAACGAACACACATACAGTCACAGGTAGGTAGAGAGAGAGACAGACCCATTAACTTAACATTATATGTTTTTATTTGGCCCTATGAGAGAATGGCCAAGGAAACTGATAGGGGCGTAGGCTTGATGACCTTGTAAACGAAGTTCATAAGAAACATGACTTATTATTACCCTCATAAAGATGTTCATCAGAAGGATGATGACGATGTCGATGACGTTGACAATGGTGTGCAGAAGGGGGGAGGGAAAGAGAAAGGTAATTGAACTTTAGTTATTTGGGCAAAAGTTAGGGGTCATTTGTGTGTGTGCGTTATGTGCGTGAATGTGTCGCAGTGATCTGTCAATTACTTGGCATATCAAGAGGCAGTCAGAAACAGCAGTTTTGCAATTGTATTTAGTTGAAATGCGGGACAAGATTTTGTTAATTTTCATTTACAACAAGGCCTATTTATATCTCTTAATATCCCATGATTGATTGACAAACCGATTTACATAAAGTATTTTTGGTCATTGAAGCATTCTGCATTGTATGAACCTCAATTGAAGTCAAAACCATCAGCTGTCAACTAGTTTGATTTTTTCTTTTTTTTTTTTTTTTGCCTTTATACACCATACAAAATGCGAGTCTATTAATTTTTGGCATAGTGTTGGCTGAAAAAATGCAAACCTCCTTTAAATTGAGAGTTTTTTGTTTTAACTCTGTTGCTGTGTCGCTGATTTTCCTTCACTTGCAATTAGCCATTTTTGTCTAACCAATCATTTCTGTTGTAGATAACAGTTGAGATCTTTGGTTAAGGAATAAATCTTTTAAAGTGTTTTCTCTAAACACTTTTGATTCAAATACTTTTAACTTTGTTTTGAAGTTGCATACGATTGAAAAAGCTTTGCTTATATGAAATAAAATAAAAGATGTTTTTAAATTTTTTATAGTTTATTTATTGGTGCTTTTAATTTTAATTTCGATTTAAGCCCAGAACGTTATTTAAATATAAGTTTGAAATTTCTAGTATATACTTTCCCATAGAATATAAGTATATAAAAATAATTCTTTAGGGTAAATTTTAGTTTATGCTATTTTAGTTTTTGGTTTATTGCTTTTTTTGGAATTTTTATTATTATTATTTTTTTTTCGAGTCGAAAGCTAATTAAAAATGCACATAAAATGTAAAACAAACAGTGGACGGATGAAAACTAATGACTGCAAAATCAATAAATAAATGAATAAAAATATAATTAATAATTTAAATACTGTAAATATTAAAGACAACTCCATAACATGCAACATAAATGGCAGCTAAATATGATGTGAAGACCATCCAAATAAACAAACAAATAAATAATAAATATAGTTTAAACACACACACACCCAAGCACACGTATAGAGAGGAACACACAGACGTGCATACAAATTTAGTTAATATAAAAACCAATTAACCAACAAATAAAAACAAGGGAAGAAGCCAGAGGAAAAAAAGGAAGAAAGGGCCATTTAAAAAGGAACATAAGACGCCAGTCGGAGCTCCGATTGTCCATCCGAGCGAGCCGCCGACCAAATGATGCGTCGGAGGGACAAAACGACAAGCAAACGACCGTTCGACCGACCGACCGACCATCATGAATGAATGAATGTCATGAAGTCAACTAGGACAAAGCGTATAACACTCATTTATTAATGTACAATTTCAGCAACAACAGCAAAAACAAAAACAGTGGCAGAGAGGCAAAAGCCACAGAGATAGAGAGAAAGCAAAATGTTAGTTGGTGGGTTGATAGGGAAGAGGGGTGTGGAAGGAGGTTTTACTGTAATAAATTCTTGTGCATTACAAGAGTTGTAACGCTCTCTTTCTCTGTCTTTCTCTCCTTCTCATGATCCCTCTCTGGCTAAACTGTAGTTCGCTCTCAATCAAACTGTTTAACCATATTAAGCTCTCTTGTTTTGCTGGCTTCTCTCTGTCTCTTGGTTGACTCTCTCTTGTTTTCTCTCTCTATGTTAGTAATAATGACATTGAAATTGTCGGTGTTGTCGCCTGTCATCTGAATTGGGGCCAAATGCTGACTGTCTGGCCTAAGGGTTAACAGTTTTAGATAGCCAAATGTTAACATCACTTGAGATGCTGCAACAGAATGCAAAACACAAGCTAGTGAGAGAAATATGGAGAGAGAGTGTCAGTGGGGGCAGAGGAAGAGAGCGTTAGTCTCATAGGAGAGAAACCGGTTCGCTTGTTGTATTCTCTCAACTGGTTTTTTAACAGAAGCCGGCTCTGTTCGCTGTCTGTTATTGTTCAATCGTTGAATTGAAACTGGTTTTCTTCAACAATTGAAATCAAGTGAGAGAGAGAAAGAGAAAAAAAAAATGAAAAATTGGTTGAATGCTCTTTGTAATCTGTTGCTGCTGTTGCCTGCCACCAAGAATTTTCTTAACAATTTTGTCTTCTCTTCTTTTGTTGTTGTTGTTGGTTACAGTGATTTGGTAGGACAGGTGAATGAATGGGCTTGGCTCATCAGCCCTGCCCATTTAAGGCCTGAAAGTAAGAGTTGGAAATTGAAGCTGGGTTGGCTCGAAGTCTTTATAAGGTTTTACTTTGACTAAGGGGAAAGTGATACTTTATGCTTTGTCCATGGGTGGTCGGTTCATTCTTTTGAACTAATTCTTTGCTAGGGAATTTAATCTTATTTTCAATTTCACTTTGATACAATGCACAAAATGTAGATATCCAAAGGTAAAGACATATATTTTGTTAGGCTTAACACATTTGCATAGAAAATGAGTAAACATTTGATTTTATTGAACTTACTGTTCTACCAAACTAGAACTAAAATTCTATCAGAAAATTTGGAAAATGTTTTCTACTGGAAACAGAATGGCCTTTGACCTTTCACCGTAATGTCTTAATTTGTTTCTTTCTAAACTGTTTCATTTACGTTAGTTGCCCGTGTTTTGTTTTGTTTTTTCGGCTGTCAAAAATCTAGCTATCCACAGGGAGCATTCCCAGACAACTCCGGCACATTTATCAAAAGAAACAAGTGTTGTTCTGTGTATTGTGTGGCGCTAACATACCTGAAGGCTCATGAAAAGGACCTAAATGCACAGTCCTGTCTCGGCCGGCCTAACCTATTGTAACTTGATCCCTGCGTAGTCCAGACAACAAATCTCCCTACATACATACATGTACATGTACTTAAACCCGTACATACATACACACATATAAATGCTTTGTTTATCTGTTAACCTAGGCCAACACAACGCTTAAACGTGTAACAGTGCTCTGTTAAGAACGCCACCCAAGTGCCATCAAATTGAACCGAACCATCAATTTAAATGTTAATGGCTCGTTTGGCTGCCATGTAAAATGGCAGCTGCTGCTGCTGCTGTTAATGGCAAACAAATGGCTCGTTTCCACGTTCAACTCTGCTATGAATTTGAAATGTTAATGAGTCGTTGAATGCATGTGTGGAAGACTTTTAACAGTCTGCTAAAAGGCTCAAGACGGCGCGTGCACTTTATGGCCTGTTCGTTCTCATTGAGATGAAATGAGATGAGATGGGATGAGAAGAGAAGCCAGCATACTTGTGGTTTACTCTAGGATCGTTTCCCATTGAGAAGGGCTTTTAAACTTGCCTCGTGTGAGTGATAATCCAGACGATTCATTTTTCGTGGGGTAGGTAAGTTTTAATGATAAGTGTTAAGTCGGCTATATTCTTGTAAGGGTAACCAAAAATTAACTCACACTTGCATCATTAAAATAAATGATGGATGCTGTGTGTGGATTTAACATATACATATCAGGAAATAGTGAATAAAAAAAACTCATTGATTTAAATTTTTCCACTAATTTAACTAACTAATTTCTTTTTGAGTTAAAGACTCAATATTTAGTCAATCCAATTCTGTAAGATATTTACCGTTTGTTATGTCCTTTTTCATGCTCTTCCGATCTCTCGAATTTTCTGCTGATCTACTGATACGCGAGGCCGATTACTAATGCATTTAATAATTCATTAGTTAATTCAATTATTAATGCATGGTTGGTAACTTGAGTACAAGAAATTAGACAATAATTGCTAAAAACTAAATTTTGCTTAAAAGCATTTCACTTTTTTGCTTTTGCGAACATTTAAACGTGGTCTGTACACCAAGTTAGGAAGCAACTGGTCGATTCCTCTAGCCTTCCTCACAGATTTGTACTTAGTTCTTACACAAAAATCTCATAAATGCATTTACATCTATCCGTACTGTGTGTAAGTACATATACTTTCATGGTAGATATATGTATTAAATTATTTCCCTCATTATTATGCCAGGTTTCTGTTGTTAATGATTTAATTTACCATTTCTCATTTCCTGAATGATTTCTCATATTTTTTATTTTAATTTTTTTGTTCGCTTTACCATCAGAATGTTAAATTACCTTTCAGCGAAATAGAAAAAACAAAATCTGAAAAAGCTTAAGCTTGCATAGTAATTAAATACCTAGTAAAAAGATACCCACCCCCCACCTTTCCTCCTATGACCATTTTTGGGGAATTTCCTGTTCAAACAATTGTATCTAATTTTTTGTGCTATACACTTACAAACGGGTATATAAGTTTTAGACAAATGTTGACAAGACAAACAAAAAGGCATTTTTCTTTGATATCCTGTTTATGTATTTAGATTACTTTTGTACGATGCAAGAATGTAGTGAGAGACAGATCTGGTTCATTCTATCAAATAAGTATTTGTGTAAAAAGGTTACATATATTGTAATAATTATATTTTGTCTAATGTCATGAACCTATTTTGTTTTAAACAATTCATAACAAAATTCTTACGACAAAATCCTAATCAATCATTTATTAGACTCGTTCATGCTGATAATAGAGTATACAAAATTCGAAACTAATGAATTGAACTTCTATATTTATTTTTTGTTCACTCTTTTTTTGTCCCGTTCAAATGTTAATTTGCATTATTTCGGCCCACAAAAATACTCGTTGTTTACATTGTCATAATTAGCCTACGTGCATGGCATTCGCCGTGTAGCTTTATCCCATCGCCACACCTCCATTGCGCCCCCTCCTGCCACCTCTTCCCCATAAACTGCTGCGGCCCCATTGCCCGGAATTACCCGGCCAATTGCCTGTAGCCTCTGCCATTTAAGCGGCATTTTATATGCCCTTCCTAGGGTAGGGTATATGTACTATGGTGACCCTTCTAGACCCTTAAAGCCCTTATATATATTCTGAAGGTATCAGGTCAGCTGGCTGGAATGACTATGTCAAAAATGTACTTAAAGACGGATTAGTCAAACATACATAGATGTTTTAAGGTGTCTATAATTTAATTATTTTTCAAACAGTTGTTAAAAAATTTAACATTTATCTACTGAATACTATTAAAATAATGTAAAGTTATTTATTAATGATTGGTCTCAATTCTATTAAGAATCGGTCGACTATATAAAATAGATGTATATGTATGTGTGTATTTAGCTCGACCCAAAAATTTTATAATTTTGACCTTTACCCCAACAACCTAAAACACTCGCCCATTCGGATAAAAGGGTTTCTCAACTTGACATCTATATAATTTTGAGATCTCGCAAGGGTAAATAAACTTCGGCATTCTGTAATTAAACCGGCCCTCAGGTTTTTCTTTTGTTGTTGTGATGCACCTGCCATAAAGGGGGAATACCATGTTAAATTCAATAGAGGGCTCTCTCGTACTGTTAACACTAACAGTGGTGCTCTCCTTTGGCTTATTGCGCATGAGCAGGCCGCTGTTACAATGCAGTGTAACTGATGTAAACAAACCAAATATACTAAAGGAACACACCGACAGAGAGAGAGAGCGTAAAAGAGAATCATATAACAGCAACGCTCTTGCACTCTCTCCCACTGGCTTTGACTCTCTGTTTGGGTATTACCGAGGTGACCTAACCAGGTGGCCTGCTGCTGTTGCTGTTGCTGCTGACGCTGCCGTTGCTGCTGCTGCTTCAAAGCATTGAGGACCGAGACTCTAGTTTTTGTGGCTCAGTTACTTCTGAAGTTTCCTATCGTGCAGTACCCGCAGCGGTTGAATTTTTTTTTCCAAACAAATAGAAGCAAAATTAAACAGAACGATACGAGACAAGAACGAAACGATTCGTCGAATACGAGAAAACGTGTGAAATCAAAAACAATCAAATTGGAAACATTTGTTAAAACGAAAAACAATTGATATACATTAAACAAACAAACAAACAAAAAAAACAAAAAACAAAAATTATAAGAGAAGTTAAAACGGTGTTTAAAATTCAAAGTGCTAAAACAAAAAACGTTTACAATTAAATCTAAACGCGGTTTCATACACAACACAAAACGGACGCATTCATATGCAAATCCGGGGCTACCTAAAAGCACACAACACCGGTCTAAACAACAGCGGGTGCTTCAAAATAATTTCACAAAATTAAATCAAAACACAACGCGGAGTCGCCCACAACAACAACAACAGCAACAAAAAAGAAGTGAACGAGATAGAAAGAGGTAGGGAAAGAGATCGCCGGAATATCCTCTTCCTGACAGTACCCAAAAATTGTCGGACATTAAAGCTACGCTTGGCTACACGCTTATACCGTTACAAGGACCAAAGCGCAGCACCCACACTAAACAAAACGAAACAAAAAACCCGACCTAAAAGACTTTTCTAGACGCGGCAGCTTGTCCTTTTCCGTGTATATTACTTCAATTCGTTCATCTTCTTTTGGCTTCTATCTACTATTACCACTACTACTACATACCTACATACCTACATATAAATTTCTTCTGTTGGTTTGGTTGTTGTTTCTTTTTTTTTTGTTTTTTATTGTGTTACGCTCTCCCTCTCTGTCTGTGTGTGTGTGTGCGCGTGTATTTGTGTTATGACAAGAGTTGACAATAGGCAAATAGGCAAATAATATGCCGCCCACGTAATGTGTGCCGAAATTTAAATTTTGCATTCATCCAACAGAAACCTACATATTCCGCCTTACTTACACCACAACCACCACCAACAACAACAACAACACCACCCTCCTACTACAACTACTACTACTTAGAACCTGATCTCTGGTCCTTCTTGCGGTGTGTGGACACCTCCCCACAAAACACATTGGCGGCGGCCGTTTTTCTATGCAAATCTACAATACAATTGCAGAACGCTGCCTAGGTATACCGACCTCTGTGTGTGAGGGCGTGTGCGTGTGTATGTGTGTGTGATGTAGATGTAGATGTATGTAGTTTTTCAATTACCATATATAAAACATAAACCAAAGGATTAGACGTTCCGCACAAAAATTGTTTTGGGATTACAGTCGGAAAGTTTCCCATCCAACCATAACTACAACAACAACAACTCAACGAAGTGCAGCACTACAACAACTAAGAACCAACAGCGCGTATATGCGTTTTGTGTGCTTTTAATACAGGTGAGTTTCTGTAAATGATGTATTACCTTCAGAGCAGGTCCAAAAAGGGGGGCAAAAAGGGGGCAAAAAGGGTGGGGCCAACAGCTGCGGGAAGGGTTTTAAGTCACAGTCAACCAGAAGAAGAACAAGTAGAAGAAGATGAGAGTTTTGGGAGATTGTAAAAGAGACACACAGAGAGAGAGAGAGAGAGAGAGAAAGAAACAGAGAGAGAAGGAGAGAGAAGGCAAGGCATTGCACTGTGCGATTTATCCATCCTGTGGCGGCATTTGCGGTTTGTTTGTGTGTGCGGCATGTTAAGTGCAATCCATTATACAGATATGCATGTGTCTTCCACATGCACCTTACACACACACACACACACATCAACCCCCTTCCCCACTGTACATATGGTATCCTTATTGTCTTGTAACTGTATGTGTGTGTGTGTACTTTTGGTTACCGCAAAATTTGCTGGCATGCAAAAAAGAAGAAAGAAAACATTCTTTCTCTCTCTCTCTCTCGCTTAAAGCATCCATCAACTTCAATGGCATGCCATTCAATCAGTTTACCCCAAAAATTTCTTCTTTTGGCTCCAAAACTAAAAATCAAATTAAATATATAACAAAACAAAGAAAATAGAAGAAAATATGCTCCCAGAAGTTTATAAAACCCCAAAAACAGAAGAGAAAAATTTACAAAAAAGAAAATTAAAAAAAGTAAAATCGACAATGCCAACGTCGTCGACAACGACAACGGCAACGAAAAAAAATACAAACCCGAGAAATTCTAATTGCTGCAATTTTGTTAACCTAGTTTAAGTTTTGAGCTACTGTGTCGCAGTAGGCGGGCGGCCAATGCGAAGCAAAAGGAAGCCACAAGTTTTCTCTGGGACAATAGACAAGTGCAACTATATGATAGCTTAATTGGAATTTTTCGGAACATCAAAACGGAAACGGGAGTAATTAAAAGTTTAGACCAATTGTTTATAACAAAAGATGTGGAAGGGCAGAAAAAAACAAAACGAACCAATAGAAAACAATGCACAAACATACCACAAAAGTTTTCAGGGCCAGCAAAAGAGTTAACGACTATATTAACAATGATAAAAACTAAAAACAAAACTAATGCGTATATTTTGCAACTAGGGGAAACCCTTGTCTCCCTTCTTTTGTGAAAATCTCTTGGAAAATTAAACTCCATATCCATTATAGAGATATTTATATATCTATATGCTGATATTTTTTCATCAGCTTAACAATTAGTCATATATGTCGTAGTAAGTGGGCAGTAGGTTTTCAATTTTAGCTTTTAAAAGCTGACATCTTCATACATATATGCGCATATATACAATCTGTCAATCAAATCAATCCAGCTTATCTTACAATCGGCAAACTGAATGCAACCCACGGCATTTTCTTTATGTCACACTTGGAGAAAAGTTTGCAGCCTTTGTTGAATTTGAGGCTATATCAATTATTATGGGGAATTGGACTAGATTAGAATAGAAAGATATAGAAGAAACTAGTCCAAAGTTTCTAAAAAATATTGTTAGTAGACTAGCTATTCAACTTTTGAGTTTCATTAATCTTTAAAGTCTTTGTTGGGTTTTTAAATAAAAAATTGTGTAGAAAAAAAGAAGATTCCGCATCGAAACAATTTTTACTTGTTTAAAAGTAAAGTAAAGGAAGTAACAAAGTAGTCCATATGCAATACCTGACTCTTAAAGAAGGACTCTCTCTCTCTCTCTCTCTCTTTGTCTCTGATAGCCTAAGGCAATCTACTTCGCGATGGTCTCTATTCATTGATCGTAGGCATTATGCCACCTAATTATATATAACCAGATATATACATATAGAAAACGTTTATTTTTATATATGATTCATAATCCTTTTCGTGTGTGCCATATGCCCATTGATATATCCAATATGTATTTTGTATTCAACCCCCTCATTCACACACACACACACACATTTGATTTTTGATCTGCTTATAATATTTTTGTTTTTCTTTCAATTGTAATAATATGACAATTGATTGATTTGGGTTGCTATTGCCTCGGCCTGCCTAATGAAGATCAATAGAAATCATTTAAAATTGTTACTGTTGCTGCTCTCTTCTTGTGTATTTTCACATTGTATTTTCCCTCGCTTTTGGCGTTTTCTACGTTTTTGCTGTCTTTTGTTTAATTACTCTTATGTATTAACATTTCGGTTTCACTATCGTTTTTCACTATTTTTGTTCGACATCATGGACAAATATTGAAATATTTTGTACCCCTCGCACTTGTCATAAATATTTTAGCACACAGCAAAAGTGCAAGAAGCAGAAGGGAGGAGGGAATGCCCTACCCATAAAGTGGAAGTAAGCAAAATAATCAAAAATAACAACCAAACATATAAATACACACACACACAGAGAAACCCATAAAAAACGATATCATAAAAAGAGAGAAGGAGACGACTTCTAATATACTCAGTATGAAGATAATTTATTGCAAATTTCTGGAATTCTAATTCTTTTAGCCTCAAAAATCTGCAACTGATCAAGTTTAAAACATGTTTGTAGTTTGTATTAAGCCTTTTAATCAATTCTACAGGGTAGATAAATGGGCAATCTGTAAATGTAGTAAAAATGCCGAAGCCCAATACAATATTCTCTAAAAAAAAATCATTTTTCCATTGACAAAATAAAAGTATAACGCATTTTCCAAAATATTTACACAAAAAACTGAGGCAAGTGTAGACGAGGCAACAAAAAAACCAAAATACAAAATAAAACCAAAACAACAAAAAAAAAAAAAAAAGAAAGAAAGAAAAACGAAGTGGAGAATCGCACGTATAAAATATGAAGCAAGCAGCCATTTTTATTTTTCGGCTACAATTTTTGTCGCCATCGTCTCCCAGTATCTGTGTGTGTGTTTGTGTGTGTCCTTTGTATCTGTGTGAGTTGCAGTAAATAAATATACGCGCGTATCTCTGATGGGGATTTATGGCCAGGACCACGGCGCGTTTGGGCCATAGTTTTGTATCTCCTTTTTTGCCTGGGCCTGGGCCCTGGCCTAGGACTTAAATAAATGATAGATTGAAATTTATATAGCCCATAGCTGTTGGAGCTCCTCCTACGCCACCTCCTACGTCCACCAACCTAACCCCAGTCCCAGTTTAGCTTAACCATCCAACTTCATTCATTTCTCATGCCGCCGCCGCCGCCGCCGCCACCGCTCCTCTTCCATATTTTTAGGCAATTTTCGATGGAGAGCACCTAAAAATGTTCGTTTGTTTTATTTTGATTTGTTTTCTGATGCAATTGTTGGCATATAAATTGACTAGGTAATAAAATTGTAGAAATATTTGAATGTATGCACCAAATACATACATACATATATGTATGTATATAACATCATATGGAAAACATATATCTATTTAGTTTTGAAAACGATTTAATGTGTCAACTAACTGGATTGAAATATTAAAGAGTTATTTAATTCTCTGTCGGAAATTAACAGTTCAAATGTTTTGAATTGTCATTTTAACATTTGTATTCTTCTCTTTTGGCTGCCAACGTGGGAAAGTGGGAAATGCATTTATAACAGCTTCACTTTAACGGAGAGTCAAATCTAGACAATGAAATTAATATCCTATTCCATCAAAACGTTTAATCGCCTATGAGTGGTGGCGATTTTGCAGTTTATTGCTCATATTACAAATCATTCATCCTAACCAGGAGGACTACAATAGATACAATTAGGATTTAAGTGCCTCAATTGGTGTTGGTTACCTGGTTGGGCGAAGAACCGTAGGTAATTTCATATCCTGGCTCTCTGCCGATTTGTCTGTGGATTACAATGAGTGTTCAGCATAATTGCTGGAGCCTGGGGCGAATCGTTGTCCGACGCGTCGGTTCCATTAACGGTTTGCGTGTTTTGGCGGCCAACGTGAGGGCAGTAGTTGTTACTGTTGGGAATAGTTGTATTTTTCTGGTTGTGGAAATGTCGGAAATACATTTTCCTCTTTTGGTTTTATAAATTTCATTTCAAATGCAATTGAATTTTTACGATAAAGTTTATTAATATTGAATTTTATATAAATTAATATTATTTACACTTTTCATTACATTGCTTGTGATTTAATTCTTGTTTTCGTTTCCCTCTTTCATTTTGGTTACATTTACTGCATACATAGTTTGCATATTTTTGCAGAAAATCACTTTAAATGCCGTTTAACATATTTCAATCACACCTGCATATCTCATGCCATTTTATTGATGTTCTGCCAACTTTCACACATATAATAAGTTTGCTGTATAGATATAAATATATTTAGAAGCATGTATGCAGATATGTACATACATATGCGTGTATTTGTACATTGTTTTATTTGCTATTTACACACACGCACACAAACACAAACACACACAGAATTTCTAACAATATTTCATAATTAATTTTTTTGCATTTTGCTTTGTGTGCTCAAATGCCAACGGCAGCGGCTGCAAAACTTTAGCCACTTACCCAACCTTCTTTCAAATGCCCAAAAATCAAAAAAATAATAAAAAAAAAAACACCAAATGCCATAACAAAAGATCAATAGAAAGCAAAGCAATCAATGTATATATAAAAAAATGTTTATATATATATGTATATTAAAAACAACAAACACAAAAAAACTAAAACAAAGACAAACTGCGCTTGAAAATATATATTTGTTTCGAAATTTTGATACACTAGCTTTGGGTATGGAAATCTGAACTCATCATAGATAGATATAGTAACTTTTAGGAAAGGGTTTTTACTTAGGAGGAATTGAAAAAAACAAAATAATTTTTAGTTTTCATTTTATTTGTTTGTTTTTAAATAAAAACTATATGCTATAGAGACTAAATCATTTTCCAAATGACTCTTGGGCAACTAGAGTATTGCAAATCTGTTTATTTTCTAATAATACAATTTTGCCAACGGTCCAAATACTGAAAATGCAATTTAACGTATAGGAAGAGAGGAGGAAGCGGGGCGAAAACCAAACTAAAACTAAATGTGCGCATACATGGGAATTGGCAATTTAATCATTTTTGTTTCCAAGGGGTTGGCCCTTTCTCCTGCAATCCAATACAAAAGGTAAAATTAATATTTATTTTAATGAAAACCAAATCTCTAGAGTCGAAAATCAAAATGCAGTTAGATATATTGACGAGAAGGAGTAGGACTGCCTAGTCACAATATTAATATATGGTAACAATAAAAAAACGAAACTGAAAATCCTATTGTTGCTTGGTTTCGTTTTTAACCATAAACTTTAAATAAAGGAAAGAGAAAAACACACACACACACAGTAAGAGAATTCGAAATGCATGCCAACTAGGCTAAGGGAACTTAATTTCCAAAAAAGGCAAACAAACAAAACTTGGCCCCCAAAATTGTAGGCAATGTTGTTGGATTTACAAATTGGCGCCCAACGTGGACGAATTGAGATTTACCATTACTACATTTTTCGACTCTGTGTGGCTTTTGCAATCAGGCCTATAATATATGACCAACTAGACTACATACGTATTAATTATTCTTTACATTAACCAAGTTAAGTAGAAAAGTTTTGACTTCTGTCATTGACTTTTATTTAATAGGTAACAATTATGTCGTTTGTCATTTTTACTTTGCTTTTAGTCACGTCAAACTTATTTTCTTCTTTTATTTTTT
Organism: Drosophila equinoxialis; assembly: GCA_018150345.1. Lineage (NCBI taxonomy): Eukaryota > Metazoa > Arthropoda > Insecta > Diptera > Drosophilidae > Drosophila > Drosophila equinoxialis. The sequence continues at coordinate 1,566,673 of JAECWI010000868.1, read as the reverse complement.
TGTTTTAAATTTGCAATTCATCTTGATTATTTTTATTTTGTACATTTTTTTCCGTTTTTTCCCCCCCATTTTTGGGTTTGTATATTGAGTTTTGTTTTTGTGTTGGCTATAAAATTGTCTTGAACAAAAGCCCCAAATGCTTCCTGCCTGGTGACTGTAAAATTAATTTCATATGGCAAATGGCTAAGAAAATGTATTAGAATTTTCTCCAAAAACCAAAACCTAACCGCACACACACACACACACCAATGTATATATGTATACACATGGATAAAGATAGAAATGCCAGTAAAATGCCAAAATGCTAAATAAAATAGCTCACATGCAAACACAGAGACATTTGTATATGTATGTACATATATAGATATATCTATCTCTAAAGCCTCAATAAATAAATATGTGTGAGCTCAACAATCCCCCCAGCCCCCTTCCTGCTGTTTTCTTAACCATTTTTGGAGTTATGTGTGAGTCTCGTTTAATTTTGGGTAAGCGCACTCAAATGTTAATTTCATTTCCCGTTTGCCTTTTGTCTGCAATTCTGTACACCTCTCTGTACCTCCTCCCTTTCTTCACTTTTCACTCTTTCTCTTGCTTTCTCTCTGGTTAAAAATGAAAAAAAAAATGTGATATTCGTATTTAATTTCAATTTCAAAGGATTTTCCATGTATTTATTCAAGGACTTTATCTTAAGCATAAATTACGGGCCAACGAACGAACCAACCAACGAATGAACGAACGGGTGAGTGCGGGTTCCACAATTCTCTCCTCATCCCTCTCTTTCCCTCTATCTCTCTGGGTTTGTGTGTGTCTGTCTGTCTGCTGCCTCCTTTCACCTACTTTCTAGGCCAGTGACGGTGTTCTAGGGGGCAGGATTTTTTGGGGGCGTAGAGAGATATAAAAAGGTAGCCACCATACATTGTCTGGGACTTGGGCTTGGGCTTCCTTCATGCTGTGTGTTTGCCAAACTGTGGCAGCCCAGGTTATCTACGTAGGGGTTCCCCGGTCCCATTCCTCTCTCTCTTTCTTTGCTTTGCCTTTCTCGTTTCGTTCGTTCTGGTTCTGGTTCTGGTGCTGTGTCTCGTTCTCGACATCGTCATCGCTGTCGCCGTGGCCGTCGTCTCCGTGTGCATTTGGTTTTCATTTACATATGAAGGTCCTTAATAATCCTTTTGTGTGCAGGCAGCACGTGTACGTATGTGTGCAGCACACACAATTCGAGTTTTTGCGTGCGTATCAAGGAAATTGTTTAAATATATGCAAATCTAGTTAAGTGTAATCATTTAGCGCAAAGAAGACGAAGCACGGTAAAAAAGGCCACACACACAGAGAGAGGAAGAGACTCACGGAAAAGTTGCCTCAAATTAGAATTTGAATGCATACAACAATACAATATAGCTATAAGAAGAAGCAGCAGCAACACCACACACACACACACACACACGCACACACAAAGTAAAAGCAGAAGAAGCCATTGCCATAAATGTGATAATAAAGTTATAATGCTTAATTTCTTGGTTTACCGTTCCGCCCCTCGCCAAGGCGAAAAGAATCTGAAGAAAAGGAAAAAAAAAGCAGAAATGGCTTTTCAAATTCTAAATGGGCTTTCAAATTGACACTGCCTACTTATACTGAATTCCATTAGGGGACATCACGGTGTGACGGAAATTTGATACGATTTTCATATTTAAATAAGGCACGTGAATGTTCAATATGATTTAGTTAAAAACTTTGGAGTAATATTTATAATAGACTCGAGTTACTAAATCTTAATACACAATAACGACTTACAGTCTTCTCCCCGTGTGACATTCAATTCAAAGTTTTTACTACAATTATTTCCTTATCTGTTAATAGTTTTAAGTTGATACCAGATTACAAAATAAGTTTCTTTATCTGTATCCCAAGTGGATATTAGATCCAAGGAATACGCTTAATATTCAAATACCCAACGGCTTATTATAGAAAAAAGGCGAGGAATTTTCAGTTCAGACATAGCTATGTATGTATGCACATATGAACGACCGACGACGACTCTCAGACAGAAACTCTTCATACACGCATCGTATTACCAAGTGTAAATAATAATAATAATAAAAAAAAAAAACAAATTTGCAAAAGTAGAAATGAGAATCAGACAGATGGGGTGGGAGAAAGGGGGAAGTACGAAAAAAAAAATCCATTAACGCTTTGTGGTATTGCATTTAAGCCGCCTACGTATTTCGTATCCGCCGTGGACTAACGAGGCGGGCGTTAGTTTAATTTCTAGAGCAACATACTATATAATGAATGCAAATGCTTTTTACGCTCATAATTTCATCATCACGATGATGAAGCTCAGCTCTTGCTGAGCTGAGCTGGTAAAGATGATAGCTAGGATGACGAGGACGAGAACGAGAACGAGGACGATGATGAGGATGAGGATATGGTGGTAATGTGGCGTTGGTGATGATTATGATGAGACTCACTCTCGCTTGCTCTCTCTCGCTTTCTCTCTCTCTCTCTCCCTCTGTGTGTCGTGCTGATTCGCGCTGTCTTTGTGGTTTGTCCCTGCGGTTTGAGGCACCCAGGATGTTTCGTATGTCTGCAACGGATATGAAGGAAGAAGAGAAGGCATCACAAACAGGCCGAGACGATGATGCCGACGACTATGATGATGATGATGATGATGATGATGGGAAAACGAAACGAAACTTTGCGTTTTCTGGTTGCCTATTTTCAAAAACACACGGGGCATAAGGATAACAACCTCTTAACCTAGTTTGGTGGATGCACGATTGCAGGCAGGCTGGCAGGCAGGCAGGACAAGGCACAGCAAGGGAACCCCAGCATAGCACAGCACAACACAGCCTAGTCAGGCAGTCAGGCAATCGGGCAAGAGGCGTATCCTGATCCTACCCATTTTAAATTGAACTGTGCGCATTTAAGCGTAAACTGACAGCTTGGAAAATCGAAAGCAAGAAATAAATTGTCTAGTGAACTTGGTGGTCCAACACAAATGGGCAACAACAGCTGAGCTGATTGTAGCCTTTGGGCTTAGTGTCAGCCAGAGTCAGAGGCAGGACGAACAAGCAGGAAGTGGCTCTCAAGCTAGCTCTCACTTGCCTTCTCTACGCCTTTTCCCCCATTTGTATATCTATTTCTCTCCCTTTCTCTTTCTCTAGTTCTCGGTATTTGTGTGTGTCTGACTATTAATTGAAATTCGTTGTGCTGTGCTCTGCTATGCTGGATTCATATCTCTCTCTTACTCACACACTCTTTGTGTGTCTTTAAAGCCTTAGCAAAGTTTTAGAAAGCTTCTCCAGTAGTTGTACTACTACTACTAGTCAAGAGTATGCCAAAAGGAAGAGAAACAGAGATAGGGAAAGTGTTGTGTATAGGCCTTGGGAAGGACATTAGAAACAGGCGGCAAAACTTGTCGCCTTCGGTCGGTAGGAGTAGTAAAACCCAAAACTCAAAGCCAAACCGAGAACCCAACTCAACCACCTACCCTACTAGATAGCTAGCTGACTGGCTGGCTTGTTTCAGCCCAAAAATGACATTTGCATATATATCATCTGGTATATCCCTTTTTCAATGCCCGGCTTTGCACGGTGTGTTAAAAAAGTTGTGTGTCCTTTTTCCATTCGTTTTTTTCTTTTTTGTATTTTGTTTTGTTTTTTTTGTTTCCTCTCTCTTTCCCTAGTTTTCCCCCTATTACGAATGCTACCCCAAAAAAAAAAAAAAACAACAAAAAATTTGCATATGTGTAGAAGTTATGCCTATATGGTTAGTAAAACTAACAATCTGATAACCGGTTTTTGGCTTGAGTTTGTTAGGGAGTTCTTTTTGCTTGCCTCCTCTTGTCGTTAGGGAAGTAAACAAAACCCTAGAACATAATCCCAAACGTGTAATACGAAATCGGTATAAATGTAATTAATTGAAAAAGGGATTTATATTGGATTTGTAAATTCTTTTTTAATTAAGAACTTTTGTATGCCAAGTTAATGAACCATAAATGAAGCCCAGTATTCCTTTTTTTTGTCCTTTGATTGCTAAGGTGATAAGGAGATAAATATGCACCCAGGTAATCTTGAAATTGTTGCCCCAAACACGTTTTATTTTCGGCATATGCAGGCCTAATTATTAATTTAGATATTATTTTTGACTCTGCGAGATTTTTAATTGAATATTTTTAAAAGATTTCCTGGGATTCCTGGCAATTTTGTGGAGAGCAAATCAGGATGCGTTCAACTGAAATGATTAGCCAAGACTCATTTAGATTCTTGCAACTTTTTAGTTTTAGTTTCTAATATTTTAGACAAATTTCAGCCTTCTTCTCTCCCATTCACAAGAGTTTTCCAACAATTGTTGGCTCATTAAATATATGTTTTTTTTATTTCTAAGTTTCACATCTGTTTGTGTAACATGGCCTCACAGTTTCAAACATTTTAAAGCTTTCAAATGCACACATACTCCAATTGCATTTACCTTAATATATTTTTAGTATAGCTACTAGCTATATCAGCAATGAAATCGAAAAGTTCCTGCCTGGCTGCTGTTCACCTGCTGCTGCTGCTGCTGCTGGATGCATGAATTTCTTTCTCCCAAACCCTCTTTCACCCCCATTTGGTCGACTTGGTCCTTCTCATCATTCTTATAGTTGGTGTGTGTGTGTGTCTGTGCCAACGTCTTTGCTTCAGCTGGGGCTTCTGCTTCCCGACTTGTGAAGGGGTTTTACGGCTAGTTTTCAAAACTTTTGCTCACAGCGGGACACACAGCCTCTACCGTTCCCCCCAAACCACCCCCTACCCTCTAGGCTTTTCCCTTGGCTCCACGATTCCATCTTGCTGGCGAAAAAGAAACTTTTTCCACAATACCTTTTACATATTGAGCACTAGCTCTTCGTATACCCGCTACTTTTGCTACTTAAAGTTTGCTTTTTGTCTTTACCTTGCATATATCTCTTCTCTCTCTGATAGTAAGAAAGAGAAAAACCAAAAAAAAGGGAAAACTAAAAAAAAAAAAGAACCAAGTAGTAGGGAGTACAAAAGTTGACGCTCAGTCTCAAAGCTCGACTACATCGACTTGGGGCTTTTGCTACCCAAATTGAGAGCAAATTAATTGAACGCAAAGAAATGCAAAAGGCAAACACACTAAGGAAGCAAACTTTTAACACACACTGTACAGTGAAAACTGCATTTAAATGGACCATCTAAGAAAATTAACTTAATTGAAATTAGCCTGAGAATGAATTAAATTTAAAGTAAGAACAAAATGTGTCACCTAAAACAGATCATTACTAAACAAAAAAAAGAAGATCAATCGATTTAAGGCATATTGCTTATAGTCAATAGCTATGATATGAAGGAATTTACCTGTTTCTACTGTCAGCTTGACTCTTATACACTGTCCCCTAGCTATTGGCTTTTTAATGGCTGACTGACTGACTGACCAAATGGTTGCTTGTTAAATTTGAAACGGTTACACAGTGTCTAAGGGCTACTACTTTTACTACTAAATCTCTTCCTTTCCCCGAAAGGGAATGAGCGAAAAGCAAAAGGAGAAAAAGATAAAGCAGGATAAAACCAGAGAAAAAGAAAAGATGGTGAGAGAAGAGAGAGAGAAGATGGCAAAGTAAAGTTTTTTTTTCTTTTCTTTTCTTTTTTTGTGTGCCACTCATTTTTTACACGCAGTCCTTGGGCTTCTGGTTCGGTTCGCCAGCGTTGCCCAGCTCCTCCAAGCTCCAAGCCAACTTCTCTACTTCGTCTTCCTTTGCTAATCCAGGACAATAAGTGTTTGTCGTTGGGATTTAGACAATTATTCACGTTAAGTTGACGTCTGAGACGGGGAGGACCAGACCAGACCAGGCCAGACCAAACCAGACCCAAGCTCAAGCCCAGGCAACTGACAGTTGCGTTTCTCCTACTCTTAACCCACCTCATGCCTATCTCTAAGGCCTCCTCCGCCCTCTTGCCCCACTCCTGCCACCGCTTCCGACTCTGTTTCACCTCTCCACTCCTCTCGACTCGCTTAGAGTTTTGTAATTTCTTCAACGTTTCAATTTGTCCCGGTTTGTATTTTATGCGGGAGGTGGGGCAACTTTCAGTCGGTGGGTCGGTCCCACATTTTGTATTATAAGCGCATTAGGTTTTAAGGTGTCAGCAGAGAATTCCTCGCGTTGATATGTCATCTGGAAATAATTTTTATTTATTCCCGCGCACTCCAAACGCTAAGCCGTCTGGCAATTTTTATGATGACATTTTCAGCTTCTTCGAAGGATTTTCGCAACGAACACACAAAAAAAAAAAAAAAAAATGTATATATAAATTTTTATATGTATATGCGATTTATATATACATACATGTACGATAAATAAAAAAAAAGCCCCTCGAAGCGCTTTATTTGATTTCGTCGCCACAATAAAAAAAAAAAAAGTTATATGTATGAAAGGAAAAATGTGGAAAAATGGAAAGAGAATGAAAGAGAAAAGAAGAGTGGGAAGAGTCGAAGCTCTCCCTAAAACCGGGTGCAACTTTTTACGCACTCTGTCATGTATAGGCCACGCCTACCAAAGTCCAACACACGCACACACACACATGTGCCACCGCCGCCTCCTGGTCACGTTCGAAACATAAAAAGTATTTACAAATAATATTTCCATATGGTAAGACGTGACAAAGACTCAAATTAGCGTGGACCGTTTATCTACCCCCCCCAACCGAGCCAACTCTCTCCCTCTCTCTCTCTTAACCAGCCCCTATCTCCACATGTACACCCCCTGCCCAACAGTTTCCTCTGGCCATTCTCTATGTGCACCCTTCTACCACCATTTGGATATATTTTCTGGTCCTATAAAAGTCCAGTCGTAAATATTCTCGTAAAATATCGCCGAATCTTTGGTACATAATTTTAATGCCCACTGATTGAACCTTTTCTTTAGCCAAAACTCCATACCTCCCTCTTCACCCCTCATCATCGAATTGGTTCCCTTTTTTGTTTTGCGAGAAAAAAGTTAGCAAGAGTCCTTTTTGTTTTTTTTGGGTGTGTTTAGGCCATTAATTTAATTTCATGTTTGATTTCTCGTTTTGTTGTTGGCGTTTTTACCTTTTTTAATAGTTGATTGTCGTATGCTGTTGTTGTTGGGCATTGAAATTATTTGTTATTTGGCAGTTTTAATGGCCTTGCATTTTTCCATTCCCGTGCGTTCGTCAGCGTCAGCCCGAGCCTTAGCCTCAGAAACGGCTACGGAGACGGCGGTAAAGTTTTTGAACTTTAATGACTGCAAATTGATGTGCATTTTGTTTATTATAATGGAGCTTGAGAGATGCTGCATCAATCGTAAAACCTCAACCTGTGCGTGTGTGTGTGTGGGTTTTATAAAGTGGAATCGGAAATGTTAAAAATTTTGATAAAAACCGAAAGTTCTTTTCAAAGGCCATGGGAAGAGACTTTTTTCATTTGTGATTTATACACTTTATACCACACAGCGGGAAGAAAAATATAGCGACAACAGTTAAAATTTGACAATATCAAGGAGAATGTCTTTTAATGTGAACCAGAACTTTATGGCAAGCTTGTGCTGAGCTAAGGAAAAGGACATTTTCATTAAAGCTTACTTTTGGGATTTTTAAATTTAGAAATTTATTAAAACATTCATAGAATAAGCTGAGTTTTGCCAAATAAGAATTAAATTTGAGACTGCTTTCTATACAGACATATGAACATACATACCTAATGCCAAATGGTCTGCGGAAATGTTGAAATAACCATATAAGAGTTTGGCGTGGATGGGATAAGATCATCATCCTACTCCTTCGCCTGCTTCACTGTAGTCATAAAAAGCACACTCACACAACGGCTGAGATTAATCATCTCAATCTGTGGAGAACAAAACACATTTAGAGGATACCCTTAGCATATACATATAACTTGTTGGCTCATTAAACCAATGTTTATGATCTTCACATCGTTAAGGTCCACCTTGATGTGGTGTGTGTGTGTGTGTGCAACTACAATTCCATGTCCAAATCTAGCTCAAGCTTTCAGCTCCTGCACCAGCACCAGCTTCAGCTCCTTGCCAAAACATTTAAGTCTCTTTTTATGCGCCTATCAATGTCTACGACTACGAAGTTTTGTCCGCCTCCCCCTACCTTCTTGTCTTGTCTAGTGCCTAGTGTCTTCTCTCCTCCTTTGCCTCTGAAGCTTTAAAAACACTTTTAATTGCTTGAACTTATTAAACAGCTGCCACTGCAGCAAAAGGAACCACCGCCAGCAACGAGGCAACTTTGTATTTGCCTCATATCCTTCAACCTAAAAGAAGATGATGATGATGATGACGATGGGTAGAGGAAAAAAAAAAAAAAGGAACGAAATGTAGGAAAAACTTTGCTGCTGTTGCTGTTGCTGCTGCTGTTATTGCATAGACAAAGACCCAAAGTCTTCAAGAGTCTAAGCTAAGGTCAGCAACTTTTTATTTCTTGGCCAACACTTTGCTTTGCAGGCACAAGAGTCGTACGTCTCTCCTCCGTCCTCTTTGCCGCTTCCTATAACACTATATAGCTTCTAGCCTGGTCTGAAGTGGCTCGCAGCATCTTCGTCTTCGTCTGCTTATCTTATTTTTTGTGTTGCTGTTGTTGTTTGGGTTTGGGGATTTTTTTTTGTTATTTTTTTTTATTGTTCTTGGCTGCATTTTGGCATTTTTGCAGCGCGCCGAAGTTTAATGCCAGAGTCGTGCCTCATATTTCGACGATGGAATACAATAGACGACGTCGTCGCCATCGCCGACGTCGTTTTGAAGCAAAAAACTAAGGCGTGCCAAAGAGGGCGGAGGTGTTGGACGAAGGCCTGCCTTGAGTTGCCTGCGTTTTTGGTGGTTGCTTGGTTGGTTGTTGTATGTTGTGTTGTGTTGTTGTCTGGTTGGTAATCCGCCTCACTTTAGCACTTGAGCGGCGTCCCTTTACTCACGGATTTTGTTTGTTGCAGATTGAGCAAAAGTTCACTGGGAAGTGTGAACATTTTGGGCCACACTCTCTGTCCGTCCGACGACTTCTTCCTCCCTTCTCTCGACAAAATAACAAAAAAAAAAAAAAACGAGCCAGCAAGCAAGCAAGCTGGGAATCGCAAAAGAAGGTGAAGAGGCAGAAGCTTCAGCAGCTCTGCAAAAGGTGTTGGTAATGATGATTTTGAATTATTCATGATTCACGACGATTGAAAATTATTTTCAAGCAAGCGACCAACGTTCGTTCATTCGTTGGCCCGCGTTGTTAAAGTTTTGCTTATAAGGTCGATTCGTTGGTCGGTCGAATGGTTGGTGAGGCGATTGGTCGGCGGTTGGCGGTGCTAACCATACAACACACACACACATACAGACACACACGCGTACTTACAATGGTTTTAGTTCCGTAGAGATGTTAGTATTTTGAGCTGAGGGTGCTTCCCCCCTTCCTGTCCTTTGGCTCATTCTCAGTGACTTACCTTTATGTTAAATCATTCAAATTGAACAAAAAGGAAAAACTACTACAATAACAGCTGAGAGTAAAGACAGAAATACAGACAGTATGCGATGCAGATTCTCAGGGGATGAGATTGGGTTTTGGATGGAGTTTGGCTATGGTTAGTCCTCTGTATGTTTAGCTCTACCTAAGCCGGGTCTGTCGTTATTCCGTCTGTCTGTCGGTCGGTCGGTTAGTCTTTCTGCCGGTCGTCATCGTTGTCGTTATAGGCGCAAAGTGTCATTTGAAATATGCTGATGATTGTGAATGTGATGATGCTGCTGATGCCGATGCTGTTGCTGCCTCGTTTGGTTTTGTTGCTGCTGTTGCTTCTGCGGGTTGTTGGATTTGATTTGGATTTTGGATTTGTTGCCACTTTAGTTTTTGCCCCTGCCCCGTTTCGGTTTTAGTTCTATCCTGTGTGTGTGTGTGTGTGTGTGTACTTTGGGTATCATGGCATTGACATGGGGTTTGACAAGGCATATAGTCGTAGAAGTAGTAGGAAAAAAAAAAAATAGAGCCCTTCTTTTGTTTAAATGCTCTGAACAGTGAAAATTGGTTAATCCCATTTAACAATGCGATTGTTCATTTCGATATTTCAATTTATTTTTGCAGTTGGCTTCTGCTAAAAATAACCAAAGTAAAAAGATAAATACAATTTTCCCAAATCAATTGAAATGGAAAATATACAGAAAGGAAAAGAGTACCGAATCTAAATCTCGATCAGTTAACACTTTGGAAATTGAAATCATTTTGAAAGCAGGTTTATATCTGCTCTGATAGATCAAATGGAAAAACACTTTTAATTTGGGAAAATGTTTGTTGCCTTTTTTTTCGAGAAATCACTTCAGTTTCAATCTGTTTCTTATCATATTTTGTTGGCATTTTCTTGACTTCGTTTCTTCGTTTTCTTGAGTCATGAGTCTCTCTGAGTTTTCTTCATGATCTTCTCTTCCTCATTCTATACAACTTTTCAGTATTTTCCTTTCGCTGTTTTTGTCCTTGTTGGTTGGTTTCTTTATCTTGTTTTCTTCCTTGTCCTTGTCTTGCCCATTTCCTTTGTTTCTAAGACTTGGGAACTTTCTTTTCATTTATTGGTTCTTTCCTTTTTCATCTAATTGATCTTTTCTCATGATTCTTATCAACTTTTTCCCCTGAACTATTTTCAAAATTGAATGATTCGCATTAAATGAAAAGGAAATATTATATTTCATTTGTACCTATAGATTTTGTATACACTATTGCACATCTTAATTAAATTTTTTTCTTATGATTTATGATGCCAAATGCGATATTGACGATGACGATGACGATGTTGATGATGATGATGATGATGATAGGCATTTTTACGTAAATTCAGTATTTTCAATCATTTGTATCGACCTTCTACAAGAGAGTATACCATGTTCTACTTTTTGCTTATTCAGCAGATTTGTTTTGCCTCTTTCTCGGTTATTGTAACTTGCCAATTGGCACTGGGGATTTTGGTCTCAAAGTCATTTTGCGCATTTTCAATTTGCTAAAAGTTTGTGCCCTCTTGAGGGCTGCCTGTTGGCTGGTTGACTGGATGACTAAATGAATGCCGCCGTTGTTGCTGCTTCTGCTGCTGATGCTGCTTTGTAGTCTTAGCGCATTCAGGCTGCTAATTAGGCGGCATTAAAACCAAAAAGGGAGACCCAGAGAGAAAGAGAAACCAAGAGAATAAGAGAGAGAGAGAGAGAGAGAGAAAAGAAACTAAAGCTGAAGCGCATTAGATGCTTCAGTTGTGACGTTTTCTCTCGACCAAGTCAAAACGTAGAAATAAATGCCAATAATTTGGGTTCAAAAACACAGAATAAGAGAGAGAAAAACCAATCACCCACACACACACACACACACACTTGTGTGCCCTTTTTGGGTCGCTCGACGATGGATTAGGAGATGGTTGAGGGATGTTTGGGGCGTGGAAGACAAGCAACTTGCTGTAGTTTTTGCTAAAGGCTAACGAACTATTTTCACAGCCCAGGAAAAGTGCAAGGCAAAGCAAAAGCAGCCAAAAGAAGAAAATCAAAGGCAAAAAGAAACAACAACAAAAAAAAAAAACACTAAAAAAAAGGAAAAGGTTTTGCTGTTTGTTGTTCCTGTTTGCTACGTGCACACAAACTTAATTTGAAGAAAAAGGGTCGCTTGGCAGCTTTTATGATCGAGTTAATTTGAATTTTCAACAAGCCAAATGCAAAAAAAGAAAAGGAAAACGAAAACGAAAGGCACTTTAAAATTGACTTTTTGAGATACCCTAAACTTATTCAGCAAATTATCTATGGCTTACAAGTAGATCTCATTACACAAAGTTTAGAACAAACTTGGGAAAAATAAAAAGCTGAAAAACAAAACAGAAAAATATCTTATTGGGCGTAAATATATTTCAACCGCATATAGCTTGGACGATTCCTTAATGATTCTTTGAAGTCGCGCTGATGAGTGCCTTTAAGTCCTTAAGGTCACAGGATTTACCAAGATCAGGTTCTCTGACCCAGTTAATACCTTAACAACCCTTCGTTTCAATGGGTAATTTTTGAAAAAGAAAACTCCAGAGTAGCAAAAAGAAAACACATTTCATGTGATTTTTCTCTTTCTGTGATCAGCTGAGGCAAAAGATTCAACAGGGTTTTTTTTTATCCCCCTCTCCCCTCTCTTTGGCTGGCCAACTGTCTGGCTAGCTTTTTGTCTCTCCCTCTGCTTTAGACCATTCACTCAATCCTTTCCACTGTGATTTCACTTTGTAAAGTATTTTTTTGGCCGCATGTGTCTGGGATAACTTTTGGAGCTCCTGTGGTTGAGTTCCTTTTTTTTTTGTCGATGGCTGCTACTACTCCCCGATTTCTCTCTTTTTTTTTTTTTGATAGAACGTTTTGTACGTGCCTGGGTTTATGTGCATAGGATTTTCAATACCTTGGCTATTGATTTTTATACAATACATAATTTTTTTCCTACTTTTTTTGTTGGAATTGCTGTTGCTGTTATTGGTGTTGTTGTTGTTGGTGTTGGTACTGGCTGCTGGTTCCTGTCTTTGTCATCGTTTATATATAGCATCAGATTCGATTATGCGATTTAATCTGATTTCGCACAAACGAATGATTCAAATGCAAATAACAAACACAGAAGCATACACACACACACACACAAACACACACACACACACATCACATGTTGTGCGTAGGTTAAGAGAGTCAGGAAAAAAGGGAACCAGCAACACAAAATCGGCATAGAAATTTGAGTTTTTTTTTCTCCTCTTTTCGGTTAATAGCTTTCGATATATAACAAGCAGATGAAAGCACCAAAAGATTTGCATTACAAAACACAAACAAACACACACATGACAGACAGGTACAAAGGTAGAACTCAAAAAAAGGATAAAAGGGGTTTTCCTTCTTGGTTCTTTTTTTTTTTTGTAAGTCAAAACCCCAGTACGATACAATTAGTGTGATGATGGGGTTGGAAGAAAGTTAAAGAAAAGTTGATTGGGTTGCGGTTCGTCTGTCGTTTTGTCATGACAACCAACCAACCACCTGAGTTCTCGTTTGCACATGGTGGAGCAGCAGAGGGAGTCAAAACAAACAATGCAAAGTAGATAAGCTCAATATTAAAGGGGGAAAACCCCATATGGGAAATATACACACCTAAATATATTTGTTTGATGCATATTCAGCATTCAATTTGAGTTTAAATAGAAAGCATAACGAATATAATTGATTTACATGTGTGGATATGTACATATATGAAAATTAAGCTATAAAGCTTTTCTCAAATTTTATTGGGATAAAGAAAACAAAGCCTATAGAAATTGAAAAATGTAGTTGTAGAATTTTTGTATAAATCAAGTTGAAGGCAATTTTTAAAGCTACATACTGTAGCATAACTACCCGACCATCATCACAATTTAAAGAGTAGAACACTCAGTTAATACATTGCGATACTTTGTCATACAAAATACAAATATACAAAAGACCACATAGAAAAACATAAACGTTCCAGCTCATAAGTAAGACGACCCATCAAGTGGTCAAAAGAAACATAGCATATAAGAACACCATTTTATTAGACTTAAGTCAAACGAAATGGAAATGAAAAAATCAGAAGGAAAAGCACAGCCAACATGAGTAGAAGCTCGCATTTATGTATATATTTTCCAATTAAATGTGGACCGTGGCAGGATATTAAAAAAATTCACCTTGAATCTGACATTTTTTTTTTTTTTTTATTATCAATAATGTAGCCAGCCTTTTATCCATTCATTCATTCATATTAATGTCAGTATTTTTTTCAAGATGATTTCATGAATTGCAATTTTGCAAGTTTCTTCTTCACCTCCTGCTTCAATTATCATCTTATATCTTTGTGTCTTTTCTGCTTCACACAGCTGACTATAATTTCATCACTTAAATTCTCATTCACATATGATTTGCAAACAATCATTTCATTATATTTTTTGTCTGTGTCAGTGAGTGTGTCTGTGTGTGATCATAATCATGCAATGCACTTGCCAATCGACACTTTCGGTGTTTGGTGTTTTACATATACATACATCAAATTCTTCCCACACACACGCATTTGAGAGTTGAGCTGCTCTGGTACATACAATCTGAAAAAATATCAATTCTCTTCCCACAAATTATCACAAATTAGTTGCACTTCGACTTGTGACGACGACGGCTGAATACACATGGATCATTCACGATGATCAAATTAAGTTGGAATGATTTTCAGCACTAGTTGGCTTAAGAGGACCTTCTCTCCCAATCTTCTATAAAGAGCCAGCTGCATACTTTTGATGGCACATAATTTTCGCACTCTACATAAGAGGATCATGGTGTTGCTGATGCTGATTTGGTTTCTGATTCGGATTTGGCAATGATCATGATGATGATGATGCTGACGATGCCGAACCTAGAAAACGTCTACCATCTTGCTCCATGATCATCGTCTTTGTTATTCTTTCTTCATAAGCCAAACACGTACGAACAATTCACAAGGCGGTGCAAGCACTCTCCAACCACCTCCACCACCACCACCACCAGAGGTGCTAATGCTGATCAACAGCAACTGATATCATACCAAAAGGTTGGTGGAGTCCAGGAAAAATAATGCAAAGAAGCAACACCGACCGACACCACCGACCAGAAGTAACCATAACAATAACACAATGCCCAGGACAGGACCCCAAAACACAGTCACTTTTGCTATAGTTTTTGAGAGCCGACTCTTATTATATATACTCTATGGCCCAAAGGGTAGAAAGGGTATATGCAAACATACAAATGATGTGTCAAAATTTAATGTCAAGCAAAAATATACATAAAATCCATTAAAACAAACACGGCAGGTGGCGACAGAGAGCGATTTACTTAAGAGGTTGATACTTTAAAAAGTTACAACTTTAAAATTTACGTCTGTAGAGTATTCCAAAGTTGATCATGCAGCATTTTGATATTTTTGTTTTCTTCCTTCCTCTTTTTTTTGGTTTTATATATACAAAATTAAGTCGAACTGTTGGAGCTGGTCCAGGCGCAAAAAAAAGCTAAAACAAAACAGAAAAAGAAGCCCAAACAATGCAAGCCAACAACAACAAAACGCCCGCTGGACGTGTATCTGATGCGGCCTCGTCGTCGACTGTCGACTGCCGACTTCAGTAGAGTCCAGTTCAAAACACAAATCATCTTCCAGCGCTCACGAAATTGTTGCGCAAACTACAAAAAAACAAAAGCACACCAACAAAGGAAAAAAATAAGGCTTAAAAACTGAATCATGCACCACAATGGACATTTTAGACTAGCTAATACCTATTGAAAATGTCAACTAAGGTCTAAAGATGTGGGGAATTTTCGAAAAGTTTTATTGAGATGATATTTTGATATTAATTTTATAGATTTCAAATGATCATAGCGAATCGTTATCAATATTTACAACTATTTCAATTCGAATCTCAATTTCTGTTGACTTTTTTCCCCTTTGAAATTTGATAAGAGAATACTTCAATAAATGTTGTGAAATCGTCCTTTCAGTGTTGCAAAGAGGCAACATTTTGTTGGATTTTAAAAGTTTGAATTATTTCTTTTGCTCAACGAATATACTCGTTGTTACCCCTCTATATTTTTTTTGGCTACCTTGTGAAAAAGACAACAAAAAGAATCAGAGTAAAAAGCCAAAGCGTGAGGCTGACTGAAAAACAAAAGGAGGCGTTGGTGTTGGTGTTAGCTGATTGTTGTTGCTGTTACCTGTATGGCACCGGTTCAGTTAAACTCCTCGGCCAATTCCCACCACCAGCCCGCACCGCAGTCCCCCAACTATTTTTCTCTTCTCTCTTGGACCACAGACCCGGGGAGTATGTGTGAACTCGCAAAACGTGACACATTTATATCACTTCGTTTGAATCGCAAAATAATAATAAATATAATAGCAACGTAGCTGGGGGAGTTCAAAGCGAAGCTTTTTGAAAAAAAAACAGAAAAAATCTCTCAGGCTTGGCCTGGTCTGGTCTGCTCTGCTCTGGTCGGGCTTGGACTGTCCCAGACCGGCTCAGTTTTGGACCATCGTCGTCGACGTCGTCATCTCTTGGGGTCTGGCCGTGCCCATGTGCAGAGAAACAAAATATAACAACAACAAAAATATATAAAAGTTTTTGACCTGCCACAGCAAACGTTTTGCTTGGGAAGCATTTCACAAAACACAAAACACCAGAAAAAATCGACATTTTTGCTCAGTTTGCTGCTGGCGGCGACTGTTAAAAATTTAAAACACTACCAGAGATAGAGAGAGAATGTTATAGTTGGTTAGACGTGAGGCAAGGCGTGATTGGAGAGACAAAGAGGGAGAGCGAGTGGGGGAGGGCGATGCATGAGGGGGAGTCAAAGTGTGGATATTGTGATACCCTGTAGCCATAGATTTGCATTAAGCAGATAAAATAGATATCCACAGAGAACGAGACTGTGAGGGAGGGCGGAAAACAGATGAGACACCTAAAAAGAACATTGTATAGAAGCAAAATATATATATGTATGTCAACCAATTTTCATTCTATTTTTTTTTTTTCTCTTTCTCTTTTTAGGTAATTTTTGCATTTTCACCATAAAATTGGCCACTGCCTTCTTCTGGTTTTCGTAAAGTGTTTCCAGGCAGTCAGCCTTTAGGTAAGGAGTTTTTTCTTGCTTCTTGTTTTTGGGTTTTTCTGTTTTTTTGTTGCTGCCTTTTGCCCCATTTGACAATATACGAAATATTGCACCCTTGGGCATGGAACCGGGATACGGTACCATCATCATACCGACACATCCTGGTCTAGAGAGTTGTCAACGAGTGGCAAGACGAACGAACGAACCAACGAACGATATGAAACGAAAAGCAAACGCAAACGAAACGTCGGATGTATTTGTGGCGTATAATGTTACATCTGCTTAGCGGAAAGATAAATCAACGACGCGACCGTCGGTTGCATCAGCGCCAAACGTCGCACTCAAGTTGACAATGATAAATAGTGAAAAGGCGCCCAGCCAGCCAGCCAGCCAGCCAGCCAGGCAAGCAAGCAAGCCAGCAAGCACAAGGAGTAGCAAAAGCAGAAGCGACACATGGAGCATGGAGTCGGGCAAGGGGAAAAGGTGCTGGCTGAAGCTAGAAAGGACAGCCAGACGACAAGTGGTGAAAGTTTTCCAGCTCCTCTCACGGGGAAGTGAATGTGGCGTTGATTGAAGTAAAACATTTCGATTAAAGTTTATGAAATAGAAAGAAACAAAAACTAAACTGAAACTAAACGAAACGAAAAGTTTAGTTATACTTTATATGTATGTTGCACACTGCTTGTAACAACAATAGAGAGTGCGAGGTCATAAACTAGAGCTACATATAGAAAATATTATAGATGCTCTTCAGTGTGCCTTAGTGGGCGTAGCCAAATAGCATATAGTTGATTAAAACTTTTGCCTTACACCTACCTACCTTAAACCCAGTCTTGTTGTTGTTTTGTTGTTGGAATTGCCTTTATTATCGAATACAGGAAGCCATTGCCATGGCTAAAGATGGGCGACATTGGCAAAAAGTTGGCTAAGAAAGTGTTTCTCTCTAGGCAGGTGCCTCTGTAGCATTGACAATCACCCAACACCATTTTATCTCCCATATTTCTTAACCACAAACACCAAGCCAAAAAAAAATGATAAAAAAATGGGAAAAATAAGTTTACCCAGCTCAAGGCGGAAGGCAACTAAATACTTTCTTTTGAGGTACCCGAACACAAAATTTAAATATAAATAAAGTGCCAAACAAAGTCGTCGTCGTCGTCGGCGTTGCAAAAGAAGAGCGTTGCTGCAACGCTCGGAGTTAGTTACGGCAGTAGTCGAGAAAAGTCCGGGAGAGGTGTTCTTCTTGGTGTTGTTGTTGTTGTTGTTGTGATGTCGTCGTCGCTGCAGCTGCAAGTCCTAAAATAAATAAATAAATAAAAAATGCTACAAAATGGCATTAAAGAAAGGTAAAGGAGTAAAAGCGGAAGTAATAGTGGGATCAGCGGCAGGAAGCATCGGGATGCTCAAAATGTCAGTGGCTTACTACATAGCTCTTTCAAAAAGGAATTTTACTCCAAATAATTTGTTCTATAATCTCATCGAAAACAATAAAAAAAGCAGTGAAATGTTTGATATATAATAGAATGATATTCCAAAATTATATAGCCATTTAACGGTCTTGATTTCGAAAGGGTATCCTAAGAATAACAACTTCTTAGATATAAATATCAGAATTTCAAATAAAAAGATTGGAAATTGTAAAATATTGAGTAAAAGTAAATCAAATTTCTTATAAATATTACAGAAATTATCGATATATTTCGATGGGATTTTGAATACTATATTAGATAATGGATACGCCACTGTATGCTAGGTAGTATATAGGGAAGCTGATGGTACACTAGGGTGACAACCAAGAAGGACTTAAGGGTTGGACATGGACTAGGAAAAGGACAGAAAAGTGGTGAGTTGTGAGGGGAATGAAGGGGTTAGCAATAGGGTAAGCAGTCAGCTGTTTAGATTTGCTACGTAGAGGAGTTTCCCGTTCAAGGTTTGCATACAAATAACCTGGGTAACTGAAGTGGCAAAAAAAAAAAAAAAACCAACCAAGGGGAGGATGGATAGCTGGATGAGATGGTTGGTTGGGTTTTTTTTTTGGAAAGTAGATGAGCATAGTTAATGGTAAGGTGCAAAAGGGCAACCAAGTGAAAATAGCCAGCGAACTGCAAGAAAATTATGCTTGGGAAAAAGTTTAGTTATAATTGGTTGGGTGAATGAGCGGAGCGAGTGAGTTAGTAAGTGAGTGAGTGAGTGACCTAGACCCTTCGAGCGACTCAACGGGGTAAGTTGTGCCATGGTTAGTAAGAGGTAGATACACTCATTAGTGTATAAAGGTCTCCTGCAGTGAGATATAGATGGTTGGAGTCAGTTATGTGTAGATAAAAGTTTTTGAAAACCAACTAAGAGAGTAAGGTCAACAAATCGAAGGTAGATGATAGCAAACCAACTAAACAGCTGACGCACAACTACTAGCCAAAGTGGTTGGTGGGAGGGTGAATGGAGGACACCCGTAAAGGGAACTCAAGTTTAGTTTGCATACAACTAGAGACTACGAATGAGTGAGCTCCCAGCAGGACATCGACGCCGCCGACGACGACGACAACAACAACTTACCCATGTCCTGCTGGTGGTACTGCTGCTGCTGCTGCTGCTGTTGCTACTGCCGCTTTCAAGTGGTAGGGTTTTAGATGCAGCAGACGTTGCTGTTGTGTGTACATTGGGGTGCCATAAAGCAAAGTATAGCTATATAAAATGCTAACACACTATGCACATAAACAAAAACACAGAGGCATGACCCGGCGGCGGCCCCTATGTTGCCATATATGTATAGAGACACGTGAGTATGAGTAGAAGAAACATTCTACTCCCTATAACGTATATGTTTTTATTTACACGATTCTTTTGGGGTTGACATACAGCAACAGCAGCAGCAGCAGCAACAGAAGATAGAGAAAGCCGAGGTTGACGAAGCATTGAAAATTTTTGAACTAGTTTAAGTGCCCCATCATGAAGTCCCAAGTTTCTCGTTTTCACCAGGATTGTTTTACTTTATAAAATACACACACCCAAACACACACACACACGCACACACATAAGTTTGCCATCGCTGCATGGTTATGCAAAGTAATTTGGCGCCCCAAACAGAAAGAGACCAGCACCAGCAGCAAGTTGAAGTGGCAGCCGCAGCGGCAGCCTGGGCAAGGACAACATGCACATAAAGCTTTGGCTACAAGGGAAGAGAGAGAGAAAATGCTCTTGGTGAAGAGCAGCGAAGGCTGCTTCGACTGCTGCTGCTGCTGCTGCAATACAGTTTACTTTTTGTCTGCTATAGAGTCTTAGGGGTTGCGGGTCCATTGCTGCTGCCGCCGCCGGACTGTGTGAACAACGAACGATGCAACCAAGAAACGCGGGGGCAACATGCTTCTTGTTGTTATATTTTGTTTTTTTTTTCTTCTTTTTCGCTCTCTTCTTATTGGCAGTGTGCGTGTGCCCTCTTTTCAACAGCTGCAACATACAGCAACAGCAGCAGCAAGTGCAACCAAAACCCCACTTAGTCCATCCCCATGCCCCCTTTTCTATTCAAAGCTCAGATAATTTCATTTGAAGTATGGCAAAATAAAAATTTTGCTGCGTTAAAGTTTTTTTTTTTTGTATTTTTATATATTTTTTTTTATTTTGTGTGTGTTTCTCTCCCGTCGAGTAATTTGTAGTCAGCGCTTTGGAGCCTTCAAGTCCTTGGCCCCAACCAAAACTCAGGAAGGAGGTGGTGGAGGAGTGGAAACGGGTGACCAGTGTGGGCGGCTTGGCTCAACTTGCAGTAGCAGCAGCAGCAGCTCATTTCCTTTCGGCTAATGATGTGGGTCAATTATGGCAAGAGCCACAGTTCTCCATTTCTCTCTCAGTTCTTCTTTTCTCCTCTCTCTCTTGCTCTTTGTCTCTGACTCTCACAACCCGCACTCACTCTCTCTCTCTCTCTAGTTTTTCTCGTTTTTTGGTTCTATTCAGATTTTGTCTACTGGAATTAATGGCATTAGTTTTGTGCATTTAGTTTTTGATTAGTGTAGTGTGTGTGTGTGGGTGGTTGAGTGTGCGGTGGATATATTTTGTGGGTGGTTACGACTTTTTGGCCATTTGCATTTGAAATTTTACTTTCCCTCAGCCCCCCACGTCCATCACATAGCTGGTAATAGTAGTTTTTGGCCATTTGAAATCAATGTTTTGCAGATGGTTTTTTTTTTTTACTCCTTGTCTCTTGCCCTCTCTTTTGGTTTTAATACTATTTTGAAGAAATGACTAGCACATAAAGGAAAGTTTTTGGCTTTTTGAAAATGCTTCTGATGATGCAATTGAGAAGAGGTAGAGAAAGAGAGCTCAAAGGGGTGAGTTCTCGCTTCAAGGCAGTTTTGGGTAATCTTCTTTCAAAGAAGAAGACGATGACTTCCTGCGTTTTTGTGTTGAAGGGTGAATGGGAGGGGAAATGGAAATGGTAATTACTTAAATAAGGGAAATCCCAAATGTTTATGCTGAGAGCCATTAAAGTGAACAACGAAACAGATTCATTCAAAGTTTATTATGAATATTTTGCAAATTTGGAAAATTAAGACAGATTCTTCGCCCTCTTTTAGCTCACTTAAGTTAGTCATCATCATCATAGATTTGAATCTTGACGATGCCACTAACAAAAAACCAAATTGCAGACTTGTTTTTCCATATTAGCCTTACCAAGCAAATATGTGAATATATGCATACATATATATATTTGATCCAAGCAGCAGTAGCTACATGCACGTTCAACTTCAACCCTAAATTCTCTACGTGCATAAAAATCAAATCTGTGTATTTGTTATTTGTAATTCCTTGTTGATTTTTATTGGCCATATATATACATATATATCGAAAGAGATTTTTTATATGTCAACGAGCAATATTTAGTTGGTTCTTTTCCTCTCCAAATACTCTTGTGTGTAAGTTATAGTTAATTTGATAACAAGTTTTGTTTCAACATTAAGTACTTATGACTTTATATAACTTTATTTTCATTACCAAACTAAACTTTAGGTCCTTTTCGTTAAATCGAAAAAGAATCAGGCTCTTTATGTTTATCAGCATAATATTATAGGTATTCGGAGTACCATATTTTACTTTCCGATGCTTTCTTGCTCAAAATTAGAATAATATTAGATTCAGACGAATCATAAGATAGTTTTCAGTTAAGAATTGTTTTATTGAAATTAAAGGAAATCTAGTGACATCTTAGACAATCAATAAAAGGGCTAATACTTTCCGTCGATCTCTCTTCATTTTAGTTTAGTTTTTGCATTAAATATTCTAAGAGATATAGACAAATTGTTGATACGAATCGATTTTGAGGGGGGATAATTGGTTTTCCATCGTCAGTGATCGGCTTAAATGTGCATTTTGCAAGGGTATTTGGGACA
The DNA here is from genome assembly GCA_018150345.1 of Drosophila equinoxialis. Lineage (NCBI taxonomy): Eukaryota > Metazoa > Arthropoda > Insecta > Diptera > Drosophilidae > Drosophila > Drosophila equinoxialis. The sequence continues at coordinate 1,544,680 of JAECWI010000868.1, read as the reverse complement.
ACAGGACATCAGACAGAGAGAGAGAGAGACTAAGTTGATTCTGAATGGTTTTTGTACATCGTAGTTTGTGTGTTTTGGTTTTTGTTTTTTCGTTTTTTGAGTGAGGTGTATGCGCCCTTTCTCGGGTAGCAGCCATTTCGCTGCTCTACCGCCCACTCGTTGTTATATTAATGCAGCTTCAATTGTGCGCTGATTGGCAATCGAGAATGTGACTTGCATGCGGAACCCGACCAAAAAAAAAAAAGAAAAACAAAACCAATAGCAAAAAGAAAATGGGGGAAAAAATTGAAATAAAAACGGAAAGCTCAACCAGAAAAAACAAACCTGGGTACGGGTATTTGAATAGCCTGGGCGTATATGCCACTTATTAAATTAAAAATATATACATATATTTATATATGTACGTATAGGAGACAGTATATATTTATATATGTATACAAATGAAAAGCTGTATGTGTATGTGTTTTTTCTTTTATACTATTTAACGTGCATGCTTCGGCAATTTGATTGTGGCCGAGCAGGCGTATGAAAATCAATTTCACGCTGAAACGCACCAAAAACTTTAATAATATTTGCGTCGCGGCACTTAACAGACAGACAGACAATCAGACAGAGACTATGGAGACGGACCGACGACGACCACGACGGATGGTATTGGTTGTTGTTCTGGTTGTTGTTGTTGGCCAAGAGGAGACAGGATGCGAAGACAGATAGCTATAAACTGTGGTATGGGCGGTGCACTGGGAAGAGGCCTGCTGCTGTTCTGTTCTATGGACATTGCATGTTTGCATCCATCGATTTATGGGGCGTTGCATCCTTAAAATGCAAAAAAAAAACTGAAACTGAAAACTGAAAACAAACAGAGAGAAGAAAACGAAATTAAAATTCAATAAATGACACTCCAAAAGCAAGTCGAGCGACGGCTGGCCTACGCGAATTGCATTGGCATTTGGGTAATGTCCCCACCATATTCTCATCCATCTCTGTTTTATGAGAGTATAATGGGCCCTAAAGGTATGTCAAGTAGGCGGAAAGCAGCAATAGCTAAATCTCATTAACAGATATTTCAATTTCAATTTAATGGTTTTTTCTCTTTCTCTTTTTAAGAAGAGGTACATGGGCTAGTTTTTCTTTTGCTGAAGGGTATTTCTTTGGGTCTTTTCTCTTTTTTTTTAGTTGCTGACATGCACTAGGAATTTATCACCTGGCCAACAGCCTGGCATTTCAGGGCATGCGATGGCTTCTTCTTCTCGTTTTTTGCTTTATAGAAGTTGTAGTTGTTCTTCGTCTTTTGACTGAATCGGCCATGTCTCAGCCCAGTCAAGCCGGGCCGCATCCAGACACTTGGCATAGTTTCTGCGGTTGGGAGGCTCATAGTTTCATACAGAGTAAGCGAAAGAGAGAATCTCACTGACTCACTCACTCACTCACTTACTGGGTATTTGGTCTTCATCTCTCACTCTCTCTCTCTGTCTCTGGGTTCTCTGGTTTTTTTTTCCTACACGTAGCACTAACTTTTGCTTCGAACATAAAGTGCGCGCTAAGAATTTACCGCATAAATTTTAACAAGTAGCAAAAAGGCAACGGGCAATGCTTAAGGTAAGGGCACAGGTACAGGTACAGGTAAAGGTAGAGGTAGGCAGAGAGGTGTACATATGGATGTATGTAGGTAGGTAGGTAGGAAAAACTTGCAAACCGCACTTTGGCGCAAAACTCACAAGACACTCATAACTTTTTATGTTGGTTCGTTGCACAACACCCCAAAGAGTCCACTTCCCTCTCTCCCTCTTCCCACCGACCACCGGGCCAGACCTAAAGTATGAAGATCCAAGACCAGGGACCCGGAGACCTGGAGTCCAAAAGACTACTGGCTAGCTAGCTGGCTGGCTGACCAGGTCGAAGGACCACCCCATCATCATCATCATCATCGTCGTAGTGGTCGCCGTTGCAGCTGCACTTCTCTCTGGCCAATTCCCTTGGCAAAAGTTGTGGCTACGTTTGTTCTTCCTCTTTCCTCAACCATCAGCCATTTCGCCCTTTTTTATAGTTTCTTTTTTTTTTACTTCTGCTCATGTGTTTACAAAGTAATTACGCTGCTGAAATTAAATTCATAAGAAGAAGGCGGCAAGCATTTAAAAAACAGTTGCTGGCATAGTTTTTTTCGCTCTGTGTCTTGCCTCTTTTGCTTAATGCACGCTAAAAGGTTTTCAGTTTCTTTCGTTTATTCGCTCCCTCGCTTCAAGTTGGAATTGGAGTTTTGGTGTCCAGCCGGCAGGGAGTAGGAAGGGGCGGCTATGCAGATTAGTGGAAAATTAAGGCAAGGTATTTAAACGCGGCTTAGAGGCAGCCAGGCAAGATGATGGCCATGTAGAAGACGAGGATGATGACGATGATGATGGTAGAAGAGAAACCAAACCAAGCCAAACCCTCTTGGGTGGCAAGTTGTGAACAAGCGGACTTAGTCGGTGCAACGGTGCAAAGTTTAATTGAAACGAAACAGGGAGGCGAATGTATAAGAGGCACAAAGTAGAGCTTTAACTAAAAAGGTGAAGGTGAAGGCGGTGGTGGTGGCGGAGGCGGAGGCGGACGCGCAGGCAGCGGTGGAGGAGGTTTAGCAAGATGAGATCCACTTTTGAGTGGCATTAAGTGGCATCAATACCAAAAAGTTATGGAAATTTAAGAAGGGTATGGTAACTTGAGTGGCCGCCGTAGTCTCTCTCAGTCACTTGTCTTTTGAGTTTCTGGTAAATAATATCAATAAAATTTGCTACCCAACATAAATGCAATCAATTGTGAAGAAATCTGAAAGTAATCTCTGCTATGTGAGAAGCTTATCCACCATCAAGCTAATAAAGAAGAAGACCTAAAACAAAAAACACACACACACACACACACAGACATAGGCATTTTTGAGCAAGTCAAGTGAAACTGAAATTTAATTAAAGTTATTTGAATGTTCATGTGATTGGTGACAGAAATCGTATAATATTTCTCCCTTTAGACTAAAGAATCTCAAGATATAAAGCAGACTTTCAAATAAAAAGATGTTTTAAAGAGAAAAATTGGAAATAAACTTCTTCAAGATTTACTTTTATTTAGTTTATAGTTTGTTGAAATATTAGTAATTCATTACGAGAGTTCCCTTATAAAACTAGAGGCAATCACATATAATACACAAAAAGGAGTTTTCCAGTTACACCGCCCATTTTTATGCATTAAAAATGTTTCTTAGGTTTCATATTTAAAAAAAAAAAAAACAAAAATTTCTTTTCTTTTCTTTTGGGGCTTTAACAAGAATTGAAAACTTTTTATTTAAAGCACAGATTTTGCCTATTCCACGCAAACACACAGAGAGAGAGAGAGAGAGAGGTAATATAAAGGCGAAAAGAATGGGCAAAATCAGTGGGCAGAAAGATGAGGAGGGGGGAGGCGAGAAGGCAAGAGACACAAAAGATGCTTCCTACTACTTGGCTACACATTTTGGCATTTTACAGTTAGAAAGCCGCACAGGGACAGGACAAGGATAAGGGAGGAGAAGAAGCTCAAGATACTTCTACTGGGAGCACGTGCTTACAAATGCGTCTAGGATATGGCGCAACGTATTAATTTTGAATATGTGGAAAATCTCGCGCGCGTCAATGTAGACCAAGGAAATGCCAACAATAATGGCCAATGTGAATAAGAGAGAGAGTGAGAGATGGGCAAGTTGGCAGAGGGGATTGTGGTGTTCCGACAAGGAAGTCTCCAACAATGAAGATGCCAGGCGATACGACAAGTACGTCAAGCAAAAAGGAGATGGAGATTGAGTGTGCCTGTATCTGTATCTCCTGTGTGTGTGTGTGTGTCTCAGCTCCTTCTGTAGGCCTTTTATTGCTATTGTCAAACTATTGTGTGCGGGTGTGTGTGTGTGTGTATATTCCTTTTCTCTCCACTCAATGGCGCTATCCATCCTGCTTGCTCTCATTTCGTGGCTGTCGTCTGCTTGAGTTGCTTTTTATGAAACATCAAAATGTCAGTCAATGTCATTAAATGACTTTTATATTACACCTAATACGATGACAAGCCTGGCGGCCTGCCTTGCCTTGCCTTGCTTTTCCAGTCTGTCTGTCTGCCTTTTCTTTCCTCCTCTCTGTGGCGATATCTTTTTGAGTGTATCTTAAAGATTCTAAAATTAGACAATTGTGTTCTTGTTGTTGTTTGTTTGTTGTTGTTATTATTGTTGCTCTTGTTATGGTGCACGACCCAGGCACATGTGATTGCTTTTTGGCTGCGGTGACAAATCGCGCCTGGAAACTGGTTACCTCCCCTCCCATTCCCCTCAACATGACTACTTCACTATAGCCTTCGACTTTTCATCCGCCTCCTTGCATCTGCCTCTGTAAGTGTGTGTGTGTGTCTGCCTGCCTGTCTCGAGACCCGTTGACAGTCGAACAATTTGTTGAAATAAGTTGGAAATTGAATGAAATTGTCAAAAGCATTTCGCACATTTTATTATACGTACATACATACACATGTACATATATGTATATGTAGGCACTATACATATATATATATATATATATATATATATACAAATATATATCTTCTTTTTTTCTACACCCACGAAAAAGTTATACGATTTTTTTTATATATTTTTTGTTTTCTATAGAGCATAAAAGGGTCATATAGGACTACATATAGTTGATTTTCATAGGATTTTAGTTACAAGGGCGGCTGTTTTTGACTGTTTTTGAATGACAGCTTTAATAAATATTCTTGGAATTTGATAAACAATTTGATCAAACACAAAACATATGCAAACTAAAGCACAAAATTCTTGGGAATTACAGAGAAATTAATTTATTTATAATAATATGAATAGGTTTTCCCTCTATACGGATATGTATCAATATACTCGTATAATTAGCGACAATTGACTCATATCTTTTAGAACATCCTAAATTTTGTGCCATGTACAGGCTCTGAATTGAGAATTGGCCGCAATTTCGAATAATCTTCATACTAATTTTCCAAGTTATTTCTTTTTTTGTTAGTGGTCTAAGCTTTATATCAAATAAGTTTAACGTAATAAGATCTCTAAAATATATTTACTTGGGTATTACTATAGTCGATGCATTTGCAAGTGGTAACATTTTGCCAACTTATTTCTCATCTTCTTCTAGCATTTTATTTGTTGTCTCTTCTACTCGACTCTACCATCGTCTCGCGACATCATTTTTCTCGTTTTCGTTGTCTTCTTCTTGTGGTGTCTTCGTCTTTTGCATCCCAAAACCCATATCGTCTTGGGATTTTCTGCTGACTTGACTGCAAAAGTGAAATTTTTGTTGCCCCCCACCTTCTCTTGGCACTAAGAAATTTTCCTATGCCTTTCTGTTTTCTAACAACCATCAAACCCCATACCCCTGCGCCGACTTCCCTTCCCACTACCAATCCCCCATTCATTTCTTCTGCCGTTACCATTCTTACCATCTTTTACTTATGTTTATGCATCATGTGTTTTTGGGGGTCTCTCATTGCCAAAAAAAAAAAAGGAAAAGAATAAAAGCTTTAATAAAGCAAACAGAAATTGGTGTCGATGTGTAATGAAAACCATAAAATATTTAATAAAAATATTTACTATGCATTTCGTCGTCATAAATTAGTTGTTTTTAGTGTTTTGGCCAAAAGTTTGAGTCAAGTCGAGTCAAGTCAAGACGACTTGAGTTGAGTTGAGTTCAGTTAAGTTGAGCTAAGCTAAGAGTTGAATGGCAAAAGGAAAGTTTCGGGTGGTAAAAGATGTTTGCGGTCGGGGGCGTGAGCTTGATTTATGCCCAGAAACTTGATATCACGTTCGCTTCTTCTCCTCTTTACTAGTTACATACCATACAAAAAAAAAAAAAACATGTATATGAAGATGTTTGTATGTGAGTGTGTGTGTGTGTGTGTGTTTTATTTTTATGTAAAGCGCATAAAGAAAAGTTTTTTAGAGTCGCCGCACATAAACGGATTTTTATTTATGGGTTCGAGGGAACACAACATATATGTATATATATAGTGTATATCTAGGGAAAATCGAGTCGTCATCATATGATGAAATGAGAGCATTTTTAGTATATCTATTGGGTGCTTTTTTGGTTTGGTTTGTCGTGTCGGTCTCGCCTTTTAATTATGTCAGCTCTTTAGTTAATAGTTTTAGTGACGCAGCTGGAGAATTGAATAGATATATGTATGAGGGCTATATGACTGGAATGATATATGACAGCTCTTAGGGAGAATTGTGTGTAGAGTAGGAGAAATTTGTATATGAATAGGAGAGATGGGGAGATCCAACATTGAAATTTGACTTTTATGATGATCTATTTATAAAAGCAATGGCATTATATTTAAGCTAGTAGTGTGATGCCTGACTGCCGCCTGTCTATGTGTGTGTGCGTGTGTTAAGATGTTTTAATAATCGCATTGCAACCAAAGAAGTTGAGCTCTCTTTTGAGGTTTCATGAGGGAGGATGGGAGCATCAGGCGCATGAGGAGGGGCAGATGATCAATGAATTATGTCTGGGAATCAAAAAGAACACATCTTCCAAGAACAAAAAACCAAAAAAAAAAAAAAAGGAAATGGCAATCAAAGATTCTCGTGTGTGTTTCTTTTTCCATAAAATTTAAAATATAGCTTCATTTTTCTTTTTTGGAGCTTTACGTTTTAAGATTTTCTCTCTATTGCTAGTTTTCTTAACCAAGCCCTAACCAGTACAAGCATTACCACAAAGTAAATTCTCTGCATCATTATTTAGTAAAAAAAGAAAAAATCCTTGTTTACTTTTTGTATTTCACTTCAAACTAGGGAGAAATAAAAATGTAAACAGAATAAGTCGACAAAATGCAATGGCAGAGAAACGAGACGACTGAGAGAGAGAGAGAGAGAGAAAGAGAGAGAGATGGAGTAAAATGGAATAGCTGAATACACTTGCTTCAGCTAAAACTCCGTCTCCGGTTGGAAGCTTTTGGCTTCTACTTTTTGGCTCCTCAAAAAACGAAAAAAAGAGAAAAAAAACCAAGCAACAAAACAAAAATTCTCCAACCAATTCCCCGCAGAAAGTTTTCTCTTCTCTTTGGGGCAACTTTGTTTTGCTTTTTAGTACTTTTGATGACTTTTTGCCGAACAGATGTCGATATAATGCTAAATGTAGTTATATGCCAGCCACAGAAAGAAGTAGACAGTGCCACAACGGCTGAAGGAGCAGGAAGGGAGAATCCTGCAAGGAAGCCACTTACATGCAGGCATAACGGCAGAATGCAAGAGCCCAACAACAACAGCCACGAAGAAGGGAAACTGCTTCAGACTGCTTGGCATTTTTTTTTCTTTTTTTTTTTGTGTTTTCTCCCATCATTTTCTTCTCTATATATATTTTTGTTGCTTTGTTTTGTTTGTTGTTTTTGTTGCTGTTGCACTGGCTGTGCCACTCATTTGATTTGAAAAGATGCTGGCAGAGAAGAAGGCAAAACCCGGCAGGGCCTCCTCCAAGAGCCATTAAAGTCGCGTCAACGTTGCTGGAACGTTTTTATTATAAACGACATAACTACGACAAACTGAGTTAACCAAGTAACAAAGGCGAAATGCACTGAAAGAAAATATATATCGTTTCACGCAAACACAAACACACACGAGTGCATGCCATTGCGCTTCATTAACATGCTTTGCTGCAACCGTAGAAGGTGGCACCACAATCCTGTGCTGCATCTGTGTAAATAATAGAGCAACCTCGGCAATCAACGAGCAGAAAAGGCATTTCATTGTGAGCATTTCCCATAGGAACAATCGTTACAAAAATTTCCGAAAACCAAAACCGAATCTCAGTATTGAGAAAGCAGCCTTCTGTTGAATGATTTGCAAAAGTGTTGTCTCTATGTGATCTAAAAATGAAAATCGGAAACTTTTTTTCCTTTATTGAGTCCTTTCTCATAAAGTTCAGTTGATGTTCGCTTTAAGTTATTAAGACTGAGAGATTTTCTAATTAATTGTTGCATATTTCATAAGATTTAAGATGTCTAACTAGGCTGGTCATTTTCATTTTTTTTTCCACTGTGTAGAGGCAGTAGGTTTTTGCTTGATTCTCAGCCCCATTTGCCACCTTCGTACATTTTACGTCATTTATTGCAACTTTGTGTGTGTTTTTGCCTCACATTTTTGCTTCTCTCCAGTCGTTTCTTTGCACTCTTTCCTCTCCTCTAGCCATCAGCCATTACGCTTGACGCACTTAGTTGCACCTTCGTTTTGCTGCAACAAAAGCGCCCTCTGCCAGACATATTTAACAAAATGAGCAAGTATAAAATACAAAATATACAATATATACATATACATATACATACACGTATACAGCTTTTGTATAATAAATATGTATGTACATAAAGAAAAGAGGAGAAACCAACAACAATACTTAATTAGCTGTTTGCCAGTTAAAAATAATCAGCCCAAGCCAAGCCAAAAAGCAAATGAAAGTCGGCAACAGAATAGGAGTGAAGAAGGAGAAGGGGAAGAAGAAGAAGCAGGCCGAAATGGTAGAGGGGGTGGTCGAATTGTTGGGAAAGGGGAGAGTCACCTACAGTCATTGCTTTTGTTTAACAATGTTGTTGTTATTGCTTTAGCCACTGTTGACTGCCTGCCTGCATTTTGTTGTTATATAAAACGTTGTAACAAATTTTTCATTAAAAGAAATCAAGTTAAAGTGAACAAAAAACAAAACAACAAAAAACAAAAACGACGACAAGATGAGGAGCTAGAGAGTAAAGAGAAAAAGTACGAATACATAGAGTGCCATAAAAAATGACTGTGGCCAGCAGCAGCAGCAGGACTAGGAGCCCCATCAGAAAGGAGTAAGAAGTAGCTGAAAAAAGCAAAAAAGAAGCAAATTAAGTAAGGAACAAAGCAACTGGCATTTGTCTCTCTCTCTCTCTCTCTCTCTCTCTCCCCTGTCCCTCTCTCCTCTTTTTTCCACACTTACTTCTTTTCATAGTCTATACAAGTCGAAGAATAAAAAAGGAAAAGAGGTGGCTTATTAGGATCTTAAAAAAGTATTAAATATATTCTCAGAATTCTCTAATAGTCACATAGCCATTTTATAGGCAAAATTCAACAAACTTTTATTTAAGTTGTCACCGAAATAATGTAAATGAAATAAATTTGTTAAAAATATGTAAATAGAGATTAATTTATGATTACGAAAGGAGAGTCAGTCATTATATTAGTACGCTCGTTTTTTGTTACGTTTGTTCTCATCTATTGCAGCAGGATATCGAATTGCATTTCGCAGCTGTTTCTGTTCCTTTAGTCTTGAAATGTTCCTTTTTTACCTGCCTTCCTGCCACGCTCACACACACACACACACAATGATCCTTCCTTCTCGTTCTTCAGTTGGCATTTTCTTTCTTTTCCTTTCCATTACATTACATTTGCCCTGGCAGACCAGGCAGTTAACGTTTCTATTTTTATACTATTGTCTACTATAATAATAAGCAATATAGTGAAAATTGTACAGATATACTTATATATATATTTTTCGCTTGTTTGTTGTTGTTGTTTCTCCTCCTGACATTTCTTGCCGTCGTTTTTTTTATTTCCATCCTATGCATTTTCTTTGTCTCGTGAAAACAAAAAGAAAGAAAATATCCCGTCTGATATCCAAGTAATGAGCTGTGGCAGGCAAGACGACGACATGACAACTAACTAAAATGCATTACAAACTCTAGAGATAGCAGCATATCAGAGAAAGATAGAGAGAGAGAGAGTGAGGGGGCTAAGAGGGTAACAAAATCATGATAAATGCAATTGTTGCAAAACGATGACACAACGCTTCTTTAATAATAAATCATTAAATTGCAAATTTTCTACGAATGGTGCATTCAATTGAAGTAATGTCTAGGTTAACTCATAGGGTTAACTACTTATAAAAATAGGTCTGAAAGGTGACACTGGCAATGGCATCAATAATTGTAGAATAATATATAGATCAAATCATGAGTATATAAATCAATTCAAAAATCAGTTGATTCCTTCAGTTTCATTTTCCGACATCAAATTTAAAGTCTTGAAAAGTTTCTGTATGCGGTTTCCTTGCTTTTACTTAAAAACCAAGTGAAAAAGAAATTAACTAAAAGGACTTTTAGAATTACTACTACATGGTAGGCTAAGCTGGGATAATTATCACAAGTGGAAGCCAAGTTAGTTTGCTCTTGCAGTGATATTCTATTGTTTTTGGTGGATTAAAAGTATTTAAAGATGTTAATAGCCTCTTCAAAGCGCTAAAGTTTCTGTTGGTTAAAGTTCAGATTCTCTCTCTCTCTCTCTCTCTCTCTCTCTCTCTCTCTCTCTCTCTCTCTCTATCTTGCTCTGTCTTCTGTAGACTACTTACATATGCTCGTTTTTGTTTGCTTCTTTCTTTTGGATATAATCAGTTTGAAATATGAAATACATAGTTGTCATGGCATTTTTCTTCGTTTCTCCCGTCAGCTCTAATTTACATCATACATTGTTGTAAATGCGTTATGCAGTTTTTTTCTTTAGTTTCTTTTACCACACCACTTCAAACCCATTTCAACTCACTCTTCAGATTTTCCCTTGCTTTCTCATTTTCCATTTTCCTTTTGCTTTTGCTCGGGAATTGAAACATATTTATGCAATGCAACAACAATAGCATTGCCTGATGATGTTGATGATTATGACAATATTTGCTTTCGCAGCAATCTACTAACCCACCCGCAGAACTCCCTCTACCTCTGAACGCCCCTCTCCCCCCGAGCATTGCCACACCGTACATACATACATAAATGTGCATATTTTTACAAGCGGAAGTTGACTTTATGCATTTTGCAAATGTTGACACACTATTCAAAAATTATTGCACTGCGTTTTTGCATTTTTGTTGATGTTGATTTTGAAGCGAAAGGCTAATAGAAATCTCTTTTCAAATGATTGTAAACCAAATATACACGTGTACATGCATACATATATATAGATTTATACAATATATAAATATAAATAACCAAAAAATGTTTTACCTTTTTGTGTTTTTTTCTTTTCATTACAGGTACGTTGATTTAATTGAAATGAAAACTTGCTGCAACAGAGAGTGAAAAAAGACATCCTTTTTGGATTGATTGTTTGTATACATACATACATATGTATGGGTGAGTGTGTCTGTTTGACTGAGTTGGAGTTTTTTGTTGAACATCAATATCAACATTTTATAGTGCAAAGTGTAGACTTTTTATTTTTAATTAATAGGTACATATCTTTTAATTAAAACAAAAAATAATCAAGTAGCATTTTTGTTTGAAACGCAGCGGTTTACAATCATTTTGTTGTTGTTTTTTTGCTTTTCCATTAACTACTTTTCTATTTTTGTTGTTTTTGTTGTTGTTCACCTTCTGTTCACTTAACCCCTTCTTAACCTTCAGTTACGCTCTCCTGCATAATTAGCCATTGCGTCAACTACTTTTACCTAGTTGTTAATGTTGCCCTATTTGAGAGTACCCTGGAATATGCAAAACGGTTATATGAAATATTGTTAAGATCTAGATGGAGATCCTATACATATATGATGAAGGGTATTATGAAAGTCGGCACTTGGTTTAAACAGAAAAAGTTTCCCTTTTCTTTACTTAACTTTACTATTGTATCTATTTCTATTACTATCTGCCACTTTAACTGCCACTTTACTTTTTCCCTTTGTGTTGCAACCCCCGGGTCCTAAGTTGGGTCGATCGTAGCCTGTCCTGGGTTTGAGTCTGACCAATACTTTAGTCTAATTTATGCCACATTTTTCATCCTCCTCTTCACACGCGGCCGCTTCCGTTCTGGCCGCACATAAATATTCATCATTAATACGCTTTACGCATTTCTCCCTCGCCCCTGTCACTCCCACTCTCTCTCGCTTACTCTGTTTTCATGTCGTTCTTTTTGTCCCTCTCTCCATCTTTTAGATTTCCCTATTGACATTGGCCGATAGCATCGACCTTCCCCCACTTGATACGCCCAATAACCATTTAATTAAAAGAGTTGAAAAAAGAGAAAAGAGAGAAAGAGAAAAAGTTTTTATTTGCCCGTTTTCGTTTTTCCTTCTTTCTATTACTCAAATTAAGCGAAATTCTATTAAAAAGGGCAGAACAAACAAAACAATGAAAAACAAACAGTTTTGGTAGTTCTTTTTCACCATCCACCTCCCTTCCCCCTGGGTGGCCCGCTTCTGGATGAACTTATTCATGCCGCCCCACGCAACCATCGTTAATTTTTATGACTTAAAAGTCATGTCATTTTATGACTTTAAAAGCTATTTTAGAGGCCTTTAGTTTTATTTGACAATGTTGTTGTTTTTATTTTTTTTCCTGTTTTTCTTCTCCACTTCTCGCTCGCTTTTTGCCTGATGTGCATAAAAATTGGCGCATAATATCAAATGAAAAATCAAAAGATCTAATAAAACCTAAAAGGCGTTGGTCTATTAAAACAATTTTCTGAAGAGTTTTCTTCGTTACATTTTGGTTTCTTCTAGCTCTCTTTTTATGGGGACTTTTCTAAGGGTTAAAACCACACACAGCGTCAGTTTTCCTCTTTCTTTTTTTATTTTGGTTAGAAAAACCTTGAAAAACCTTTGCTTAATGGCTCGAACCAGAACAAAAACATCGCAAACAGAGAGAACAAGGAGGGGGTGGAAAAAAAGCGAAGCGTAAAGTTAGGTTCAGTTTAGTTCACTTCAGTTTGGTTCGGTTTGGTTTTGGTTTTGGTTTCCATTCTGTAAACTTGTGATAAACAAAAAGTGCTGCAATAAAAAGGTTAAAGACTAACCATTAGCCCAAGTTAAGGTTCTTTTTTTCCTCTTATCGGCTAAACTGTCTATGTTACCAGTTGCTGTTGATGTTTTGAGTGCATTCCTGAATCTTCAGCTGAGTCATCTGACGTTTAGAGCTAGCTAGATACAAGGCAACTGATATTTTTTTGCCTGATGGAATATTAATGAACAAGAGAACAATTTTCGTTTGGATATTTCTTTACTCTTTTTATTTATTTTTATTTTTTTCTTATTTTGAGGTCAAATTGGTAGCCAAATGGAATTAAGTAAATGTTAAAAGAGGCAATAGATAGGTTACTTTAGATAAGACACAAGGCATAGAGAACCCTTGAGAGCCCAAAGAGAAGAATAAAGAAAGAAAAAACAAAGCAAACCGCTTAAAATGTGCCTGTCATAATAATTTTCATTTCCAAAACATTTCGACTTTTAATGTTAATTATGTGTAATCTATGGCATTTTATCTTTACTAGTTGCTTTAGATGGATATGCATATCCATTTGCTGGTAATCAATCTATAATATATTCCAATTGATGACATTTTATCTATAGGAATAAGCAAAAAGTTGAAAATCTTTTCTATTCATTTTTTTTTGTTTTTGCTTATTTTTTATTTACTTCAATTGTCGATCGAATCAATTGCATGGTCCTTTTGATATAGAAATTTATTAACTTTAACTTTCTATTGCCTTATAGATTGCATTTATTTCTCACAGTTATTCATATGTATTCAATATTCAACTGTAAATAGTTGAGAGACTATTGAAGCGGAGAAATCTCTCAAACTAATCTTAGGGCTTAGAAAAGTGAAAATGTTTTTGCATTTAACTGTAAGGAAAATAGCCCAGAAAAATAGGCAAAAGAAAAATAGGCAAGCAAAAATAAGCAAAGTAAGAAAAGCACGCATGCATGGCAAAAAGATTTATTATTTTATTTTCCAAAAGGTAAGGTGTATATGTATGTGTGTGTGTTTGTGTGTGTGACTTGTTCTATCTCTCTTTCAATTAGATATTCCATGCTATTTCTATATAGACATATATACATATTAATGGCAAACATTTCTCTTGCTCTTTCTTCTAACTCAGCATATCTGTGTGTGTGTGTTTGTGTGTCTATCTCTGGCTATGTATTCATTTATCAAAAATAATATATTAAATTGCCAACATTGAATGATATTTTAATTTGCATCTTCGTCTAGATGTTTCCTTTTGAATAAAACATTTAAATGTGAACATTTCTCTCGCATGCTGTGTGTGAGTTTTGTCTCTTTCTCTCTCTCCCTTGTTCTTTCTCTATTTTTGGCTCTTATCTTTATTTATTCAAAAGATAATTTTATGTGTTCCGCATTCGAAGCATAAAATTACTATGTCGAATATTGTTTGAGCAAATAAAAACGGAACTGTAGAAGCTTTGAAACAGAGAGAAAAAGAGAGAGAGAGAGCGAGTAAGTCACATGCAAAGTGGGAGGCTGAGAAACAACCAAAAAATGGCTGCCTAACTGTAAATGCTCACATAGACACACACACACACATGTGTGTATGACTGTCGATTTGGGTACGTGTGTGTGTGTGTGTGACAGGAAATGCTGCATAGAACGGAAACGGCATCAGGACCAAGTTCATTTACATTTATATGGTCTGCTTACAATGTTAACGCTCATGTATGAGAGATGCTACCGCTTTTAGCCTCCCCCGTCTCTGCCCCGCCCATGGCCACCACCCATCACTTCATCATCGTCTTGTTCTCCTTCCTTCCTTTTAGCAATTGTTTGAAGAGTCAGTGAGTCGCAATTGTCTATTTGACTCGTCTGGTTCAGTCTATTTGTCTATTTGCTTTATCATTTTTGCCTTTTGGCATATCTCTGATAATCTTTATTGCAGTTGAAATATTTAATTTAATAAAAAGCTTGACAAGCCTTCTCCCCCCCTCTCAACGCCCCTCCGATTGGCGTTCGCCGCCCACCCTCTCTCTCAAACACACTTGTGGTGCTGCTGCTCCTCCCTCATCCAAAAGTTACAATACATATTTTACAATTTATTTAATTTATAGACTTTATGTATTGTCTGCGGCTCCTCCCCTTACCTCAAACCCTTGGCAGTAGCCCTCCTATCCATTACCTCTTACTCTTTTGTTTTATTTGCTATTCGCTTTGTGTGTGTCCGTGTGTGGTGTCATGTATTGGTGGAAGGGAAAAAAGCGTATAAATGATAAACATGCATAAAATATGCCAAAACAACAATTGAGGCCAAGCCAATAAGCCAGATTTTCCCCTTTCCTTTTTTTTTTTGGCATTTCCCATTTTCCTTTTTATTTTACTCGTTGTCGTTGTTTTATTTTAATAGTGTATATGGCAAATGGCTTTTGGGATATGGCAAGAAAATCCAATGAAATGGGTAAAAAACAAAACACAGAATACAGTTCTATATGCTAAAGAGAGTAAAGAAGAATGATCAGCGAGATATGGGAGAGAAAATGTCAAGAAAATAAATCAAAAAGCTAAAATGAACAACAAGTTATAGAAATACATATAAATATGAGTAAGAGAGTTGTTCAGGACAATAGAAATTAATAAATACAGGGTATACAGCAGTCGTTAGGCCTTCAATTTAATACAGCTACTTACTAAATCTTTATTTTTTTTTCTTGTTTTTTTTTTTGTGCTGTCGTTTGGTTTGTTCTAAACTTAATTTGGTTTTTGTTTTCATCTTGTTTTGGTTTGTTGCTTGTTTATGGCTAATCATTTTCGTTGTTTCTCTATTACCCACACCCACATGATCCCCCACCCCACCCATTCTATCTTTCACTCTCTCTCGGTCTTCTTCTGGCAGTTCCTATTTTTGCAATATTCAGAGCATGAAATTCATATTTTTGTGCCATACGAGAAATTATGATTATTTTTGCAGTTAGAAAAATTTGTGTCGCTCGAGTCGAGTACAGATACAGAACAAATGTATATGCTTGTCTATATATTTGTGCGTATATGTGTATATATGTATGTATATTTTTATATATGTATAATAATAATAATAAAAATTCACAATGAGAGGCGGTGTGTGCGGTTTTTTTGGTTTTTGGCAGCCAAGTTGGCGCCTTTTGTTATGGCGCGCTGATAAATTGTGGCTGATATAAATGCAAAAACCAACAAGAACAGAAGTGTGCAACATATTTCCATATACACAAACATAGAAAGGCGATAGAAGCGGTGGAGAGGGGACATGTGAAGGAAAGAGCAAACAGTAAATAAATAATGTGGTTAAAAATTTGCCTGCATGTGTATTTTGTTGTTATGTGTGTGTGTGTGTGTGTGTGAGAGAGAGAGTGTGTGTGCGAATGAAGTTTGACTTTGAATAATGTTTGGATTGTCTGTGGCAGGCAGCAGGCAGGCAGGCAAAGAGAAGGCGGCATTTGTGGCATAGGAGGCAAGGAGGCAAGGAGGCAGCTAGTCAGAGTTGGGGACAACCAGGACACAGCCTGTCGCTAGTGTCGCAAAATAAATCGAGAAATTATAGAACTGTGACTAGTATAAGAAATGGTCTAGATATTTGCCAACAACCAACAGCAACATCAGCAGCAAATCAGCAAGCGTGGCAAGATATATGACTAACAGTTAAGAGGGAAAGCTTCTTAGACATCTTCTTGGTCTTGGATTCAGTAGTCTCTACAATTCTTCTTCGTCTGCATCGTCGTCTTCGTCTTTCCCAAGGTGGCACATGTCTCTTCGTTTGGAAACAACAATAACAACGGTGACAGCTGTTGTCTGGGCACACACAAAACCAAAAAAAAAAAAACCTTACCCAAGATAATATTGTAGGCATAAAAACCAAGAAAAAAAGCCAGAAAAACAGCAGAAAAATATCAGAAGAGAAACAATATCCAAGAAATTGTCTGGGTATGATAACACTGCAAGATGACATAGGAATCAATATATATATTTATCTATTTCTAAACTAAAATTTCATTAAAATAATCGCCAAGATCCGACTTACTTTGGAACGGGAAAAGGTAAACCAAATTCTTTAAATGTGCTGAATATGTAGAGGACGAATATGCCTTGAGTTTTTGACAAGTGTTTTTCTTAAAGGGTAGCAACTGTGTCCTGAATAAAAAACAATAAGCCTCTTTGCCCTCATCGAGCCATAAAAATTGCTTTTCATTCGTGTGAGACCTTTTGAGGGCATAAAAATTGTTTATTAACAAATCAACAGCTATAACAACAACAACATCAACAGGCGGCAACTTTTTGACAAAACATTAAAATCAGCAAAAAAAAAAAAAAAGGAGGACAAAAAATTATATATATTCTTATATATTTTTGTTCTTTTTCTGTTTTGTCAAACGAGTTTTGCTTTTGGACTTAACGAAAATGCAATAAATTGCAGACGTAGTAAGGATTTTTACGCATAAATTTTATAAGAAAAAGCTCAAACGAATTGATGATAAAAAGGAATTGATGTTATATATATGTATATATACATATGTATGTGTGGATAGTCCATACAAACGCATACACAAGGACGAAGGCAAAAAAATGCCAAGGCAGCTGTAGGGCACAGGAATGGGAAAGACTTTGGCGCTGTAGAGTGAGTAAGAGGGACAGTGAGAGGGCCAGTGAGGTCGTAGGTCGTAGGACTTCAATATTTATGCATTATGGATATTAGTTTGAACCACAGGAAAAATACCATTAAAAGCAAAAGCATGAAGTCGATTACGCGCCAAAAGCAAAAGCCCAGGCGGAGGACAAAAAAAATATTGCATGAAAAGGCATAGAGGGAATATTATGAGGAGGTAGATGATGCTGATGACGATGATGGTGGTGATGATGGTAAGGGAGGGCAGAGAGAAAGGGCAGGCGGCAACGCTTTGCTACGAATTGGATTGGAGGCGACTCATGGACATGGAAGCATTTTGAAACTGACAGGCCCAGGGCAGCAGCGGCAGCAACCAAACGAAAGAAAGAACGAGAGAAAAAAAATCAATTTACTTGAATTTTTCCTTCTTAGAGATTCGATGGTTAAGGCGACACACGCATCTTCTTTCCACCGCCAGCTTGAATGTGACAAAGCGCGTTCGGGTAGTGGGGAGGGCGTTTTTGGGGTAGGGAGCAGAAAAGCATTGAAGCGACAGCAGCAGCTGCTGCTTCAAGGAAGGTGGAGGTGGTTGGTGGGATGGCTTAGGGCCGGGACCGGGGTCGGGTTCGGGGTCGGCAAGTTCGTTCGTCCGTCGGTCGAACAGACGGTTTTCTAAAACGGGCATGCTACCACTACAGTCTTTGGCATTTTTCTCTTCTTTCTTAGATTGCTAGCGACGTTTTGCCTGAAGTTGCAGGATTATTGTGTTGGGGCAGTCACCAGGAAGCTGCGATTGTGGCTACAGAGAGAGAGAGAGAGGAGGAGGAGGTAGTACGAGAGTACGGCACGAACGGAAGTAAATCGTAGGGGGAATGATGGAATGGGTACAATTTGTTTGACGTGCAACGTGTGGTATACGGAACTAAAGACGGGTTTCTCTTAAGAATTGTCAGTGTGTTCGTGTGTGTGTGAAGGGGAGCAACCCTGCTGAAGCAGGACGACATCATTAGTTGGTGAAAAGTGTCAAGGAATTGAAGATGTCATAAGTCAAAAGATTGGCGTACAACCGACTATGACAATATCCCATATATATACATATATTTTTAGATATGTCTCCAACGAATTACCGTTAAATTAAGTTGCTTACCTTTACCACAAAATTTAGTTGGAATCATCGAGAACTTAAGGTTCGCTCTATAACTATAAATAGAACAAAATAAATTTCGTGCCTTAAAAGCTTGTTTAAAAATTTCCATAAACTAAAGTAAAGTACTTCAAAAACAAAGTCAACCTAAGGACGGTCGCGATAGCCCAGAAGCATAAAATGGTTTTTTTAATGGGTTAATGGGAGGTCATTTCCTATCAAGTATGGTCGAATTGAAATGACACTAAACGCATTGGGGTGATTACTTTATATCAACTCAATTGATTTGAAAAACTTTGTCGAGGCTTTAGCCCAGTTCGAGGGAAAAACTATTAAAGGACAATTCCCTTATAGTATGTAGTGGCGTTAATTAAAATTTTATGCAACATGGAAGCAGTTCTGTTCCATTTCCCAGCCTGTATGTGTTTGTGTCCATCCTTTTAATGATAATAATCATTACAATCGTCATTATTATTGGCGTCATCGTTATTATAAACGTCATCATCGTCATCGTCACATACATAAATGGCTGGCATGTCATGTCAAAAATTGACTAGGCCTCCCATCCCACCCATACCAATCCCTTCCCCTCTATTGATATATAACTATTGTCTGTATATAGAAAACTATGTTGGTTATATACATACATCTGTATGTATATATGTATATATCGATGGCTATTTTGTGCTCGGTTCCGTGTTCGGTCAATTCGATTATTTTTCATTTTTCACCTTTTCGCTTAAACTTTCACGTGTCGTGTAGTTGTCTCTGTTCCTGTTCATGCTGCTCTTGATGTTCTTGTTGTTGTAAATTCCATGTAAATTAATTAAACTCGCTTGGTATGAAAACAACAACAACAACAACAGCAACATCAATTGGCAGCAACAGCGGCAAGTGCAGAAGAGAAAAATACAAATTGCCAGCAGCAGCAGCGTGTGGCAGGACTCTGGCAAACTGGTTGGAAAAATTATATATTGCATGTCAAAGGGCAGACAACAACAACCACCCCATGGAGAGAGGTGGTTTGGTTCAGCGGCAGAGAGAGGGAGAGAGAGGAGAGTAAGAAGGGGGTCCGCATCAGTGGGTTCTGGTGCCACTTAATATTTTTTATATGCCACAAATCGACCACACGATCAGAGGCACAGGGATACCAAAGGACACCGCACAAATACACACACACACACACACACTCGCTCACAGGTGCGCGTCAACAATTAACGAAAATTTATTCAATTTTCACGAAAGGCTTTTCCTTTGGGTGTGCATTTGTATGCGTGTGTGTGTGTTGCGCCTGTTCTGCTGCTCTTTATTTCTGTTCTATATAATATAAATATTTAAATAAATAAATTTATTATCCATATATTTTTCGCTGAGTAATTTGCACAAACTTATTTAATTCCCCTCTGTTCGGTCTCCTTTGTTCTTTTTTTTTTTTTGGTTTTTTTTTGTTTGAGTTTTGTGGATTCCGCTCTCAAGTTGCTCATTTTATTGAGGATTTTAATTAATGTGGCTTTTGTTGATGATAATTCCGATATATGTGTATATTAATATTAATATTTGAAGCTATAACAACAACAACAAGTACGCAATAATATCAATTAAACTCTCTTTTCTGTATTTAATATATTTATATATTTTATACATATGTATATTTTATTTTTATGCAATATCAGAAAAATGGCGCCACGCACACATTTTTCACAGTTATTTGGTGGCATGCGAAAGGCTAAATGCAAAAATGTGTTCCTTCTTCCCCCGCACCCTCCTACCCACACCCCATTCCGCTGCAATCCTTGCCTGTACTTCCGTTACATTCTGACATCATGATAAATATTTGAAATTCAAAGCAGGCACAGATAATACAAATCGTTCACAGTGTGTTGCTTTGTATCTGAGTGTGTGTGTGTGTGTGCGTGTGTGCGAGTATGTTTCGTAGGGAGGTGTAGTTTGAAGGGCTTTCAAGTGTGGGCATTTGAATGAATTTCCATCGATTAGTCCACATAACTGGCATTTGAAATGAGGGCAAATTATCATTATGGTGAATTATGATAATTGCTCAATTGTTTGTATCATAAAACTTTAAAAGGAGTAACGCATCCAAAATGTTAAGCCAATTGTCGCATTTTTTAAATATGCACAATTTCACATTGATTAACTATTTGTATTTCTAAATATCAAAGAAGCTAACTTCGGCAATGTCGAAGTTTTTATACCCTTGCAGTCCTTGGCAATCATTTTTTTAGTTTTTGAAATTTCTTTCCTTGCAACTCAATTCATCAATACACAAACAAAACATTCAAATTATTTCTCTTTTTACTACAAATTTTTCTTCCATCATTCCGTAAGCAAAGCACAACACGCATACACATACATACAGTTCGTGTAGCGCTACGTCTGTGTGTGTGTATGCATGTGCTCTGTTTGATTTGCTGATGACGTAGAACCGATTTGTATTGACTGTAACTTGTGTTCTATTTATCCGATCACATTCAAATTTTGGGATCTGAGATTTTATATCAAATTCTATTATATTGGTAAATTTCATGGGGATACTCCAAATTTTGCAAAAATTTTTGCTCTAGAGCTATATGATATAGTGGTCCGATCCTTACGATTTTCATACTTTATCATCTCCCGGCTAAAAGTAGCCCAAATATGAAATTTCATTCCGATAGCTCTTAAGATGCCAGCGTGAAGTTGATTTGCACAGACGGACGGACGGACGGACGGACGGACGGACGGACAGACGGACATGGCTATATCGACTCAGCTTCTCATGCTGATCAAGAATATATATACTTTATGGGGTCGGAAACGTCTCCTTCTGTGCGTTACAAACATCTGACCAATTTTATAATACCCTCTGCAAGGGTATAAAAAGCGATTAACTAGTTTGGCATTTCAATAAATAATTATTGTGCGATGGGTTGAAAGTAAGTGGCGAAAAGGGAAATTTGGCAAATCTAGATCTGCTCAGTTATCCGTTGTTTAAGCTGGTTTTGATTGATATCAAACCTTTTATTTTCCCGCCTCTAGGTTAGTTTTCCTTCCTTTTTGAAGAAGAATAAAGTCTTCTTTAAAGATCGTCCTCAGAGGATGTGATATTTTTATTTTACAGAATCGTATGCCCATTTAAACACTGTCACTAAGAAGTCGATAGTAAAGGATTTTCAATTTGTTAAATTACTTTAAAATCCACACCTTAAGTAGCTCAATTGATTTACGGATTGCGCTGTATATCACATGGTATATCGTAGTTGGCATTTACATGCCAGTGCCACCTATCATATAACCTCAAATAACACTTTGCATATTTGTTGACCTCGTAATGCGCCCTTTGCTTCCCCTTCCCCTCACCCGCACTCCTCTATGCGCTGGCCATATTGGTCATTCTGGGCACTCAATTCAATATGTTTGTTTGTGTGTTCTGACTCTCTCAACTTGTGGATTTCTGTGTGGATGTTGAAACACATCAATTTCCTAGAAAGTCTATATACATACATATATATAGTTTTTTTTATATATTATTTTTATTCCATGTTGATTGCCTAACTGATATGTGGCTCATTGGCCTACTCTGACTCTCATTCACTATCGTTCTCGCTCTCTGTCTCTGTCTATATATCTATCATTCTCTTTCGCTTTCTCTCCGTCATGTCGTCGACCATGTCGATTTTTTATTGATTAAAAATGTGCAAACATTTTCGCAGCAATTTCATTTTTAAAACCACTTTTCGTTTCAAATGCACATACTGTTTGTATGTAGTTCCCCCCCTATATGAGTGAAGGGTGGTGTTGTGGGGAGGGGCGGTGGGGGTATGTTGAGGTCCTGGGCTTTTAAGTTTGTTTTTTGCATGGACATCACGTATTCAATCAATTGCAACGACGTCGACGACGACGACGCTTATTTCGGTTGGCCCATTTTGCCAATTGACCAAAAATGTCTGCATCGTTGCCATAGCTCCATAGACGTAGCCGTAGCCGTAGCCGTAGCCGTAGCTGGTGCTGTGGCCATAGTCGTAGCTATTTCTCAAAAAAGCTCTGTGCAAAATTAAGATACGAGAACACAAAACTGCAGCTGATTGCAGATTGGTTTAGACAGCAGGGAAATCTCCGTCTCTTTCTCTCTCTGCCTTTGTCTCTGTCCCCACTCACCGTCTCTCTCTCTCTCTCTCCGTTTTGCATTGGCTCGTTTCTTGATCCTGGTTTTTGGTCTAGCCTGGTCACGGGTGTTGACATTTATGTCCAATGCAGATTTTTCCAGCCAACAGCAACAACAACAACAACGGGGGAACAACAGGAACAATAAAATTGCGCCACTGTGTGTTGAAGACCTCAACATCAGCCGGCAGCATCAGGACAACATAGTGAGGTCCACTCTGATGCTTGTCCTGTGTCCTCTGTCCAAAAATTGTAAACGTTTCATGTTGTTACAAAACTTGTTATAATTTTGATAACCCCCCTCCTGGCACCAGGAGAATTTTTGCTTTGAGGGTAGCTAACAACAAATAGCGGGTATAATAGATATTCTGCACACATTGTTATGCTTTAAGGTGTCAAACAACTTGGAATTCCGGTTGTCCCAAAAAGCGAAGGATATGCAAATCGAATCTATAATTCGTCTTTGGCTTGACTGCGTTAAGTGAAAGCTTTGCCAATTATGTACTAGGTATATGGTTAGTCTAACCTTTTAACGTTTCTTTTGAGTATCGTAAGCATTTTGTTTTTCCCGTCTTCTTTTTTGGAAGCAGGAGTAAAAAACAAAATCGTAGCATACTGTGGGGCGCCTTTGAGCTGAGCACAAAATTTATTGAGAAAAGTTGCTGAGCTGATGCATGGGCCAAAAGCAGGAGCAGCCTGCCTGCCTGCCAGGCGAAGCTTGGGCGTGGCCAGTGAAGGCTTCTGACAGTTGGCATACTTTATCATCAGAGAGAAGCGAACGACGACGACGACGTAGAAGAACGCTGAGGGATGACCAAAAAAAAAAAAAAAAAAAAAAAAGAGAAAGGGGAAAAAAGCAACGAGGATGCAGGATCAAACCACAAAATCCAAACTGATGCACACAAATAAAAAAGCGAATGAGGAAGCAGTGGTAGTAGCAAAAAAGCCGATGGAGCGGGAGGGGGAGCTGGCAAACAACGCGGTGGCTGCACACAGTCCCCACACATGTGTGCATTACTGAGCCAGAGCCATCAGTAGGACGACACAGAGACACTGAGAGAGGGAGAGGATGGCTAAGAGTGAAGAGTGAAGATGGTGGAGCAGCGGTGTAGGTGCCGGCATGGCGGATGGGTAGGAGATGGTGGGGAATGTAGGAATTTAAACGGAACTTGCCGCTTGGCTTTGTTGTTCCTGATGTTGTTGATGTTGTTGCTATTGTGTGTGGCATTGTTATTTTTGTTGCTGTTGCTGTTGCTGCTGCCTGGCCTGTGTTTAAAAAGTTTTATGCTCGTCACGAGAGAAATTTATTGCACTCCGGTGTTCAAAGCTTTTATCCTTTTTTATACCCAGGAACAATCAAAATAGGATATCAAGGGTGTAATGAGCCACAGTTATACCAATTTCGCAGATAAATCTCCATCATCCATAATTTATATACATATATATTTAAGCTAAGTACAATTAACAATGAGATGAAATACACACACACACACACACACATACCGTTAAATGTAGAGAATAATTCCATATATCAATATGAGAAATTTTAGACTCAAAGGCAGACAATAATTTTTTTCTCAGTTTATTAGAGTATTTAACTTAACAAATTCATTCTCTAATTGCCAACTGTTTGGATAATAACAACATAACTGAGAGTTAGCTTCGTTGCTCAAACCTTAAGTTCTTCTTTCCAAATAAATCAAAATAGGGTCAAGAGATTTAATGATTGTACATTTGTAATTTCACATGGCAAACATCAACACTTAATCCAAAGTTATCTGCATATGTAGCTCACATTTACGGTATCTTTTAGTCTATCATTTATTTACTTTTATTTTGGCAATTTCTACTTGTTATCATTTCTTTCATTCATTTTTGGTGTATTTTCTTCTTCATTTTATTTTATTTCTTTTTTGTTTTGTTTTGTTTTGTTACTGCCCTTCTAGCAGGCCCCCATTTCGCCCGACCGTTTACTTTTCGGACTCAGTGTGTCTGAAAAACGGATGTGATTTATTTGGTAATGCTAATGATGTTTTTGCTGGAGCCATCGCCTCCTATCCTGTCCTCTGTCCCTTCCATCAGTTTATTTGAGCAATTTTTATCGCATGTGTAGCAAAATGGAGAGAAAAAAAAGTAAAAGGAAAAACCTGCCGAAAGTTTTTCGACAACGGAAAATGCTTACTTTTGCGTTTTCAATGTGTCAGTGTGTGTGTGTTTGTGTGTGGGAAATATAAAAAACGAGTCGAAAGGAAACTGTAAACATTTTGCCATTTATCTTGCGTAGCCAATAAATCGCTTTTGTGTTCTCTCTGCCAAGGTACTCGTAGTTAATTTTTTAAATGAGCAAAAAAAGCAGAGTTTTATTCTTTTTTTTATACGCCATATCCTACACTTCATATATATGCGACCGATGAGTATATGGAAAGATACAATATCTTGTCATTGAGATATATTTATATATATGTATGTATGTACCTATATCTGTCCCTCTGAATGAGTGGGGGATGAGCTGAATTCCCGTCAGCTTTTACGGCCAGGGGCTTTAGGCTTTAATTGTACAGCTTAAGTTTTTGGTTTATTACACCGACTTAACAGACATTGAGCTTTATTAATTGTTTTCAGAGCTGAGTTTATTTTTTGCTCCCCAACTCTCACTCCCTCACTCTCTCTCTCAAACTCTTAATTCCCGCTCCTGTATCATTTTTCCTTGTTCCTTTTTTTGGTTGGGTTTTGTCCTCGAAACGGGCGATGGATACTTGCAATGACCCACAAAAAGGTTATATGAACAAGGTCAAGGAAAGGAAGCAATCTTGTTGTGTCTTCTGTAGTAGTAGAAGCTGAAGCTTGTTAAAGCAACTGATGACAAGAGATCAAAAAAGTTGTTACACAAAAAGAGCATAGAATGATTGAGGATACTCAATGATGATGACATGGGATTAGCGTTGTGAAAGCAGAAAACTAACAGGACGAACCCATCAACTAAGAGAGAAAGAGGAAAGTCTTTAACTGTTCAATTAAGCATTCAGCATTAAATCACTTATTTCAACTAAAGGTTTAGAGCCCTGTTGGAGATTAAATTGTCTAGGATTTCGCTCTGTAAAGTATGCAATCATTTTTTCATCAGGATGTGTAAAAGCTGGGTGTGACTAGAAGTTTTTGAATTTGAACAATAGTTTTTGCTAATTACCGCATTTTTCTCTAGTTTTCTTTCTCCCTCTCTCTCTCTTTCTCTGTATTATTTTTCAGCCATGTGTGCCAATTGTTGTATGATTGTCCAAAAACTAAACCCTTCAACAAGTGACTTGCTTTTTACTCATCAACTTAACTAAGCTCAACTGCCCCAATGGGAGTTGTTTACCCCCTATTGCTAGTTCTTGTCATATATACTAGTAGTAGTGTGTGTGTGTGTGTGTGCGTAGATATGACGGCTAAGCCAACTTTGACACCCCACGAAGAAAAGCCACAGTTTTCAAGCTACATTTGCCTCGTACAAAACCACATACAAGGGACCTCCCCAAACTTCCTCTTTGGCTCCTTCATCGCCTGCCCCATTTTGGCCCAGAAGGAGCTACATACACCAACAAGCATGGAGCATGACATTGAAGAAAATGCTGCTGGCAGCATGTGGAAAGATGTGGAGAAGTAGTAGTAGGTGGTTGGTTGGTTGCCTGTTTGGTTGGTTCCTTGCTTGATTGGGTGGTTGTATGGCGGGGTTGCGGAGCTTGCCATCTTGTGGCATGGACAATTAAAACCGTAACCAAAGTTGTAATAATACAAAATGTTTACACTTGAATGGTTTGCTTTGTGCATTGTCATTGAGAAAACGAGAGAAGTTTGCTGCTCACACTCATCGACTTCAGCTCCACCATCCGCCCTTTCCCGCTCTGCCGCCCACCATTCTCGCACGCACACACACACACACACACGCGCACACACTCTTGTTGAGGCAAAATAATTAATAATTTATTTGTTTTGTCATTCAACATTGTAAATAATGCAAGGTCTGTCGTTTGAGCGAGTCAGAGAGAAAGAGAGAGAACGAGAACGACAACGACGGCATGAGCTGAGAGTGAGAGAGACAAAGAGCGAGGATTTTCAATAATCTCCTTTTGTTAATATTGAAATTAATTTGTTTACTGTTATGGTACTTAATTAAACAAAATGCTGCTGAGAGAAACTTCCGCTTTACCTACCCAACTAACTAACCAACCATTCAACCATCCTTTTCATTCCTTTCACCATGACCCCCTCCCCGCCACACCGCCTCCGCCCCTGCTTGCCACAATTGAAACCACAAGGCCATAAATAACAGTGGGAAGTCTGTTATGCTCAGGATCGAATTGAGAGAATTTTGCAAACCTTTGGAGACGTCTCGTCTCCTTCATTCCTCTGCTTTTTAACAGACATACTACGTATGTCCTTATATATTTATGTATAAATATCCTGTTCAATTATGCAATAAATTTATCACATCTGTGGTTGTCTCTTTTGATTTGACATTACATTGGATATATATATTATCAATACGTAGATAAATACATACATTCCTCCATAATAATTTCAACTCAATAGGTGCCTATTAATTAATTCTCACATTTAAATGATCATCAAATATCTGTGTGTTAAATTTTGAAAACCATAAAATTTGTTTGTTTCCATCCATAACAAATTAAGTGAGAAACATAAAATTTTGTCGCTCTACCCACACACACACACACATGCACACACACACAGACACGTGGGGAACTTCTTTGGAACGCAATTTCCCCAAAAAGATGTCCAAAACTTATTTATCTATTCATCTGCCTCACGGGAACAGAAAAATTAGAACAACAACTTAGTGTTAGGTGATTTTTTTCTCTCTCTAGTTTCCCCATCTCTTCGTTGACTAACTAGTATGTTGGAGTGAGTGTGTATGTGTGTGTGTGTGTGGCGGGGGTAAGCTACAAGCCGCCACCATTGCCTGTCATCATTTATTTTGTCAGTC
The DNA here is from genome assembly GCA_018150345.1 of Drosophila equinoxialis. NCBI lineage: Eukaryota > Metazoa > Arthropoda > Insecta > Diptera > Drosophilidae > Drosophila > Drosophila equinoxialis. The sequence goes on along the minus strand of JAECWI010000868.1, from coordinate 1,517,005 downwards.
TAAAAACAATTTGAAAACTTATGGCTACAAACAAGACGACACTTTTTTTCTGTAAAGATACAAATAAGATTTGGGCGGATCTAAGATATGGGAAGGTAACAGAAACAGAGGGAGAGCAAGAGCTCCCCCAAAAAAGGGAAACGACGAACGAATGCTCTCTGAAGGAAGAGCAACAAACCATAAGAAGAAAAGAAAAAGAAAGAAATACATTTTTTCCCATCTTGTATTTAATCAGATAAAACGATACCTCAACCTTTTTTTTTTTTTTTTTGGCGTGGTGTTTCTTTTCCAAAAAGAAGATCAAAAAGAATTTGGTAATAAACCATTTTAGTTAATAGGATCAACGTGGAATGTTAGTTAGGCTAGGAGTAAATTATGCATAAAGTTCGAGATTTTGAGGAATTTTGTTTTTAAACATTTTATTCCTTGTCTTTTGATGATCTTCTTTTGGGGTTTGCTTCTAGTGATCTTATTTGATCTGTAAAGAGAATTATGGTCATATATATTAATGGTTTTGATCAGTCTTCTTTGAATATTGATTATTCATAGAAAGTTTTAGGTCGGATTATTTGCCATGTTGTATATCCTATACATATGTGTAGCTTATGATAGAGATAGTTCGGTTTGAGTTCAGATAGATTCTAAAGTTTGTGAAGCGAATTGTTGGGACAAATTTTAAATGAAATGAGCAAATTCTATATACGAACAGGTCATATAACATATAATCTAGTTTTTACTGTGATTCATTTGCAAACTCAGTTGCTCTTTTATGCCAATAAATCACATAATTGATTAAAAAAGAAAATTGTTTTCTTTGGAAAAAGGGATTATTCAATTATGAAAAGATTTTTCTCTCTGGCCAGATCCTTTTGATGTTTCTCTATTATTCTCTTGTACTGAGGGGCAAGCTGTATGTCTTTTTGTTGTCGGCTCGGCTAACAAAGTCATCATTGATGATGGCCTTTTTGTAAGTTAGGGTATTTGTAAAGACACGATAGAAAAAAGAATGGAAAAGGTAACGAAAGCCCAAGTAACGCCTTCTCTTCATTTATTTTATTTTTTTTCATTTTTTGTTCTTTCCTGCTGTCTCTTAATGATGTGTTGCCCGGCTGCTGCAAAGATTTGTATTTCGTTTCTTATTGCGTTGTTGTTGTTCTTGTTTTTGTTTTCTTCTTTAGTCATCATTGTTGGGCACCTACACACACACACACACACACACACAAAACACACACGCATGCACACAGAGACAAGTCATTAAGTGTTAATTTAATGGCCAAGAGATCTTTGTCACAGATAAACAGAAATGCATGCATTTTTATATAGAGTTTGGACCGATGTCTTTGCCTGCGTTCAGTTTTGTTTCAGTGTCGTCTCAGTGGATATCAGCAACGAGGCATCTCATCTCTTTTCATTTTATTGGTGTGTGTGTGTGTGTGCCTTTACAAGTTTTTGTGGAAAACATTTTTCTCTGCTGCGCAGCAGGTGATATATGTGTGTGCCTCGTTCAGTATGTCTACAGCAACAGCAACAGCAATAACAACAACCCGCTAACAGGCATCAGCAGCAGCAGCAGCAACAAGAATCCATGCGAAGCGAGAACTCTTCGACTTGGTCATATGATATTTGTGTTGTCGGTTTGTTAACGCTGACAGACAATTAAGTGTTTGCTTTATGTTTATTGGAATGGACTCGGCGCAAATTGATTGATGACAGCCCCCAGAGAGGTAGACAGAGAGAGACACACAGAGAGAGTGAGTAGGTGAGTGGGGAGACAGAGCTTTAGTTTGAGTAAATGAATGGTGGGTGAAGGTAAGGTAGAGGGTTATCTTTTGGGGGGAACATACACACACACACACACCTGGTAATCAAAAATATTTCGGCTACTTTAAGCAATAAAAGTTACAAGTAGCACAAGGCCTAGAAAATGCCATACGATGACAACAACGACAACGACAACAATAACCGACGACACCGTGCAACGTAACGTAACGTAACGGAAACTTTTTTAATTAAAATTCGAAAAATTAATTAAATATTTTTCGTTGTGACGTCGTCAACGATGATGCTGTTGCTGGTTGCTGTTGCTGATGCTGCTGCTGATGATGATGATGACGACTTTGAGATTAAATTTCCTTCCACCTACCAAAAAATGCAAACAACGTGAAGGGCAATAGCAATAGAGGGTAAAGGAAAGTAAAGGAGAGATACTCCAAGACGCTGAGAGAGAGGGCGAGACAGGGAGCGAAAGATAGAAAGCGAAAGAGAGTGTTGAAAAGTTTTTCTTACCCGAAAAAATGAAATAACAAAAATAAAAAACAAGGCAACAATATCAAGTGCAAAATGAGAAAATTCACTTGCTTTGCCTGTCTCCCTCCCCCCTCCCTTACTTCCCACGCCAAGCGACCTCTTTCACGCTTTCCTCCCCGCTTGGTGCTCCGACTCTGTAACTTTGGTAGAAAAACTACAAATAGCAAACAAAATGATGATGAAAACTGAAAACGAAGAAGAGCCAAAGCCAAAATCTTGGAGTTTGTAGCTTGTAACGGGGTCTCGACTTTAGACAGAAACAAAAGAAAGTTGTGCAAAAAGCTAAAAAAAATTAAATAAATAAAAGAAAAGTGAAGGGAAATGGAGTTTTCTGCAATTGCAGAAATGGCAAGAAAGTAAGATGAGCTACACAAAAAAGAAGGCAAATTTTATGATTCTTCTTCTTCTTCTGTTTCTTTTGCAGTCTGTCTGGGCTGATAAGCCAAAAAGATGACACACAACATGACTGAGACAAAGTGCTAGTTGTAGAAGCAATAGCAGAAATAAAAGCTTTCTCCTTCTCATCCTCTTACCCATCATTATCCGAAAAGGCCATACAATTGAAGTAACAAACAAGTTAAATTTTGTATTTCTGTTTGTAGGCTATGCAAATTTCTCATTGGTCATACATATATGTGTATATATTTATCAGAATGATAATGTCTAACTTGGGATCAAGTAACTGGACTTTATATATTTCATCTAATACGCAATAAGCTAAGAGAAACAGAGATAAAATTGCAGATTTTATTTACGATTCAAGTTAGCTCCATTTGACTGGTTTTTTTTTTGTTTGTAGGGGACAGAGAGAATAAGAAATTTCTTAGAGATCTTGAAGAGAAAACTTTTCCCATCAGTTTTAGAAGCCGCGACAACCTTAAGTCTCTGTGGTTAAGCAACAACAAATGTAAACCAATTTTTAACGCTCACTTTTGTTATTACAATGCTGGCAAAGTTTTGACTCCTTTTGCATTAAACCTCTTTTTTTTGTTTTGCGAGCGAAACTCAACTTAAATGCCAGGATGTCAATTGAATGCTTTAGGAATTACAACTTAATTTTGCTACATAGAAAAGAGATGGTCGAAATTGGCTTCGAAATTTGGAAAACAGTTGTGAAGCTAACTTCGTTGGACTATCTTTAAGTTTATGAGAGAAAGTAAAATAAGGTTTAGATTTGATTCCTTCTTTGAACGACATTTCATATTCTCTAAGTAGACCTAACTGCAATTACCTATATATATATACATATATATCTTGAGTATTGTTTCCTTAACATATATATATGATATTTTTTGTCAAAAGAATTTCTCTTTTGTTTGCCTTTCGTTAGGCACTCCGTAAAGATAACTATAAAGCTTTTTGGCAAACTTCCTATAGACATACAAACATATATAGACGTACATATATATATATATATTTATATATGTATATGGCTCGTATAGTTGTATATATGTATCTATCCCTATTCATTTAATCCAATTGCAGCCGGAATAACTTTTTATAACTATGGCCCCGACAAGCCAATTATGCTAGAGTAAATAGCAATCTGTGTTCCCTCACTCTCTCTCTCTCACTCTCAATTTCTCTGTCTCTGTTACTCTCTCGTCGTTCACCCAAAGTCGAAATGTTAAAAACTTAAACAACGCTGACATATTTCCCCAGATGCCTTCAAACTTTTATGCCAACTTCTTTTGAGCCAACAAAAAAGGCTGGGAATGGGGTGTGGTGGGGTGGGGTAGTGTGGAGAGGAGGTAGGTGTGGTTTTTGGATTGGAGAGGGAGAAACTATACAAAAATGTTATGTCAACGCAGGACTCTCCTGCAGTCGCCCATTTCAGTCAGCAGCACTTCCCCCCGAAAAAGAAGGCATTTTCATTTCGTGTTTAATGAAAAATGTCAAATAAAAGTGCCCAGAACAGAAAAACGTCAGCAAAATTGCAAAAAGGCTTTGTGCGATAGTTTTTTTCCACCAGGTACAAACCGAGAACTCAGCCTGACTGGCAGTGGAGTGAAGGGAGCTCAGAAAAAGCAATAGGAAAAGGCGGGCGAATGGTTGGATGGTGGACTAGAGGGAGGTATGAAGGTCGGCAGGAGTGCATGCCAATAAAAATGGCAAACAAAGCGAAGAGCTAAAATGCTCAGGCACTTGGCACACTAATTACTATTTATTTCAAACGAAAATTGCTAACGAGCAAAAGATATTACCATAGCTATAATAATCAACAGCAAAAGGGGTAACGAACATATCCATTCCATCCACCTCTCCAGTGCACCTTCTTCATTTCATAAAACCCTATGCTCTTAGAACAAATTATTATTTTTTATGATTATTTAAATTATGCGCCAGGCAAGAAACAGCAAGCAGCAGCACATGAAACAGGAATAAAGTAGAGTAGTGAGAGAGAGAGAGAGAGAGAGAGGAGAATGGAATGCAATTTACAAAAGGCCGGCACTTTGCAGCTCTTTAAGTTTTCAGTTTGAGCTTCTACTAAAGTTTTTCAAGTTGTAGTCCTACCTTTTGGTCCGTCCGTTCCAAGTCTAATAGTTTTCATCAGCCTGATAGGTGCTACGGTGGTGGTGGTTCAGTCACAGTGGTTAGATTCCAAAGTTATCGTCACCTCATTTGAAGTGATCATCTGTGTTTAATCAGTGATTAGATTAGATCAAAGAGAAAATATGTTGCAGAAACTGTAATACAGATGCTTTTGCTCAAATGTTAAAGGTCATATGGAGGATCACTTGTGCTTTTCGATTAGTGTTGACATACAAATATAGCCTATGCATTCCACTGTACTCCTTCCTGATGGCACTTCAGGAAAGTGGGCCTGCAGCACTTTTAGTGCAATTGGCTGCCAGCCTGTTTAATGATCATTAAATATGAAGACGACACACGAAGGCAGGCGCATGGCAAAGTTAGTTAGGTAGGTAGGTAGGTAGGTAGCACATGGACATGAAAACCAACTGCAGTTTTGATTCAAACCGCTCTTGACCAGGCCTTAATAAATGAGCACACAGTCTCAGCGACTTGAAGTCATAGTCAGAATCAGAGTCGAGTCCCCGACGACTGTCTCCGACTCCGACTCCGATTCAGACTCAGCAGACTTGTTTTTATGAGCAAAATTCCTGTTGAAGCCTCGCGGGCAAGTAGCTTGGTCAAGTGCTTCGACTCACTCTAATTAGTCAATTTTTTTACTCAATTAAATCTGTCTGGTGTGAGGGGCGGACGGTTGGTGGCGGGCTTAGGACGGGGTGAGGTACAAAAAAATGTTGAAAAGGAAGCAAAAGAGCAGAAGCAAAAGCGGAGAGGGAGAGAGAGAGAGAGAGAGAAAGAGGCACTCGAGTAAGCAAATGATGTGCAGTAATTAGTGGGGCCATATATATAATTCCCTCTTCGACTTTTAGCTGCAGGGGCAGCCTTGGCTTGGTTGGGCGCCAATTTTCGTTTTTATGCCCCAGCCACAAGGATGACAGGTGCAGTGACAACCACACATACACAACCACACACTCACACTCACACACCTGCATGCATGCATACATGGTGGTTGTGGATGATGATGATGATGATGGTGGTGCACACATGTGCAGCTTATATGAAATCTTCCATGTCATACACATTGCTCTGCGGTACATTTATAATCAAGCAAGAAGCAAACCACAAAACTCTCCTCATCTCATCGCTTCTCCTCGCCTTGCTGTCTTCTCTGCGCAAATACGCATTACATTTCTGCATGATGAAGCATCTTCAAGTGAGCGATTCGATGATGACGACGATGACGATGACGATGGAGATGACGGTAGCCCAGTAGCCTCCAGCCTTTTAGCCACCTTGCCTCTTCCATTTTACTGGCAACCTATCTATCCATTCTCCTCTCATCTTCATCCTCATACTCTTTGGCTTTGGCTTGTATCTGGTAAATGAAAACATACATTGCGGTCGGTCCGGGTTCGGCATCGGGTCCTGGTTCAGGTTTTTGAGTTGAAGTTTGCATTTGGGTTTGCGTTTATGGTTGACTTAGACTATACGAAAAAGAAACACAACAAAATAAAAAAAAAAAACGATGAAAAAGAAAGAAAATTGCAAAAGTGCACAGTGGGATTAGAAAGTGTGTGTGTGTGAGAGAGAGAGAGGGAAAGAAAGACAGAACTAATTACAACTTGGCATAGAAATTATGTTTACTTACACACACACAAACACTCACACATATAATATTCGTAAGAGGTGCAAAGAGTTATTAGAATGTGAAAGCTTGATTGGTTTTTGCTGCGGGTCAATGGCTATTGGTGAAAGGAATCAACCATTAGAGGAGAATGGCCTTAGACAAATGAGCAAAAACATGTTATTATAATTGTTTATTGCATATCTCCAACTAATCTCTAATAGTTTTTTTATTTTTTCAACATTTTGCAATTCATCCTTTTGCTTGCTTGGCTTGAAATGAATTTCCCATGAAGCACTTTAAATGGATTCCCTCATCATTTAATGGATTGCTCCACTGTGTGTTCTGACACCAAAAACATCCTCATCAATGTCGTTGTCGGCCCAGACTAGATCTCTCATACCCGTTTGTCCTCCCCCCCACCCAACTCATTCGTCATCCTTTCTCTGTCTTTCTCTCTTTACGTTTTTCTCATCTACAAATCGTGCAATGATGAAAACCATGGACAAAGTCTTTGACTTGTATTCAGTGTTTTTTTTTTTTGCCCCTTTTCATTTCTCTCTTGTCGTGTGTTTTTTTTTGTGCTGTGCCGCGCGGCGCTTGCAAGGCTTTTATATGCCTCATTCAGTTGCATCTTGCTTGTTGCTTTTTTTTCTTTTATTATTTATTTAGTTTCTTTTAGTTTAGTTTTTTTTCTTGCTTCTTTTAGTTGCTCACCCATCGAGTGTTTGTGTGTTGTGTCTGTGTTTTTTGTGTAAAAGCGACTAATGTGTCTACGGAAGCCATTTCGTGCCTTCTAGACCTCGAACCAGTTGCAAGACCAATCTTTGGACAAAAACAAAAAAAAAAAAAAAAAAATAAGAAGAAAATTGTGTAGTTAATATGCCAAGTAATAACGAAGGAACGGACGAACGAACTAAGCAGGAACTTCACTTGTAGCTAGCCATAAATGTTGCATGCTCCTGGACATAGAGATGAACATTGTGGTAACAGATGAAAATTAACTAGATTTGTTTTTAGGTGTGCGATCGATTGGTTGTCATCGTGATCGTGTCACGATCACATCTTTGGATTGGCATTTTGTTTTTTTTTTTTTTTTTGTTTTTTGTAGACACTTGTACTTATGAATTGTCGTTGTCTTGAGTAAGAGCAACATGCTGTGCAACAAAAGGAATTTCAGAAAAGGAGAACCTGCTGGATCTGCCCCTCAAGCTAAATTGGCTTGAATTTTACGGCTGCTGCTGTTGCTGACAACAACAGCAACAACACGATGCGGTAGCAACAATCATGTTGATGATAATGACGTTGAGGACGATTGGCCATAGTCATCGGGAATACGGCATCGGCATCGGCGTTGGCATTGGCCTCGGTCTGTATTTAAGCGACATCATTCATCTGGCCGCCCATCAACGACAGGCAGAGACAGAGGCAAGCCAAGTTCGACTTGTTCATCGACCAACGACAACGACAATGACGATGCCGATGATGATGATAATGATGATGATGACGACAGCAATAATAATAACAAACAACAGCAACATCAACGGCAGACTTGGGCTGACTGGGGTAGGAGGAGGAGGAGGAGCAGGAGGAGTAGTACTAAGAGCCAGGCAGACGGAGTACAAAGTACAAGTCCGCATAATTATAATCAACGTCATTTAACGTTGCCGGCCGTCACTCAGCGCCAGCTATAGCAGCAGCAGCAACAACAACTTGTAAAGCTTATTGTTGTGTATCTTTGGGATACAATTTTTTTCTTTTTGGCTTGATAACAGTGCAAGGCATAATAACTTTGTCGTTAGGTCTGCCTACCAAAGAAAAAAAACCAAGGCACGAGAAAAAAACCAATGAAGAGGGCAAAAAAAAAGAGGCAAAAGGAAGGAAATGGAACATAAAAGTTGCCTATAAATATAAACATATATAGAAAAAAAAGTCAAGAAAAAGAGGGTAAAATTTATATGTCCGTTTCATAAGATACATTTTTGGTTACACACACACACACACACACATAGAAAGCAATACGAAATCAGACTTGGGAATATATGTGAAGAGGAAGAAAGAAAAAAAAACCAAGGAAGGTCAAGAAAGGGAAAGGCTTTCATGTATTTCTTTCTCTAAACGTTTTTAAAGAGTTATAGAAATTGTCATTAAACTTAGACTTCACTACGCTAAATGCCTAATTTCAATTAACTGACCAGCCCCTAAAAGTAGCTACTTTGAGTAGCAAACTCACACGCAATTAGTGTGTGCGTTCTTCTATCACTTTTGGTCGGAGCAAATCGAAGATAATTACAGCTTGTCATAATTTTAATGAAGAAGGTCGTGCACAAAAAGTGAACCCAAGGGACACACACACACACAAAGGCAGACAGATACAGAGGCAGAGAGAGAGAGAGTGAGTCAATGGCGGGGGCAGTGAAAGACAGTTGACTAGTTCGGCTTTTGACCCGAATGGAGACGGCGGCCAAGAAGAGCCAAGGATTTATCGTATTAAATGGCCATTGGCCTTTTAGACTCATATTATACAAGGAGACGACCACAAGAGCGCGAAATGACGTCTCTCCTTCAGCTGTCTGCGCATATTTGGTGTGCGGTTACATTTGATTACATGCCAAAGCGCCCGATGCTCGACGCCTCCAATTGCTAGCTGCCCCCACCACTCGCCTTTCCCTCCGTTTGCATTCTATTCCCAACTTTACCTACCTCCCTTTTTGTGGTGTTCCATATTTAAATCTTTAATGTGACGTCGTCGGGTAAATGTCAAATGCGCGGCAATTTGTTATAAATAGCGCACTTCCGGCGTTCATACTCAGAGATATACACAATATATATACATAAGTAATATGTACATACTTCTTGTATATATATATATATATGAAAATTGTATTTACGCCAATTTTAAGCGCCAAGTTGCGTGTTGAAATTTGACAAAGGTCAACAGAACGAACGCAGAACAGGAAAATTGAAAAAATGAAAGAAAGAAAAGCCAACAACAGTTGTTATACAAAATGTATTAACAATTAAAGAGACTGCTGTAAGAGGGTAAGGGAAAATGTAAAAGTTTAAAAGGTGAAAAGACAATTAAATGCTTTTTGCTAAGCCGACGCGGGGATATAAAGAAACATGCATTCAACTTGATGACTTGAAAATTGGATTGCAATTTATTGATTTTTGTTAAATATTTTCCTTAACCTCTGTAGCTCCGTCTCCCTATTTTTTCAGTAATCTAAGCCAATTTGTCCTTTTTTTTCTCTCTCTGAATTACACAACTTACACCAAAAATGCTTTTACCTTATTTTCTTCTCACAATTTTTCCCGTTCCCTGCACTCTGTCGTCTCTTCTTGTTCTCTGAAACATATTCTGTGAAAACTGCGTGACCAGGCTAATTAACGCTTCACAGTGGCTCAGAATGAGAGAGGGAGAGATAGAGCAGGGGGATAGAGGAAAAACATGTCGACAAAATTGAACTTTAAGTAAAACTCAAGACGTCAACTAAAGAGATAGACATGAGTGTATGTCCATGTTCATGTCTATGAGTGTGTGTGTGTGTGTATCTTATAGATACCGGTTCATAATTTATGTAATTATATGCGTTTAAACATTGCAAGCACGAATGAATGAATGACTGAATGAGCGAATGAATAACTGAATGATGATGATGATGGAAAGCAAGCAAATAGCAGCAACAGCAGCAAGTTCTTTGAACCATTATAGGACCGACAACAAATTATAGCAATTATATATAATTTTTTTTTCTTTCGCTCTCTCACTCTACTGTATTTTTATTTTCTTTTTTTTCTAGATTTTCCAGGTTGTTGCATCCGCTTGAGCACACTGAAGCTTAACTAATGAGGAAACAGGAAGCGGACTGGCCCAGCAACAGCAGCAACAACAAGAGCAACAAATAACGAAAGTAAAAGCATCTCTAAATAAATAATCGTCAACTGTGATAGTGCTAGCTCCAAAGAGAAACAAGAAGAAAGAGATAGAGAGGCAAATAAGAAGTAGCTAAACGAAGTTGCGTAATTACGTAATAAATGTCAACGTAATCACAACTATTTGCCAATAACAAGAAGAGACAGAGGTGAAGAAAGAAGAAGCATACACACAAACAAACAAACAAACAAACAAAATGGCGCACAAAATGAGACAAAGGACACGAGCAGCAACAGCAATGGCAACAACAACAAAAGCAACATATATAACACCAGCACCAGCAGCAACATGCACGCCAGCAACATCTCGCCATACTACAGTAACAACAAAACCAACAACAACAACATCATCAAATGGCACGCATTCAAGTTCAAGGCGGTCATCGTTAATCACATGTTTTATATCCTGCCACACGTTTAGCTTGTTGTTGCTGTTGATGATGTTCTCTTTTGTGCTTTTGCGAGTGTTGCACAAGCAGCTCGCAGCAATAGCAACAGCAGCAGCAGCAGCAGCGCATCAGCAACATCCACACAGGCAACACCCATTTGGGATCACTCTATCGATTTGAATGAGGATTTTCGCATACTATGGCAAATCATTAATCAGGATATAACATTTGAAATACAAGCACGTACATTAGGTTATGTCGGCTTTGGATTCTCGCCCGATGGCAATCTGGCTGGTTCCGATATGGCCATCGGTTGGGTGGACAAGGGTCAAACCTATTTTCAGGTGAGTGAAAAATTACAATAACAACAACTCGTAGCAATCCAAAATAAGAAACGATTTTTCATCGGTCACCGTGCGGCGGCTTTTCTGTTGGGGTAAATGTGATGGTGATGTGGTATCCGAGTGTTTGCTGGGGTTAACATTTTCATTTTCCAATGCGTGCGGCCGGAAATTAAGGCCAGGCCATCAACAACAACAGTAGCAGTAAAAAAAATTAAAATTTTCTGTCGTCCTAATATTAAGCAATTTATTTTCCAGTCTTGCCAAAGTAAACATTTCTCTTATACATATATAACACAAGCAAAAAACGCAAAACAAGAGAAACATTTTGCCACTCAACTTGTAATTAATTTGTCCAGGGTAAAGAGCAAGAAATAAACAGCAACAAAAAAACACCAAAAAAAGGTGCGCGAAATATTGTATGTGTAGTTGAGAGGCAAGGTGAATAATAACAGCCACAGGAAATATACAAACAAACCAAACAAGAAAACAGTTGACAACTACCTACAAAATTTCCGAAACTACCAGCAACTATTTCAGTTTTTGTTTTTTCTTTATTTAGTTGACCCTATTTTAAAAAATTAATCAAACAGAGCCTTAATTGAATATATACTTATTAACAGACTGGTCAAAAAGCTAAATAAAGCTAAAGTTTTGAAAGGTAAACCACATGTAATGCAAATATTTGAATCCGTTGGTTCTTAAAAAAGATTTTTAACAATTTTCATACAATGTTATATAATATATAAATATATGTATATATGTATCAAATGGAAGATATTATAGTAATGAATAGCTATGAATTAGCACTTTCAATTTGAATTAAAAGTTTTACCATAGCCCAAAATAAATAAGATGGAACAACAAAGTGCCTTTGTATTGGTTCTTTTTTTATTTTCAAGCTAAGTGCAAATTAAAAATGAAAGTTCCATGAAAAACTTGTAAGATTAATTCCCTTAACAGTCTTTGCCATTTGTGTTTATATTATTTTAATGTCGACAATGCCAAAAGGTCATTAGAAAGAGACGTAAATATTGATTTTTTGTTTCAGGTGCTTTCAATTATTAGATGACCCAGGGTAAAAGTCAATTTTTTATGTTTATTAAACAATATTTCGCCTTGACTTTTAGGAAAACAAAAGAAAATGCTCAACCACAAAAAAAGGTCTTCTCTACTGTACTTAGATACATCATGGAGCTATGTTGAGCTAATCTTTGGTCCCTAAACGATGTCATTTGTAGCCATGCTTCCCATGACTTGTCTGCTCCCTATCTATGCTATCTATATGTGTGTGTGTGCTTGCGTGTGTGTGTTTGTGTGTCTCTTCAGGAAGAGTAATAGGAGTCGTCATTGCAAAGTGTCTAATGAAATGCGAGTATTGCGTGTTGTGGTTTTCGTAGCTCTTCTTGCTTTCGTTTCGTTTGGTTTGGTTTATTTTGCTTTTTTTCGCTCACTCTCTTGTTGTCTGTGTGTGTGTGTGTCTTCCTGTCAGGATATGCGTGGGTGGTAAGGCCAATTGTGTGGCTGACACAAACAGAGAAAGCTTTTTTTCCGCTCCCGCTGCTATTGCTGTTGCTGTTATGTGATTTAATGATTTTCGAGGCAGGCAAACGAATGTCACCCACACACCGTAACACACCGACACACACATACACAAGTGTTATTGTTGTTGAATGTTAAATACCAGATACATTAATATGTCTGTCTGAAAGGTCCTTCTCACACTCACTCACTCACTCACTTACTTACTGTACTTACTTGTCCCCTGTCCCCGTTTTTCGTTTGTCTGTCTGCATGTCTGTTTGTGTGACGGTGTTAATTTCACATCTTGACGTGTCGTTGGTAATTGCGAGTCGCTTGAAATTGTACATACATATGACATATACACACACACACAGACAAATATATGTATATGGTATAATGGCCTTGTCACCTTTTGGTTAGCCCACCTTCAACCTCAACCACCAGGGAACTCCCAACAGCCCCACCAAACTTCATTCCAGGTCTCCTTCCCATTTTTGTGTTTGGTGCTGATTTGTCAAAGGTTAATTAGAATTGAAATAGATATGACAATTTAATGTATTAATTAAGTGTTGACGAACAAGAATTATCATTTACATATCTTACACTATATTTGTATGTATGTATGTTCCTATCTATGTACAAAGTTGTTATAGTCGTTGGAAGTTATTGAAAACCAAAGTGAATACGCAAATCAATTGTTTACTTTTGCCTTTGGCTTTTGTGTCAAAACATTTCTCAATTGTTTTAACTCATAGTCAATTTTCATTTTTCGGATAGTCTTTGATGCAGGCAATTAAATAGAGAGAAGATATTTCCTCAATATACAATATTTATGGCTACAAATGTCTACATATAGAACTAATTGGCTAATTTTTGAAATGCTATTAAAAATTGTAAACACACACAAGCACACACACACACAGAAATGATGAAGAGAGTGTGTGGGGGTACAAAAATATGGTCTGGCATATTTTGTTGTTTTCAGGGTAGAAGGTTGGGAAGTATTTATGGAATTTTCATTTAAAATTCACAACACACACACACACACACATTTGCAAAAATATTTGAGTAATTGTTCAATTGACTTTAACAAACAGAAAGAGACAAAGTCTTTTAGATGGCAACGAAAGCAAAAACAAACAAAATAAAAAACGAAGCCCTGTCAAAAGTTTTTTTTATTTTCTCGCTCTCTCTCTTTCTCTCCCTATGTTTATTTATTTACTTTATGTTGTTGTTTTGCTATTTTATCTAAAGTGTCAGCCCAAGGGCAAATGTATAAGCATGAAGCTTAAGTATCCCCAAAAAAAAAAAAAAAGATATTCAAGAAGAAAACTAAGCAAAAGTAGTCGAAAATGAAGAGGGACATTGACATAGTTCTCATTGGATTCATATGTAGCTTTGGCTGTGTGTGTGTGGGAATTTAGCCTTCTTCTCTTTATGGACTTTGTCCATCTCAATTACCAATGAAAATTTATGAAATTGACAGTATTCATTTTTGGAAAAGTCTGAAAAGTCAAGAGAATTGACTTGACATCTAATAATTGGTTGAATGAAACAAATGCATCTCTGATTATGTCAATGCAGATGCATATCTAATGAAAGTGAATAAATATGACAAAAGTATCTTAAAGCGCATTTAAATTAGTCTTTAAGATAGTTAGATTGCATTGTGTTTTATGTATATCTAACAGGTAATTTACTTGTCATTGTGTAAATGATGTGGCACAACAATTTTCTCATCAAATATACATAAGTAGATTATGCCACGGCATTTGACTATTTAACAAATGATTTCCTTTTCACTTTTTTTATGTCGTCATGAGCCAAAGCCAAATGGCAAATAATAATAACTATTACATCAAAACCCCCCTCCCCCACCAGTCCAGTCCGCCTTGTGCAAATCCCTTGTCGTAGATTCGTGACTATATAGCCAGTTGTCCAACTTTATCACTTATGTCACTTCCTAAACATTATATGCTCACCAATTCCAATTCATAATACAATTGCTTCAATTTGCTTTAGCTGCTTCCTTGACTTCTTCCCCGCCCCCTATTCGGCTTGTGTGTGTGTGTGTGTGCCCTAAATGCTAAGCATAATAAAAGCGAGCCTAAGGCTTACTTCTTCTCTGACTGGTCACAAGAATAAATAGCATCAAATTGAATAACAAAATATTAGAAAAATTTAACTATTATTTATTTGCTCTCTCTTTCTCCCTATCCACCTTGTAAGTGGGCAAAGTGAAGAGGAGGAAATTGCCAGAGGGCTGGGAGTGAGTGAAGTTGAGTGGGGAGTAAGTTGGTCGATAGGGATAGGAATGCGGGAATGGTATGGAAAAACTCATCTATATAATTTGCCGGCATGTATTTATGATTTATGAAGTGTGTGTGTGTGTGTGTGCGTAGGAGTTACCTCAAGCTATTGCTCCCCTCTCTTTCCCCCTCTATGCGTGTCTACAACAACAAGAACAACTACAAATAGTGCCACAAGAAAAGGAACAATAGAATAAACGAAAAAAAAAATAATAAAAATAAAAGAAGAATACTCACAGCACGCGAATCGTTTTCATTGTGGGACAGTTATAGATACTTTTCCCTGTGTGAAACACGCACTAGCCAAGCAATGGAAAGAACGAGAGGACCCAACAACAAATTGGATAATGTCTATAAAAACTAATTGAATTCTAAGCGTTGAGCACGCCAACAGCTGTGAGAAAGTAATGAAAGTAACAAATGAACAACAACAGAAGAAAGAAAAAAAAAAACCAAACCAAACTGAAATGTAAAAAAAAAACGTAAAAGAGAAAACTTGTTTCAAGCGATGACATGCAAGCTGTGCGGATAGATGATGAACTGAACTAAACGCAACTGAACTGAACACTCACTGTGTGTGTGTGGGCAGTTCAATGTAAAAATATACCCTCCGAAAAACCCGAAACAAAAAAAAAAAAATGATGAGAAGAAAAACAATTTCACACAAATGTACTCAAAATATATATGTACATATATGTATGCTGATAGTCAGCGTCCAGAGAGATGTTCGCATGTCATGGAAAGAACAAAAAGCTCATTACTCATATGCCAATCAACTTGAAACACTGAACTGAACCAAAACCGAACTGAACCAAACTGTGAACTGCGGCTCGGAGGGATACAGAGAAAGAGAAGAACCCAAAACACAGAATGCTGAATTGTCCGAGCACTGAACATTGAACAGCACAAACCAAAACAAGCCGCAGTTCGTACAAGTTTCTTGTCGATGCCATAATTAATCATTCGCTTATAATTAACAGCACAGTACGTCCAAATAGAACAACGTGCTAATGCTTAATGTGTATCTGCTAGATATACTCCACTATCCATCAGACGAGAGAAAGACGGAACAAAAACACACACACACACGCACTCACACATACACACCGCATGACAAGGGGCCACAAAACGCAAGTTCAAAAGGTTGCCAAATGTTCACTTCACATTCCATTTATTTTGTTTTTTGTTTTTTTTTTTTTTTGCTTGTTCTTCTTTTGTTTCTGTGGAGGTCTTTTGCTTTTTTTTGCCCCATAAGTTTCGTTTTACTTTTAACAAGGGGCACCAAGTGTGGGGCAAGGGGAAGGTCAAAAAAGTATATGTAATGAGTTTGTAATAAGTTTGACTTTGCCACATTGCCAAAGTGTAAAATATTTTCAATTGATGAATTACCATTATGAATTCATTAAAATTACAAATGAATTTCTATCAAATACTTTTGAATACTTACATAGGTAAATTCTGTCAATAATTTAGCAATTTATGAAGTGATTTTAAAATACTATTTTGGGATTGTTGAGGTCCTGATCTTCATATTAAGATTTTTCATTTTGGCAACATAATTTTCCATACCATTTTTCTTTGAAATGTAAGAAAAATTTACTGAAATTAAGACAATCTCTTTGAAAGCAAATTATTTAGGTTAAAGTCTGTCATTAAGCATTTGAGCAAATAAATATTCAATATTTGCTTTACAATGCATTGTACAATTAATATAATAATCAAGGAACTAAAGATTAAATAGAAATTATTGAATAGTTTAAACTTTTGAGAGAACCAAGAACTTCAGTTTCAACAATTATTGGTTAACATTGAAAAGTTCTGTCTTTAGTTGCTAAAAATTTGAATTGAATTTGAAAAAGGACAATTTTGAAACAATTTTTAACTGAGTATGAGGAATTGACATTCTTTTTTCTAGTTTCATATCGAATCTTATAAGTTATTGCTAAAACGAATTGAAAATGTTTGCATGTGGCTGAATATCCATTGGCTAGTTATGATATAGTTGGGTATTTTTAATGGATTGGCCAAGGCTTTTGAAAACTCATTGTCAATCTTGTAGATTATGATGAGTTTTTACATTTGTTTTTGTCGAAGCTTTACGTAATTATTTGAAAATGAGTCAAACGGCTGTTTGGCTGATTGGGTTAGCTCCAACCCATTCGTTGTTAAATATTGTTTAGTTGAATGATGTATGTATGTATGTATGTTGTACAACGCGGGCAGAGAGGAGCAACAGAGGAGAAGAAAACGAAAAAAACAAACGACCCATCGATGGTCATTAGCAAAAGATGACGACCATCTACGCGATGTTGCGTACTCGTAATTCTTCTATAATGGATCTGTTATCTCTCTAACGCTTAATGGGTTAGGTTTTTTTGTTTTTTTTTTGGATAGAGCCAAAAGCTAAAGTTGTAGCTGTTATTATTATTGTTGTTGTTGTTAGTGGGGTGCGGCCATATAGCTTAAGGGGGGGCGGCAAGAGAGAGAGAGAGATGAGTAGAGTTAAGTTGAAGATGACTGACAGACAAGACAAGAGTTTGGTTCGCTTGGCATACTTAAAACTTGGAAATTAAATAATTAGTCGTTGGCTAAGTTTATTTTTTTTTGTCCCTTCCCCGTAACCGATTCCCTTCCCGACTTCTCTCTCTCACTCTTTTTGTGTGTTCGAGTAGAGAAGTTCGCTAGTGTAATGACCTTTTAAGTACTTTTAAAGATACTAATCGGTTGTGGTTGTTGTTGCTTTGTTGTTTTCTGGTCCTAAACAGCTAATGGCTTGTTGTGGCGAGTGCAACAAACAAAGTCCGCCACTTTTGGTGCGGAGCAAGGGAGGGGTGTGGGAGCTGGCCCTAATTAACGTCAGTAGTAGCTTTTGGCTTTAGGGCTCCTTCTTCTTCTTCTGCTGCTGTTGCTGCTGCCTTAGCCTTGCAGCGTTATAAACATTTTCTCTTCACCAAAAAACTTTTTGTCAGATGCGTATTAATTAAAATTTTGATAAGCGCCTAAGCGTGCTCCTCTCCAACACCCTCTCCCTGCCGCCCCTCCACTTGCTTTTGCCTTTTACCCATGGCTTTTCTTGTAATAAAAGTTGAAAATAAATTACATGAAATTTGTTTCTCTTTTCGAGGTGTGGCGCTTAAGCCAAAAGCAGCAATAACAAAGTCGTCGTCGTCGTCGTCGTCATCGTCGGCTAAAGGCTTATCACAAAAGTATCTAAGAAAAATAATGGCCGACTAATAGGCTAAAAAATCTACAAAATTCTCCTCCATTTCTGCTCCTCTCTTCCCAGTCCCTCATCCCCACTTGTTTTCGACTATTATGTCAAGAAGGCGGCGCTTGATTTTGGTATATTTAGTGGGTGAAAGTGGTGACCAGAGAACTGTGCCTGTGAATTCATCTTCTTTTCAACATCTAAACTGACCAAAACACTAAATATCGATGATGAAAGAGAGAAATCTCTTTAGTTTGAGTAGTTTCTTTTTGGGAAAGTGTTAAATAGACGAAAGAAATATTTAAACAGATGATGATAAATTTACTAATGATATGACTATGCAAATTTTCATTTACAAAAAGTTGTCTTCAATTAATCACATTAAAACTCAAGCCATTTGGTACTAGAGACAAGCAGAGAGAGAAAGGGAAAGAAAACACCTAGAGATATGGAGGATATTCATTTCCCGTAATCACATTTTGCGGCAAATTATTGAAATATTCTCATTTTCTGTTTTTTTGTTTTTATTTTTAATTACTTCTAAACCATTTAAGCATCATGAATTCCTAAAATATTTCTCGCCCTCTCTCATCATAATGAACTTCATAAAAATGCCATCTTATTTACCCCAATCATTCTCTATATATATGCACATATTTCAAAGGCTTTTTTTTTTTTTGGTGTAAGAAAATGTTTTGTAGTTTGCCTCGCCTTGAATGTCAACTGCTTAAGCAACTTAATGCCCGCTTACTGCTGCTCCCCCTTCTGAGGCAACACTACTCTAGAGTTGGACCTCAAATTGCACTTGTCTTGGCTTTAGTTTTTTTCGGTCTTTAGCTGCAGTTTTACTGGATCTCAACCCACGGCACTTTAACACCTACCTAAAGAGAGATTCAGCAAGGGGTGACGAGGGGAGAGGAAAAAAATAAAATATAAAACACTAAGAACAACCAACTGACGACGACTGGGCGACGTTGATGATGACTCCCCAGGCTCCGCACCACCGCACCGCTCCTCACGTCTGCGGGACAATCATTTTTCATGCTAAGCTCCAACGTCAACCATTTGGTTTATGGCCTTAATCCTTTTCTACATAAATGAAACGGCACCCGGAACCCAACCCAAGGCAAGGCAACCCAACCCAAACCAAAAGCAAAACCAAACCAAACCGAAATGCCAGGCATTTCATCATTAGTCAGCGGCCGCTTAATGCCCAAGCCCAAGCTACTGCGTACCATATAGGCCAGCTGTAGAGAGAGAGAGTGGATAGAGACAGAGAGTGCGCGGACGGCGGAGAGTTTCATATTGACGCGTGCAACAGCAGCAGCAGCAGTAGCAACAGCCTACGCAATTTATATGTATTTATATCCCAGGCCTTAATCAAGAGACCGAACGCGTTGACTAAGTACCCAGGAAATGCCAAGGTTGTTGCACTCCACTACACTACACACATCGTCTCCTCATTCTCCTCCTCATTCGGCACTCCACTTTATGCCACTCCAATGTACTGTGTATACTCCATACTCCACACTCTCTGTAGGGTCCAGCGTCCAGTGGCTTTTAATTAACACGCAGTCTAGGCAGGCAGGCGACTAGCTGGCCGGGGGGGTGGCGAGAATCTCTCTCTTTCTCTCTCACTCCCTCTCCCTGCCCTTTGCCTAGCTTTATTCATCCTTCTGCTTTACTTCTATCGTTCATGTGCTCATCATCGTCATCATCATCATCATCATCTATTGCTCTATACTGCTGCTATTTTCAAATCAATTCCATGCAGTTTTCCCTTCGAATATGATGTCATGCTGTGTTTCACTTCACAGCGGGCGTCTGTTTAGCGCTTAATTAATGATGAATATAAAAATTGCCGCCATCTACATACACACTAACGACCAAGCACACACACACACACACACAGCTAAAGAAATAAAGACAGAGACATATCTCTATATATACATAGAGGAAAAATTGCATATCTTCGAGCCATTCAAATGAAATCTTTACATAAATATGCATTCAAGCACAAATATCAGATATAATTTTTACTTTATTTTGAATTGTGGCAGCAACTGTAGTAGTTGCTGCAAGTTGTGGCAAGTTGGTTTGAATAGACAAGATATAGATGGGTGGACTATGACAAAATTTATCATACGATTATCAGATTTTACTTGGACTATATAATCTTCATCATGTTGTGTTAGCTTTTAACAAATTTAGATTTAATCATCAGAAATTACAGAAACAACATACACACACAGATACACACACACACATACAGACACCATTCACTACAGAAATTCCTTGACTTTGTTTTGTTGGCTGTTCTCTTTTTTGTTGTTGTTCTCGTCGTTGTATCTTCTTTTCATACAACCATTTCCATCTTGCTTATCTCTGCTTAAATCCCATTCACAAAAAAAACAAAAGCCAAGCCAAGAGAAGAGAAGAAAAAAAGCTATAGAATTCCTTTTCATATCGCATCTCTTACAAGAGCATCTTTGTCTTCGTCTTTTGCATAGATATCACTTGTTTCTCCCTCTCTCTCTCTCTCTCAGTCGCTCTGGCTTGTCGTATAATCAAAATGTGATTAGCATGGCACCCAAACAGCAACAACACTGAAGAATGCCTCAGTGCATGGCCTGGGAAGATATGCGATGAACAAAAAAAAAAACAAACTACAGAAACAGCAACAAAAAAAAATCTTCGCAAAAGGCAACGTTAACATACAAACACACTTAACGTGTAAACATGGCTAAAAAGAGCGTTGACCATATTGGGCGCAGTCTTCCTTGTGTTGTTGTTGTACGCAGCAGCAGCAGCAGCAGACTCTCGACAACAGGTACTACAAACGACAGCAACACAACATCAGCAACATCGACGACAACAACGGTACACGCTAATATGACTAGCGTAATTCTTTGAGGTCGAATTCTGTGGCTTAAACCAAAAAAAAAAAAAAACAACAACCTAAAAGAGAGGAGAAAGACTGAGAAAGGTAGAGAATGGAAAAGAAGATGCTGCTGTTGCAGTCAACCGGTTTAGGCCGGTATATCTGGTACTGGTTCTTCTTCTTCTTCATCGTCGTCTCCTCTGCTCGAACATTATCAACATAATCAACAGGCAGGCAAGCCAACAGGCAAAAGCAAAGCAAACCAAAAGCGTTTCCCCCTCCCACTTATACCCGCGCGCGACATATGCTCCTTTAGCATCTTCTAAGCCTTTTCAACGCTCATAAATTGTTCAGGCTAGCACACACACACACACACACACATGCATACAAAAATATTTTGCAAACGCAATGCGCGAAAGGCAATGAAAATTGTGTGCATCATGTGGCATGCGAAAGAAAATTATTATGGGGTTGAGAGTGTATACGATGCGATCCAATGGGTTGGTTTTCAGATGGGATGCGAATGGGATGGGATGGGATGGGTTAGCATGGCATGGGTTTTGACTTGACTTTGGCTTTGGTGGCGACAATGTTTCTAAACTACCCGATACCCCTCTATCTTAGCACTCCTCCACCCTCTAACCCACTGCCACTCTCTCTTCCTTTCAAATCAAACGAAATGTCGTCAAAAAACTACAGTGAAAAGTGTTAAAACTTTTCATAGTTGTTTTTATTACACAAGAAATAAACTCTAAATATATCCAAGAGCTTTCCACTTACTTATTCGTTCTATTTTATAATGATTTCATTTGATAAGCAAAAGCCCATAATGCCCTGCTATAGCTTTTCATATGAGCTACAGGGTATGGGAAAAAAATCTTTCGCATATGGCCGAACGAACGGTACTTTTTGCAATTATCGTTGTCTTGGCCGTCGTTGTTGACGTCGTCGAAGATGCGGCATGAAGCTGGCTAAAGCAAATATGCGCACTTGGCATTGTCCGCTTTGCCGAGAGAAGACAACGCACTAATAGCCCCAGTCGACAGTCCTCCAGTCCACCGCCGTCGCCGCAGTCCCCAAAAGTTTAGCTTGGGTCTCAAGCTATGGTTATGGGTTTTGGGGTTTGGGGCTGGGACTGGGGTTGGGGTATATGGGTATGGGCATCGGCATCGGCATCGTCTGGCGGCTGTATTGCGGTTTTGAGGTTTGCGTTATGTGTAATAGATTATCAAAATGCTTAGGACCCAAAAGACACAACACGAAGACCAAACACACACACACACACGCTCGCACACACACAACGAGCAAAACAGACAACTAACCCAGCAACGGTTTATGTCACATGAATGTAATGAAATTAAATTTCTCTCTATATATATACATATATATATTCCTCTACAAGTTATTAAACTTTGGCTTGTTGAGAGCCTTGTCGTCGTCATCGTCGTCGTCGTCGTCTTCCTCCTATAATAATTTTAAAAGTCAAAGTCAAGTTTTGGGCCCAAGACGAAGACCATGTCTAAGACGAAGCCTTTAAGAGGTGAAAGAGATGAAGATTCTGTCTCTCTAATCTACGCAAGATTCTGCAATCAAGTGTGCATATTTACTTCCTGTAATTGAGCATTTATGGCTTTTATGGCCTAACGGATTTGTTGGCAAGTCAGTCCCTGTGTCTGTGTTCTCCTCTTCCCCCATTTTAGCCATAATTGTTTTGGCTTAGGCTTTAAGTTACACAAAATGCATCATTCCAGCCAGAGAAAGAGAGAGAGAGAGAGGGACTTTTGGCCAAGTCATGCGCTTAAATCTATTGATTATTAAGTTTATGCATAAATTGTAAATTGATTTAGCAGTTAATTGATTTGCTAGCAACTAAGAGCCTCAAGTTGTCGAAAAGAAAGAAGAAAAGAAACATTTCATATTCTCAAAAGACAGGACCGAATCGGTTATCCGCATTTCGAAATGGTCTCAACAACTTGCAAGTTGCCGCCTGCTGCATGGATTTTGTCTTTGCATGCATAGTTGATAATGGGCATTAAATTGAATATCTTTGAATATCGAACGAATATTTCAATGTGTCAAATCCAAGTGGGCAAAAGCCATTGAAGATGATGGGGAATATGTTTTAGTAAATATATGAAAGGATTTAATTATGGCTAAGAGCATCTAACATTTGTTAGTCAGGTGGCAGACACACACACATACAGAAGGAAAGCCATGATTAATTCTCCACCCCACTCACTCATGATGATCTAACCATTTGGAAACATTTTGCCATTGATTCTATTATGGGCCATTGCATAGATTGATTTATATTGCTATGCCCTTTCTATTATCTCCTACAATCTGAATTATTCTTATTTTATTCCACAAAAAAGCAAAGTTTTGCTACGAAAGCCGCAAAAGGAGTCAGTTGGTGGTGTTCTATTCTCAATTCTTAGCTCATCCTTACACTTGGCTTTGACTTATAGATTCCCAAAAAAAAAAAAAGAAAAACCCCCCAAAGAAAAAGAAATCATTTGAACTTGCTAATACATTTGTCCATTTGTTTTGGGCACAAAAATCTGGAAACTCAAAAAATAAAATAAAATAAAATGCGAGCAACAAAAACAAAAAAAAAAAAAAACGAAAAGTAAAATCGAAAACTTTTTCTTGTGTATTGTAGAAAAAGTTTTTCTGCTCGCAGGCACTTAAAGTCAAACAAAGCTTGACCACACTGCTGGAGCAGCTTAGGACAATGGCTCTCAAAGGCGCACTTTACGGCGGTCCAAATGTCCTGCCTGCCTGCACACAAATCAAACTTTTTTTTGGTGTCCGACTTTTCTTTTTTTTGTTTTCGTTGTTGTTGTATCTAATACTTGATGTTCTTTTATTAAAAAACCGTAACTAATGATGCCTAAATTCGCAATAAAAATAAGCACAATATGGTCCATTAGAGGGGTTTCTCTCTTGTTGTGCTATTAGAGCACATCCTACCCGCCGCAATTTGAAACAATTTTAATAATAAAGAAACCAAACGGGGGCCAAATCAAATTTTTCCAGCCATTATGGAAGAACATTCTATACCCTGGCGGTCGTTAAGAAAGTATTTCGACTATCCTAAATAAAACAGATAAACATTCAAATCTTTTATTTACTAAAACGAAGTATTTTGATTTAACAACGTATTTCTTCTTGGTCATTCAGAATATCCAAACAAATTATGACTATATCGTTTGACAATTGCAAAAGGCAAATGTTGCCTGTTGGTCTGATAGATTTATGTTTACATTCGATTAACTTAAAGATCGGCACATAAAAATTTCGTTATACCAAGATTTCAAGTTTATTTTAAATTTGTTTTTCTTTGCATATGTCTTAACATATTTAAACTTTGTGTTCTGGGTAATTATGTTTGCCCTGCTCTTTGCAAAGTTTGTGGCAAATTGTGTATACCTTTTAACTACCCTATTAAAGCAACAACAACAAACAAAAAAGAAGAAGAAGAAAAAAAAGGAAAAACCGAAGCCAAAAAGGCAAACATCGCGTGCTATATGGAGAAGATGTAGTCAAAGTGTAGAAGAAGCAGCTTATTGTGACAAATTTTAAGTAATTTCATTTTTATTTTTTTGATTGCCCCTCCCTGTCGATTTTTTGGTTCCCATCGCTCGCCCTCTCCGCTCCCTTTTGCTACTAACTTTTTATATTGTTCTCGATGGAATCAGCATCGAAAAAGGAAAATGCGAGAGAGAAAAAAATGGGAACGCTCTGCTTTCCTTTTAAGCGTAAAAAGTTGCTTCCGTCTCATTAAAGGCAACAGAAAAGTTCTGCTTCTGTTTCTGATTCTGGTTGTTCCTTTCTGTTTGCTGTTTTTTTCCCCCCTCTCTCTCTCTTTTCGCTCCTTATTTCTTTCTACTCTGACGAATTCCCAAAGTATTTATTTACACCTAGGCTGAAGGATAAAAGTTCCTTTTCCACCTGCCCGACCCACCCACAGCCGTTTGACAGCTCGCCATCAGCCTGCTATGTCTCTTGCCACACTCTCGTCTTGTTGTTGTTTTGCATGCCACATGGCTGCTCTAGGCGCGTCAAAGCCAAACGGAAAATACACCAATCAGTGTAAAAAGCAAATGAAAAGAAACCAAACGAAAGAAATGCCAAAAAAAAGAGGAATAGAAAGGCGAAAAATAATCAGAGAAGTAAAATCTGTGGGCGCCATATGCCCAGACACATAGACACACCTACACACACACACACACACACACACATATACACACACAGCCTTACACACAGGCGCATACACATAAACAATGAAATGGCTGCTAAAATATATCTCTCTTTTATACCCTGGACTCAAAAAAAAACCAAAACAAAAAAAAAAAGAAAAAAACGATGGAAATAAAAGGGTATAAAAAGTTTAAGGACAAGTCTCTATATAGGATAAATGATGAAATTACTTTTTTAGACCATGCATTTCATAAAACCTTTCTCTTTCTCTCTCTCTTTCTCTCTCTGTAAGGCACTTAACAGTTTCAGTTTTGTATATGTGGGAGTTCTTTATTTTTTTTTCTATCTTAATTTTTAAGTGTAAAACTTGAGAAATTTATTTGATTATATTTTTATTTTTTGTTAAAAGGCTCTTGAAACTTATTGAAGCAATTTTTTGAAAACAATAACTGAATAATCAATGAATTAAATGATCTATTAGATTAAAGTAGATCTAATGAGGTTAAGATAAATATTTAAACTAATATTTGTTGGCATAGTGCTATCTTAATTGTTACTTAGGTTGTTTTTTGCTTTTCTTCGACAATCCTTATAAATCCTTGCCTCTTGAGAAGGATTAGAAGGATATCGCAGGGTCGTTCCGGCTTGGGTTACCACTTCCTTTTACCATTTTTTAGCCCAGAAAATATTATTGTTTTTCCAGTGTTTCCTTTTTTTTTTTTTTGGAGAGCAGTGGCACCCAATACACTCCCCGCTCCATTTTACCACTCTCAGTTGAGCTTCCCTTTGGTTTTGGCTCCTTGAAAACCTATTGAAGCTATAAATCCTTTGTGTTTTCAATTTTTATTTTATTGCTCTCCACAGAGCTCGCGCGTGTGTGTGTGTATTTTTGGGTGTGTGCGTGCACAAGGTGAACTCAACATTTCAGATTCAGAAATAAGAGGAGAGCAGGTTAGGGGGGCGCTTTTTCGACCATTTTGAAGGCGTGACTCAGTCGAAAAGCAGAAGGGCAAAGGCAACATCGAATGCACAAAAGTAAAATTTAAAAAGATACAAACAAACACAAAACACTTGAGTGGCGCATTTTGGATTTGCCATACCCCCCATACACCCCTCTCCATTAAGCCCCACCAAAAATATAAAAACACCCTCTCCTTTGGTTTGGCGGATGACGGGGGAAAAGCTGAGCTGAGCTGAGCAATGTGTGCGCTACACTTCCGCGTTCAAGGCAATTGAGTTAATCTAGCAATGAGTTTGGTTTTGTTTGGGCAGGTAAAGTAATTGGGGGTAGAAGAACTGTGTGTGAAATTGGGAATTGTTGATGCAGGAAAAGCAGGAGGAGGACAACGATGAATATAGCTTCACATGGAGCTGGCGTTTTGACTGTGTCGGGGTGGCATTTTTATTGGGCAGGTCTCTAGAGTGTTTTTGGCCGGAGATAGGCAGCTGGGTCTCTAAATAATTGCTGATAAATAAAGAACCAACAAAAAAAAAAAAAAAAAAACGAAAAGAAAATAACAAATACAAGTTAATCCAAAGTGTGAGAATAATAAACGAAATGAATTGCGTCCGAGAGATTTGATAAAATTTCATACTCAATGATTGAACATTTGATGACAGTTTCTCTCCCCTCTATATGGTGCTAAAGCTTACTCGTTACTTTTGTTATTAACACGCTTGACTAGAAGTTTACTCGCTCTTTCTTTAGTATATTATTATGTATATTCAGTCCTAAATGTTACTCACTAAACGAACAATATAATATATAGCAATATATGTACATCAATAACATTTCAACCACTCGCTGCAGTTCCTATACTCGCTAATTTGAGGCTACTTAGAGGTTAGGATCCCTTTTACTTTTTCTACTTCCCTGTATTTGTAAGTGCTTAGTCCCTGTGAATATGATATTACTAGTGGTAGCTACTCAAGCATTAAGGAGTTTATCTATTTACCTACCTATCTTAAATCGTAACTCGTTGTATTATGTATGTATGTGTGTATGTACTCGCTGTTTTGCGGTAAGCTTTGTGTGTATTATCGCTTGAGCTCGTTGAAGAGTTGAGCTTTACTCGCTAATCATTTTTGTTTTTCTTTCTCTGACAGCTTTAAGTAGGGTATTTGAGCATTTTTTACCGTGCCATTTCTCGGAAATTTCAGTGCTCAGCTCAGCCTTTTTTCTCTGGCTTGGTCTATTCGATTGTCAGTGTTGTTGTTGCTTTTGCTGATTGCTGCTACTTTTCTGCTATTGCTTATCCGCCCCCGCCTATCTTTCTCCCAGATTGTGTGTGTGTGTGTACTTTGTTTCCCCTTCTAATGGGCGGGGTGGGAGGCGGTGGTGTTCTTTTTTACAGTTGTTGCTTTTGCCATTTAAACGTAAAAATAAATGACTTCTTAGCTGTTTTTCTTCATTGGTTTTTGTTGTTCTTCTCCCTTGTTTGTTGCTACTGGAAAGTTTATTTTAACCTCAGAGCCAAAAAGTGCACGGAACAATAATCGAATTTGAGTGAATTAAGATTGGGGAATTGCTGTTGAACAATAGAATGAGCTCTTCATGTGTGTGTGTGTGAGCGTGTGGGTGTGTGTGTTTGTGTGTGGAAAATTATCCCTAAAGCAAACACGAGAATGGGAAAAAGAATGAGAGAGAGAGAGAGACTCACTCATATGGGCGCGTGTGTGACTAAGGATTTTGTTTCCTCCTTTTTTTTTTTTTTTTTTTATTTGTTTACCGATAACACTTGGCACTAAAAGGGGACCGAATGCCTGGCTGCCAGCCTGCCGGCTTGAATGTCCTGTTCTGTTCTGCTCTGTTCTGCTTTGCTCTGAGCTCTGTGCTCTGTGTGTCCTGACAGTAATCAGAAACGCTCTACAAATAGCAACAAGCCATCTCATCCAGCCATCTCTTTCTTTCTGTTTGTGTTTGTATTTTCATCAAATAAAATTGACACACACAAGTGTTAGCCGCTTTTGGGTTGACAGCAGCAGGACCCCGACAACAACAACAAGAGCAGCAAAAAATAAAGAAATAAACGAAAACAGAAAACCAAAAGAAGAAGAAGACGACGTCGACGAAGAAGGATCTACATTAGGTTCGAAGGTTCGAAGAGGTTGAAGATTGCGGGGCAAGGTGAAGTTTTTGCTCATTCCCTAAACTGACTTTAAGCGCTTGGTTAATTTTGTGTGTTTGACTTGAGCTTTTGATTTGACAGTTTAGTTAAATTAAATTCAACGAGGGAAAATAGAAATAGAAAATTTAATGAGCATGATGAAAAAGAGAAAGGTATATAGACGACTCATCGATGACCTGTAATGATTGTACACAAACAGATTAACGGGCAAATGTGCTTAGAGTCTATATTTATTTTTTTGATTATTTCTGATCGATTTGCCATGTCAAACTTTGATATTTCAGACAGAAAATTGCAATTTCTCTTTCTACATCATGTGCTCTTGGGCTTAAATGTTAAAAGATGGGCCTGAGCAGCCCTTTTTCAGACCTATTTAAATCCAGGATATGGTAAAAGAATTACCTTTTACCTTTATCACAAAATTGTCTTATAAATACAACAACCCAATCTAATTCTAACCTAATCGCCCACTCAGACACTCCCACATAAACACACACAACAACAACAACAACCACGTTGTAAAGTTCAAAAGCGTTTTATAAGGAGGTTAGGTTAGGACGGAGGAAAAGGGACAAGAGAATCAAATAGAAAGAGGAACAAGAACAAGAATGGGGCAATGGCAAAAGGAATAAAGTGGAGAATGAAGAAGGGGATAAACCCTGCGTCAATTGAAGTTTTAACATACAAATGTAATTAAAACGTTTTTCGTAGACGCCGCCAGGCACAACACAAAGTAAAAGTGAAATTGTATGTGTGTGTGTGTGTGTGTTTATGTAAATGTGTGTGTGTGTGTATGTGAAGCAGGAACTGTCCAAAAGGGAGGAAGTATGTTTTCAACTCTCGTATAACAAACACAAAACAAGGCCGAGACTCTTGAAATTGTTGCCGGCGGATGCAATAAGTTGGTGATAAGGTGTTCATTCCCTAAGGGCAAATTGTTGGGGATGGTTAATGGGGGAAAGGGCGAATGGGGTGGTGGGGGGAAGGGTGTCAGGCAGGCAATGAAAAACCTTTTGCAAAAGTTGTCAAAAATCAGGCAAAGGACGCAAAACAACGAACGAGAAAATAAATGCAAAAAAAAAAATGGGAAACGTGTTCCGATTCCCGGGTCTCTCTCAGTCTCTGTAGCCAGAAAAACAATGCAAATGTCTCGTTGTTAACCTTTTTTCTTGTTTAGTTCCCCCTACCCCTTATGCTCTCTAAAAACGTTCGCCTTTTGGCTGCCACCGCCCAAATGTTTTGTGCCCCTCTCCTCTTATTCTTTATCACTTTCTCTTTCTCTCTCTCTTTCTCTCTCTCTTTCTCTATGGGGCAAACAATGATATTTACATTTTTTATCTTCACTTTACTTTCGCTTGAAATTGGAAACAGGCCGAAGGGCCTTCTATGTATTTGCTGTTTTTTTTTTCGCCGTGTGCTCCCTTTTTCCCTGCACGTTTGGGCATTTATACAAAGGAAAAACCAAACTGAAATGAAATGAAAAGGCTAGAGACGAACTCATATCAAAGCGATCATGGATTTATGGCCTTAATAATAGACTTAGAGGAAATTGGAGAAGGAGAAGTGCTGCCCGAGGGGCAAATTGGCGGATACTTGGTGTGAGTGTGTGGGCGGAGGTTTGTGTGTGTGTGTGTAGGCCAGTATCAAGGAAGCAGCAGGAAGGAAGGAGTTGGCCATCTAAAATTGGTAGGAAACAAAATGAAATTTGTGTCCAAAATTGAAGCCGCCCAAGAGTGGACAAGTAATTAGGCAAAGAATTTTCTTCCTCAACATGTATCTTTCCCTTTTTTCCGTTTCTGCTTTTTATGTTAGCCCGCAAAAGTATGCTATAAAAAACGTGAGCTTTATTTTGTTTTATTACGTATTGGGGTTTTTTCGCTTGGCATTCAAGCAGGCGGCAAAATGTCCCTAAAATAAACGAGCAGCAAGACTCGAGGCAAATTCTGGCACAAAAAGCATTGCGAGGGTCATTTAATGAGTAAGAAATCGAAAATGAAAACATAATTTTAAACCTCATTTGATTATAAAAAGTTTTCTTTTGGTTTTCATATACCGAAAACTAATGTACGAAAGTGTAAAAATTAA
Source organism: Drosophila equinoxialis (assembly GCA_018150345.1). NCBI lineage: Eukaryota > Metazoa > Arthropoda > Insecta > Diptera > Drosophilidae > Drosophila > Drosophila equinoxialis. Next base: position 1,486,538 of record JAECWI010000868.1, on the reverse strand, counting down.
GTTAAAGATTTCAATGCAAAAGGATGTAAATTTTTCAACTTAAATTTTCCTTAGTTTAAGTCTTCTACAAGTTTCTTTACCAATTCATTTCTTTTTTGACAATTTTGTTGCCTGCGCCAATAAAGGGTATGGCACATTATATAGTATAGTATAATTCGCATTGCCCTTGTGTGTGTCTTCCCATTGCCATTTTGCCATTTGCAAGCGACGACCCAAAAATGCCCTTAGGGTTGACAGTTTATCAAATTGCCGAACAAAGTCACCAAGCAACACAGGAAAAAAAAAAATAAACACACAGAAAAAGCAAAAGAAAAAAAGCGACAAAAAAGAAACACATACAAATAAAAGGGCAGCAGCTGCCACAAAAGCATGCTGCGGGATGGATCTTTGTGGAATGGATTTGGGTATGTGTCTGTGTGTGTGTGGCATTCACCAAATGCTCATTAAAATAATTTTTGCCAAAACACACATTTTGTTCCAAATCTATACAAAAATGTCGCCTGCAATTCCATCATCATCATCTGCATATGACATTGAGTGGTTAGCAGATAGAGTGATTATGAGTGTGGGAGGGGGGAGAGTGGTAGCGGGGTTGGTGCTTGGAGTAGGGAGAAGGTTTGGGATTTGGTTAGATGGAAAACTTCTTCAGATAACGCAGCAGCATCACGAAAGTGTCAAAAACGCTTAATAAACGTCAATGTCAGAAAGATTTCAAAGTCAATGGCAAACATTTTTGAACAAAACACTCTGAATCCAAGTTGAAATTTTTGGATGGATATATGTATAGGAAAGTATGACAGAGATGGAGATATACATATATATGAAAAGGAAAGGAAAACGCAAAATCAACGCAATTGAATTCGCATAGTATCCCCGATTTCCCTCCACCCTTCCGCCAAACCATCTCTTTTGGTCTTTCATTTCATTTCGACATTCATTCGCTTGACAAATGGAGTGTCATAAATGCAGCCCTTAAGGGCAGTCAGCCAGACGGTACGTCGGTCGGACAGTCTACACCTTCTTTTACCCGCTCCCCTTTATGCTAAACGACACGTATTCTCGACTCGAATTGGTGGTCCCTTTCCTTTTTTGCCCAAAGCATACACACACACACACACACACTCAGGCCTCAACAGCTTATGTGAGAGAGAGACACACAGCTAAAAATGCACAAGGGGATTTTAAATTTATTTGAATTTGCTTTTAGTTTGGGTCTTCCGACTCTTCCGACTGTCTGTCTTTGAGTTACATTCAACAGATTTCGATGGCAGCCGTTACATATCGCATTTAAAAAGTGGTTTCAATATACAAATAAGAAATGAAACAGTCTGAATGGATTATTTTCCACAAAAAGATCGACTAGTTAATACTCTCTAAGAATATAATATATCTTAAAGATTTTACATAGAAATATAGAAAGTATTTTTGGTATAAACTTCAACTTAATTAGAATTCTGAGTGATCAGTTTTATATATAAATATCTGGAAACTCAATTCTCTTTCGAGAGATTTGAAACGTTCAAGAAAAACTCTTTTTACGTTACCATTAAAAGCTAAGATTTTGCATATACTATATTTATATATAAATATATATGCAGCTGCTGGGCATATCAACCCCATATAGTAAAAAAGAAGAAAACGCAAGGGAAAACGGAAAAACTGACGTCTGTCAGCTTAACAATATGACAAATACAATTTTTCGTCTCTTTATAATTTCATTTTACTATAAAAACGCATTATTATATAATGCGTTATGCTTGTGCTGCCCCACCCTCTTTAAATATAGCAGAGACAACCAACCAACCCACTCATCCAGCCACCCAACCGAACATCGGCAGCAGCATCAGCATCAGCCCCATCATCATCATCAACGGCATGGGCGTGGCTCTTTTGCCGGCCAAGCCAACAGCGTTTGGGCGGCACACTCTGGACAATTGAAAGTGATATAAAAATAGTCTCTCTTGCATTTTTCTGTTTTGTGTTTTTTTTTTTGGTTTTGGTTTGTTCCATCATAATTCTTTCTGTTATTCGTTTCATTTTTTGTTTGTTCTTGTTCTGTGGTATTTGTCATCATGGGTTTAAGGGCGGTTGTTAGAATGAGATAGAGTTATGCATTCGCTTCAACGCCCTAGAGTTAATTTTGAGTGACGTGCAAAGTTTGTTAATTGAATTTGCCTTTTTGATATGTATGTCACATTGATGATGGTGCCGCAGCGGCATCAACGCAAAAGGGAGAAATTACAGTGGGGACTAGCTAAGTGGGTTGTGTACATGACATTAATTGAGCAAACTAGTTAAAAGGGTTGCTCCTTACTCTTCTTTCTTTATGGCTTGTCCCTGCCCTGCCCAGCTAAGCTTCTCAGCCTCAGTCCAGGCCAAAATTGTTTAATGCAAATGGGTAAAATCACAAGGGCTGTCCCTCAAGGGGAACTTCAATCTGACAGAGATTGCGGCAACAGTGACTCTCAAATGAGCAACACACAACCAGAGGGGTTAGATTTGTGATTTCAAGTGCCCAAAAACCCAGCCAGTTGACTTGACAAAATTATCAAAAAATGCAAAGCGAACGGAATTAACAACAATCAGAGATACGGAAATTAGAAAATGAATAAAAATGTATTTGGAGTGAGTTTATATCTTTTATGAAACATTCAAGCCAGCTACATATTGCTTAGCAAAGTAAATTATAAGGAAGTCGCTGGACAATTTCAAAAGGCTATTTAAATTTAGATTTAGGACAATGTTAAAGCTTTCAGACTGTGATTCACTCTATTTAGATTCCTAGAATTGTGATTCTAATTGTTATTTGTAAGCAAATAGCTTTGACTTCATGTAAGTGTTGTTACTTCTTGTCACACTTTCTATAAATGAAGGGTTTCCTTGTCTTTGGTTTAGTGCTTAGCAATTAACTGAATTTAAATGCAACTGCAGCCAGGTGATAATCCTTTCATTGTTATAGTTTTTAATTACAATTCCTTTATGCAGCAGTGTTAAATGTCTGGGCTTGTACATGCACTTGGTGTAGCTACTGTTCATTTCCATTAATCCGGATGTCATTTTATTTGCCGTTGTCTCATTGCTGTTTGCTGCCAATGCACTATTATAACCAAAAACTACTTTGATTTTGATTGTTTGCAGCTGCATGGACAACAGAAACAACAACAGCAACATTATTCATTCATTCAGATATTTTTAATCATTTTAATAGGCCACTTTTTATGTGAATAGCCCCATCATTGGCATCACAGAGGCAGTGGCAAGCACAAGAGGCCCCAGCTTAATGCATCAATGCACATTTTACAGTTACATATATATGTTGAGAGAGAGAGAGAGAAAGAGTGTGATACAGACATTTCAGACAAATGTGCCAGGCCTAATTTATAGATTTTTAATGCCATCCTCAATAATATAAAGAGTCTATCGCAATTGTCCTACACTTCAGTTATAATAAATAATATTGTATATACTCGTACATATATTATTACTATACCCATTCAACAATGATTCCAACTTATTTCAATTGCTGTCATTCGCATTGTAATATAAATTGGCAAACGAGTAGACAAAGTGATTGATATTTAATCTAAAATAAAAGCTTAAGTCCGGCGGGCAATTTCAATTTTAATAAAATGCTTTTAATGCTCACAATGAAGGAGGATCAAGAAGGGGCTGCTGCTGTTGCAGTTAAAGATGGCAATAACAGATAGCAAATATATATATATAGAGAAGATGAATATATGTACAGTGAAACCTCGATATAACGAATCTGAGGGGGATCGCAAAATTATTCGTTATATCTATTGATTCGCTATAGGTACTGAAATGTAAAACCTTAGTATAACAAGGGACTTAACAAAAAATTCGTTATATTGGGTTTTCGTTATAACGAAGTTCGTTATATCGAGGTTTCACTGTATATGTATATATATATGTAAGTATAGAGAAGATGAATGGAAAATTGGCCCACCCAAAACTCAGCAAAAGTTTACAATGGCTGAAAGAGCGGTAAGAGATTAGACGACTGAGAGAAGACCAAGAACTTGGCCAAGTTGCATTGCATTGCACAATTTGTTGCTGTTTGCTTTCATAAAATATTAACTAGCAATTTGCAGTGTCTGCATACAAAGCATACAAACACACGCACACACACACCGAGATATACATTATACATATATAGATAGATTGAAGATATCGGTCGGAGGGTCGGGTAAACATTTCAAAACTTTCAGATTGAGTTGATGAGTTGAAGTGGTAAACTGAAGTGCCTTGCATTGGACAAACAGACATACATACAGACAGACAGGCAGAAAGACAGACATACATATAGACAGACCAATAGACTAAGGTCAGAGAGAGAGATGATTTAATTTGCTAAAAACCAGGGACACCATTTTAAATTAAATTGAAATTGTTAATGAATTTTCTGCTACAAGAAACTTTTGTCGCACAAAAGTTTTCTTCTTGGATAAGTCTTCATCCAATCAAATGGAAAGCGTTAGAGAATGAAATCGAACAAAAAGACAAAACGAAAAAAAAAAAAAAAAAAAAAAAAGCATCTGAAACCATCGCACTTGGTTTTTGCCAACCCTGGACAAGCAATTGCAACTTGGCAAATATCGAATCATTTTGTCCGGCAGCAGTATCTTCTACTTCTGTTCGTTCGCCTAAATTGCCATTGCCGTCGTCCTCATCTGTGTCTCTTTCTCTCACTTGAAGGCACTTTAACTATATTAATTGATATACTTGCTTGCAGCGGTAATTTAAGCAAACTGAAGTTTCGCCTGCCAATGCCAATATCATCATCATCAAACGAAACACCAGGCAGACAGACATACCGACAGACAGACAAACTGACATAGACAAAGAGAAAGAGAAAGAGAGAACGGGACAGAAAGAGGAGGGCAGACGAGATTTTGGGCTTACCGTTTTTGGTTTTCGGTAGGGATTCTACTCTGTGCTGTGTTCTGTGTCTAGCTTGATGGCTTTACCCCAAGGCGCGCTCTTTTTGGCGCTGACATATACACAGAGGAGCATTTGCTCCTTCCGCCTGCTGCCGGCTGCTTCACACACTCGCACTCTACTACTGCTACCACTACTTCTTCGTGTTATAGGCAAATGGGCAGGCAACATAGCGTATACGTAATCAAATGTACATAAGGCATCAAACGAGTCGACGACTCCTACTCTAACTCCAGCTCCAGCTCCGACGTTGACGCCATCAATTCCTAAGCCAAAACAAGCATAGTGGCATCTAAAGTAGTAGCAGGAGGAGGACACAACAACCCAAGAGCTCCTTCAACATACATCAAGAGCAGCAGCAGCAGCACAGGCTCGGAAATGGGTAGCAGGAATAGGAAGGACAAGGCAGTGTGCACAGGAAAACAATTTACAATGCCACCAACTTGATGCGGTGTGTGTATATATATGTATATATATATATATATATGTCGAGGGGCAGAACTTGTCGAGGTAGGGGGAGGCTTAAGACGATGCACACAATTTTGGCACTGGCAAATGGCAATAGATGGCACAGATATTTGAAAGCTGAGAGATAGCACCCTGACAAAAGAGAGGGTGGTTTCTAAAATGATTGAAACATAGAATAGGGGCAATATAAAAATTGGAACACTTGAAGAGATAATAAATCAAAGTATCTACATAGATATATCAACTTTGTTTACATTAAATCCTACATCTTTTTGCATATTTCGATTTTCGATTTGTCGTCTAATAGATATTATTTTTCTTACTCTCTTTACTTTTTGTTCTCATTTTTCTTTGAAATGGACAAGAGTCGTACATCATTCGATGGCTGATTTACAGTTCTCACCTTTTAACAATTTTCCATGTGTTATTGTTGTTATGCGTGTGTGTGTCTGTTGTGCTGTCAATTCCCTTGAGTTCACTTCATCTAAATCAAAAATAAGAGCTGTCCAAAATCCGGTCTTTGAAACTTTCCAGCCAACTCTCTCTCGCTAGCTCTAAATATATATATATATATATATATATATATATATATATGTAGATATAGTATAGCTAACATTTTGATATTTGTGTGATATGTGTAGTAAAGGAATACGAGAAGGAGTCACCGAAGCAAGGAACCAACCAACCCTTTTGCTGTTGTTATATATATGATGGAGGTTTATAAAGCAAAATCTGTACACGGAAATGCTTGGGCCGAATACGGGAGGAGAATGGGCATTAGTGAAATGAAGAGGAAAGGGTGTGTAGTGTGTAGAGAGAGCATTGGAACATTGGTTTTCGTTGAAGATGTAGAAGGAGGGTGGGGGGAGGTAATAAGTTTAATGTGTGCTGCGAGCATATTTTAAGGCTTTTCACTTGAGCCTTTTTGCTAGCCAGCTGTCAGTTCAGTTCAGTTCAGTTGAGTTTGTTGTTGATGATGGTTGACTGCCTGACCCCCCGCCGTCCTTCTACCGCCTACCGGCCGCTTCTCCATATACCAACAATCACTTGCCATCTCTTTTACTCTCTCTCACATACACACACTTCGAGCTCTTCTTGTGCATCCTCATCATCCACTCATGTACTTGACTGAACTGTCCCAGCTGACGTTGAATTATCATAAATTGCTAAAGTTTGTTTTTGGCGTAACAAAACTTGGGCGGACGACTGACTCTACTCCGCCTTCGTCTCCTTTTACTTTTCTTGTATGTGTGTGTGTGTGTGTTGGGAAAGTTTTCATCAAGCGAAAATCAAGACAATTAGGCTCATGCTAAAGGGTTCAAATGAGTGAGTACATTGTAGGAGATGGGAGATGATGGGCAGGAATGCTGATCGGATGGGAACGGGTTTTGGTTTGGGTATGGGGGAAATGCTTGATGATGTGTAGGGGGTAAGTGCAGTGACAGAGCTTTGCATAAGTTTGTTTTGCTTTCAATGTTGCATAATCCTATTAAATTTCACGTTGCGGGAAGGCGAACAGCAGTCAACCAGCCAAAAGGAACCAAAACAAAATCACAATGCCGAAAAAGAAAAAAAATAAAAAACGTCAAACTGAAATTCTCGAAAGGTGCTTAATTTTCTGCTTGGCTTTTATTGATTTACCGCTCCCGCAACCCATCCATTCACTGCTATACCGTGTCACACACATAGCCATATATATATATATATATATATATATATATATATCCATATATATATATATATATATATCTATATATATCTATATATACATACATATATACATATTAGAAGAGCCAAGCTAAAAGGCATTAAAGTCTTGACAAGGCTATTAAATGCTTAAGAGGCAGCGACGTTAATGACAACAGCAGCAAGCAGCAGCGCAAAGGCCAATGGCGGAGCCAAAGAAAAAGTGAGCTGCGCAACGCATCTCAACGCAAGGATTACAATTTACGAGTCCTGCGAACCATGAAGGTGTGATAAAATTTCCAGCAATTAAAAAAACGTGTGCGTTGACAACGGCAACGAGGAGGAAGGCGACGACAACGCGTTGAGGACTCCCGACGACAACGACAACGGCGGCTACGTCGGCAACGACAAGCAGAAAGGGCCAAGTGTCGTGGCATGCAACTTAAAAAGAAAGTAAAAATGAGCCAACATTTTCGCCCCATATATAAAGCTGAAAAATGAATGCTCTATCAAAAAGTTTTCCTCGTTGAATGGCCCCTAACAAAAATCTAGCTAAATAGTAGCATACTTTTTTAGGGCAAAAGCCAACACGCACAGCTCAAATATATGTATATGTATGTCACATGATCATGTACGTTTTTCGTAGCATACATTTGAGCGCTCATAGAAAACTGATTCAATTTGAAGACTCTACTGCTATGCCCTTCCTTAATTTTTTTTTGCGCTTTTCTTTCTCAAGACGACATTTTTCCTGCACACTTAAAAAAAGCAAAAGATGAGGAAGAAGAAGTAGATGAAAAAAAGGCAACCAAGTTGTAAGCAATTTTAAACGTCGTTGGCATTTGGCAGAGGAGCAGCAGCGGCAGCTCCCTGAGAATATTGCAAATTTATGCGCCTTTCCTTTTTGCATAATTACCCCCAACGACCCTTAGTCGTTGACATCAACCACCAGCAGCAGCAGCACCACCCATATATAGCACCCCCATTCCATTTTTGCCCCCTCCACACCCTCATACCCTTGGCCCACGCACACGCAGATTTTGATAACGTCGTGTTGGGTGCTTGCAACATTGCAGCGCGTATTTTTAATTTCCGTCAGTTGGCCGTCTCTTTGGCCCCGCCCCCTCTTTCGTTTCTCTTTTTTTGTCAGCGATAAGGTTGGGACATGTCAAGGTATATATGTGTGTGTTTGTTCGTGTGTGTGTGTGTGTATGTGTGTGAGCGGTAGATAATGTAAAATTAAAAGGGAAACTGTGCAAAACAGTCAAAAAATACTATGTACTATAGACTCAGTAACAAACGGGAAGAGGAACTCTGCTCATGCGATCTTGAATTATGCGTTTGTAGATTAAACAACATGACAGTCAACGAGAGACAGAAACAGGGAGAGGGGAAGAGGCGCAGAGACAACGACAAACGCAGAATGAGTGTACCCCAAAAATTATATATTTCTACAAAATAGATACAAAATTTATGCGATACACAAATAAACAAATAAAAAAAAAAAAAAAAAAATCCCATAATGAAAAGCAACAAAAACAAAGCTGGAAAAAAGGAAAACTTTTAATTAGCTAGTTAAAATGGCAAATGGCGCAGCATGTGATATGATTAATGAAATGCTGGCATGTAATGCCAACAACCAGCAAAACACGCAGAGTGTGAGAGAAAGAGAAATAAAGTGAGATGGAGGATGATATAAATTGGGGCAAATTAATTGCAACAGCCTCAGGTGTGCGTCTCTCTCACTCTGTCTCCCACGTATAAACGTGTGTGTGTGTGTGTGTATTTCGAAAATTTCCGTTGTAATTAGATGATGGAAATGCTGGGAGAGTAAACTTGTTCTTTTTGTGTTTTTTGATAGCCTGGGAAACTTAACATTAGCCAAGCTTTTGAGCTCGTGTTAAGTGTGATAAAAGATAGAACATTAACTAAAATAAATCAAAATGTAGCTGCCTGGATGAGTGGGTGGCTGATGGTTGCTTGGTGGTTGGTGGTTGCTGCCTCCACAAACGCATCTACAACTTGACCAACAGCTGTGGGTGCTTTATGATGCTGTTTCTGTTTCTAAACAATGATGGAACATGCTATTTAATGGATGAATAGCTCAAAATACAAAAAAAAAAAAAAAAACAGAAAAAAAGTGAATGAAAGAAAGAAAGATCTAGGGGATTGTTAAGTGGCATAATCAGCAGGCACAGGAAAATGGCAAATGAAATTAATTGTATCTCTTTGGAAATTTAAGTGAATGGTTTGAGTATAAATATATGGAAAGTTATAATGCATAATTTATATGAATACTCTACACACTTTTAAGCTCTAAATTTCTAAATTCTGAATTCCAAATCCTATCAATTTGAAAATATTTAGAATTACATTTTATTGAACTTTTTTTTTGGCATCACAAAACTGGGTGAAGTGATTAGTAAAAATGTTTTAGTTGTAAATTGATAGAAAGACGGCTGCCGAAGCTTTGGCGTCGCTTTTATTGCATTTTAGTTTATGGCAAACCAAAAAATTGCTGCCTATCCTGGCCATAATCAATTGAATTTTCATGCATAATACGCACAAAAATTTTGCAACCACAAATAGATGGCATAGAAGCCACACAGTTGATTACAGTTACTAAAAGCCACTTTTCTAACCAACCAGCACACACAACAAAAAAAAAAAAAGCAATAAAAAAACTATATCGAATAAGCCAAACCAAATGCAATAAAACGTTACCACCTTACACCCACTCTCAATCCAAGCTCAATCTCTCTCTCTCTATCATTGGTTCCTCTTATTTTCTCAGTCAATATAAATAAAATGCACTTTTTCGAGTGGCATTGGGGATGGGCAGTGGTGGATGGCGGTGAATGGCTCTGGAGTTGATGTAGAATTGGCAAATAATTAAATCAATAAAATTTTTGAAATATCTACATAGAAAACTACTCAAAAATTCCATCAGCTTCAATTACGGTATCAAGGGTTTGCGGGAATGTCAAGGAAGAGGTCAGACAAGATGGCAGGGGAGGGCTGCAGGGGTTGGGGGTTCTGTCAGTATATCTATCTTTTCATCCATCCATCCATTCATCCATTTTCCATACCGTTTCTCCTACTTCTCGCACTCTCTGCCTGTCTCTGTTTGCTGCCCAAGCAAGGTCTTCTCACTCTTGACTTTTCGCAACATCATCAAAATTTTTGCCAGTTCAAGTTTTCAACGTTCCCCTCTTAGTGAAGTCCTTGGACCAAAAAAGGATGCCAAACATAACGCCCATTTGCAGTCAACTGCCAATATGCGAAGCGAATCACAACACAGAGAACAGAAGCGGTAGGAACAACATGCCCCAACGCCTACATAAGCGGCATATGGAAAGGGTGGCGAGAGTGGGGAGTATGTGTCTATGGGAGTAGTTGGATATGGTGGGGTTAAGAGGTGCCGGGGTGAGCCTGGGTAGATATTGGTATAGGGTCATGTTGTTATATGTATAAGAATTTACATGCACCCACACACATCCATCCATGAGTCCTAGACATCTGGCGTCTGTGTTGACGAAGGCTGGCCAACAACATGTGCAAAAGAATCGAAGAAGAAAGTTCACAAAAAAAAAAAAAAAACACAAAAAACCGACAAAAACAAGACTAAAAATATATACCAAAACAAAAAAAAAAAACTGAAAGATGGAGCAAAAAGTTTTGGGTTTTTGAAGCAAACAACGTTCAAACAAATGTGATGAACTATTCGTTACTCATTGTCATGCGAGTAAAACTATAAAGAGGTTAGAATGATATCTACTTGGACACTGTTCTTAATCTGCTTTTTAAATGATGGAAAACTTTTAACTGGATTGGAAAGGGACTTCAAACAATCTGAGTCTTTTGTGGGAGTTCAGTTACAGACTTGGAAATCAAGAAAATAAACCTCACCCACTATTCGATATAAAAATTACATTAACAAAATCAAATTAACTTTACAATCGCTGTTTTACACAGACTTTTCATCCTTTTGGCTATTTATATTCTAATATGTTGTAATCGAAAATGCTTGAAATTTTGATTGAGTGTGGGTACTAAAGTGGTTTTATTTTCGATTCATGGGCCAAAACTACTCAACTTTAACTTGGTAACTCTGTCAAAACAGTAAAAGGTAGAGAGAGATAGAGCGAGCGAAGAGTAGACAGATCGAGTCAAGGCTTTCCAACTTTTAGGAAAATTTAAATTATTTTACAAAAAATATGAGAAAAAAAACATCCCTCTCTTTCTCTTTCTCTATCTCGTTTTCACTGCTTCAAGTAGAAAAATGCCAAAAACTTCACCCACATGCTCAGTAAAAGTTATGCACATGTGAGTTGGGCGTTTTGGGAGAGGAGGACATCGAGTTGAGAGTTGTGAACGCCTGTGGTTGGTGTGTCCTCCAGTCAAAAGAACAACAGCAACAACAACAACAACAACTTACTTAATGACATGAAAGTATGCCCCGAAAAAAAATGAAGGAGAACAAAAAAAGAACGAAGGAATGTTGTAAATGAAATATTTGCCATGAACATTTTTCATCATTGATGAATTGAATTGTGAATTGTGAATGCCTTTTCCATGCCTCTCTAACTAAAAATGTATTCTCTCTTTATCTTTATGCAGGATCGTCATGTGACACGCAATGGTGACCCCGAACCGGTTGTGGATCCCTCACAGGATTATATGCTGATGATGGGCTATGAGAATGCCACACATACTGTATTACGTTTCCGCCGGAAGTTGGACACATGCGATGGCAGTCATGACATTGCCATAACGGTAAGTCAAAACGTTTAATAGATATATTGGCCAAAGTTTTTTACTTCCCCCCACGCTCTGCCACAATATGCTTCTCCTTTAGTATTCCCTCTTTACTTGCGTCAAGTGAAATTTATGCACTCTTCTCTACTTTGACTGTTATATGAGAGTTAGTTTCGGAGTCTGAGCTGAACTGTGTCTGTGTGTGTTCGGGTGTCGTCTCATAATTTATGTTAATAAAAACTTTCTTCCAAGAGTTTAATCTATGGTGTTGTTGTTGCTGTTGTTCTGATGATATAAGCGACTGCCATCAAAGTACTAAAGTGATTGTCAAGGGGGGCACGTACTTTGCCGCCATCATTTCTTGCATACCCCTCCCACCCATACATCCATCCATCCATTTATCCTCCTCCGCTCCACTTTACCCTAATCCGCAGCCTTATGCCCCATGCTAGTGGCAAAGATTGTGAACTACAACACAATGAGAATCAGGATGAGAATGAGGATGAGTTGTACAAGTTGACGCAATAACCTTAAACAAATATAAACACAAAAGTGTGTGCTAAAGCTAAAGCATACAAAATGATATCGTGTGAGACAAGAGAAAGTGGGAGAGGGGCGGAGAGTTGTGCAATTTGATAGAAAATTAACTTGCCATTGCCAGCAAGCAACATACACTGCTCAAAAATAGCTTGATTTCTCGTGGCAGGGGAGCAAAAAACTTTTCTGCACTAATATTTGCCATACCCATCGATACAACATATTGCAGATATATAATTAACTATTCTGGTCTTTCGGGCCATATGTGTGCAAACCAATTGCAATAATATCCTCCCTTTCCTTAAGCCTAATCCATAAGCTTTCCCTCTTTCTCTCTCTCAATCTGTGTGTGTCTGTATGTATTGACACTTCCTGTTACTGTTTTGGGTGTCCTTAAGCACTCTATCAAAACCACAATACCCTCAATGAAAGCGAACTGGCAAAGGCAAGGAAAAAGTCATAGTGATAAAAGTTTTATCACGTAAAACTTAAGCGTAAATCTTAAAGAAAACTTTCTGCTTAACTAAAACAAACAAGTGAGGCTCGCACAAACACACACACACACAGACACATACTCACTCAATCGAAAGGACATGGCGACACTAGAAGAGCTATCCTCATCATACAAATATATAAAGATATAGTGATCCACAGAAGTTTGCCACTGCAAAAAGGGCGAAAAAAATTATGCAGAGTCGCGTGTGTTTGTTCGTAGACACATTTGGTTATTGCTTTATCTAAACGGTTTTCTCTATCTCTATAACCCCCCGCACCCCACCTTAAGCAAAACAAAACGAAAAAAAAAAAACAACACACACACTAGAGGAGAAGAGGGAAAGAAAGTATTTTATTTGTCTGGCGTATTAATTGGATTTTGTCGCGTCATCAACGACACATAGTTCCACACCCACACATACAACAACGACAAAAAAAAAGAAGGAAAATCTTTTTGGCTAAATCGCCTAGACAAATTAGTTCGAAATGAGCTAGTTGTTGGTTGGAGGAGAAGTGAGGAGAGTTTTAGTTGTTGTTGTGTTAGAAGGTTGTTTTCGAGCACAATACAAAGTTTTAATGAATTTTCTGTCCATGGTCCGGGACCGGACCAAACCGAACCCAACTGAACCTCCGTTTCCCGTGCGTGTACGCCGTCTCGCCTCTTTCCTTTTCGGTTTGTTTAAGTTTGCCGCTTCAATTTACTCACACAAGAAGCAGCAAAATCAGCATTAGCGGGAGTTGAAAAGGAGCTCAAGTTGTTACTATTTCAGAAAAAGAGAGAGAGAGAAAAAACAAATAGTAGAATACAAAGTATATCTGGCTGAAACTGAACAAGAATTAGTTTTGGAATTAAAAAAGTATTAAAAGGTAGAGCAAACATTGGAAACTATAACATCTAATTATTATATTTCTATTTAATTATTAGATAACCCAAAACTACTGCCTACATTAATTAAGCTTTATCTCTTCTTGTTAATAAAATGATTTGGCTGAGATAAAGTAAGAAGACTTCTCTATGTGTTACTTGCATAGCTCGCAAATGACAGTTGATCGTTTTTTCTTACTTGATCTGCATCGTATCATAACCGAAAAGATTGTCCAGAAACGATCTCGCTCTGAGCGGCTCTCTTTGTTTTGTTTTGAATTGTTTTTTGTCAAGCGCTTTGCATTGACTCATTCGTGTGACGCTCTCAAATGAGTGTCACGTAAAGACTAATACGATTTTCGCTCACACAAAGAGTCTCAACAAAAGACAGTTTGACTAAAAAACTCAACAGAAATGATCTTTGCCTTCCGTGTGCGTGTAAATACATACACACATATACATAAACATGTACATATATGCAAAGAAAAAGAACGCATCAATCGCGTGTGTTTACCCATACATACGCAAAAGACAATTTGCTTCATTTAACTCAAGCAATCGATCAGTGTTTGACTTGAGCGAAACGAAAATAGAAATAACTGTCTCGATCAGAGCGCGAGCGAGCTAAGTCAGTCGCGACAAAAACAGTTTCTGTCTGAGTCTTTATTATTGTGTGTGTGAAGGACACTTATTTGCAGACAATGGAAAAGTGTCAACAGTTATTTGCGAGCTATGGTTACTTGTTAATTTCTTAGGGCAATATTTTAGTCGAACCTTTGGAAAAGTTTGTGTAACGTATTTCAATATTGTACTTTACTCTTTTTTTCTGCTTTTTTTTTCATCTTGGTCCAAGATATTTTTGCATCTTTTGCCCATTCGCGTGTTTAATATTTCGCTTCTCTTTCGACTTCTTCACTCACAAAAAACTACAAGTTGCAGTTTTTTTTCTTTTCGGCGAGTAGCTATAAGGAGAAGGAAAAGGAGGAGCAGAAACGAAGGCAGGAACCATTTGGCAAATTAAGCGCCGTTTGTTGTGCGTTGAGGAAGACAGCCAAAAGGAGTGGATAGTGGAAGGAGTGCAGGGTAGGGTAGGTGGTGGCAACTATGTAGGGTAAGGCGGCAGACTGTCGGTGGGTTTTGGTTAAATTAATAATGTATTGTGTGCAAAAGCATTTGCTGCTTCTGGTTTGGTCTTTGGGGTTTGGCCAGGACTTGAGGTCGACGGAGGGGCATAATTTGCAATGCACTTAAAAATTTATTAATTGTTTGCGTTTTTGCCAACCCCTCGAAGAGAACACCAGCCCCTGCCGCAACCCTGCAACACTCGGTCCTATGCCTTACCTTGCATTAAGTTTAATGAGCGGCAATTGTGCAATTAAAGCAAAAATTGTTCAAGGATTACAAGAGGGTTGTGGGGAGGATGACTCGAAGAGCAAATGCAAATAAACCATAGAAAACTTAATTAAAAACTATGAAAATTGAGAAATAACTAAATAGTTGATGTGATTTAGAAGAGAAACAAAATGTTTATAGGGGAAGAGGATTGGATTGGATTGAATACTCTTGCGACATCGATAAAACGATAACACATTAAACAAAAATGTAAAAATTTGAAAAGTTTTAATATTTTTTTGTTCTCTCAGCTTTGCCTTATAACTTTGCTTTTCACTTTGTCCTTTATGCAAAATATAAAGAAGTAAAATCACCCGAAATGGGAAAAATCAGAAAATTGAAACGACTCACTTAATGGCATTTTATGGTTTATGCGCATTTTATTATTACGAGTTGAATTTTCCCGCTCTCTTACCCTTTCTACAAAATCAAATAAACGCAAAGGGCGTATTTGTCCTGACAAGAAGTTTGCAATGTCCCCAAAAATCTAATCGGAAACTTTTCTTTAGTCACTTTACTTAACTGCCCAATCGATGCCCCTTTCCATTTAATGATGGCACACAAACTCTTATGGAAAGGGTATAGAAACTAAAGCATAGTCATAGATATGACTTTTAGGTCGTTACTTCAGGTTTCTTTTTCTGCATTTGGTGGGTGACCAACGGAGGACAACTGACGTCACCTTGTGTCTCTGTCTGTCTGTCTGGCTTTCAGTTTTCTCTGTCTGTCTTGCTGTCTCTTTTCAATTCTCTTTCTTTGGTTTCATTTTTTTTTTTTTTTTGACTAAATTGGTAATTTCGTTATTAGTCACGCTCTTTGCGCTTCATTAATGTTCATTACACACAAATGAACCCACATCGATTGATATTTTTCATCGTCTGTAATTTTTATATTGTGGTTGACGTTTTTGCGGTTTGAAATGCCACCCCGCCCCCACACCGTCAGTCGCCAACCGCCCTCGCTCCCTTAGACAACCACAGTCGGTTTTTCTCGTCTCTTCTCTTCTTTTTTTTTGTATTTTATTTTATTTATTTATTTATAAAGCCAACAAAAAGTAGCAAAAAACATGAACAACAAGAAAAGGGACAGAGAGAGGAAAAGAAGGGTTGCATGCTGCTGCTGCTCGCATGGCCAATTTCCTGGCTGATACAATTAATTATAAAAATAAATATATATAAGATTCAGACATACATACTCATGTATGTATATATTTATGGAAAAAACTTTGAACTTTATGCCTTCGCCCTTCATACGCATTTTTAGATAATGCGTCACATATGCCAAGGGTTGAAAAAAAGTAGAAAAAAATACACGAAAAAATTTAGAAAGAAAATTTATTGACGCAACTTTAGTTACGGTTAATTGAACACTGCCAACTTGAAAGGTCCTGAGGCGGTGAAGGGTGGCATACGAAATTCCTCGAATCCTGGCAAGTTATTTAAAATAGGAGTTTTTTACATTTTTAACACCCTTAACAAAAAAAAAGTGAAGACGGCTATGCCAGAAGCTGCTACTCAAAAGAAGTAAAAGTAAATTAAGTCTCCATTGAAAACTGAAACAAAATATTTGAATGCCTAAACCCTAATACAGATAACTTAAGCTAAAGTTAGATGGTAAGTTGGAAAAGAGTTAGGGTATACCATAGTCGATGCCTTTTAAGTTGTGCTTATGGGATTTGGCTTTGGAATTATTATAAGCTTAGATAGAATGTTGTTGTAGATGCTTATATATATATATTTTTTTGTATATTAAAAATGCAGGCAATGTTTAAGTTTATTTTGCCTTACTTTTGCCTTGCGCCTTTTTTTCGTTGTGGATTTGACTCATAGGGGAGTGAGGGAAATTTTGAAGGGGTCAGACGAGAGGCAAAGGGGTTGATTATGCCACTTGAGCGGCTTAGGAAAAACCATACGTTCGGCTTCACTGCACTTTGAAGTGGCCTGATAAACTTTGATTAAAATCGAATTACAGCCACGGCAACAACAACAAAAAGGGGATAAATAAGCAGGCAAGCGAAGAAACCATATGGAATGCGTATCTAACAACATTTGCGATTAACCTCATCAGACAATTGTATAGAAATAAAAGTTCAATATAAATAGATAGAAATATATATATTTTTTTTGGTATTTAATTCAATTGTTTATCAATTTGCCTTAACTCTCTCTCTCTGTCCCCCTCCCCCTGTGTGTTTGTGTGTCTAAGGGCGTCCCGTATCTAACCATCTGCATTTGTAATGAATGTCTTTCAATTTATTTGATCACAAACAATGCGATAGAAGCGCGACAGAGAAGAAGCGTTAATTAAATTTTCGTTCTCTGCGTTTCAGTCCTCAATTCTCCCGCCCGTAACCGAAATCCACCGAATTGCCCCAAACGCCCACTGGCTAATCATTAAAATCTTTTATAGACGCACAAAATTTCAAACCCCAAAAAAACTTTTTTCATTCTCAAAAATAGTCTGCTCATAAAATCTTACACAAAATTGTCATTAAACAGAAGCCCCTCACTCCCTCCCTTTTAGCAAAGCTTACACACTCCTTTACTTTGTTACTTCAAACATCCTTCATTGCATCCATCAACCAAATAAGAAAGAGGGGGGGATGTAAAAAAGAAATAACCGAAACTCTTCAGTTTCCTGGAATTAAAACTTTGGACGACTTTGGATTGCACTAGAGAAAGGGGGAAAGGGAGAGAAAAGGAGAGAGAGTCATATTATCATTATCAAGTTCATTTACAATGGTCACCCATGTATGTGGGGCGGGGATAGCCCTCTTTCGTCCACCCCCTACTCCTCCTTTCAATTACTGGGTAATGAAAACTTTTTGAGTGCCTTTTCAATAAAATGTTCAAATGTTCAAAATGAAATGAAGACATTTCCATCTTCTATTCAACATTAAAATTAATGCGCCAAAAACTTTGATTTGCAAAGTAGAAGAAATAATTGAGTAATTATAATTTATAATTTTATCATTCGCTTTTGGCTGCAAATTACACCAACATAATGGCACAACAACAACAACAACAAGCTTAGAAAAAATAAAAACAAAACAAAATGGGCGTAAATTAGAACAAATAATATGAACAAAACAAAAACAAAAAAAAATGTTGAAACAACAACAAAAAACAAAAAAAAAATTGCCCAGAATCTCATTTAAAATGCAAATTTCTGCTTCTTCTTCTAAGCACAACAAGTGACAATTAACACTAATTGTCATTACAATAATTTTATATTTGTTGTTGTTGTTACTGTAGTTGTTGTGGTAATTGTTTAAACTTGCCACGGCATTTTGCTGTCTGGCAATTTAAAATGCAAAAAAAAAATGGAGTAGAAAATAATTTCACAGCAAAAAAAAAAAAACAAAAAAAACTTTGTCCGTGTGAACTTTGAGTTCGAAGCAGAAATATTGCTTTTAATATAATTTATGTAGAGGGGTAGTAGTTCTGTAATGGAATTATATGCCTTACCCCCAAGCCCCATCGTCAAGGGAGGGATAGGGATGGCTACCCTTGTCCCTTTTCTTTTTTTTTTGAACACATGGCGCTACAATTTTTGCTATGTGTTTATTATTTTAACACGAAACTTGCACTCGAGAGTTGGAAATGGAGTTTTGGTGAGGAGTTTTCGAGAGTCAGCCATACGAGGAGTGGTAAGGGGGGTGGAGGGGGACTCCTTGTAAACAGTAATTTTGTCCATTAATGGGCTCTTGGTCCCTGTGCTCCTCTACAACTGCCACCAACATCATACATACGTACTTACTCTCACCCTGCAAATGGTGGAACCTCATAATAACTTTCAACATACACATTCACTTGCATATAAATAGTAATTGTTGTTATTGTTGGTGTTGTTGTAGCTGTTGTTGTTGCTGTTATTGTTCTTGTTGCGAATAAAGAGCAGAAAAAATGAACAAAAAGGCAACAAGTCAAGTCCACAGTAATTTTCAACACTTACAAGGAGGGTTTACTAGATGTAGATATATGTATATATATGTATATATGTATATGTACATATATTTATGTATATAATGTAACCCAAAGAGAACAACGGAATAGCCATTGCAATTTCCTTATAGCAATAAAATGAAGTTCTTGCAAACAATTTCAATCCACTTTCATATCATTTGTCTTCAGACATTTAACAAGACTTAAAAGGAGCTAAAAAGAGACTCTAAAGATTTTCAGATTTAACAATTCAGTTTCTCATAAAGGACAAAAAAATAGAGAAAGAAAAGATTTAATATGGCATTATAATTTTATATTTTTCTTTATACTTCTTGATTTAAAATTTAGGTGAAATTCTTTGTTGGAATACTTTTTGCCATCATCTATATTGTGTCCCCTTTTTTTCTTCTTAACTCTTGACTTTTGTGCAGAAATCCGTGTGCCATAAACATGAACACCAAAACACTCACTCACAGATATACATACATACAAACACGCACACAAATGCACATACACTTAGACATCTCACTTGCCATATTCCCCAGGCCTTGGGTATCCGGTTTTGTCGGTCCGCTCGTCCGTCCAGACCCTCTCTTTACGGGTCACATATGTGTGCAGTTTGTCACGACATAAGCTCGAAATTGTACAAGAAATGAGTATAGGGGACTTGAATTGTAACGTAGGGTAAGAAAACGAAGGCGTGGCAAAAGGCGAATTCGCGTCACAGCAAAACGCAAAAACCAAACCAAAGCACTGACTTTTATAATGAATTATTAGTGGAGAAAGCAGCATTGGGATGATGATGATGGTGCCTGAGGTGGTGCCTGCTCGTTGGCTGGAGGACGAGAACGGGGAATGGGCTAGTGTAGGTACTAGTGCCTTGGGGTGATGGTCCGGAGGTGGTGGTGATGGTGGTTAGTGCTACCATTTGGGGGTAGACGAAAGTGGAGTGCTGTTTGCTGCCTTGTGTGGTGTTTGCGGGCCTTGCGGTTACTGCTTGGCACTTAAAAATTTAATAGTGGTGCAGCAAATGCAAAAAAAAAAAAACCCCAAGCACACACACACACACACTCACACTCAACAAAAAAGAAAATATAAACCTTCCAAATGAATTCGAAAAAGAAAAAGCCTGAAAAATTTAAATTGTTTTAAAGTCCATATAAGAGTAAAGTGCCTCCGAAAAAAATAAAAACTAAAGAAAATTAGGGGGCAGTTGGGGTGAAGTACTGAAAAAATTACAAGAGGTTGGCATTTCGCAAATAAAAGCCAAGAGGTTGGCGTTTGGGCTTTTGGTTGGTTGGTCGGTTGACTGGGCTGAATGGTTGGCTTAGTCCTTAACCCCTTTTTAAGTGCTTAATCCAACCATTAGCACTGACCGAATGCCATTTTATACGGAATGCAGGAAGCGCTAACAAGCTTCAAGTGGCCAAATTTGGCCAAACACTTTTCTTTTCCTCTCCCTCACTCAAACCAAAAGTTCTACATAAATTTATTCAATTAACATTTCAATTAAAAAGTTGAAAAACAATCTAAAGAAATGGCATTTTTTAAAAATGTTTACTTGGTTTCAAAATTATTTGTAGTAAAGTTACAATAGATAATTTTTTCTTTTTTGAAATAAAGTTTTCATTTCGATTTTAATTCGAATTGTTGACCCCAGGCAGCGGATGAAGTTGTTTAATTTGGTTAGGTTTTTATTCTTTTAACATTTCAAACGGCGTGTGCCTGTGTGTGTGAGTCTTCAATCAATGTGTTTTTTTTTTTTTTGAATTTTGTAGGAAAGGAACCAGCCATGCAAACTGACGTATTTTCTTATCAATAGACTTTGCTAATTGCTAACCCCAAAGCTCCTTCTCTGGCGAAAATTGTTAAACCGTTTTTTTTTTCAATGGCAAAAACAAACAGAAAATCCGCTTTATCATATCGTTTAATGTTGATTGCTTTGAAGCAGTGAAAGAAGCGAAAAGAGTGCCATGGCGAGCGAACTCTAAAAAGTATGCTATGAAATGTATATGGCAAACTGCTTAAAAGCCGCTTTCACAAACACACACCACAGCACAGCAGAGCGCACACACACCACAGCACATACACAGGCTCATACTCATAAAAACCTAGACCACTCTCAACTGCAGCCAAACAAAAATTGCGCATAATTCCCGCTAAAAGTTTCGACTTTCCTTTCACCCTTTTATCCGGCACTTCCCCCACCACCGTCCGCGCCCCTCTTCACTCCACCGCCTACTGCCACTTCTCTGAACTTCTCTAAATGTTTCCACTCTCCTTTCGATCGTCGACGCCGTCGCTGGCATCGTCATCATCATCATCATCCTTCTCATCCCCATCCTCATGCGCGCATCGTCATCGTCGTATATTTGTCAAGCAAATGGAATAACCGTTTGCAATTGCAACAACGTCAAAGCCAAACAAAAATGTTATTTGCCGCTTTGCCCAAAAATCAAGTACACAACCAAACAGACGGACAGATGGACATACACGACGGACGGATGGCTACGACCGGGCACCGACCGACTGAGTGAGAATGTGGATACGGATTTCTCTGACATGGCCTGAGAGGGTGGACGAAAAAGTGGTCGCCAATATATGGTGAACTGCTGTTGCTTTTGCTATTCCTGTTGATGCGATGCTGTTGTTTAGAGTGTGTATGTATGTGTGTGTATGTGTATGGGGAATGGCAAGAAGGGAGAAGAAGTGGGTGAGGTGGGAAATCGCGTTGCTGCCAGTAGGTTGGACTTGGACTGGAATAGTCGCTTTATTAAAGTTAAAATCCAGCATTGTCCCTTTTACAAACACACACCAACATACACACAGTTGAGTTGCGAGTTTCGTTTCAGCTGGCAATTCAAATGAAAATGCCAGCTACTATTCCACTACGTATTTAGTGTTAAATGAAATAGCAAGATTCTCAAGGGGGAGGGCGTTGAGTAGAGTAATTTCATATAGAGATTCATTCGTTTGAAATTCAAAACTGTTAATTTGGAGAAAAAAACGTCCAAAACAAGTATTAAACTAGCCTTAACTTGGTTAATTTGTAGTTACCAAGGAGAGTATATATGCTATTTTATATATATTTCCATTGTCTAAGCATATTTAACTGTGGCTAACTTTAGCAAGTTTCAATTGATAAGAAATTTGAGCTTGCTTTGCATTTTCACCTTTCTTGCACTCATTTAGCTGTTCTTTGCTTTTCTTTGTTTCGAATCTCTTTTTGCATGTGGAAAAACATTTTCTATTTGTTCTTCTTTAAGCCATTCTTTGCGGATGACTACTTTTCCATCGTTTTCTATTTCTACTCCCTTTCATTCTTGTCAATTATGATCCATTAATAGTGAGAAAACCATTAGAGCTTTCTTTTGTACAATAGATTGCCAAAATTTGCTTCATGTTGCTTACCGTACAAGAACATTTCCTGATAGGTTTACAAATCTGATATCATCCTAAGCCACCTTTAATTGCCACATAGCGATGTGAACCGCTCAAAAACGGAAAAGCTGAAAATGGCTAAAAACGAACCCCCCACTTGCATCTCCCCTTTCTACCAGAAAAACAAGAGCAAAAAAAAAACCTAAAGTGTATGCACTTTTTCTCCCTTTTGCAATCAAAATTTTCCCTCTTGTTGCGCTTTATTTTTTCGGGCAGTGATTTTCGCGTTTTGCGCTCAGGAGTTTTGTGAGCTGTGAGAATGTGTGTGTGTGAGTGTGTTGTGTGCTGTTTTTGGTGTACTGTAGTGGCAGTAGGAAAAGTGCATGTGAGACGTGCACACGCCAAAAAAAAAACCAAATCAAAGCAAAAGGCAAACCTAAACGCAATGGGAAACGTTTGTTTTAATGCCCTAAAGCGACAAATATTGGGAAAGCAACAAGAGCAAAAGCAGGCAACAGCAGCAGCAGCAGTACTACAACTGAGTTGGCCAAAACCAAAAACAAGAAAAAAAAAAAAAAAGAGAGTCGAACTGCAGTACTAAACTCCTGCACGGGGGTCTTAACAGTCAAAGTAATGCAATGACAAACAAAGCAACTGAGTTGGGTAAGCGGAGTTTTGGCCAGGTTTTTACACATTTCAGCCCATTTTTCAGTTCGAGTTTTCACGAGTTATTTTCCCGCTCTCATCTTTTTTTGGGGGTTTTTTTTTTTTTTTTTTGTTGTTACCCATAAATAACGAGCCGAGTTGAGAGTTGAGTTGCCTTTCAACGAATTGCGACCACTTGCTGTTGTTGTTTTTGGTTTTTTATCCTTTATTTTTGTTGTTGGCCTGTCAAATGCAACAGGGTTGAAAATCTGCGCCCGTCTTTACATAGCGGGAAGGAGGAGAAAGAAGAAAGAGCAGAGGCAAAGTAATTAAAGTGACACAGCCAAAAAAAAAAAAAGAATGAAAAAGATAAAAGGAGAAAGGGAAGCAAACACGTTAGGGAGAAATAGAATAGCAGTGTATAAAAACCGCAAACTATATAGAAAAAGACACAGAGAGTGAGAGAAAGACTGACAGAGAGAGAGAGCCCATCTCCCGCCTTCTCTTTCCGTTTTGGAGTCTCGAAACGTTGCAAAAAACCAATTTGTTTATAAAAATATTAGACCACATACTGGGAAATGCCCGACTGGATGGCATAAAGTATGCAATAGTTTCCTGACCTGTGTTAGTTATTTTATTATATTATTTATGGTCAAATGGTGCAACATTTTCCAGTTCCAGTTCTCTCTATGCTTTCTATTTTTTTTATTTTTCCTCTAAAACAAAACTCGGTTAGTAAATTCATTTCAAGTCAAGAGAATCGGAAAAGGGGGGTTTCCCCTCTTTTTATATATGTATGTAGATGCATTTTTTTCTGATGTAAGCAAAATACCGCGCTAGTGACCAAACCAACCGCAAAGTCCGAACAACTAAGACACACACACACACACGCACACACTACTGCACACACAAACACACGCAAAGTAACCACAAAAAAGTGGTCAGTTGGCCAAAAACTAAACGAAACGTAATAAAGCAACGGATATGCCAGTTACTGGCTCAGAGCAAGCACCAGAAAGTAGTCGGCCCCAAGGTGGGTGGGTGGATGGATAGATGGATGGAATAAGGGGCAAATTGTGTCGGGGGAGGGGGTGGGAACCAGTTGATGGTAGTAGAGTTCCCTGTTGCAGTCGGTTAGAGAGATAGGATAACCTGAGAACACAATAAATGAATATGAATTAGGTAACAAGGAAAATATAGAATGGACTAAAAGCTACAGAATGAAGACTTTACCAAAATGGAAATTGTTGGAAAAACAACCAAAACAAAAACAAAATACCAACTAACGCAGAAAAATATATGTGTTGTATAAAAGTTGCTTTATACGACACCGGCACAAGCAAAAATTAAACATTAAATGCCAGTTAAAGTCATTTAACAGATAACTTTACAAAACAAATTCAATTAAAATTGATTTGAGATGAAAAAGCATTAAAGATTTCATAAGAACTATACAAATTTCGATGACAAATTACATGAAAATTTATATAAAAATTTAATTTCGATGCCTTTCAGTCGAGAACTTACAATAAATTATCGATTATATACAGATCTGTTGCTATTGTTTGGCCTTAAATATGAAATGTATTTGCATGTGTACAACGATTTCTGAATCCATCATTTAAACTTGAAGTTCAAAATGAGTTTAATTTACAAAATATACAAATAGTTTCTGCCATTTCGAAACACACAACCAAAACCTAATTGAAGAACATTAATTTCGTTCACAATTTAAACAACATTTTCATTAAGAGCACCTGGACGGACAGGCACACAGGCAGACGCACACACACACACACACACACATTGAGCGTTATGCAGGGCAAAGAAAACCTCATTAGATTTGTTAATTTAAATGCAATTGCCAAAAGCACTTGTACCTTGAGCCCATAAATAAATCAAATTAATGTCAATTGCAACAAAAACAATGGAAATTGCATATAATACATATATGTATGTATGGTTATACTATATTTTATGGTCAAAAGAAATCTAAAGCCATAGACATTTAGTTAAAATTACTCAATCTAAATGAAACAAAAATCATTAAGCCACTTAAAAGGAGACAAAAAACGATTAGAAGAGACAACAATTGATAGAAATAGAAAGAGAGAGACAGAGGGACATTGAATTTTCGGCCTGATTTCTTCCACCTGACTATGTGTGTCTCTGTGTGTGTGTCTGTTTAGAAGGATCTCCAGCTGTGTGTGTGTGTGTGCATTTGAGAAGAGCTTGTCAACAATGCGACAGCATTCCTCTGGTTGGTCTCTCCCTCTCACTCTGTATGGCCAACTGGGCAATCAGGGATTCTGACATGGCAATTAGAGTATAAACGAATAAGAGACGGTAAGGACGTTGGGTCACTGGTTTAGTGGGCTGAGTTGGGGATTCGGGTGTGGCAGATAGCCAAATGTTGCATATTAGTTATTGAAATCAGCTGTCAGAAAGTTTGAACATTGCAAAAATCCCATTGACGATTCAAACAAGTTAGACACACTGCAGCAAAAATTGTATGTGTTTTTTTTTCGAAAAGTCGAAAATTTCTTTACGATTTCAAATCAATTTTAAAGCATGGCATCTATGCTTTTTATCTTTTTTTGGTATTTTTTCTGTTTGTATTGCTTTTGGCTCTCAGTGCATTATCCCCAAAGACAGATACAGTCAAAAATGGCCGACGTGACCATAGTAACCTGAGTACTCTGCTCCACAAACACACACATACGCAAAATGTGAGAGCGAGAGAGATAGAGTAGAAAGAGTCAGAGGGAAATCCATGTATGAAGCGTTTCTGGGGAACGCTTGATTTGATTGCAACTTTACTTTGGTCTGGTCTGGTCGGGTCTAGTCCGGTTGAAAGGAACTCAAGAGGAGCACATACCGAGAGAGAAAGCCAACGAGTTTTGAGCTCAGCTGCTGTTGCTGAAAGTTTTCAACAAAGCTGCCATGGCTTTTATTGTTATAGTACATACTTTGGCAGTATTCCCCTCCCTCCCTCCACCACTTGTTCTTCTTCTCCTTCAAGGCAAAAGTGTGAATTTATGTAAATACATGTGAGTGTGTGTCTGTGTGTGTGAGTTTGTGTCTTTTGTGCATTTGTTTGTTCTGTTTATAATTCAATTGTAAATGCATTTCAATTACGTGCACATTAAACAAGCACACGGACCAAGTTTTTGGCTTGAGACCAGCTGCAAGCAGCAGTTGGGAGCACAAAACCTGAAACAGGACTTGACCATTAGCCAACTCTTAGCAGCAGCAGCAGCAGCAGCCACGCTTTGCAATTTAAGGACAATTGGCCCATTATTAAAACGCGTTGAAATGGCAAAATGCAATTGCCCACTTTGGAAAACAAAGATGCTGAAAGGATAATAGAGTAGAAACGTTAGGGGAATAACAATAACATTAACAACTACATAAAATGGGGGCCAACCTGCAAGGTGGCGCAATGTGCAATGGCCAGAAGGTGTAACATTCGCAAAAGAGTAATTGTTGTTGGCCAAACTGAAATTGCAACATAGGTTAAAACCGTATAAACCTTGCCACATTTGTGTGGGGGCAGAAATTCATTGGCTTGGTATTAATTAACAAGTTCAAATTGTTTTTAGTAGGCACTGTATGACAATGATTAATCATAATTTACATATTTATATCAATTTCTGTTAGTTACTGTATTGAAATACTTTTTAATTAGTTTTCATGTTTACAGGAATTGCAAAGGAATTCTAGACGAAAGATTTCGAAATGCTACTTGCAACTTGTTATATTCTTACCAATTATCGCATTAATGCCAAGACTAAAAGTGCTTAATTGAATGCGGTCAGTTCGTAAAATGGACCCTTTTGTCCACACTTATAGAGAGAAGGAGAGAGAGAGAGAAAGGTTAAACGTTCAACGCTTTTCGAGTGCCAAGCCAAGCGTCCCAACGTCGTCCTCCTCTGTGCGTTCCATTCGTTTGCTGCGCTGTCAGCTTGCTTGTTCTATGGGTATTGCAAACCCTCGCAAGTTTTTTGGGCCGTAACCGAGGCTCTCTAATGAGTCCAAGTCTGAATTTGTCCTCTCCACCGCCATGCCGCATTTACAATTAGCCCATCTGCAGATAGAGAGAGAGCGAGAGAGGTTTTCTTTGTGGAGGAGAAAACCCCAAAACTGCAAGCAACAGTCAGTAAAGTGTAACCTGTACAACCATTTCCAGTTGTTGACCACACACACATACAGACACACACACTGCTGAGCCTCCATCTCAGACTCGGACTCACACTCGGATTGTGTTGTCCTTATACCACAGGATATACACACACACACCTTGCCACCATAGTTGTCCTCGTCATCGTCTTTGGCAATTAAGCCTTGACCGACCCGTTGACCACAGCAAATGACCGCAGCCAGTTTGCTTTCATTAATTTTTGGTTGTAATCCTTGCTGAAGCTTTTCATTTCATTTTAGTTTTCTCCGGTACTCTCTGCCACTTCACGCCTCCTTTCCTCTCTTGTTGCCGACTCTTTAACCACACCCTGCTTCTCCGTCTTCATCTGCAGCTCCTCCTCATGTTGAGTCGTGCGTGTGCATAGTTCGGTGCACGCTTTTTCACACTTTTGTTATAACGGCAAACAAAAAAAGGGTTTTGCTTAGGGTATGATGAGTTAATGGTTAACAAGGTTCACATTTAATACACTCGACTAAATCCCGAAGCCAAATGTAGCCCGTTACTAATTGAAAATTCACATGAGTCCTTCTTGTGTCATAGTATATCTCAAGCAATCTTTATACTAACTGTATCTAATTAAACTGATTAATAGATTTATTTAGAAAAATAACTCAATGAGATGGATTTCTTTATTAAAAGAGTTTTTATACTTTAGCTACTTGATAGTTTATCTTCAGAAGATCTTTTACAATAGAACTTTGACTAGTTTGATTGTGAATTCATCGAGGTCATTTGTATAGCCTATATTACCCTATACATTTTGGCCGTCATTCATTTAGCCTACAGCTTGTTTTTTCTACTGACTGACTGTTGAGTTTTTTGCCACAGTGGTCATGTTTTTACATCTGGGCCATGTCCAAGCCCGCAACGTTAATGACTTTTGTGCTGCGCCTGTCGCACGGCAAATGTTTTAAAACTGTTGTTGTTGTTGTTGCTGTTGTTATTGTTGTTGTTGTTATTATTGTGGGTAGTCCGGAGTCGGAACGGTTAGTAAGCGCCCGCAGTGTTTGTCAGTGGACTACCACCGACTCCGGCTGGCAGGCAGGCAGAGGCAGTCGACTCATTTGTACAGGTTCAGTTCAGTTTTTTTTTTGTTTTATCCAACGAACCAACCAACCTAACAGACTTTCGGGGGAAAGGGAATTGTTAATTAAAGTATTGTCTCCTCGTTCGCGCTGGCAAAATGAACAAAGTAGACAAGGACTCTAGCAGGTCCTGCTGATGCTGCTGTTGCTGTTGCTGCTGATGTTGTTGCCTGGGCCCCCGTCAATTGTCGAACATGGTACTCTACAGTTCCACTTAACAGCTACAATGGGCACTTTGCCACAATGAATTCAAATGGATGCCCTGCCGTTGGTTCATTTTTTTCCCCCCTTGTTTTTTTCGTCAATGTCCTCCTTCTGCTGCTGCTTCTCCTTGCTTTCCTTTTTGTTGTTGAACCCTTCTACTTCTGGCCACCAAAGTGCTACATGTGTTGCTGTTGTTGTTGTTGTTGCTGGCGCTTCACACACACACAAACACATATATGGCCATGACATGAACACAATGACAGCTGACTGTTGGCTTTCCCCAAAAGCCCCCGGAGGCATACAGTCAAGTACAAACACAAAGCGAGAGAGCGAGCAAGCGAGAGAAACCGACAGGCAGACAGACAAATAGACAGACGAACGGATCCTATAGCCAGTCAGAACGAGAGAGAGAGTGGACACTTTGTCGTCTATCCGGTTTGGCCACAACGCGTCGTGATTCTTTAATGAAAGCTTTAATTTCGGGGTTTTGCCAATTAAAAACTACGTGGCAAATGAAAAATACATACATAATACAACGAGGAGGCGAAAACTCGGCCCCCAACTCAAACCGACACGGCTCTGGTTTTTGTAACCCTATAGGGAATTGGCTGTTGCAAAAAGGAGCCAAAAAAAAAAAACAAAGCATAAAAATAAAATACTAGAAGAAATGTGAGTATGTGCGGGGGTTGTGAGTTGGGTGGGGTTGGGTTGGGCAGTCAGACAAATGTTGTTCGCCTCCACTTGAAGTGTAAATTGCTTTGCCCAAAGATGCAATTGGGTAAAAGGTTGAGAGGGTGAAACGTAAAGGACATACATATGTACATATGTGCAGAATGAAAGTGCAATGGTTTGGTTTGGTTTCGTTTGGTTTGGGTATTTTTTCCTCTCTTTTTTTTGTGTTTTGTACGGTGCAAATGTAAAAAGTACAGTCCCGCACAACAAGGGAATACTAAATGAAAGTTCGACAACGTTGCTTAATGGCTTAGAAGCCAAGGCAATTCACATAAGTGCTACTAGCCACCAGTAGCACCAGATTAATTAAGTGAAAAACTACTACTAAAACGAATTGCACAAAAAAGGAAATGCAATCGAAAAAAAAAAAAAAAAAAAAAAAGGAAGAAAATTCTTAATATACAGTATTAGCTTTTTACTTTGATAAAGAAAACGAAAGGTTTTTCAATCGACCATGAAGTTCAATGGGGTTAACTTGATTAAATCTCTCATTCAGGCATCAATCAATCGCTTAAATTGTCTATATAAACTTTATCACTGACTGAAATGCGGCAACAACATTGTTGTTTCTGTCTGTCCGTCTTGTTTGTCTTTTATTTTGCTGATTTTTTTTGCGTCCAGTCGAGTTTGTCTCGGGCCATTACACGGCCATTTACAAACGCACAACTTGCAACTTGCAACTTGGGAATGCTGCTGCTGCCTGCAGCTGACCAAACATAACCCATTCCATCGACATTCGACTATTTGCGCCCACCGGCGACTTCCCAGTTCCTTCCTGCTGCAAGCGGCATGCTCGCTTCATTTTTTTTGTTCTCTTCTCTTACTTAATTTAGCAAGCGTGTCCAGGAGCAGGTAGCAACCAGACAGTACATCCGTGTACACGTCAGCAGCGACATTATTGCTCCAGCTGCAACTCCGTCTCCGACTCCACCACCACCTCCATCTGCGAGTTCGAGTTCGAGTCCGGTTACTGCTTGCTTGTTCACTGGTTTGCTTGTTTTTGTTGCTGCTTGCCAGGCGACGCCATTATAACGCCATTTTGACCTCATGTAGACCAACCACCCAACCATCCGCTTTGCCCTCTTATCCACACCCCCTGTAGCCGCCACTGACCACCTTTGGCAACTAATTTTTTACACATTTTTCAACTCTCCGTTAGTGTGTGTGTGTCCCCCCTTCATTATCCTTGTTTTATCGTTTTCTTTTTACTCACTCTTTCTCTCTTTTGGGTTTTTTTTTGCAGAACGACACGATGCGCTTGCTATACATGTATCACGCACAGGATCCACCGCACGGCTCGGTGCGTCCGGGTACCCTACCAGATCCGGTGCGCGCCTTTCGTCCCTATCGACCCATGGTCTTGATGCAACGGGCCCAACTGCAATTGCCATCCCATGATGAACGCGTTCGAGTGCTAGAGCTACGCAATGAGGATGTTGAGCTGCCTGAAGGCGATACGCCGCTCTTTTGGTGCAAAATGTTCAAACTGGAAGATATCAATCGCAAGCATCATCTTATACGGGTAAGGAATCAAATGAAATGAAATGCAATGAAATGGAGACGAGCTCAAATTTAAGGACACATTCCTTTAAAAATTAAATAAAATTATGTAAATGTAAATTGAACTTGGCCAAAAACTGACAGCGTGTCTGCTTTACGAGTAAATGAAATCAATTTAAATTGAAATTTGGCAACACTAACAATTCAATTTTCGTATGCCATGCCATGCCATGCCTTTTGGCTGCCAAATTTTACTATTAACCCATTTCACAAGACATTTATTGGCCATTGTCTTTGCTTTTGCTTGTAAACTTCATCTTCATTCCACTCCTCGCTCACACTTTCTGCTGCATCTCTTTGCTAAACGTTATTAAATACAATGCATAATTAAGGCCAAGTGCAATCGCGTTGGCATGCGATTTCGCTCGCTTTTGGCCGAGATGGCTACCCCAAACCAACCCAACCGAACCCAACTCTTGCCCGGTCTGGCATTGTATGGCATGGCATGGCGTGGCCTGTCCGGGCCTGGCCTGTCACTGTCTCCGCTTGTCTCCTTGGCCTCCTCGGCATAACCAAATTGAAATATTAAAAATTTATCTCCCGTCTCTCTTTCTCAACTCACTCACATACATATATATATATATATATATATACATATATACATACATATATCTGACTATCTCTGTGCTTCATTTTCTTTTCATGGCCTGGCAGTACGAACCGATTTATGATTCATCGTCCAGTGTGCATTACTTGCAGCACATAACGCTACACGAGTGCCAGGGCTCACATTCGGAACTGGAGGAGATGGCACGCGAACAGGGACGCCAGTGTATGGGTGCACGATCCATACCGTTGGCATGCAATGCCATTGTTGCCTCATGGTCGCGGGGCAGCGAGGTAAGCATCGACCACGAGAACACAGAATCTCAACCAACCACCCACTCGACCCACACCAACAATTCAAGCACCGAACCCATCTTCGTCATAGCCATAAGCATGCAATATTAATTTAACCTTCGCAAATGCTTCCTTTCAGCACAAAGAAATAAGTAAGGGAAAACGAGCAGAGATATATACATATAAGTATGTATATACATATATAGATTGCATTAAACCAAAATTGAAAATACCCTACGTTTTTCCCACAAAACAAAAAACAAAGGACATGAAAACAACAAGTGATGATCTTCTTAGTCATTGGAAAATCATTCCATTAGACTTACTAAATTTTCAATAATACTGACCAGCAACAGAGCATCTAAGTTGCAATTCTTACAGTACTTTTTCATGGTTGTTCATAGTTTCCATACAATTTTAAATAGAAGAAACTCTTTAAAATCTTGTCAAAGAGTTTCCTATAAATGAAACCTTCAAAGGCATAAATCGCACTAAAACTATAACAAAAAAATAATACTAAAAAGCTTTCAGAATCATACGAAAGAGTTAACATTTTCGTCTCACCAAAGGATCATCTTACAGAATTGATCGCTGAGAGAAAATAAGTCGCTAAGTTCTCTATGATTATTAAAGTAAATCAAAGGGTATTCAAGAAAACTGAACATGCATTGAAGGTTTTTTGCCCTGTGACCCTTTTATTGCTTCAGCCTTTTGGTTTTTTTGTTTTAGTAGGTCTCTGCATGCTTTTCATAATTTCATCACAAGAGCGCGCCATAATGCAGTGGCATGTTTCGGCCGCCAGGGGCCGCTCTGCAATGCAATTGAATGGCAATGGACAGAGTAGGAAAGCAAAAGGATTGGTGTCGCTGGAGGATGGCGGAAAGTGGGATGGCGGACAAGAGAAGTTGCTGGCTGTGCATTTAAATTGCACATGGCCATGGCATCAACTTCCGTTCTCCACTTATATATACATATATATATATATATAAACAAACACTACACACTCAACGGTTTTTTGGTTTGTTTTTGTTTCTGGCTTTTTGCAGGGCTTTACATATCCCCATGAAGCTGGCTATCCAATCGAGTCGCGACAGGCCAAATATTATTTAATGGAGACCCATTATAACAATTTGAAGCCGGACTTTACCCAATTGCATGCGAGACAAATGGCGGATAATTCGGGTTTGAAAATCTACTTTACGCACGTGCTGCGACCAAATGATGCTGGCATATTGTCAATCGGTAAGTTTTTTGAGCGGGGGGAATCCCCATAACCATAAGTGAGGGCAAAGGGAAATCTAACTGCATAAATCCCCCCGTCCTTTGAATGAGATGGCAAAAGTGAATAGAGTGAATAGAATGAAAAGGCGAGAGAGAGAAAGAGCATGCTGTAGATACTGCAGCTGCTGTTGCTGCTGCTGCCCTTTTGTATATTTTATGGCCAGGACTTTTCTATATATGCAACTCATGTCATGCAATTTATGAGATTGCCAGAGTTAGGAGCCAGAGATGGAGTCGCAGCAACGAATATGAGCACAGGACGAAGGACTAACCACATTTGGTGGCTAGTAAAACAAAAGCTTATGACTTTAGTCATCTGTGTGTATGTGTGTCTGTGTGTATGTGTGGGTGAGTCGATGTCTGAGTTGCAACAACAAAAGGCGTCTGCTGACTCTATCTCTCTCATAAAACTTTCCACATACATGCCTTACATAGAAAAAAAAGAAATTTTAATATCTGTCTGACCATGGCAATTCTGTCTGGTCGAAACAAAACGTTTACTTTCGTTTATTTTTTCTGTTTTTTTGTTATTTTTTTGATGGTGTTTTACTGTTGTTACTTTTAGAAAATTGCTAACAAATAGATTTTCATTTTAAATTGGACACGCATTCGAAATCAAAATGGTAAAATAGTCAAATACTTGGCATGTGTCTGAAAGTTTTTACCCGTAACACATACACACACACACTCTCTCTCGTTTGGTACAACTAAATAATTCAAATTTTTGTTTGTTGGTACGTAAGCAAAAGGTTAGGCTTGGGGTAACGCCTCAGTTCAATGGGGTTGCTGTTTTAACCCAGAAACTATTATAAAATGCAATGCGAGGGTTGTCAAAAAACTTTAAAACAATTGTAGAGGAAGTCTTCAAGTCATTTCCCAAAGTGCTTGGAGTTAGTTTCCGAAAAGCAATTTACATTTAGTCGAACAATAGTTGAATAAACTTTATTATAAATGTGAAATACCTACATATATATGTAGATAGTCCTTAGAGAACCTCTCGCATACAAATAGTTATTTTTTCTATTTTCACTGTAACAGCTCCAGTCTTTTGTATCTTTGTATGTGTGTGTGTTTTTCCATGAAATTTCCACTTGTCTAAAGGAATTCATGGAATTACCCACAACCATAATCAAACCATTGACTCATCGAACGTCTCTCGGACCGAACAACGCGGTAATTTTCATGTCCCTGTACGCTAAGCGCCTTTTGAGTATTCCTCCTACTGGACCCCCCCCTCACTCACTCTCTGTCCCTGTCTCTAGTGCACGAGGGAGGGGTCCACCAATTTCAACCACCAAAACCAAACCGAACCGAAAAAAAAGAACCACCTGAAATGTTTCCTTTATTTTTTTCTTCCTTTTTTTCTAAGGCACTTTACTTTGTATGCCTGCACACTGGGTAACTAAAATACTAATTTCACTTTACAATTTATTTTTCTATTTCTTTCTTTTTGGTATTTTGTGTTTGCTTTTGGCATTTGGTTCGGTTGGTTGTTATTTTTATTTGGTGGAGAGTCACGCAAACCAATATAACTTTGTTACAACCGCATAGAGACATGGCTAAGCGGCGAAGGCGGTAGCGGCACAAGAACCAAGGGGCCAAAAGGACGAACAATAGGTGTATGTGTCTGTGTATGTGTGGTGAAAAAGAAGTGAAAAGAACTTTTCTTTCTCGCTCTACAGCGTTGAGTAGGTGTTGCCAAAACTTCCGGCGAGTATTACGAAAAATGAAACACAAGAGAAGTAGATTAATACATCTTGATACCCACCACAAGGAACAAGAAAGCAAAAAAAGTAGATGGAAAAGAAATACAATTTCCAAATGCGAATGACAGTCAGAAGCAGGCGGAGAAGGGGGAGTAGGAGATGAGGATTGGGTGGGCTTAGGTCCGTCGACTATACGGGCACGGTTCTCCGGGCTCCATCCTTGGAGCTCCTCTCCTGCCAATTCCGCAATTCCACATTGCTATTGAAATATTTAATTGGAATTTAACGCATACCAAGTCAATAAATAAATGAAAAAATATATATACATATATATATATTTATATATATAAATGTTGGCTACAATTTCTGTTGGCTCTGCCCGGCTATAAATTGAATTACGATTGGAAGCTAAAGCTCCAATGGTCTCCCATTCCATATGATGCGTAAGTAGCTGCAAAATTTCTGTAGTACCTTGCTGTTCCTGTCCTTATCTATCTATCTGTCTGTCTGTTCGTCTGTCTGTATCGGTCTCATTCGTGTTTTCCCTCCACGCCGCTGTGCTGTTTCCTCTGTGCCTGACTTTGGTAAAAATTTAATTTCAATTTAATTGGTTATTGATATACATAGCCCTCGTGTGTATGCGAACGATGCTTTGATTAATGTTGCGGCTTGGTAAATTTTTATGGCACCTTGGAGATGAAAACGGAGTGCCAAGGAGGGAGCGAAGGGAGCCGGATAAAGTACGGGATAGCAAAGGAGATGGTGCAGAAAAAAATGCTACGGGATTTGTGTCGGCAAAGAAAACGCAAAGAGCATGGGAATTGATAAAAAAATATATATATGTACATACATACGTAATAATAATCCACCAACAGCTTATCGGGGGAAAAGCAAAATTTGAAGACAACAAGCTGATTGCTATTGATGTAAACTTTAGAGAGAAGGATTCCCATTTACCACTTTTATACAATTTTACCAAACAAAAAACTTTTACAATCCTTTATGGTTTATACTTAGGATCCTGTTTTTCTTTATTCTTTAATTTCCAAGAAAAATCTGCAGCATTTGATCATTTGCCATTATTTTTCATTAAAAATATATTTGGCAACATTTTCTAGCAATCGCATAACTAGTTTAGGACAAATAAATGTAATCTTTCTTTAATGTCTTTCATTTGGACACGGCCTGTGAAAAGTTTTTCTCCAGGAAAAACTATGCCACACACACACACATACACATACCCATTTTGGTTGTTGAAATGTGATTTTGGAGCACAAAAATGCACTAGCTAATCGAATTGTTTTCCGAAAAACAATAAAAAGAAGAGCGAAAAGAAAAAAAAAACAACAACTCTATGGAATATCTTTCTCTCTGTTTCGCATTGGATGCGCGTGTGACACAAATTGCCATTTAAAATAATTAGAAAAGTTGCCGCCATTTTTGCCGTGCTGCCATTTTCAATGCTCTTGCTACTTCTGCTGCCTGTCAACATGCAATTGCAACAGCAACTGCAACTGCAATTGGCAAACCCTTGACACCGGTAACCCACTCCGTGGCATACATACATATCAGCGTTAAAAATCGATTTGGAAAATATGTAGTTATGAAATGTGAGATTTGCGTTTTGGGCCAATTCAAATAGAAATTCCCTACCTCTAAATCTCAAATAGTTGCCTCCTCATATACCATTCCACTCTCAGTCCTCATCCCTCAATGGTATAGCAATTTCGTCATCGTTGTGCTTCGCCTGGCCAATATTGAATTTTGATTTAATGAATGGAAATTGGCAGCAAACGCAATGAGAAGAGAAATTGAAATACATACGAAAAATGTGTTATTGAAATCTAGTATGGAAAAAAAGCAAATCAAAATGGAAATGAAAGCACAGAACTTAATGGATTTTCATTTGACGATTGGCAAAAGACAAATCTATTTATATATCCAACCATCGATCAACCTATGTCTATCTATCTACCTATCTATCTATTTATCTATCTATATTTATGGATTGAGCCAATATACATATATGTATGTACATATATACACTTGATTTTCGGGGCAAGGTTTTAGCTAAAAATTTCTCGCCTTCAATTTGCAAACGAAATATATTTTTGTGTGATAAACGCGCATGAATTGTAATTTCAAATTTAATTAATGATTTTCTATTTCGTTTGTTTTTACGCAACGCCTGGCTCCCTAGCCACCAAATAAAACCATATTGATTGATTTTGCCTGCGTGACATTAAAAAAAAGAGACACAAACAAGAAAAGCAAAAACGAAAAATGAACCAAAAAGAACAATTTTTTAAAGCTAACATGGCATAGTTAAAAATCGGTAATTGAAAATTGATGCCAACAACATGACACAACGAAAAACTAACCAAAAAGGAAGCATTCGTTTCAATATAGAAGGAAAACATTTGAATATATGTACATATATACATATATATATTAATAATAGAAATAGTTAAAGTAAAAAACAAAAAACCTATGCAAATGTTGAAACGAACTGATGGCCCAGCGGCAATCTGTCTGCAAAAATTTTAATTCATTACCATAGCACAAAATGTTGTTCAATTTTCAAATATTCAAATTGATTTTTTATGCAAAAGGCATTTTTAAAGTTAATATTTTTAGATTAGTTTAGTTTAAGCTGCCGCTGCCCGCCGCCCCCAATAAATGAATATTTGTATATATATTTGTATATGTATATAGGTCAATAGTGGAAATTGAAAATGGTGGCAATGAAACTAATTGGTAGCTAATATGGGATTGTGAGGTATTTAATCAATATTGAACGCAGGTTTTATAATTGGTTTCCGTTTCAAAAGGTAAAATTACAACCATAAATAAATTAAAATTGAATCCCAACCGTAAACGTTAGAGAATTAAACAAATCAACGACTTTGAATATACTCTCTCGCTGATAAATTTGTTGTAATTTTATTAAACTAATTTATGAAAATCCCTCAGACTCGCTTTTAATGGGAATACAAATTTGAGGTATATACTTATAGCCATTTGCCTTGCCTTATATAAACTACCACGACTTCTTAAGAGTATTAAACGATCGTTATTAATTAATTAATCAGAAAGGTTTTTTTTCAATTTGATTTTTCCATTTTGTTTGCCTAAAAATGTGTAGAGTAAAAAATCAAATAATCATAGCATACTTTTCAGAGCATGAAACCAAAAAGAAAAAATTCCAATTTAATTTTTCACCATAATCCGCACTTCATTTAAGCAGCTTTTCTTTTTACAACACCTCACACACACACACACACACACACACACACACACACTTACACACACACACACACACTTACACACACACACATGCGAGTATTGCAAGAAATCAACGACGAAAAACTCAAGCATGACCGAGCTATAAATTTTCATTTCTCATTGCCTCACACCAAACAGCTATTCGTCCTTCTGCTGTCATTTCACCATGCAGAAAAAGGCTTTAAAAAAATGGTAAAATTGTAGCAATCGCGGATTTACAATAATAATACAAACAAAAAAAAACCAAAAAGAAGCAAAAGAAAAAAAAACGCGAGAAAAAGCAAGAAAATCAATTGCCAGCTGGGTACCTCCAGCAATGCCAAGTATTTCCCGCGAGTATTTTGATTGGCATACTCTCCAGGCCCCCTTCCCCCCCAAACCGCCCACGTCTCGCCATTTGCACATACCCCCGGAACTCTCCCCTCTCATACAGCCAGCACAACAATTGAAATGCCAAACAGAAAAGAAAGAAAGCAAAAAAAAAAATCACAAAAAATATGTAGCACATGAATTTCAAATATTTTTTTAACATGCCTGGCGACATGAGTTCCTAATTGAGTGTGGAGCAGGAGCCAGCAGAAGAAGCGCAAGAGTAGGAGAGTTGCTGGTTCAATGCTGTGGATGGGAGGGGAAAATATTCCACAACATTTAACTAATTGAGCCCCCAGGAACGTGGGGAAGAAAGAGCCAAACAAAGTTGCCTAAAATGCATAATTTCATTTTGATAAAAAAAACGTATGAACGAAGAAAAATGCTTAATTGATATGGGTTTTTTTATTGTATGAGATGGAGACTGAATGATGGCTGGTAGGTAGTTGGCTGGTAGATGACGGTGCTATGGTTGGATGCATTGACAAAGTTGTTAAAACATCAAAAGCAGCAATTAAAATGTAATTACACGTTTTGCGACAAATCGAATTAAAAAATCAACGTTCAAAGTTAAATAGAGTGCCACAGCAGCAGCAGCGAGTGCTAAGAGGAATGATGATGAACGATGATAACGAGATTCATTCGCTGGTTGGCAAATTCCACCCATCACCCACTACATGTCACACACACACGTCTGTCTGTGTGTGTGTGTTAACCACTAGAGCTTTTAGCAAGCTCAACCCACTTCACTTACACATTCTCTCTATCTCTCTCTCTCTCGCCGTCCCTCTCTGTTTTCTGTGTACTTCCTATTACTGTATCTCTTGAAACGTTAATTAAAAGCACTGTAAAACGATTTTTTGGTGTACATTTTACAGGCATGGATCCCAATTGGCGTCACATTATACCACCTGGCCAAAAGCGTGTGATTTCCGAGGGCCAATGCATTGAGGATTGTACAGGTTATGCATTCCCCCAACAAGGTATCAACATTTTTGCGGTCATGATGCGCACACATCAAATTGGCAAGGAGGTTAAACTGCGGCAGGTAAGTGATGCAGAAACCATAAATTTCACTCACTAGTCAATGGCATTTAACATCAAAAACTTATACCAAATACATTTTAGGCATTAGATTTAATTAAGACTATTGTTACTTTATGAAAAGACATACATAAGTATAAATTATGCCAAGAGCTTAAGCAAATTCAAGTACTAAGATTCAATTGAGTTTGAGCTAAAGTTTTCAAGTTTATTTACACTTTGATTTTATGAATTTTGCTCTGTTGCAAATTGCAACTAAAATGCTCTTGATAAAATTGGAGCAAATTGTTATAAAAGTTGAAATTTATGTATGTGAATACGCGCGCTTACTTATCATCTAAGCCTCCACAGTACGTTCGCTCGTTTTATTTACATATTTTCTATTGCAAGTAAAATGCTAATGAGCAAACTTAACCATCTTTTGCTTCTCTCTCTTTCTTTCTGTCTCTTGGCATCTCGTTTTATATGCCATATTTAGATACGACAAACGGAGGAGCTACCGCCAATTGCACACGACAGCAATATAGATGTTGCCTATCAGGATTTTCGACGTTTGCCACAATCGGTGCATTCCATGCCAGGGGATAGACTCATCGCCGAATGCATTTATGACAGTTCGTCACGAAAGGCAATTACCCTGGGTAAGTGCTCGACGAGGGAGTAAATAAAACAGAATGAATCAAGCAGAATGAAAGAACAAAAAAAAAAAAAAACAAAATTGCACAAAACAACAAAAAAAGAAGAAGAAATTTCGAAAAAAGCAATAAAAAAAGAAAATCCAAGTATACCAAAAGACTGTAGGTCTGGTAGACGATGGCAACGGGTGAGCAACAATCGTCGTTATGACACATTTAAATCAGCCAAACGATATGCGACAGCAACACGGGAGCGAAAGAACGAATCAACCAGCCAACCAACCAAAGAACGAACAAGCGAACGAATCCTTTCTTCCATCCATCCATCCTTGCTCCAAGACAAAGGAGCAACTTGGTGGAAGGCAGTCAGTCAGGCAGGCAGGCGGTAGGAGACGACTGACGACGTCATTGTAAAATACATAAACCAAGACATTGAAACATTTCACTTAGCACACGGGGCTGGCAGGTGTTAAAGCAGGTTGAGGTTGTTGTTGATGTGGGCGTTGGCAGTTTCTGGGGCGTTGCTGTGACAGCTGTTCCCTACGGTGGGAACGAACTGGACAAGGGCAACAGACCAGAGTGTAAGGAAAATGTTATTAATGCAAAATTAGACGGGGGAAAACCAAAACTGTGTAAACTGTTCAATTGAAAATGCATAATTATTATCGAGAAAAGATGAAAATTGTGTTTGATGACACAAAACATGATACGATTCCTTAGTTTAGTGTATCAAACGAAGGGCCATAGCGTGTCGTTACAATTTATTTGTATCGTTCTCTGTACATTGCATTTGAGTGAGTTAAGACAGCGATAAAAAAAAAAATTGGAAAAAAAGAGAAAAGGGCACACCTAACGTAAATTTGACTTTCTTGCTTGCTTGCACAAATTCAAATACAATCTACACAATTCACTAACAACGCGAGGTATGTGGGAGTAGGTGAAGTGACACGGCGAAAGACAACAATTCTCTATGGAGACAAACACAGACACAGACACACACACACAAACAGGAGTCGTAATAGACAAACGTAACGACATTGCACTAAAGACACTGAGAAAAGGATCCAAAGTATAAAAAACAAAACACAGGCAGTCAGCCGTGTCTATCGTACTTACGTACGTACGTTTGTCTAGGCGAAATACGAGTTGAGAGTACGTCGAAAATACTATCTACTACTTCTGTATGTCCTCCGTACTGTAAAGCTGCCTCAACGCAAATAAAGAAGCAATACTCATGGAGCTTGACAGCAAAATGACGATGCTTCTCTTCTCTTATGAACGAGACTCAGCTCCAATGGAATATTATTATGATGGCGCCTTGCTGTTTTACTGCCAACTGCAACGGCCGCTTAATTTTCGTCTTTTGTTCATAGTCGGTTGGAGTTGGTTCAGTCCAAGGAGCAGGCAGGTTGGGAAACTGTGAGAAGAGGGAGGAGGCACCTGGTACAGGGTGAGCTGCTACCTGGTCCAGCCAGGCAGGAAATTGTCATCAAGGCGCTAAAGAAATTTATATATACATATGTAGTCTAGGTACTGGTGTGTATGTGTTCTTTCATTCTGCTTTTATTCTTTCTGCATTTCTTATGCATTTCCTTATTTTCGCTGCTTTTTTTTTTTGCATATTTTTTTCTTGTTTTCATTTTCATTTTGCATTGTTTTATTTTTCACAGGTGGCCTCACAATGAAGGAAGAAAGCTGCACAGTGCTGACACTTTACTATCCACGCCAAAAGAAACTGACAACATGTCACTCACTGCCGAGTCTGCCCACAGTGTTGCATTCACTTGGCATCGAACAACTTGCAACGTAAGTTTCCTTTCTCTTACCCTTACAATCTACCCAAACCATATACCCATCATCTTTCCTACATAGCTCCTTTTCTTCTGCTACCAATCGTAGCATTTTGCATTATAAAAATTGCATGGGGTTCCGTTTTCCAAACAGCCATGAAAGCTTCTGTCTTGCACCCATCTACCACCCAACATTCCACCCTTCGGTCCCGCTCGGCAAACGGAACCAACAAAAAATGAAAAAACGTAAAAACCAGAAAATGGAGAAAAAAATGGAAACGAGGCTAATGAAAATTGACGTATTCCATATTAAGAATATACAGCAATGAAATCATGTAGATTTCCAAACGAAATTCCATTTTATTTCATTGAGATGACAGGAGTGAACAGAGTGAATACAGAGTTTGTTTGAATATTGTATCGACGATTAGTGATCAGTGTTATCGATCAATTTAAGACTCCATTTATGGTTCCTTTCCATCTTGTGCTTATCTATATATCGGTAACAACTCTTAGCATTTCTATCTTACTAACGATAATAAATCGCTGGTTACCTGATTATAAATCTTGTACAAAGTTGAATTGGGCATCTTGGTAATGGAATTAGTTTGATTCATTGTATATCGATAACATATATGCTTAATTACATGATTATTTCGTACATAATCGAATATATATGTATAAATATATACATCTTTGAATAATTTACTTGCGTAATTCAATCTTTTCAAGCTTTCTATAGTAGTTGCCTAGTACTTGAAAGTCCCTCCGCCTACTTTTCGTGTCTCCTTCATTTATTCATTTTGATTTCACCTTCTCTCCATCCAGAAGTCTCTGTGCTTACTCTCCCTGTCTCTCTCTCTCTTGCACATTTGCCCTCCCTGCCACTCAACGTTGCCGGCTTGTGTATAAGGAAATTTGGTTTATTTCTCTGTTGACTAAAGTAATTGGTGATTTAATGATGTTGTTGCATAACCAAATCACCTAACGAAGTCGCAGTGGCAGTGAATTGAAGAGACCAACCCAACCCAACCAAACCCCAAGCCCAATCCCAAGCCAAACCAAAGCAATCCAACTCAAGCTAGCAACGACGAAGAGGTCGTCCTTCTTCGTCCTCCATTCATGGCTTCTCTTGTTCTCGCTGTTGTCGGGGTCTGGTCGGATCCTATTCTCAATTCTGAAGTATTTGCCCAACAAACAATTGGAAAATGAACTGCTGCAGCACACAGTGTGCTTGCTTTGCTTGTTGGCCTTATGCCCTATGCTCTAATTGTGAATGTGGAAAAATAAATTACGAGAAGCAGCCACCCACCTCTTTTCTCCTTTCATCCCACTATATACGAAACCTAAACCACGACCTCTGCATCACATCTGAGGAGCTTTATTTAGAAAATATTGATTTCTATTAACGTCAAGTGCTAAATAAACAAGAGGAGAGCATCAGTCAGTCAGAGTCAAGCAGTCAGTCAGCTAGTTCATGGTCTGGGGTTCGGGGTCCGGGGTCCGTGGTCCGTGGTGCGTCCGTTTATATTCAGGATGATCCCCTTGACTGTTGAATAGCTTTTGGAGGTATAATCACCTCGAGGGCATGAATATTGTATTAAATCATTCACTGAAAATTAGACGAAATTAAACCAAATCTTGGGATTAATCACTCCC
Source organism: Drosophila equinoxialis (assembly GCA_018150345.1). Lineage (NCBI taxonomy): Eukaryota > Metazoa > Arthropoda > Insecta > Diptera > Drosophilidae > Drosophila > Drosophila equinoxialis. Next base: position 1,443,017 of record JAECWI010000868.1, on the reverse strand, counting down.
CCATTGACATTAGAGAATGAACCAAAAAAAAAAGAGTGCTAAAACCCATTTGGCCTGGTCAAATCAAAGTCAAAATGAAAATCAAAGATAATTTTCTATGGAAATCCAAGTAAACGACATAAATAGATTAAAGGAGAAATACCGGGTACGGCAAACATGGACACGTAAATGAGTTACGTAAATGGTGAGGTCAAACGGGGCAACGGAGAGGAGGTGAGGATACAAACAAGGAAGTGAATGGAGTGACGGATGGTGTAATGGACTTGATGGACCACTGTGGATATAAAAGAAGCAATGAATGAATGAATGTACGAATGAATGAAGGAAGGAAGCTAAAAAGTGTTAGTTGAGAATTTTTGCGGCTTGATTGGGTTGCGGCTAAAAGGATGATTGTATAATGGCAGATGAACTCGGGCTAAAAGGTTGTTAATCACCGTAAAGTCAAGTTTAAATTTGAAATCAGATAACCAATAAATGAAAGATACAACGAAGAATGAAAATAAGAAGTATAAACAAGGATAGGATTTCTATTGAAATCATATTGAATTAATGAGTTATTTTTAGTTAATTTTATTTTGTTACATGAAAAATCATATATTTCTAGGCTTACTTTAACAGGCTTAGATATTTTTGCATTCTTATAAATCAGTTTGCTAGCATCTTTCTGCATGCAAAATCCTTTCTTAATGCACAATTTCAATGCAGAAGACTTTTATATGTGTACATCAATACCTTCATCCATACATACATATATTATATATATATATATACATACATATGTGTGTGTGGCCCCATCAACGACATTTTTGTTTGTTCCTCGCTTTCATTGTTTGTTGTATGTAGTTGTCGTAAGTGATTGTGTGAGGTCCTGGATATACATTGGCTTTTTGTCCTCACCATGTCCACTTCATGCACTGACACACACTTCTCCACACACACACACACACAACCGAAAATCGACATGAATTGATAAAGTCATTTGCAATTGTCTGTCGTTATGGGGCCGCCTCCAACAGCAACAGCAACATCAACAGCAACAGCAGCAACAACAACAACAATGGCCCCGAGTCGATTTTACTTGTTGTTCGCATTGTTCTTGATGTTGTTGTTGCTTCACGCGCATTGTTGTTGTTTGCTTTTGGACAATGAACATTGCATGGTTGTTATTGTTGTTGTTGTTGCTACTGCCGGTGGCTGGTCAGTTATTATGGCTACTGCAATTTTGTAGCGCTTAATGTCCGGGTCCCGGGTTCGGGTTCGAGGTTCGGGGTCTGCGCCTAGACATGGACATGGTTTCTGGGCCTGGGCCTGAGCCTGAAACCTGAAAGTGCGAATGCGATATGAGGATTAAAATTCATAATGAAAACCCCCAACGACAACAACTGCAACTGCAGTAGCAGCAACAATAACAAAAACAACAACAACTGTTGACGTAGTAGCAGTAGTTGAATATTGCCACACCATATCATAGGCAAAGTAGGAGGTTGAGGTTGAAGCTAGCCAAATTGGGTAAGAGGCAACTGTTCCTTCATACTAGTTGGATTTGCTTCTATTCAGTTGTGTCCTGTTCTGGTCTAGATTGCCTCCCCACAAAAGCCGCTTGTTGTGTGCTTCAGGTTTAATTAAACAATGACAAAAACTATAGGCCAAAAAAACAATGGCCAAACAAAGTTGACAAAATTGTTAAATGGGGCTTTCATAGTGGGGAAGTACACACAGACACACACACAAACAAACAAACTAAATCGATTGATTTTGCTTAAAATCGAGTTTTGATTACGTTTTTTTCTCAGTTATGCAAAATTTACCCAACTCAACTGAAATGTTTTCAATTGCGGTTCAAATTTTACCCTTTCCATTAGGTAAAAAGTATTTAGTATTCGAAATAGAACTGTGTTAAGCTTAGTTCCAATAAATGGCATACTTCAATTACTGCATGTAGGTTCATTATATTTAGGTTAAAGTTATCATTTCGTGTTTAAAATTTAGCTTAGACTGAAGCATTTCTCAACTTTAAACCACTTGACGCTGAGGTAAATAATATTATTTAGTTTCATGTTGTTTTAGTTAGTTCGAGTGGGTAATACTAAAATGAGGCTGTCAATTAATTTCAAAAATACTTCCTTTACTCGATTTCAATGGTTAGTTGGTTGGTTGATAATACTTATTTGTGTAATGTTAAATACGAATGTTACATTCTTATCATGCTTTCCACAACATCGAATACATACATTTGTCAATGTAAATGTTTAATTTGACTCTCTGTGTGTCTCTGTCTCTGTCTGATTTGGCATCCCATCCCGATGAATGATAAGCTAATGATGCACACGTCAAAGCCTCGGAACCAAATTGAGGCTCAATTGGTCTGCAACTAATGTAATTATAAGCCACTTGCAAATGCCTGACCAAAAGGCCATGGCAACGAATCACCGTCGCCTCTCTCTCTCTCTCTATCTATCTCTCTATCTCTCTCTTTTTCTCTCTCGCTCTCTCTGAACTCCTGATGGACTGTTGTTGTGACCTGTGATGCTTATTGTGGTTGAAATTCAATTTAATTTGATACGCACAGATTTTCTCGGCAAGTGTAGAGAGCAACAGCAGCATGGCTTCCAAAATTGTTTGCAGCTCAACAGTGGCTCAATTGACCAATACACATGCATTCGAATATACACACAGACACACACACACGCACACTCGCACACTTACACATGCAAGAGACAATAACGAGAATGTTGAAGTTATGGGTGGGAGGTGGGTGAGGAGAAGAATTATGATGCCGCCCATCAGCAGCAAGCCAGAACAACGTTGTCGTCATCGTCATAGTCGACATCGTCGTCATCATGCAAAACTCATTGAAGTCGTTAGCGTTCATCGGAGGCCCAAGGATATAAAGCAACAAGGATTCAAGGGGACAGAGAGGAGAGTCAAGAGCAACAACAAACCGAGAGGGTATGACATGACTTCGATTCGGGAATCCCATATACTACACTAGATGAAAAAAAAGAATCATTTCTTGAAAAGCAAAATTGTAAGGAATTAGTCCTTAAAGCCAATCAAACATAAAGTGAAATGCTTCTAAGTGAATCCAGCTTAATTCTAATAGAAAAGTGAACTAAAAACGACTTTTGGGGTTTCAGTTTTTTCAATTTTTAACACATTTTCTACAAATCTGTGTTCTCCTCATAAATTGGAATTGGTGTGCATAAAATGCAAATAGTTTTGTTCAGTGTACATCTCTGAAATTGTTGTCCGGTTGTGAGCTTCATTGATCATGCGCCCAACTCAAACCACATTCATTTAAACCAAAGGACACAAAATCCACTCCCCTTTTCCGGCCCATCCATCCATACACACACACACAAACATATATGGTTTATTTTTCACCCATCTCTTCCATTATTGGCTTAATTTACATTTCACGTTCTTGCAGAGGGGGAATTCAGTTAAAACAAAAAAAAAAATGCTCCATGATTATTTGCTTATATTTTTTGTTGTCTACGATATTTTCTGTCCTTCTCAATTTTTTTGTTTTTTGGTTTTTTGCTGCAAAATAATGTGATAGTGGTTTTTACAATTTACGCACTTGCCATGGTCATGGCTGAAATTAATTTTAATTGTATGTACGATTTCTCTCGATCCCACCTCTGCCACCCCCGTCCCCGGTCCAAATGGTAAACCATTTCTCTTCCTATCGTTCGCTGAATGTTGGGGTCCAGCATTAAAATCAAAGTAATTATTCAACTTGTGTGCATTTCACTGTCTCCTTACTCCTTTCCCCCCCGTTTTCACTCTCTTTGGCTGTTTATTGGCATTTTCTGTTTGTTCTGCTACGCAAATTGGCTTCATTTTATAGTTGTTTTCTCTTCTCTTCTCTCTCTATCTCTCTTTTATTCTCGCCTGCGTTGGTCGCAGCTTTTGTTAATTGTTTAAGGCTCACTGATATAGATATCCTTTTTTCCTGGCCGTGAGCCTTTTTTCGGGTAGGGGCCTCATTATAAGAATGAGATATCCTTGACTCGATATTGTTCATTACTTTATGACTTTTCCTTCTCCTGGCATTTTCTTCCCTCTGCTTCAATTTATTTCCCCTTCGTTTTCGTCACGTCTTCCTTGCTTCTTGCACGCTGCCTTTTTCATTATATGTTGACTGATGTTTAAAGCAAGCATATCACATTGCTGCGGCCTTCTACTGAGGAGCTGCTGTCGATAGCAACTTCCATTTCCCATGCCTCCCATGCCTCACTGCACACATGAAATTTTTCACTCTTTGTTATCGATACAGTTTTGCAAGAAGGCCCAATTACGTTACCCAACATGTTGATGGTTAAAAAGTAAATTTTATAGGCAATATGCTTTAAGGCTTCATTTTCGTTACAAGTTGTTGATTTAAAAGCCTTTTAACAATCAAAATTTGTTTACAAAATAAAAGAAAGAGTGAGTCATTACACTTAAGTGGCAACTGACCGACAATTGGAATTATCTTTATAACTATAAACCTGAAGAATTTAAGAGATGTAACGTCTCATGTCTCAGTTCTAACAAACGGAAATTAAAAGGACTTGATTTAAATCTAGACGATTCCACCTACTTATCTTTTTAATTAGAGACACTTAAGTGCATACTTTTTGTAGCATACTTCAGGGAGATACATCATGCATTAACCCAATTACTTTTACTCCTGCTATAGCTTTAACTGAACAGAAAAATAATCTCTTTCAATGCATAATTAAATTCCATTTAAAGTAGATCAAATTTAGTTCTACAAAGCGTAGCTAATTTACTTTTCTAGTTCCTAAAAGTATGCCACAAACTTGGCTAACTAACTTTAGATTGGGAGTTGTGCCAGAATGATTTGAATGTAATTGTTAGAGGAGCTTAGTATGTATTTTGAATGTTCTCAGTTGAGAAAACATTTTTCCCCCCAATTGTTTCTTTAGTCTGCAGCTAATTTACAATTTTAATGTCTGTTTGTTTGTTTGTTTGTTTGCCGATTGCTGTTGCTGCTGCCATCATATGAGCATATATTGATTTAAGGGATTTAATAACATTGTTTCGCCTATCATGTTTTGTCGATCATTGGAAATCTCCACTCATACACTCACTCACCAAGTGACCCCTTAGCAACCAGTTGCCATTCCAACTATTAGTGCTATTTTAGTTTTCATTTGTCATCAACATGGCCATTTGGCCGTTTTGGCCCGTTATGCCAATTGCAATTGCATTCGAGTACAAAATTGAATTTCGCTTCGACATATATAGAGAGATAGAGATAGATAGACAGTGAGAGAGAGAGAGACAGAACGGCCATAAATGCAAACACACATAGAGAAGTCCACACACTCACATACCATAAGGCTACATAGGGTCCTAGAAAATGCGCCGTCGTCATAACGCTACATAAATAAACCCATTTCAAAGCGCATTGCAGTCGCATTCCCCATTTCGTAGCTGGAGTTGGAGTTGCAATTGGAGTAGGAAGAACCTTTTGGTATTGTAGCTACAGAATTGAAGCCATTGAGTGTTGTGTGTAGTCTATGCCCTAAAGCAGGTTCCACTCGAAATGCATTTTGGGGTTTTGCATTGTGATGTGCTGCTGTAGCTATTGGATTTTATAATCAACAATGCCAAACCAGAGTCACATAGTATGCGTGTCTTTCTCTCCCCACTCTCTCCCTCATTCTCTCTGTAAAGCTTTTGTCCTGGCTGCTCCTGGTTCCGGGTTGCTGCCTCATAATTTTAATTATACTGAGTGCCAATGAAGTCAATGGCGATAAGACTAAAACGTTAGCGATTGATGACCCAGCGGGAGTTTGTGGCTAAAAGAGGAGTCTACTTCAAAAGGGAGAGAGTGAGAGGAGTGTGATAGCAAGTAATATGTTTTTACATTACCCAACATCTGTGTGAGTTTCCCACTGCATTTATATTTATTATATGTTTCGATGTGAGTGTGTGTGTGTGTGTGTGTAAGTGTGGAGGTTACGGTCATGCTTACCGGATATATTAGCAAACGCGAACGCCGTCGTTCTCTTTCGCTCAATAAACCACAAACACCAAAAGTGAAATGCAGGGGCTATCGACACTGTGAGAAAGAGAAAACATTTCCAAAAACATATTGTTTACATTAATATGAAACAAGTGTTCTCATATCCCTCAGACTCAACAGTCTACAATTATTTTCGCTCAGTGCAGATATGCAATCGACGAACAGATGGACAGATGGGTGAAATGCAATATATTATTTTATATTATTATTATTATGGACATTGGACATGGACCACACAGACAGGAACACGAAATGCGGGATTCATACAAGTGGCCAATGCCATAGCCAGAGAGAGGTAGAGGCAGAGAGAGAGAGAGAAAGAGAGGAAGATAGACAGACAGAGGGAAAGAGCACTCGAAATGAGAATGCAGGAGGGATGGCAGAGACGGGGGAGGGTTTTTGCAATCAATCCGCAGACATTAATATTTTTCGTGTTTTCAACCGCAAATTGTTGCGGCTGTTGCAGCATTCACCCCCATTACCCGCACCTCAATCCCACACACACACACACACACACACACACACCACAGGGGACCTTTTCCACCTCCTCCTGGGCAACTTGGACTTTGGACTATCAGATACAAAAAACCCCCATCACTCCGTCCACTCGCCAGCCCCGTCAGCTCACTCTCAATGCGGATTGAGTGGAATCATAAATTAATTAAAAGAGATTTGTTTGCGGCTTCCAAAGGATTCTCCAGCCAGTAACAAAAACAACAACCACACGGTTGTTCCTTCAAACCAACCCGAACCACCTACAATTGAAACAGAGAAGCGAGCACAAAGAAAATGTGCGTTTGTGTAGTTGTTGTTTTTTAGTGTTAGTTTTGTGTGTGTGTGTGTGTGTTTTTGTGGTTGTGTGTTCTAGGAAATTAAAGCAACATTTTTCGTAATGCCGGGCAAAGAACAAAATTAATTAGCCTAATTGTAAGGGCGGTGAATGATGTGCGGGGGAGGGGAGGGATTTAGGCAGCAAGCAGCAACGAGCAACAAAAGAAGCAGAGAGTGTTAAGCAGCAAAAAGTGATAGAGAAAGAGAGAGAAAGCGAGAGAGCGAAAGGACTTGGAAGGGGATTGGAGTAGCAAGTGCACAAACGAAACGAAGCGAAATGAATGAATGGTAGAGAATGAATAACATGAATGTATAAAGAATTTATATAGCGCGCGAGATTTGATAGTCAGAGGTGTAGAGATCTTAAAAAAAAACTCCCACATCGGAAGCGGGGGAAGGTGGCGTTTTTTTGTATTAACTAACGACTTGAAGCTGCAGAACTCCAATTTGCCATGCCGTTTTAAGATCAGTTTTGAATCAGTTTATCTGTATCTCTTTTTGAAAATTTAAGCCAATTCTTTATCGAGGCCTACTACACTCTTCATTGCTTTTAATTCCAAATGAATGAATTCAAAAACGGATTTAAAAAAATGGTGTCCAAGTTAGATATCAAAAAATGCCATTGAATTGAATAGCCGCAATAAATCAAATGAATACAAATCATAATTGCTTCTCTAATGAAAGCAAATTCCACCCCCCCTTTCCACATTTGTGGGGTGATGATGAAAATTAAAATTCAACATCATGTGCGGCCTAATCATAGGTACATATATATGTATGTATATATATATATATATATATGTATATGAGGGTTGGCTGCCACAATTGACTAATCACCCGCAAACAAAAAGTTGCCAAAAACTGACTTTGGCTAAGCCATTTCATTAGTCATCTTTCCATCTTGATCCGCCCATCCCCTAATAATTATTAGAAATCCTTACCCCCAAAAAGCACTAAATCTACGCCACTGATTGTTGCCGTCTGTACACTGGCTCTGGTGCACTGAGGTTTTACACTTTTGGTCCATTTGTTGGATTTTTTTTTCTTTTTTCGCTCACCCTCGACACCCTTGACTGCCAGGACTCCCTTAATTTTTTTTTTGGGTGCTTTTGTCTTTTGCCTTTTTCCCTGATGATGCTGCTCACTGTGTTCTCTGCTCATTCGTGTGCGGTTTTTATTTCTTCTCGTCGTCTTTGCTATGGCATACCAAAAATTGTAACAACGTATTTGACGCGTCACAAATGAAAATCTAAAAGATTAATTAGCTCAAGTTTTTGTGTCTGTGTGGCCCCACACCCTCGGGCAGTTGTTCTTCGTTTTTCGAAAGATCCCACCGAAAATCCTTGAGCAAAGCTTGACACAATCCATCCTTGCCATTCCTCTCCCCCTTCTGCTTCATTTTGCCTGTCGTCTTTTGGCCTACGTTATTTTCTAAGGGCAAAAACTTGAAAATCTGCTGGCAAAGCGCCTTTTTGTCAAGGGCGGGTAATAAATTTTAAGTCCTAATCAAAGTTGACAATAATAATAAAGTTAATAATGTTATTTTACGTCTTCTTCTCCTTTTCGTTTTTCGTTCCTTTCTTTTTTTTTTTTAGCGATTCAAATCCAGTGCTTATATCATCACCACCCGAATTGGCTGGCATGACATTGGAGGCACGCCTGATATCTTACGATTGGGAAAATCAATTTGGTGAATTTCAAGAGGCCACACGTAAAGGCAGCTTTAAGCCCATCTGCTGGGGAGCCAAGAATCATGTGGTCCCGGTAAGTACAACAACAAGAACAACAACAACCAAGAAGAAGAATGAAAGAAAGAAATTGAGGCAAAGATTTCGATTTATGTGCAAAGATAATGTCTACAAAGTGAAGACAACGAAGATGGAGTACCCTCTTCTTGTTCAAGGACCATTAACTATTAAACGAAGGGAAATAGTGTATCATAATCAAGGATCCCTCTAGACGACAAAAATAGATAGATAGATAGATAGATAGACCCCCCCCATTCCACACCCAAATAAAGAAAGAAATATATTGAATAAATATATATAGCTTAATCAAGTTAACCCTCCACCCCCTAGCCCCGGCTACCCTTTACTCATCTTACCCAATTACCCCAAGCATCTAAAGTCAAAGCGAAGAGGCTGTCTCTGACCCAGTGCTTTGTCACAGTTGAAATCGCATTAACCCTTTTTATTTTGGTTTGCCTGTTTTTTTTTCTTTTTCTTGTGTTGGCTTGGATGGCTGGTTTGGTCTATCTCAATTTCTTGCTGGCTCTAATCGTTGGAAACATTTCGTTGCCGGCTTGCCGTCTTGCCTGCTTTACATCCATCAGCTTAATCAGCTAAATTGCTAGACAATATCTGGGATAATTTTTCTTGCTGCCATTTGATGGTCCAACCCACACACATACAGAGAGTGAAAGAGAGAGAGAGAGACCATCTACACCCACACTCAGACAAGTGCTCATTTATTCATCGTGGGGTTAAAACAGAAAAGACATTAGGACCCTGCTCCTACTCTTCTCTCTACTGGTTGTGTGCCTTCCTTCGTTTTTATCCTCTATCAAATGCGGGTTGGCTGACTGCAAAAGCGGCGGATAATGTCTACCGGAAACCGCACGTTATAAAGTGCAATCAATTGCATTGCGGCCATGGCCAATGTTCGCCTTCTACAGAGGGGTGTGTGTGGGTGTGTGTAACTTGGGTCACATATATCAGACCAACACACGTACGACTTCGACAACGATCATTCTAATGGGTCACACACTAAACCAAGTCCAACCAACCAGACAACCAACCAAGCTCTGGTCCTAGCAATAGCACCAACAAGCTGCCTCTAATTCACATCACAAAATGGTTTGCATTAGAGATGGCACCGTGAGAATTCTATTCAAAATAGCTATAAAGCATATATGTATGTATGTATACAGATCAACTTGATTAGAATTGATTCTAAAAGAGACTCTTTGGAATGGGTTTGATTGGGGTTTTAGCTCAATCAAAATCTATTGATTTCTATGCTTCTGACTTTTGTCCTTTTCACTGACCTTTGTCAGCAATTTCCATTGAATCTCTACGATTAAGATGCACAAAAGGACCAAAAGAGAATTTGGCGCAAAATACTATCACGCCTGCATCTCTTTATCAATAAAAATATCGCAAGTGCCGGTAGGGGAGGCGGAGAGTAGAACCTCAACAAGCTGCCTCTAATTCACGTCCAAGTGGTTGAGAGTAAACGCTGAATGAATGCTCCCATATGAGCATGATTCACTCGCCACTCCATTGGACTGTCCCTCTCTATCTATCTCTCTCCCTCTCTTTCTGTGTCTTTCTTTATCCATTTGCTTTTCTTAGTCTTCTGTTAGTCTTCTTAGCCCTGGGTTTTAGCCTCTGCTCGCCTCGCTGCAACCATTTGGCACTGTGGAAATTGTAGGAAATTGCTTAAGTTGGAAATTGTTTCCATTTTTATGCCACTGACTTGGCTTTAGCTTTGGCTCTCGAGTAAAATTATCAACGCTTGAATTGTCATCGATTTTCCGTGCTATTGCGTTAAATGTTGTTGGCCATTTCATAGTTTTTTTTCGTCTTCCTTTTTTTGTGCTATCCCCTTTTTAGTCAATAATTCATTGGAGTCTGAAGCCTGCCTGGCAGGCATCTTCTACTTTCCTCCATGACAGGCCCATTGAATTTATAAAGCTCCCAAGCGCTCCTCAAATTAGCAGAACGATGGCTAAAATAAAATAACTTTAGCACACAAAATAGTTTTCCCTTTTCCTTTCTCTCTTCTTTTTTTTCTTCTTAGGCAAAATGATGAGCCAACATTGCGTGGGCCAAACATAAAGAGTGAGGTGAATGGCAAGTCAATGAAGCGTAAAATATACAAGCAGTCAATGGGAGTGGAAAGGGACTTTCGAGGGTCACAAAAGTTCAGAATACAAAAACGTGAAAGCACAAAAAGGTGACGAAAAAAAGAAGAAATAATTGGAAAAGAGCAACGGAACACACACAAAAAAAAAACCAACTCCGAACGGGGAGGTGGAAGTCAAAAGAAGAAATCTCTGATTAGTTTTCAAAAGGCTCGTTGAATTGGAAGGCCTAGTTTCGCTTATGAACAAAAAAGATATCGAGATTTTGATAAAAATAGAAGCGAAAACATGAAATGATTTAATGGCACAAATTAAGGTGAACTTAGCCGACTATTAGAGCGATTAATTTTTGGCCGCAAGCAAAATCCAACTCATAAAACGAAGAGTTCATGCATTCTGCAGAATTTGCAGCAATTTTAAATATTTAACCAAAAGTAGTGCCTATTTCTATATAATCTTAATTTAAATTAACGTGCCTAGATTTGTTTGGTTGGTTGGTTTTTTTGTTGGATTTCGAAGCATAATTAGCATATTGTAAAATATTGTAGCATACTTTTTTGGGCAGCCGCTTCACATATCAAAGTGCGCTTGGCAATATAATGAACACAAAACAGCAACAACAACGACAACGGAAAAAATTTCTAAAATCCTCGACCACCTAATTAGCATGTCAATCTCGGCGAACGACCACCAAAAAAAAGCAAATATAAAAATAAAAAATTTCAAAAAAAAAAATGCAAAAAACAAAAACGAAAAATGAATGAGGCCAAACCCGCAGCAAACACACACATACACAGAGAAATACACAGACAGAGACAAATTAAAGGCAGGTATAGAACGTAAAATTGGGAAAGAGAAGAAAGGCAGGAAGAGAGAGGGAGAGAGCAATTAAAGCCTTAAATTTATGCACAACCAAAACTAAAACATTTTATAATACTCAACCTCAGCCAACAAGGGAAGACCAACAACAACAGCAACAACAAACATACATTCCTTTTCAATTAAAATGTCTGTCAGTGGCAAGGCACACAGACTCCAATGGCCCCAATGGAGGCAGCTGCCTTACCTTTCCTCTTCTGCCCCACCATTCGCTTCCCTTCTCTTTCCTTCCATTTCTTTAGCCGTTCTTTTGGCTCTGCCCGGGTTTGGGCCGTCTGTCGCCTTTACCGACGAAAAACCACCTCAAAACACATACAAACACCTGCAAAATGTCTGTCAAGCATTTGGCGAAAACGATTCACAAAATGCCTTTTGAAAAATTCAACAGCAACAACAATAACAGTCATCCAGCCAGCCAGCCAGCCAGCCAGCCGACCAACAGACTAACCAACACAGAGTTACCAACATCGTCATTGCGATTTGCATAATATTATTAGTAAACACTCGTTATGAAGTCGCTTTCACGCCCCCCTCCTGATAAATCCCAAAACCCCGCCATTCCCTCCTCGTCCGCCGTGCCATACAAATGCAGACATTCGCTAGATTTAGATTTTTGGACTGGGCATAAAATCAACATGGATAAATATATACACCTACCTTGACATACATACATATATAAATATATATGTATGTATATTGACCGCAAACGCAAGTCACAGATTCAGCAAAGACTCGCCTGCTTTTCACCTTCCCTAGATCCATTGGCCAAGTATCCAAACTCCCTTAGCTCCACACCCATTTTGGTTTGGAATCCTCCTACTTTAGCCCCCATTCCATTGCCTATTTATAAACACAAATTTATTCAGCGTAATTAAAACACAAAATTTTGTCGAGCTTTTTGCGGGCGACTAAAATCCGCTGGGAGTACTCAGTGAGCTGGAGCCAGGAGGAGGAGCAGAAGAAGAAGGACCAGGAACAAACCTGGTCTAGGTTTGTTCTCTCGCTCTTTAGGGCGGTTTGACCGCGAGAGAAGGACTTGGCTTGCATAAAGTGAAATCAGATTGTGGGAAGGTGGGGTGGGGTTCAGTTCATTGTTTTGCTATTGTACTAGAAATTTATTTTAGGTGTTGGTTTTTCTTTTTTTTTTTTTTTTTTGGGCTTCCTCTATATATGCTAGAGGGCCCAGAGGGTATGGCTATTCAAATGAGAGAACTTGCAAAAACAAAAAGGAGCAAAACCCATGCCAAATAATAAACGAAATCTAAAATTTCGAAATGATTTTATCTACTATGAAAAGTTATGAAATTTTATTTTGCTTCTGTCTTAATGCTGGTTGGCTTTTTCTAATAATTTTCCGTCTCCTCTGGCCCGAAAAAAATTGACAAAATTTCAATTACACTTGATTTGCATAGACAACGGGGCAAAGAAGATGAAGGGGAAGATTAGGCAAAGCCAAAAAAAAAGTATTGCTCGATAATCTAATTTTTGGAAATAATTTACAATTTTGAAGATATTTTTGAAACAGTCCAAGCAAAAATCATTTGAAAATTATCAATGAAAAAAATAAAAAAGAAATTATTTGATGAAAAGTGTATACAAATGTCTTTAATTCCGCCTCCATAATGATTGTCAGGATGATTGTTTACTTTGCCCAAATCTCCCTACCCTACCCTACCCTACCCTACCCTACCATCCATTCATTCATTCCTTTTCCCTTCGTGGTCGCTTGCAATGTCAACGACATAAATAAGCTTTTCAATTTCCTACTTTTCTCTCGTTTTCTCTCGCTGTGACGAAAAAAACCTAAACGCAAACAGTAAAGAACGAAAAATGGAGACAGACAGACAGAGAGAGAGAGAGAGAGAGAGAGAGAGAGAAAAAAATAGAAGGAATTTAATTAATGTTGTAATTTATTATATGCAGACACCACCCATCTGAACAAAAACAAACCAAAAAAAAACCCACAACTAATGTTTATCATTTCCGTTACGGTTTTCGTTTCTTCTCATTCACACAGGGATCCGAATTTCTTGAGGGCTATAGCATAAATGTAACCAAAACGTATAAGAAGCATAAACGCTGTAAGCCAAAACGCCTCTATGCCCCAATCACGGAACGCACCTCCCCGGCATCGGATCTGAGCGAGCTGCCAGTCCTTCATGAGCTGGACAACAATAATATTATTGAGGGAGCGGCACGAAGCAGTCGAAGCTCGGCCACAGATGTCCATAGCATTAGCAGAGGAAGTTGTGGAGAGTTCATCAGCTGCATGCTATGGCTGGGCGCCTCGTCCTGGTGGCTGTTGCTAATGCTAAGGACGTGAGGGAATCAAATGGAATGCAACTAAAGAGATGGAAGAGTACACAGAGTCACCACCGTCTAAACTAAACTATTTAACAAAAAACAACAAAAAAATTTATAAAAAAAAAAAGAACAAAAACAAAAACAAACAGCAGAAAAGGGAAAAAGGAGAGAAAGGAACTCACACACTCAAACACACACACACACACGCGCATCAAAAACTATGAAAAGCAAGTAAACAACAAAAAAAAAGACAACAAGATAAAGTAAAAACAGAAGGAAAAAACCGAATCACATACATAAATACTCAACTAATCTAAACTGTCTGTCCTGTTCTCCCAACCATTTGGTTCCTGTTTAACGCTTTTTGCCCCTCTGTCCTTCCCCGCCCCCGCACCGCCACCCACCATGACAACAACACTCTTTTCTCTCGCTCTAACTATAAAAATGACGTCTCTTAATCCTACTACAAATACAAAAAACGAGAAAAAAGCAACAAAAAACAGTAAAAAAGGAAATGAAAATAAAATATGAAAAAAAGTACTATTAATTATTTATAATAAGCTAGCGTAAAAACAAAAACAAAACTTAAACATAAAAAAGAAACTCCCTCTGTCTGTTTATTTATGCTAAATCTTCCTCATTTTTGTTGTTTTGTTCTAGCATTTTTTTTTTTTTTTATATACATATATATACATATAGTAGTAAATTATTAAGGATTTTTTTTTTGTAGTAGTTAAGCTGAGAGAAAAAAAAAACAGAAACTGAAATCATATAATATTAAAAATAATAATATAAAATAGAATAACGCATTAAAAGAAAGAAAGAAAGAAAAAACAAAAACCGAAAAGCAATAATTAGTTGTTGTTGTCGTTAACGCTAATATATACTATATAGATATGATATATGCAGTCATTCCTTCTATCTTATATATATATATATATATATACATATATATATATATTTGTGTATGTAGTAGGATCTGACTTACTGTAAAGCTTGAGCGTCTGATGACTTTTGTTGGACATTGCAAGAAACAATCGTAAAATGGGAATGGGTATAAAACAAAAATCGAAAAACTAAAGGCAAGATGTCAGAGAAAAGAAGAAAAAACACACACACAAAATAAATGATGAAAATTATGACAAAGTAATAACTTAAAGTAGTTAAAGTCGACGGCATCACGATAAATTTAGTCGTTGAACTAAGTTCGAGCATACACACACATAAAGAAAGAAGAAAAAACTATATTAATATTTAAACGAGAAAGAGAAACAAACAAACAAATAAACATACATTATATAAATTACATAACGTACACGTCCAGCAAATGAGATGAGAGATGAGAACATGATTTTAGTTGATAGAATGGAACGATTGGAAAGACTTGGAAGAACTTTACTTTGTCTTTGTTATACACAATATACACAATATGTATGTATGTGTTTTTTTTTTTTTTTTTATTTGTTTAGGGTGGAATATAATAATATCTATTCCAATCAAGAGACTAAACTATTAAGGGCTAACTAAAGAATAGATAACTAAAGATCATTGAATAGACAACTGTAGCAAAGTAGAGAGGTGTGATTCATATTTTGTGAAATCGGTTAAAAACAAAACACAAATTCAGTTAACAAACTATTTTCATTTGGGGAAAACAACAACAACAACAACAACCTACACAATACTCAAAAACTATGCCAAAATCTTAAGTGCATAGTCTTACAATCCTTACATACATATGTCTGTATATCTTTAGGTCACAATTTCAAAACTATGGCTTACGAATTGAATGCAAAATTCTAGACATTTCAAACTTGAATTCTTTGTGGGAATGCTTCACTTTTCAAACGAAATTTCGCATTGTAATTCAATTCTAGCTTTAGCCTGTATATTTTTTGTTGATTTATAACTTAAACTCATAGGCGAATGTAGGACTGCGAAATGGGGAAAATTTTGCCCCTAAAAGTATGCAAAAAACAACAAGCAGAGAGCACAGAGTATTCTAAAACGGCGAATCTTGGGACTCCGTATTGCATACTTTTGGGAGCAAACATCCCTCATTTCCCTTGCCTAGATCTGCCTATGCCTAAACTAAACAAAAAAGAAAACCGAAAAAATACTCGCTTTAATCTTAAGTTGGCTTTAGTTACTATTTAAACAAAAAAAAAAGAAAACACTAAGCTGCGCTTTCTTACAAAAACAAAAAGATACTTAAAGTATTTCCTCCTTTTCCTCGTTCTCTTGTCCCATGATCTTTCAGTCAGTCAGTCTGTTTTTTCTTTTTGAAATTTCTGTCCTTTCTATTTATAACCTTCAACTACACAGAAAAAAAAAACGTAGGCTATAAGAGAACCGATTTATGCTAGATTTTAAGTTGTAAATACAAATATATATATATACATATATGTATATATACATAACTAATGGGTTAATATTTTTTTTTTTTTTTGTATTCTGTGAAAGTCAAAGCAAAAAAAAGAGGAGAAATGAAAAGAAAATGGTAAAATTGAAAAAGTGGAATTGTTAGAATGGAAAACAGTAAAAATGAAATTTAAGCATTATACAGGGTGTGTGATTAGGTATGAGAAATGCATTAGGATTGAATGTCTCACTAGGTATATACACATACATATATTATACTATACATACATACATAAAAAGGCATAAGTATATACATGCATATTATATATAGCAAACACTTAGGGGCCGTCAAAGTTCTGCTCGAAGTAGTAAAAATATACCATATACCATATATATATATATATATATATATATATGTTTGACGATAAATATATATATACATATATGTCTGCATACATACGATAACTATAACTATAAAGTCTATATATACAATACAATATATATACATACATATATATATCTATATCTTTAAGTAGTTACGTGGTTCGTAGTTGTAAATGTGAATGTGAGTATTTTATACAAAAAGTAAAAAATAAAAGCAAAACAAAAAACACAAATAAAGAAAAATGAAAATAAAGCAAAGCATTAAAGCTTAAAGTTTAAAAACAAAAGAGATTTCCCCAATGACAAGAGAAACACAATTTTTTATACCAATTCAAGAATGGATCACCAAAAAACAAAAATGATCAACAATATATAGGTATACATACTTATTTTTTAGGCTAAAACATGCTAAAACAATGATTAGCTGACAAAAAGAGAAAAAAAAAAACTAAAATTAAAAGACGAAAAGCGAAGAGAAGAGAAAAAAATGCAAATTGCAAAGTTGAAACAATCAAAATAACATTTAAACAAAAATTTTTTCCTGGCAAACTATTAAAAGTTTGCCTACAAACACACGCACACACACACACACACACACACACACACACTTGAAACTTTTTTGGCAAACTTTGTTGGCGAGAGCCAAGCCGAGCCGAGCCGCCTGTGGGCGTGGCCTTTTAAATATGGGCCATTCCATGTTTTGAGGTTTTATTTTCGTCTTTATATTTTATATTTTTTGTTCTCACCGCCCACCCGCACCACCAGAAATCCCCCTTGCCCGCCTCTAAGCTAAGGAAATTTACTAAATGAATGTCTACAATGCTTTGACCTAGTCAAAAAAGAGGCCCATGGGCAAGCGGGGAATGGCAAACGGGGTATAACTATGTCTAATTAGAAACATTTTCTCGTAGTTTTTGGCTTACGATTGGTCCGTTACGTTGCCATGTTGCTACGTTCAGTTTCAGCGTTTGCCTTTGTCATAGAAACCTGGACAAAAATTTTATTTGCCACATTAATTAAACTTCTGGTCAAAAGGAAAGCACACAAAAAAAATGAGAAAAAGAAAAGCAAACAAAAAATGAAAAAAAAGGGCACGCCAAAAAGCAGAGTAAAATAGAGTTTGGGTTTTTTTTCTCTCTTCTCTTTTGGCTCACCAATTGGAAATTAGTTTCAGGCAACACACACAGACACACACACACACACACACACACACACACAGAAACAGACAGACAGTGAGACACAAATGTATTCATATAATTTAATGAAAATGCAAACAAAAACGGTTTTGGAAAATGTACTTGCGATAGTAACAAGAGAAATAAAATTAAAAAAATGAATGAAAAACAAAAAATAGTTTAAAAAACTAAAGTAAAAAGTTAGAACAAAATGAAAAACAAAAATATATATATACATACATATATGTATGTAAAACTACATTTAAAATGCAACACAACAAAATGAAAACACACGCATACACAAACACAGACACACAGACAGTCAGTAGTATACAAAATGAGAAACATTTAAATCATGTTCTAGCATTGTGACTTGAGGACTTGACTTGACTAGTTGTTTGCCCAGTTATAAGAAGAAGCTAAAACCTAACAAATTTAATTTCCAGTCACTTGAAATGAATATTTTTGGTCCATTAACCCACTAAACAATGAATTTTCAGCCAGAAGAACTATTTAAATTCCCTGAATTCAATGGAATTTTATGTAATTTGACTTTGATTTGGCAAGGTTCAAGGATATTGCATCTACCTACACACTTGAAAACTTTTGAATGATTTGCTCTCTTTATCAGTCTTTCTCTCTGACTTTGCCTTTGTTTCCAACAATTCTATCATCCATTTTTCTCTTAGGCTAACCAGAATGTTCTGTCTATCTATCAGTTTAGCATTTGCCTTCTTTGTTTCTATTAAAAATGACTTCTTTCTTTGTCACAGAGAGTGAACCAGAGTTAGAGAACATCTCTATCTCTAACTCTGGTTCACTCTCTCTCTCTCTCTCTCCTTTTACTCTCTAAGTGTCTTTTTCTAATAAGTTTTATAAAACTGACCCAATTAGTCAATAGGCTATGATTTTTTTTTTTATCTGACAGCAAGTCCAGTCTCATCCAAAGGTCAGACACTCACACACACTCAGACAAAATGTAGTAGCCATGTTAGTAGTAATATATGTCACTAAGGACCCTCTATTGAAAATATATATATATATATTTTTTTTTTGTTGTGTGAGAATAATAAAGAAAATAAAAATAAACAAGCGAAACGTAGCAAAGAAGAAGAAGACGACGATGAAAAAGAGAATACCAAAAAGACACAACCTACCTTAAGCGAGTAAACAAACAACAACAAACAAAAACAGAAAACCTAAACTATTTTTAGTGTGTACCTTAATTTTTTCAAAGAAAACGCGCAAAAAAAACTCCCCAAAAAGATAACGAACCTTCATATAAGGAAACTAAACATATAGATAAACGTAAATATAAAAGCAATAAAAAGCAAACGCATAGCTATCAAATATGAGCAAAACGGAAACCAACACACACATACACACACACACACATGGACACTCAAGAAAACAAAGTAAATGAAACAATTGATATGCTCCCATTTTTGGCGATGGCATCAGCAGAACATAGTGGAAAATAGGATAAAATGGAAGAGAACAAAAAAAAAAAACAAAGAAAAAAACTCTTAACCAAATGATTGAGTGAAAAGTGTGGCATACTTATTGGGGCTCAGCCTATTGGCTGTGGTTTTGGGAGAGGGTAAACAAGAAACAAACAAAACAAAAAACAAAACAAAAGCAACAACCGAATTGACTTTGTCAGAGACAAGCTAAAATGCAAATGAAAATTATGGCGTAGGATATTATGAATGGAATGGCAAGAAAATGCACGAAAAAGCAAAGAAAGAAAAAACAAAAACAAAAACTATTTTAAAGTAGAGCAGTTGCAAAAAAAAACAAATATTTAAATGTGTCGTTAGTAGACAAATTATAAAAAAAAAAAATACATCCATAATGCAAAAATGAAAATGAAAAAAAAAAAAACAAA
This sequence comes from Drosophila equinoxialis, assembly GCA_018150345.1. Taxonomy (NCBI): domain Eukaryota; kingdom Metazoa; phylum Arthropoda; class Insecta; order Diptera; family Drosophilidae; genus Drosophila; species Drosophila equinoxialis. The sequence continues at coordinate 1,423,287 of JAECWI010000868.1, read as the reverse complement.
AAAAAACAAAATCCCCAAAAAAATAGTAGTAGCATTGTCGTTAGCCCATAGTAGAAAACAAATGAAGAAGCATACATACCATACCAATACATACTTACATACCGTACATACCATGCATACATACATACATACATCAATCAAAGTGAGTGAAGCAAAAACTAAAGTTAATTGCAGAATTGATAAACGCAAAATAACAGAGAAATCGAAAGCGGATGGGAGTGCGAGCGAGAGACATTCCACTCCAGCAAAGAAACAAACAAACAAACAAACTTGCGTGTGCATAGATGCATACATAGATACACACATACATACATACCTACATACATCATAGCATAGAACAATGGCAAATTGCAACTAAACTAAATGTTTGTGTATATATAGTACATATGTGTAGCTCTTGCTCATGCAATACATACATACATACAAGCAAACATTACTTAGGTACATAGACAAAGAACATATGCATAAACTACATATACATACATATATACATACCACATATAGTGAAACGTCATACATATATACTATATAGAGATGAGCGTATAATAAAAAGAAAAGAAACTTAAACACCCTTCAACCCGAGTCCAACCCCCCTGCACACGACACATCAAAAACCCCACTCGACTCAAAGCCATATATAGACATAAATTCAAAGAAATTAAATGCGTTTAGCAACAAAAATAAACAAACAATCGCAAAAGTAGAGGCCCCCAGTGAAAAAAAGGAAAAAAAACATTTAAAGTAACTCTATAAAACGGAAATTAAAACGGACACACACACACATACAGAGCGACACTCAATTAGAAAGCAAAAACCCAATGTCTGTGCGAAACAACAATTTATTGGAGCTTAAATTTGAGTGGATCCAAAGTGAAAGAAACATTGATATGATAAAAGACGTATAAACCCAAGAAAGATGGCAAAAAGGCAAAGAAAATGTTTAGTTAAAAACAGAAAACCCAAATTGATAAGGCCAAAAGAAGTTTAATCATTTGAAATGAAAATAGATCTTGTTCTTAATTAATTATACTTTTTAGCTTTTGCCAACATCATCAACTATGCATATTTGGGTTTTCGTTTTAACAGAACGTTATCTTGCAATTTCATTTCGAACATTTCACTCAAATTCACGTGTTTGGGTTTCCATATCGAAATTGGCCCACAAAAGCCTAAAACTGACCTCAAACTGTCAGAAACGTAACCGCTGAGCTGTAGGTATGTTTCGTTCGCACAGACAATTGATCAAACGCCATAGACAAAGTCCTCACCACCATCATCATCCCACTGACACACACTCACACACACACACAGAGATGACACATTCAACTGGAGACAGGTAAATTTTTGATACCGAAACGTTACATCCAACAAATACATATGAAATGGAGAATCTTTCTAATCAATAACTGAAACAAGAAACAAAAAAACTCAAAACTTCTATTTGTGAATTTTTGCATTGTTTGATTGTGAGCTAAGTTCCAACAACTACAACAACTACAACCAACAACAACAACAAAGAAAACTAAAATCTTACGTTATTCACTAAAACATTCATTTTGTAATATACTAAAACCACAAGCTAAGCTAAAAAAACAAAACAAAAAAATCTCTTTTACTAAGTATATGGAAAATAAAATGAAAAAAAATGAAAAACTGAAAAACTGGAAACCCAAAAAAAATGAAATAAAAACGCAAAAAAAAAAAAAAAAAAAACCAAAATGAGAAAAAAAACAATAAAAATATACATATATATAAATGGAAAAGTATTTTGTTAATGTTGTGACTTTCAGATTTCGTTTCGAATGGAATTGACTTTCTTTGCTCTTAGTCAGTGAATTATGCAAGAATGGAAATTAGATTTTTTGCCATGTCATACATGAACATGTGAGTATGTATGTGTATAGGTGGATCAAAACTATTAAAAATCCTTTTACGTATTTATTTATGCAAATTTAGTTAAATGCAAATTAATTACATAACTGCCTATAAAAGCTGAAAACGGTGCAAAATGAAAATGTTTACAATCAGCAACAAACAGCAGCAGCAGCAACAACAACAACAGCAGCAATTTGGCAACGTTCCGGGGCATATAAATAAACACACAAACAGGCACACACACACACACACACACACGCTTAAATGTGCAAGAGCCAGAGACGGGCACGGAAGCCTCGAAGCAAAAATTATTTTTGCATCATTAATTTACATTTATATTCAATTAAAGCGCAAACACAACCAAAAAGTGGGCGTATTTTAACTGGTAGACACACACAGACGCGTGCCATCAAGCGTATGCCGCTTGCGGGTGGGCGTGGCACAAGGCTAACACACACGCACGCACGCCTGGACCCCACTAGTAACAGCAGCAGGAGCACGACTTTCGGCCAGGCCTTAATGTCAGACTAAACAGAAAGAACAAAAAAGAGAGACCCAAAGTTTTGAAGTGAACAATTAAAAAATCAAGAAAAGTTTTCCCAGCGAGGAGGGTAACAGCGTATAGACAGGAAGCGTGTGCAAGCCAGTGAAGGGAACAAGGACAAAACAGGAAAACAACACCAAAAGTCCCCACGGGACCGATCAGTGATACTAAAAGAGAAATCATCTAAACAAAACAAACTATCAACCAACATTAGAGAGTTTAAAAATTTATGTGAAGGCTGTGATTGCGGCTGTTGTGAAGATAGTCATTAGTTGTGTCAACGGGTAAGAAATCATATTGCAGAACTCAGAACTCAAGCTTATTTTCTATTTGAAAAATAAATTTTAATCAGCCCAAATGAATTTACCACAGTTTTTTGTTTTCAATTCTCATTTATTTACTGTTTACGCTCGCCGAATCTGATTTTTAATTATATGATTTCGTATATTATGATCTCTACAGATTGGCATCCAAATGAGGTGTCAGGATCAGGACATGCAATTATGTAAAAAGGCCATAGGACATATTAAGTCTTGGTGATGTCCATCTTTATGCATGGACAAGATCCTCAACCTAGCCAAAGGTCGTTCAAATCGTCCTCAATAACTGAGTTATAATTTCTCTTATTCGGACTGTTCACCAAGTCCCATTTTGGATCAAGCGGCAAAGTGGGAGAACATCACGAAATCCTTGATAACAGAACTCCCCCCAGGACTACCAAGGTGTCCTTTGCACCAAAGATAGTCCGTGGTAATTGGAGTTTTATGACACGACTTTCATCGTGATTCTTGAAAGAACTCGCTAGCTATTTACTATTTCTCCTAAAACCAAAAACTCGTTATATCTCGTCTTTCCAAAGGACCTTACAGGGTCTGTTAGTGTCAACCGATGCAGGTCTAGGACTACAATCCAACAAAAGGACTTCCTGATTGTCCTTGAAGTGGCCGAGTTATAAGGACATTTGTGTTTTTTTTGCGACTTTTTGGCCATTCAATATCCTTGAAAGCAGTTCGATAGTAGTAGAAAGTATGTCCTGTCGAAATCGGGAAATGTCCTGCGGAGATATGGCTTCGAGAAAATTAACCTTTTATCGTTTTTTAGCACTCAAATCCACAAATCCTGCCGCAGGACGAAAGGACACGGTTCGCTAGGATGTACTTGGTGATCTCTTCAGATTGGCATCAAAAAAGTAAGGGTCATCTAAGGATGCAAGACATGAAATTTTCAGAAAAGGTTCTTTTTTCCAGCTATTTGAAGGACATTTCAGGACCTGGTAATGTTAGTCAACGCGCATGAACAAGGACTTCCATCTGGCCAAAGGACATCCCGCTCATCCTTCAAATGACTGAGTTATTAGCACTTTTCTGTTTTTTGATTTGTAATTTTTTTCCAAGTCCCAAACTGAACCAAAAGATCAAAAAATCTTAAGAAAACTACAAAATCCTTAATATCTCAGCTCTCCGCATTACTATCGCCATGTCCTTTGCACCTACCATAGTCCTTGATGATTTGAATATTTTGAGACCACTTTCGTCCTGATCCTTCAAAGGACTCGCGAGATATTTGTCATTTCCCCTTAAACACAAAAGTCATTTTATCTCAGCTTCCCGAAGGACATTCCAGGATTTGGTTGTATCAGTCGACGCGTGTTATCAAGGACTACTATCTGACCAAAGGGCATCCTGATCGTCCTTGTAATGGCTGAGTTATAGAGATATTTATTGTTTTTTTGCGATTTTTGGCCATTTTTCTGACTAACCCCCTTACAAAAATTCGAGTAATATTTTTTGAAGGATATTAAAAATCCTTGGATGCAGATCGGTAGTCCTGATCCTGGAGGACCAGAAAAGGTTTGTCCTGTCAGGATCGCTCAATGTCCTGCGGAGATATGGCCTCGAGAAAATTAACCTGTTTTCGTTTTTTAGCTCTAAAATCCACAAATCCTGTCGCAGGACGAAAGGACATGGTTCCCTAGGATGTCCTTGATGATCTCTACAGATTGGCATCAAACAAAGTTGGAGACATCTAAGGATGCAGGTCACGAAAATTGTCGAAAATGTCCTTTTTTCCAGGAATTCGAAGTATATTCTAGGACCTCATGACATCAGTCGATGCGGACGAAAAAGGACTTCCAACTGGCAAAAAAAACATCCTAATTATCCTTAAAATAGCCGAGTTATAAGCAGTTTTCTGAGTTTTGGACTTGTAATTTTTTAGCTTAAGTGACAAATTTATGTAGCATACTTTTGGGATAAATAATATGAATTTTTTAAAAAGTGTTGCCTACTTATTGGGGGTAAAAAGGAATCAACAACCAATTCGAGTATCCTTTGAAGAATCAGGACGAAATAGGTGTCAAACGAATCCTTACATCAAGGACAATAATCTATGAAAAGGACATCCGGATAATCCTGCAAGGAGCTGAGATATTAAGGATTTTCTAATTTTCCGATTTTGTTGCATACTTTTAGGCGTTTGGACTTATTTAAGATCCTGGAAAAATTTTGTTGCATACTTTTAGGCGTTTGGACTTATTTAAGATCCTGGAAAAATTTTGTTGCATACTTTTAGGCGTTTGGACTTATTTAAGATCCTGGAAAAATTTTGTTGCATACTTTTAGGCGTTTGGACTTATTTAAGATCCTGGAAAAATTTTGTTGCATACTTTTAGGCGTTTGGACTTATTTAAGATCCTGGAAAAATTTTTGTTGCATACTTCAAGGCGGTTGAGCGTGTGGCAGATAAGTCCCAATAAGTCCAAACGCCTAAAAGTATGCAACAAAATCGGAAAAACAGAATATCCTTAATATCTCAGCTCCTTGCAGGATTATCCGGATGTCCTTTTCATAGATTATTGTCCTTGATGTAAGGATTCGTTTGACACCTATTTCGTCCTGATTCTTCAAAGGATACTCGAATTGGTTGTTGATTCCTTTTTACCCCCAATAAGTAGGCAACACTTTTTAAAAAATTCATATTATTTATCCCAAAAGTATGCTACATAAATTTGTCACTTAAGCTAAAAAATTACAAGTCCAAAACTCAGAAAACTGCTTATAACTCGGCTATTTTAAGGATAATTGGGATGTTTTTTTTGCCAGTTGGAAGTCCTTTTTCGTCCGCATCGACTGATGTCATGAGGTCCTGGAATATTCTTCGAATTCCTGGAAAAAAGGACATTTTCGACAATTTTCGTGACCTGCATCCTTAGATGTCTCCAACTTTGTTTGATGCCAATCTGTAGAGATCATCAAGGACATCCTAGGGAACCATGTCCTTTCGTCCTGCGACAGGATTTGTGGATTTTAGAGCTAAAAAACGAAAACAGGTTAATTTTCTCGAGGCCATATCTCCGCAGGACATTGAGCGATCCTGACAGGACAAACCTTTTCTGGTCCTCCAGGATCAGGACTACCGATCTGCATCCAAGGATTTTTAATATCCTTCAAAAAATATTACTCGAATTTTTGTAAGGGGGTTAGTCAGAAAAATGGCCAAAAATCGCAAAAAGACAATAAATATCCCTATAACTCAGCCATTACAAGGACGATCAGGATGCCCTTTGGTCAGATAGTAGTCCTTGATAACACGCGTCGACTGATACAACCAAATCCTGGAATGTCCTTCGGGAAGCTGAGATAAAATGACTTTTGTGTTTAAGGGGAAATGACAAATATCTCGCGAGTCCTTTGAAGGATCAGGACGAAAGTGGTCTCAAAATATTCAAATCATCAAGGACTATGGTAGGTGCAAAGGACATGGCGATAGTAATGCGGAGAGCTGAGATATTAAGGATTTTGTAGTTTTCTTAAGATTTTTTGATCTTTTGGTTCAGTTTGGGACTTGGAAAAAAATTACAAATCAAAAAACAGAAAAGTGCTAATAACTCAGTCATTTGAAGGATGAGCGGGATGTCCTTTGGCTAGATGGAAGTCCTTGTTCATGCGCGTTGACTAACATTACCAGGTCCTGAAATGTCCTTCAAATAGCTGGAAAAAAGGACCTTTTTTAAAAATTTCATGTCCTGCATCCTTAGAAGACCCTAACTTTTTTTGATGTCATTCTGTAGAGATAATCGAGGACATCCTAGGGAACCATGTCCTTTTGTCCTGCGGCAGGATTTGTGGATTTTAGAGCTAAAAAACGATAAAAGGTTAATTTTCTCGAAGCCATATCTACACAGGACATTTCCCAAATTCGACAGGACATACTTTTTCTGGTCCTCCAGGATCGGGACTATAGAACTGCAGTTCCAAAATAGGACTTGGTAAAAATTACAAGTCAGAAAAGTCTCATAGCTCGGAAATGTTAAGGAGGGTTCGTACGTCCTTGGGCGGGATTGAAGTCCTTGGCTATAGACGTCCATAGACTTCACCAACAACTTGTTTTTGCGGAGGCTATAATTGTGTGGCACATTGACCGACTTGGTCAGGACATGCCATTGTTTGGTTCCTTAGTGTGACGACATGCTCCCGGGTCCCCGTCTTTCTATCACTAGATGTTTCGTCTCCTGTAATAATGAAAAGAAAGGATATGGTCATTGTTTTTTTGGAAACCATTTATCAAAGTGTAACGTTTTTTAAAGTAAATAGTAAGTCTTTTAATTATTTCCAATTCTTTCAATTAAGAAACTGTTAAACAAAATTTCAATTTAAAACATATCTTCAATGTTCCCATAATATCTAAACAAATTGGAAACTATTTTTTTTTTAATCTTTGAAGATTACACTTTTAATTTCAATTGGTTTCCAAAACTCTTTTGGTCAAACGTATTTGGCTAGTATTTAAACCCAAAGCGGATAAAGTTCATTTGTATATAATTTCATTATTTTTAAGTTGCATTATATTTACTGAATAGAATTATGGCATAAAAAATGTTGTATTAATTAACCATTTGCATTATGCATATTTTGCCATGGTCACTTAAACTATGTCAGCATATGAAAAATAAACATATAATAAATACTTATGTACAGTAGCGGCCAAAAGTTTGACACTTGAATTTGTTGACCTCAAATTCTGATCACATGCGATTTTCAAATAAATCTTGTGAAAAGATTTGATGCTTTAGTTTATAGCGTTGAACTTGTCATTCTATTGAGATGATGTACCATAAAATTTATGGGCGTTTGATAAAAGGCTCCAAAATTTGGACCTGGCAAAAAAAAAAGACACATTTTCAATATATTTCAAATTCTTCGTACACATTCGGACCCTAAGAAAACGTTATAGATCTACACCAAATTTTCCATTTGGCCACAGGATCCAAGTAGAAGCCAAATGAAATACTCAATTTTGTATGTATTTTTATGATCTCACTGCTTGGCCATATTGTACGAAATGTATTTATTATAAACTTGAACTACGAAAAGTTGTGAATTTAATTTCCTATCGAATGAGATATAGTTGATCAAAATCGGATAAAAAATAGATAAAAATAAAAATATTCCCTTTCTTTCGCATGGAAAATGCCGCTGCTTAGGTACAAATTTATGTCTCAAATTTTGTTTGCCGCCACTGTAAGTATGTATGTAATATCTACATAGGTACATAAAGTGTATGTATGTATGTATGTACACTATATGCAAATGCATATGTAAATAGGAATTAAAGTGCCGAGTAAGTTGAGAGTTTGTCAACTTTAGTTGGATTTTGGTGGATAAGCAATAAAGCATATTGGGTTAAATAGCTTCACTTTGCAGATAGACTTCGAAGTGCGCTCAATGTCTACTTGCTTGTCTGTTTGTTTGTTTGTTTATTTGTTTGTTTGTTGATTTATGCAATTATCCCCGCCTTTAACGCCCACAACAATCGCTTGCCAACACATACACACCCAAACACACACAAACAAGCGTCACACAAAGAAAAAAAATCAGTTTAAGTTTTTGGTTTGGCAGTTGGCAGTTATTAAAATTACTTGCCCAACTGCAAGCATTTATAATAAATTTGCATATTAAATTATTTTCAATGGCAGGACAATGATTTATCCAACAACAACTCTGACAAAACCGCAACAACAACAACAATTACACAAGTATATATGTATGTATGTATGTATGTATATAATGCCAAAACCCTCAAAACGAAATGTTAAAGAAGACAACAGCAAAAATACAAAAAGAAAATTAATAAAAAAAAAAATACAAAAATTTTATATGCATTAATATTAAAAAGCGTTTAATTTGCCAACAATTTTAAGTGGCAAGGGCGGTGTACAATGGAATCAAGGGGGCGTGGCATAATATATCGCTCATACTATGTGTCCGTACATACGTTTGCAATTTTCTGCTGCTGCTGCTGCGTGTGATCATTAAGCAATTTTTATAAAATGACATTCAATTGCATTGAGCAACAACAATAACAACAACAATAGCCACAACAACATCATCATTAACAACAACAACAGCAAATAACAAAAAGAATTGTTTTAAATGAAATTATATGAGCAAAAGCCAGAGAATGTGTAATGGAGGCTAAGAGTTGATGACGAATGCAGTAGAAAGAGGATGGAGGACGAAGGGGTCCAGCATAGGGCGAGCAAAGAGGGGACAGACAGGGGCAGCTGAAGAAGAAGAAGATATGCCTGGCAATTTGCCAACATTGCTTTATGCTTAATGAGCAGATTCTGACAGGTTGTAGGGAAAGGGAAGCGAGTACATACATATGTTGGCAGGAGGGTAATGTTTAATGAATAGAATTGAGATGATATGAGATTTTCCATGTGATTTTGTGATAAGACCAAAATGCAATTATGTCATCAATGTTAAGAGGGGAGGGACGTGGCCATGGGGTAGGAAGGTAGGAACGCGGAATGACAGATAGGAAGTTCCTTCCACCGGAATACATTGTCAGGTGATGGACGTCAAGGTGTGTCTATGATAAGAGCAAGCCGTGAAAGAAACTGCTCAGCCGGAGTAGAAAATTTAACGCTTAGTCTGACCTGTCCAGATTTCATGCAATGATTTCAAAACAAAACCCAGAAAGTAAATAATGTTTCAAGCTAAAAGATGACATTATTTATATTTAAAATGTTTTTTGTTCACAATTCTGATACTTTAAGCCTTTACACTTACTTTGATAGAAAGTCTTTCCTCATTCAAGGATATATTTACATTTCAAAGTTTTGCATGCAATTCAATAACTTTTGAGAGAGAGAGAGGAAAATAAGGTAAATATGTCGTCACAAAAGTTCACAGCTGCCTATTAAAAGGCAAATTTAAAATCTTCATCTTTGTGGAAACAATTTGCTGTGAAAAACTTTTGAAAATGCTTTCAGCATGCAGCACACACATGAAATTGAATACTCCAATTCATTCACATACGGCGTACAGTTCAGACATTCCACAGGGCAGAGCAGAGCAGGGAGAAAAACTATCACATCTCATTTGCCTAACTGAAATGTCCAATAATGAAGTTAGCAAGGCAACTTTTACAGCCACAAAGTATGTTATATATATTTGCATTTGTTTGCTTGTCTCTGTGTGTTTGTGTGTGTGTGTGTGTGTTGTGTGCGTGTGTGAAGGATATTCGTTTTCGAATTCAACACTTGAAACGCACTCAAACACTTGGCATAATTTGAGCCTAAAAGCGTGCCAAACACACACACACACACAAAGAAAGAAAAGTACAACACTAAATTGGGTGGTGAGGGGGGTATAATAAAAAAAAAAAAGAATACGAAAATGCTGTCACATCAAATTCAAGTGGCAATATCAACATGCCCTGAGGCTATTAATTTTCAACCCTCTCCCTCTCTCTCTCTCTCTCTCTCCAGCGCATAGTGTGCTACCTTTCTATCATACTACTTTCCACAAACAAACACCTAAAAGTATTTCAATAATTTCCTAAAAAGAATGGATGAGAACAAGAAAAAAAAGACGAAAAGGTAAATATAGAGGTAGAGTAATACCTGCTGACAAGTTTCGCATTTCTATGGCCCATTAACCCTTTTTTTGGGCCCTTTTTCAGTTCACCTGACGAGAGAGTAAGACAGAGGCAGAGCGAAAGAGAGATGAAACATTTTTAGCATATTTCTACAGTGGAAAATAATGCTGAATTGTGCATTTCTAATAGGCGAAAAGCCAATTTTCATTCCTTCCTTCTTTATACCAAAAGTCATAAAAATCTAAATTTCAAAGCAGCAGCAGCAGGAAGAGGATGGATAGAACTAGCAGCAGTAGCATCATCGGTTGTGGCAGCGGCAACGGCAACGGCAGCATGTGAGATTCTGCCCAAACACTTTGAATGACAGAAATTTTCGACACACATTGGAAAAGACATTTAAGTGCAGTTCAGGTGTAAGGATAGGACATGGCATGCAAAAATCTATGCCTTCATCCTGATGATGACATGTACACCCCCTCCTTTCCTCACACTCTCTCTGTCATTCCCTCCATACTAAGATAGAAGACATATCTGGTTGCGTGTGTGTGTGTATGGTTTTGTGGATTCTCTCTCTGACAGGGCCTGGCAATCACCTTGATGGGAGGTAGCCTAGGTCTAAGGGACAGCTGCTGGTCGTAAAGTGCAATAATGCTTGAATTTATGCAACTCGAGTGTAATAAAAATATGCATAATTCTGCAATAAATGATTTTAAGTAACACACACACTCACAACCTGACACACACACACATAAATGTATTCGAGTTGTTATAGCCAAAAGTTGCAAGGCAACTGCAACTTGCAACAGGCGGCAAAAATTGCCAAAAAGGATACAAGATTAAATCTATTCAAGTAGAGATAAATAAGCCAATCATCAGATTTTCGACAAGTACTTAACTTTCAAATTTGTTTTAAACTAAACGAACTTTTAAAAAGTTCTTTTACTTACACTAATAACAATAATATATGATGAGATACATGAGATTAACATCCAATGGCAGTGAAATACAGCTTAATGTGACCCTGAAAGTATGCAATAGTAAGCTTTTTGTTGCTAAAATCCATTTTTTTTCAAATAATCTTATATTTTTCACCATTTTAAAACTTTTGTATCAAAATTTTGATTATCAATAACTTATGTTTTAATGAAAATTTATTAAAATTCTCCATTTGTCTTCTAAGTGGTCTAAATTGTCTTTTTAACTATGTTCACTAGATATCAAAAGAAGTAAGGAAAACAAACACATTATAATGAATCAATTCCAATGTGTAACAAGTCCATTTATTATAGAATTATTGCAACAACTAAATGAAATGAGAGAAATTGAGAGTTTTTAGCTTTCTTAGCTTTTGTCGGCTGTACGGAATACTCGGCTCAAGCTCTTTTGCTATGTTGCTTAAGTGTTATGCACTTACCTACACACTCACACATAGCAAACAAACACACACATACACACATGGATGGATATATACAATATATACACCCATAAAAGACGAAATCTTTTGGATTACAACGTCAGGGGCAAATATGCACAAGACATCCAGGTGCAGGACGAAGCTTATACTAGTAGTCCTGGGCCATAACTGTTGTATCCACCCAGTGGAAGAGTTACCCCTTCTTTTACTACGTCTTTTACGTTCCTTTTTTTTGCTTCTCCCCCTTTGCTCTCCTTTTTTTTGAACGAAAACTTAAGCAGTTCGCAGGTGTTGCAACGAAATTGCAGTTTATCTAGACAGGAATAGCCTTTTGGATGAGGAGGGAACTGTGTGTAAATGGTGTGGGTGTGTGTAGGTGTAGGTGTTGGTTGGTGTGTTTGTGTGGGTGAAAACTTAATGATCTGTGGCATATGTTGCGGGTCATGGACTCTTTTGGCTGCTTTTACAGAATGGACAGGAAATTAAGTTTTTCTTTGTTGTGTGGTGTGTAAGGTGTGTATATCTCTGTCTCTTTCTCTCTCTCTGTCTCTCTCTCTCTCTCCCCTGTGTGTGTGTGTTTACGGTTGTTGTTGTATTGCGTAAATGGCTTTTTAGTTCTAACCACAAGGAAGTGAATTGCATAAATTTTGGATTTGGACTTTTGGTATGGTCAAAAAGCGCGTGTAAAAGCCATGAAATCGAAAACGAAATCGAAACTAACAGTCAGTACCTATCAAGCGTATTAAAGAGGATGCATGGCGGGTGGGTGGTGACGGGTAGATGTGAAAGGGAGGGGGTTGGTAGGCTAAGAGAAATGTAACTGGAGCAAAGCATAAATCTTCATTGAATTTTTTTCGTTTTAGGCTTAGAAACGAAAAAGCTGTCGAGTCATTCGCCCCATATTGTTTTCCATCCAATGCTCCAGCAATCCAACTCCACCTCCACCTCCCACTTCCCTTGCCACTCCCCTTCGTCAAGTAACTACCCCGCCTCCATTGAGGCGTAGAACAAAGAGCCATTATATACAGGTGCTGGTTTCCCTTTTCCTTTACCTCTCTTCACGTATTCCTCTATCCATGCCAAAAAGTGCCAAAACAAAGCAGACCCATAGGCACATACACACGCACACACACACACACATACACAGAGGCGCAGACACATTGATTAATGAATTAATGAGGTAAACTTTGCACCTCAATGACACAGCTCGTGCCCTGCTCCACCTTCCCATCTATAGGTAACCGAAAACTCACCATCTTTCTCTGCTTCTAATGCCAAAACGCCGCCTTCCCTCCTTCCGTTACCCATTTCCCAGTTCCCATCACAAATTCTATCATCCTCACGTTGCGTTGTGGCCTTCCGTTTTGTTTTTTGCGTATGTTGTGTGGCCCAGGCCTGTCTTTGATTTTGGTTTGCTAATGTATTGGTTCAAGAGGTCAGTCAGTTTGCCTGTTGGCGTCAGTCGGTGGAAAAGTTTTCGTCACATAAAGAAGCTGCCAGGACTGCAACCAACACATATGTTTCAAAAGGAGTGCTGGGAGCGTGAAATAAACCTTTTTTGAGAATCGCCAACGAATCAAACGAAATGTTTGCCAAACAAAATTCTTTACTAACCCACAGTGAGTCCTTCGAAGCATTACAACAAACAGTCCCAGCGAAACGCTGAAATAGAAAAGATTTTATATATTTCCGTTAAGTTATTCAAATATTCTTAAACTTTATATTTTGAAATCTTTGAAATGGGTTTTTAATTCTTATTCTTTCTCTTCTACCTCCAGTTTAAATCTTCTATATACGTAAGTACCTAAAAAACTTAAAGTCTTTGCATACTTCTAGGCGTACTTTTCAGAGTTTTTTATTATGTTAAAATAGCTTGTGGTTATTTTTAAGAATATTTTTTAACATTTGATGATCAAATCAGATTAAAAATCCTATATTTCTAGAGAATTTTAAAATAATCTCCCACTTTTTAGGCTTAATTTTTATTTATCATTATAACTTAAAAGAGAAAAATTAATATTGAAATTGCAGTCCTCGGTAGATTTGTTGTCTAAGTAATAGTTGCTATTGCTTGTAACTTATAGTTAGGTTGATAGTTTACAACTTTATGATAAACACAACTATTGAGAATTTCTTACGAATATTTTCTAATAAATTGGCTTTATGATTTTTAATTTTTGATAATGTTATTTTCTCTTCGCTCGGATTTCTTACATTCCTATAGAAATCACAACTGCTTGCATACTTTTAGGCTTATTTTTTGGATTTTGTTTGTTCTTTTTGATGAAATTATGAATAGGCGAAAGTGAAAACGTTTAGTTCTGGTTGAACATAAATTTAGCCACGTCGTAAAGCATTGCTAATGTCGTCAATGTCCGCAATCTTGGCCATTTCGACTGTGATTTACATGACTCGACTCATTCCTCACGTGAGTCCATCCCTACCAAGGGGGAAAATGCACAGAGCATACACACACACCCTCACACACACACACACTGCACAGTTGCTTGGGGATGAAGTTAACGTCAATGCTGTTGCTGTTGCTGACACGTGATAAAACGCTGCCACGCCTGCCCAACATCATCTCTCCATCACTTACCCCCCCTGGCTGAAATACAGGTGTACGTTGTAGGTGCATAAGGGCACAAGGCATTAACATTTACATGACACTCACACACACACACACACACACACGCACACACACCTTGAGGTATAGAAACAACAAGCTCCCCAAAAACTTTGGCAATTCTTTTGTGGTGTAACCTCCCACAAAAAAGAAAAAGGAAGAGAGAAAAACACCTTCCAATCCCCCCAAGCAAATCCTACACCAGGTGGTAATATGTGTGGTCCAGATAGAAGTTTGAAATGCCTCAAGTTAGCAACGGAAACTCTGTAACTGACGCTTCTGTTAGTGCTGAATCCCATATCCCAAGCTCTTCAAATGCTTGCCCAACTGTGAGGGCGGGGTGGGGGCAGACGGGAGGGGTCGCCAGGACGTTGCCATTAACGTTTCTATTGTGAGCTTTTGGCCTTAGCGAAATAAATAAAATTCGACATTTGCGATGGACATATTCCAACTCGCACTCCATTTTCATCTCATTTACACTGAGAGAAAAGGCAAATGGATAATAATTTTTGAAATTTAACATCCCCTCCCCCATTTTCTTGCAGTGCATATGCATGGATAGCGAAAGAGAGAGCTCAGCAGACAGTTTTTGCGGTTTTGAAATTTTCGCACAGGCCCAAAATGTGTAGTAGTTGCTATCGGTGGGATTGGGTATGGTAAGAAGACCAACACCTAGTGCCGAAGCTCAGCGTATTTATCTATTCATGCTCACAAAAAGCAATTCGAACGAGGCGATGAATGGACGGAATGGGAGTGATGTTTCTGGGAGGGATCGTTGGGGTTCGGTGCTCGGCTGAGTGGGAGTGAAGTGAATGAAATGAAGGCAAAAGCAAACTTCAATGCAGCTAACGATGTAGCGACAACAACAGAGATGACGATGATGATGATGATGATGACGATGACGCTGAGGAGGTGAAGGTTTAGTTGAAGGAAGAGGATGAGCATGATGGCAATGGCAGAGCCTGGCAATGGACTGCAGTTTTGGGCAAGTTGATTCCGTGATTTTTGGGGTTGGGTGTAGAAAAGTTTTATTTCGGAAGGTCTCGTCCTGCATTTTGGTGCTTTTATTATGTTTTTTCTAACCATTTCTGTTCCTGCTCCTCGTTCTCTTCCCCGTCGTCGTCGTGTTGGTTCAAAGTTGAAGTTGCAAACAGGAAAAACGAACACAAAAAACACCAAAAAAAAAAAAAAGAAGAAAGAAGTGTAGACTTTTTAGTGTTTTACACAAAAGCGCCAACATAGACAGGGGTCGAAATCTGGTATAGGGAATAGAAGATGGGCTTGAACAAGGACTGCTGCTGCTGCAGGAGTTCTTTGGCTAAGGGATGCGGGAGCCGGGTGGATTGCCTGGACGAATGGTTAGACGGTTGGCTGGTTACAAACAAATAGACAGACTCGAGTTTCCAGTAGAGATGCGTTTTGCAACATGCATTAGATTGGCAGTTTGGGGATTTACTTGTAAAATGCAAATGCAATGAATGTACAATTTAGTAAATTTTTACACCAAAAATACTAGACTCAATAGACAAAGTCTCTCTTTGTCTCCCTCTCTCTATCTCAGTTGATCTTTCAAGGGGGTCGAGGGTCGAAAAACAAAGTGGAACAACTGTTTTTTGAGGTTCGTAACGAGAAGCGCCAAAAGATTGAAGGGAAACAGATTGTCGGATGTGTGTGTGTGTTTGTCTTTGTGTTAGGGAATGAATGGGGGGGTGACTAGGGAGGGAGGTTTCACTTGAAATGCAAGTCGTTGTTGACTCGTAATCTATGCTAATGAAATTGTTTTTGATTTTAGCTCTGGCCAAAAAACTTTACCAATGCCAATTCAGTGGCAAGAAGGGTGCCAAAATAAATAAACAAAATTGAAAACAAAATGTTATGCACTTCACTTGAAAATAAATTGGTTTCTCAACAAACACACATACAAATTATGTACATACATACTCACAATATGGTGAAATGTCAAGGAGTTAACTAAATATTCAAAAATTTTAATTCATAAACAATAATAATTATAATAACAAGTGAAACAATTCCAATTTGTCAATTAGCAGCAAAAGCGGGAGATCAATGCCACAAGAAGTGCAACATAAGGTCGTCAACTAGCCACAATTCTTGTACAACTTGCAATCCCCCTCTCCACCCTGCACCTCCTCCCTGCAATAGAAGCCCCCCACCTCTCAAAATAACCTCAACAATGTGTAATAGACTTAGCAGTAGACATATTTTCAAAACGTTTTTCGACATTTTATTACAACCACAACAAGTTTACATGCCATTCATTCATTTGGCATTGCAGACAGCTGCCCCAGCTGTAATATTACTCAGGCGCACTCTCAATTGCCACCCCCTCACTGTTCAGTGCTGTCACTCCCACTTTTACATTTACTATTCCACTTGCAGTTTATAGACATCTTTCCGCCTGCCTTTCCGGCTGGATGTCTGCCTAGATGGTCTACATGCATTTATTCTCCTACTTGTACCATATATATTGGAAAGCATTCATCAAAATCACCACGGCAACTGAAAATTCTCATCAGAGAGATAGATGGGGAGAGAGAGAGAGAGAGACAGAGGACGACGAGAAGCGACTTCACTTCACCCTTGAAGTTGATTCCTCAAAGTGCATACATTTTTATTACTGTTGAGCTGAATGGCTTAGAATGCGAATTGCACTTGGATTAACTAAGCTCCAACTAAACTTGATATTAATCAAAGAACTTAATTTCTTAAGGTTTAACTTTAACTGTCGTCTCCATAGGGAAAAGAATAAACCTTAAGCCGAATTATATATACATATATATTTCTTGCATTTGTCAAGTGGCTAAAGCCCAGGTAACAACCAACCATTCGGAGGCATGCCTCAAGCAGTCCTTTTGCATTTTTAACATTACAAGGTTTTACCACAGGGGTGGAGTCTGAAGGGGGAAATCTTTATTCATCAAATTATAGTTATATGGAAATTTAAGAAGCAAGTTGAACTAACTAGAATTTCTTAGCCTAGTAGTAGCTTCTCTTTTGTTTCTCATAAGTCCATATTTTAGGGATTATATATCCCTATATCACATAAAAATTTAATAGTGCTTTTGTTTGCATTTGTCGACTTTGGATCGAAGTGAATATCCACAGAAGAACTTACTTTAGCTGATGATACCCACATATAGGATTAGTTTTTCCGGGTATACCAAATTTTTCAGACTATACCAAATTTCACTTTAAAAGCGACTTCGGCTACTTTCAAAACTTTTTAGTATGTTTTATGGACATCAGATAAGATTGCTTAGACAGAAGGAAGAAAGAACATAAAACCAATAGAATATGGAATGCTAATCAAGTGCATATTCCTGTAAATCCTGTCGGATAGAAAGACAGACGGATAGACAGACAAAGAAACATATGGGCATGCTGATCAAAGTATTTCGATTAAGAACTACCTCTAGCAATGCAAAGCCGAAAAAAAATAGGGGGGAGACAGATAACTGCCTTATCAAGATGAAATACTGTCGTTGTCATTGCCGATGGTTGGTTGTACACTACGCCCTTGTCCGCTGTCGATTGGTGCATAGTTGAGGCATACCTAGGAGTCGCCTTAAACCTTGAGTGGTCTACCGCCTACTTCTTTATAACCCCATCGTATTCCTTTATCCCTCCAACCCTCCATTCCACTGTTGCATGCGGCGTTGTTGATTACATTGTAGTGGATTGCAAGCGTTGTTGTCGTTGTTCTTGTTGTTGTTGTCTGAGGTTGTGTTGTCTGCGGCATTCCAGCATCCTGTTGTAGTTGCCATTATTACAGTTGTTATTGTCGTTGCCTGCCACCACCATTGCATGCCTGCCTCCTAAAGAATTTTGTGTAAAAGTTTGCGTTTTTCTTTTCATTTTCTTCGTTTTTGGTTTTTCATTTTCCTATTTTTATTTTCGTTATTGTTGTAGTTGTTCTTGTTGCTCAGCTGTGCTCACTTGACGGTGCACACCGGCAACGGCAACGGCAACGACAACGATAGAAACGATGGAGGCGACTCCAACAACGACTCCGACGACTTCCGTTGCAATGTGTCTGGTGTTGATGCTTTTATTTCTATAACTTTGCCTGGGCTCTTCAGTGAAGCGTCAATAGTTATTTTTACAACACACGGGCACAACTGGTTGATGCTGTTGTTGTTCTTGTTGGTGTAGATATGAAGATGGCGGATGGATGAATGGGGCGGATGTGAAATACACGAATTCTTCTTACATATTGCACCCTTGGGGGTTTGGGCAAAAGTTCTATGATTTTTGCATCGCAACATTACAGTGATTACGTTTTGTAAGCACTAGCTCCTCCGCCTCCTCCACCACCGCGGATCGTCTCCATCTCCCAATTTCTTGGGATGTGAGTGCATGTGGATGATGTCGGCAGTTGAACTTTTCGAATTGCGGCTAAGGGAAACTTGTTGGGCAAAGTTCAAATGCGCAGCGCGACACACACTCAGCGGGAATAAAATAACGTTAACTAACCAAGGAGGCAACCAACCAACCAAGAAACCAAACAAGTAAGCAACCAACTGCAATGGCAGTTCATGAATGAAGTCTATGGGATAAATCACACGCACTTTGCATTGTCAAGGTTCTTTTTTCTTTACCAACTTAAAGCCAAAACCCTTAACCCTTCATTGCACAGATGGGTCTAGAATTTATGTAAATTTTATCTCCTGCAATACGGCAAGAAATATTTCATAATTTACTTATTTCTCTGCTTGCAAAATTGATAGAATTTGATACATTTTATACTATTTTCCTTCTTTTCTTTGGAAAATCTACGACTAAACTTAGATCGAATGCATTTTTAATCATAACCGTCGACTGCTCTGCAAGGGGCTAGGATTAAGGATTCAAACTAATTCATATAGTTTTTTGGTTTTTTATTTCCCAAAAAGTATAAAGTATTTGAAATGTCCTTCAATAAGGATATTGTTCATCAAAATGAAAGAGTGTACGAGATACATAATTCCCCTTTACCTTTCGTCTCTTTCCTCAAACTGCCTCCATAAGCTTTTTCTCCATGTTCTATGTAAATTATAAGAGTTTGCATTTTTTTTGCATCATGCTTTTGTTGTTGCAATTTATTAGTAAAAATATAATTGTTTTTTCTTGTATATTTAAGTATTACTTTATAAATATATATACACACATATTACATATATGTATATATGTATATACATACATATATATAGATTGCATGTGTATATTGTTTGTATAATTTTAATTAACAAATATTGCAGCAAATTTCATCTATTAAATTATAAATTTAGGTTACGTATAGTTTTAGTATATATGTATGTATTATACAAAGTATTTGTTTTAGATTTTGTTTTTGGCGACGACAAAAATTTTCGTTGTGTATGTTTCCTTTCCCACACGTAGACGGGTGTGTGTGTGTGTGTGTTTAACGACATTTAACAATAAATTTTGACGGTGTGGTGAGGGGGAAGGGGGGGACAAGCAACAGAAAACAGTTCACACATCACTACAGTAAATTTTTGCATGTGGGGCCAACATTTTACGTACTTCATTTGAGTATACGAATTTACATGAGGCTACAACCCTCTCGATCCTTAATTGCTTGGGTCGACTGTACTTGATGATGGTGTTTGGGTGCCATTTGTGGGGTCATCAATGAAGTGGCATGTCCTGGCTGGCCACCAGTTCCATTCGATTCAAGGCTAGCGTGGCGCGTTAAGCGCTGATGATGATTCGGCTTTAGTTCGGCTTTGCCAGCACCTCCGCCGGCGCCTCCTCCTAATCCGCCACCACCAGCACCATGACCACTACCACCACCAGGACCACTTTGCTGTGATTTTGGCATAAAATTGTTCATGTCATCGTTTTCCAACACTGACGATGAATCGGCAACTGAATTATTGCCATCGGAGCAGTTTAAATCATGCGAGGGATTATTGGATTGATCTCCCAGAGATTGTATATACTGTTCGAGTAAATAAATATGCGGCTGCAAGGTCATCACGAATCCCCCTATAGACCGAGGCATTATGCTCAAAAGTACATTGACTCAACTGCTTGAGGGCGGATTCAATGCGTTTGCACAAATGAACCGATTCACTGCGTATAATCACATTTACAATCCGAGATATTGAGGCAGCATCATGGAGTACGATGGATAAGATGAGGGCATAATCGGTGCAATTGGCTTCGATGAACAGTTGCAGTAAGTATCGCAGCTTTATGGAAAGCTTCTCGGGCAATGGATTACTGACCAGGTCATCCTCCGACGCAGGCAACGAATATAGACGACGATAGCGAAAGTTATCAAATGACAACTGCGAGCTGGAACGCATCTTCAGCATGGGCAACGAACTGGGTTGGTCGTCCTCCTGCTCCTCCTTGATGCTTGGTTGCATTTGAGGCGATTGCGTTAGAGCTCCATTGGGCGTGGCTAGACTGAAATAACCCGATTCGGAGGTTTGCGATGAGCCGCCCCGACGTGTTTCTCTCAGCTGGGCGAAATCGTCTTTAATGGGCTGCGGGAATGGACATGGCAATTGGAGCTCCTCGTGCAGCGCCTGCAATGCCACGGCGAAATCATCCAATTTGGCTGCCTTCTCCGCCTCTTGTGACAGCCAGGTAACCAAATGGAAATCCAAATAGGCGCACATATAACCCAAATCCAAAAGTTTATGATGCTGCAGCAATTGCCGGGCATGGCGCTGGAGTATCAAGTCGATGCAGAATGTTTCCTTTTGTTTTGTTGATCGTCGCCTGGCTATAGTCGGTGCACCCGAACTGCTTGTTTCGGTGGGTGAAACAGCCACACTGGCTGCCGTACCCACACCTCCTGGACCAGATGCTCCTCCGCTGTGTTTATCCTTGGGTAAATTACTTGTCACAGTTGTCGAATAGCTTCTCTCTCTGGCAATGGGTCCAAGGACCAAATTAAAGGCATCTGCATTTTGATTCACCTGCTGTTGGGTATTCACCTGCTGCGGTGGAGCAATTTTCACATTGACCACCATCGATGAGCGCGGTGAATCGATCTCATTGGGATCTATGGCCTTGAGGAAACGTATCAAATCCTTGGCCAGCTCCCATTTCCTCTGCTGTAACGCAATATCCAATAACATTGTGGCATATTGTTTACTAACCACAGATGGTTCTAGATTCTGGAGTATAATTAAGTAACTGGCCGCCGTATCCAATTGCTCCGATTGCAGACACAATTGAAAGAGTTCCTTTGGCTTGCCAGCCATCGAGAAGAGATAGGGCCACAGCGCAATTTCCGTTTTCCTCGCACATTGCACAATCGTCTCCAAATACACGGGGAATTCACGTATGAAATCCAAAATACTTGGCAATTGGGCATCTGGTATAGGTTGCTTGCTAGTCGCCTCCTCTTCGAGCACTTCGTGGAGCAGTAGCTCCAAAGCGTGTGGAAAATACGGTAGAGAACGACACGATTGGGCGATTTCCCATGCTGAATAGCCCAAATTCCTTTTGATCAATTGCCTCAATACCTTATGCAAATAAATCTGTGATTTTCTTTCCATTATGGCAAATGGCAATGAGAAATGTGATGAAGATTCATTGGTATACAAAGTGCTCTCATTTTCCACTCCCAGCACAATGACATTATCGAAGAGTATGACCAAGGGATACAATTTTAGTGGGAAACCCAGCATAATCCGCTTGGACATGAAACTATGTAAACGCTGTGAATTGCCCAAATCTTTTCTCTCCTGATTGGGTGGTAAAATCGGTAGCCAAACTCTCATGCCGTGTGCTCCGGAATACAGCCAGAGGCAATCTCTCATAGCACAACGCTCCAAGGTATTCGAGAGCCAAAAACTTTCAACACAACTGGCCAGGCAGGTGGCGAGCAAAGTATTGGGTAGATTCTCATTAAAGTCACGCTGTATCATTAGGATACGTCCACATACATTGACGATAATGGTTTCCGCTTGCTCCAAATGATTGCCCAGCGGTTTCATTTCGTTCTTTAGATTCGTTACAGTCAAACTAACAATACAGGCTGGATGTATGCATATGCTCTTCACATCGAGCTCATAGCAACACTCAATATCAATAGCATATGCGGATTTCTTCGTCATCTTGAAGAGGCTAACAATGCCATCGGCTGTCAGCACAATCAACTGATGACGAAATGAATTAAGACTGATGACTGGGGCCCGCACCTGAAGCTTATGCCCAAACTGATTGTCTAGCTTACAATCAGCGGGATAACAGCGTAGCTCATCGGTTCTATCCAGCAGAGAGTAGCAGCCCATCACAATGAATCCTTGCCACCAAAGCAATCCGCCAGAGACAACGAAATCCTTCTCTTGTGATTCGTTACCAAATAGTTTCCATTTCCTGGTAATAAGGGAATAATGGGCCAATCCTGTTCGACCAGCCACAGCCAAGTGAAGGCCATCCTTATCGATGGCTGCATATCGTATGGGCCAATTGGTGGCTGCATAATTGAGAGGTAATTGCAAAATAGACCAATATTTACTCTCTGTTAAAATACTGCCCATATCTATAGAATTCTGCTTTAGCTCCAGGCATTCGCTTTCCTCCTCCTTCTCTTTGCCCCCACTCTGGGGAAATGTTGATTTTTGTCCTCCGAAGGTCTGCTCGAGATTATTGCCTTGATTGATATAAAGACAATCGTCACCTTGTAGCAAAATGTGAGGATTGCTGGTCATGCAGGGATTCATGCTCAAACAACTCTTCACAAATTGTAATTGTAGCACATTGCTTTCCCTGTTCTCCATATTTTCCTTCTCTTTCGTTATCATAAATAATTGATAGCCCTCGGTGGACCATTCCAATCTACGTAATTGCAATGGATTCTGCTTCATTAGATCGACATTCAGTCCGAAATCCCAACTCAATGTAGACATTAGCAGTGCTCCAAAGGTGCTCCATAGAGATAAGCCTCCGCGGGACCAACTCACAGCCAATACACAACCATCTGGACTCCATTTTAGTTCATTAACAGCTCCTAGACTTCCGGGTAGGACATTTTCTGTTAACATCAAGCGATGCGAGAATTCCAATCCTCCCGTAGCATCATCTATGGCATAGACATTTACAGCGGAACTCTCCTGGCCATAGGCGAGTAGTCGAAATTTATGATTGACACTGCAAACACTCGCATCGGACACCTCGGGCACCCAACAGCCGTGCATGTGATCCGTTTCGAATCTCAAATGATTGGCAATTAAAAAAGCAGCTCTTCGATCACTGAACACAGCGGCACAACCTCCTATGAAGGGTGAGTATTCCAGCGAAGAGACAAACGAATCATTTCCTAGCGGAGGGATATTTTTAGCTGGAGCCAGCTGCTGTTGCTGCACGTAGAAGGGTATATCCCGCAACTTAATGGAAGACAAGGCGGGCAACTCCAATTCTCCCTCCGAGGCATTAATCTCCAACTGTGACCATTGCAGACGCAGTAGCTCACAGGAATGTGTGGCCAGAAGTAGTTCGCTTAGACTAATACAACATACAGTACTTATAATCGAACCAAGGCTAACGCTGCACAACTCCCGCAGACTTAGTCTTGGTATGTTCTCCTTAATGAACAACTCCGCCGAGTCTCGTTTCAAACTGGCGGCTGGTGGATCCACTTGCATAAGAATGCCATTGCCATTCTCCTCATAGTCCAATTGATATAAAAGTAGGGCTCCCTTATGGGTTAATATAGCCACCTGTCTTGAGTCCGGTTTCCATATAATTAACTGATTTTTGCCGTGTTCCGTCAAAGATTGCTCAGTTCGTTGATAATAGCTGATGGGAATCAATGGATTGGCATACCAAATTCCTAGAAAATCATCACCAACAGCGGCCACGAGTATTTTAACAGCATCACAGCAAATGTGACGTATATTTGCAGTCTCTCCAGGCAGGGCCAGAGAAACCCGCTTAGGCCAGCCCACTGGGAAGTACATGCTCCTTCCCTCCTCTTCCGCCTGCTTTGTTACCCAAACAAAAAAAAAAAAAAAAAAAAAAACGAATTGCTGCCGGTGTAAAAAAAGAATGTGAATTAGTATATGTTCAACTCGGGCAACTTGTATATATAACTCCCAAAACATTTACATTTTGATCCACACGCCCAAATTTACATGTTCAATTAGCAATTTTTTTACAAATCTCTGCAATTTACGCGTATACAAATATGAGCAGCTGATTGGCTGCAGCTTTGATTTTGAATTATCGATAATACAGGAATTCTCGATAACAAATCACTGCAAGACTCAGGGTTACATTAAATATCGATAACACTTTTGTGACAACTGTCACTCATCACTAATAAAACAAAAAAGAAAATAAAAATCCCAGCAGCCGGCTTATAAATAACTACTATACTATAAATAATTAAAATTGCGAATTTATAAATAATGACTGCATTCGAGGGTAAGTCAATTTGTCAATCCATACCAGTTTAAGTTTATTTATGGTTTACCCACAGAGTTTGGTGTGCTCCCCGAGCTGGGCAAGGCAACTGATGAATTGGACTGGACGTAAGTTCCTTAAAAATGATGTGCGCACACGAAACTCATTATTAATTTATGTTTTTTTTTTTTAGCCTGCCAACTGATGTCCAGGCTGAGGCCATACCACTAATTCTTGGTGGAGGCGATGTCCTAATGGCTGCCGAAACAGGCTCAGGCAAAACAGGTGCCTTCTGTTTGCCCATATTGCAAATTGTTTGGGAAACAATGAGGGATCTGGAGGAAGGCAAGTCTGGCGGTAAAGGTGGAGGTGCAAGCGTCTCAGTGCCACCATTGACCATGTCCTTCTTTGATCGCGATCATGCCTTAGCCGTTACGCCTGATGGCTTGAAATGCCAATCCCGAGAGTTTAAGGAATGGCACGGCTGCCGTGGAACAACTGGAGTTCGCGGCAAGGGTAAATTTTACTACGAGGCTACGGTCACGGACGAGGGTCTCTGCCGTGTTGGCTGGTCCACCCAACAGGCTAAATTGGATCTGGGCACATGTCGCTTTGGCTTCGGTTTCGGTGGTACTGGTAAAAAATCCAATAATCGACAATTTGATGATTATGGTGAAGCTTTTGGCAAGGCAGATGTAATCGGATGTCTTTTGGATTTACAGCGTTTAGAGATTAGTTTTACAAAAAATGGCCAACAGTTGGGTGTGGCATTTAAAATACCCGAAAATATGTCCAAAGAGACCTTCTATCCAGCTCTGGTATTGAAAAATGCCGAAATGGCGTTCAATTTTGGTAAGACCGAACTGAAATATCATCCTGGCAATGGATTTGTGGCTGTCTGCCAAGCGGGCTCTGATCATAGCATGGCAAATCCATTGGCTAGTAGTAATAATAGCTCTGCAATCCCATTGAAACCGGCACCGAATGCTCCTCAGGCCATTATTATTGAACCCAGCCGTGAATTGGCTGAGCAGACATACAATCAAATTGAGAAATTCAAGTATCATTTAAGTAATCCGGAAGTCCGTTCTCTGCTCCTCATTGGAGGCGTCCGGGTAGAGGAGCAAAAGCAACAATTGCAACAAGGTGTACACATTGTGGTCGGTACTCCTGGCCGTCTCGAGGAAATGATCAACAGTGGATTTGTCCAGCTCACCCATTGTCGGTTCTTTGTATTGGATGAGGCCGATGCCCTGCTAAAACAGGGTTACACCCAGCTCATTGATCGCCTGCACAAGCAAATACCAAAAATTACTGCAGATGGCAGACGCCTTCAGATGATTGTCTGCTCGGCGACTTTGCATGATTTTGATGTTAAAAAAATGGCCGAAAGACTGATGCATTTCCCCACCTGGGTGGATCTCAAGGGTGAGGATGCTGTTCCAGAGACTGTGCACCATGTTGTCTGTCTGGTCGATCCACACTTGGATAAATCATGGCCAACCCTCAGACAATCGATACGCACCGATGGCGTTCATGATCGCGACAATGTTCATCCCAGTAACTTGTCACCCGAAACCCTTTCCCAAGCCGTGAAAATTCTTAAAGGGGAGTATGTCGTTCAGGCTATCGAACAGAATAAAATGGATCGTGCCATTCTATTTTGTCGCACCAAACAGGATTGTGATAACTTGGAGCATTATCTAAGGCAACGTGGTGGCCAACGCTACAGTTGTGTGTGTCTCCATGGCGATCGTAGGCCACAGGAGCGTAAGGAGAATCTAGAAATGTTTAAGCGCCAACAGGTCAAGTTTTTGATCTGTACCGATGTGGCTGCTCGAGGATTGGACATTACTGGATTGCCATTTAGTGAGTATATTAAAAAAGAAGGCAGCTTACCCCAAATATTCAGTCAAGGCGAACGTATCCTGGTTCTTAAATTTCATCTACAATGATGATGATTGAAAGAGTTATTTTATATTTTTGCTTTTAACTATATTCTTACCTTTTACTAATACTCGATCTCTTTTGCAGTGATCAATGTCACATTGCCGGATGACAAATCGAACTATGTCCATCGCATTGGTCGTGTGGGTCGGGCCGAACGTATGGGTCTGGCCATCAGTTTGGTCTCGACAGTACCCGAAAAGGTCTGGTATCATGGTGAATGGTGCAAATCGCGTGGCCGCAATTGTAGTAACACCAATTTAACCGATGTCCGTGGTTGCTGCATTTGGTATAATGAACCAAATCTGTTGGCCGAAGTGGAGGATCATCTGAACATTACCATACAGCAGGTGGATAAATCTATAGATGTTCCAGTCAATGATTTCGATGGCAAGGTAGTCTATGGACAAAAGAATCTATCCCTGGGCACGGGCTATAAGGATCATGTGGAACAGTTGGTACCAACTGTACGTAAATTAACCGATCTGGAATTGCAATCACAATCTTTATTCTTGAAACGCTTAAAAGTCTAAACGAATTTTGTTTTTCTAATTTTGTAATTGTCAAACACACACACACACACACATATAGACAAAAATTGTTCTAATTTTTTTTGTTTGTTATACAAAAATGTCTTATACTAGCAACAAGCATTATACATATATATATATATATATACATATATGTATTTGAATGAAGTCTGTCTTACTTAAATAAATATCTCAGACATATTTCTAATCAGTTTGTATGTGGTCAAGTTAGTGTGCCTATACATGTAATGCTTTAGTTAGTATAAGATCAGAAATTAAGTCAAGAACAAATACTATTACGGTACGCACACACACACAAAACTATGGAGTAGTTAGGTTTCAGATGATCATTACATGAGTCTTATTATCTATTTGATTCAATATATGTATCTGAACAATTCTTTCTATTGGAAGGTGTGAGCATGGAATACATAATAATGATGGGATATTTTGTTCTTTTTTGTTAACGATTGTTTAGTTAATGCTAATTGATTTCAAAACTGCTTCTTATTCAACATCTAAATACAACTTGCAATAACATTTTCCAACGAATTTGTTTTGGTTTAAGACCTTTATAAGACCTCAGCCACCTTTAAGAGCAACTTCAGATTAGCCACATACACACACACATACAATTAATTAATAACAATTAAACTAACATTAAAATCATGTCAAGTTAAGAGAGTATACAGCCTCAGGTTGAAATTGGGTAATTGCCTTGCGTCTACTCCTCGTCGTCCTCCTCCTGCTCTTCGTCTTCCTCATGGAATTCTGTGCGCATTTGCTGGAGCTGACGCAGTTGTTGGCACAATTGATTGCCAAAAGATTCCACATAACGTGGACTGATCTTATCGAGCAAGGCGTAGGGTGTCTCAAATATCTCCTCGTCATCATCGTCATCCACATCCCTGTCATGGTCAGCTATTGCTCCACTATTGCCATTCTGCTTGAGTGCAGCTTTGATCAATTTATCCTCATCTATTGTGTCATATTGAGAGGAAACTATTTTAAATCCGCGACTTGTTACCTGGACACAGCAGGTGGCACTCTCAATTGTCCGTATGTTTAAGTAGATTTGACTGGCATCGCTGGCCAACTTCGAGGAGATACAAATTTCGGCTACATGGGATTTAACGTCGTTTATAATTGCATTTGCCTCGTCAATGCAATTAAAAGGCTGCTCTTCATTTTCATCCGGACTTAATTTGGCATCGCTCATCTTGTTCGGTGTCAGAGTCACAAGCGCAACATGTTTTTTCTCTCTTTCTGCCATATGGCATAGCAGCTGTTAGTGGAGGTACACGTTTCAAAGGTTATCGATAACACAAAAGTCACTATCATCATAGTAATCAGCAAATGTAACTGCGACTCTCACACAGTCACAGTTTGTCTGATGTTAAATAATTTAATTTAAAATTAATATATTTCTTTCTATTAGCAATCACTAGTCAGTATGCCAATAATTGTTTTCAGTATTTATGCTTAGTCCTTCTTAGCCGCGACTTGGTGATTGCTACTAACAGTCACTTTTCGCTTGATCGTGATCGTCAATTTAAAACTGCCATGGCCGCAACTCGAATCCAAACGGCCATTAAATTGCTCCTCCAAGAGGCCGAGGAGCTATGTATTGGGAGTCAAATTGCAGAGCTCGACCGGATACCCAGTGCCTTGGAATTTTCCCGCGACTATTATGCGAAAAATACACCTGTTGTCATACGCAAGGCAATCTCCTGGCCAGCCCTGACCAAATGGACCCCTGAATATCTCGTCCAGACACTAAATGACAAAAATGTGGATGTAGCTGTTACACCCAACGGATATGCCGATGGTCTGGCCACTCAAGCGGGCAAGGAGTACTTTGTACTGCCGTTGGAAACCCAAATGAAGCTATCCGAATTGCTAAACAAACTAGATGATCCCATGGGAGCTATTTACTATATACAGAAACAAAACTCTAATTTTAGTTTGGATTTTCCCGAACTGGCCGAAGACATACGACAAGAAGATTTGGATTTTGCCCAACAATGCTTTAATAAACCGCCAGATGCAGTTAATTTCTGGTTAGGCGATGAGCGTGCCATTACCTCCATGCACAAAGATCCCTATGAGAATCTATATTGCGTGGTAGCTGGTCACAAGGATTTCATTTTAATTCCTCCTCATCAATTAAGCTGTGTGCCGCGTAAGACTTATCCCACTGGTATTTATAAAAGGAAACCATGTGGTCAATTTTATATAGATCCCATCGCCGATGAGGCAACCGAATGGGTCAGCATTGATCCACTGGCTCCGGATTATGCCAACTATCCGGAATATGCAAAGGCCAAGCCCTTGAAAGTTCGTGTTAATGCTGGGGATATATTGTATTTACCCAACTATTGGTTCCATCATGTCCAACAGAGTCACAAGTGTATAGCCATTAATTTCTGGTATGATATGGAGTACGATAGTCGCTATTGTTACTACCGCATGTTGGAGGAGTTGACTGCCAAGCGGTGAATGTTTGAGAGATTAATAAAGTCTATTTATATGAACTACAAATCTCTTTGTTGTGCCTGATCTTCATCTGGGGCGTTATCGGTTTTTAGTAGATCGTGATTATATATATACATATCTTTGTATTATATATATATTAACTGTTATATAATTTAATAAAAACTGAAATACATATTTAGGCAATGAAAGAATTATAACGAAAAATAATTTACCAATAACTAAATATTTTTTGGGAGGGGAATTTTAGATGCTTTTCTGTTTAGGAATGTCTTTAGTTTTTGTATTTAGATTCTCTCTGGTCTCCAGATTAATCCAAACTGATATCTTGAGTACTAATAACTGTTTCTAGTACCACACTACCATTTGCCGAACTAGCCACTGAATCTTTTTCAGCTACTTCACCAGCAGCAGCAGCGTCGCCGCCGCCGTCGTCGCCGCTTCGACCTTTACCAGCCTCTTTTTTCTCAGGATTCTTATTATTTTCACAGTCCATGAAGTCACCACCACCATTCGATGATGATTGATTCTTTTGATCTGCCTCAGCCAAATCGGCATCGTTGTTCGAGTCCTGCGATTGAGATTGAGATTGAGCACGTACACGTTTGTTCAGCTGTTTCCTTGAATTGCTACTGCCGCTGTCCTTTTCTTTGGCTTGGCAGCATTTTGTGGTGGTGGGTTGCTCCACTACGAATAGCTGCTCCAAATATGACCGATACCAGAGTAGGAATTCATCGCGTTGTCGTGGCATATCCATTTTCTTAATTTTCGTATAAATACGCTTGGGTGAGATAAGCGGCGATGCGGCACTCGGTACCCAATGGGCAGCTGAATTCTGGGCTGCTGTTGCAGTCAGTTTGGATACCTCAGCAAGTAGGGAATCATTGATAACAGTATTGTTATGCGTCTGATTGCGTATGCGTTTGATTATATACTCTATCAACTCGTGATCCGGAGATAATTGGAGCGTCACATCCATTGGAGTAATACTGGAATCTATGGACGCTCCGCTAGCGATTATTTCCTAAAATCAAAAAAGTTATATGAAATATTTCTACCCAGATATACTCCTCTCTCTGTTACCTTACCTCATGGATTTCTAGAATATTGATGGCTGGAACTGCTGCTGGTGCTGCTGCTGCCTCACCTAACTCTTGATCATGTTCTATTTGATTAGTTTCGCTAGCTTTGATATGTTGCTGTTGCTGCTGCTGCTGCTGTTGCTCCTCCTCATCCTCGGGTCTATCATTCTCCAATCGCATCTCCAATGGTGTTTCACTGCGACTTTCTGTGGCCTCCGCTGCTGCATTGGACAATTCATTGTCATTATCCAAACCATTCTCTTGTCGATCATTTGTGAGCGATGTTGTTGTCCCTTGATTAAGAGTCTTTCGGATTTCATTGTATAATTGCTGAGGTGGTTGTTGTGGCTGTAGATCCATACTATTTATCTGTTGCTCCTGTTGTTCCCTTGTTGCCTGTTGGCTCTGTTGTTGTTGTAATTGCTGTTGCTGCTGCTCAAAAAGTATCTCCAATCTTCTATAGACATCTTCCTTAATCGATTCATAGAATTTCGTCGTAAATTTATCATTTTTCAATGCATTCACTAGCAGATTGCGATTCAATTCCTCCGAAGCGGTCTCCTCGCTTTGCTCCAAAACATTGGACTCATCTGTTACAGTCTCTTGGGTGGTGGCTAGATTATAAGTGGTGGGTGGTGCATCAAGTGGTACATCAGGCAGGCCATATTGACCACTGCTAGTGGGCACATACTGTTGTGTGGTGGGTAAATCGAAATCAAAGCGCAATTGCCGCTGCTGCAACG
This sequence comes from Drosophila equinoxialis, assembly GCA_018150345.1. Lineage (NCBI taxonomy): Eukaryota > Metazoa > Arthropoda > Insecta > Diptera > Drosophilidae > Drosophila > Drosophila equinoxialis. The sequence continues at coordinate 1,391,760 of JAECWI010000868.1, read as the reverse complement.
GAGTCAACGACACCGTGGATGTGGTCGGTTTCGCTGGCACTTTATTCCGTTGCTGGTACAATGGACTGTTGCCATAGTTGACATTCATATTGAGCAAATTGGAGGAATTCGAATGCTCGGTATCATCATCTCTCAATGTGGCCAATTGTGGACGACGTCGATTGCGCCGGCGATACATAATATTCTCGTTACTCTCCTCGTCATCGACATCCAGATCGTCATCATGATCCAGCGGTGCATCATCACGCCAATCGCGTTTACGTCCCCCTCCACTACAGGCGGCTCCACCACTGTTATTCAAATTGTTGCTACTCCCGCCAGCAGCATGCAATGGCACCTGTAGTTGTTGTTGCTGCTGCTGCGGATGTTGTTGCAGGGAATCCATAAAGTGGCGACGTTGTGGTGGCGGCAGGCAACTGGCGCTGCTAGTGCTCCGACCATGAGTCGATGGACCGCCATGAGACTGAAAATAACTGAGCCGTGCTCGTTGCCTCTGCATCTGGCGATATTGCTGCTGCTGGTCCACATTGAGCTCTTCGTTGCTCTTGTTGGATAGCAAATTCTGGCGCGAGTAGCTGCAAAAGCGCGTACAAACATATTAGAGTTGAGGTTAATGGCCAAGCACAAGCATTAAATCAAAATAAAATCAACTTCAATTAAATCAATAAACAAGCAAAATTAGCATAACTTTTCCCATAAACAAAAAAGATCAAAACAGTTCACACGATTATCGATATATACATACATAAGTATATAAAAAGTCTTGAGGGCGAAAACATCTTATAAATCTTATGGGTAATTAAACATTGCTTCCTCTATTATTATTGTTTATAAAGAAGATTTAGTTATACATAGATACATATGTAGCTAGACTTAAATTAAACAAAAATAATAACAAAAATGGGTAAATCTATGCAAAAGACATAAAACATTTCATTTATAGACTTTCTAATTTTTTACTCTGATTTTCGATGAGAAAAAAAGTTGCTTAAGCATATTTTCCTCAAACATTTAAATAAGTTTTGGATTAGATTTTCGAGCACAAACTGTGAATAAATTTCGTTAGCATTGAAACGGGTTATAAAAAAATTGTTAGTTAATTGGAACATATTGTTAATTAGAACAGGACGAATAATTCGTAATGAAAGTGAGTTTCCATCATATTAGTAAGTTACTTTCGAATAAATTCACTTACCAAAAAAAAAAAATAAATTGAAGTAAATTCGAAATAAATATGTCAATTTTGCTTGTAGAAACTAAATTAAAGTTTCACTTAAATTTGTTTTTATTTACTTTGGTTTGATTTCTTTTTGTTTTAGCACTCATATTTAAATCAATAAATAAATTCGTTGGGGTTTTAGTTTCCTCGGATTTTAAGAGGAATCGTCAATTATTATGAATAATAACCACTATCTATCTATCTCACTCACATCCCCTCCCCTAACAATCTCATCTGTTTCACCCAACTAACTCATTCTCTGTTCTCTTCTATTTGGTGTCTTTGACATTTACCTTCTGAAATTATCCCAATAGTTGTTGGCTCGATTTCCCGGTGGCACTTGATTGTTCAATGTGGGTGGAGGCGGAGCACCACCGCCAGGCACCACCTCTGGCAATGAATGCAAATTGTTCGCATGCTGATTTTGTGTACGCAAATTGGCGTTGTTCTGGTGGATCGTATTGTTGTGATGATTCATAAATATCGGACCCGGACTGGCGCGATACGAATGCGGCGACAATGGCGTCTCGTTGTTGTAATGCGTGGTCGGCGGAGCCTGCGTCGGTGGTGCTGCGTTATTAAGGAAAGTCTGCTGCTGGACATGAGCATCGCTGCTATTGCTATAGACACTGGACGCCGCGCCAACATTTCGATGGCCATTACGCTGATAGTTGGCAAAAGCGCTCTGATGGGCCCCAAAGCTAAACAATTGCTCCGACTGGGCACGATTGCTGGCTCCACCACCGCCCAAGATTAGATTATTGGGCATTTGCCCAAGGCCGAGTGTAGGTGGTGGCGGCACTGATTCGGCACGCAGACTAAAGACATGATCCTGCATGGGCACAACTACATTGAGACGATCTTGCAGCTAGAATAGAAACCAAGATTAGATGGCTTCTTTAAGGCGCTGGATTCATTTACTTACGGCATGCAGTTGGCTATTGAGACTATCGATCTCCCTTTGCTGATGCCACAATGACTGATTGCATTGGCATACCGAATTGATAAGCATCTGTTGGGTTTGCAAGAATTGCTGCAGCAGAACTGCATCCGATGTGGGTGGATTTGTATTGGGGGCATTTGTAGCTGTGCCCCCGGTATGCGTTGGTGGTGGCGCCGGAGCAGGTGCAGGAGCTGGGGCAGCTATATTGGCGCCTCCAGCATTTGGTGCATAGATCGGCTGCTGTCCATGCGTTGACCAGGCAAGGCCAGCATTATGAGTAGCTGCAATCAAGTGAAAATTAGGTAAAGGATTTTAATATTTGATGAAATAGCTTACCCCACATTCCTTGCACCGGTTGCATGGGAGGCGGCATATATTGGGACCTATTGCTGCTCGATGGTAAACTATCATTACCAAGGGATAAGCTGTCAATTGTGACATTTAGATCCTCGTCTCGTGTAGATTGATTCAAGGAGCGGGGCTCAACGACTGTACAGGATGAGGGTGTACGCTTCAGAGTAGCAGATGAGGCAGTGCGCCCTTGCACAAAATACTTATCGCTATCCGTATCATCGTTGCCCTCATCATCGGCCTCAGATGTGGTGTTATTGTTGATGTTATTGTTATTGTGCCGATGATTATATTGTTGCTCCAATTCACGTTGCTTGGCTTCGTATTCCTTGCGAAGGCGTTCACACTGCACACGCAATTCATCTCGCAGCTGCTGGCGCGTGGGTGTTGTCTGCAACGGAGTCTCTATTTCCTCTTGTGCCTCCTCCTCTTCTTCCTGTTGCTGCTGCTGTATTTCTCTCTGGCGGACTGGAGTGGGTGTTGGTGTTAGGCTACTTCGTTTGAGTGCCTCTTCTCCCAACTGGACAGCAGCTGCTGCCTGAAGTTTTCGTCTCTCGATCTCTGCCTTGAGGGAGAGTATTCTATCGCGCTCCTTCTGCAGGGAGGCAGCCTCAGCACGCAATTCAGATGTCACATCATTGAGCGCATGCACACGATCCGAGATTTCATTGGTCATATCCCCGTCATCCCTCTCCAGACTCTCGCCCACCACATTGGGGGTACTTTCTTCGATTTGTGTTACCGTATTCAACATGTTTTTGAGTCTGGCCATTTGGGATTTCAGAGCATCAATATCCGCGGTCTTTTGCTGTATCAAGATCTGAGCTTGTAGTGCTCGCTGAGCCGCACTGGCTGCCTCTTGCCTGATGATTGGAACACTGCGTTCATTAACTGAAGAAGAAGTAGGAGCAGCAGCAGGAGCAGCAGAAACTGGAGCTCTTCTGGTCTGCACATACTCCACGGGCACAACACGCTCGGCTGCTGCTGCTGCTTGAGCTGGTGTTGCCTTCTGAGATGTGGACGCCGCCGCCTCTTCTCTCTGATTCTCCCTTCGCGCTTTGTTCGCCTCTTTTGCACTTCTATTGATGCTATTAAGCTCATCAACGAGATTTCTCATATCCTCACGTTGACTGCGTAGAGATTCTAATCTTTCTTGCAGTGCCTGCTGCTCAGCCAATATTTCGGGTCCATCATCGCCCAGGACACTGCTCAGTTCGTTTTGATTGTGTATGAAGGCTGTTAGATTCTTCATTCTGCCCACCAATGAGGCCATGTCATCCTGCACCTGTTGCACGGACTCATAATTTGGTGCCTCGGCAGTACCATTCGTTGGCATACGAGCTGCTTGGAGGCGCAATTGTTCCATTTCATTTAGATGCGATTTGGCCATATTCTGTATTTGTAGCAGCTTTTGTTGCTCATCCTGCAAATGTTGCATATTCCGATTGGAGGCCTCCAAACGCTGTTGCAGTTCATCGAAAGTGGGCGCCGTATCTGGTGTAGGAGTGTCTAGGACACTGTGCAACGACTGTATCGATTGGGCACGATTGTCGCTCATCTACAAACGGAAAAACATAACCTCAATTTAGAATTCTAATATTTTTTTTTTACTTACTTCACTCAATGCAACATCTTCTAGGCTAGTGGAATTCACTATGCCCTCATCTTGCTGATGCTGTTGATGCTCAGCACTGGGGTTATTCTCATGTACCATATTGTTGTTGTTGTTGTTGCTGCTGCTGCTGATATTCACACTATCATCCGGTCGTAACAACAATGACTTTAAGATTTCCACTTGCAGGCGTGCGGCTTCTGTACTTCTTGGTTGCAATGCAGCGCCGAATAAACGCTGGACAAGAGATTGCAAGTCTTGGGTAAATTGTATCGATGTATCCTCTTCCTCCTCCTCCTCGTTGTTGTTGTTGCTGCTGTTGCTATTGTTGATGGTTGTGTTGCTGTTTGTGGTGTTGCTGCTGCTGTTGTTGTTGTTACCGTTGATGGTGGCGTTGGGTATAACAACGCCTACGGTGGCATTCGGTGGCGTCAATTGACGCAAACGTAACAATCCCGCTGAAGATTGTTGCTGCTGTTGTTGTTGTTGCTGCTGCTGTTGCTGTTGTTGATGCTGCACACGTTGCACTGGACGGACGGGAAAGCAATAACGTTGATGCTGCTCCTGCAAATGATCTGCAAACGAAAAATGACAAAAAGAATTTAAGTTTACTCGATCATCATCATCATCAGCATCGTTTGTATCATTATTTTCAAATATTTTGTTGTCGTCATTTTCAAGAGTTGGTGGGTGTTTATTTTTGTGCCTTGTGTCTAAATTTAGATCATGAACTAGCGCACATGCACATCATTTCAATGTGGGCAGTATATCGAACATTTCCGAACGCCAGGTAACAGACAATTTTGAAAAGTGTTTAAAGAAATATAGAAAATATTGCATTCCAAAGGAAACAATTCAAAAATATATAGTTACAAATAAAATTTCTTCTATATTTATTGGAGAACTTTTGCTACATTAACTCAGTGGCCGAATTAGGTGGAGGGGAAATATCCCCCCTTCCCATTGTGGATCCGCCACTGTGTTAAGTATTCGCAAAGCTAAATTCATCCAAAAAGTTTACACGGCAATTTAAGAGAAAAGGTAAAATCGATTAAAATAGGCATATGCTAAAGATTCAACAGATACATGCGTGAATATATATTCATCTAGTACTTGCTATATATTTACCTGTTGGATCGTAGCTTGTGTGATCGGCCAATTGACGTAGTGCCTCCCTTTGTTGTTGCTGTATGGGTATGACTGTTGTTGTAGTTGGCGTTTGGGCCTGTTGCTGCTGCAGCTGCTGGTGATGGGGCTCAAGGGTGTGGATTTTACCGTTACTGATACGCGTCCTTTGTAATAAATCCTTGAAGCAACAACATATAAATGTTAGCACAAGGCAAATTAAAACCAAAAACGCGGCAATTTTTGCTAGTTTTTTCTATCTATCTATATATATATATGTACATATATGAACATATATATGCCTTAGGATAGATATATATAAAGTTCTCTGTCTCTTCGTCTATAGAAATGTATTGAAAATTCTTAGCAAATTCGAAATTTCACTGTCCGTTCCAAGTGCGTTCGTTTGTATTACTGAAAAACAGATTTTCCTCATGCGACTTGGCGGCACTTCACTTAGAGAAGATGAGTGTGAAATTTATTTTTAAAAATCAATTTGAGTAAGAGAAAAACTTTTGGGTGGGAAAACTTGAAGAAAAAGAGAGAAAATCTACGACCGATCGAACGAGCTTGGAGAAGATGATTCTCAAAAAAGATGCAAATCTCTTTCGGATCATTGATAAAGCAGCAGATTAACCCACAAACTCCTTTCTTTCTCCCAGAAATACTCTATTCTTCCCTCTCTCTCTCTCTCTCTGTCCCTCTCTCTATGTCTTTTTCTCTCTCGTGAAAGGGTAAGTCGTGCGAAATCATGCCAATTGTGTGGGCGTTTTCTCCTTCATTATTCGCAAACAACGCCCCCCGCCCATTGTTATACTTACATTTAATGTCCTAAACGCTTCTCTTACAGGTTGTCCTAACTCCATAACCTGCATATCTCCCAGATGCTCCTGTTGCCTTTTGGAACGTGCCGTTCGACTACCTGTGCTCGTTGTTGTTGTTGCTTGTGTTAGTCCCGTTTCCGCTGTAGTTGACCCAATCGTCGGGTTTGTTGTTGCTCCAGAAGGTGCATTTCCATTTGTTTGTTGTTGTTGCTGTTGTTTGGGCACAGCGCCGGTTGCATTGCTGCGACTGCTCCTATCACTGCCCCCACTGTCCACAATTATTTTCACCGGCGGAGCCATATCGTGTATAAATAATATATATATTCAAGTCAACCGATTGTGCATTTGTTGGCTAAACTCTAAAATTACAATAAAAAATTTTTGTTTCAACTCCTTTTGTTTTTTTTCGGCTTGCTAGGTGATCTAGTGTGACCAGTTTCCAACAGGGGGAAATAACTTTGCAATTTATTTATAGAGTGTGTACACACTGGTCATTAGCGGCAAAATTCAAATTTCAAATAATACGTTGGGCGCTACAGAACATTTTGAAATATTTATATATTCTGAGTCAACTGAAAATAAATGTATTGCTAATGGATTTGGTTTCCCCTATACTACATAAATACGTTGTAAGAAGGTTTTTTTCCCATTCCTCTTTATATTTCCCCCAAATAGTTTAAGACAAATTCAGCATAAACAGAACATATGAAAATATATTCTTAATCAGCAACAATTGTTTTTTTTTTTTTAAACAAAGACATTCACCTATTTGCTTTGTTTACTCTGGATTATCTTCTCCTTAAGTGACTTTATGCGTTCTCTCTCCTCTCGCAAACTCTCTGCCTGACCTCGCAAGTCGCTCGTAAAGTCCGTAAACATACTCAACATGGTATTTAACAATTCAGCATTATCTGCTGGAGATTGGGGTTCTTCTGTTGATGATGATGAGGCTTCTGTATTGCTGTTGCTGCTGCTGGACTGAATTTGTGTGCTGCTCGAGCTGGTGGAAGAGCTCGATTGTTGGATTCTCTGCTGCAACTGCTGCTGGACGCTGGTCGACTGCGACTCCTTCGAGCTTATATGTTGCTCTATTAATTTTGTGGTATCAACCATATGTTGGACACGTTTAAATTGAGCTTTTAGATTGGCAATCTCATTGAGTTTCTCTTGCAAATAACTAGCAGTTTCCTTTTTCTCTTCATCTTCAACATCCTCCTGTTCGGGAGTTTGGGGCTCTGACACTGGTTCTGTGACGACTTCTGCTGCAGTGGATTGAACTTCAGTATTTAGCTCTGCACCCGAATGGCTTACTGTCTGGCTCTGATGTCTGGTAACTGACTGCGTCTCCTCCTCTCGCCTGGTCACTTGTCTAAACTGCTGTCTCTGGGCATTTAGAATTGTCAATTCGGCGGCCCGGGCTCTCAGTGTTTCCATTTCGGCTAATAATTGGCGATGTTCTTCTTGCATCTCCTGCAGCTGACGATTGGAGTCAGCAAGACGCTACAAAAACCAAAATATTATCAAATTATTATTGGAAATACATTTCCTTTTAACTAGATTCAAAATTACCTCACTAAGAGCTGCATTTTCGCCATTTGGTGGCTTATTCAGTTCATTTACCATTTTTGTGCTAAATGGAAAGACAAGAAAAAAATTGAAAAACATGAAAATTTTGAAAATTGACTCACACATATGCACACACTTTGAAATGAAACACATTTCTATAAATAAAACTTTCATTCTTTTGTTCAACAAAAAGAACAGAAGAAGAAAAGCGCTTTTCCGGTACCAATTTGCTGTCAATCACAATTTCAATATTCTCTACAACATATTATTATTACTTTTTTTTGTATCTTAAACAATTATGTAAACGTACATAGGAATTTGAGCAAAGTTGTCTTTAAATTCTTTTTTGTTTTACAATTTTTCTTAGACGACTCGTTTTTAAATTGAATTCAGTTCAGTTCGGTTAGGTTGTTTGCCTTCAGATGCCAAAGTTCTAACTGAATCGTTGGCCGAAAAATAAAAATATTTTATACGAGATCCCGTATATATCTATGCTATATATACCTACATACATACATATATGCAGATATATAAGTATGTACAATTCTCTTGTGTTCTCGTGTCTAGACTCTAGAGGCAACGCGGCAATATTCTTGAGGTGAGATAAAAATTGGAAAATTACATTTCTGAATTAAGAGAGAAAATTGTAATTTAGCTTGTATGGATTATGGAATCTATATACCTTCTCCTTAAACGACAACTTTCTGGCCTTTCAGAGTTAAGTAGGATATCAATTTCGTGCAGAAGCTAACCTACGATATCTATATAAGGACAGTTGAACCGAAACAGTTCTTTGACATTAATAAACAGGATTGGATTTTGAAAAATGATATCTGTGCAAATGTGTTCTTCTTTTTGCCTTTAATGATTTGATATTTTCCCCCACCTGTCATCTACTCAATCCGTCCCTGCTGATAATTGTTATTTGTGTTTTCAGTTTTCCTACATTATTATTATTTTTTTTTTTTTTCGAAATTTCTGGTATGTGGGGACACTCATTATACAAAGATGTGTATATATAGTATAACTGGCATAGCCAAAACTACATTATATATTCAGGGACAATATATCTGTTGCCCTAGATTTGCGTTTTATGTAGAGAAAATTCTCGTCGCTGAGTCATCTGACGCATCGAGAGATAATTAAAATGTAATTTCCTACAAAGAATGATAAACATGATAAGATTGACTGACTTAAAAATAAAACATTGAATGGGAAAAAAAAAAAACCCAAAAAAGGAAAGGGAAGAACTTGTATATATACAGAAATATCAGCAGTTGTCTACCATAACTGGCACGGCTTAGAAGTAAGTTGGATTCAATGAGTTTATAATTTTCGTACATAGGAACACGATTTTATTTCTGATTTAGTGAATTTTTTAATATTCTTTGAGCTGCTAATAATAATTGGCCATTTAAAGCCGATATTAAGTGAAGAGTTTACAACAAACACAACAGATCTACCAGAAGCTAATACCACCATCCAAGATTATGACGATGATGATGATGATCAGCGCCAAGAACTGTTTGTGGGGAATATAAGTTTGTGTCATAATGTGGCTAATAAGGTCTTTTTACCCTATGTGGGTGATTGTAATAAATACTATTTATGTTGGAGTAAGTTGGCTATCATTTCACACTGTCATCTTTGTGCGTCAATGGTTTGGATTTGGAATTTTTCGCAGATGGTGAAGCCGTGATGCGTCAATGTGAGTGGCCATTCTATTTCGATGCCCGCACTCAGAGTTGTGTAAGGGAAAAGGATCAATGTCTGCCAGTTTGTCAAGATTATAATTTGACAACATTTGCCTATGCACGTACTTGCAGTAAATATGTCCTTTGCTATTTCGGTACTCCAGTGCTACGTGAATGTCCAGATGGTCTGCAGTATAATAGCGAAACGGATCGCTGTGATTTCCCTGAAATTGTCGATTGTGTGGACTCACAATGTTCGATATATTCGAATGCCTATCAACTGCATTTTGTGGCCAGTAAGAAAGCCTGTGACACTTATTTCATTTGCGGCAATGGCATACCAAAGGAGTTGACCTGTGCCCCAGGCTTGTATTTCAATGAAAAATGTCTTTGCTGTGATTTGCCAAAGTATTCGGATTGTAATGTAAGTGACAATTGAGATTTTTTCAACTCCTTAACCTGGTTCACATGAATTTTTGTTCAGATAACTACGTGGGAGAGAAAAAAACCACTTCCACCGCTAAAACGTTCATCACTGGAGAGATCAGAATTGTCTTGCCCGCCACATGGTATACACTTTTATCCACATCAAGCTCTACAGGATTCCTATTATTATTGTGTGCATGGGCATGGTTTAATTCTAAATTGTACTCCCGGCTTGGTCTATGATCCAACCATTCAAGAATGCCGAGAATCCCAAAATCTGGGTATTCAAAATTGGTGAAAATAAAACTATGCGAAACTTGTTTGAATTTAATTAAAGTAATCAAATTTTGATCCAAACATAAGTTTAAACCATGAAGATTCATTCTTATCCGTCATGAATTGGATGGAATCGGATTGGAATTACTTTTAATAACCATTCAAAACGATTACAAGATTCTTTTTGTGAAGTTTTTAGTACAATCTTTTGATATTTGCCAGACTTTGACTTGCAAACACTTGAAATTTTCTAAACATCCCATTATGGAGACTCAGAAGAACTTTCAATTATTTTACTTCATTGACTTTTTGATAGATTCTGATAGATTCTTTATTTTTGACAATTTTTAGGCATGAACAAACTGAGGTTCGCGGCAGTCCTCTGTCTGGGAGTCATAGACGAGACCGGGAGTACAATCCAAAGTGACACCACGACCATCCTGGCAATAATAGTAGGCATCCGCACGCTTCTGATGGGCAATGAAATGGGTACCCTTGGCTGGACACGTTATGTCGGCACTACGTGGCGGAGCCTTGGCAAAGGGCAGAATATTACGTTGAAGAGTTTCCACCTACGACAAAAAGAAAGAAAAAAGAAACAAATGGCGAATTAGAAATTTAAAACTAATTAAAGTAATTCACATTTTTTTCACTTACCGTACAATTGACATTCGAGGGGAAATCACAATGCTTTGTCTCTGGATTGTATTGTAGACCATTGGAGCATGTCTGAACAGTGGGGAAACCATTGAGACACACAAAATACTTATCGCAGGCAGACTTGCTGGCGAGATAGACAATGTCCTCGGGATCGTCGTATTTGGTGCACAAATTGGACATGCAATCAACGTATTGAGGGTAATCACAACGATCGGTGTTCTTATTATATTGAAGTCCATCCGAACATTGCCGAATAACAGATGCTCCGCCATAGCAAAGGACATACTTGTTGCAGGTGCGGGAATATCCAAAAGATGAAAGTCCGCTCGTTGGGCATGTGGGCAGACACTTAACTTCTTCAGCTACCAGACATTCCTGTTCGGCAGCATCGAAATAATACGAGGTAGGACATACTCGTGGAATGGCCGTTTCACCTGAAGCGAAAAATTATACAAATTCGGACTATCTTGTAAACCCATTATGAAAGAATCCGCTTACCAATACATAGATTATAGGCAGAGCAATTATTAACTTGGGGTAAAAATAGATTATCTGCCACGCCCGAGCAGATATTAACACCTGTCACTCTATTGCTGCCCATAACCAGGGCTAATGCCATCAAAGCCAATTGGTAGATCACTACAAAACAAAAAGTGACAAAACAAATATTCCATTAATAATTTCCCCATTCATTTTTGTGATTCATTGCTCTTTGTTTTTGCCATACTCACTCGTTTGGTCTTCCTGGTTAACTATGTGAATAAACATTCGTGGTTCAGTTCAATTTATAGTCAAACTATATTTGGCAATCAATCGAAAAGGTAACATGCAAAAATTAGTTGAACTTATCTTGGTAGATGGTGAAACACGTTTCCCCTGTAGCTAATTACAGAAGATAAAATGCCCAAAAATAAAGACAAATAAAAACTGTTTGTTTGCTCCAGAACCTCATTATGCTTCAACATTTTCCATTGACAGACTTTCGCCATTCAAGATTGAAGAGAGAGAGAGAGAGAGATCGCTTTTAAATTCGCACACAAGTGATCCTTAATAAATAACGACAAATTGAAATGTACACGACAAAAGCGCGTGCCGATTGCCATTTGATAAGAAAGTTAGCTTTCCAAGAAACGAAATCAATTCGTTTCATTGATCATATAAATTGAAAATGGTCCAACCTAATGGCGATCAGTTGTGTTTCACAATTTATGCGGTGTAGGAGTGAGTAACGGGCAACTAAACTAAACTATCAACTAAATATATATACCTCCTATAATCAATATTTAATCCCCAGTGAGATCGTTTATTTTCTATGGCTTGGTTTTGTTGCTGTTTGCCGGGTGCATTTCATGCCAAGATGAGGAAACTACAACTTTAGCTCCTAATGATCCCAATGATGGTGATGATGATGATGGAAGTGATGTAACAGCTCCATCGCCTGGCGGTGATCGTGATGAAGAGGATGATATTGCTCCCAAATATGATATCTATGTGAATACATCTATCAATATTTGTGCCAATGTCGCCGATGGCGTAAATTTGCCCTATGTGGGTAACTGTGACATGTATGTCGAATGCATCAGTGAGTAATGAAGTTAGACAATAATCTAATATACATTTTATATATCTGGTAAAGAACCGATAGAGTGGTTCATTAGGCTTTGGATTGCTATTATTACGAATTGTTGACCCTCGAGATGAAAATGAGTGTTTTTTTCACTTAAACGTCACACTTTAATCCATTCAATTGCATAATATTGCACAATAGATAGTTCTATTATGATACAGCTGAAAACCTTAGCTCATGGCCCATGGTCTTAGTTGTCTTGTATCTTTAAAATTGAAAATCAAATTGACCAAGTCGTCCACAAAATGTTGATCACCTAGAGTGAAAAACTTACGCAGAGTATTAAAGTATTAAAGTATTTCTACTTGCTAAACTCAAATCATTTATTTTTTCTGACAATTTGGAAATGCTTTTCTATAGTCCATTGACCAATCGATTTCCTTGTGATATATTTTCGCTGAATAGATGGCACCTACGAGATTGGCAGTTGCTGGGATGAAGAGATGAAAACCCACGAACTATGCAATAACGACCCGTCATGTGAGATTGGTTTCGATTATGAATTTCAAGTGTGCACCAACCGGGAAAAAGTGAACTGTTTGCCCACTTGTGAGGAATACGAATTGAGCAGCTTTTGCTATGATAATACTTGCACCAAATATGTTCTCTGCTATTTCGGCTATCCAGTGCTGAGAGAATGTCCCGATGGCTTACAGTATAATAATGAGACGGATCGCTGCGATTTTCCGCAACATGTGGATTGTGTTGCCAATTATTGTTCGAATTGGGATCAACCGGAGAATATCATTTACTTGCCAAGTAAAGCGCATTGCAATAAATATTACATCTGTTCCAATGGCAAGGCTTGGGGTCAAGAATGTTCCAATGGTTTGTTATACAATCCAAAAATCAAAAGTTGTGATTTTCAGAAGAATGTGAACTGTACGGTGAGTGGCAAGGCATTTGACTTGCAGAAGAGTTTTCCCAATCTTAATTTGTGCCTCTCTGTCTTTAGATTGAAGCTGCCCAAAGGAATATCCAACCTTATTCCCGTAGACCACCACGCCGCGCTGATATCACTTGTCCTGCCGGAGGTATTCATTTCATTGAGCACAAGAGGCGTCGCGATGCCTACTATTATTGTGTCAATGGTCGAGGTGTAACTCTCGATTGTACGCCAGGCCTTTACTATGACCCCAAAATTCAAGAATGCCGTGAATCCCAATATATCTATGCCTGATTGCTAATAAAAATCGTGAAAGCTTTTGGTGTTTGTTTTGTCATGTTGTTGTTAGAAAAAGAAGAAGTAGAAGGTTAAAAGGCCGACAAACATGACTTAAGAGAAGCCATGAAAATAATATACATAAAGTTTTTGATAAGTCGGTTTAAAATTAAAGAAGTTTTTGGTAGAAGTCAATGTATTTGAACGAACGCTACTATAGAAGCTACATATAGGATATAATGAACCGATTAGAGACGATTTCTTCGAAAATTAATATACCCCTTGGCAAGGGTATGAAGCTTTTAGTTGTTTGGGTTCCTTGAAGTTTTCTAATATCCCTCCATTAACATAATCAAATGATTGACATTTGTCTATAGTTTTCGTTTGATAAAAGTGAATGCGAAAAGCTTTCTTTATTTTCTTTTAAAGCTTTTGGTTTTTCCGCCATAATTTTGAATTGTTTAAAGTTTCATTCACAACAATTTCCGCGCATGTTCCGTGCATTCTGCTCTCTAGCGAAAGTACGCGTGTGATAGAAATGGAGAGAGAGAGAAAGAGAGAGTGGGGTTAGATTGAGAGAAAGTATAAGAACCAAGCACCCACATAGCTTTTAGTGTCATTCCATTCATATTATGCTCAGTCTGTGGCACACACACACAAACACACACCAACAACCAAATACCGAAAACAAAAACAAATGTTGTCTGCGTTTTTGCAAACAACAACAAATAAAGAAAGCAAAGACAACAAAAAGAAGAAAGAAAAAAAAGTAAAATGAAAGAAAGAAACATCTCCGAAAACTCAAATGAAAAGTGAAAATGAATTTCAGTTGGCAGCGAGTCCTTGCTGAGGTAGCGTGCAAAATGAACGCAAGCGGAGCATATCCTTGCTAAAGAAAAAAGAAAACATCGAAAGCAAATATAAATTAGAAACAGGCAAAAAGGGAAAACAGTCCAATGTAGCAGTAGCAAAACGAAAACGAATACAAAAAGCTACATAAATTTATTTGAAATATTTCTCTTACTTTTTTTTGGTTTTGCCAAAATCGCGTGTAAATTTTGTCAAAAAGGATACTGCAAGTGTGATATATTTTTTTGTTTTGCTTAGATTTCGGTGTGTTTGTTTGTGTGTGTGTATCGTGTCAGGTCAGTTGAGCGTTCAAGGACTTTTCACTGGTGCAGCAATAGCAACAACAACAATAGCAACACTAATAATATGTGTGCAACAAACGTGACAGAAGAAATGTGCCAATAAAAAAACAGAAAAGAAACACGCAAAATAGTAAATAAGCCAAAAAAAGGAAGGACGTTATATAGATGACAAAGATTATCGCTTAAATATTTCAAGAATTTTGGTAAAATATTTTTAAACAGGTAATTAATAAAATAAAAAACCACACATAAAGCAAACTTTCTAAAAAGTTCCTTGGCCAATTGACATGCACTTGAAAACCATCCAAACACACACACACACGCACACTTGTGGCCACACATACTTAGGCACATACTTAACAAAAAATCGCAGTTCACATTGCATTTTCGCACACATACACATGCACATATTGCTCATACGCAGCATGTGCCATTAAGTGGGCAGCAATTTCTATAGACTGACAATCCGTCAGCCTTAGTCCTCACCTTTAGCCCCTCTTCTACACATACATACATCCCTCTGTATACATGCATATGTACACCCCACACACTCACACACATACACAAACACACATTTACATTTTGCCTTTGCAAAGTCATTCGTATGAGACAAATTTACTTCCCGCCAAGCGAAAAAGGGAACCAAAAAGCAAAAAGCGAGGAAAGGTTAGCAGCAAAAACAAACCATCAAAGTGAGAGTAAAATGCTCTGATTTGTGGGGGTCCTTAAAAAGGATGGGAGTGGGGCGATGATGGAGATGGAGGAGATCGAGGTGGTGTGCGACGAGTTTGCTTTAAATTTTTACCACTTTTCTTTTGCATAAGTTTAATGAATTGAACAAAACGCACGAGACAAAGACAAAAGGCAAAACCCAGGAAATGTTGTGAAAAATGAAATGTAACAAATATGTCTGGCATTTTGCGTTCTGACAGCAAGCAAAAGGCTATAACACAAAAATATACATACCTTTATACGTATATGGGTGTATATAAAGAGGAAAACAAGAATGTGTAGCATAAAGAATGCAAATGCCAAAGTTTTTTGGATTTAAAAAAACACCCTTCCCCTTCCCTGAAATGCTCTATTCAATTCCTTGACTTATCCACTGTTTTAAGTAGTTTTTCATGGAGCTATTTCCACAGACTAGGAAAATGTGCAGAGATTTTGAGATTTACATTTAAATTCTTTGCAAATTTAAGTAAATAAACGTTAGACAGCAATTTACTTGTAATATCTTGTAATATTTCCTTATTGAAACTTATTTAATTATCAGTCTAGTTTGTCGCTTTTATTACAAGTTTTTAGGAATTAAAATTTAAAGCCTTAAAGTGTAAGAACATAGACAGATCCAATTAAACATACATAGACAAAACCAACATCCTGACAACTTTTTCATACTCTAACAATTGATGGTAGATGGTAATGAAGATCTTTTTGACAGCATTCCATTTCAGTTTGCCCATAATTTCCTCAGTTTCCCATTAGACCTTTTGATTGGTAAGCCAATTCTATTCATCTGAAGTTGATTCCTAACCCCTTCAGCCTAGTAGCAATAAATTATTTATTGCTTTGTCTTAATCGAATCCGAATACATTTTAATCTAGTAAGTCTAATCAAGAAAATGACAAGTGCTGACAATTTCTTTCTAAAAACATAAATACATTAAATGCTACTTAAGATTTATAGTTGATATTCACTGTAGTTTATTTTATCAAAAGACTTGGCCCAAAAAGAACATTCGCATTTTTGTTTGTTGTATTTCCGGTCCGTTCGTTTGTTGGCCAGCAACTTCAATTGAAACAGCCAACTTGGATCCATTTTCAACTGTTTCCGTGTTATTGCAGTTCGATCTCTAGCGGAAACAGAAGAAAACATTTTATGTACAAAACAAAAATACAAAATTTATTTATTTTTTTTTTTTTTTGTTTAGATTTGATTGTGGAATGTTAAATCAGCATGAGACTGATATAGCCATAATCATTATATTTAGCCAGAGGTGAGAAGTGTTAGCGGAATTGGCAAAAATTAGATATTTAGATTTTGTTTTTGATTGGCAAAACATCAATCGAATACAATAAGATTTAAGGCAAATTATATGCCGCTAATATTTTATGTATATGTGAGATTATAATAGAGAACGAAGCATTATAACTTATTTATGTCTTATTTGTGGGATCTTATTATTAATCCAAGAGTCCCACTTGGAAAGTTTCTTAGTTTCATTTTAAACAAAATAAATTAAAATAGCCGAATGTTGGGCTTTATAAACTCGAAAGATTTTCAGGATAAACTTGAAGCTGCCATTCCATTCCTCCCCCCTTGAAGCGACAAAACCATAAGTTGGATGAAAGGTGGATGATAATGGGTGGAAGGCAAGGGGGTGGTCTTATCGGAATGGGAGAGAGATAAAACACAAATCAAGCCAAAAGTCATGCACAAAGCATTGAACCTTGGACTCACCCAGGACAAATACTAGAAATGGAAATACATTCAAGTGATGCTCCCCCTGCAGCCCCCGCCACCCAAAAAGAAAAAGTCGAGTGTCGAGAGTCAAGTGTAACTGAAATGAACCTATCAAAAGGTTGTCAAAATGTCTCTTTTTAAATATGTTTATTTTATTGCTGTGCGTATTTATTTATTTGCTTGCTTCTTCTAGTATTTGTTGTGTAATTTTGCTCGGTCCATGCTCGAAGTCGATGACAGGACAGAAGAGAACAGGACAGTAGCCGAATCGTTGAACTTTGAACTTTTATGACAAACCATCAACGAATTGCTTTAATGTTGCGTACCACATTTATGCTGAGCAAATTTATTTATTCTTTAAAACCAATTTGTTTCTTTTTTATTATTATTTTTTGTTACTTATTATTTCTTTGTTTTTTTTTTTTATTTTTTGATGTCATTGTCAAAAAAAAAAACCGCAAAGACCACGAAGACCGCGAGTAAACCAAACAATTGTTGAACCACTGGGAAAAACAGTTCAATGAACAGCTAAGCAAGTTAAGAGCCAAAAATGCAAACACATCACAGCCGCATACAACAGTGCACAGTGGTCTGAGAGCCAATGAAAAGTACACAGTATGAGATATTGAAAACTCTCAAAACGAGCAGTTTTATTATAGTCCTTAGCAAAAGGATGTTACTTTCAATTTACCAAAGGGTTTGAAAGGATACCTTAGGAATTCCTTTTAGATTCTATTGAGAAATTCGGGTAAAGCATTTCAAACATCTAAAGTCTAACATATACATATGTATATGTATGTACATATATGATCTTATAAATAAAGATTATTGAATCAGTTTCCGTTTTGGACATGGAATACATTTTGAAGATAACTTATAAAATAACTTTTTTTCACCTTTAAATAGTTTGCTCTTTTAGTCTGTAGTTCATCAATTTTTTCAATTTTAAATTTGAAAAATTGTACAAAATTATTACCTATCTATTGTCTACAGGGAAACCAGGGAAGTAAATTTTCTTGTATATAATAACAAGGATAAGTTTTTCTATCAGAAAACTTTTCAAAATATTCTAATAAAGGCATTTTCACTATGGGATTTTGTCTGGTCATGTCCTGTTCTAACAATTGCACTACCCCGTTTTCTTCTTCTCCTCCCCTTGGCATTCTCTTGTCTGAGTGTGTGTGTGTTGACGCTTTTGTGTTGGTCGGTTTCTCTTTTTTGGTGGTTTTTTTTCGCTGCCAATGACACGGGAAGTGAAAACGTTGAGAGAATTTTCGGTTTCGTTTTCTCTCCCCTCCATTTTCATTTTTCTTGTCTTTATTATTATTTTTTGGTAAAAGTTCTTTGACCAGCAGCAGCAATGCCATTTGAGGAGCAACCTTTGTTCCCTATTTTACCTTCAGTGTAGTTGGGATTTAGACAAGGAAACTGAGTTGCTTGCATCCTTTCTTTCTTTTTTTTTCGGACAAGAAGGTTGTTTGAACTTGAAACATGCAAGGCACCAAAAGGAAATGCCAGACAAGGAGTTTCTCCCCACAAGGAGGACGAGTGAAAGAGGCAGCATAATAAAATGTGATGTGCACGTTTCCTGTTCGGGAAAGAGAATTTCTTCCGTCTAGCAGACATAAGGACATTCAGACCGACAGACAGAGAGACCGAAAGAGAGAGAACGAGAGACACAAAGCCAAATGAGTCATGTGCTTTGTCTAGTCAGGAGTTAGGAGTGTTTGCCATAACCACGACAAAGAGTTCTCAAGTTCAAAAAGGTTTTTGTAGCTCCAAAAAGCTTTTGCACTTAATGCCATCTCGTCTCGATACTTGGTGGCGGGACCATACATTAAAACGGATTACAGCGAGCGACAGAGATAGAGCTATTTGTTGTCACAATGATAGTTCATATACTTGTATTTCTATTTCTATTTTTAAGCTGGACCATGCATTTCTGGATTGATAAACGCTCACAGCAATGCGGGTTTGGTCGCTCTCGTGTGGCTGCCTCATTGTCCCATGCTGGCAGTGGTCTTAGCTATGGTCATCCGCCCAGACGCAGTAAATCGAGCAGCACAAGTGGTGGTGCTGGGACATCAGCCTCGGCAAGTTCTAGTTCTAGCCAAGCGGCGGCAGCTTCATCATCCTTGGCCTCGGTACATAGATCATTGCCACAAACTCCTTACACTGATGGACCTGGACAGCAGCAGCAACATCATCATCATCACCACCATCAGCCAAGTACAAGTCGGCAATATAGCAGCAGCAACAACAATTCCATGCACAGCCAGCAGCAACAACACTCCAGCAGCAACAGCAGCAACAACATCACCACCACAAATAACAACAATGCGGCGGCAGCAGCAGCAGCAGCAGCCGCAGCGTTGGGAACAACAACAACAACAACTGCCAGCAATAATAATAATGCCAATGGAATCAGCTCCTCATCAGCTGTTACAGGAAGTGGCACAATAATGCCATTACGTGGCTCCGCTCACTATAATCATCATCATAGCACACGCTATCAGACTCGCCCACAGCAGCAGCAACAACAACAGCAGAATCAGCAGCAACACCAACAGCAACAGCAACAATATCAACAACAACAATATCAACAACACTATAGCTATCATCATCCACAATTTGGTAATATGGCAGTGCCTGTACGCCATAATTATGAACATCAATCACATCAGCAACATCTACTACAACAACAACAGCAGCAACAACATGCTGGTGTTTATGCGTAAGTACAAATTCAGGATCAAAGATTCCGTCCCTAACAATTTGAGTTTTTTGTCATTAATATTTTATATTATAGTGACGACGCCTACAGCGCCTATCATCAACATCAGCATCATCATCATAATCATCCCAGTACCAATGTGACAAACAATTCCCGACAATCTTCCTCATCCTCATCATATGCCACGCCACGTCGTCACAATTCCAACAACAGCATGCTACGACAGGCAACTGCAGCAGCAGCAACAACCTCCTCAATGACATCGGCAACGGCAATACCACCAGCATCAACAGCAGCACAAACAACCATGCACAGCAGCAGCAGCAATAGCAGCAGCAACAGCAGCAGCAACAGCAATCAATTGCAACAGCAACATCATGCTCTACTCCAAAATTCCGACTCTCAATTGCTGCCAAGTCATCTGAAATGTGGCATGTGTGCCAGTCTAATACTGGCCTCAGTGTTTGTGGCCGGAGCTAAATTTTATTTCGATCATCAGGGCACTGGATTAGAGGTTCTCATCTTTTGTGCATTCTCAGCAACATTCTTCCTGGCCGCCTGTATGGTTAGTTTGTGTCGCATACCCAAAGGGCTAATGCCCACTCGCCATGCAGATGGACGTTCGGTAGCTGTTTGTCATAGAATTTCTGGACCAGGTGGTGGTGGTGCAGTTGGTGGTGTTGGTGCTGGTGGTGGTGCAGTTGGTGCAGGTTTAATTAGTACTGGAGGAAATGGTAATGGAGTTGCGGCCAATTGCATGTTGGAACTAAGTGATATACGCTATCTAGATGATCGCCAAGAGATGAGTCTAAGTGCTGCCACGGCTGGACCACCACCATATCATATAGCCATCTTGTTGCCAGAACAAACACAAACTTTGGGCAAACAGTTGCCATTGGATGAATCACCACCGCCGTCCTATGATAAGATCTTAGTATAGAGGCTATATAATAATATTTAGGAATTGAGCGTCAATTTCAGTTCAACACCAAAAACAAAAACAAAAACACGAAACAAAAGCCAAGCTAAGCCAAGCTTTTCCAAACCCTAAACCAAAAACTTTTGCTCAGTATTTTTCTAAAAAAAAAACACAAAAAAAACAACCTACAAAGATATCACAATTTATATAAACATATATATATACATATACATAAAAATCTAAACATATATATATATATATATATATATATATATATATATTCATAAAAATACTATATATATATATATATATTCATATTTTTACACTTTCTAAACTTTCTAAAAATCCGAGGTACCAAAAACAACAACAACACAAGAAAACTCTAAAACAAAAACAAGGCAAAATCTTCTTCTAACTATCATTTTTGTTCTGTGATATGCTCAAATGAAAACAAAAAATTATAAACAACAAAAAACATATGATAAACCCCAACAAAAAAAAAAAAAAAATAGTACAATATTCTTAGTAGTTTGCGATGACACTTGAAAACGATTTTCGAAGATCACTTTCATTGCTTTCATCACATTTAATTCCATTCCCAAATCGAGGCTCACGAGGACTACAAATTGACATTTTATGTAAAAATTTCCTTACCAAATGTCTAAAGAAATCATATACTGCCTTTACCACAATGAATTTCTTTTCAATTTGTTTCCGTGTATTTTTGTTTTATCTTTTGAAGTATTTTTTCCATGCTTTTATGACATAACAGACTAGGAAATAACAATTACCTCCCAAGGACTGAGAAATGTTTGGTTTTTGTTACATAGCGTTATCTTTATATCTTAATGAAGTTGAATTTTGTTTCGAACCATCGAATTTCTGAGTGCCAAAGGGTTCTTTGGCCTTGTGCGAGTAACCATTATAAAGAAGTTTGACTGTAAATTAGTTGGCTGAGTTGTACTCGTTGATTTCAACTTGGGCAACAAGCAACATAATCAATAATTTTTTGATAGACGTCTGAGTACTCATTAGTTTCGATCAATTCCTTATTCAGTCAAACATTGAACGAATGCAAACGTCATCACTTGCATTGATTTAATTCATTTCAGCTTGAAGTCTCTCAGATGTCAATTCGAATATATTCAATGAGCTCTCTTTAAATTTTATGCCCAAATTGAGTTAATCATCAAAATCGTATAAAAATATATGTATCAAATATATATATTTTTAGAGTGTCATCACTCGGCCCGCCCCATTGTCCCTTCTACATATGGAGCCTCTCCGCCCCCGTACATTTATAACTAACTAGAGTTAGCAGAGAAACATATAGCAGAGAAAATAGGGACACAGCAGTAAAATGAACACAAACACATCAAAGAGACAACAGTATTAGTAGTCAAGTAGGTCAGTTAAGTAACGAATTATCATATGGCAAAGCAGTACAGTAATATTTAAACAAAAAATGATAATGTAAAAAACAAATTGAAAAAGGCATGAATAAATTTCCAATTTAACCATTTTACTTGATTACTTTTACTAATTCTAAACTCACTTAGCCTATCAACTACAAACTACTAAAGCATTGGGCATCGGCCAAGGGTTTGCATTGCTCTGTGGCCGCATCCCAGCCATATTTGTAGGGGCAACGTACTATGGTCAAAAAGCCACTGATGCAGCTGTAAAAATACTCGCAACGTTGTGGATGTGGATGGAAACTATCATTAGCCGGATCACAATTTGGTCTTGGGACAGTCGATGGCACAGGTGTTGCAGGTGTGACAACATTTTCGGCTTCCTCCTCTGCCAAATTGTCGCCTTCGATTTCCTCCGTTACAGTGTCTTCGGATTCAATCTCATCCTCAGCAGCAGCAGCAGCAGCAACAGGAACATCTGATGCCTCGATGTCTTTCCTTAGGCACACTCCCTCATCATCAAAAGCGCATTCCTTGGACTGGGCATCGAAATAGGTCTGCTCCGGGCACATATCCCTAAAGGAATCCTCACCATTGCAATAAATATAGGAGGCACAATCCTCTATAACCATCACAAATGTATCCACCTCGGCATTCGAGCACTCTGAGAACTCCTCAGCAAATGCACATCCTGTCAGTAGAAGAAGACTGAGCAATAAAACTGAAACTTGGTAAGTCATTATGAAGTCTTGGCCTGTTAATGGATGTGCCAGACATGTTGCCAGCTGTTTTTATGACACTTTTTCAAGGTTGATTTAACACGCTATACCCATTATCTATTTGCTACTATCTCTTTGACATGTGTTGTTGCCAAAGTCAAAAAAAAAAATTCATATTGCCAAAATTTTATCTATAGTAATTGTCATGTTCAAAATTATGTCAAGGTCGTCCATTGACTGAGGCCTCTTTTTAATATTATTTTTTATTTTTTTTTGGGAAAAAAAGAAGAACAATTATTATGATACTATAATCGTGATTTTAACTTTATTTTAATCACATTGATGTTCCTATTAACGGCAAGTCCTTAGAATGTGATCTGATATCTGCCAAAATAGTTAATGAACTTAGATTTGAGTATTCAACTTAGGGATTATCTAAGCTAAGATTTCTAGTAAGACTATCCAAAGTAAAGTTCGTCGATCTATGATTATTTCAAATAACAATTCACATTGATTAAGACCAAAAGGCAAATGGCAAAGCCATATCCTTCAATATGAGAAACTACCTGGTGTAACCCAAATATCACTTTCGGACCACAAATGACAATAATAAATATGTAAGTATTTGCCTATGGCATTTGAATGAATTATGAAAAACTGCAACCGGGCTGGGTCTGGTCTGGTCTGTATGATGTGTAAAGGTACTGGGTCTTTTGGGTCGGAGATAGTTTTGCCTCCATTTGCCTGCCGCCTCGCCTTCCATTTGTATGTGTCAGGCGTTTGTCAGGCATAATTCACCTATGAGCATATTTATTTTTGGCCGGGCATCTTCTCTTCTTCTTGTTCTTCTGCTTCATCTCAGTTGTGGCTGTCGCCGCTTCCACATTTTATTGCAAATTAATAATGCAACACACGATGATGATGCAGCAGCAGCAGCAACAAATTTGTCTAGTTTTTCTTCGTTTTGGCCATGTCAATTGTGTCTAGCTGATGCTTCTGGCTCTTCTGGCTTCTGGCTGGCTGTTGTTGGGGTGATGATGATCTCAAACTAACAAATGTTTTGATTAACTAAATGCTTTTGTAGCCAATTAATTTAAAACCTGAAAATACACGCATACACACAAGCACACACTTACACACACACACACACCCTCTTACAATCGCGCACACATTTTGCAAGTGCAAAATGGCCCAAGAGATTTTCTCTTTTTCATTCCTTTTCTTTTCTTTTTAGTAGTTTCTCATTAATTAAAGAACATGGAACCAGCAGGCGACAAAGTGAACCGAACAGAGAGACTTTTTCCCAGCCAAATTCAAATCGGCTAAAACAAATGGCAACAGCAGCAGCAACAACAACAACAACCAGAACTACGAAAAAATTGTCAAGAGATGGACATTCGAAAAATAGAAACAAATCTCCAACTAAAGACCGAAAGAATTGAAACATTTTCGGATATTTTCATTTCAGATGCGAACAGCAAACGGTTAACAAAGGTGCGCGCTTTGAACAAAATTTTTTTGACAAACAAAAAAAAAATAACAAAATATTCAAATAAAATGAATAAATATTGACAAAAAAGAAAAGAAAACGAAACCCAAACACACACACACAATGAAAAAAAGAACACAACAACTATACGAAATGTGCATGATTTGAAAAATTCAAACTTTTCTAACGGGCGCGAAAGTTGAAAGAATGTGAAGGATATTCAAAAGTGTATGAAGGAAAAGTGCTACACATACACATATCCATATACATATATATGTATACATATAAACCCTAAATTCACATAATGAAAATGGAAATTCAATTATGATAAATCGCTAGAAAGTAATGATAAAACTTAATCAATTGGATTGTTCCCACAATGACGTTGTTTACGGAAATGGATTACCAGGACATTGCCTTTGAAAATGTTATAATTAGTGAGCTGGGATCATTATCCTTGTAAATCGAACTACTAAATACATTTGCTTATCGTGCCTTAGACTAGAAACTACTTTCCTAAAGAATCAATGATAAATTTCCATTGCCAAAACTCCCTAGAAATATCTACCCTTAAGTCAATCGATTTTCTTTTTAACTGTGCCTAGATTCACTACTCGCTTTAAGGATAAGGAAAAGGGTTTAACTATTTAAAACCCTATGATGGTTTTTATCCACGATTCTTTATGTTTTGATGTCAAAAATTAAGCCAAAATCTTAATTTTACATTAATTAAAAGATGTATTATTGGGCTAAGAACTTCATGACTTCCAAGAGACTTAAGTCAATTGATTTCACTTGAGTTTGATAAGCGAAACTTTCTAATAACTAATCTAATGCAAATAAGAGATTCCATTAGAGTTGTATAAGTAAAGGTTGGACACGTTTATCAGGATTATATTGACTCAATTTGATATATGGAACACGAAATTATGTTAACAAATTGTATGAAATGTTGACAAAGCTGTTTAAATTTCAAGATTTAGGTGAACATTTTGAAATATTTCCTCCTCAAATACATATACGAAATTTCTTAATGGAACATTAAGGGAATTATAAAGATTTCATCAACATCAACAACAACAAATAATAGAAAAAAATGAAACACAGAAGAACATTAAACACTATATTAAAATAAAAGTTTTGTGTTGTTCTCTTTTTTATATATAATTTTTCTTTTTTTGTTGTGTTTTCATTTGATATTCAGCACGAGAATTCCATTAAACATAAAAATAAAAATGTATATGACAATTTTTTTAATGATTCCATATAAATTTGAAAACAGGAAAACATTAAAAAGAAGCGAAAAAAATTCCACAGAAGCAAAAAAAAAAACCCTTGTAGGCCAAAATACATATATAGTATATAATATGTGGATTGATCCTATTAATAGATATCCCTGGGCAAAAAAAAAAAAGTAAAATAAAATGCTGGATTATTTCTGAATCATAAATAAATAAGAATAAAATTTATAAAAAAAAAACAGCCAAAAAAATCCAACAAACAAAATGACAGCAAAATATTTCATTTGACAAGTGGGAAACAATTTATGCATGTGCCTGTGTGTGTGTGTGTGTTGTGTGTGTGTGTGAGCAAGTGTGTGTTTCATGGAACAAATGAAAGTTAAAGATGAAAACAACAAGAACAATAGATTTGTGTTTCTTGTGAATGCTTTTGGACAACCTGGCGTATGAGTGATTATGTGTAAAGTATTACGCATCATCGCGATTCGTTCTGTTGCTTAGCCAAAGCATGTTGTATATAATATATATATATATTTCAGGCACTTGGACAACAAATCAAAATAGACAGGCTGGGCCCGAGAGTCGAGAGCATTTAACACAATTTATTTAAAAATACAACAACAACAAAGTGAAATAGAATAGAAAAACAACAAAAAAATGCTAAAAGGCAGGCACAAAACTAATTTCGGAAAATCAAGTAAAAACTTGAAGGAAAATACCGCAAAGAGTTACGGAAAGACTGACACTTTTTGTTATGGGTGTGTGTGTGTGTGTGTGTGTGGAACGAGAGCCAAAAAAGGCCACCCCTCTAACACCCCCTGAAAACCACCCCTTTCTGCTCTCCGCCAACATCACCATCATCGGTTGTCTCTCAATACAAAAAAGAAAAAAATGCTTAAATGCAATTGCACACACATAATGGAATGAAGAAAATTCCGTCTGCAACAACAACAACAACAAATAATAACAACAACAACAAGAGCAACAATTGCATGCTGGGCTAGGCTAAAGATGTCTCGGTTGCTACGGATTTGTCACATTGGTTTTTCGTGGGTTTTTCTTTCGCTTTTAGTGGGGCCTCCAATGAGCTGCATTTTTCACACACACAAACACACACACACATAGACACATTGAGGAGACATTAAAAATAGCCCTCGGACAAATGTCTTTTGTTGTTGTTGTTGTTGTTACAATTTTCTATATAGTATAGCCAAACTGTATGCTAAAACAATGGAAGATTGGCAGACCCAGAAAAAGATACAGATACATAGATTGAGATACATACACATACATACATACATAGATACAAAAGCACAGCCAGGCCAGGCCAGTCAACAGCAAAAACACCAACAGCAATAACAACAACAATAGCAGCAAGAACAATGAAATTTATTTTATTTAAATAAATTTAATTTAATTGCCAGCAAGCACATGCTTAGATAGAACCTCTTCTCCTCTTCCTCCCTCCTCCTCCTCCACCAGCAGCACCACAAGCGCACAGTTTAGCCTCCTTTATCTTCTCCTCGACCACCAACCAATTCGTCCTCCTCCCATTCTTGTGTGTTCCACTCAAATTTTTACGTGTGTGTGTGTCTTTCTGTCGCTTTTTATTTTCATTGTAAATTAGATTTGTCAAGTTGAGGTCTCTGAGGGATGTCTAGCGTATCGATTGTATCTCTTGTTGCCCAAAGCAGCGTAGAAGCGCTGACAACTCAAGACAATCTACTAAAGAAAGTAACAAATCGATATTAAGAACTAAAACCAGTCCAAAAGAACATATAACATATAAAACTGTATCCATTTACTGGAAACCCTTTCAAAAAACATTAACAAACCAATAAAAAAAAATATTTGCTCACTACACGCGCTTGGCTTTTTCCCCCTGCCAGTCTGCCAGTAAAACGGCAGGCATACCATGGCGTATGAGTAATATGGCCAAATGCTACGACATAACACGTATACGCCGCGTAGACGAACAAAATCTCTCCTGATCTTTCTTTCTCTCACCCTCACGTTAAGTGTCGGCGTGTGTGTGTGTGTGTGTGTGTGTGTGACAAAATGTTCAATAAATATAAACAAAAAGAAACCAAAAAGCAAACAAACAAAAATTATGAAAGAAAATACACACATCAAAATGAAAAATAAATAACATATAAAGAAAACAAAGCGGAAGAGCACGCGAGTTGTATATACAAAAGCAAAAACAAAAACAGAATTAAATCAATTTTTTTTCTTGAAATGTTAATTAGTTGTTTTTCTCACCAATTGATTGATTGATTTTGCAGTTACTGCTACTCTATATTCTATATGTAAGGTCTATTCAATAAACTAAATGAATTATGGAACATGTAAATACAACAAACGCAACAAGACAACAACAACAGCAACATCATCAACTGCAGCAACATCAATTGGAACAACAACAACAACACAATGAGAATCAACAACAATTTTGCCTACGTTGGCACAATCATCAGGTAAGATAATGAGGCAAAAGAAGGAAAATTAAATATTAAACAAATGAATTGTTAAATTTAAAATGCCCTTACACTATCTTACAATTTGGAATCAAGGGCTTCCCCTTTTTCTCTCTTCATCGGGTTCTATTAATACGAAATTGGAATCAACATATAATTCGATTTACAGAACGAGAATTCTATATTCAAATATATATCTTGAGCGAGTGTATTTTCTATTGAAAGTTGCGGTCCTTTGTTTAAATGATTCCCCAAATTAGTTATAACATACTTTCCCAGAGGCAAGTAGTTTAACATATTAAAATAGTTCGAAAAATGTCGTCATCCTACTGCAATTAAAGAAGGAACTGCCACAAATTGTACTCAGAAATCCATTGTGTTATTAATTCATTGAATTGCCTTAACTTTAATTAAAAAGTCTCAATAAAAACCCAATTTTTAGCCTCTTTTTAGTTGGCAGAGCTTATCAGAAACTAAATTTTCTCAACCTTATAGTATATCTAGGATCAATTTACCAATTTTTGACCAATTTAAAAACAAAAAACAATAATTTACTGAGTTTCTCACTTTAAAGTATAAAAAATTTCCAAAAATCATACATATTTTTGTTTTAATATACGAAAAGGATGGATAAGGAGCCGAACCATTTAATTCTTTGAATACTTTCTCTAAGAAGAAAATCTCGCATCTTTCACTTGAATATGTTCACAAGACAATATCTTAGGCAAGTTTTAGGAAACTCGTGTTTCGTATTCTATCAATCATCTGTCATGGAAGTCAATAAAAATTCAAATTTCGGTTCCTTTTATCCCCATTAATATGTGATGTTAATATTGTCGATAGCAACGAAAAAATATAATAGATATTTCAACTAGTCGAATCTGGTTTTTCATTTTGAATCAGAATGTGTTCCACTCAACCCACTCCATACACACCGTTCCATCTTCAGAGAGATCATCTTTTGATTTATGGATGACCAAAGTGTTTTTCAAAAAACAAAAACCCACCAGCAACAGAACACAAACAGCGAAATTGTTCCGAGTCTGTGTGACCATTATCTATCGTTTGGCTAGTGTAGGTGCTTGGCCTCGGTCATAAAAATTGACTGGACATCGTGTCAGAATAGCCTCAGAGGCAGCAGCAGCATCGTCAGCAGGGAGCCAAGAATCGGAATAGAGAGAAAATGTCACCCATCTATATATAGGCTATATAATACACACATTCATGCATACTTATTCACACATAGTTTTTCCGCATTTCATTTGGTGACAATTTTTGTTTTCGATGTTTACTACTAGCTGAATCCAAAAAACCAAACCAACTAACCCAACAACCGAAATGTCTGTCTGTCCCTGGTCCCTGTCCAAAATAGACGTAAAGTAAGACAGAGCGACCTAGCAGGAGAGACAGACAGAGAGAGAAAGAGAGAGAGAGAGAGAGGGCCAAGAAATGTCAAATAAATGAAATTTTCGTGCAATTGCCAAAATCCAAAGAATTTTCCTCAGAAAATTGCAATTAAATGCCCCCAGCTGCTGCCCAAGTGCTGTCCCCTCAAAACATCCATTCCCATGGCTGACACATACATACACTCTGTGTGTGTGTGTGTGTGTGTGCGTTGCTGCATGTGTTCCAAAAACTCAGCCCTCAGACCGAGATGATCACCAAATTTAGATATAGTTAGGGAGCTCTAGGAAGACCAGCCAAACAGCCGGAGTAGAAGACCTGCCAAATGTATTTATATGATCGAGTGACCCAAATTTTGTATATTGTATCTCATTTTCTATATGCATATTTCATTTTCTCTTTTTTTCCTGCAGACCAGTTTGCTAAGCACTCTACCCGTACTGCTGGACCAATCGCATCTGACAGATGTCACCATATCGGCCGAGGGGCGACAGTTGAGGGCACATCGCGTGGTACTCAGTGCATGCAGCACTTTCTTCATGGAAATCTTTCGAGCTCTGGAGGCAAGCAATCATCCGGTTATCATCATACCAGGTGCTAGTTTTGGGGCCATTGTCGCTCTGCTCACGTTCATGTATTCGGGTGAGGTGAATGTCTATGAGGAGCAGATACCCATGTTGCTGAATCTAGCCGAAACGCTGGGCATCAAGGGTTTGGCGGATGTTCAAAATAATAATGTAAGTACAAAATTACAAAAATTACGAAAATTTTGTCACTTTAGTTTGATAATTTCGAGTTCTATTAATTTTAAACTCGATTTTGATCAAACTAAGCAGTTAGTTGCTGGTTAGATATTTCAAGAACTACTAAGTTTTGTTATCAGTGGACTTAACTAAAGTTACTATTGCTTAAATCAGTTGAGAATTACAAAGTATTATAAATGAAACGTATCTGTTCTTTACAGCTTCCGAAGAGCCAAACCAAGAGCACTGCCCCTTCATCTGGTGCCACAAATTCCTTTCTGGACTCCCCCAATGACAAGCAATCAGAGTTCGAACGTCCGAATACACCATCGCCCACGCCGATGCCCAGTTTACCACAGTTACCCAATCCAGCGCTGAATACTCCTTTGTTGGCTAATAAACTGGGCTCTATGACTGGATGCGGTGGCTCACTGTCCAGTCCAGCAGGCGGTTGTACTCCCCTCGAGAACTTCTTTCTGAAATCGCTGCAGTTCTATCCAAATCTTTTGCCACAACCGTTGAACTTTTCGCAAACAGCTCTCAATAAGACAACCGAACTGTTGGCCAAATATCAACAGCAATGTCAGCTCTATCAGAGTGGAGGCCTGGAGGACGATGATTGCTATGGAAACGCCAAGCGTTTGAAGACAGGCACAAATCTTTTAGCAGGTTCATCCACTTTGGTGGGACAACAGCAGCAGCAGCAGAAGGATATTAAACGCATTGATAAGATTGTCGAGAGTTTGAGGACTACAACCAACAGCAGCAATAACAACAACATCGGCAACAGCAACAACAATACTAACAACAACAAGTCACCAATGGAATGTTCAGCTGGAAATCCAACTGTGGCCACTTCACCCATTACCCTAACACCCCAAACAATGTCACATTTCTCTCCCCAATTGCCGGTGGTGAAGCCCTCACCAAATTATCATAATCCCTTAACAACCGGCCAAATGTACAGCAGCAACAGCAACAAGCCGTCCATTTATAGTGCCGCCGTTACACCGACTTCAGCCCAACAAGCCGCCCAGGTGCATCACTCCCATCAGCATGGCGGCAACACCAGCAACAGCAGCACTACGTCCTATATCTCACCCGAAGATCATGCCAAATTGCAGCAACACATCGAGCAATATCAACGGGAAGCGGCTGCAGCTGCAGCAGCAGCGGCGAGTAGCAGCATGGCTCTGGTCAGTGCCAAATCGGAGCCGAATCTATTATCTCTTACCGCCGAGAAGCAATTGCCAGCGACGCCAATCAAACCACCTTCAAATTCTAAGCTGTATGCCACATGTTTTATTTGCCACAAACAATTAAGTAATCAATATAATCTCCGAGTACATTTGGAGACCCATCAGAATGTGCGGTAAGTTAGCAGCAACACGATTGCATTCCCTTATCTAAGCTTCAATCATCTGCCATTCCCCAAACAGCTATGCCTGCAATGTCTGCTCCCATGTGTCGCGCAGCAAGGATGCATTACGCAAACATGTGAGCTATCGCCATCCTGGAGCTCCTTCGCCTTGTGAGAGTGAGGCGCGACGTAAACGGGTCACCAAACTGACTGTGAATACTACGCAATCGAATCCTGTAGCCAGCCACACGGCCATCAGTGGCGATGGTTTATTGGGAGGAGGAGTCGGCATAGTCGGTGGCAGCACTCAATCTCAATCGGCAAGCAGTTGCAATGATGCTGGCCTAACCAATCCCTATCTCTTTCTACCCAATCAGTTTCAATTGGCTGCGGCTGCAGCTGCTGCAGCAGTGGCCGAGACCAATGCCAGCACAACGCCAGCCTTGGATTTGGCCCATGAAACGACGCAGATGATCAAAATCGAACCGACAACAACAATGGCAACAACAGCAGCGGCAGCAACAACAACCGCCAGCAATGGCGAAGCATCAACATTGCAAAGTGCCACAAATGTGACATCAGCGGCTGCTGTAGCAGCAGAAACAACCTAGAGGCTTAGAAGTTAATTAATATTCGATTTTTCGAGAGCAAAGAAGAAGACCCCCCTCAGTTGATCCTTCTCCTTCCTTCTCATACAGTTGACCGAACTGAAGTTAACTCTTTAAAGTGATTAAGAGGGCCTTAACATTTTCGTATAAAGTGTTTCGTCTAATCGGAATATGTAACAAAACTCCTTTCTGAAGTCAAAATGGACCCAAATACTTTTACCCTCTGAGATAAATATTCAAAAATAATGTGGGAAATAATGGAGAACATTGTGCTTTCGATACTGTTCCCAAAACTGTTCTCATTACTGTTCTGCTCGAGCTAAATCATTTTGGTAAACCCTTTGGGGGAAAAAAGACTTTGCACAAAGAGGTTCATAACATAAGAGACACAAAACACACATGCACACACACCTTACACCTGACATATACATACACCAAAATGGAACTTTTTTTAAACCCACAAAAAAGAAAAGCCAAAAAAAAAAAAAAAGAACAAAAAACCAAACCAAACGTCTTAGACCCGGCTGTGATACTTAGCGCAATTCATTTTTTATTTCGTCTTCTACACACACACACACAAACACATATACACGCCTTTAATTTATACAATTTAATATAACTTTAGCAAAAAATTTTTATGTTCAATTCGAGTTTAAAAAAAAAAAAGTGTACAAATTTGCGAGGCTTTCAAAGAAACACATACAAAAAACCTTTCACTCTTAAACCAGGCACATGCACACACACTCACACACACACACACACACTCCAAGTCTACACATTCTTAATAAATTAAGTAAACATTTTTATAAATATTGTAATTATATACACAAAAAGAAAAAGAAAAAACAAACACACACCCACACGCACACACAAAAGACAAGGTAAAAAAGAAACCTACCACTCAAAAAAAAAAAAAAAAGAAAATTTTAAAAAATAAAACTATATGAAAATCCAATAACAATGGAAATTAATTATGAAAAAGCTTTTAAAAAAGGAAAAGTTTCGTCGTTGGACATGAAACTTTCTTTCATGTTTGCTTAAAGTATTTACATAAAATATTTATGGATTTAATAATTCATTAGAAGTAATCAAGGAACTTCAAGGATCACCTTTTTCCTTTAAGGCAACCTTTTTCAGTTTTATAAAATGTTCATTTTCCATTTCCGAATCAAATTTTTTAAATAAGTGTCCCATATCAAAAAGCAAATAGAGAAGAAATCCAATACAAATATCAATCGGACAAAAATTCAGTATAGGAACAATTAGATATAGTCGTTCGGCTTGATTTAGATTCTCGACTTATGTAACATTGATCAATCTTACAATTTGAAGAAGATTTTTCCCCACTTCTGCAGCTTCGATTTCACTTGAGTTTTAATACAATTTTAAAATTTTATGCAAAAACTAGTTTATTTTTCATTTAATACAATAATTTACGTACGCTTGCGTACTTAGTACATAGGTATTCCCTTTTTTTTTTGTTATTATCAGTAGTTGTAGTTGTAGTAGTAAGTATTATCAGAAACGGAAAGAAAGCTACAAACAAAAGAAAAGAAGGGGAATCAAAGAAAGGTAAATGTAAACAAAAGATTTGAAACACGCAAGCATTGTGGAATAACTAGTTTCTGTATTCCACAAAAGAAAAAAAAAGAAGTTATCCATGATATGATGATTAGCAAGAGAGACACACACTTCTGGTACTTAAACTAAAAATCATGTAGAAATGCCATAAATATTAAATATATCGAAAAATGTGTTTTTCTTTTCTCTTCCCTTCTCTGGTCTCTTTTGCACTTGAATCAAATGAAGCTAAATATATTTCCTGTGCCTTTGAATGATGATGGATAATGCTGGCGGGTGCTGCTCCTGCTGCTAATGATGATGATGATAATGGAACGCTGTTTGGCAATTTGGGTTCCTTTACACACACACACGCACACATATACACAAACACACACACACACACACACACACACACAATGAAACACAGACGAGACACACAGAGTCATATACTGAGCAACATTTGTTGTATCTTCTTTTTGATTATGTATAAAAAAAATATTTGCATTCTGCTTGTTGTAACAAAATATGAATTGTTTTTGTTTTCTTTCTTTTTAAATAGTTTCCACATGCCAGACTTTGGTATTGCAATCCTGACCAGTTGAGATCACAGTATTGTTATCTAGCCAAACCAAACGAGTAATCTGCGACTGCGGATGGGCATCTAACAAAGGAGAAGAGAAGGGTTGGGGTAAACATATTTAGCAAGAGAATGGGATGTTACTTACTCTTAATAATGGTATGCTTAGCTGGGTTGGTCACAGACCAAATGATAATTGTCGTGTCCAAAGAACCGCTGGCCACCAGCAGTGAATTGGGCGACCATGCCACAGTATTGACACGGGCATTGTGGAAACCCCATTCCTTGTTGTGGGCAAGCTTATATTCCTCAACCGAATAGAGTACAACCTTACGATGAGCATCACAGGCCACCAAATACTTTTGATCTGGCGAATAGGAAACATCTGTCACAGCGCCCAAGTGATCGAGTTCTGTTTTCAATTCCAGCGATGAGTTCTTCAGAGAATAGATATGCAGCTTCTGATCATCCCCGCCGACAGCAACATCCAAGGTTTCCGCATTGGTGGCTATCGAACTGGCCTCGTATTTAATGGGCAATGAGAAGATTTTCTTTTGATCTTGAACCAAAGTCAGCTCCTTAATGCATGCCAATGCAATGATATTCTCATTACGCAAGATGGCCAAGCCGCGTGGCTGGCAATTCAATTTAACCACATAATCTGTGTATGTATTGCCCTCGATGGAGAATTGCCTGAGACTGTCATCGATGCCGCAAGTATAAACGAAATCTCCCCAAGCAGCAATGCCATTGATTTGATTACCATGTCCTGTACCCACGATGCGATCATTGACACCATTACCCGAATTCCAATTGGTCACAATGCCATCATGACTGCCTGTGTAAATGGTGCTCCTGTCATCGCTAAGTCCCAGGACAGTGATGGGTTTGTTATGACCCTTGATAACACGCAATGGCTTACTGGGATCATCCACATTCAGGTAGGTAATCACGCCCGATAGGGAGACGGTGAGCAAGTGTTCTCCTTGCCACAAACACGACACCTGCTGGTCATCGACAGTGCTGCCCATAACGAATTCCGAGATCAATTCACGTGTCTCCACCTGCCACAAGCGGCAAGTTTTGTCGCCCGAGCAGGTTAACAATTGTGTGCCATCTGGCTTCCATGCCACAGCATAGACCCCACCCTTATGGGCTGGTGATCCAAATTCACCAACCAATTCGGATGAGACGCCATCGTACAGATAGACCTTGCCATCGAATCCAGCAGAGGCAAAGTATTTGCCATCGGGTGAATAGCGTACAGCCTGCACGAATCTTGTGTGATCCTGTTTGGTCATTTTGAACTTGAACGGTGGTCCCTCAAAGACAGCAATTGTATTATCCTCGCTGCCTGCACACGAATCAAACACGAAATGAATAAGATGGAGGAACCTTAAGACAGAAATAAATGGCACTTACCAGTCACAATACGGAAAGGTCTGGCTGGCCTAAAGTCTGCCGAATTGATCGATTTACTCTGGCCACTGATTTCGCCCACCGAAGTGCCAGTCTCCGACATAAAGACATGACCGAAACGCTCACGTCCCTCGCCCACAGCGACAATACGTTGATTGTCCGGTGACCAGCTGATATCCTTGATAGGTCCTGCTATCGGCTGGAATTCATTCTTCAGCAAATGCTCCTTGTTAACCGTGTCCCAAATGCGTATCTTGCCCGAGGCATCTGAAATATGCGACAAATTATTATCTCAGTAATCAACAACAAAAACCACAATACAAAAATAAATAATACACGTAGCGTATGATTAGATAAAGCAAAAATACCCAATATGTTAATGAAACACCAATGGGAATGACTCATGCCAATGACTAGTGAAGACCTACTAACTAAACTAACGCTCTCACTTCCGTTCTCTCTCTCTTTCTCTTTTCTTTTTCTATTGGACTACTTAACGTTTCAGTGATTTTAGTTTAAACGTGCGAAAATCAAGAATTTTATTCACTAAATGTTTGCGGTCTTTCATTATCAAAATGAACTTCGCATTATCTTATTCATTATCAAAATTATGAAATTTCACAACCAATCATTTCAAAAGATTGCTACTATTATGTCTATATTTAGTAATAATAAAGAGAAAATACGAGCGAGCGTCTAAAACTAAGTGTGTTCTTTAGTTTTTACAACTTAAGGTTTAGACGAATCGACAGAAAACCGTCAAATGAAACGTTACTTCGCATTACTAACTATCTGACAGCAGAAATCTAATCAATATATGGCAAATTGTCTCTTATAAGCCAAAACTTCGACCCACAAAAGTTGAATATACTTTTCGCATTGCATTTTGATGGTGATTCAAACACTTGACAGCCTATTTTCAATTATAATACATATATGCAACTATATGCTATAATTATATGCATGATGGTTCAGTTGGTTGCATTTCTTTCTCTGCCTTTCTCTCTGCTTCTTTCTCTCTCTCTTTGGGTAACCCACAATTTGGTTTCGGTTTCTGCTTCGATGACTTTTTTTCTTCGCAAAGTGCGAAATTTTGATTGCATCAAGAGGTAGAAGACGAAAAGTGGAGAACTTACCGCCAGATGCAATGTAGAAACCGCTGGGCGAGTACTTGGCCACATTGACTGCACACGAGTGTTCCGTATAGACATCGGCAATGGCTGGATTCTATTTAATAGAAGAACAAGAACAAATATCCACAATTAGTTTGTATGAAAAGAAACAAATTAATAGTCTGTGTTTTCTGTGACACTCGAAATGATTTAGGTTTTAATTAACGAGACCAGAGACCATACTGAGAATGCTAGAGACTCGCTTTACTCTACGATTCTAATTAGTTTCAAATGGTAAATTGGACTGAAGACCATTATTTTGACATGTTTAATTTGGCTTTAATGTCCTATGAAACACATTATCTGTATATAAAAATATGATCTTGTCTGTATGTCGTTTTTAGATTGCAAGAGATGTCTGAGAATATTCTAGGAAAGATTTGCGCTCCAAAATTATATAGATAGATCAGATATTCTTTTATGTTTGAGAAGTTTATAGTTGTAGAAGATGGAAAGCAATGTTAATTTGCATATAAAGAATTCTGATCCATATTAACCTGAGTTTTTATAGCCCTAAAAGGCTTACTAAAGAAGCAAATCGAGAGATTAAAGACAAACCATTCCGCTAATATCGATCGATATATAATATATATTTAAACTGTTTATAGTCGAAACTAAGAGGAATAGTTGCTTTTAATTTAAATCTGCTTCGCTGACACTACTGAATAGGAATATATATAGCCATTTTGATGTTAGTTAGGGTATATATTCTATGTATATAAGGCAAAGCAAAATAGAAACCCGAACATGATAATGATGAAGCGTGGGCGGTGCAGAATAAGAAAGAAAAGAAAAGTGTTGTGGGGAAAATTTTCGAGGAAAATTTTTTCATTTTCGGCATTTTAGCCGGCCGTGCGGCATAGACAATGTTTATAAATAAATCAATGTACATATAGAAACAACACAAAAAAATAACAAAAAACCAAAAAGCAACAGCTGAAACTGCAGCTGTCCAAAAATAAATGGAACACCACATCTCGAGATTATGACCAAAAAGAAAGACCATAGAGGAGGAGGATGAGGAGGAGGAGTAGGAATGAGGGTGGGGAATGGAAAAATTTGAAAGATATCAACTTACCTCGATATTCCTTATGATAACCGAATTGCCATTGGCATAGAGGAAATTCTTGCCCTTGGGATCGGCACCAAGAACAATGGGTTGGCCTCGTTGGGTGCGGGGCAGCGTTGCATAGACATTTTCTGCACAAAAACAACAACAGAACAGAAAATAATGTTATAAAAGAATTGATTAATTCACCCAAGAAACCCTAATTTAAACCAAAAAAAGTATAGATAAGAGAAAAGAAAGAAGCCATGCGAGTGGAGAAGCGAGAAAGAGACGGAGAGAACAACAGAAAGCGAGGGGAGGAGTGGTGGTGCAAAAAGAGGGTGCGGTCCAAGCCGGCCGGCTTCGGCTGTTGCTTGTGAACAACAACAAAATACTCCTGTTTATTACACCGCCCGCCTCTCCTCCTCCACCATCTCATGTGACAATCTCTTTTTTTTTTCTTTCTGTTTATCCCAATCAGTCAGTCAGCTGCTGCTTCTGCTATGTCCATTTATGGTCATAATCGAGAGCGCTTCCGGCGTTTGTATTTGATTTACCGTTTTGAGTTTCGTTTCTTTTTTATTCTGCGTTGACTGACTGACTCATTCTCCATTTCACTTCTCTTTTCTCTTTTTTCTATCTTTTTTTGTTTTTGGTATGACCAAATAAGGTCATGCTGATATTTTACATTGCATTTTAACTCACTATTTTCATAGGCCGGTGGTTGCGGTTGAGCCATGTTGTTGTTGTGTTTGCTTCTTGTGTTAACTAGTTAAAACGAATGCGGGATCCCGTTCAAAAATTATAATTTAGCACTTTGAGAGCTCTTGACGCGAATACAGACAGACACACATACACACACCAGCACTAACAGCCACTAGAGCGCGCAGCCGACAAAGACGCAGACCTGGCCGGACAAAAAAAAAATATTGTATCTGTTTTTGTTTTATTTTTTTGATTATTTTTTTGTTCGAGCACTACCACGTCCGATCGATGTGAAGTTTGAAAATAATGTTGAATTTAAATTAAATTAAATGAAATTCACGAGCGAACAATTCGTTGTTGTTTTCTCGTTGCGGGCTCCAATTTGAGTCTGTTGGGGAAAATGTTAAGTATTTATGTTAAAAACAACTGCGCGATTTTCAAATATTAAAGTAAATGAGTAAGGCAGAGTACAAGTGTGCAGTATTTTATGAAGTATTTTCTCGACTTTCTTGGTATTTAATGCAATGGCTGTCAAACTTTCCCTGTATTTAAAACAGTAAACTTCAAACTGTATGTCAAATAACACTATTTTTCTAGTTTACAGAGCCTTGTTCAATCGATACATTTTTAACGATAACAATTACAGTAGCGCATATGTTTTGGTTTGTGTGCAATTAAATTTTTAATTGACTCAATAATCTACTTGTACAGAACAATGCTGCAACGAATGACAATTCAAGCCAAGGTGGAAAATCCTCGCTATGGTCAACTGATAATAGGACCACCCGGCTCTGGCAAGACGACTTACTGCGCCGAGGCATACAAATTCTACCGGGAACTGGGACGCCAAGTTGGCGTTGTCAATTTGGATCCGGCCAATGAGAATATGTCTTACGATCCGGTAATCAACGTAATGGAACTAATCACAGTGGAGGATTGCATGGAGCACCTGCAGCTGGGACCCAATGGTGCTCTGATGCATTGTGCCGAATACCTGGCCGATCATATAGACGATTGGCTCTTGCCCAAACTGCGGCAATTGGGGGCCACGCATAATTACTTTCTCTTCGATTGCCCTGGCCAGATAGAGCTCTACACACATCACACGGCCATGGCCAGGGTGTTTGAGCGCTTGGAACGGGAGCGTTACAGCCTGGTGACAGTGAATCTCATCGATTCGCATTACTGCTCGGAGCCGGCAAAATTTATAGCCACACTCCTCATGGCCCTCAATACTATGCTACGCATGAGTCTGCCCCATGTGAATGTACTGTCCAAAGCGGACTTACTAAGGAAGCACGAATCGAAGCTCCACTTCAATGTAGACTATTACACAGATGTGCTGGATCTGAAGTACCTGCTAGACAAGTTGGACGACGATCCCGCTATGCGTAAATATCAGAAACTAAATGAAGCCATCTGTTCGATGGTAGAGGACTACGCCTTGGTATCCTTTCAACTGCTCGATGCCTTCAGTATGGACAGCATGCTGAGACTGAGGAATCATATCGACAAGGCCAATGGCTATGTGTATAAGGCCGGAGAGGAGCAGACGGTCAACTCATTATTGGCATGTGCTGTCGGTGCTGAAACGGAGGCAGTGCGTCAGCAACACGATATACAGCCCTATGTGGAGTAGGCATGGCCTGGCGACCATAATCCTGTGATAATTTATTCACCTCGATGTAATAATATTAATAAAACAAAATAAAAAAACCATTCCCAATTCAAACTGACTTTTCCTGTTTTTTAAACTCGACAATGTTACACATTAACAGTGATCTGTTAACTACAGTGTTGTAAAGTTCTTGCCATGAATTCGAATTCAACCATTCCCCTCTAACGGATTTCACGCAATAATCCGTTGCAAATTTAAAACGTTCAAGCTTCATTCATCTTCAGTCCTTCACTTTCATATACGATTTTCAAGTATAAGGTCATTTAGTGTCCAGTACTTGATATATTGTGAGTGATAAGCCAAATTGCGACATAGCGACACTTTAGTGAATGAACATACTTTACATAATACAGTTTTTGTTTTTGTAGGTTTTTTTCACGATATAATCTTCAATATGTCAATGTTATAACATCAGCAAACCGGAAATGATAATATAATTAGCCCTCAGACTCAACTTGGCACATTTTTTTTTATAGAAACTACACAAATATTTCAAACGATAAGACATATAAAATGATTTAAAAAATGCGCACTTTGGATAAAAACTGTGGGTGTGTTTGTTGACCCTCGACCAATCCATAGAACTTTTGATAAAGTATAAATCAAAAATGGCGCTTAGAACCCAATCTGGAGACTATAAAAGGCAATAGCTCCACGTATCCAGCTTTAATTGCGTGCGCGCGGTTGCCTGATGCTCTCTTGATCATTTTTTCTGTGTTTTTTCTGTGATCCAACGAAAAGTGAAAGTGCTAATGAAGTGCTCAACATTTTAAATAGTGTCAAGGATCCTCAGGGATTCATCGATTGCCAGTATAAGGCGAAACATAATGGATTACCAGTGTTAACTTGAAATAGATTCACAGAGAAACTTTTAACGGATTACAAAAGATTTTGTGTTCCCCCCCCGTGAATAAGGGAGAGGGAAAAACCAATTAAATGAACTAATATTTCATAAAACAAATTCTAAGTTGTTTTTTTTTTCTTCGACTTGCCAAAATGGCAAATAAATTAATATACTTTTCCCTATGGCTTCTAATGTCGAGCCACATTTGGGCCGAAACTGGCGATATTGTGATGACCGACGACGAGGACGAGGATATTAAGTGAGTTGAGAGTGTGGAAAACATGGAGAATTTCAAAATGAATTCTTTTATAATAAATATAGAAAACTATTATTAAATGTGGCCTAAAACAGAAGGAAATAACTTCTCCTTTACTTCAGCTTATTTTGAAACTTACTTGGCTTGGCGAAAATTGATTCATATAATAAAGAAAGGTCTTTTTAATTGAAGAAAATTAAATTAAATGAAAATTAAACAATTTTTAATTAGTTTAGGTTTATCATATTTTCAAAGCGTGTCTAGAAATTGTTAGATTATTTGTTATTTTATATGAAATGTACATCTATGTATACAGGGCTGGATCAATAAGAATGAGGGCTTCTGATCGAGTAAGTTGTAGGGTACTGAAACGAAGCTTTATTTTCGAAATTAATATTTATATAAATCAAACTTTGACGTCCCGTTATAATGTTTTGTTGTTTTCCAAAGTAACTTTTAGATGAATCCCTGGCGCAATAGTCCCACCTGCTCCCCTCTAATTTCGGCACTGGATTCATCTATTAAGTTTTGTCATAACTTTACGAATACTTCGACATCATATTTATGTATAAAAAACCTTTATGAATCGTTAATCGTTTTATATAAGTAATAAAAGGTAAATTTAAAGTTTATTTCTTTCAATTCGATCTACTTAAAATATCTAGATCATATTTCATCTATTGGAAATAAGAACTTAAGCTTTGTTTCTTCCATTTTTTAAGTCTTCTTGGGATGAAATGTATAACTAACAAGGTGAAAATGCAAGTCAAAATGTCAATATCATGGTTAATATAATGTAGTCAAAGTCATTCGTTTTGAGAGTCTTTGAACTTTTGAAAACGAATGGTTTGAAGCCTTTTTATCTAAAGCGCAATCCTTGAGGGAAAACCCAAAATAAAAACCCATTTTACGTTTATTTTTGGCTACACATAAAAATATCTTGCCCACTTCCGGTCTTTCTAATCACAATAAATTGTATTTATATTTTTAAGCAAATTCTCCTCAATGACTTTTTGCGAATATTTTTTGTGTTTAGCCCCTTGGCTCAGGCCGTACCGGATGCAGATGATAAGGCAAATGGGCGAGATGAGCGCCATATAAGTTTTAAGCTTCATGGAGCTCCCGCTGTTAGGTAATGAAAAGATGGCAAAAACGTGTAAATGGAATTTCATAATAATACAAATTATTCCCAACAAGTGCCCGATATACATACGGAGCAGGATACGGAGGCAATCAGCAGCAGCAACAAATAGTCCAAGCTGGTGGTGGTTCCTACGGTGGAAGCTATGGTGTAGGCTATGGCGGAGGCCTCAAGACTAGTGTCATCGGGTAAGTAAAGAAGTTACCTTCAGTGCCCACAATTTGTGATTCTTCTTTTGTTTTTAGGGGCATTAAAAGTACCCTCGGCCTAATTGGTCTAACTAAGGGGTAAGTGAATTGGTGTGAATTTGGGATTTCTAATGATTGTGTGTTTATGTTTCTAGAAATCAGGGCAATTTCTATGGCAACAGTGCACAATTCTTGGCTGCCTATGGCAAATGTGCGGCCATACAATTGCCACCGAATGTCTATTCCGAATGCCACAGTGGACGTTGCAAAGTGTTTTGTCCCGATGGCTATAGCTTTGCTCAGGACACCAAAGCTTTGGATATGTTTTGCTCAAATGATGGCTGGATTGTGGCCAACTCAGTGTTCACCAAGGTGCCACCATGTCAGGCTCAATGCTTGCCGCCGTGCCAGAATAATGGCATTTGTCTCTCAGCCGGCATCTGCCAATGCCCGGAGAATTACTCTGGCCCACTGTGCCAGCATAAGAAATCGGTGTGTGCAGCCAAGCCGCCCGTGCCCAAGAACTCCAAAGTCTCCTGCATGAATAAGTAAAGTCTTACAATACAGCTTTCAATTTCAAAGATTCCACTTTATTTGTCCATGCTTTGCTTATCTTTCCAGTCTTTGCCATGCGGAATGTATGCGTGGTTTTCAGTTTCCCGATGGCAGCGGCATAA
Source organism: Drosophila equinoxialis (assembly GCA_018150345.1). Classification (NCBI taxonomy): domain Eukaryota; kingdom Metazoa; phylum Arthropoda; class Insecta; order Diptera; family Drosophilidae; genus Drosophila; species Drosophila equinoxialis. Next base: position 1,348,284 of record JAECWI010000868.1, on the reverse strand, counting down.
CCAATATCGAATGCCGTAATGGCCAATGGATACATTCGAAATCCGGATTGGCCAAGCCGCCAGATTGTGGACGTAAGTGCAATTAGTAGCAATTATTTTTCATTGTGATGCTTGAAATAATTTACTTTAGCCACCTGTGCTCCGGCCTGTCAGAATGGAGGGCAATGCATAAGTTTCAATGTGTGTCAGTGCTCTCAGCGATATCGAGGAAACCATTGTCAATATAGTGAGTGTATTGAAAAAATGTTTTTGAATCCTATTCTACATTCTATTTATGAAACCCTCTAAAGATATTGGAAGCTGTAATGTGACGAATACCAATTTCAATGGCAATTACAAATGTGCCTATGATCAGGAAGAAGCTCGTTGTACCTTCTCTTGTCCCCAAGTGCCGGGACTTAAAGTTGAAGGACGTTTGGATATTGAATACAAGTGCAGCTATCAGCATAGCAAATATTTGCCACAACCATTGCCGAAATGCATTTTCCGTAAGATAACCTCAAAAAATAGAGTTCACTTTAACCTCAAAAATTGTCAACATTTTTAAATTCAATATTTTTTGTAGCTCCTGGTTATACAATTCGTAAGGGTAGCACTAGCCAAAAGATAACCCAACAAGCAGGACATGTCTATCATGGAAGTTTTAGTGGTGAAATGGTCTCCGAGCTGCGTACCCAACGTGAGACAATATTGGCTCTATTGGCCAAGTATAGAGATCTGGAGAGGAGAAGTGTGGGTATATCCTCCAAACAAATATATGAAAGAAAATGATTTTTGATTATTTTTTGGCAGGAATGGTGGTCATCGGAGGAGACTGTGGTAACGCCAGGCAGCTATTCGTTATATCAGAGCAGTGATTTGGATATAACCATTGATAATACACCAAAACCGGCGCTTTGTACCACTTGGGGCGGTATTAATATGAAAACTTTCGATGGTTTGGTATTTAAGTTAGTATTTTTTTGCTGGCCAAAATAGGGTCACACTTTATAACGTTTACTATTATTATCATTAGGGCTCCTCTGTCCTGTTCGCACACTTTGATCACCGACAAAGTATCTGGCACATTTGATATAATCTTGAAAGCATGTCCCTATGGATCTGGCTATGGTTGTGCCCATTCCCTGAAGGTTTACTGGCAATCCGTTCAATATACATTCGAGAATTTAAGTAAGTGAGCTTTCCGGATAACTTTGAGATTATGAAAGCTCTAATCCTGCCCCTGTTTAATAGATGGCACCATACAATTGGTAACACCCACTAAGAAACTACCGATGCCCGTCCAGGTAATGGGCATGAAGGTAATGCCTGTGGCTCAACATGTACAAATTGATTTGGAATCCATTGGGTTGAAACTGGATTGGGATCATCATCAATATGTGGCTGTACATGCCGGTCCGCAAATGTGGGGCAAAGTTGGTGGCCTTTGTGGCTCTCTGGATGGGGATCATAGAAACGATTTTGTATCGAAAACGGGCAAGAAATTGGAAACGGTCAAGGCATTCACCGATGCCTGGCGTGTGGAGGATCGCAGCGAGATGTGTCGGGTGGAAAATGGCGCCGAATTGGATTTTGGCCTGGAGTCGTGTGAGCAGAATAAACTCCAAAAGGCTGTCTCGGTGTGTGAACGTCTGTTGGCCAATGAAAAGCTCTCCGATTGCATAAAACCCTTCAATTATGATGCCTTGATCCGTACCTGCATGGCTGACTATTGCAATTGCCCGAATCGTGATCATCCGGAGAGTTGTAATTGTGATGCCCTCGCTATGTTGGCCAAGGAGTGTGCCTTCAAGGGCATTAAGATGGAACATGGTTGGCGCAATTTGGAATTGTGTCGTGAGTTTGGTTGCAATTACATATATCTCATCCCACAATTTTGTTGATTCCCCTTCCCTTCCTTAGCCATCAGCTGCGGTTTCGGGCGTGTCTATCGTGCCTGTGGCCCCGACGTGGAGCCCACTTGTGATTCCGATTTGGCCATTATACCCACCAAGGATAAATGCAATGAGGGTTGCTTTTGCCCCGAGGGCACAGTGCAGTACAAGGATGCCTGCATCACACGGGAATTGTGTCCCTGTACACTGCGTGGCAAGGAATTCAAGCCGGAGGCTACCATCAAAAAGAATTGCAATACCTGCACCTGCAAGAATGGCCAATGGAAGTGTACGGATGATAAGTGTGGTGCCCGTTGTGGGGCCATCGGTGATCCACATTATCAGACATTCGATGGCAAACGCTTTGATTTCATGGGCAAATGTTCATATTATCTGTTGAAGACCGAAAATATGTCGGTGGAGGCGGAAAATGTGGCATGTTCGGGTGCCCTGTCCGAGGCGCTCAATTTGGCCGCACCCGATGATCCGTCGTGCACGAAATCGGTGACCATACGTTTCACTCTGAGGGATGGTTCACCGGCGGTGATCAAGCTGGATCAGGGACTGACCACAATTGTGAATGATAAGCCCATAGCGAAATTGCCCAAAATGTTGGGTTTGGGTGAAGTGTTGATTCGTCGGGCCAGTTCGACGTTTTTGACTGTGGAATTCGCTGGAGGCATACGCATCTGGTGGGATGGTGTATCGAGAGTTTATATCGATGCCCCGCCTAGTTGGCGGGGACAGACGAAGGGCTTGTGTGGCACCTTCAATTCGAACACCCAAGATGATTTCCTCACTCCGGAGGGGGATGTGGAAACGGCTATTGAACCATTCGCCGATAAATGGCGTACAAAGGATACTTGCCAGTTTCCCGCCGAGACCCATCAAGGTCCTCATCCATGCACATTGAATCCGGAACGTAAAGCCCAGGCGGAGAAACACTGCAATTGGCTTTTACAGGACATATTCCAGGATTGCCATTTCATGGTCGAACCGGAGCAATTCTATGAGGATTGTCTATATGATACATGCGCCTGCAAGAGCGATCTGGACAAGTGCTTCTGTCCCATTCTATCGGCCTATGGCACTGAATGCATGCGACAAGGAGTCAAAACTGGCTGGCGAATGACGGTCAAGGATTGCGGTAAATTCACTCTTTCTACTCCTTGTCTAGATGTAGATTGTTTCATTTCTTGTTTTCTTTTTCCAGCTGTTAAATGTCCACTTGGTCAGGTTTTCGATGAATGCGGCGATGGCTGTGCTCTGACCTGTGACGATTTACCCAGCAAGGGATCCTGCAATCGGGAATGCGTTGAGGGCTGCCGCTGTCCCCATGGGGAGTACATAAACGATCAGGGCGTCTGTGTACCCAAACAGAGATGCCAATGCACTTTCGATGGCATGACATTCCGTCCGGGCTACAAAGAGGTTCGTCCTGGTGAGAAATTCCTCGATCTTTGCACCTGCACGGATGGTATCTGGGATTGCCAGGATGCCGAAACAGGTGACAAAGACAAATACCCCCGTCATCGGAATTGCGTAGCAAATGCTCCAAACAGCCGTTTGCCGAGTTCACGAAATGTGCCCCAAAGGAGCCAAAGACATGCAAAAATATGGATAAGTATGTGGCCGACTCTTCGGATTGTTTGCCCGGCTGTGTGTGTCTGGAAGGCTATGTCTATGATATATCACGGCAATCCTGTGTCCTGCCCACTAATTGCTCGTGTCATCATGCCGGCAAGAGTTACGATGATGGCGAGAAAATCAAAGAGGATTGCAATGTCTGTCATTGTCAGGCGGGCAATTGGAAGTGCTCCGAAAATGGCTGTGAATCCACTTGCAGTGTTTGGGGTGACTCCCATTTTACCACTTTCGATGGACAAGATTTTGACTTCCAAGGTGCATGCGATTATGTCCTGGCCAAGGGTGTCTTTGATAATGGCGATGGTTTTAGCATAACCATCCAGAACGTGCTATGTGGCAGCATGGGTGTAACTTGCTCCAAGTCCTTGGAGATATCCCTAACTGGACATACGCAGGAATCTCTGTTGTTAAGTAAGGATTCTGCTTACAGTGTCGATCCAAATAAGTCGGCCATAAAGAGTGAGTGACCTCATGCAGCAGACTTAATCGAAGATTCAGTTCAACAGGTCTCTCTCACTTTCTCTTAGAGCTACGCGATAGTGTAAATTCAAGGGGCACGCTGCCTTCCATATCTACAAGGCCGGTGTGTTTGTTGTCGTCGAAGTGATTCCTCTCAAGCTGCAGGTCAAATGGGATGAGGGCACTCGTGTCTATGTTAAACTGGGCAATGAATGGCGTCACAAGGTCAGTGGACTATGTGGCAACTACAATGGCAACGGCCTTGATGATATGCAGACGCCCTCGCTGGGATTGGAGACTAGTGCCATGCTGTTTGGTCATTCCTGGAAATTGCAACCACATTGTGCCGCTCCGGTGGCTCCAATTGATGCTTGTAAGCAGCACCCAGAGCGCGAGACCTGGGCTCAATTGAAATGTGGTGCCTTGAAATCGGAACTCTTTAAGCCCTGCCATTCGGAGGTGCCACTTGAGAGGTATTGGAAGCGTTGCATCTTCGATACCTGCGCCTGCGATCAAGGCGGCGACTGTGAGTGCCTGTGCACGGCGGTGGCTGCCTATGCCGATGCCTGTGCCCAGAAGGGCATCAATATACGTTGGCGGTCCCAGCACTTTTGTCGTAAGTTCTCCCAGAATGAAAAGAAACGGATCGTCAATTAAAAATGAGCTTTCTTCTTTTGCAGCCATGCAGTGTGATCCACATTGCTCGGACTACAAGGCCTGTACTCCAGCTTGTGCGGTGGAGACTTGTGATAACTTCTTGGATCAGGGCATTGCGGAACGTATGTGCAATCGTGAGAACTGTCTCGAAGGGTGTCACGTTAAACCGTGTGAGGATGGCTACATCTATTCGAATGACACCTTCAAGGAGTGTGTACCGAAAGCGGAATGCAAACCTGTTTGCATGATCAAGGAGGGTAAGACCTATTATGAGGGCGATATAACCTTTATCGATGACTGCGCCACTTGTCGTTGCTCGAAGCGCAAAGAGATTTGCAGTGGAGTGAAATGTGCCGCTGCACCGCTGCCACCACTGGCACCCATTGTGGAGGGCACCACATTGCCACCGGTTCTGGCCACACAGAATCAAACGAAATGTGTGCGTGGCTGGACAAGATGGTGTGACAAGGATAAGGATAATTCCGATAAGAGTGTTCGTCTGAATGATGAAGAGAAAGTGCCACGCTACGATCGAATGGAGAATATTTATGGCACTTGCCTGAAGCAATTTATGACCAAAGTGGAGTGCCGAGTAAAGGAGACACATGAGCCGCCTGAGCAAATGGACGAAAATGTTGTATGCAATTTGGAGGAGGGTTTACGTTGCATTGGCAAATGTCATGACTATGAGCTGAGGGCATTTTGCCAATGCGACGAAGAGCCACTTGAGCCGGCGCCTAAGCCCACCGAGAAGCCACAAATTGGCATGACCTGCGATGCGGGCATTGTGGAGTACAAGGATTATCCGGGCGATTGTCATAAATTCCTGCATTGCCAACCCAAGGGTGTCGATGGCGGTTGGATCTATGTGGAGAAGACATGCGGTGAATTTATGATGTTTAATCCGACCATATTCATCTGTGATCACATTGCCACAGTTCAGGAACTGAAGCCCACATGTGGTGGCAAGAAACCACAACCCTTGGAACCCCTGGAACCCATCAAGCAATGTCCCGATGATAAAATGTGGTCCGATTGTGCCAATCAGTGTGAGCATAGTTGTCATTATTATGGCAGTATATTGAAGAAACGTGGTCTCTGCCAGCCCGGTGAACACTGTAAGCCCGGCTGTGTGGATAAACTGCGGCCCGATTGCCCCAAATTGGGTAAATATTGGCGCGATGAGGACACTTGTGTCCATGCCGATGAATGTCCATGCATGGATAAGACCGAGCATTATGTTCAGCCCCATAAACCGGTTGTGGGTGAATTCGAGATATGCCAATGCATTGATAATGCCTTCAATTGTGTGCCCAATAAACCGGAACCCGTGACATTGCCACCTTTACCTGAAGTCGAAGTGATAACTTTGTTGCCCCTGATACCAGTTACCCATACGCCACCACTGAAATGTGCTCCACAGCGGTAAGACCTTAAAAAGTTAAGAATTTTATTCCTTCTTTTCATCACTTAACTTTGCGTTTAGACTCATTCCAAAGATCGAGAATGGTGCACATTCTCTGCCGGACAGCATATTCAATGCTAGCTCAAAACTTGCACCCGAACATGGACCGCATATGGCTCGTTTGCATAGGGGAGATCATCCCAAGGGCAGTTGGTCACCCAATATCAATGATCGAATGCAATATCTTGAATTGAATTTTGGTAGACCTGAACCCTTCTATGGTGTCATAATGGCCGGAAGTCCTGAATTTGATAATTATGTTACCCTATTCAAGGTATGAACTAGTTATAAAAATTTCTATGGAAGATTGAAAAAACTTACAAAAAATGTTTTTCCAGATCCTACACAGTCATGATGGTGTGGCCTATCATTATTTGGTTGATGAAACAGAAAAGCCTCAAATGTTCAATGGTCCACTGGATTCACGTGCTCCTGTACAGACACTCTTCAAGATACCCATTGAGGCGAGTTCTTTAAGGATTTATCCATTGAAATGGCATGGTTCCATTGCCATGCGTGTGGAACTTTTGATTTGTAGTGAAGAGGAGTTGCCCCATTTGCCGGATTTGCCCTTGCCAGCTCCTCCGTATGTTCCGGTGACCAGTACAGAGCATCCAGCTGCTTTAATTGAGCAAGAATGCATTGATTTAATGGGCGTGGATGAGGGCAAAATGTATGAGCAGCAGATACAATCCTCAAGCCTTTGGCAAACGTCGAGGAAACCACAGCTTTTGGAACAATTAAAACTCTCCACACCTCAGGCCTGGCGTCCATTGACCAATACGGCAAATGAATTTATTGAATTTGATTTCCTGGAACCTCGAAATATATCCGGTTTCATTACCAAAGGCGGTCCCGACGGGTGGGTCACTGGCTATAAAGTTATGTTCTCAAAAAAGAAGCCCACCTGGAATACCATACTCTCATCCAGTGGTCAACCACGAATATTTGAGGCTAATGTCGATGCGAATACGGAGCGAAAACATCATTTCAAGAAACCCATTTTGACGCAGTACCTCAAACTGGTTCCGGCCAAATGGGAAAAGAATATCAATATGCGCATTGAACCCTTGGGGTGCTTTAAACCCTATCGTAAGTGGGAGGATTTCCTCTAAAAACAAAAACACAGCGTAATTTCAGTTATATTTTTCTATTTTGCTAGCGGAAATCGCTCGCCAGATTATACCAGAGACTAAGGAGCCAACCAAATGTAATATTTGTGATGGCATTCAATCACCAGCATCTCCAGCTGGCAGCACAGAATGCCCATGCAAGGATCAGCAACTGTTCTGGGATGGCAACACATGTGTCCAGCATAATCTGTGCCCTTGTGTGGAGAACTATGTGAGCTACCCCATTGGCAATAAATTCGAGAATGCCGCTTGCGAGGAATGTGTTTGTGTCCTGGGTGGTCATAAGAATTGTAAGCCCAAAAAATGCCCACCATGCCAAGGTGGTGGAAACTTACGCCCAGTGATAACTAGCGATTGCCGTTGCAAATGTGAACCCTGTCCCAAAGAGCAGAAGTTGTGCCCATCGAGTGGAGATTGTATACCAGAGGTCCTTTGGTGCAATGGTGTGCAAGATTGTGCCGATGATGAGGATGCCACATGCCGAGATTCATTTGCTGTTAAACCAGAGCCAGAGAAGAACAAAAGTGAGTGTCCGAATGGAGAAACCAACAAGAAATTCACTCTTACCAATGAAATTCCTGACGACTCTCTATCTCTCCTTCTCGTTGCAGCTGAGGTCATCACCTGCCCGGCACCTGTGTGTCCGCCGCAAATGAAACTGAAAATCATTGAAAAGAAGGCCCGCAAAATGTCGAAAATATTTACGTTCTCGAAACAGATTTCAATTGTGGATGATGGCGAAACGATAACCAAGACCAAATATGTCTCATCGAAGGAGCAAATTTTGGCAATGCCTAGCACTGATTTGGAATTACTGGATTACCAAAGGGACGAGGAATGCGATGAGTTCACTTGTGTGCCCATACCCAAGATCGATAAGAATGAAACGTTTACATGCCCGGAGCCCAAATGTCCGGATAAATATGATGTTGAGTTGGATTTGAGTACAGCCAAGGCGGGCGACTGCCTTAAATACACATGTGTCCTGCGTCCCAATAAGGATGATGTGTGTGAAATAAGTGGCAAAAGTTTCACCACATTCGATGGCACACTCTTTAAATATGGTCCATGTAGTCACATCTTGGCCAGGGATATACACAATGGCAGTTGGTCCATATCGGGTAAGATATCGGCACAGAAATTTCGAATTTTGAAATTTCCTAATCGTTAAAACCTTTTTCACACAGTTCATCAACAATGCACGGACGAGACGCGTAAAGTATGCCACAGGGTGATCACCATTAAGGATATACAAGCTGGCAAGGAATTGGTTCTGTTGCCACAATTGAAATTGAAATTCAATGGGTTTGACTTCACCGTGGAACAATTGAGCAATTCACCCATATGTAAGGCGTCATTTGTGGTCTCCCAACCGGGTAAGACATTGCTGGCTGTATCCACAAAATATGGTTTCTGGGTGCAACTCGATGACATTGGCATTGTCAAGGTGGGCATCTCATCCAAATTCTTGCGCACCGTCGATGGCCTTTGTGGCTATTACAATGGCAATGCACGTGATGACAAACGTACGCCAGATGGTCAAATTTTGGCCAATACCGAGAAATTCGGTGACAGTTGGTACGATCAGCGTATACCGAAGGAACAGTGCGGCGATCTCAAATGCTCGAGAGCTATGCAGGCCAAGGCCTTGCAATTATGTAATATAATCAAGTGAGTGGGCAATGAATCCAACAAAAGGCAGACATCTAATTGTTTCTCTTTATCCTTACAGTCATCCAACTTTTGCACGTTGCCATAAATCTGTGAATTATAAGCAATTTTCGAATAATTATTGCCTAGAGGCGGCCTGTGATTGTCTGAATGCCAATAATGGGGACCCAACGGCCTGTAAATGTAATATCCTGGAAAGTTTTGTCAAGAAGTGTCTGAGTGTTAATCCTTTGGCACAATTGAGCAATTGGCGTGCCGTCGTTCAATGTGAGATCAGTTGCCCATCGAATTCAGTTCATTCGGATTGCTATAAACGTCGCTGCGAGCCATCGTGTGATAATTTACATGCCGATGAATGTCCCATTCTGCCGGATGCATGTTTCCCTGGCTGCTATTGTCCCGAGGGCACTGTACGCAAGGGACCGCAATGTGTGCCTATTGCCGAGTGCAAGGATTGTGTATGCAATGCCATGGGTGGTTCCAAATACATGACCTACGATCGCAAGAGTTTCAGTTTTAATGGCAATTGTACATATCTATTGTCACGCGATGTCATTTTGCCGGGTGTCCATACGTTCCAGGTATATGTTAGCATGGATAATTGCCAGAAATTGGGGCAGACTAGCCCAGTGGAGGGTGGAAGTTGTGCGAAATCATTGCACATTCTGAACGGAGATCATGTCATACATGTCCAGAGGGTGGCCAATAAGCCGAAAGCTTTGCAGGTACTAGTCGATGGATTTGAGGTGAAGCAATTGCCATATAAGGACAGTTGGATAACATTGCGTCAGGTGGAGGGTAAAGAGTTGAAGCTCTCGCTGACCGAATCGCACGTAGAATTGTCGGCATCCTTGGAGAAATTGATATTTTCGTTGGGTGTGCCAAGTATCAAGTATGGCAGTAAGATGGAAGGACTCTGTGGCGATTGTAATGGCAATGCTAACAATGATTTGCAACGTAATCCGGCCGCCAAGAGGAGCAAGCCAGGTGTGGAAATCGATGTCATCGAAAGTTGGCAAGCAGATGAACCCAAATTGGGTCTGCAAGATGCCCTTGAGTGTCTCAGCGAGAATGTGCCCAAGGATCATTGCATTCCGCTTGCACCCGAAAAGGATCCTTGCCTGCAATTCTATAATGCGGAGCTTTTCGGCAAATGTCCTTTGGTGGTGGATCCGGTGGCTTATGTCTCGTCATGCCAACAGGATATCTGCAAGCCAGGTAACACACAGCAAGGAGTTTGCGTGTCCTTGGCAGCCTATGCCAAGGAGTGCAATCAACACGGCATTTGCACGAACTGGAGACGACCCCAGTTGTGTCCTTTTGAATGCCCCAGTGATATGGTTTACCAGCCCTGCGGATGTGCCAAGAATTGTGATACCGTCAAAGCCCTTACCGAATACGATGCAGTGAGTCTCAAAGATCAGGCTGTCTTCCATACGGTCAAGAGTGATGAAATGTGCCTGAGCTCGGAACGCTTCGAGGGCTGTTTCTGTCCCCCGGGACAAGTAATGGATGGTGGCAAATGTATTCCCGAGGCAGCTTGCACTAAATGTGAGGACGCCCTGCATCTGCCAGGCGATCAATGGCAAAAGGATAAATGTACGGATTGTCAATGTGATGCTAAAGGCAAAACTTCGTGTGTGGTTAAGAAGTGCCAAGTGGAGGAGAATATCTGTGCTGAGGGCTATCACCCCCAGAAAATTGTCACCGAGGAAGAATGTTGTCCACGTTATCGTTGTGTGCCCGAGCCCAAGGAACCGCACAAATTGTGCCTAGCTCCCCTAATGCCCATTTGTGGACCCGGGCAGTTTAAGAAACAGAAAAATGATGTCAACGGTTGTCCTCAATATATTTGCGGTAGGGAATGGGAGGCATTATGTCATTTAAACGAATTCATCTTCCACATTTTATTTATTTCTAGAATGCAAACCTAAAGAGGAGTGTGAAGAGCTTAAACCACCACGGGAATTGTTACCCGGTGAGCAATTGATTAAGATTGAAGAAGGTTGCTGTCCCACTCAGAAGATTGTCTGCAAAATAGATCAATGTCCACCGGCTCCAAAGAGTTGTAAGGAGCGTTTCTATGAACTGAAGACTAAGCACGACATAGACGACTGTTGTCCCACCTATAAATGCGGTAAGTGGGATTGGGAAAACTGTTCCTTTGTGGAATTAAACGAAATGAAACTTATGGTTTTTTGTTGTTGTTGTAGTACCTCCCTAAACATCTTTGCATTGTTCAATATGAGATTGATGAATCTACACAATTTACCAAACAAATTGGCGACAAATGGCTTCATCCCAAGGATGTGTGTCGCCATGAAGTTTGCTCCTATGGCCCCGAGGGCACTGCCCAAATATCATTCACTTCAGAGCAATGTAATACAGCTTGTGAGCCTGGATTTACCTACCAGAAAGTTGATAACAAATGCTGTGGAGAGTGTGTACAAACGGCTTGTGTGTTTGAAGGAAAGCTGTATGCAGCTGATGCCCAATGGAAATCCATTGATAATTGTACCCACTATGCTTGTCTCAAGGACAAACAATTGTTGGTTAGCTCCTCGAAAGAAATCTGTCCAGATGTTAGCAAATGTCTGACACATTTACTATACCAGGATGGTTGCTGTCAGAGATGCAAAGTTGAACCACTTATCGAGGATAAATGTGAGTAAATGAAGAGAAAGAGTATCATCATACATATGTATATGGTTTATAATTTCTTGTTTTCTCTTGTAGCCACTTGCTTGCCTGTGTCCCTGGCAGAATCCCAGACGAAGGAGCTGCTGAAATTCCCTAAATCTGGCCATGGTGTTTGCATTAATTCAGAGCCCATTAAAGGATTTACGGATTGTGTGGGCGCCTGTAATTCCGGTTCCAGATACAATACTCTAACCGACATGCATGAGAAGTTCTGTACTTGCTGCAGCATTAAATCCTATCAACCGATCTCAGTGAAAATGATCTGTGAAGATGGTCATACATATGTACAACGCGTAGGTTTTCCCCACAAATCTATGAATTATAATTTTACATATTAATTTTGTTTTCCATATCCAACTAGCATGAGGTTCCCTCCAACTGTGGCTGTTCGCCTTGCGCTGAGAACTCGGACAGTATGATTGATGTGAGAATGCAGCCTGACGTTCAATCCCCGCTGCTAAAACTGCTCGGCCAATAGCATAATTAGATGCTAGAATATTTTAAGTATTTAGTTCTAAGGTCTCTAAAATCAAAAAGCATTAAAAATAATAAAAAAAAAAAATAAATTGATTATACAAAATTATATTATATATTGTTTATTTGCGAAAATGGATGCGATGGTCAAATTATTTAAATTTAGTATTTTTTTTTTTTGTAAATAAGTCATGAGATCTCCAACGGCCGTCGAAAGCCTTCGATTTGAAGGTTATCCAACACTGCTAGATCAGTTTAATATGGTCACACTTAACAAGAGCGTCCTTTTGCAAAAATGTCATTCAAATAAATAAAATAATATACATAATTGGAAATAAGACATACATATATATAAATCGCAGCTCAATTGAAACACAAATAGGTAATTTGCCAACATTTATATCCATAATGTTCAATTGCCATGGCATATACAAATACACACATACACACATACATATATGCATAAGTATAGTCAAGTCAACGAGTTCGGCTTAATTTTAAGTCAATTTATAGCAGCGCCTGCGGCACGAGCAGCGCTATTTGCCAATGGCACGCAACAACTGGAAAAGAATGTGTAAGCGATGGGACACAAGGAGGGAGGAGGAAAAGAAGAAGTAGGACAAGCCAAAGCCCAAGTCCATGCCCGAGCCAGAGCCAGAGCCAGCCCATTAACAATGTTGTGGCACCTTTTGATAATGCACTTCTTGGTCGTCATACTTCGACGGCAGCAGAGTCTCAGTGTTGTGGTGGGACAAGAGGAAGAAGGAGCACGGGGGAGGAGTTGTCGCTGTTTATGAAAACTTTGCGGCTTTCTGACTCGACGCCGCTGCCCCTCATCCCCATTCATTTGCCTTCGTGCCATGCTTTTTTGCATTTGCATTTCAATAATTAATTGTTATTGTTGGCCTGAGCACTTTTTGTTTGTTTTTCTTACATATGCATGCATATATCTGTGTGTGTGTGTGTGTGAGTGTGCGCGAGTGAGTGTTCGTGTGTGTATTTGTATGCTGTGGCATACGCCAGGGATGAAAACGCAAATGCTTTTCGCAACCAAATTAAGAATTTTAGATACATAGAGTTACGATCCGTTTTCCATTTTCATTGTTACATATGATATGTTTGTATACAGAGAAATCACACACATACAAATACATACACATACATTTCTCTCTTTCCATTTGTGTGTATGCAAGTAGGTTAAAGCTTGTCTTCTGTTTAAAATTGGGCCTTCGCAAAAGTTTTTCATCAATATAAAAACAAATAATGTGAAATCGAAAAGTAAATTAAATTGATAATTGTGTGACGAAACCAAAACGGTGGACTTCGTGGCAGTTTACGTGTGACAGAAAGAGATAGCTAACAATTCTCGTGGTAAGTACGCCATTTTGATGCTTATTTACTGTTTTCTTTACGAAAACCAGAAAGGCTTTTGATTGGAAATCTATCAGAATGTCATTTTAGTCTACAAACTTAAGAAGTAACAACTTTTTTTAAATTGAAGTTTAGCAGGTAAAATATTGTTCTTTGTAAATGGAAATTTCCCTTATTTTCGTATCATTCGTTGATCGTTGATTCGTTTTAGAGGTTCTTTCAAGATTTTATGTATCTATCACTTAGTTTATTAAGCAGCATCTTCGTTGATCGACGTTTATTGATAATTGTGATTTATCGTATCAATCAACATGATCCACCTTGATTACATTAAGGCTATATACAACCTTATTTGATTGCCAACCCTGACTTAACCGGGCCATAAAAATGCGTGCCCAGCCAAACTACGTAAGGACATAATAACCAACCAACAAAGACGTTGACGGTCGTCGTCGCTGTGGTGCGGCTGACATTAATTTATTTACTGCGCTTGGCAAATGGCAAGCAAGTAGTAAGCTACCGAACAGCAGCAACAGCAACAACAACAACAACACCAACAATGAAAAAGAAAACCGCAAGCTCTGCACTTTTTATTTTTTTTTTATTCCCCTACCCACTCCACCTACCACCTACCCACCACGGTAGGAGAGAACTTTTGCACATTCATTGCATTTTATTTATTGTATGATTCAACAATTTACGTAAGTTAGGCGACGCGAATATGAAATTATCCTTTGGGTAAGGAAGTGAACAATAGAAACACGTACACACGCCTCCTTCTATTATGACTTGGCTCAGGCTTAGAGCCCTGTCCCCCTACCCTAACAACCCTATCCACCCGACTCAGCCACCCACCCACTTCTTTCCATTTTTCTTTCATTCATTCTTTAGCAATTTTCTTGATTTTTTTCCTTTTTAATGCAATAGCCAAGTACCTGAGTTGAGTTATTTTTCCGGCCCTCTTTTAACTTGCCAAGTTGTGCATAATTTAATTTATGAAATATATATACATACATATATTTACACACACACACACATTCTCCCATACTATCTTCAGCTGTATGCATGTGGCTGGTGCAGGTCACGAATGACTTGCTTACAAAAACACAAACAAGAAGAAGGAGAGGAAAAAAGAAACGAAGAGAAAACTGTCATCAAAATCAATTAGTAAATAGACGAAACTGTTTTCACATGGCACTATTTCAGCAGGTGCAAAAATTGAGGAAATTGTCAATTAGATAAACTCACTTTAGTTTACAAACACAGACACACACACACACACACTAACAGATACACTTATGTTCATATACAAATATTCGGTTTTAGTGCATATTAAAAAGTTAATTGAGCAATCTGCAAAAGCAATCAAAAGGATAAAACGAAGAAGTAATACACTGCAGAATTAAGAAATTTGAAGTCTTTTACAACACTATGACACACGGACAACACCAAAGAAAGTTAAATATAATTCATAAAAAATAAGAACAAAACTTGCGACCCTTGGAAACTGGAGTATAGAAATCTCTATACTCCTAAGCTCTAAATGAATCATATTCATATTATTTCAAAGGTTTTCAACACCAAAAAGATTCTAAAATGGTCTTCCATAATCCAATTTTTCTTTTCGTCTTGTTATTGATGTTTGCTTTAGCTGCAAATCTGATTTCTATAAAAGATTAAGTGGCAGTATTCAATATAACAAGTAAATCTTCCAATAACCAAAATTCCGAAATAGCGCACAAAAGTAGACTCTAATAATTTATTAGTTAGTATTTTTGAATATTATTACATATTGTTTTTTATATTATTGTCAAGAAATACTTGTAAATGATGGGGCCTACCGTTTTCAAAATGTAGTGCACTCTGCAAAGGAAGCAACAACAGCAGCAGCAGCAACATGCATATGCAGAAAAGTAATCTCCAGACGGAAATGAGCTACCGAAATGGCTAAACGACTCCAAAAGAGAATATTAAAATATAATATAGAAATATACATATGCCCCCTCACCCGCCCACATACACACACACACACACACAAATGTGTGTCGTCCAATCGATATGCAATTTTCCTTAAATATCGTATAACGCTTAAAAATCTAAAATGCAAAAATCGTTTATTTGCTCAAGAGCCGTTAAAATGTACAAATGTGCTACGGCCTCTCGGTTGGATACAGAATGAACGTATGGGTAAGAGAAATGAGAATGAGGAGGAGTGTAAGGGAGAGTCTGTTGAGGGTTAAGAGGAGCTGCTCGACTTGGTCATGCTGCAAAAAGTCAAACATGGCCATTTGTTGCAGGTTTCAATTTCAGTTGATTGCATACATAGTGAGTGAGTGAAGCGCACGGCGGGCTCGGGACTGCGACTGAGACAGAATGAGAAGAGCCAGAGAGAAATAGAGAGGAGAGGATGTTTCTTCTTCTTACGCTACCTTCAATGCCATTTGACGAAGAAAATTGTTGTAGATATTTGGACGTGCAGTCGAGCGCAGAAGAGAATACACAGACACACAGGCCTCTATACATACAAACATATAAGAAAAAGGAGACATACAAAAATTATAAGGATATACGCTACGTGCAGTCAATAAATAAAACAGTTGTGTAGTCCTTTCGCTTCGCAAAAGTAGAGGTAGTAGAAGAAAGTCCTGGGGTACGAACACGTTCGATTTAATACAAATGCGCTAAGAGGTGGTAGTGAGGATTCAATGTGAGTGTGTGTGTGTGTATGTTGGTGTGGGTGTGGGTGAATGCAGCAGATTCCTACTTGGGTGGGGATTTATGCCAAGCGACGTTTTAAGTCTTCTTCGTCGCCAGCAACAGCTGCTGTTGCTGCTCCTCCTGCTCCTACTTCTTCGACTTCTACTCCGTCTCCTTGTGCTTCTTCTAGTGCAACAGCTGCGCTTACAAATGCGTTTCCATAAAGTCATTGCATTTGCCTGGTTAGCAAAAAAAAAAAAAACGAAAAAAAACACCCACACACACCAAGCAAAATTACACTTTTTTCCATTGCTTTTATTTTCAGTTTCAAATTTTTGTCATATTTAAAATAGAAATGAAATTTTAATATACCAATCGAAGGATTATTCTACACATCGCATCAAATCCTTACCTCAGTTATCATGTTTTTGCGTTGAAGTGTTATTTTTCAATATAATTTGAATGATTTGCAATCGTTTTAGAATGACTGATTGTGAGTGACATACAAGAGAATCGATAGGCAGATTTAGGGCCTTAGGGAGGAACTTTGCTCTTTGAAGTATGCAATACTTTGAAAACTATTCATTGTTTTTAACAAATTTACTTTTCGCATAAATTAGGGAGCAGGGTTCCCCTATTTAACTGCCCTTTCCAAATAGGGCATCAAATGGTAATCCACGAGTAAAAAACAGAAAAATGGGCTAGAAAATATTAAAGTTTACTAATAATTAAAACTGAGTTTTAGCTGGGCTCCAGGTCAATAAATCTTACTAATTTATTTGGAAGATTTTAAATCATAGGGAGCACAAAAGGTGAGCAGGTTGTCCGTATAGCTATTTCAAGAACCACCAAGTTCTTTTATTAGCAGACAGTTAGCGAATCCACAGTTGTAATGGCCATACCATATCTTCAACGCTAAAAGTAGTTGCGAATTCAAACGACATGAAGCGATAAAAGAACGGCAAAGCCTGCAACTGCAGATTCCACATTTTTTAAGTAATATTTATTGACCTGAAGCCCAGCTAAAACTCAGTTTTGATTAACTTCAATATGGTCGAAATCTAGACAAAAAAAGTTTACTAATAATTTGATTAACTTTCTGGTTTGCTTCTAATCGAAATATATAAAATATTATATGAAATTAAATATTACTTCTTTTTTTTTTATTAAATTATGAAAATGATGGTAAACTAGCAATTTCAACTTAAATATACAAGTTTATTCACTTAAACTTTGGTCTCGACTGGTTTAGTTGAAGATATAAATCAATTTTGTACCAAAAATTCTAGAATTTACATAAAAACAACAGCTTAAAAGTTTAAAGCATACTTAAAGGCAATCTTGCACAGCAAATTGAACAATGCACAAAGGAAATGCTATTTTTGAACTCAAGGCAATACGACAAGATATACCAAATCACACAGACTCAAACACACACACACATGCTCACACACACACACACACACAGTCAGTAGTAGTAGCAAACAGAGACGAAGATAGCATAGAAGAAACATTAAGTTTTTGGCATTAAATTCAAAATACGTGGGCAAATGCGTGTATGGGAAATGCAACAGCTGCATATTGTTTGATAAATAAATACTAAAAATACAAACAAACACGCACTCAGCACACACACACACACACACACACACATACATGCTCTTGTATGTGTATAGAATTTGCCATTTGCAATGGTTTTTCCGGCGCAAGCTGTTGGCCCCTCTCTGATATATGTAAAAATAAGCGAGTGGGTGGATGAGTGGTTCGAGGTGCCTTTGGTTGAGTAAAATTTGTGTTGTTAAAGTTGATTTTTATTTGTTGTTGATTTACTTAACGAAAATTTATGACTCACACATAAAAAAAACAAAAAAAAAAAAAAAAAATGCCTGCCTGCCGCCTTGTTGTGCCTGATGCCAAAAAGATAATTTAACTAAAATACTCTTCTCATTTCCCCCCTCTCATTCTATGTTTACGTATGTGTGTGAATGTGTGGGCCTCAGTAGCTTGCTCTTGCCTCGCTGACAATGATAAATAAATGTTAACAATGTGCAAATTGTTTAAATTTGCCACAGAGTTTTGTAACAAATGCAAATTCACATTTACAACCACAATTACAATTGCATTATCACACACACACAAAGATCAAGAGAGACATACCAGAGCAGGGTGCTTACATTCACACACACACGCATGATGTGTGTGTGTGTGTGGTAAAAGTTTCACGTTAAGTTTTACAGTCGGCTTTTTGTTCTTGTTAATGTTGTTGCAGCAGCAGCAGCAGCCGAGAATTATTATTATGGGTTCGTACTATTATTGTTGTTGCTTGTTGCTGTTGTTGGAAAGTGGGCGTGTTTATGCCCCTCTTTTGCAAAATAAATGCAACACACAAAAGTTGGTGTTAAAAGTAGGAAACATACTTAGCAAATTTATTTTTGAAGCGCCTCTAGAACTCCCCACATACATATGCTTATATAACCGTCCTCACCATCCTCCTCGACCCCTCTGAAGAGTCAGAGAGTGCTAAGAATCTAATGCAAGTGCATTCCAGGCAAAGGGAGAGTAAAAATGATGGGCACTTATATAACTTGGATGGCTTAAAGAATTTCAATTGAAGAGGTTAACAGGTTTGCAAAGAGTTCTGCCTTTGTCTGCTCTTTATTAGAACATTTATGTCGGCCTTTTCATGACATTGTTTAAAAATGAATCACATAAACAAAACAACAAAATCTGAAATATGTTTCATTTATCAAACTTAAAACTCTGTAAAGTATATATATAGTCTTATTTATTTGGAGATTTGTCCTTTAAAACTTGTTGTGACTTTAGTCGCTAACTTTTGCATGATCATGGATGATAGAGTTAGTCCGTCTCTTTAGTCGCATAGAGATCCCTTAATTAATTGTGGTTAATTTATCAAATGAATATAAATGCCATTTTGCATTTGTTTATGTTTTAGAACATGGTTTTCATTAAGTTCTGCTTATAATTAAGTCTTTACAGTGTTTTGTATTTTGTTCATCCCTTTTTTGGTATTCACCTAATCCTTGACAAAGTGTGCACAAAAAAATAATTACAAGGATTTCACAATATTTTTGTTGCGTTGTGTTTTTGTGTTTTTTTTGTTGGTTGCATTTAAATGGAGAGACCGCACTTTTGGTGACGCTAATGCGGTGCTCATTTGTCGCCTTGTGGCTCACATTCTGTTCCATCTCCCTTCCTCCTGGCACCATTTTTTGGTATATCACACATGCCACTCTGTTTTGGCCAGGCTCAGAGGGACTTTTTGGCACTGCGCTGAGCTAGGCTGAGCCTCCTGGTGTGTTATTTGAATGCTCTTTCTCTCCTTTCCTTCATTCTCTTCCTGTGTGTGTGTGTGTTTATTTGGCAAAACCCGAAATAAAGCAGGGGCAAAACGAAAAAAACATGCAAGTTTTTGTTGTTTGGTGCCAACTACAATAATTTCGTTGCATAATATCCTTTGACAGGATACACTTTCGCTAAGCTTCAAGGAGCACAGCAGCAGCAGCGACTGAGTAGAGTAGACTAGAGTCCTTTTCCTCCTTGCGTTGCGGGGATGCTATTCAAAATGTCATCAAATAACATAAAATTGTTTTTGGCACGCTTCGAGTTTTTCTTGGCGAACTTGAGGACTTCTGGTAATACACAGTTAAAAAATTCATCACACCAAAACGAAAAGCATCTGTAATTTTAAACTGAACTCGTTTTAAGTTGGTTGGCGTTGAAAATAAACTTGATGTTTTTGACTCCAGTTAATTGGATGCTCGGCTTGTCTCTGGATGAACTTTTGCTTACAAACATCAAGAGCTCTTATGCTGCGTAAATTCGCTAATTTCTCTCAGTGTACTTGTATTTATTCTTTTAATAATATTTTGCTTTTTTTGTTTGTTGTCCAATAAACAACATTTATGCATGTTTACAATTTAATATGTTTGGGCGCGCACATGTGTAAAAAAACAATTTGTGTACCATCAAAAAAAAAAAAAACAGGAGAGAGGAGCAGAGGAGGAGGCATTCAGGGCCGGGAGCAAAAAGCGACAAGGTCCTGCGGCAGCTGGAAGCAGGATAATATCTTTGGCGGCTGCCTCAAAAATTGTTGCTTACACTTTGGAAGCAAGCCAAGGCTGGCAACGGGAGGCGGGGCAAGGCAAGGTGTGTGTGTTTGTGTTCGTGTTGCTGGTAGTGTTGCTGCATTGGCCGCAATTGCAAGCCGCTTGCGGCAAGGACATCCTGCCAGGACATTGCGTGCGTGTTTATCATTTTAATGAAACGAAACTTGCGAAGCAAACGCGTGCAATGCGTTCTTTTATCATTTAATGAGCTGTAATCGCTTTTAATTACCCCCAAATGGGGTGGGTGCCTAGCGAACAGCAACAACAGCAGCAACAACAACGAAAACAACAACTGGCTAGACAGATAGGCAGGACGTTTGAGTGAGAGAGAAAATCAGTCCTTAAAGGATAATATATTATGGTCGGCGCTTAAAGCTATTGCAATTTTGTCTGCTCCATCTCCATCTCCATCTTTATCTTCTTCTTTCATTTTGCTTTTGTGGTGTGCAAACGTGCGTTTATAATGGATTTATCTGTGTGTTTGCCTCTCTTTTGTTTGCATTTTCCAACTACCTCTCTCCCTATCCCTCTTGCGCTTATCAACCGTTGGGTTGAGAGAAGAAGGAAGAAAGGATATTCATCCTTCGTAGGCTGCATGTCGTGCTTTGCATAACAAAAAACAAACTTTCTGCAAAAAGGGACGTGGTGTCCTGTCTCGATCTCTCCCTCTCTCTTTCTCTCTGGGTCTATTGCAACTTGTCGGTTTTGGGGCGGGTACAAAACTTAATATGCATTTCTCTCTTACAATCAAAGTGTAAAATAAAAAAAAAACTTTCTTTAGGGCGTTAAAACTTTGCCCATCCTTTGAACACATTTCGACAAAACAAAAACGGCAAATGCTTTAAGTAGTTTTGCTTTGTATGGACAACAACTGTTTGCCGTACATACATACATATACACATACACACACAAATGTATGTACTATTTACCGTTTAATTATGTAAATTGATATTTAGACATATTTGCAATCGAAATTGATTAACCTGAACACATTGCGAAAGTTAAACGAAAGGTTTTAATGACATTGGACAATCGTTTAATGAACATTTCAAAACCTTATTTAGTCCATTTATCTAAATATATGCTAAACACAGAAGTTTGATTGACTAACAAAATAGTATTTAAATTCTTCTGTATAGACGAAAAAAAGGCATTTGTTAAAGACTAACTTAAAAATGCTCAAAATCCTTAATTTAAATAAAAATGCCACAATACAAGAAAAGGCATAGTTTTTATCTAGCTATCGAAATTTGTTTCTTAAAAGTCTTAATTGTTTTCAAATCGTAATATTGGGGTAAAAATTTCCATCATTTCACGTTCAAAGATTCTAAAACTCTAAATACTTGTAACTTTGATGATCTCCCTGTCTGTCTGTTTCTGGTGTTTTTTTTTTTTATTCTTCAGCCTTAATGAGATTCTCGGCTTATAATATAAACACATTTTTATTTTTTGAAAATATTTGTCAGTGTATTTTTTGCTGTACCTGTAAGCACTTTATTAATGACTTCCCAAGGCCATTTTGCGTGACAAGTTTTAAGTGGTTCTGAAGCACCACCGCACCGCTATGTATCCCTGTTTCCATGATGCCATTTCACACAAATAAATCAAATTCAAACGAGAGGGAAAAAAGTATAGAGGCCAAAACAAACGCCTTAAGGTAGGCAACAATTTTCTTGAAATTTGCTGCAATTTACAACAGTCGCAGATAATATTGACAAATGACTTGGCTAATTAATTATCAGGTGGCAGCTGCAGAGGTCTACCCCACCCACACCGACACACACACACACACAATCAGCCCATTCAAACTCTCATCCAGTCATCGCACATCCGAATCTATTTCTCTCTGGGGGAGGGGTAGGCATTTAACTTTGGAGGAACTTTTGACATTTGGATGTATATATATATATATATATATGTATAAATATATGTATATATAGTCGGTATAAGTGGGAGGCAAGGAACACTCACACCTTTACCCACATCTTGCACATTTCGCTTAACTAAGCTGCTGGTAAATAATTCATTAATTTTCGCTTATGATTGTAATCCGCTTTTGGCGACGACCACCACCGACAACGACGATGATGCCGGCGATGGTGACGGCGGCCAAAGAGGATGAGAGAAATGAGAGCAAGAAACGAGAGGCACGCTGAAAGGGTCGACACAGGACGACGCTGGCTGACTGGCATAGGGCTGTGTTGTGGGTAAGAAGAGGCAAGAGGAGGGATCAAGAACGGGCAAAATCCTTTTACTATTTGCACAAGAGCACGAAACTTTAGTTAAACATAGCGGCAAATGGCAACGCCCCCGGCTTTGGCTTTCCCACTCGGGCCCGAGAAACTCTTGAGTGCAAACATTTACAATTTCAAATTTCAGTATTGTTTACTTTAGCTAACTGTATACATATATATACATACACATGTATACATGTATGTGTGTGTTGGGTTTTTCTCTCTGTGAGAGGGACAAGTTTTTGTTTAAAGTCGGCAAGTCTAAAAAATGTTGGACCTACCTAAATGATAGACACGCTCGCTATACATATACGTGTGTGTTTATGTGTGCGTTGGTGTGTGTGTATGTGTTGGCGTGTGCGAATGTGTGTAAATGTGGCTTTCAAGGTCAAAACTTTTGGCTCAACTTTTAAGCCTAAGCGGCTAAACAAATATGTCTAGCATACACACACCCGTCCGCACCCACACACCCACTCAAAGAGGGGTAAACATTACGGCTAACTCGGGTTTTGGCCCTACTAGATGCTCATGCGGGTGAAAAGGATATACGCCAGCACACGTGTGCACATGGAGTTCTACAGAACACGAATAAAAAGGGAAACAATAAAAATTCAAATAGAAAAAACATCGAAACAGTTTGGCTATATATCCACATAGAACAACTGATTTACTATAAGACAAAATTGTATACTGTCTCAAGTTTGCTTTACTATTATTGGCAAATGATCTACTTCAATTTTAAGATCAATATTTATTGCTAATATCGAAAATATTATTGATTTAGAGACTTGGGTCCTGGAACTGGTTAACTATAAACAAGATTTCGATGCCTTTTTTTAAATGCTTCGATTCGATAGATTTGTTTTTGAAGTTAAAGATACCTTTGACAATAAGATTACCAATTGTTTCATTGATTTACATAGTATTTGATTAAAAGGCGTTTTACAACACTGCTTTATATAGCAGGAGTGTTGCATACTTTGAGGGCTTATATATTATGAGACTCTTTAAATCTGTAACCATTTAAAGAACAATGACAAACTTTTTATGGTATTTCATTTTATGAAAGGTTCCAGACACTTTTTTAAAAGTTGTTTCTATGTATCAGCAACTAATCAATCGTTTAAGGAAACATTTTCATTTAAACTGAACAAAACGTTGTATTGAACTAGTTTTGTATAATATGCTATATATGTTATTTAGATTCTAGTACTCTTGACCTGTCCTTGAAGAAACTTTAAATTGGTAACAACACAAAAATGGAAAATAAAAAAATCTGACTAAAAACGAAAACGAAAATAAAAGGGGGAAAAAAGGAAACATCGAAATAAAAATACAAGCCCAAAACACTATGGCAATTGAGTGTCTACTGAGTCGATGGCCCACGCTGATGCCACAACGAATTGCACTTACGGCAAAAATTTTCGGCTGCACATACCCACACAGACACACACACACACACATAGTCTCACTGAGTGTCAAGCGAACAGAAATAAGCCTCAAATTGTGAGAGCAGCAAAAGACTAGGCAGGCAGGACGACCGGCAGTTGGAATATTTTGTATTTTATGCCTGGAAATTCCGTTGGCCAAGTGCCAAAGTTGCCGCCACATCAGCATCAGCATCAGGATCAGGACCAACCGAGTACCAGAACCAAAACCAGCCTCAGACCCAACCCCAACCCATTCTGCACCTCGCCCTCACCTTGCCGCAACCCATTTTGTGTTGGTTGCAGTTCCTTCATCTGCTACTTCTCCAATTTTGTACACACGTCTCTCTCTCTCTCTCCCCCCTCTGGATAGCCAGGAAGTTTGGGGGAGGACGAGAAGTAGGAGGTGGGCGTGTGAGAAGGAACACAGCCGGAGGCCATCGTGTAGGTTGCATGTCGATTTTAGGCTTAACAGCAGGCGAGCGGCAAAAGAGTTCAAATCGTTGAACCAGGCCTAAGCATCGTCGTCCTGGCATTAAAACAAATGCAAATATGCCTGTCCAGAACGCGGCAAGCAAAAAGCCTGTTCCCCTTTTGTTTGAGTCGTTTTTTTTTTTTTTTTTCCTTTCTTCTGCCTTTATGTTTTTTTTTTTATTTTTATTTGAGGGAGGCAACTGCAAGGCGTGGCTGCTGAAATTTCTGTGGCACACCCAAAAAACTGCACAGGAACAAAAAAAACGTCTCATGTGTCGCTTACAGGAATTCGACCAGCAACAAAAACCGAAAACAAAGCCAAGATATATAAATTGACAACTTTGCGCGGAAATGGTAGGTTAAGGGTAAAAATTTCAATTAATAGCCCCAGTTCCCAAAGGTTGGAGGTAAAATCTTAATGCGCCTTTCTTTTATTGAACTCCAAGAGGGGGATCCATAGGAAGGGAGAGGACATATCAATTCATGCGGCAAATTAAAAACACGACAAATGAATAATTCCGCCGGATATTTAAAACCGGAATGAAAGAAAAGAAAAACCAGCGAAAAGACTTCTTCCCAAATGCAAAAAGTGTGGAGTGTGTGATAAAATATTTCATCTTCTAGAGAGGAATGGAAATAAACTAATTTAGATGAGAAAGCTCAGCGAACTTGTTTAACAACAAAGAAAGAAATCTGACATTAATTTCCATTAAAAAAAGGTATTATTAATTAGGTTTAACAAGTCAATGGAACAAAGGGGACAAAACTGTCGGAGGAGTTGTCTATGTATCTACCTGTAATGCTAGCAAAACTAATTGAATTTAATATAGTTTCATATATTTTTCGAGAATATTTTGAAATATTGTCTTCGCATATATGAGGAAAGTTCATGGACAAACTGAGAAGAAGCTTTGAAGGAGAATGAACATGACTCAAAAAAGGGCAACTTTAGAATATGCAAAATAATGTCATAATTAAGGATTTATATGAAAAAGTTGTGCCATAAACTCACTCACACACAGACACAGACACACATACAGGGACACCCGCACACGCACATACTAAGCACTTGTGCAACTTGAACTCTGGCAATTTTGAACTTGTCTCACACGCATACAGATGCATCCACCGAGAGAAAGATGCACTTCATAATCAGCCATGTTGGCTGGTGGTTGGCTGGCATATCAATCTCTCTCCACACTCTTTCCATCCCATACTCTACTCCACTCCACTCCACTCCACTTTACTTTACTCTACTCTACATGAAACCACACCAAAACCACTCCTTTGCACACTTCTCTTCTCTGTTCTTCGGTTCAGTTCGGTTCTGTTCTGTTCTCTCTCTCTGCTCTACTTGACTTGTTGGGGTAAAAGTTTTTCTCTTGTTGCACTGCTCTCGCGTATACGCGGAAATGACACTGTGGGGCATGAATACTAATTTCTAATTTCGATGTCGACGTCGACGTTAACGCTGACTGCAAACACATTAAGTTGCACTGAAACGATAACGTCGACGTCGACGCCGACGTCGTCACCAACGACGAGGAATACTGCTACTATGAGTAGTAAACTAAACCAAAAATTTGCACTGCGTTGAGCATATTTTGTGGTCGGTTGGTTGGTTGGTGGTGCAATTCAGTGGAGTGGAGTGAAGTGAAGTTGAGTTTTTCGGTTCGTATTTTTTGTTGTTGTTGTTGTTGTTATTGTTGTTGTTGTAGGGGCTGCAGTTGACAAAAGTTATGCGTTTGCATTTCCGTCAGGCCCAGAAATAAGCAAAGTGGAAAAGAAATGGCGCAAAATGAAATTTTTGTAAAACGGGAATAGATAACAGATTAGATGCTCTAAATCGGAATGCAGGCGAGCAAACGCGTTCCAAGCAAAAGAGCTTTGCTGCAAATGCATTAAATTTTACTTGCTACTGTTGGTAAATTTAAGTTCTAGCCATTTGAGTTTGAAATTAGAAACTCTGAGAAACAACCGAGACTTCGTGTTAGTCTACTCGGTGTTATCGTATTAAAATCTCTTTTTTATAGAGACATTATTTCCCCCATTTTACTTTTCGCTAAGCGCTTTTGAGTTAATTTGCAAATAAATGGTGGCACTATAAACAAAAAGAGTGTATAAACAGTTTAATAATATATTCTTTCTCAGTTTCGTCAATTTTATCAGTAATTTAAGAAAATCCATATCACTTAGTATTTGCATTTTTGTCGGCTTTAATTAGAAAGTCAAACAATATACAAATTGTAATTGTAAATTAACTTGATCCGAATGATTTGAATACGACTATCTTCAATATAATTTTGCATCATATAAATTTGTGACAAACTAGATATTAATTTCGGGATGCCCGCCATGAAAATAAGTGGTCCACAGTCTACACAGATCCATCTGCCCCTTCTTCTATCGGCAGTTGCATCTAAAGCACTTGCCACATTGTTGTTGCGGTTAGTGCTGCTGGCCAGCAGCAGCAGCAGCTGCAAGCACAAGACGAAGCACAAGAACGGGAACGAGAACAAGAACAAGAATGAGAACGAGACGAGAAGAACAGACTCAGAGAAACATCAGCTTCAACTTGTTTCTTGTAGACCAAAGAAACTTTTTCCACAGCCTCTCACTCACGTCCTCTTACAGCGAGTGCATGACCATAAGAAACTTTACTCTTAATTCTTTTTTTCTTTGGTTTTTTTTTTTTTTGAGTTTCCCTTCTGTGTGTGTGTGTTTTTTTTTTATTTTCTTCCTTCTTTTTTGGCTCCAGCTCATTAAGGCTTAATTGCGCCGAGTTAATAAACAAATTAAATGACAGCAAGCTAAGCAAGAAGAGATGCGAATTTTTTGGGTTTCACATTTTGTCCTTGTTTTCATTTGTTTTTGTTTTTGTTTAGTTGTTTGCTTCTAAATTGCAAGCAGTTGACATTTGCACTGCATTATTTGTCTGTCAGTTTTGTTCGTCTTTTTGTACATTTCTTTTTTTTGGTTTCCCAAACAAAAGCAGTTGTATTCTCTTTGACAGGGTATTATAAAATGAACCATGTCGATTCGGATAATGAAAATATTATAAAGAATTAACTTATTAAAAATATCACGTATACGCAAAAATTAAAACTGAAATTAAATGAAGAAATATCACGTATACGCAAATCGAAACACATAAGCAAATAGCAAATATAAGAGAATTTGTTGTTTTTTGAGAGTATTAAAACGTTGACAATATCATGCAAAAGTTTTGGGGTTTACTATTTTGTGTTGCTGTTTGTCCGTTTGTCTCTCAGCCTCATCCATGTTTAGCTTAAATAACTCAACGACTCAGTTGCCTTGGTATATATATAGAAAAAAAGAGACTCCACATTTGTCACTCGACACTCACAGACTGGAAGTTGCCGCCGCCGCCGCCTGGCAACTGTTGTTTATGCATTTCATAAATATAAAAGTGACCAAAAATTCAGTGACGAGGAGATGAGAAAACCTTTTGGGATATATAGATGAAACTACGGGGTTATGGATGATGTGGTAGGTTTCGGGTCCGAGAGGGCAAACTTCTGTTTATGTGTCTGTATCTGTTTGTGGGTATAGAGTTTTCATTATAAAAGAGAGTTATTTTGAATACACACACACACACACA
This sequence comes from Drosophila equinoxialis, assembly GCA_018150345.1. Taxonomy (NCBI): domain Eukaryota; kingdom Metazoa; phylum Arthropoda; class Insecta; order Diptera; family Drosophilidae; genus Drosophila; species Drosophila equinoxialis. The sequence goes on along the minus strand of JAECWI010000868.1, from coordinate 1,320,249 downwards.
TACAACAACACACAGCCAACTAAACATTGAACTTTTCTCTGTGTAGAATAATTTAGTGGAAAATGGAAAAGACGATGGTCAAAATTTCTGGATAAAGGTAAATTTATGATGCAGTACAAGAATGAAGTTGAGCAAATTGCCAAGGCTGATTTTTTGTTCAAAATTAAACTAAACCTTGTACAACAACAGGGGAAATAATAATAATAAATAGATGCATAAATTTTGACTCAATTTAACGTAAAAATTAAAACGTAAAACAAACAGCAAATAAAAACTTTTTGTGGAAATTGAAATTTTCCACTTTGTTATAAACTTATCTTCCTAATTAAGTTAAATGAAGTACCTTACTAACTACCCGAATGGAGTCGTCTAATTAACAAGTAATTTATGCAAAAGATGAAAGAATTATCTTTAATAAAATGAAGTGTTTCTTAGTTTCTTTATACAATCTGTAGCTAAATTTGATACAGAAGAGACACCAAAGATTTCTTTAAGGCGATCACAAGTAGTTTTGCTTTTGGAAATTTGTGAAATTTCATTTCACTAATATAAATCTCTCAAAGTCTACTTGGAATTTCGATCAACTTTGTACGTTTTGTTAGCCAACCAACCATCCAGCGTCAGTTAGACAGCCCTTCTCAGCCTACCTGGTTAATTTGCTTTCAGTTTCAAAAGGCAGTTGCTTGTGCAACCGAAAATCGGCTTGCCAAGGCATTACAATCAATTATGCATTAGCTTAAATCGTCACATATGTGGGGAAGAGTGTGTGTGTGCACATACACTTATGCCATATAAACCAATGCCTGCACACACATCCATACTGGCTTGAACTTATCCAGAATGTGACTCTTGTGTGACCTGACTGCTTTTTGCCCATTCTCCACACTCCACTCCAATTCTGTTCAACTGGCACGGTAAGGATGTCTGCCATTCAAGTGAATTGAATTGATTTTCAAGTGGTCTATGCTATTAGTTGTAATTGATTCTTGAAATAATTTATTTTCATGGCTTTTTGTCGCCAACTTCTATCTGTCTCTCTCTCTCTCTCACACTCTGCCTGTCTATGCATGTATATCTATCTATCTCTTTACTCCTCGCTGAGCATGTCGTTCCGTCCATCTGTCTTTATGTCTATCGCTCCAACTTTCTATCGTCGTGTAAGTTTTGCAAATTGCATTTAATCCTATTTCAGCAAAAGTCTTTCAATGTCAGTGGCTTAAATTAATTAGAAGAGATTTTACACTTTTACCATGCAGATATATATACATATATATATAAGTTGATCTACATCTACATACATATCAAGATATGTTTCAATTTAAGGCCAAGTAGCTTTCTTGTGTGACCAAAATGATGTCATAAATTTACAATGATAACTAATCTACTAAGGCAAATTATAAATGAATCAAAAAAACATCATGACCTGGTCCGTGTTGACTTTTAGATACTCTTTGTAATTGAAACTTTTGTTGAAAAATATAAATTGATGATTGAACCTTTAAGTATTAATTTCATAAAGTTTTAATTCATTGATTAAACGTCTTAAAGGCTCAGTTTAAGTCCAAGAATCAATTCGTTTATGTATAATGCTTTTTTCTTCTGGATCCTTGAATCCTTTTGAATTTTTAATATGCCTTTAATATGCTGTTTAGAATAATGTTTTCTTTGTCGGTAAACCAAATGGCAAGTAAGTAAGAACTATTGAATTTGGCAAATTATAAATTTTCCCTTTCGGTTAAACAATTATTTTGCCCAGCAGCAACAGAGAAAGCAGCAACCAAGCAGCAGTAGTCAGCTGCCTTTATTCGCCTCGTTTTCCCTGACAAATAATTCAGGAGCCTGAGCACTTTGATGGCTCTGCATGATGCATTCGGCACTCATTCTCAGACCCATTCCCATTGCCAATTCTCCCACTGCCATTCTCCCTTCTACCACTACTCCCATTCCAGTTTCCAGTTGCCATTTCACCCACTAAACTCTCTAGGTGATATTAAAAATTCGCTTCTTGCTTTTGCCACTGTGTGCAAATAAATATCGAGCTTCGACCTATACAGCAGTGCTGCCCCTGCCTCTGCTTCTGTTACTGCCCTCTTCCCTTCAACTTGTCCCTGGGCCTCGGCCCTTTTCCCTGATGCACTCCCTTCGTCGTCGTCGTCGTCGCCGTCTTCCTGTGTTTTATCTGCCTCATTGCTAATTCCACGAAATCGAAGCATCATAAAACCTTGATGCTGCATTTGCCTCGCTTGCCATTGTGGGTGGTGGTACTAGGATTGGGTGGTGCTAGGTGGTTGCATTATGTTAGCATATTTTCAAGTTTTTCGCGCCGCATCCAAAGCCACTTTGTGCCCAGTTTTTTGGGTGGCAAGATCTACGAGGTGCAGGGGGAGGGGGAGGGTTTGGAGCTGCATCAACAGACTACAACGACGACGACGACGTCGCTGTGGCTGCAATTTATTTATGAGGCTGTTGTGTTCATGAATATTTTGTTGTTGGTGGGTGCTGCTGTTGGTTCGGTTCGCGTACTTAAAACTTGTTTGATTTACAAAATGGCGCTCCATTGTTTGTTACCTCTTTGTGGTGGGTGGGTTTTTGGTGGTTTTGTTCCCCCTCCCTGGTTAGAGCCATAGCCCATCTATTGTTGGTGCTATATTTTTCCAACTGCAAATTTATTAGAAGTTGACAAAATGGTGGGGCAAAAGCAGCATCAACAACAATGACGACAGCAACAATAACGAGGCAAGAGTTATGCCGCCAAGTGGTCGAGGTCAAAGTTGATAGAATTGAATTGAGAACAACGCAGCGAATACACTGGAGAATGAGTTAAAGAGTTAACAAAATTTATAGAAACGTGCATAAAATTTGAACACGCTTAATAAGGCAATAAATTAAAGTGGAAAATTAATCAAACTAAAAAGGTAAATTATTTAATTTTAAGCTTGCCCTAAAAAGTATGATATTCATTATGTGTGCGTTCAATAGGGATCAATTTCTTTGAAAAGCATTTGCTTTTTCTGTTTCTTGCCTTGTTAAAATTAATTATAAACTAAAGAATTGTAGTAATTTGTTATCTTTCTATTAAGAACACCCTTTTTCCCTCACAGTGAATCGTTTAAACTTTCTACTTAAGCATGTCCATACAACAAAAACTGGACACTCAGGCCTTAATAAATAAACATTAACTGAACATTTAACCAATATTTACTTTGTAATTTAGACATTATTGTGTTTGTTTTTGTGTTTTTCCTTGGGAAAATAAAGCAATTTGTGTAAGCGTGTTAAGCTGTTTTACATAAACAGACGAGAGTGACTATAACGAAAACTGGTCATGGTCGTGCTCCGTGGCTTGGTGCCGGACGAGCTGGACGAACAAGAGATTGACTCATATGCACTAGAGCAATAATTTGTGTCTGGGCAATTTTGGTTGTCTGTGCCCTACCAAAGAAAAAGCGGAACTATATCGAAGAGAGCGAGAAGGACTACGTGCAGTAGGATGAAGGACCAAGGCAATATTTAGGCAGTTTTAATGCAAAAGCGTCCACAAACCATAAATAATTGAAAACTGCAAAGACGTGCAAAAAATGCTCATACCAAAGGCCAAGCGAGTTGAGCTTCTAAAAAACAGAATAAAGGAAAAGCTACACCAACACCAAGCACCCTGAACCAGTACCAGCCGCAGCAATAGCAGCGGCAGCAGTAGCAGCAGCAGCAGCCAGCGCGAGTTGTTGTAGTGAAGCATGCAAAAGTCCCATTAAGGCTAATAGGCCCAAAAGGACCAAAGCAAGAGACAGCTTCGAGGCAGGCATAGAACGATGAGGTGTATGGGTTAGAGGCAAGGCCGAGCCGTGTGTAGGTAAAGCGAGTCAGGCCAAAGCATTTGCCAGACTGGGCAAACAGTCAGTCCACTTGGTTTAGTTGACTTCAGCCGCGTTGCATTGATCAGGGATGGCAAATGCTAGAAAACTAGTGCTCACAAATGATATTACTAACTTTAGAAGTTCTAGCGAGGGTAACGAAATTGTTTACGAAATTCATGTGAATCGTTTTAATCGTTACGCTCTGCCTGACTCTTTTCAAATGCTATTTAAATTGATTGTGATAAGTTTCAAGATTTTAAAAATATAAACATTCAACTTAATTTGTTGTTTTTTTAACAAAATTATTAGTAACCAGTTAATTTTTACAGCTAAAAAGAAAACTTGCCAGCCCTGTTTGTTTTTCGGCGTTGGCGGCGATGGCGTTAGCACGTTTACGGTTGTTGTAGCTAACTGTTAATTTCGTCCACCCCACCATTTTGGACTTTAAATACAAAACAAAAAAAGTAGGCTGCACAAATTCTGGCTTTTTTTTATATATTTTTGGGCATTTGCCCTGCAGCAGCAGGCCAACATGGCGAAGTGTTTTTAGTTCTCTTCATCCAAAATTTTACGTACTTTTTTTCGGTTCTCATACTAAACGCCGCTGGCACTTTGCAGCACTTTAGCGTCGCTTATCCTAATTGTGGTTATTTTGTGTGAATGTATGTGTGTGTGGACTTTAGTAGGGAGAGATTCGAGTGTCCTTCGTGAGCCGCTCACGCGAAACGTGCATAGAGCATGTCCTGCCACGTTTGTCTCTGTCCAACTACTGTCTTGCTTTTTCTCTCTGTCTGTCTGTCTATCTGTCCGTTTTCATTCCCTTTTTTCTTTCTCTGTGCATATGTGTGTGTGTGTGTGTGTGTGCATAATTTTTTGGCATTTAGCCAGATAATTTTCTTGCCTGCTCAGCTTAACTCAACTCTGACTCTGACTCGACTCGACTTGTGCCTGCCTCTGTCTACGAGTTCTGCCTGTTCGTTATCCTGTCCGTTTCTGTTGCAAAAAAGTTAATGTGTCCTGGCAGGCCTACAATATTTAATATGGCTTTCCTCATCGTCGCACCCCCCAACCAATCCGTTCCCAACTGTATGTATGTCTTGATGGGGCTCTTCTTGAGAGTCTTTTATTTATGATTAGCTGTAAATTAAACAAACTGGTTAACATTATGCATTGCTTTTGGTTTCTTGGTTACTCTTAAAATCATAACCAACTCACTTGATATCAGCATTTTTTTATTTTTCACTTAAATCAACTTTATCAATAATTAAATAACACGATAGTTTCCCCAGTTTCCCCAAGCTGATGGTAAATTAGATTATAAACCTCCTTTTTTGTTATTCTAGTGTTGGTAAGTTATTAATATATACATTGCTTTACTAGTGTTGCTTAATATCTTGGTTAAACTATTTCTTTATTACAAAGGAATCGATAATCAAGGATTTCTCATTTATTGGCTATAAGATTAAAAAGTACTTAAGTATTTGGTTTTACAAGTCATGTGAGTGTGAAAATATGTCAAATGAATTATTTACAAATAACTCTTTAAGACAATAGTAAAACCCAACAATTTGCTACATTTCTACAACGATTTGCAAACAACAACAACAATATTGTTCTAATTGGGTTATCAAATCGATTTGCGGTTTAAGAAACTGTATATATTTCCTTTGATTACACATAACAATAGCCACTTCCTCTTGTTCTTTCCTGCTCCATCAACGAACATTTATGTTATTGATATAGACAATCTAGTGGTGACATAACTTCATAAATGGGGCGGGGCAGAAGAAGGAGGTGAACAACTGGGCACATTACTTTCCCATTTCCCCCTTTTCCCGCTCCTTTGCTCCTTTTTGGTCTTGTTGTACAAATTCCTGTGATAATCATTTTATATGTAGAATATTTTGCATTGTTGTCATTTCCAGCTGTGTTATTGTTGCGGTTTGTTGTTGTTGCTGCTGCTGTTGGTGTTGTTGATTTTTATCAGCTACAAGTGTGACACCAAACCAACCGAAGCGAACCAACCAAGTTTCATATCAGGACTATCACATGTTACCCCAACAACAATAACAGCAGCAACAACAACAACAACAACAACAGCAAACAAAAATGTGCAACATGTGTGCAGTTTACTCGACTTTTACATACTTTTCTCCGCATAAGGGTATATATATTTCGATATCCAGATTGCAGATTATTAATGTAGTTCTTATTTTTTCTCTGATCGATTCCATCTAATTCAATCTATATAACCTAATAGCTTGGTCTCTAAACCCTTTACATTTGACTTTTGTTATTTAGAGAAAGTTCCATACATAGAATATAAATTCAAAAACAAAAAGAACAACGAAAGCTTCTAGGACAACTTTTAAGGGTATATAAACTGCGTCATAAGCGTAATTTAATCAAGTTTTCTGCCTTTTTTTATTTGTAATAATCTGTTTTTTTTTTTATTAAAAAATAAAAATTGCATGGCGAAATGACAGTATGTTTTTTTTTTTTTTTGGCTTTAGCTTGACGAGGATAGGAGATGGGATGCGAGGAAAGCGGAGAGGAAGAAGGAGAGTTAACTGATTGTAATTTTTATCAGACGAGTGTGTGAGCGAGTGTGTATAAGTTGCAAAGATTGAATGGCAGTTGGCTGCATCCTCTCCTCATCCTTCTCCGGTTATTTTTTAACGGGCATTTTGCATGTGACATGGCAAGCTTTTTTTCTCTCTTCCGTTTATTTATTTTTTTTAATATTTATACTAACATATAATTTTTATTTTTTTCCATATTCCTCTGCAAGAGTTTATTAAAGTGCAAACGTGCGTATGAGTTATATTTGATGAGATGGGGAAAAAACGATTGGTATGAAATTAAGCATGGAATTACATTTAAATGCAGGCAAAATGAAATGCCAAATAAAGATTGGATTAAGATTATAGGTTGCAAAAGATCTTAGATTGATGCAAAGATTTAACTGACACTGATATCAGTTGCAATCTCTTCAATATGTTTCAGTATGGGCAATGCGATAAACTGTGGTATTTTGTAAACTACAAACTGTAATTAAATCAAGACCCTTATTGATGTACAATATAAATAGGAGAAAAGACATTCTCTTTCTTGTCTTTCGTTGCTTTTGATGAGAAATGGAATTTCACTTTATCTCAGTTGATGTTTATAACGAAAACTTATTTTGAAAAGAGCTGGAATTAAGCGTTACTAAAAGAAATGCTGTAGACTATGAATCCTTGACTTACCTTAAACTCGTTGTATTTCCTTGCTATAGATTTTCAAGTGCAACTTCCGTTTGTTTTAAAAACATTTCTTTTTGTGGTTGTGTGAGAAAGCAGAATGAATGCTTTCACTTGTTGGCGCCATGAAGTTGTTGCTCTTAGACCAAGCGCAAAATATTGCAGCAAAATACGTACTACGCCGCCGTATCAAAAGAATGATAAATATGCGAGCACCAACACACACACACACACACACTACCGGAAGGAAACTTGCATAATAACTAAAGTTTTATGAGAACCCTTCTATTTTTTAAATTTGTTTACATGACGTATGAGCAATTTAGACATGCTAAGAGTGGAAACATTGTTGAATTTAATTGAATAAGTCAATACCGATAAAAAATAGAACAGAACAAAATATAATATGTTTGTCTTATAAATTTTTGTTGTGATATTTATTTTAATTTTGTTTTTGGCGCCCAAGTTTGCCGCCGCCAAAAGTCTTCTTTTCCCACAGGCTGATACTTGGGTGTATACGCTGCGTATACGTAATGAAAAATTATTTACATTTTGTTTTGTGTTGTTAGCATTTGCATAGAGGAGAAGGCCCAAAGCATTTTGTCTTTTGTAATCCTTTTTCTCTCTCTCTCCTCTCTCTCTCTCGCTCATTTTTGCATTTTTGCTAGAAAACTTTTCATTTTTATGTGTGCCGACAAATTATTATTTTTTTCTTACTTTTCTTATTCTTCGTTTTTCAGTATGCTTTTTCTTCTAGTTTTTGGTTTTCTTTTTTTTTTGTGTGTTTCTATTTTAACGCTGCTGTCAAGAGACGAGACGACGACAACGACGAGAAAATTAAGTCATGAAAAGTGAAAGTGGAGAAGTGGTATAAAGAAAGCGTGAAAGAGAATGGGCAAGCGGTTAAGGAAGAAGCGGGGGGCGTGTGGAAGAGGAGGGTAAGTTGCCGCCATTTTTTGGCTGACATTTTGTGTTATCAGCGACTTTTTCGAGTCCTAGAAAGCAGTCTGTGTATTATTTTTTGTATTTTTTCTACCTCTCTCTTTCTCTTTTCTCTCTGACACTTGCTGTCACATCGTGCGAGTAGATATGTGCGAGCGTATGTGTGTGTGTGTGTGTGAGAGGCATTGTTTATAACATACGAGCTTATACTATATATTCCTGTTGTTTTTCCACATGCTCGTCACGTTCAACTTGTTATCCTGTGCGCTTATCACGAAAATGTCTTACTTTGCCTTTACCTCAACTCAACTTGACTCAACTCAGCTCGGTTTTGTTTTTTCCGTGGGTTCTCGTTTATTTTTTGTTTTGTTGCCGCCTCTGCCGCTGCCTTCCTTCTGTTTGTCATTATGCTTGTTATTTGTTTTTTCTTTTTTTTTTTTCGCCGTGGTTCTGTGGAACGAGAGAGAGACAGAGAGGGAGAGCTACGAAAAAGCAAAGAACAAAAAATGAGCAGGCAAAAGGTAAAATGATGTGTTATGGCGTCACGTGACATGTGTCACACATGTTACTCATACGCCCCGTTGTGATGACTAAATGTGTAAAGGGTGCAAAAAACAACAAACAGCAAAAAAGAAAAAAATAATGAAAAGTAAATGTGGGTTGAAGCTCAAATCAGAGAGAATGTAAAATTAAAGAAGAAACAAGTGTTTTTCGATTGACAAGATGTTAAAAATGCCATCAATGGTGTCAAAAAACAAAAAAATGCTTGAAAGGGTTCAGCTTTCGCACTTTTCCCAGTTGACATAAACAAAAATGTGTTAAGTATACAACTATTAACCTACTCTACTTAGTTTCTTTAAATACAAACAAAATATTATTAATTTATTGCCTCTTAAGTAAGTAACTTCATTTCAATCTCAAAGAACTATAAGTTTTGCTTGCCTATTTTTTTCTTGAATGTATTTATAGCGTTTCCCTTTAAAGCTAAAGCAAATTTTAATTCCACATTATTGAGGGTTTCAATTCTTTTTTAAATGAATTGTTAATAATTGTTAATAAAAATAGGTTCGAAAGTATGTTATTAAACTGTCACCTAATAATTACTTGTTCTTAATTACTCTTCATTTATACACAATACATCTAAAGCCAGGGCATTCAATTGGCATTGAAACTAAATTAAGAGAGCGGATAAAATCGTGTATAGAGTCGCCCTCTATCCCCTTGAAACGAACATTTCGTGTAATAATCTTGATGACTTTTCATTTCATTCGGTTATTTTTCCGCTTAATTATCGTCGCCCCTTTCTGTAAGTATTTTTTTTCCTTCCTTTTTCACCGGCAGCAACGACGGTAACAATGTAATTTTCCGGCTACTTGAAGGGCACTCAAATGTCGTTATTTTTCATAATTTCCCCTTCAATTCGGTGTTCTGTCTAAAAATGTTGTCGCGTGTGCAAATGAGTTGTTTTGAGTTCTCCTTCCACAAGCTCCTTGAAGACTTTGCGTGCTGGCGCTTTGGAGGTGGAGGGTTAAAGACGAGAAAGAAAATGGTAACGTTTTCGTTTTTCGTAAATATTTAGCTTGTTTTGCTTCTTAGCCCTTTTTTTGTTGTTGTTGTTGTTGTGCTATTTCTATTGTCGTTGTGGTTGTTGTTGCTGTTTTCGTTCACTTTACTTGAGTTTTCCTTAATGCTAATTTTCACCTTTTCCTTTGCTGCTCTGCTTGTAGCGTGCATTTCGCGCCTTTGCCATTTGATTATGGAAGTTGAAGTTAAGTTTTTTTTTTTGTTTTGACCCTCCTTCTCACCCCTCCACCATCAAGCCCAAAGCGAAGCGGTTGAAAAGCAATTAATCATGCATTTTCGTTTCTGCCTTGTTCTGACATTGGCAGGTCCAACTTTAATTGAATTAAATGCATGACACGGCAGAATAACAGCTAAAATTATACAATAACACAAGTCCAAGTTAATTAAGCAAAGCGACACGTGAACAACAATAAATAATTGCAAAAGCAAAAAACCGTAAATAAAAATAAAACTGCAATCATAAATAATATTGAAGCACGACAAGAATGAGAACCACATATAAATATGTATCCTGGATAAGGAAGCACTATAAACTGCAATTGAAACAAAGGGAAAGTCCTTCAATATGTTGTTAAAAATAACAACTAAAACTTCAAGGGCAATTGCATTCATTATTTAATTTATTTCTTATTTATAGCAGTGCCGGTTGATAATGGGGCACTAACACTTTCACAAAATCGGCAGGTGGTGCACTAGGACTATAAATATCCTTCACATTTACAAGAAAATTTATTGTTTTGCAAATGGCTGACATATTATATTTGAGAGAAACATTTATCAGTGTACAATGTTTAATTCTCATCAATTGTATTTATATAGTTCCCTTAAGAGGTTTTCTATCAAAAAATTATGTCTTGGTCTTGCGAGAAAACCTTGAACCGAACTTTTTCCATTAATTGTTTAAATAAAATAACTTTAATGAAATGATCAAATCGTCAAGGAGAAACATTCTTAGCTTAATGAAATATATTCTTTCCTTAACATATTTTGTGTATTTCAAAATCATTTCAAGTGAATAGCTTGAATAATAATATAAGGATAAAAAGTATATTAAATTATTATTTTCTAGGTATGGTAATTAGTATTATGTATTTTAATACAATCTCCAAAATTGGTTCTGATAAATAGTATTTTTCGTTTTTTATTTGGTTTGCAGGCAGTTTCAGAGGACTTGAAATATCGTAATAATTTTTATTTACATCTTAATCAACTGGGTTTGCCAGAGCCATTGGAAAAACTAATATTATGATTCTCTCCCCTAGTTAAAATTTATACTCCACCCCTAAGACACACACACACACACGAATACATGCACATATTTAGCCGGCACTCAAGTATGGATGGGCCACGTGCTTTTTGCCTCTTGCTTTGCCCTTCGTTCTTATTCGTTTTGTTTTTGTTTTGCATATTCCGTGCTCTGTTTGTGTGTGTGGTTCTTCGCTCCACTTCGTTCTCCTCATCCATGGCAGCGAGTATGCACTTATATGCTACGTCAGCGCTTTAGAGCTACCTTCGTCGCTGGTCGTCGGTCGGGATCCTGACGGGCTCCTGTCGTGTTTTTGGCAAAGGTTCAACGCCAAAAAACTTTTGTATGTTGCACTTTTGCTTAATGTTGATTCGCTTAGGCCTATTTTCAGCGAGCCGAGGCTTAGGCAATTTTTTGTATTTTTTTTCTCGGGTTTTCGGTTTTTGTTGATTTTTCAATAGCAGCGCAGGCGCTCCCGAAATCTATCCAAAAATCCTTCAAAGAACTCCTCAAGCATTTCAACAAACTTGCATAGTTAATCTATAGACATATTCAAAATGTAAATGAAATATGTATTTCATTCTTTTTATTCTCTTTGGGTCTTTCTCATAATTTTTGCGTTTTTGTTTAATGTTTCAACACTTTATTGTTGTGGTTTTTTTTTTTTTGCGGTAGGTTAGTTAGCCAGCCAAATCAAAAGCGAAAAAAATAATACAAAACCTTCACCCGCGGCCCCTAGCTAACCATCTATTCCTCCCGCTACCATCATCACCTTAACCAAGTTTTCATTGTATTTTTGTTGCCATCTCTTTCTTGAACAGATGTTCTGACTTCGTGTTTGAATGCCTCGTGTCTTGGTGCTGTGCCGCCGTTTCATTTCAGTTCAGTTCAGTTTCATTCCATTTCATTCCCCAAGTTGGCTCTGCCGCTCGAGACTTCAGCGGCATGGCAGGCATCCTGTGTGTCCACTGCTTCAGTTGTGTGGCTAAAGCCGCTTTGTAAACACATTGCCATCGCGTCGTCGTCGCCATATCTCGCACATTGTCGTTTTGCCGTATTGCCGTATCCTCCGTGTGTGTAGTCCTACGTCTTACGTTTCACGTACGTTTTTTTGGTTTTTGTTGGTCGCCGTTTCCAAAAATTTCTCAAATTTTTGTACGTCGTTTGTTTGGTTTTTTTTTGGGTCCGCGTTACGTTGCATACTTTTTGCAGCTAATTTCGATTTTATTATTTTTTTTTTTTGGTGTCGTCGATTGAAAAATTTAAAGAAAAAAATTAATTAATAATAAAAAATTTATACAAATTCTTCGAAAATTTCCCCATATAATTTAATTCGGTGCGTGTATATAATTTGTATAAAAAAAGTGTTTTCAAAAGTTTTGAAAAGCTGATACAAAAATATTGAAAAATGTAAAGCAAATAACACACAATTTGAATTATTTGAAAATGATTTTACAACGAATTTTTATGCCTTTGATATTAATTTCCAAGTTCCCAAGTTTTTCTTTTATTTTATTGCCTAACGCGTTTGCCTTTCAACGAAACTCAAATTCGCTGAATTGGAAAACAAAAAGCAGAATTTCAAAAGCTTTTCATTAAATGACCAACATAAATATTAACTCACTAAATATATTTAAAAAAAGTAGTTTCAATATTTGGCACACATTTCAATTCAAGCTAAGCTAAACACAATGTTTGCCATAAATGAATTACTAAGATTTGATAAAGTTTACGAATTTGAGTTTTTTCTGTCATTTAAGTATATAAACTATTCAAGTTTAACAATAAATTTGTCCATGTTTTTCAAGAAAAATGATCTGCCTGTTTTGGTTATGACAAGTGGTTTCATTAAATTTTCATTATTTTTAGAGCGTTTAACCTGATTGTGTCAATCCTTGTCTACATTTGACCTTATCAATTTCATTTTTTTCTGTTTTGTTTTTCGGATGTTTCCAAACTCAATGTGTGTGTGTGAGAGAGAGAGAGAATGATTTTTGGCCTTTCATCAAACTGTCGGTCACAATGATGCAAGTGTTCAGTTTTCATTTGATCAAATTTAAAATTAGAAGGTTCGACAAGTATTTGTTAATGGCTTTCGGGCAAAAGTTCATCAACTGCAGCAATTTCACCTAGTCAACTGCTCAATTTACACATGCCAGTGTGTGTGTGTGTGTGTGTCTCTGCCAATATGCAATTTTAATAATACCCAAAATAGAAAGCAGGCAAAGTCAACTTTTTGTTGCCTTTTGTCCAACTTTAGCCCCATTGTGGTCAGAATGTGGTTTGTCCCTAGCCAGGGCAACGTGGGACTTTAATAGCCTCCTCAGTTTTATAAGGGACGTTCCTCCTTCTCCCTCACCCTAGACCACCTCTCCTTTACGATAAAGCACAAAAGTATAAAAAAGTTTATTGGTCTCACAGTTGCCTACAGTTGAGTTTGATTTGATAGGCAAATATTTTTAACGAAATTGATTGAACCATACCATTTCTGGAGTTTGGGGAAATTTGAGGACGAAAGCCTTAAACTAACTTAACAGCTTGGCGTAATAAAATGTAAACAATTGGTTGGCCATTGAATGACATGTTAAGAGAAGATGTAATAAAATAGAAAGCAGAAAAGTTGAACAAAGCATTCAATATGTAAATTGTGTTAGACAAATACTTAAACGTTGGTTCTAAATTCCATAAACTGAGAGAGCGTTTTGTTGCTGATCAATAATATATATATAGACCAACCTATGGGTGCATTCCTTTTGATGGATGGTATACTAATACGTTAGGTATGCTTTGATCGAGGATAATAATCGCTTCATCGCCCAATCTAAAAGCAGTACAGGTAAAGTCTAAACCAATTATATTTTAAGTATTTTGTATAACTCTAAATAGGTTTTTGTTTCAAACATTTAGCTCAAAAGCATTACACAAAGAATTCTTGAGATCACTTCGATTAACTCTGTGTGAGTCAACAGATTATATCCTATTATAAGCCATGTCAAGACCAACTAATTGACCAACCACTATAGCCGCATCAGTTGGTAATATACATATATAGAATTGTTTCTATTGCCCAAGATCGCCATATCTATTATCTATAAATTATTTTCAACTTAACACTCGATATTCGTTCTGTTTTATATATGCACCTACATTACTCATACGCCCTGCTGGCTGTTCTAGGAGAAATAGAAGGAAAAAAAGAAGTAAAATGACATAGAGAAGAAAAATGCCAACTGCTTTTGCTTCTCAACAAGTTCGTTTTACTTGCTTATCATCGATTCAAAGTCAGAAGGAAGCAGCTTAAAGTCAAAGTGCAAAGCATATAAATTTCATATAAATATAAAGTAAATCCAGCCAAAAAAAAGAAAAAAACGAAGCTATGGAGAAAGATGGAGAGAAAGACGAAGAAAAGTTGATTACATTTTAAGCATTTTCTCTGCTAGTGTTGACAATTTTTGTTTAGCCAAGTTTTTAAAGTTGTCCAAGCAATGGACTGAGAATCTCTGTCTTCTCTCTGGATACGTGTGTGTGTGTGTGGCTACTTCTGTTTCTTTTAACTGTTATAACTGTTATTTCTGCTACATATTCCCTTTCTCTATATCTTTCTCTCTATATATATTCATATATATCCGTGTGTGTGTGTGCCCAGCTGTGCAATTGTTGACACCCACACACTGAAAGTTTCGACTCGACTTCGCTCCATTTGCCCAACTGCTGGCGGCTTCTTTCTTTCTCATTCACTCTTTCTCTCCCGTCTCTGTCTCAGCTCTCAGCCTCTGGGCTCTGGCCCGCACATTGAGTTCATTACCCCGTTGTGGTTAGAGCGATATGATGCTTACTGTAGGTGGAGATGACGGTGGCGCTCCTGTCGGCCTGCTCTTTATATATACTTCCTTACATACATATATTTATGCGACAAAATATATACATTCATATACTCCTTATATATGGTAAAATAAAAGCGCATAACAGCAACTTTTATGAAAAAATAAAAGAAAACTTTCATTTTGTTGATTCCCTCCACTTTTTTTGTTATTTGAAAGCTAGTTTGATCTTTTCCTCTTCTTCTTGTACTACTCTTCTACTCTTAATATTTTAATAATCAACCAAAAAATTTTCAAGGGAAAAACCCCAAAAACCACTTCATTGCCAAAGTTTTTTGCTTAAAAACTCCTCCACATTTTTATTGATTTTCTTCAAGTTTCCGCTACAGTTTCTCAGATTTCCCCTCCACCCACACTCGCACCTTCTCCATCTCGCTCGTTTTCTCTGACGTTTTAAACAACAATTTTTGCGCGCTAATTTCTCATTGAACATTCTTTTTTTTTTGTTTGTTTTTATTATTTTAGAGTATTTCTTTTTTTTTTTTTCCTTTTTTGGCTTTTTGAAGAGATGAAAAATGTGCGAAGGAAAAAGTTACTTATAGTTTGGCAGCTGCTTTTGCTGATGTTGTTGTTGTTGATGTTATTGTTGCTGTTGGCAGTTTGTTAATGCTCTTGCATCTGGCATACACAAAAATGTAAATTAAAAACTTCACCAAAATTAATTGGGGTAAGACGGCGTAGCTATAGATGGTTTGGGCCAAAAAGCAAACAACCAATGGCCAGCATTTAGAAAAGCAAAATATGTTAACCTTTGCTTGGTTAAATATCAAATCTATGAGTTAATTAAATCTATGAGTTAATTCAAGTTTCCTTCCGACACCATAAAGTATATATATTCTTGATCAGTATCAACAGCTGAGTCGATCTAGCCATGTCCGTCCAACCGTCCGTATGAACGGCTAGATCTCGGAGATCTCTATAAGAGATAGAGCCACCAAATTTAATATGTAGGCGCATTTTTTATGTAAAGTGATCAAGTTTATTTCAAATTTTTGCCATAAGGCCATTGGCTGGTGGAGGGTGCTCGTATGGGTTAGTGAGGGAGATACTGAGATATTTATGCTTGTAAAAAGCATGTGAAAATGCACGACTTAGTTACTTCATTAGTCTTTGTTCCAGTAAAACACTAAATTGAAACAGTCGTCTAAACTGTAGGTTTTATACTTTTATTATCGTTTCTCCCATCGGTTCAGGCAAAAGTAACCACAAAATACAAGAATATATATAATCTATATAAAGTGGCGCAGAGCGACAAAACACAACAGAACAGAGCAGAAGAGGAGAGACACTGCGAAACAGCAGCAACAATAGTAATAAGCAAATTACAAAGATGCTCCCGCAACTTCTCCATCAACCTCAGACTTTGTTGCTCCTGCGACCCTCCCCCCCTGGCATTTGCATATATGCCGGTGCATAAATATATAGAGCGCAATTTATGTATGCATCTAGTTAAAGTTTTTTGTATTTTTTTATTTTCTCTCTTTTTTGTGCATGAGACAAGACTTGGAGGCCATACGGCTGCCTGCACTTGTCACGCCTTGAGATTATTTACATATGTATGTGTGTGTATCCCCGTGCATGTGTGTGTGTGTGTGTGTGTGTGTGGTTTGCCCTCGTTGCAAAAAAAGCGCAAGCGAGATAAATAACAAAAACAAAAAAAACAAAATAGAAAATAAACTGAGAAAAAGGAGGAGAAACGTATACGGCAATGCCACTGGCAGTTGAGGATGAGTTTGAGGTTGAGCTGTGAATCCTAGTCAGTTGTCTCTTTCGCATTCTCATTCTCTCTCTGTGTGTGTGTGTGTGTGTTGTGTGACATGGCATTTGCCATAAATTTAAAATCTAAAACTAGTTTTAGAGGGCTATGGGCAATCTAACTAAAGTGCGGCTCAACTCTTAACAGAAGAAAGCAAATCTTGTTTAACTTTTCCCAAGTCTTGGTGGAATTTTGTTTACAGCCTGAACCGAAAACAAACAAGAAAAAAGAATTGTGCAAGCAGTTTTCAAATACTTTGCTAAATTATGGCTTTATAAAGAGTTACATTAATTCTTTAAAAGCATCCAAAAAGCAAGAAAATTCAAATTCATTCAACTGGCTTAATTGTCATAATCAATCTTTATAACTGAATCAATAACCATGTCTAAATTCTACAACGATTGTAAAACCAAATTGAGAAAAGCGCAGATAAAATAATGAATAATGAAACAATCAAAAAATGAAGGACTAATCAACAAATCTAATGGAAAAATATTTGTAATAGCAAACACAGAAATTATATACCATTAGAAGTTTCTCTCAACTTGGAACATACAAAATTTAGAAATCTCAGCATGATGATGATTTTTGAAGTAAATAGTTTTAATTACAGCATCAGAGTTGAGAACATGAAGCATAAAATTGAGAAATCGCAAAAAAGAGCCCGACTATACAATATAAATTAAAAGGATTTACCTTCTTTCATCTGAAATATTTCCGAGTTCTTTGCTGCTGCTGCTTGGCATTCTTTTTGCTGGGTCAAGGTCGTTGCATTTGCCACTTTGTGTGAAATAATGTAAAAATTAAATCTAATATATGCAAATAACATAAACATAACTCACTTAATTTTCATGTACAATAATTTGAACAACCTTTCCACCACCAACACCAACAGCAACACCGCCATCTCGGTGGCTCTGTCGTCACCCTCATCTTTCGTCATCTTCCGTCGTCTGCTGCTTCTCTCCACTTTCGCTTGGCTGAAGGAAAAGTTTTTATGGCCTACACGACTGACTGTCGACTGTCGGCAAAAGCTTAGCATTTATGTTGTTCTTTTTCGCATCTCTCTGTCCCTCTCTCTCTCTTTCTTTCTGTTTTTATGTGTTTTTTATTTTAGTTTAGTTTATGTTTTTTTCGCTTACAACAGTTGTTGCTGTTACCATTTACGCTTTATTGAGTCAAGCAGCAGCGCCTACAGCCGGCCTATAACCTAGCAAAAGACGACTTCAGCACACACAAAGATGATGCCTAACTAGCTAGCAAGAGCCTACCAATATATAAAAACAATCTATATGTTTGCGTTTGTGTGTGTGTATGCCATACAGGGTGTCTGTCTCTAAGGTATTGCTCTATTACTTTCACACACAGCTTCCTCCATACACTTTCAGTCAGCCAAGCAGCCAGCATTTGCTTTCTTTCTATCTTTTTTTCCACTTTTATTTCTCGTCTTCTTCCCTCGTATAAATAAAATAAATGTAGGTGAAAATATACATAAATAATGGCCACATGCGCTGCCTTTTTTTTGTGTGTGTCTCTTTCTTTCTGTGTGTGTGTGGGGGAAAAGCCAAGGCGACGTCTGTGAAAATTATAAAACAGACGACTAGGCTGGGTGTTTGCCTTTGGTATAAAAGTGTGATGGGTATAGGGCAAGGGCGGGCTCTTGCTTTGTAGGCGTTTGTAAATAACAAAAAGACGCACTCAGGCATCTCTACACAGAAGCCAAGTCATCATTGGGAAAATGCTAAAGAAAAGTAAAAAAAAGTCGAAATCTAAAAACAAAAAAACAACCAACTTCAACAACAACTTCAACAGCTTCAACCGCCAAAATATCTGTCAAAAGGCAATAACAAATTTCTTTTTCTTCTTTAACCACCCACTTATCGATATAAAATCAATAAGGACTTAATTGATTATTAGAAAAAGAAATGAATAAAAAGTTTGTAACTTTATATAAAGCTGAGAGTGGTTAAAAGTTTTCTAATTAATTCCTACATTCTGGCTTGCTTTTCCCCACTTGATTTATGCAATTGAAATTGCTCAATTAACTTCATTTGAAGTGAAGGCAACTTTTAAAAGGACTATGGAACATTTGATGTTGTGTTGGTTTTTCGTTGCTGGTGATTCTGAAATTCTGAGTTCTACGAGGATTGTTTGTTCATGGCAATATAGTCATCAAATCTGACAGCAACAAGTGTCAGATGTGCTGGCATTTGATCATTTGGACTAGCTTGAATACAAAACACGGATGCTTGCAGCCTTTTTTCCTATGGCTTTTTCTAATCTTTTCACCTTTACACTTTGCTGAATTGTGATATATTTTTTGGGTTAAAGGAGTTTGAAGCAAGACTATTTAAGCCCTTTTTTCTCACCCTTTCAGAGGGGGGTTTCTCTGTTTTATTTTGTTCATTTTTCGTTGGCCCAGTCAAGTCTCATCATTGCTCTTGGTCCTTGTTGTTGTTTTTCATCTTATTTTCGCTCGTTTGCTTTCTTTACTGACTAAAACTCTCACATTGATACACACACAGAAACAACCAGCCAGCTGACTTTTTGTTTTTGTCGTAGACACTTCAGGTATATATATATCTCCCTCTCTCTCTCTCTATCACTCTATATATATATATATATATATATATATATATATATATATATAGAAATTTATGTACAACTGTCGAAAGGCTGCTGCTTGGCTTGGGTTTTTTTCGCTTTTCTGCTTTCGTCAGGAAAGCAAAGCCATTGACAGGACAAGATCTCGGCCCGAGAGAAGGCAAGGGCAGGATTTGGGATTCAAGACCTCCTTGTTGCCTGCTGTTGCTCTTTCGCTTTCGAACTTAAATCAAAATGGTTGGGCCAACAAAAACAAACCAAATCGGTTGAAAATTTTTAAACCCAAACCATGGCGAAAAGAAAGAGGAGAAGAAAAAAAAAACAAAATGTTGTTCAGCTGCGTGCTTAAAGCTCATAATTATCACACGTTACACATGGCGTATACGTGTTTTTTTTGCCTCCGTTATTTACCGTTGTTTCTGTTGTTGTTGTTTAATGAAAATTTATGTTTTTGCTGTTGCTAATTGCACATTTTGTTGCTATAATGTTGAAATTTATTGTTTCGCTGCATGTTTATTATCCCTCTGTATGTCTCTCACTCACCTTTTTCATTTTGGGGGGCGTGCCAAAAAAATTCGTTGTAACTGTAAGCAAGCAAAAAAAAAAAAAAATATGACAAAATGCATTGAAAATTTGTTCATGTTTATAGCTTTTTAAAATACTTTCCATCTCTCTTGCTTTCTCTTTTTCGGTTTGTCTCCCGTTTGTTTTTAGCCGAAAAATAGAAAAAACAAAATAAAAATAAAAACAGCTGAAATGCGTTTTTAACAAACGTCATTATTTATTTACACATATAGTAATACAACAACAACAGCAAAAACGAAATATTTCTTGCATTAAAATTGCCGAAGCGCCGCTATAGATTTTTAAATATTTTATAAATTAATTCAACAACATCATCAAATAACAACAATAATAATAATAATATATTAAAACCTTTAAACAACAACATAAAAAGTAAAAAAAAAAAACATCAGGAATTAATGTAGTGCCTAATGCGAATGTATAAAAAATAAAAGCCCATACAAAATACCAACAACAAAGTTGCGTGTGTGCGACAAACTTATATATATATATATTTATATAAATATATATATAGTTATTTATTTATTAATAAATAAATAAGCAAATGCATAAAAAATAAATGCAAGTAAACCAAGTTAAAATCCGTAGTTGCCTGTGCATTGTCAACGTAACGCAAACGTAGTAGATCCATCAACAAAAACAACTACAACCATTTATATATAAACACACACAAATATATGTATATATATAACGTTTATAGCTTTATTAAAGTTACAAATAAAAATAGTAAGCATATAAATAATACTTGGCCTATTAACTGGCAGACAACGGGCATATAATAATAAAAAGCAATAATAAAAGTCGCCGAAAAGCAGACTACAAATATCTTTTAAGACAAAGAAAACGATTTATCAACGAATAATTGCGCTTTATTTGGGGTAAGTTTAAATTCATCACGTAACTTGTTGCCTCTATTAATTATAAGTTCAATTAACGTGAGGGCCCAGAATTAGACAATTTTATAGTAAATAAAAATAAGATACTTAAATTAGATGCTGTTCCAACTTAAATGATGTGGTTAAATTATTTTCATTTTGTATAACATTTATTTAATACTCTTTCGGCAAGATTTTGGCTGTAATTAGATTTACTTACAGGCGAAAATCTTTGCTCTGGTTATAAATCATTCAAATGAAAATGCCTTTAGACAAATTAGATTTTCTTGTATGTGAAGATTTCCATGTTCAACTCTTAATTAACCAGAGTTTTCCATATCAATTCAATTTTATAAAACAAAAGAAAATGAAAATAACTTGATGCTGCTGTGGTGCAGCCTTTAAAGACTCTTTCCCTTTTCCATTTTCCCCCTGCCACGCCCACACACATTGCTAAACTTTTGCTCTATTAACTCACGTAGCTCAAGCTCGCTAGCTCTCTCTCCAGCCACCATTTTACGTATCTAGCTACCTTTCCATCTACCTCAATTTCGTTATATCCTTCTTTCTCTCTCTAGCTTTCTATCTGCCTCTTAACCGCAAATGTCACATGCAAATTCAGTTTTCCTTGTAACGGAAATGCAAGCGAAAAGTAGCAAGCGAGCAAAAGATTTTTATACATAACTTTCTATGTTGCTCATTGTTGCCAAAGAGAGAGAGAGAGAGAGAGAGATGAAGAGTGGGATAGGGGGGATAATGGAGAAGAACTAGGAGGAGATGCAAGAAAAAAAAACAGAAAACGGAAAATAAAAATACGCTGCCGTAGGCAATGAGTTGCTGCTGTCTATGTGTGTGTGTGTGTGTGTGTGTGTGTAGGTGTGTGTATGACTCTGTGTATATTTGCATTTTGCGCCATTTTATTTCATTTTCATTTGCAATTTTCTTTTGCGTGCGCACATTTCCTGGGGACGATGACAACAACAACGTCAACAACGACAACCATTGCAACAACAACGACAACATAGTCGTGACTTTTGCACTGCAAGTGACTGACTGGCTCACTCTTTTTTTTTTTTTTTTTTTTGAGAGGAGAAATGGTAGTTGAGACAGAAAGACTCTTTACATTTCTAATTACACGCTCATTTTCAACTTGAAGCGTAGCAAACGGAAGCTGCTTCTGCATTTTTCCTCTTACCCCTCTCTCTTTTTTCGTTTATATGTGTGTGTGTGTGTGGGATTGTATGTAAATTTAAAATTTCTCTATGTGTGTGTAGTTACATTTGAAATAGCAAAGGCTTTAGATACAGAGATGAAAAAGAAACTAGATACACGTGGTCTCAGATGCTTTAGCCACAAGTGAAAATCATCAGACTGACGATCTCTTCCAAAGAGCTGCAAACTGATTTATTTTAAAGACTATAGATCCAAAAACTAAATGGTATTTCTAGTCGGTGAACTATATCAATGAAATTGCAGTGCCGCTTCGAAGGATCTAGGGCTGTAAAAAGGACGCAACTTTATAGTGTTCATTCTTTTTGACTTAAAACTCTTTGTGACTTAAAAATTGTCGATAAGAAATGTTTGCAACAAAGATTACTTGTATCCACAGGGCATTTCTAAATTTATAAATTTCCCTAAATGCTTCAAAAAACGAATTCGCGGACTGCTTATTGCATACTTTAGGGGCAAAGTCCGTCCAATTTCAATGCCTTAACCTTTAAACGAGAATATTGTATTATTGTAGTTTCTATAATTAGTGTGCCAGGGCTAACGATCGATCAATTCGTCTATTGCCAATAAAAACTTGCAGATTTATGGCTTTCGATATTTTAAAAAGTCTTTGTAATTTCTAGAACTAAGAGTAGTAAATATGTACATTAAATTTATATTTGTATGTGTGTATATAATCTTTAGACTCGGAAACGTAAAGTTAAAGGGTACTGCTATCCTTCATAATTGTTAAATTTTGTAATTTAGTTATTTTAATAGCATAAAAACTTAATTTAGAAATTTAGGGTTCACGAGTTATCAACTCTCTCCCATCGCTGATTGTTTGATTATGGCCAAAATGGTCGTCATCAAAGATTCGGATTCCAATCGGGTCGTCAGTCTTTTTATTTTGCCTGTTGCCTCTTGTAAACATGGCCATTTATGCAATTTAGTTTTATGCTGCTAATGTTACAACATTCTTTTGGGATCCTTCTCCTTTCCACACTCTCTCTCTCTCTCTATATATATGTATCTTTATCATTAACCATTCACGTAGCGACTTTATGTCTTTAGTTTTATGCGTGTGGCACACTATTTGCTCTCTCACAAGTAGTCACTGATAAGCGACTAAAATTGTTGCCGCAAATTATTTCACATGCTGTCTGACCATTTCTATTGTATTTTGTTTTATGATTGTGTATCTGTGTGTAAGTGTGTGCGTTCTAATTAGTTGCCTGGGAGGCTTTTATAGGCTTGACCATCGGCCATTAAACGTTAGTTGCCGGGCAATCAGTTTTATTGTCGTTGACATTCCGCAACTTTATCTTGCGGCATAAAGGTAAAAAACCAGAGGGCCGGGGTTAACTTCGACCACGTCAAAGTTTTTATACCCTTGCTACTTTTTTTTGTAACCTTTTCCTTACCTATAGCCATTTTAACATAGGAAATAACGAAGTTATTGATCAAAGTCACTGTTTTCCACCGGTCGTTCCTATGGGAGCTATATGATATATTCACCCGATCTTGATTAAATTTGGCACAGGTGTTGTTTAAAGGTGTAATAGACTCAGCAATATTCAAATTCACGATAATAGCTGAGAAAATAACGATGTTATCGAGAAAAGTCACTGTTCGTGACTTTGCAATTTGTATTGGAGCTATATGATATATTGGTCCGATCCGGCTGAGTCTGAGATATTCAACCCCTGCAGTATATACACGCCTACATGCAAAATTTCAGCTCTGTAGCTCTTACGGTCTCGGAGGAGTTCGCGTTGATCCAGACGGACGAACGGACATTTGACGGACTATTCGAACTCGTCTCGTCTTGCTGATCAAGAATATATACATATACTTTATATGGTCGGTGATGCTTCCATCTATGCGTTGCACACTTCTGACCAAAATTAATATACCCTTTTTGCAAGGGTATAAAGACAACGAAAAAAAAACTGGGTGCGTTTTAAGAGCAGTCAAAATACATTAAATTAGACAAGTTCTTGAAGTCTAAAGATATTCACAAACACAAAGATCCCCAATTGTAACAAAAACTAATTTTTAACTGTTGCTCTATGAGAGTAACAAAAAAGAAATCCTAAAACCAAATTGTAATCCTAATGGTGACCTCAAACGTTAACCAAATTCGTGGTATGACCGCAAATCGTTTAACCCTTTTTTACGTTGCACTTGGCGATTATTTCTTTTATAACAGAGAGACGGAATGAACGCAAAGGAAGGGAGTTGCTTTGACCATTGACTGCACAGTGTTTTTATAGTGTTACCTTCTTGGTTTACCCGAAAAGTAATTAAATCCCTGCACTACACGCTCGGAAGAGAGTGGGAGCTCTCTGTCTCATTCTCTCTGTCTCTCTCTCTCTCTCTCTATCGCCTGTTTATGTCTGCTTTAACAAAGTATATTCCGTGGCCTGTCCCTGTGTGCTTTTAATTTCCATATTACGTGCGGCCATAGAATTTATCATTTAGAACCCATGACCCCTACACACACACACACACACACACACATATATATATATACAAGTATGTATGTATATACACATATGCAAAAGTTAAACTAAATAAATTGCATAATCCACAAAACAAATTGGCAAAATGCAAACCGAATCCCAAACAATGAGCAGGCAATACAAAATGTTTGGAGGTTTTTCGTTGGTCATTATCAGTGTTGTTGTTTTTGTTGTTGCTGTTAGTGTTGGAATTGAAATTGGTTGTTGTTGTTGTTGTTGTGCTTCCCTCTCGTTGCTGTCCACAAATATTTATGGCAAATAACTCAACTTTTTGCTAATTGCATATTTGGTGTTCATTAGGGTCATCAATGAAAGAGTTTTCAGACGATGGCGACGATTTTCCTCCACATATCGACCACCTCCCGCCATGCATAGGCTAATGTGCCATTTGAAGCATACATTGCGGCTGCCCTTGCATGTGTGTGTGTGTATGTATAGCCGTGTGTTTGTTATTATTATTTTTCAGTGGACAGGGACAGAAAGCTTTTTAATTCCCCACATAAATGTAATGAAAAGTAAATATAACAAATTAATTCTCTCTTTTTTTTTCATATTATATTTTGTGGGTTTCCATTGCGAGAAACTCTTGAAAAATAAAAACTTTTGGCTGCAAAAAAAAAAAAAAAAAAAAAAAACGCACAGAAATAATTGAAAGTATGGTTAAATTCTGCAAAAATAATCAGGTGAATTTGCAATACTCTTTCTTTTGTCTATGCTGAAATGAAATCTGCATATATGCATATGTTCTTCCTCTCTTAACTTGTGAAGCATACTTTTGAGAGCACGCGGATAATGAGTAAGTGAATTTTTTATTGGCTTGAATTATTTGAAAAATTATTTCCCCATATATAAGTAGAGCATCATTTGGTTGATTCGAACTCGAATGGATAGAAATCAGTCTTAAATACTTGCCACTGACTCTCTGACTGACGAATGGACGGATGAATGGATGGGACTGACAGATGTATAAATTGACGGACTGACTGTGTGTGTGTGTTCATATTGAAATTTCGTTACAATGATACCCTACGGCGGCTTAAAAAACAATAACAAATTACTTTTTTAATGCTTGTCCCAGTTGTAGGCAGGAATGAGTCCTTCATATGTATATATATATATATATATTTATCTCCCACTCGTTGTGTGTGTGCTTGACAAAAGATTTTCCTTGTTGAACGCGTGTGTGTGGGAGAAAAGGTGGTTTGGGTAAAGGGAGAACATTTTTTATATTTAAGAAAAAGGGAGGTGCTGCTGCTGTTGCAGCTCGCTGTACCTGGTGAAAATCGATTAAGCTTTTGGGGTATAACTGATTGTTTGTCTTTCCACAGCTACTCCACCTCCCTCCCCATTTACCAACTGCTCTCAGCCTTACCTCATTCCGCAACATAAAAAAAAAATCACAATGAAAGAGAAACGGAAAAACTGGGAGCAGCTGAAGTTGAAGCAGACAATAACCAACATGTTTATGTTTATCTGTTTGGGTTTGTCTGAATCCGCCCAAAACTCCCATTCAACAACCAAACCCCCCACGACCTGTCTCTCTCTCTCTCTCTCCTGCTCGGTGTATGTTTTCCTTATTTTCCGAATTTTTGGTTTTGCTCTTTAAGCTTTTCCTTTTGCTCCCACGCCAATTTCGGTTTAGCATTTTCAAGGACGAAGCTGCTTTTGATGATGAGCTGCTGCTTTTGCTGTTGCTCATCCCTGTAAATGGGATTCGTTTCGCTTTTTGCAAGTTATTCAATATTTCTGGCATGTATAAAATTACTAAAAGGGTTTTTTTTTTTCACTTTCTCTCTCTCTCTCTCTCTCTATCTATCTAACTATCTCTGTTTACTATCTACGTTTCTACTACTGCAAATAACTGCGTTTGGTTATATTTTCTCGCCATTGCTTTGGGTTTCTGTGTGTCCTATATGATGAGCAGCTGCGAAAACAAGATGGCCAAAATGTTAATGTGAGAAGAAAAACAAAACAAAAAAAAAAGGGAAAAAAGAAATAAAAATATATGTTTTTCGGGGTTAAAAACAATATAGAAATATGTATATATTTATAGATATATGTTCCCATTTGGGTTTTGTTGGCCATTCAAGTGAAATGAATATATCTTAAAAGCAATTGAGTAGCCCACAAACCAATTGGATAACGCAAAAAAGGCATAAAAATATACAAATATCTATATATATGAATCCTAAACGGATAAATTCATCAATATATTTATATTTATATAAGTAGGTTTTTCCTTCTTTAAGAAATTAATTGGTGAATAGTGCAACAACACATTCAACTATTTATTTAGATATTCTTTTAGCCGACTAAGGAGGACCCTGTACTTATTTGATAGATTTCAATAACTTTTCAACTTGGTATATTTTTTTCTTCTTCTGCGTGAACTTGTTTTCTCCTTTAATGGCCTTTTGCCTTGCCTTTTTTTATATCCCGTCATAAATTTGAAGCGAGTCGAAACGCTTTAATAGCCTTCAATTTGTAGCAGACAATCCAAACCCGCACCCACCACTTCAAAACTGCCCACAAAATGTCAA
The DNA here is from genome assembly GCA_018150345.1 of Drosophila equinoxialis. Taxonomy (NCBI): domain Eukaryota; kingdom Metazoa; phylum Arthropoda; class Insecta; order Diptera; family Drosophilidae; genus Drosophila; species Drosophila equinoxialis. Next base: position 1,293,406 of record JAECWI010000868.1, on the reverse strand, counting down.
ATGACAATGGAAGGTCAACGCCTGCCACACAGAAGCAGCAACAAAACACAAAAACCAGAAAGAAAGCAAAAAAATATTTAAAAAAAAAGAGAAAAAAAAAAACAACAAAACACAGCAAACTAAACAAGAATGAATCAGCCAAGAAAAACTACACAACGAAAAGTTGCACGAGATGTGCGGGCCTTGGCTCTATGGGCAGAGGGTATTATAATAAAAAATGGCAACACTAGCCACAATAAAAGCAACTACAACAACAAGAGCAACATGCTGAAAATATGACAGGCTGCTAATAGAGGGCAAAAGAGTCCAGTCCAACAGTACAGAGTCCCCCAGTTTCACCCACACTTCTCATTCATTTCAGTCCATTCTGGGGAATCCTCCACATGAAGCTGGCCGGTTGTTCGCTTGCTCGGTCGGTCGGTCGGTCAGTTGAGTTGAGTTTTTAGCCTAAGGCAAATGTTGTATTTGTGTTGTCTGGATTAGTGACTGAACCTTCAAGCAAAACCAAGAACAACTTTAGCAAAAAAAATCTGTTGAAGGATTCAAATTCAAGCAAGCCGACAATACTATATCCTCACTGATCTCACTGCAATTTCGTTCATCTCTTACTTTGGCAATTTTTATTGTTTCGCCTCCAAAAAATAATTTAAAGACTTCAGATGACTTTGTTGGGGTTTTATTTAATCCTTTTATAAGGTATATGAAAGAAAAATCAGCGAAAATAACTAAAACATTTATTGCGAAAAGTTCATTATTTACTTCTTATAATCAACATTTCAGAAACTCCTTTAACTAAACCGTTTTCGAATTCGAAATTGATTGTGCTCTACGCCTGTTTATTTTAATGCGATATATTTTTGTTCTTCTATTTCTTGCTCAGCAAAATAAATAAACATAAAAAGTAGAGTATAGACGGGAGAAACAAAAAGAAAAAATAAAGAACCCAAACAATACACTGACATGACAACAACTATAAAAAAGAAGAAAATTGGTGGGTTAAAGCTTGAAGAAAAAAGGGCCAAAGTGATACTTAAATTGGATTTAAAAGCCGGTAACACCTTGCCTAACAGACCTGATTAGAGAACGAGACAGACAGTCGAAGTAATAGTAACAGAGAGGGAGACAGATGTATGTATGCGAGTGTAACGGGGGAGTAAATTATATTAAAATGCACATCACGTGCATCTGCCAGATACCAGAGATACAAGATACAAGTTCGTTTTTAGATACAACAATAAAAATGCTAGTCAAAAAGAGAGGGGGAAAAAGAAAACACTGACACTGGCATTGTCCTAGCTATACCGCCTGCTGTCTGTCTGTCTGGCTGGTGTCATCCTCTGTCCTCTGGACGTGTTATCTAGAACAGTTTCAGCTTATTAAACACAATCTATTGATTTTATTTTTATTTCTCATCGTTTTTCCTAGAAGAGAAGATGCTTGGGCAATTTAAGCGATAAACACGAATCGAAAGCATCGTTAGTTCCGTTTCCTTGCGTTACTCCCTACCCCCAAGCACCCAGTCCATCTTAGTTCAGCCTCGTAGTACTTACATACCCATACGACTTGTTCTATACTCGACCAACAGCAGCAGTAGCAGCAGCAGCAGGCATCGAATAGAAGGAGTCGAAGCAATAGGATGGGCGAGGACGACACGTTGTCCTGGGTAAACATGTTTATGATTGAGAAAAAATGATTGCCAATATACAATATAGTATACTTATATTTTATCCTCTCATAAATCTGAAAAAATGCATTTACAACAACGACGCAACGGCAACAACAACAGCAACAAAAATTCAATAAACTGGCAAAAGATTTACATAAAATGCATTTAACAAGAAAATAATAATAAAATGTCAAATGATATGTGAAATTATTTTCTATGATTATTCAGCTGGCTGAACGAGCAGTCAAGAGAGTTCCTCTTCCTCATCTCATCTGTGAGTCATAGCAAATTGTTGCATGCAAACAAAATGCAAATTGGCTTAAAAGCAAAAAAGCCAAGATTGGAAGAAATTATTGAAAAATGATTGAGATGGAATCACTATTAAATTGAATATGCAACAATTATCTAAAGATTATCTTGATCCAGCAGCATTTTCATGAAAACGAATGCGTTCACTTAATCATTTGAAAAACTTACAATATTTAAACTTTATTTTTATGCAGTAAAAACCATTTGCTATTCTTTCAACTGTATTAGTTTGAAGAAGTTGGTATTAGATAATAAAAAGTCATCGTTATACCAAGTTTTTCTCTCAGAAATAACTTTACTAACTCAAAGTCTTAGTCAATCACTAAACTTTTCCATATATATTTTTGCTAGATCTTAAGTACCACCAACTTGCCACACACACACACCCACACACACACACACACGGACACTTACCCATAATACACTCACCCATACGTTTACATATACTTGTACACAAGTGGGAGAAGCAGAAGTAACTCTCATCATTTTTCGTAATAACATTAAAGCAATTTGTGGCTCACACAAATTTTTCACTTAACTCACAAGTGCCTATGCCTCACACGCCGCCGTTTGCCCCCATTTCTCAGCCTTCACATCCGCTCTATAACTCTTCAAAAAAAAAAAAAAAAAAGTCGAAAAAAAGGAAAATATTTATAGAAAAATGTTTATGCCTGACGGCGCATTTTATGCGAGCTGCGACTGAAATTTATGCGATTTCTGGCTTGCTTTCTCTGTCTCTGCAATTTTTCTTTCTCTTTCGCACACAAATTCCGAATTATGTTTGTATCAGTTTTTCTTTTTTTTTTTGTTTGGTTTGGTGTTCCTATTTTTGTTACTGAGTTCCCCCTACTCGACCACATCAAGATTATAATCTTTATGACCAAAAAAACAACTCAAGCGACAAACAAGCAATGAAATCAAATAAGCCAAAAACCAAAAAAAAAAAAAAACAAAAAAAGGAAGGAGAGAAACAGTAAAAGGACATACCAAACAAAAAACAAAATTAACACACGACTAGAACGAAATCGAAGATTATATTCCCTATAAGCTAGTTAAAGTTTCTTAGAACTTCTTTGGGTATTTTCACTTAAATAAAAAGAGTTGAAAGAATATTTTTGAATACATATACGTATACTTAATATTTGAAAAGGTAATGGAAACAGCTCTAGTAGAATCTGTCAACATCTGTTGACATGGATTAATATCGAATCTTTTGCTGTAACAAATCAGTTGAGATGTTTTATTTTTATTCTCTACTTTGTATTGTATTTTTCAATAAAATTGATGGACCATTTCGGTTAAGAGTATCAAAATCCAAAAAAAAAAAAATTGTGCGTTTGTGTGTGTGTGTGTCACATATATAAATTATTTGCTGCTGAATTGGCAATTATTTGTTGTAATTTATTGCGTGAGAAATTTATGTGTATGGGTGTGTGCCTGTAAGCAAGAGAGGAAAGGAAATTGAGGGGAAAAAAGAGAGGGAGGGCGATGAATGAGAGCGTTTGCTGGTTTTTATTTAATTTAAAAATAATTAATTTGCTAGAAAGAGTAGGAAAGAAACTGCGAGAGAGCGAGACACAGGCTTTAACGAGAAGAAGAATTCAATTCATTGTTGTCCTGCTGAGCCTTTCAAACAAATTAAGCGCCTTCATATTGTTTGCTCATCGAGCACACACATTGCCCACTCTCGCACAGACACCCACACATAAAACCGATAACATACGCATACACACATGGGTGACACATACTGTGAAACAAAGACACCAAATGGGTTGTATGGGTTAAGCAACATCCTTGTGAATCCTGGCCATACTGGCATGGCATTATCCTTACAGATGCTGCAACTTGCCTACAATATGTAATGACTTAAGTCAACGATGTCAATCATTGTTGTCATCTTCATTTAATCAATACATATACACACAAATATCGTTCTCTTCCTCCCTCACCGTCTCTCTCTTTCTTACTGGGTATGCAGCAGTTGCATTTACTGTTAGCTTCTGCCTGCTGCTGATGTTGGCAGAAACTCAACTTGACTCGATTGAATGCATTGAGACCCCCCATACAGCTTGCTTATATTCTATAATTGTGTGTGTGTGTGGGGTATGTGTGACTGTGTGGGTGTGTGTATTAAGTCTGGCCTGTCATCAAAACAACCTTACTGACTGCATTTCTCCATTCCATTTTGCATTGAGTCAGTCAGTCATTGACGTCAGCTGGCTATGTATGTGTGAGTGTCTGTGAGTGTGTGTCTGCGTGTCTGTCTGGGGGTGTTTATGTGTGTATGTGCGTGTTGGTATTATATTGGATTCTTTTCGAATGAGTTAAGTGGGTGTTAAATTTATATATAGTACAAATAAGCATTTAGGATGGCTCGAAAATGTCAATTGAAAGACAAATAACACTGTATGACTATATGTATTTAAAACTCCCAAAATTATCGTTCAGTCTCTTTATGTTCGAAGTTTCCAAAAATGTCATCGATAACCTTATTAGAAATGTCATTGATGACTTTATTAGAAATGTCATTGGTGACTTTTTCAGAAATGTCATCGATGACTTTTTCAATAAGTATTATAGCAAATACATTTTCAATACGGTCAAAATGATCTTTTAGATTTCACTTAAAAAAAAAAAAATTAATAATCTTTCATTCAGTTTGAAAACTTTTCCTCTAACCAACATAAAAATAATTTTTTATTTAAAGCATAAGAACCACTCTGATGTGTTTAACTTTAAGTTGCAACGCGTCAAAATATCAAAAGTCTTAATGGATTAAAAATGCAGGCAGTTACATCATGGAACAAAAAGCTCATTAAGCACACACGCAGACACAGACACGTAAATATGTGTTCACCCAGATAGGGGGAAACAATCGGCTCAATAAGTTAAAACACAAAGATGCTTGTGAAAGAGATGCAGCATGTCAAGGAGAGAGGCTGAGCGCAGAAAAGTATGCTATGCCGCAGGGCACAGAACACAAAAAGAGTTATTTGAACTCAATCTTGGCCCGTTCGTTTTTTGCATAATTAAAATATTGCTTATACGCAGCGTGTGACTTACATTTATTGATATTGCTTCTTCCATGTTCTCATTCTTTTTGCCTTGGAGCTGCTGCTGCAGCAGCAGTAGCAAAAGGAACGGCAGTTTTGCTTGCCCCGCAAGCAGCTTCCGCCTCCGTTTAGCTGGTCCTTGATGCAATAAAGTGGTGCATACAAGTCAAAGACATAAATCTCTTTGGGGCACACACACATACACACACACAAAAGAGTAGACAAAGGACACACGTAGAAGTCTTTTCTGGTAGTCGCTCTTTCTTGCTCTCTCTGTCTCTGGTGTGCCCATTGCTAGCTCCTTCTATCTTTGTTGCTCCTTCGAATATAATTTATGAGTCCTGCGGTCTATCGTAATGCCTTTTAATAGCCATTTTGCATTGTGCGCCCTTTTTGCTCCGATTATTGAAATATGAGAGCAAATTAATGTCGCTTTTACATTAGCATAGCCACCAATTTCCACCTCCCACCCAACCTTACCACCACACGCTTTTTCATACAACGAAAAAGTGGATATAAACTAATTTATCTATATTCACAAAAATTTTGTGGGCTTTTATCAAATACGCCGTTCGTGCAACTAATTTATGCATTTTCAATTGCATTTCACTCGACAATTTGGTTTTTTTTCTCTCGGTGCTGCGGGCAAAGCGATAGAGAGTAGGAGAGAGAGAGAGCGGGACTGAGAGAAGTGGAGAGATGGAGCATTTTCAAAAATTAGTTGCTTTTGCGTTTTATGGCCTAAACATGTTATTTATAAAGAGAAAATTAATTTATAGATTACATTTAAAATCTGCATAAAACACGCACGTTTTGTGTGGCAAAATTATTTCTGACTGAGATTTCATGGTCGAAATTTGAATATTAAACGGATAGATAAAATCATGGTATAAAATGAATATGGGAAAGAAAATAGATATTTAAGTTTGCTTACTGGTTATATATAACAAAATTTGTAATATTCAAAATGCATCAGCGTCCTACAAGCGATTCTTTTGAATTTTCATTCGAATGAAAAAAGCCTTTGGGTTTTTCCTTTTTTTTTTTTTCTTCTTCAAGCGACGAAGTGAAACCAAATCGCTCAACACCAAAACCCAAGTGGGTAAAGTAGAAGAAGGGAGACAAAGAGCGGTATGAAGTGGCAGGCAGGCACATTTTTCGACCAAATTGAGTCTGACCACCAAGCCAAACGAACACAACACAAAAACGCAAAAAAAAACAAAAACGAGAGGAGGAAAAACCAAAGAGAGATGAAAAAAAACCGTCCATGAAGGAAAGAAAGCAAACTCCCGCTTCGGCCAGCTGGCGTTTGTTGTTGTTGGTATTGCCAATTTAAGCGCAAATGCAATTGGAATTTGCAATGAATATTTAAACAAACGCACACACACACACACACACACATAGTGTGAAAGACTGTAGTGAATTGAGCGGACGAGCGAAGCGTAAGCGTGAGGAAACGTAGAGAGTTTGGGGTTAGGGGAAACGGCGGACAGCATAAAATTAACACAAGTGTTGAGCAAAGTGCATGCGTAATGCGTTTTTCACCCAGAGAACAGAGAAAACAGAACCAGAAAAACCAAAAAACGAACAGCAACAAAAAAAAACAAAAAAAACAAATTCCATCGGACGTTTGCCCGTCATGCTGTTTTCTGTTGTTTTTCTCTGTGTGGTTAGCTTCGCTTCTGTTTTTTTTTATACCCTTGCAAAAAGGGTATATTAATTTTGGTCAGAAGTGTGTAACGCATAGAACGAAGCATCTCAGACCATATAAAGTATATATATTCTTGATCAGCACGACGAGACGAGTTCAAATAGCCATGTCCGTCCGTCCGTCCGTCCGTCCGTCTGGATCAACGCGAACTCCTCCGAGACCGTAAGAGCTACAGAGCTGAAATTTTGCACGTAGGCTTGTATATACTGCAGGCATTGTATATCTCGGATTCAGCCGGATCGGACCACTATATCATATAGCTCCCATACAAACGTCAAAGTCACGAAACAGTGACTTTCTCAATAACTTCATTAATTTTACAGCTATTGTCATAAAAGTTAGTATTTGTCAGTTTTATGTTCTTATTAATGATTGTGCCAAATTTGATCAAGATCGGGTGACTATATCATATAGCTCCCATACAAACGGCAAAGTCACGAACAGTGACTTTCTCAATAACTTCATTAATTTTATAGCTATTGTCATAAAAGTTGGTATTTGTCAGTTTTATGTTCTTATTAATGATTGTGCCAAATTTGATCAAGATCGGGTGACTATATCATATAGCTCCCATACAAACGGCAAAGTCACGAACAGTGACTTTCTCAATAACTTCATTAATTTTATAGCTATTGTCATAAAAGTTGGTATTTGTCAGTTTCATGTTCTTATTAATGATTGTGCCAAATTCGATCAAGATCGGGTGACTATATCATATAGCTCCCATACAAACGGCAAAGTCACGAACAGTGACTTTCTCAATAACTTCATTAATTTTATAGCTATTGTCATAAAAGTTGGTATTTGTCAGTTTTATGTTCTTATTAATGATTGTGCCAAATTTGATCAAGATCGGGTGACTATATCATATAGCTCCCATACAAACGTCAAAGTCACGAACAGTGACTTCTCAATAACTTCATTAATTTTATAGCTATTGTCATAAAAGTTGGTATTTGTCAGTTTTATGTTCTTATTAATGATTGTGCCAAATTTGATCAAGATCGGGTGACTATATCATATAGCTCCCATACAAACGTCAAAGTCACGAACAGTGACTTCTCAATAACTTCATTAATTTTATAGCTATTGTCATAAAAGTTGGTATTTGTCAGTTTTATGTTCTTATTAATGATTGTGCCAAATTTGATCAAGATCGGGTGACTATATCATATAGCTCCCATACAAACGGCAAAGTCACGAACAGTGACTTCTCAATAACTTCGTTACTTTTTAAGCTATTGTCGTGAAATTTAATAAACGTTAGTTTATTGAAGCTATAAATGTGCCAAATTTGGTCAAGATCGGGTGACTATATCATATAGCTCCCATAGAAACGATAGGTGGAAAACAGTGACTTTCATCAAAAAGTTCGTTATATCCTATGCTAAGATTGAAGGCCGTTCTTTCGCAAACATTAGACTTTTTGGATAAAACGTTTTTACACTTTGATGGATAAGGAAAGAATTACCAAAACAGTTGCAAGGGTATACAAACTTCGACGCGGTCGAAGTTAACCCCGGCTCTCTGGTTTTTTTTTTTGTTGTGTGATACTCTTAGCTAAAAGAAGCATAGAAGAAAAAGTTAAAAGGATAACATCATAAGTAAGCGGTCTAATGTTTGTGTTGAAACTCGAACAATTCTTGAAAAAATATTTCAAAATCCAAATGAATCATGCAAAGTTCTTATAAGTAAGGACGCGATTCTTGTGAGAAGACTATTAAAATTGAAAATCTCTTTAACCAATGCATATATATGTTTCTAACTGGCTGTTCTATATACAGAAAAGTTGCAGACTCTATAAATGATAAAAATTTCTTAATTACAAAGGCAAACTTTATTAATCCTTAAGCTAAACATAAGTATAGATTATGCAAATTGGATTGGCCAATAGTTTTGCCTATCAATTACTAAGTAAAGTCACATAATTTAATATATTTTTAAGGGTATTGATACGTCTAAGTGGTTAAATAATTGAGTAACAGTTTTTCTTTGTTCTCAGTGATTTTTTTGTTGCCCCCATCCTTTTGGATTTTGTTTTATTATTATTCTTTTTTTTTTTTTTTTTTGTGTCTGTTGGTTTCTTTGCACTGTCAGTCAGTAAAATGAGCGTAAAAATTGTAAATAAATTACCCAAGCAGGCAACAGCAAAGTGAGTAGCAATTAAAATATAGTTAATTGTTCAGCTCCTCTTCTGGGGAGAACAGCAACAGCAGCAGTTGTAATCATCGTCATCTACACGCACTTACACATATAGTAAACGCATTCGGAAGCGGTAAGCGGGTTGTTTTTTGAGGTATACGAGTGTCGAGTGAGAAGAAGAACAAGTTTGCGTTTAAATCATAGCTCTATGGCGTTTTCCGTAAGCCTTGGAGTGCAGTCTGTACGAGATAAGGCCACAAAAGTTAGCTACGACTACAAAAGACAGAGAGAGAAAGAGAGACAATGTGGTAGGTGTGGTGGAGCAGCAGAAGCAGCAGGGGTAGGGATCTGAAACATCTGTGTCTGTGTGTGCTAGATGTGGCGATGGGGCATATAACTCATGCGACGTGTGTGACAGCACAGAAAGGCGTAGTGGAGAATGCAAGCGTCATAGAGAAAGAGACCGACTGAGCCTAGCGACATTTCAAAGTTTAAAGTGGAGTGACAGCAGCGGGTTCAACGGGTGTTCAACTGCTGTTGGATCAACTTCTATTATGGAAAATGGAATGTAAAGTGCTTTAAATGGTTGTAAACCCCCCTAAAAAAAAATTCAAACGCTAACATAGTTTCTTGTTTCGACTGATAATGAAGATTTCTACAAGAATAAGAAAAGAATTCAACGAGATAAAAGGGAATTGATGTTAGTCAAGCCAAAGACACACAAAGCAAAGAGAGAAAGTAATATAAAAGTTATTTCAAGCCACAATATCAAAAACAAAACATTTCAAGAAAATGAAAACTGAATGTAGATACTTGGCTTTGATACAGCTTTAGATCCGCCTATGGCTAGTACTTAATTATTTAACAACAAGTTTTTGAAACTAACCTTCTTCTAAGAAACTTTCTTTAAAGGCTTCAACTTTCAGATGGATCATCCGTGGAGTTATTTACCAGTGATTAACTCGACGAATGTAAATACATTAATCAATAAGAAAATACTTTACACCCAAATTGTTAAACTAGTTAAATATAAATTCACATTTAACTTGCAATTTGAAAGAGTCAAAATAGAAGTAGATGAAAAGAAAAAATAAAAGACCAAGACAAACTGTCGCTTTGGTTTTCGCCTCCTTTTTGGATGGCACTTTAACAGCATTTTAAACATGTCGAGGACTTAACTTCAAATGAAGTTGGACCAAAGCCTTTTTAATTGCCATTGTAACTGCCAAGTCTTGCCAATGTAGCCCCACTACCTCACCCTAAGCCCTTCTTTTCACCGCCATAGCCACCTCCGTTTACCATAGAACTTGCCCTGGCTTTGATTTATGCACGAACAAACTAGTGGCCGAACGTGGCGGGAGAGAGAAAGAGCGAGCAACTCTTTTCTTTTTCCCTTCAGTATGGCTTTTTTTTTTTGGCTGCGGCTACAACAATTTCAATTTGCGTTAACTAGTCGGCCGAGTCAGCTCTGTTGCCTGCCTGCGCCGTTTCCCTCCCCCTCCTTCTATTCCACCACCTCTTTTTCTGTTTACTTCTACCATGTCTTTCTTTTGGCTAGCCAAACCCTTTTGCTGTCGCCTGCAAAATAGGGAGGCCCGAAAATCCCTTTCCTCCATGTTCTCGTCCGCGTCCCATTGCTGCCATTGTCGTCGTCATCGTCGTTTTGGTTGTTGTCGTCATTCCGTGGGTATGGCACGCCATTTTCTGTTGATTTGATTTTGCATCGTCTTGTTTGTGGGCGTCAACAAGGCCCAACCATGCCTACCGCCCACATGCAAAATTTCGCATGTGAAATTTTTGGGCCTCATTCTTTTTTTTGCTGTTTTTCTGCTTCTTCGTTTTATTCTGAGTTTTTTTTTTTGTTCAATTGCCTGGGTAGGTAATTCTTTAATGCATTTAAACGGCTGTCAAGTGGCCCCCAAACACACACACACACATGCATACACACAGAGAAAAAGAAAATATGCAAAAATCAAAATGAAAAACCGCGAGCAGTTGCCACCAACTCTCAACAGGAACTACAACTACAAATACGACAACGAGGACGACGACGACCTGTCGGGAAAATTTAGACATTCTCTTGTTTTGTGTAGAGCTTTCAGTTTTCCAAACAGTCCCCCAAAAAAGGCCACCACATACCAAAAATAAAGTTAACCAAAACAAAATAGAAAAAAACAAACCACACACACACATACACACAAAGTTTTCTATAGGCCTAGCCCGAAGGATGCTTTTAGGTGCAGTAACTTGCTTGGTGAGGAGCGACGAGGGAAAGTGTGTGTGCTTGGCGAAAAACACATGCCGGGCATTTTTCAAAATACTCTTACCCTTTGTAAAGCTGTTAAATTGAAATCCATTGGCATATGTACGAAAACTTTTCGAAGCCAAAAATAGACAGATTATCGCTTAAGGATCTTTCAATTGATTACAATTGCAGTTGTCAATATTTGTAAACTACTTAAAAATAGATTTTTCAATTCAAAGGAAAAATGTTTTATAGAACTCCTGGATCACTCCAGGGCCTAACTTAACCCGATATTGTTAACAGTTTCTTAAGTAATATTTATGGAAAGAGCATTTAAAAATCACATAAAGAAAATAATAAAACGATCTGTTGTTGTTAGACGAGCCGAGTCGAGCTGAGTTGAGTCGCTTTGCTGCCAGAGCACAGCACATAAAAAATTGAAATAGAATACAAACATGTTGCCAACTTTTTTTCAGTGACCCCCTGTTCCTCCTTCCACACACACACACACACACACACTTTCACCCACTCATATCCCTCTTTCCCTCAATCAGTCAGTCAGTCAGGTCTATAGGTTTGAGTTCTTGGGGCCAACCTACAAACAACAACAAAATGCATGGAAAAAAGATGAGGCATAGGGTTGGGGAGGGGAAGAAAAAAAGTTTTAACTGATTACGTTTGCCGTTGATAATGTTGAGTGACATTTGGTTTGCGTATTAACTTAAGTGAGCGACAGGCAGAGAGCCAGCCAGGCAGCTAGTCCCCCTTTTTTTTTTTTTTTTTTGTGGTGGTGTATATACATATATGAGGTTTTGGGGTTACGCCCCTTCCACACACACACACACACACTCACCCCGCCTTCAAACCTTGCCTTGCCCTTGGGGTTAGCGAGTTAGCACGGCATTTGCGTGTGTGCATAACAACGATGGCGATGACTCTCGCTCTGATTGCCAAGGGGTTTGTGTTTCAATTAAAAACGATTTCTTAATGTGTGTGAGAGAGTTGCTGATGAGTTGTTGTTGTTGATGCCTTAGATTTTTTTAAATTAAAAATGTTTTACGTTTCTATTTTCTCTTTTTTTTTTTTTTGTGTTGTAAGAAATTAATTTTGTACAACAAATTCCTAAAGTGAACTGATGTTGCCTCTGCAAGTAAATAATAATGTGATGTGGATTGACATTTGTCTGTGTAATTACAATCACATGTACTAAAATCATAATAAATTAAATACGAACTCAATGTGCCTGAAATTTGGATTTTTGCTGAAATTTTGAAAAATATTTAAAGGCTTTGCCAATTTCTCAATTACAAGCAAAAACAGATCCACGGAGAAGAAAATGGGGAGAATTCCCATCCCCCCAAAACGATAGTTTTCATTTTGAACTAAGTTTCGATATCGGTAATCTGTGTAAATCTAGAGCCGCGAGCCGTGTTCCAGTTTATCTATTGATATGTTGAATTGTGTTAATAAATGTCTGACAGGGCTCTTCTGTACTTTCCGTATTTTCTCATCGTTAACTAACTACTTCTATTAATTTATAATTTATTTATATATAAGTAAATTTATATACACCTTTTATTCTGTAAATCTTTCGATTTTTGCAAGAAAATATTTCGATTTCAATGTTATGTAGTTTTAAATCTGCTTCATGGCAAAACAACATCGATTACATTACTCTCTTGGCCGACAGACAACTCATTTATCTCCTCTGTGTATGTGTGTGTGTGTGTGAGAGAGAGTACATACGTTGGTCAGTTTAACCCTTTCATTACAACCATGTTCAACATGTTTTCAACTTTTTGCCCTTGGAACACAAGTCTCCAACGAAATACGTAACCGACGAAAACTTGCCCTTAAACTGGTTACCCAACCCATCTCCCGAACAAAAAAAAACACAAAAAATAAAAACCAGATGATAGGAACAAGGGAAAAACTTCACTTGAAACTTTAGTTAGTTTGTCGCCCATCGTCGCTTTGTCTGTTAAAATGCATATAGGGTAGGTATATCTATTCATCCATCTATATACATACACAAATATATAGTGCATATATCTTCTAAGCCCTTTTGCCAAACCAATAAACCAGCACTTAACCACAATTACCCTTCCATTTTTGCCGACCTAACAACGTTTTTTACGCCACCCTGCGCCCCCCAATTCGGCCTTCTCTTACCACATCATAGCCATCATCTCTTTGCCCTTTGCCCTACCTGAGTTGTGGGGTTTTTAGGGGGTATGTGAGTAAGTTTGTATGTCGACGACACAAAATCATGTGCACTGCAATCAGTCTTCATTTACACTTTGCACCTGCGGCGCTTGGTTTGCTGTTAGCCCAGAGAACGAAACGAGCTCTAACTGCAGCTCTAGCTCCATTTCCAGCTTTAGCTTCAGCTTTGACTCCACCTCAGAGCAACACGAATGTTAGATTAAGGAGGTGGTGGTGGTGATGGAGAAGCAGGAGAAAAAAACGGAACGAGGAACCGGAGTAGGAGCAGTAAGAGAATATGGGTAAAGGTGTGGACGACTTGCCTCAACTGGGGCCAACAACTTTGAACTGCATGCAAGCCTGGCCAGAAATGAGAGTGTGAGTTACAAACACACACACGCACACACACACACAAAGTGTTTGAGAGACGACGGGATACAAGAGAAGCAAACAAAATAAATGCAACAACAACAAAACAGAAGGGAAACCCTTTTTTGACTTTCTTCTTTTTGTTTTTGATTTTTTGTTCGGAGCCCAGGCATCTTGTATATGGCTAGAGAAACTAAAGGAAGGAAAGTGAAACAAGCTGATTATACCTGGTATTCATGGGGTTTAAATGGGGTAAATTTGATTTGATTTCAAGTGGATCTCAAAAGTTGAAAGCGTCAAATGTTTCAGTCGGGCATTTCACATACATGCATTGGGCTTTCATACCACTAACCAACAGACGACTTCTAATGAAATAGTATAATTAGCCCTCTCTTTGCCATGGTAAAAGAAGACATTTATTTCGTTTAAAATTTTGTCATTATTTAGGTAAACAAATTTTCAATTATAGATAGATTTTTCAAGATTTCAAATATATCGACTTACAGATAGGATAAATATATATTATCTTCTATATATATTTGCCCATCTATTTTTTTTTTTTGATTAATCTGTTTTCCATATTATGTGGATTTAATCGTTCTTCTATCCATGCACATTATCCATCCCTTATCCAAAGTCTTATTTATTTCAACCATTTGTCTATTGTTTAGATTAACATCAATGTTATCGAAAGGATTTAAATAGTTTTGTAGCGATAATTCAGATAAAGCTGTAAGTAGACTTATTATCGTTGGCATTAAAGGGTATTATATGTTCGTATAGCAATATATAAGTTCATGTTTTTATTATAACACTATGTATTACAATTGTTTGTTGGCTCCTTGTTGTTGTAGTTGTAGTTGTAGTTGTTGTTCCTGCTGCTGCTGTTAAAAAGTTGCACTTTCATGTAACGCTAACGAGCAACAGCAACAACAACAACAAATACAAGAGACCTTCCTGATAATGGGGGTAGTCGTATTTCCGTGATTCCCAAACCCCTCGCTCTTTCCCCCCCTCGAACCCATTTCTTCAATTTGCCTCACTCGGTGAATGAGTTTCATGTTTGGGTTGCCGCTCCTCTGGCTGTTGTTGCACCTCTTCCTGCAGCTACTCTTGTTGCTGTTGTTGCTATTTTAGCTATTGTATTAACTTGACTTTTATTTCATCATTACAATTGTTGTAGTTGTTGCTGTTGTTGTTGCTGCTGCTGGTGTTCTTGTTGTGGCATTGTTATTGTTAACATTCGAGAGTTGAGCAAACTCTCCTCTTATCCAACCATTCCCATTCACCTCTTGCCTCTCACCTCTCCTTCTTGGCCACCAAACCCCATTTTAATTGTTGTTTTAGCGCCCATAGCTATCCCATTGTTGCTGCTGGAAATATGAAATGCTGTGTATCGACTGTTGGTAGGTAAGTCAGAGGTCGGACGGAGGCCGGTTCGAAACGAGGAGGTAGAAAAGATTTCAATGGTCGTTTACTTTTTGGTTTATGTTGCTCAACTGAAAGTTTACAATGTTAATTATAATTGCGATTTGTTCAAGGTGAAGTAAAATGTTTGGTTATTGTGGATTGCATTTGAACAGGAATTGCTTACGTTTTATCTTTTTAGCCCTCTTACCTTACCTCGTTGCCTGCTTGGGCAAATGTATGTATTCTGCTTTTCGTGTGTTTATCTATCATTTGATTGCTGTTGTTGCGGTTTTTAAGATTTTTTTCGTATTGTTTTGTCTGCAACAATCTAGAGGAGTAAACAAGCAAGTCCACATACACATTTATTTGTTAAGATATTTGAAAGAGAGAAAATGGACAAATATGTTTGATCTGTCAGAGTCGGGCTAATTGCGAGGGTTGTTCATCATATTGCTTAATCATTTCATTCTAACAATGGTAGAAGTATGTCATAAACATATTTGTAAAGTCAAAATGTTAAATGGGAAACAATAGATGTGTTTGTTAATTGAATACCCAACAATTAACTATATTTTATTTACAAAATATTTAATTTTATGCTGATTCCCGATGGAGTATATTCAATATGATCAATATGTTTATGTATATAGGAAAATCCATTCAACCCTCGCCGTAAGCAAACTATTTGCTTTACCATTTTAGAATGGCTTAACATTTTGATTTCTAATTTCCGCCAAAAACCAAAACTGGCGACAACAATTGACATTGCCAGAAACAAGCACACAGAGAGCGAGAGAAAAGGTCGGAGTAGAGGATAGACAGAAGGAGGGAGTTGACTAAGATAGACAATCCTTTGTTTTGTCATTACAATATGTCAAAATCATTTACACGCTTAGACCATAGCTGAAACATACAAACACACAGACATATGTATGCATACATAGAACAGAGAGTCAGAAAGGAGTTGCCGCCTCCTCGACTCCTTGATTCTCAGCTCAATCTGGTGTTCCAGCTCGTGCTGTTTCTGCTCCTTCTCCTATTTCGTGTCCCGTTCGTCTATCCATGGCTTGAGGCATGTCAACAAAATTTTGCATTTAGCCTTCTCATCATCATTGGGTATCGTTGTTGTTGTTCTTGCTGCTGCTGTTGGCCAAACTGGGCAACCGCAAATAAGTTTTTGCCCCTCGCTTTCCTTCCACCAGTCCTTATCGCCTGCTCTCTTTGTGAAGCAAAACATTGTTTGTAGGAATAGGTAGATCCTTGTCCCCATCTATGTACATACATATATTTATATATATAAGTATGTAGGTGTGAGTGTATGTGTGTGTGTGTATCCTGGGCTATTTGTCTGCTTATAATTTGCAGTGCAAATGACCGAAAGATTGTCTGCTGCTGCTGCTTTTGCCCTGGCCAAAAGCAAATTACTGCTTTATGAATTAATGATTTGAAGGGGACGGCTCGGACGGCTTGGCTAACCCAGAACCTGGTCAAATCGGTTCATTCAGCAAAGACATGGTTCACTTTTAGTTCTACTAGGAGTTTAATTTCCACTAAAGTGGCAAGGTGGTAAGGGTATGCTAAAGCCGTGTTGGCCATTTACATTTTGTAGTTTTCCTATTTGTATATAACTCATACGCCACATAGAATGCGAAATGCTTAGAATTGTTCTTGGTCTTGTTGCTGTTGTTGGCCTTTGTCTGGTGGCTTTATGTTCTCTCTCATTCCCTCTCTTTCCCACTGACGGCTTTTGCTCATTATAATGGTTAGATTAAAAGCCATTTTGTTTGCTTTGCGGCTAACCAAGTTGTTAATATGCACAATCATTTACTCGGTAAGGAGAACAAGGAACCAACCCATTCTGTACGTCTCTCCCTTACTGTGTCTCTCTGTCTCTCTCTCTCTCTCTCTCTCTCTCTCATTCTCTTTTAGACAAAAGGCACTTTTGTGGTCAATATTTACCAGACGCACATACTTTTCGCAGCCACTGTGTTTGTCTATTTCCCCTCTATCTATATTGGTATAGTTATATGGATGGTGTGTTATTGTGTATATGTGTGTGCGTTCTGGGTTGGAAAACATTGAAAATACATTAAAATTAATTGAAAATTTTGTGCACTTTCTCTCTGTATGGCAAACTATTCGGACTATTCTGTAATCCACTGACCAATAATGTTAATTGCATTTTCATGCTCAATTTTCCACACATTCAAGCATTTGAGTTTTGTGCTAAATTAATTTTGCTTAAATTATATATGTATCTATATGCATAACGAATTATGCTTGCTTCTGGCTTAATCCATAATCAAAACCAAAAACACAACCAAAACACAAAACAAAAAAAAAAAAAAAAAAGAAAACAAAAATGTAATAATTTTCCAGCCATTGGCCATAAGAATCAAAGTTAATATAAAAAGTTAAAGCGCAAAAGAAACTAAACACAAAATATGGCCTCAGGCCGTGTAAATTCTGAGCACGCAGCAGATACATCTCTCTTTCTCCATCTCCATTTTTGTTCCTCTCCTCTCTCCTTCTGCAGTTTCTCCATTCTCTCAGTGTTGCAGCTGGCAAAACTTGTGGACTAACAAAATTTTTAATGAAAGTGTTTTGTGATAAACATCTCACCACCATTTCTCTACATTCTCCTCTATTTTTCTCCCACTGCTTTTTTTTGGTCTACAGTTTGACAAACAAAAATTATGTATGTGTGTGTGTGTGGGCCCAGCAGGAAATTGTTGGTCCAGTATGACAGAAAAAAAAAAGTGAAATTGGTCTAAGCAAAACAAGCAACTACAAAGATTATGAGCATCGAAAATTATAAACTAAATTATTAAGCCTTGAATAGAGCCGATCAAAGATCAACCTCAATGTAGAGCACTTGGTTAGATCCTTTTTAAATCTTCTGTTAATTTGTTTGGATATGTCGAATTTTATTAACAATTACTATGAAAAATGTCGGATGTGAAAGTAAATAAGCTCAGTTGATTCATTTTCAAACAGGGCAACTCCTCGCCAATTAATACAATACTCTTAGCAGCTTTTGCAAGAAGAAGAATCGAGAACAAATTTAACGACAAGTTAAAGTTAAGTTACCGATGACAACTTTAAAATTGGCTACAGCTTCATTGTCTGCTTGCCCTGGTGGCCCCGCTTTCTCCAAACGTCTCTTTTGGCCATTGCAATGCCATTTTGGTTAAGCCAGCGGGTTGCTCGCTGGTTGAAGTATGGGAACGGAAAGGAATACGCGACTTCTGACTGAATTTACGGCCTTTTTGGCTTAAGCCAGTGAGTTATGTGTGGAAATAGACTAACATGCGAATCAAGTAGAATAGAGAACTGTCTGTGTGCCAGTTTAAGCCAGTCAGAGGCCAATCCCATACTATAAGTTGCAATTCTTTTTATTTTTGCTCTTTCTCTCTCTTAGGTTCTTTTTTCGTTTTCTGGTACCAACATTTATTTGAAAGTTATTAGCACAATTTTTTTTTTTTTTTTTATTTTGGACCTCTGTTTTTTAGTGTTTTTTTTTGTCTGTTTTCTGTTATGCTTTAGCAAATCCTTTCTCTGACTTTCTGCGTTTCCGGTATTTTCATTTCCTATATATGCACTGGAACTAACTGACGCCGTTTTTTGGAAAATGAGATTCTTGGCACCAATTCAACACTAAATTGATTTTGAACAATAGACTAACTAGAAGAGCGTGGGCGCGCTGACAGCGAGGGGGACAGAGCGAAGGACATTGTCGGTTGGGGTGTCCGTCTGCCTGTCTCTCGACATTGCCTTCTATTTTTGCTATCTTTGGCAATTTATCTCGCTATGATTTTCGTCTATGGGCCCGTCGAGCAACGTTTCCGGGTGGTTCTTGCTTTTTTTCCCTCCACATAGCTGCAAAATGAGGAAAACAACACAAAAAAGGGAAAAATAACAACAAAATTAGAGAGGAGAATTGGCAAATGTTACAGGGTTTTTGGTCTAATATTAATAACTTTCAAGAATACCAGATACTCTTAAATATTTTAAAAAATTTGAGTTACCTTAGTTTATCTTAAGTAATAACTATCGTGCAGATCATTTGTTAAGAAATATAACCAATTCCTAACTAACTTTACAGTTTTTGGCCTCAAGTCTCGTCGGCAGTTGATTTCTGCATGAATTACATTCTAAAGTTTTCGTTGACTGTTTTCTTTCTTTGAAATTTCAGTCTTTGTATATTGGCTACGGTTTTTTGTTACCCGTCCAAGTGTTAAAATATTTATATCACATTTCATTGAATTTTTGTTTTTTTTTTTTTTTTGAAGAGATGCACAAACAATACCATAAAATGGGTGTACCCAGCTCTTTGTGTATATATTTACAACAAACGAGACTCAAAAAGCCGTCGCTTGCAATTAAAGTTGCAAATAAAAGCCATCAAATTCAATTTGAAGCGCTTCCCATGCAAATTTATATGTGCCGAGGAGAGAGCCATTTTTTTTTTTTTTTTTTTTGTTTGGTTCGGACTGGGTCCAAGAGAGACCAAGCCAGACCAGAGACCGGAGCGCTATCATAATTTTTCCGCTGCTTGCACACACAAAGCCATTTTTAGTTTTCCCCCCTTGGACCACGACCTGGTCTCACTCACTCTCTTTCTAGGCAACCCGCTCGCCGACATAATCAATAGTTGTGACTTCCTTTAATGGTTTTCCGGTGATTCAGCACTTCCCGCCATTGCCAACGGTTCCTTCTATTATTTTATTTTCTAACAAAAAAAAAAAAAAAAATCATGGAACCGAATGAAAGAGTAAAATATATATAAATATATATGTATATACAGTGGCCGCCACGAATGTAACAGATTGGCTATTTTCGAAGTTTGATTTTGATTTTCTCGGCTCGCAAGGAGCTCAGTGAAAATATTTTTGAAAGTTATTTGAACAAAATGACCCCATTAGAATGTAACCAGTGATTATTTGCGAATGTTACCAGGAATCCCTAGGGACTCTCTTATGAGTTTGGAAAATCAGAGTTCGAAAATAGAACTCTTCTTGTTCTTGTCTCTATATTTGCAACGGAATTGTGTTATTTTTACAGATTTTTATGTATTAACGAAATCGGATCTATAACTAACTCTTTCGTAACGTAAATTTAACAAAAATGTTGAAAGAGATAACAAACTATTTGAATATTTAACAATTGGATATAGTCATCTAATTACAAGAGAACCTAAGTTTACCCAAATAGATGTGTAGATGGTAAACAACATTTGTAAATCTTCATGCACAGTGATCACTGTACAAATTCATCTGCAGAAAAAACACTGAAAAACTGTTTGGCTCTTTTGTCACTTGTTGGACTTGGCTGGGTTGGCTTGGCTTGGCTTGGCTTGGTTTGGCTTGGTCTCGGCTCGTTTCGGCTTGGCATTGCTTTGCTTTGGCACTTTAATTTTTCGCTCTGGCATAAAATTTATAGCCTCGTTGCATTCTTATTAGTTTTTTAGGGAGCGACAAAAATGAAAAATGTGCAAATTATATATGAGCGCGATTTGTATAGAGAGCACGAGGCAGAAAAAGCGGCGGCTTATGTCCTATGACTTTACACTTATTTTTACCCGATTTTTATGACCTTTTAAAAAGTTATTAATTTCTCCCCTTCCCTTTTTTTGCTCTTGCTCTCGCTCTGTGTCACTCTGTCCATGTGAAATTTATCTTATTTTCTGCTTTTGCTGCTGCGGTGTTCCTTCACGGCTCATATGTGTGGCTAAAATGTGTTTTGTCACACAGACACACACACAAATAGCGGTCTGCAAATTGCATAGTTGGGTACTGAACACCCATAAGCTTTTATAACATTTTTTCACGCCCCGCAGATTTTTGTCATTTTCAACTATCTCTTTATTTTCATCCTCTGCCTCTATTGTTGACTTAGGCTAATGGCATATAAGAATACCCTTTAATGTAAGGGATCGAAAAAGTAATTATGCTGCTCTTAATATATTTGATTATGCCAACAAAGAAAGTACAAAATGCTTAGAAAAAAAACTTAATCATAAAAAACCCAATCACAAAGTCTTGCTTTAAATTGCTTGGACCTTTTATCGATAAAGTAGATTTCTATGATCATGATGAGAAAATAATAACACTTTTTTATTAATAATGTAGCTAACCAACAGTTTGGTTGCTTCTCTTTTACATTTTGGTTGACCATATTCATGTTTTCATTACTTTTTATATGTCCTTTCGCTGCATTCATTTTATATATATTTCGTTTTTGCCCCCTTGTGCTCTCATGAACTAAAACACATGTTACATGTTGTGTTACGGCCATCGAAAAAAAAGAACACACACACACACGCTCAGGGAGGAAGAACAGAAAAAACGCGAAAATTTGACCATTATCATATGTTTCAGCTGCCATAGGCAATTTTCATTATTTCTTTTTTTATGTCCTTGTTGGTCCTTTGCTTCATGGGGCGTTACATTTAATTTTTCGTGCACGAGAGGTCATTAATCAATGCAGCAGGTTTTAGGCAGCAACAAAAAAAAAAAGAGTTTCTATATATGTACATATATTTATCTATCTGTCTATATATGTATAGTTGGTGTTTTTTTTTCCCTTTTTTGTTGTCCCTTTTTGTGATACTCGAACACAATGGCAATTCGTTAGGAAGCCGCCATTCTAAATTGCAGATTTCACAGATTAGATTCCCTTCCTCTTCATAGTCCCTCTCTCTTTTTTTTATGTTAACATTTGAGGTCATACGCCATTCGGCTACTATATTCGGTTATATATATAAATATATATATATATATTTTTCCCCATTTTTTTCCAAACTTAATGCATTTTAATTAAGAGTCGAGTTGTTTTTGCTGTTCCTGAAACTGCACAACGCCCAAGTTTCGGCCTTTGAATTTTTGCATAATTTTTCCCTCACACACACACACACACACAGTGAGTACGAAAAAGTTGCTCCTTCTCTGCCCACTAAATGAACTCCCGTAAATAGAAAACAGTAGCTAAGTTAGCCTCTTAGTGATGAACAAGAGATACCCTTGGACTTATCAAAATCGAATTTTAAATATCATTTCTTGAATATATTTCAATACATCTGACTTACTATTAAGATTCAAAATATACAATCAACACATTGCATCTAGCTCATTGAACTTAATGAAGGGTCATTAATTACTAAACAGAAAACTTAATGAATTAAAATTACAACAGATTTTTGATAATCATTTTACGTCAACATTTGAACATTTTTGATCTTTGGCAATAATAATAGAAAGATCTTGATGAAATATCATTAAATGATGAAACTGTATATTGTTAAATAAGGAATTTTGTAATCAGAAAGTAATTATACCCAGACAAGAGAAAAGTGTGTACTAAAAAATGCATAATTTTTAATCTGATAAAAACGCTTGGCGCATTGGGCCAACACCTTTGGCTGCAGGGCAACTTGGTCCAATGCGATGCGATGCGATGTGGTGTGGTGTGGTGTGGTATAATGTGGGTGATGGTGTGGTCTGGTCTGGTCTGGCCTGGTCGCTGGTCTCGCTGGCCGCTCGTCACCTTTCCATCTCTGATGGGATGATGTGGGTAGACTGGATGGTCCGGGGAAGGCGTTGCCGCGAATTCATTAAGGAATTCAATTTAAATGCACATTTTACATTTTGTGCGCCGAAACCAGAACTGAACAACGTAGCGGCGTATGAGCAACAATCGTGCGTCTCTCTAGCCCTCTCTCTCGCTCTCTTATTTTCTCTTCCTCTTCCTGACTCTCCTCTCCACAATTGTATCTATCTCTTTTACTCACTCTCTGCATGTCACTTTTGTCGGTTTCGGCAGCGTTTGTATTTTAAAATCTGCTGTTATTAATATTCATGAAAGTTGAAAAGTTTTTCGGTTATTTATTTAATGGGCGACCCTGGACCCTGACTGAGGTCCGCACAAGCAGTACACCTCCACATACACACAGACAAACACACACACATGCACACTCCTTCTCAGACTTCAGGGGCAAATGACAACGTGTGTGCATAAATTTTTATCATCACGTGCGAATTTTTCATTTTCTTTTTTGATTTTTGTTTTTTTTTTTGTTCTCTTCTTTTTTTTTTTTTTTTTTAAAAAATAATGATAATCAAGGGCATTAATGTGCCTTCCTTCTCTCGTTCCTGTTCTCAACAAATATAAAAGTTTAAATCGAATTTAATTTAAGTTTTAAATCAAATATGTTCATACTTTTTAATGGTTTATCTTTCGCAGCATTCTCCTCCATTCTGTCATTTCTATTTTCCACTCCATACCCAACAGAGCTAGCCCCATAGCATTAAATTGTAATTTGAGCATTTTATTTATGCATTTGCTTGTTGTTTCAATTGCTCTCTCTGGAGTGTCCTCATAAATGGCAGCGGGAATTCTAAAAATTCATTACTTCGGGGACCATCATCATGCCACATTCCCATCCTATCATCTCAAAACTCATCTCGAACTCATCTCCATCTCATCTCATCTCATCTCATTTCATTCTCGTTTAAACCTAAGCCTATGAATTGAAGATTTGCGTATGAGTTTTCTCTTAAAATGCCTTCCTATTTCTTTTTGCCTTCGCTAACAACAAAACAAGCGAAAAGAAAAAAATTACCAGACTGGAAATTTTTTCCGCCGTTTTCTTTACTCTTTTTCCCATTCCGGTTTTGGTTGTCCTTTTATTCGTGGGTTTTTATTTCTGTCACAACTTTTACTTTAACCAGTCATAGGCTCAGTGAGTTGGCAGTTTTTGAACAATTCAATTTGATTTGGAAAGTGTTCCTTCGATATACTTGATTTAGGTACTCTCATTAATAATTAGTTACACTTGTCCATGATATTTAAGACCAAAATGGAACATTAAAAGAAAAATCTATTACCATATTCTCGAATTTGGATCACTTTTTATAAATTTTATAAATTTCAATTATGTTTTTTTTTTTTTTTTTTTGACCTTAAGTTTTATCAATTTGGCATTTTGCTTAAAGAAATTTTAGTAATATTTTCTTTGTGATACAATTGAATGTTCAATACTAATTTAGGCCTCGGGTTTGGCACATCGATCCGAACTTATGCTGTGACTTATCGACGGATTTTCATTTTGCTTGCGGCTTTTGCTTTGTTTTCCTTTTTTTTGTCTGGCCTTTAAATTCCTTTAGCCAGGATATGAAAGAGTTTTGTTATTTTGCAACATTTCTTAACCCTCCCCCTCTTCTACACACACACACATCTTGCAGTCTCTGTGTTTCTTTGCTCATCTCTTGGCCTCTTTGTCTGTTTCTGTCTAAGTCAGTTGTTTTCGATATCGGGACAAACAAAAATGAAGGGAAATGGCAAATATCTTTTGCACCAAAACGAACAATTTCGTTTCGTTTTGCTGTTGCTGCTTTCTTTTTTCTTGTATGTGAGATATTGCATATAATCAATATTAAAGATAACAAAAGCCAAAAAGAAAGAAGCGAAAGATGAGATGGGAGTAGAAAGAGATGAAGGAAAAGAGGAAGAACAATTTGTTTGGCTATAGAAAACAAATACAACATTATTACCAACTAAAGTCAATGATGAGGCTCTGTGACTGAAATGAAGACTCTCTCTCTGGCAGAAATGCAGGCGGCAAGCAGAAGCACAAAAAAAACCAAAAAGAAAAAATTTCCATCAACTCAACCAGCAAAGCAGAAGGGAAAAAAAACAAGAAATCACACAAAAAACAAAAAAAAAAAAAACAAGAAAAATCGATGAAGCATGAGAGCAAAAAGAAAATGCGAAGAAGAACGAAGCAAAAAGCGAGCATTGAATAAGAAATCATTTTCACTAATGATGCCAAAGCAAAGACGTCATTGAGATTGAAGATTCTGATGCCACCACACAGTCAAAGATGGTAATGACGATGATGATGATGATGATTTAGATGCTCCTCTGCTCTCGATGATGTGGATAATGTCGTTCGGTTTTTGTGGCTTTAAACTTTTCACCTTGCTCCATGTTCTCTCATTGGAGGCCTTGGCAATTTCCTGTCCTGACAATGATTTAGCTAGCTCTAGCCTGCTGTCTCTTGTCGTCTTTGCCTTCGTTTCTTTAGCCGTTTCTTCTTCTTGTGTTATTTTATTTTTTCACCCCCCTCCCTTTGAAATGTTGCACAAATAAATTTGTTACACGAAACAATGCAATCAATCAAAATAGCTAAACAAAAAAATTGGTAAAAATATTTAAAAGAATCGACATAAAGTTGTGCTGTAGAATTTATACTTGAATTCAATTATCCTTTAACTTATTAGTGGCGCACAGTGGCGCCACCTAGTTGCGAATCTTGTTTGGCTAAATTAATTGCCTACTAACTTGTTCCCAAAGCAATACTAATGAAATGTGCATATATAATATACCCTGTTAACATTTGGCTTACAGGGTATGGTAAGACAAAAAAAAACCCCAAAAATAACATCGCCCAAAAAACCAAAAACAAAAAAAAAAAGTAAGGCACTTTGTTGCTGTCTCTGTGAAAAACAGCTGATGGATGAGTCCTAACAATTTTCACTAGGGCCAAGGACATTTTATTGCTCCCTTTTTCAGTTTATTTTGATGGTTGGCTAGTAGCCAGCAAAAGCGAAGGGTAGACACACAAAAAAACGTAGGAATTGCTTTCAAAATGGGTCACTTTAAAAGGTTTTTCTTTCACAATTATTCAAAAGGAAACGAGCTAATCGAAACCCGTATAGATTTAGTTGACGACACTTTACCTCAACTATTTCTGTCTTTTTTGTGTATGTCGTTCGTTTTGCTTTGTGTCTGTGTCTATTTCAATTCTCGTTTTGCTATTTCCCTTTGAAATTGACTTATATTTAAATAAAATTAGTTACATAAACAATAATTGACTTCAATTGGCTTTTGTGTTTGCATAAAATTCAATTTTCATTTCCGCCAACTCTCGAACCTTGTGCCGCATGGCCAGGCGAATGACAATCAAGAACAGAGAAAAAGTAAAATAAAATCAGAAGCAAAAACGAATAAAAAGAAAGGGAAGAGCAGGAGTAAATGTGGAGAAAGAAATTGTCTCCCTGTTAGTGGCATTTTCTTACAGCTTTTCTTTTTCTTTAGTTGAATGTCCTCGACCATCGAATTTTCGGGTCTTTTTTTATTTTGCCCATTGTATGTTGCGGAAAGCTTTAAGTGGTTTGAATTTGCTTGGCTTTAAACTAAAATGAATAGAATAGAATGGAATGAAGAATCTCCCCATTTTAAAATGTAAAAATTATATTTCTCAGAAAGGCTGACAAATATGTTTCTTTAAACACTCTCATTGACCCTTTTTCTGTTTTGAGGCCTAATTTTTTTGTTTTTAAAATTTTTTCAAGTTCATTATTTCTGTTATAAAAATTAGTTTTAATCGCGTTCAAGTTTTCTTTTGTTATATTAATAGCCTACAAATATTTATATAGCTAATTAGAAATTGCTAGATTTAATTAAATCTCATTTTGCCTTGAAACTTGAGTTTTAGGTTTATTCTCGTGTTTGTTTTTCTTGCCATAGCTAACCGCATTTGCTTTGTATGTAGTGAAACTGTTTGTCAAGATTCAAAAGAATCTTGCCATAAAGCGAACGAATTTTTACACACATACATACAACTTTATTTCTGTGAGTTTGTGTGTAGACACACAATATCATAATGAAATAAATTTAATTACATAACCAAACCACTCAGAGAAAGAGAAAGGGAAACCAAGCGAGAGGGAGAGAGGTGAGCGGGCAAGGGAAAGGGAAAGCGTATCAGGAGAAGATGGAAAGATTCCTGCCGCCATTGCCATTGCTAGTCAACGATTTATTTTTTGCTCCGTTTTTGAAATGTAAAAGATGTGTGTTTGTGTATATGTATGTGTATACAACTGCACACATGCAGACAAATAAATATATACATATGTGCACAAACATGGCAAAACCTGCAACTGTATGGGCAATGTTTATTTGAATGCACCTACTTAGCCTTTAGTTTCAAGTGCGCGGCAGCCGGAACTCGACCGACCGACCTCTCCATACAACCGCCCACTCAGCTACACACATACACACAAGCAGGACCATACATGCAGGTGCTCAAGCGAAGCCACACACACACACATATATATATATATATACATGCATAAGTTCATTTAGTTTTGGTCGCTGAGCATATGAGTGCACTTGAGGCAACATCGTGCTGGCTGCTCGGACCGAACTGAACTGCTGTGACTTGACTTGTCGTCATCATCATCATCAGCACCAGCATCATAGTCATCGTCATCGTCGTCGTCAGTCAGTCAGCAAGCATTTGGAGTAATTATGAAAATTTTCAAAATGAGCTTGGCTTCAGTTTTTGGTAAAGTTCTGGGTCGAGATCTCTCGCTCTCACTCTCTTTTTCTCTCTCCTTGGCAGTAGTGGTAACAGCACTACCGTTCAAAACGACGAGTAATTAAAAATTTTTACGTAGTGTCCTTCTGGTGTGTGGTCGTCCCCCCATTTTCTCTAGCCTGACTACTCTGGGCTGTTTTCTGCCTGGAATTGCCTTGTTTATTTTGTTGTTGTTGCTGCTGCTGTTGCTGGGAGTGAGAATTATGCATATACATATAAATTTTAATTAAATTCGCTTTTCTATTTACAAAACGTCGTAGGTATAATTTTAATTAGAAAACGGAAAGCATTTAGTAGTAGAGCAAAGAAAAGAAGCGAAGCAAAAGCCAACTGCAATTAGTTGAACTTTGAGGAGCGACGGAAGTAAGTCAGTCACTTTCGAGAGGGAAACAACTCACACACACACACACACACAGACAAACACAGCTCTCTGCATACGTGCATACATTGGGCATTTTAATTTATTTAAATGTGTTTTTATTTATAATGAAAATTGCATAAATATTTACCCAAATATACATAGCAGCAGCAAATGGGAAAAACCCAATGGAAAAATGTGCCACCAGGAATTCAACGCTTTTCATCAAAATAGACAAAGAGAGAGAGAGAGTGACAAAAAAAACTCACTCACTCATTCATCCATCCAAAATAGCAGCAGCAAATAAAATAGACACTGACTTTTCAACCTTAATTGTGTTAATTGTTTTTATTGAAATATGTCAAATGCAATGCGCGACGAAAATTAAATTTTGAATATTTTATTAAACACAAAAACAAAAAGAAAATGTGCAATGTAAAAAAGGCCACAGATCTACCACTTCCTGCACCTCGCTCGCTCGCTCTCTCTGTCTGTCTGTCTGTCTGTCTGTCTCCCTGGCTGATTCTTTCTGCGTGTGTGTGTCTACTGGTATTGCCCGCCCGTCTGTCTATCTCCTTCGCTGCCTCTCGCACATGTCGCTGCGTTTGTCAGTCGCCATGTCACATAATTAATTGATGAGCATAAATATTTGGACACAACAAACACATCAAACACGCAAAACATCTACTAAAAGTAAATGACACAAGCATAAAGTGATATAGTTAAAGAATTCTTAATACCCTGCATATAATCTCGGCATTTGTCCTCTTTACCCTAATTTACTTCGCTCATGCCCCATTATGTATGCTACACTTTTTCGTCCTAAACTAAAGTGCCGATTGGTTCCTGCAGTCGTAAACATGGTTATTCCTGTCCATCTTAGTTTACACTTAAACATAATTTTTTACTCTTTCTGCAAATGATTTTTTTAAATTGCGGCTATATTTTTATTATACCAACATTTTGCTGCATTTATTGACATTTTCACATTGGTAAAACATATTTTTGTTTCATGTGGTTATTGCAATGTATTCGAGAAACTTTTGGAATTTTCGAATGATTTGAATTTTTCACATGTACAAAATATATAAATAAAATATAAATACAGAAAATTTTATTTATTATTTAATTTTCATTTTCTACATACATAAATTTCTGTCATATTTCTGGGCAATATAATTATTTATTTAACACTCACTCATTCAGGCACTGACACACACAAATACAGAGACAAAACACGTTGAACGTTTGCGTATCACTAGATAGATATTTTATATACAGAAAAAGAAAACAAATTAGCAAAAGTTTTTGAAACAAAATGCAATTTTTAAAGCTAGCAAAATTGAAATTTCAATTGTACTCATACACACACAACATGAAAAAAGTTGTAAAGAATTTTCTGTTTCTATTGCTGCCCTTAAGTCCCTTGCTTTGCCTTGCTGCTACTGAGATGCCATTTCGTTGTTGTACGTGGTGGGGCAACGAAAATTGTACCAATTGTTGCAATTTTCAATTATTGTTTTGAAATTGATGTGTGCTTAAGGACGAGAAGACATTCATGCTCGAGTTGCTCGCTATTGTGTGTTGCCTTGCCCCCGCATCATCCAAAAGGATACAATTGAAGTTGGTGTTTCGTTTTGCTGCCTTTGATTCGTTCTCGTCCGCTTTTCTTCGCTAACTTGCTTCTATGTCCTTCTGCGGTCCTTTTAGTCCTTGTCCTCAGCATGCGCGAAGAATATTTGCACAGCAATTCAAGTGTGTGTTGAACGTGTGTTAAGTGTACGACATGGAGAGGAGTATGGGATGTATGCCGTTTAAAGGATGACCCTTGCGCCCGAGAACAACAGGAATAAAACAAAAAAAAAAAAGAAAAATAAAGAAGCAAAACCAAAAAGGAATTCTGAAGCATTATAAAAAGTACAAACAAATACAAATAGCAGTGAAAATCAATCCTCGTGCAAAAATTACACACTTTTCTTCTGTTGTGAACGAAAATTAATCTGACTTTTATTTGAATTTAAAATATCTGAACTAAATATAAAGAAAGGTAACCTTAGCGGATGTTGTGCTATGTAAAGTTTGAGATTTAAGAGATTTTGTAGCATACTCATTGGGGCAAAAAAGGAAAACCCCCTTGTCTTGGCAATTATAACTTTTCCTATATATAGGGAAACTCCTCAACTTCGTCCAGCAAAATTTGTTACTATTTCTTTTTGTTATTGCACAAATATAAAATATTAATGAAAATATTTTTCTCTTGGTAATAGAATAGTCTCTTTTGCATTGCACATCTAGTTACTTTAAAAATATTGCGCTTTGCATATTATTGTTTACGTTTTTCGATTAGTAAGCATAAGAACTTTTAGTCTTCAAAGCTATTTATATACATATGTATGTATATGTAAAATGTATGTATGTGTATGCTTGCTTGAATGCTATAGAAGTATATAAAGTTGTCTGGCAAATGGAAGCTGTTGTAAAACATGCAAATTGTTTACATGAAAATTCCATTATGTTTGCCCAGTCAATGGGAACGAGAGCGAGAGAGACAGAGATAAGATGTATGGGAAAAGGGGCAAAGTGACAGAGGTGGGGTGGTATTGAGAGAGAGTGGAGAGGGGGGGGTAGATAGACCAGTAATAGCATAGCAGTAGCAGCAGCATCACCACCACATTGAGGCTAGACAACAAAACCCAAACAATGCATTATCTCTGGATCTCTTGTTCTCGTTCGCTCTCTTTCTTCATATTCTTTGTCTCAGTCTTTCTCGTTTGCTTTTGCCCTACTCGACCTCGTCTCGATTAACGAGTAACAGCAATGAAAACTTCATGTAATATAAGTCAACAGCAGTTAGCCAATAACCAACAACGATAACAACAACAACATCCACAACAAGAGGTATTGTCGACACCAGTTGAGGCGAGTCCTTGGGTCACCTTCCACAGCATCATCTCCATGATGATGGCAATCATGATGAATATGATCATTAAGGGTTTTTTAAATCTTGCAACTTTTGCTAGACGCTAACGATAACTCTACCTTTTCGCTCACTTATACTGACATAAGATAGAATTAGAAAATGTTTTGAACTTTTTACTTACCCTAGAAAATGTTTATGATAATAAGTATACAAAATATTTTCTCAAATTACATCTTACATCTTCCAGGCCAAAATCTGTATTATAGATATAATATTTAGTTTAGGAATAACTTTTCATTCTCTAGGCTATAGTTTATTCGATCAATTGTTTTTTGTTTCATTTTCCTAGAACATTTTTCGTTAAATGGTCAGTGAAAAGTTATTGGCAACAGAAACAACATTGTAACTGCATGCAAACAAAACGTAGTCTACAAAAAACTTTTTGTTAATCACAACAAGTCCAAGCTAAATGAAAGCACAAAAAGGGTCCGACTATCTTTAGGCTGTATAAAACAAAATCTACCGACACATTTGCTATGTTAACTGTAGAATAAACCGATTTCCATGCATAATTTTTCATCATCGTATTCTTCTTAATGGTTTAAAAATACCTAGATTAACTATGAATAAAATTATAATAAATGATACACTGATGACAAAAGTTAATCAAATAACCAAAATCAATTAAAGTTTTCTAACCTCAAAACAAAGTTAACTAAAAACTATAATACGGCAAAAGTTGCCTAATTTGAGACTAAATGTTCATTTCCTAAAAGACTGGCCAAATTTTGCTTCATGATACTTACATAATAAATTAAATTGATTTTCACTTTCCTGTCAATCTGCTAATTAAGCCGAAAAAGCCGCAAAGTGAAGAAAGTTGCTGGCACTTTAACTCGATATCGATGTAGGCGGAGACATGCACATTAGACAAAATGGGGCGGCTATCAATTGAGGTCAAATCCAGTTAGAATCGGAAAGATACGGATCCGGATCCGAAGCCGGGACAGATAACTACAAATTTCACTCAAGCATACACAAAAGCAATCAACGAAAACCTCGTCAAGAGCTAAAATTATAATTGAAAAAGCGAAAGCGTTACAAATTTCATTTTCGTCTTTAATTTTTTTTCCTTCTCTCTTGCTCGGTTGCTCTCTCCCACACACACTCTCTCTCTCTCTCTCTCTCTCTTTCTCTCTCTCTCTCAGTGTTTTTGTGTGAGTGTGTGTCAAGTTAAAGTCTTGAGTTTGCCGCAGGACCTTTTGCTTTGCACTTTCGCGGTTTTTGGCAGCGAAAATTGTTGGCATATTTTGTGCCAACAACAAACAACAAGCCGACATTGCCGCTCGTACCCAAAAGTTATTTAAATTAAAGTCACATAAATGCCAACAGCCAAAGAAGAGAAGGGACATAGATAGAGCCAAGGATAGACACAGAGCCAAAGGGACGAGAGAGTGAAAGAGAGAGAGAGAGAGAGAGAGAGAGAGAGAGAGGGGCTCTTCTTCTATTATTAATTTAACATTTTGCTTGGGCGCATTTTCTTAGAGTCATTTCTACCTTCCCTATTTCTCACTTACTCACTCGTCGTTGTCGTTCTCCCTCTACGTTCATTAGCTTCCGTTACGGAAACGGAAGTGCTACACAAGTCGCGCAGTCAGACATACTCAGTGGGCTCCTTTTGCGGAACACACACATACCTCTACTTACACACACACACACAAACATATAGTAATATTAAAAGTATATATATTAAAATACTCCAACTTCTGTGTGACTACTTCACTGAATGAGCTTGCTTACTATTTTGCTATTTTCTATAATGGCACATCAGCATTTTTATGGCATATTTTTGTGCCCCAGGCGGTTTTCTTAATGGAGATTTTGATTTTGGAATATTTTCAAGTTCATAAATTTAATTGTTTTAAATTAGGCAAGAAACGCTGTCTCTTACGGAATAGCTTAGCTGGCTGCAATTGTAGCAACTTAAAGTAATACAGAACTTCATTTCGGCGCGTTTCATTTTAAGCGTTCTTAATAATAAGAGCTAGTAAAAATTTATCGACATGTTCGATTCTTTATAGGTTTCAGGTTAATGCATTTTAAGTTTTTTACAACTGACTTCGTGCTGACCTCACCTGACCTGACCCAACCCAAACGCAAGTCAAGCCAAGTTAACCTGTCCATGCCCTGACCTGACCTCTCATAACCTAAACTGACTGTTTCGACTTCTTTTTGCCGATTTTTGGCCTGTCAAGCACTACATTTCGTATGGCAGCCCCCGTCCATCCTTTGCCACCGCCCACCATCTTATTGTATTTTTGACATTTAGTTTTGATTGTTAGACGCCTGCGCTTAACTATGTAGCTTCCTTACCCTCCATTCGCCCGCTCTTTCGCTACGCCTCTATATGTAAGTATGAGTCCCCCTGTCCTTTCCAGTCCCATCACCAACCATGCCCGTGTAAAAGCCCTTCCACGGTGCTAAAAACGGAAGCGAAGAAATTCACTTCCGCAGCATGTGCTTCCGTTTGGTGTGTGTGCGCTTCGTTGAGCCTGCCACGACTGCCTCACAGTTCCCTCCCAATCTCCCGTCCATCTCTCCTCTCTCACAAGCTGTGCTGTTTGGGACAAGGATTTTCGGGAGTAGTCCTTGCAAAAGTGCCATGCACAATGCAATTTTGTTTACAATTTTATGATATTTCTTTGTTTTTTGCTTTTTAGTTTAAAGTTATTCCTTTAAATAATAGTATGAAGTGGGTTGGGGTGAAGGTGCTGCTGAAAGCGTTGTTTTAATTTTTGTTAGTCTTATGTTATTTTTTCTCTCTCATGAAAGGACTGGTTAAAGAAGAGCTGCTCTGCAGCAGCCATGGGATTGGTTGGTGCCTGTAAATCATCTACCATTGAAGTCTAGGCAATTTTGTGTATGTGTTGTGTTTGGCCCGGTTATCGTTTCAGCCATAAATCTATGACTTAAGGCCCAAATAAAAAGGAGTTCACACAGTGAAAGAAAGAGAGGTAGCAACAAAATCTCTATAGAAAGTGGGGTCAGCCATCGAAAAAGAAAATACTTAATTGCTTAGTCAGGGATGGGCAGGAGAAAAGAAGAAACAAACTAACCAAACATTTTCCACTTCAACCCAAGAAAGTTATTAATATTTTTAAAAGCTTATGGCGATTTATATAATTTATATTGTGTGTGTTTATGACTTTATTTTTAACAGTAAATTATAAGAGTTAGGAAACTTAACAAAAACTTCGCAAACCATAATTCTTAGCCTTACGCCGACCTGAATAGACCATTTAAAATATGTGTTTGAATGGCTATTAGCATCAAAAACGGACACATGATTAAGTCGCGTTTAAATACGAAATCGTAAAGCTTTGAACTAAGAAAGTGCTTCAGTAATTTATTTACTATTTAAATTTGGCCTAAAGTATGAATTTACTAAGTGGAAGATGCAACTTTTCGATGCAAAAGCCTATTAAAATCTGGTATTTGACTTTCACGTTAAACACATTGCTGAAATTTAAACCTGCCTAGTGTATAATCCTTTTGTTCCTTTATATATGTATATCTTGCTATATGTAATAATAACCACTCTGTTTACTCTTCTCTTTTCTTTGTTTTATTTCATTTTCAGGGCATTTGCAACGACAAATTGATACGGCTTTAAATACAAAAGAGAGTAGAGAGAAAGAGAATTTTGTCGGTTTATTTCTCTGGGTAAAAATCAAAGTGTGAAATTCACCGCAGCCGCAAAAAAACGCATAAACGGAAAGGAGCTGCAGCAGCTGTTGTTGTTAATACATACAAGAATACAAACACACACACACACATCAACGCACACAAATACACACTGAGTGAGACAGACTCTAAAGCACCAATAAAAAGAACATTTAAAAAGCAAATAGAGTAACAAATACAACAAAATACAATATTTTGGGTGCAAAAACCAAAAAAAAAAAAAAAAAAAAAGAAGCCGTTAAAAAGCCCTCAAACAAACGAACACAAACCAACATGTTGGCCTTTCACAACGAGCACATTGCCAGTGAGTATTAAAACCTCAAAAAAAGCAAAAAAAAAAAAAAAAGAAGAATATACATATGTACATATATATATAAAAAAAAACCACCACACATTCCACACACAGAAAAATATAGTAAAAGGAATTTAAGCTTTAAGTAAGGGGGTTAGATATCACAAAAAATGGGAATGGATATGAAAATGGTATGGGGCAAAGGCATATTTACAAATATAGTAATAATTTTAAAAGCGCAGACACGAGCAGGCTGAGACTGAGGCCCTTCACCCATTCCGTTTTCACCCCCCTCGTGCCACGCTCCACTCAGGCTGACTCTTGTTGTGAGGAAAAATCGTAGAAATTTGTACACATTACAAACACTTGGGACACGGCAATTACACTTAAAAGGCAACTAGCGCCATTAAGCAATGTGCCTCGGGAGCACAGAGCCAGGATCCAGAGCCAGAGCCAGCTGCTCATATGGGGACCATCGACCGTTGTCGAGACTACGGAGGACTATATACCTTCTTTTCCCACTACTACACCAAACAGAGGCAGGCAATAGTCCTTTTTGAGACCTAAAAAGAGAATGCCGCCGATGCCTGGCATGGCAACACTTGCAATCCATTAACTATAATGCTGGCCCATTATGTTATGATTAAAAAAAAAAGAAGAGACACAGAAAAAAAAGGAACGAATGAATGACTGAACGAACTTACCAAAGAAACGAATGCACAAAGTAAGGATATAAAAAAAGGAGTCGAAAAAGAACTCATCTGATTGGCCGAAATAGGCGTTGTTTTACATTTCAATGGAAAGACTTGAAGAATCGAAGAATCAATCAGCAGAAGTATTATTCAAACTGTAGAATAGAAAAATCGTTCTTAATTGAACTAATTCACTTATTAACGTTTTAAAATATATGTATAATTGGAGCAAATCAAGTATTAAGAAAAGAATTGACTTTGTCTCTTTAGAAAAATAAAGAAATTTTCAACAAAAATTTTATCTCTTCCAAAATTAAACCATGAAAAACAAAGTCAAAAGTCCCTAAGAAATTTTGGTAGTGATAACAACTGGAAAATTGAGCAACTTTAAAACTTTGCTTTGAAATCAAAATATCAAGAATGTAATAGTAAAGAAAATAATGTTTTCTATCTCTTTGTGCAGAGAGAGAGAGAAAGAGAGAATTTTTGATTGAGTTGAAGTTTGCTTCAAAGAACTGCATTTTTGCACTTACTAAAACTATTATGAATAAAATAAAATGTGATTTAAATTTGAGCAAATTAAACACACAAAATGCATGCAAAAAGGACCCAACAACAACAAAAAAAAGGGAGAGAAAGGGAACAGAAAGGAGAAGAAGTCTCCAAAAATAACAACAACAAGAAGAAGACGACTCGTCATTGAGTTTGAACTTTAGTCTGAACTCTCAGGAAGCTTAGTCAGTCAGTCGGTCGTGTACATTAAATTCAATTGAATATTTCATAAGCTGCCAACAACAACAAACAATAAGAAAGAACAACAAGAACAATTGAGAAAACGACGCGCCAACACGAAAAACGGCTGCCAAAATACAAGAGCCGCTTCTTCCTGCTTCTTCCCGTCTTCTCTCTTGCAGCTGTTTTTTTGTTTTTTATACCCTTGCAAAAAGGGTATATTAATTTTGGGCACAAGTGTGCAACGCATAGAACGAAGCATTTCCGACCATATATGTATATTCTTGATCAGCACGACGAAACGAGTTCAAATAGTCCGTCAAATGTCCGTCCGTCCTTCCGTCCGTCTATCTGGATCGACGCGAACTCCTCCTAAACCGTAAGAGCTACAGTTTGTATATCTCGGATTCAGCCAGATCGGATCACTATATCATATAGCTCCAATAGGAACGATCAGTCAAAAACAGTGACTTGTCACTGTAGGCCGTTCTTTAGCGAACATTAGTCTTTTTAAATAAAACGTTTTTTCCTTTGATATCTATAGGTGAGGAAAGAGTTACCAAAAAAGTAGCAAGAGTATACAAACTTTGACGCGGTCGAAGTTAGCCCCAGCCCTCTGTTTTTTTTTTTTTTTTTTTTTGTTGTTTGGTGGCCGTCTGCGAAAAGTAAAAGCATACTTTTTGGGGGCCTTCTGCAATTGTGTGTATGTGTTTGTCTGTCTGTCTGTCTACCCAGCCAGACTCAACTCGACTCAACTCAACTCAACGCGACTCGACTCGATTGTGCCAACGCTGATAATGGCCGCTGAACTTTGCTTTATTACATGCAAAACAACAACAACAAGAACCAAAATAAAGCAGGAGGTGCAGTAGGAAGATTGAAGAAACAGAAGAAAAAAAAACAAAAAGTCTATGCCAAACCACCAACAGGCAAAGTGGCAAGCAAACAAAAAAAATAGCAAAAACAGACAGCCAACAAAAGTAAAAACCTGAAAAATTGCTGGGCGTGCCACTCAACTTTAAAAGTGCCACTCAAAAAAGTAAAAATAAAAATAAAGAGAAATAGGAAAAAAACAAAACCTAACTAAATAAATAGAAAACCAGCAAAACCCCAAGACATGCCAAAGGGCGTGGCTAAGCCAAAATTGCCGCCTTATTAGTCAGCTATGAATTATGCACAAACACAGAGAAGCAAGAGCAAGAGAGAGGAGGGAGTCAACTCATATTATCTAATATGCCACAGGCGTCTAGTTAAATAATTGAGGGATTCCTCCCCCCCCAACTCCCCCTCTCTAGCTCTCTTTCTCTCTGATTGTGGCTTGCCACTCTTGCCTTCTTCATATATTATTCATTAAGTTATTATGTGTCTAAACCTCACACAATCATACAATGGTTTTCAAGAAGGTCGGTCCCTCCTTGAAGAGGCTAAAAAGGAGTTTGCCTCTTAGTTTTCATTGTTTATTGGCAGGCGGCAGTGGTAGGTAGGTGGGTAGCTAAAAAAGAAAAGAAGTAACGATAACAGCTAACCAGCAGCAGAAGCAGCAGGAGCAGCAGTAGCAGCTTGTCGTCCACCTGTATGCTATACCTGGTATACTTGGTATACTTTTGCTCTCATGGCTCTTGTATTTGATCTCAACTCTTGGGCCCCACTGGTTGGTGGCGGCAGCGGAGGCGGCGGTCCTTGGCTCTTAGCTCTTGACTTTCAGTTACTTGTTAAAACGTCTTAAGTGCTGCCTTGTTGCTGTTGCTGCACACCTCTTAGGGGCTTTTATTTTAACCTCTCTCTAACCGCCCACATGCCTCCAACCACTGCCGCCCTCACACACACTAACATACACACACACACATACACACACACACACACACGGAAATTGTTATGCTTAATGGGTTTTTTAGTTGTTGTTGCTGTAAGTGAGGAGAAAGCGCTTTAAGCCTTTAATAATTTATTCGATTTGCTGTTGTTTTATTTTCATTGCATTTTACTTCCTTTTTGCCTTTTTCTTCTTCTGCTTGTTCTGCTTCGTCTTTTTTTTGCTCTCTTATGCAATTAAATTATTCTCGATTTTATTTGCTTTTATGTTCGGTTACTCTTCGTCTTCTCCGCCTCACTCACCCAATCACCCACTCACTCAATCACCCTTCACCACGCCCTTCTTCTTGGGGATTATTTTGATTAGATCTTTCCTCTCGTTTGTCCGCTTTTTCTTCTCCTTTGTCCTGGTTGCGTTTTGCTTTTTACATGCTTAGAAGTTAATTTTCTGCTGGTATAAAAAGGTTTTAGCTTGGCTTATGCCTGTGTGAGTAGTTTACAGGCTTTAAGATCAATATCTAAAGCTGAACAAAGTTAAATTGAGTTTTAGCTAAAAAGAAACCAACCAAAAAAGAAAAAACGATAAGAAAAATAAAACACCAACCAACTTTTATTGCATACTTTTGTGGGTATTTATGTGGCGGATTAGAATAGGTAAAACTTTAAGGTTCAAACCCAAAAAAAGACCAACAAAAAATAAGTGGATTCAGTTTTACATGTTTCTTCACATTATTCTTTGAGTCAGCAAAAATAGGCAAACTATTGCCTCATGGAAGGAATAATCGTAATGGCTTTATATGATTTGTAATCTTTTCTCTATTTAAAGTCACCTACACTTCTAAAACGTTATTTTTATTGTATGTGGAATTATGTATATATAATAAAAGTGCCAATCAGAGATAACTAAAGGATTTATTGAGCTTCAGCTTGTGCGGTAACTTTGTCTCTACGACATTTCTGTGGCATGGCAATCTTAACCGCACAATTTGTTGTTGGCAATAATCTCTATTTATTTAATTTTTTTTGGTCCGTTTTTGTCTTTGGCTTTACAGTTAAACACATTTATATAGTATATATACGTTTATTAACGAACTTTTACTTTCATTTAGTGCTTCGAAAATGAATTTTCGCAAAAGATTCTGTGTCGTACGCCCATAATATGCCTGAATGGCCACCCGCAGATTTTCGAGAAACTTTTCACTTTTCTCTTCATTTCCTTTCTTAACATTGCTTCTCCTTTGCTTTTGCTCATCATTCCTCTAAACAAAAAGAGCACACATCCAAAATAACAAACAAAACAAGACTACAACAAAAAGAGACCTACAAAAGGCCAAAAAAAAAAAAAAAAAAAGAATGAAGAAGATTTGACATTTAGCTAGAATATTAACCTTTAAAGCGAAATGTTAATGAATCACTTTTGCCAGCCCGCTGACCGCACTTTTTGGCGGAAGCGAAAGGTATAGCTAGCGAGAGTTGACTGAGTAGTTAGTAAGGGTAAACCACTCAACTTTCTAGGGTGCGGTAAAATTTATGCTTTTTGTGGTTGCAAAAAAAAGCAACGAAAAAAACAGCAAAAAAAAAATAACCAGCACAGCGGAAAAGAAACTAGTTGAAAGCTCAGCGACAACTGAAGAATTTAATTAGCATAAGTTTTCTTTTGTAAACCTCTTCTTCCTCTACCCACTGCCCCCACCCATTCTTTATTTCGTTGACTTTTTTAGCAACATTGAAAAATTGAAATATCAAAGACCAAAAATGTTTTATGTATATATACATAAATATATATGTATATTTTTGGTTTTTTGTTGTTGTTGTTGCATTTTCTCTCTCGTTCTTTATCGTTTCATTTTTGTGCAAATAAGTTTATTTTATTAAAAGTTGCAAAAACAGGAAAAAATTCAAACAAACAAACATTCCAAACCTGTGCCACTTGTGTACCTTATATATATATATATATATATATATATATATTCTGTCAAAGTCATTGAAATTCAGTGCATGCATAAAAAATTAACTTGAAGAGGAGCGCGTAAAGCACCCGAAAGGGAATGGGAATGGTAATAGGACATACAGAAACAGAAGCATAGAGAGTAAGGGAGAAACAGAAGAGTGACGGAATAGCAAGCGAGAAACAAGCAGGCAAATTAAAGTTGCGTCCCTTTTGGGTGCGAGGAGAGAGAGTCAAAAAGTTTTTTCGAGTGCACTTCAAACATTGTGAGAGGCAAAGCAGCAGCAGCAGCAGGGCAAATGCGGGGGAAGCAGAGGCACCTTTGATGAGTTGCAATTAAAATTGGTGGTTTGGCCTTGCAACAAGGCTAGTGACGGGCAAAGCATATTCCAATTGCCCTCAAATGTAGGCAACAAAAAATTGTGCGCTTGCACATACAAATGGCCCGCAAATATAGGCAACAAAAATGGCCTACAGATGCATATGTATGTACATATATAGTATATGCCCGCAAATGTAGGCAATGGAAAAATACAATATTTTGACATATTTCTTAGTATGAAAAGGAAATGGCGGCAATTTTGTTTTACACGAAACAATATCAGCTCTAATTAAGAGCTTCCTTTTCTACCAAATTACTCTAACCATATCATATCTATTTTTTGTGTTGTTCTCCTTAACTCTAGTATCCCCCCTCTACATACATCAGCCATTTTCATGTTAATGCATGTTCGTTTTGTTGCTCAATTAAAGCTTTCCCAGACCACTTGGCTCCTCTGGCCACCACCTGCTTTCTGCTTCCTGCTGCTG
The DNA here is from genome assembly GCA_018150345.1 of Drosophila equinoxialis. Lineage (NCBI taxonomy): Eukaryota > Metazoa > Arthropoda > Insecta > Diptera > Drosophilidae > Drosophila > Drosophila equinoxialis. The sequence goes on along the minus strand of JAECWI010000868.1, from coordinate 1,252,609 downwards.
CTGCAGGCGCTCTGGAAAAACCGCACATAATTTCGTGTCGCTTTTGCGTGTGGAGCGCGTCAACGTGTTTAGCGCAGTTTTGTGGCCATTTTCATAAATCCGTGTAATTTTTTTGTTTTTTTTTTTGGCGTGATTTCTGGGGATTTTTTTGTTTGTTTCATGTCTGCATAAATGTGTGTTTGGGTGTGTGTGTGTGTGTGAAACAGAAAGATAACAGCAAATAGCAAGTAGTCAGAGATGGCGAAGAGAAGGGATAGAAAGTTTTGACATATTTGATTAATTGAAAAAGAATGAAAACTGACACTAGTAGCGAAATCCAATGAAAATGTGTCCCACTCATTTCAATTCCCCTCAGCTTCTTTTCTTGAGCGTGTCAAGCTCATTATCTGCTTAGCGACGCCACTGTGAACGCTAACTAACCTAACACAAAGAGAGACACGCTCACACGTCTGACTAGACCAATATAGCAAACACATAAACCAACCAAGCTATGACATGCGGTTCTAAAACGTCACACAACAACACAGAAAGAGGAAGGGAGAAAGAGAGAGAGAGTGGGGGTTGACCTCACTCTCCACCTGCTTAACCAGCAAAACTCTGCTGTCTGCTGTCATATTTTTCCCTTCACATCTCTCCATACACTCTTGGTCTACACTTTCCTATTTTTTTTCTCTCTCTCTCTCTCACACTCCTTGCCCCGTCAGGACTAACCACAGCAACAACAACAATTATATTTAATTTTTAGGCAAACTCGCACGTTTAGCCAGGACTTTAGAGTCCGTCAGTTATTCTCTCTCACTCACTCTCTCTCGTTCTATCTCCGTCTATATGGCTCTGTGTTTTGCAGGTTTTGCCTTTTGTCTGCCTCAACACAACACTCATACTCATACACACACACACACACAGCATGCAACACGTCAAAAGTTGAACGACAGGCGGCAACCGGCGACGTCAACGCGCCGTCTAAAAACAGAAAAATTGTCGGCACATTGTTGAAATGCCAGGAAATTATGTGCGCCACCCGAAACGGCGGGGTCGACGTCAGACCGGAATGGTCTATATTAAATGTGTGTGTGTGTGTGTGTGTGTGTGTGTGTGCGTGCTAGGAGAGCTAGTGCTACACAACAGCTGCCTGTTAGTAATTAAAATGAGTAAAGCGTTGACCAGGACCCCATTTTTGCCTAATGAGTTTATTAATTAAAAATCACTCTCCACCATATTTCATATATGTATGTGCAAAGTTTCACACACTAATTGCACAGTCCACAACCAGCAAAAAGAGACACACAACAAATAAAGACAACAAAAACAAAAAACGAAATAGAAAAACTGTTGTTGAGGGTCAAAGAAGAGTGAGAGAGAGGCAGAGGGGAAGCGAGCGAGGAATTATATTCTAAACAAGAGACAAAAGACACAAAACCAATTGCCCAAACATGTGTGCGTGTTCGCCTTTTTCGTCCACATCACAATTTTCTACCACCCAAAAAAACCCAAACCCCAACCATTCGCACGAAAAAATGACAAGGAGCAAAGCTGCTAATGACTTTTAAAATACAATTTTTATAACGTGCCAGGGAACTAAGGGACTCCAACGACTGCCAAAAGAAAAACAGCACTGAACATTTTTTGGAAATTTTCATTCTCAAAAAAATATTAACAGAAAGTAAACCTGAAATTTCAAGTAGTTAGATAGGTTTTTCCTTGACTTAGAGAGACAGAGAGAGCTCAGTCACTTCACTAGTTTAAAAAGCTTTTCAAGAAATGAAAATACATCTGTATTATGTTCATCACGTTTATAATTCCAAATGAATTTGTTTGAATCGCAATCTTGATGTGTTATTAAATCGTTTGCCTTTGAGAAAGCGTAGCATATAGGAGATCGTTAAATCTTAATTCAAAATTCCAAAGCGTTTTTGGGATAAACCGATTTACGAGTTTAAGATGAGAGCTGATTCCCCTTTTCATTAAATGAATATTTTTTTTTCTATCAAATAACCCAAATGATTTTCTTTGTCCACAGATTTTTGGTTTTGGTTTTTCTCTCGGTGTATAGAGAAGACTTTTCTATTGCGTTGTGATGAGTGTGTGTGTGTGTGTTTGCCTTTTACCATTCGCGCATTTTGTGTGCGACAATTTGCAACATGTGCGTTTTGGGGTCGCACTTGAGTGCCATCGTTCTCGTTTTGGCCTCCTCGTTGAGTGCCTTCAAATTGGCATCGTTTAAATGGGACTACCCAGTGCCAGTGCCAGTAGTCCTAGAGTCCTAGGGTCCCAAACCCGATCCTGCTCTCAGCTCTCCCTCTCAATGACAAAGCTGCTTCTAGAACGTTGTTAGTTGCTGGTCAAAGCAATTAGTTACGCATACGCCACGTTTAACCCCTTCAAAGTGCCACCAAGGAGTACTAGCTACAAGGACGAAAAGCCAACAACAGCAGAATGAACAACAAAATATAAAAAGAATAAAATGGCAAACAAAAAAACAAAAATACAAGTTGAAATATAAACTTTTCCAGCAAACTAAGCAAAGCAAATGAAGGCAAATTGTCAAATGAAACCTTCTAACTATTAGGGTCTGTGGGGAGTGAGTTCAGAAGAAAATAGCCTTCTTGGGTTGGTTGTGTGTGTGTATTAGTTTATCCAAATTGTAAAATATCTTTAATTGTTTCATATTTTTTGTTTCCTTTATTCACAGGTTGCGCCTTTCTAACCTATTTCAGTCCGGAGAGCTCAACAACTGCTGCTAATTCACCAACATCGGCGGCCACACAGGCAACACTCTATAATGACAAACAAGCTTTAACTGGGGTAAGTCAAAATGATTTCTAAATATTTTACTGCTCATTGTTTGTTCATTTTGTTTGGTTGATTCAATCTCTGTTCAGTGTCGTATTCCATTTACACATCTTTCACCATTATTTGCACTTTAATTGCATTTGGATTTTTCATTCATTCATTTAGATTAATCAATTTGCCAAATATTTATACTTATTGTTAGACACTTGTTTTCTGTTTTCTCATAATTGCGCATGTTTTGCAAACTTCGGTACATCGAAGATCTCTTATAGACTTGCAGTTAGATAAAAATAAATGGAAAGAACCAAGTAAAGTCTGTGGGACAGCAAATGTGGAACTATCTTTGATAACCATTCAAGGCATTGGACTACTAACTTAGGCCTATGACTCATTTCTGGAATGCTTTAGCCTTATATAGCAGTCCCATCCGTGGCAAATAAGAGTCTATATAGATAAATCAAAAGCTATATTTAAATAAATTTGTCTGCAAGTGTATAAGGAGAAAGTAATCCAACATTTCACCTGCATGAGATTATGAGAATACTCTCTAAAAAAAAAAAAAAAAATAATTGCAGCAACATTTATTTTGTCTCCATGTGTATTGTCTCTCTCTCTCTCTCTCTCTCTCTCTCTCTCTTCTCTCGTTTTATTTGTCTGCTTGTATGTGTGTTCAGTTTGTTGTAATTGTAATAAATTTATTTTTGCAAAATTGTATGCACTTTTCCATCTCTTTTTCTCACTCTCTCTCTCTCGCCTCTGCCCCTTTGACTCTTTCTAATTGTGTTGATTTTGGCAATTAGCAAGCCAGGCAGAACAAAATGTTTCGAATTTATAACAATTTTCACAGTCAATAAATTAAGGGCTTTTCCGATTTTTATTTTCTCTCTTTCTCTCTCTCTCAATGATTTATTTTTGTTAATGTTTTTAGCTAAAATTGAGTCTCTCCGCAACAACACGTGTAAATGTTCATGTAAATTGTGTTTTTAACTAACGTATGTTTTCGGTTTTATGATTTTGATTTTAGTTTTGTTGTTCCTGCTGTTTTGTTTTGTACTGTTTATTAGCCTTCGGGGGGTAATGTAGAAATGATGTGAAAATAAACTAGTGGGAAAATCTATTAAAAAAATGCAATTGCACAATGTAGCGAAAATGCAAAAAAAAGCTTGCGGGAGGCAAAAAGGAAAAAAAAACAACAACATGGAACAAAAAGTTTGTTTAATTAAATAAAATATGAGGAACTCCGTTTGACCTAAACCTAGTTAAATCAAATGATCAGCGAAGTGAATCCTTTTAGGTACAGCGTATTCACACTTTAGATAACAGAAATATAACAATTTTATGCAGCTGTTTATTATTGATTGTTATTGATATTGCTGCCTCTTTGTTGCATGCCATGTAATAAATATGTATTAACATCGATTGCCCCAAACTCTAGCAACTTAACGGGAACTGAAATGCCATCATCAACTGCCTGTTAGCCTAAGAAAAATAGATTTTTTCCATAGTGTCTGTGTGTGTGCGTGTGTGTGTGTTCGTCCTCCATCCAGTATGGCTTTCAGGCATCTTAATTAATTAACTGATTTGCAAAAATAATAATTAAACTGTCAGTGGCAACAGAGCGAAGTAGCTAGGCCCTCTCCCTCTCTCTCTCTCTCTTTCTCGAGATTTCGTAGCTATTCGCGTTGAGTAGTTTTTTTTTTCAGGCAACTTCCGTTCTAAATGTTAAATTCCTCATGGCCAGGACACGTAAGACCAACACACACACACACACACATGTTAACAGACAGGACAAGCCACCATCGTCCTTGCCCAACACTTAATTAAAATGGCATCCGGCCGAGGCAAGCAGAAAAAATGCGGCATCCTCATCCACCCCCAACCCACCATACCACACCACCAAATCCATCCACGCTGCGACGCTGCTCCTCCGCTTGTATCCGATGCCAGTTGATAGTGTGAGTAAGCGAATTCATTTCCCGCTTTTGGCCCGTTGATTGATATGCCAATGAAGCAAACGCCAACGGAGTGCACAGGCTCTGTATCTGGCTTTGGCTTGGCTGGTCATAGGACGATCTGGTTCTGGGTCTGGTCTAAGCAGAGGCAGAGGCCTGCCAACATGCACACATTTACACTGTGTGAGGCTAAGGAGCGAGGAAAAAAATCTAGTTCGTTAGCTCTTATGCAAAAGCTGGACAATAGCATACATTGCGGCGCAGTCAGTTGCCGAACGGGGCACAAAATCAACAAACTCTTCAGATGGGGTTGCAGATAAATTGCCAAATTGAAGCGGCATTGGTATTGAGTTGAGTTGAGCCTCCAAGAGGGCTGCTTGCCACCAGCGAGAAGAGCATCCCAGAAATTGTTTGTAAATTTTTCTAGAATCTACCACTTTTTTTCGCTCGCCGTTTGTCTATTGAAAAATTATCTGACAAAGCCAAAACAAAGGCAAACAAACAGCCCGAGAGAGGATTGCGGAACGAGTGCACAAGTTAGAATAAGGTGGCAAAATGAGAAAGATAGAAAAAACCAAAAAAAGTTGGCGGGAATGCGAAGAGGAAACCTTACAAAAAATGGCCAGTCAAAGCTTTCTTTAAAATAATTGGAATTGCCGCTATCTAATATTGCCAAATTTGGCCAAATATTGCCAGGACTAACTAGAGGGAAACTGGAGTGAATTGTGACCTGAGTAGACGCGGCCATTTGATCACTCGTTATAAGTTGTTAACGAGATCAAGTGAGTAAAGTTAACTAATTCCTAACTAATAGTTAGAATTACTCGTTACTTGATCTCGCTACTCGTTAACATTTATGTCATATGCTGAAGAAGTCGCTACTCGCTAGAGTAACTCTTGGTCGTTCTTAATCAATCGCCTTGTCTCCTTGGCTAGACATGTGGGCGTGCTTGATTAATTGCAGACTGTGGTTAAATCTGCAATTTTTTTAGTGCTGATTTCGGCAGTTTCCGTTTTACTTGTTTTTTTATTTTTCGTTTTCCATCTCTTAGTTTACTATAGCTCTCTGTCTCTCTCTCTCTCTGTTCTCTTCCTCTCTCTCTATCAATTGCCTTGTAAGCAAAAATATTTGCTCCTATGCTCTTGGTACATTTGAAACAAGTACAGCTGAGAATTAGTTGGCTTAGAGGGCTCAATGGCCATTAATCAATCGGCTAGAAGTTATGCATTTTGCTATGGGGAATCTTAAAGTTATATCTCCTTTATTATTTACTGCATATATTTTCGTGTGTTCGTTTTTTGCTGTCTCTGTCTTGCTGCCAGCCTTCTGTTCTGTTCTGTTTTGTGTTTTTTTTTTTTCTGTTCTTGTTCTGCTGAGTTCGGGGGCAGCTTTTCCGTTTGCATTTCTTTAGTAGACAAGACTTCCTGGTCTAAGGATTGCCTGGCATGTGTGCAAAGTTACTGCCCACATCCTGGTGGCCGGCCGGCTGGTGGCCTGGTGGTCTGGTGGACGAGGCTGGTTGTACGGTTGCCTGCTTGGATTCGCTTCGTTGCAGATATTTTTCATTTTCGAAAAAATTTCCGTTATGATTTCCTCTTTGCCTCCTACACCCACACCAACACACACACACGCACACACACACACACACACACATTTACTCACTTGGTGTAATTTTTGTGTTTTTTTTATTTTGAAAATTTGAATACGACAAAGCAGCGTATAAGATTCAGATAAAGCCCAAACTGCCAGTTGCCATGAAGGATATTCTCTTTTCTATCCCATTTTGGTTACTTTTTTTTTTTTTTTTTTTTTACTATTTTCTATTTTTTTTTCTTTTTTGCTGTCTCAACTTGACTTTTCATTTTTATGCTAAACTGTTTCCTTTTCTGCGGCGGACTAGAAGCATTTCATTTGCACAAGAACTTTGCTGCCAAAGTATGTTGAAGCGGAAAACGGAAAACTGATAAGTGTAGATGGCATGTGAAGTGAAGTTTGGGTTGTTCGGTTTCGGTTTCTTTCGTTCAGTTTCGTTTTGTTTCGCTTCTATCCATTTGCTGTTTCTTTTCTGGTTTTTTTACCCCAGAAAAGTCCTTGAAAAGTGAAGTAAACTCTGAGATGATGTTAATTAAAAATGAGCTCTAACATTACACAAAAATTGATTATGCTAAAAAGGCAGGCAGGCAAGCAGCCAGAGATAACGCAAAGCAACAAAAGACTTTTGACTATCTGTTTCTCTCTGTCTCTTCCTCAATATGCAAAACAATGAAGTATGGAGGAGATGGATTGGAGTGGGCTCAAGTGGAATGGAGTGGTTTGTAGTAGTGAAAAGTTCTACACACACACACACACAGCAAAGGCTCATACTTAAAAGTTGTAGAAGAAAGAAAAGGAAACTTCTCTCACTCTCTCTTTCTCTCTCTTGAGTTGATGCTTTGGGTTTTGTTGCGCTGCCTAAGAAAATGTAATAAATTTCTATACAAAACGACCACAAATTTTCGTAGACAAAAGAAAATATGAAAACAACACACTCACACACACAAAGAGATAGAGGAAGAGGGGGAGAGAGGCTCAGCCAAACGTCGTCTAGGGCTATCTATCCATCTATGTTTTTTTTTCAGTAGTAGAGGGGTTAAAAGGGGGATTCTAAGGTTTTTGTTTCTTACTATGTACAACTGCTGCAACAACAATGCAACCAAAATTTTGCATATTCAATAGACTTGTTCTTCTTCTTTTAGTTGTTTTTGTTGATTTGTTGTCTATTTTCATTTTCTGTTTTTTCTTTTTTTTTTTGTTATTTTATGCAAAATTTAATTTTTGGTTATGAATTTTAGCAAACATTCAACACACACGCACACATAAAACAAATGCAAAAGTTGAAATCTGTTTGAATACTCTTTACCTTTTGGGGGTCAAAGAGAAGCATATTAAGATCGTTCCCCAAACATTTATATCTATCTTCTATTTATACATAAATAACAGGATATTTTTTCATTCGTCACCCCATTTATTTTCCTCCCTTTTTTTTGTATTTTTCTTTATGTTTTGTTTTTAATAATTGAAATTTCCATTTCTTTCGTTTGGTTTGCAGTGGCCTAAAGACTTTAGAATGTTTTGGTGGTGGAGAAGGAGGCGGAGAATAAAAATTTATGACTATGGAATATGTTTAAGATATCAAGAAATTTATGACTAATTTGGCTCTGTGCAGTATAAATGCCAAAAAGTTGATCAATTCGAAAAGAAATTCAAATTTGTTGTTATCCTTTTCTTTTAAAAAGTGAATAAAGAAGCAATAAGCAGGCTTCTGATTGATATTTTCGAAATTCTTTCTTAAAGATTTTATTAGCAAAGTTCAACTTTCTCCAGAGCTTTCTCCCTAGACTTTACTACTGCTTTTTCGTAGAATTTCTTGTCCAAAGATTTGAATTTGGTTTTTTACTGTGGCCAAGTTCTAAGTGAAATTTGATATTTTCATTAATTTTGCTTGCTAGTTTTACCTTTGACCTTATTACTTTCTTATAAATCAGTTTGAAATTTGCTTACCTTAAGTTGTTGCCCTGTGGCCTTGTGTAGTAATCAATCAAATCTTTAGCCAAAGGGTATTCCAATCCGCCATTTGTCAGCTGCATATTCAGCCACGTTCATTAACTGAAAATCGATTTGTTGTCATTATTGGTTTTAAAATAAAACTGGCCTCCATTTCGACGTCAATTTGGTTTTCATCTTTTATGCAAGTGACACGAGAACGTTGAGTGAGTGAGTAAGTGAAACTAATCAACAGAATTTCCATTCCATCAAAAGAAAAAAAAAGCTGGCAACAATTTTAACCCTACCCTATCATATCAAAAGCTCTTGTATAGGATATGAAAAAAAAAACGTCTCTTTTTAACGCTAGATCAACATACGTACACAAAGCCTTCACAATGGGCTTATAACACAGTCGTTTCCCTACCCACTCCCCCTCTATTTCTCTGCCTTCGCTATATCTATGTGTGTGTGTGTGTGTGTGTGTGTGTATATGTCTCTATGCATATAACATTGGCTAATGAGTTTTATATGTATATTATTTTGCCGCCTCACCAGGACACGGCACGGACACGGACAAGGACAAGAGATTGCACTCTACTTTGCTACTTTGTCCTTTTCGGGGCTGGGCTTGCAATTAAATCCGCTTTGCAAATTTATGACCAACGAATTGCTCTTTGTGGTTGCCACAAGGATACTGCCTCTGCTGCTGTCGCTGACGCTGCCACTGCAAATAAAACCGAACCAAAAAAAAATGAGAAAAAAAAATCAAAAACAAAATACACACACACACACACAAAATATGCCTGGTCTCGTTTTTGGGTTGCGGTAGCGGAGACTAAGGCATCAAGAAGTATTATGGTTATAGTTAACGGGTAGGGGATGTCGGACGACACAAAAGGATTAACTTGCCATCTCTCTTGCTTTTTTTTTTTTTTGTGTGTGTTTCTTTTCTATATGCAAAAAGGGACTTACCTTATGTTCGATTTCAAAGTGAGCTCTGTATCTCTTCTATCCCAGTCTCCGTTGTTCCTCTGTGTTCATTCAAATGAAAAAAAACCCCAAGCGAAAGAGTAGCAGTAGAAGCAATTAAGCATAAAGTGCACAGATAAAAACAGAGAAAGAGCAAAAGTAACGCTAACACACACACAGTTGGGAAGGATGAGAAGGGGAGGGAGAGAGGAAATTCAGACGCACAAGGCCAAAAGCAAAGATTAAACAACACGAAAAAAAATTTAAAAGAAAACAGCAAAAAACAAAAAATACAGAATAAAAACAAAAAATCATGCATTAAATTTCATTAGTGAATCGACTTTGGAAATACCCAGGAAAATAATGCACTGTTGCGCCACCTGGCGTTTAATTAGTTAATAATCAGTATCATTCGCTTAGTTGGTTTACTTCCTCCTTATTCAATGAATTTTAAAAATATTAATGTTATAATCGACGAATCGACATTTTTTTCCAAATAGCATTTCGAGGGTAACAAAAGCCATGCAACGAATCCTTGTTTCCTAATGAGGCGAAGGCTTGATTAACGCCACTTTTGCTCTCACTCTCACTCCAGCGCTTGCTCTCTTTTTCTTCGTGTCTATGTGGGTGTGTAGAAGAAGTTAAAGTGTGAGTTGTAGGTGTATGGGAGGGGGTATAAAAAGCAATTTCCCACATTTGGCAAATCCATGAAATGTGGTTCTGTGGACTACAAAGAGCATATTTTATGTAAAAATATATTTTATTAGAAGGAAACGAGTAAAGAAGATGAAGAAAAAGCGACAGCGGAGACAGTTTCTCTCGTTTGGTTGCCATTTGCCCAGGCAGGCAGAAAGACAGACAGACAGACAGAGAGACATACACTCAGTCAGCCTGCTTCTTTTGCCTTCTTTTGCATTTCAAAAAGGCGAATGCGCGACATTTTTATTGAAGTGAAGCTCTGAGAACGACGATCCAACACACACACTCGCACACACTTACATATGTGACACTGTAATAAAAATGTCGAAACGCTGTCTCTGCTATTCGGTAGTACTTGGGTCCTTTGCTTCTCCCCCACTCCTTCCCACTCTCCTGTTCCCACTCTCTCTCTCTCTCAAAGCTCAAGGTGCTTGTGACATATTTATCACATGATTCTACACAGTAAACAACTGTTGCTTTCACTTCTTCCATCCCCTTTGTGTCAGTCCTCTTCTTAAATTTAAACATTTTTCTTTCGTTTTGTTTAAGCTTAAATCAAGAAATACTATCTTTAAATCTATTGAACGTTATTTTTTATCACCCAATTTCTCACCCGTTTTGTCTTTCTCCACTATTCGGCCATTTCTCTAACAAAAATAAAAAAAAGACAAAACAAATGGCTAACAAAATGCCATAAAAACACAAATTTTCACAGCCACAACACAAAAACAAAACCAAAACGAAAGTAAAAAAAAGAGGAAAAAAGGGAAAACCCAAACACATGGCCGGGGAATTTTTATTTAGTAATTTATTGAATTTTTAAATATTTTTTAACGCTTGTTTTTATTGTTGTTGCTGCTGCTGCCGGACAAAAGGCAAAGTCTGTTTGTCGTTTGTCCGTTCGTTCAGTCGGTCGGTTGATTGTGGACGTTTCGCTTTGTAATTATGCTCTACCCTGCAAAAGGTCACTAGATGGAGTACATTGGCTTTGGCAATGGGATCTAATCTATGTTTCAATTCTAAAATGAGTTCTAGGAATCGTTGAAATCTAACTTGGTTCATAAAGTTTGTTAAAATGATTTGTAATTTTGTAGGTTCTCAACAAAGTGAAGACATTATCTTTAAAATCATAATCGATTTTCAAAATGTTTAAACTCTCTTTTTTAAAGTGTCCTAATATGTATATTTAACTTAACAAATAAATTAATTTAGTTTAACTACTTTTTGTTGGCTAGTAAAGTGTATAGTTTGCTTTGAAGTTTTTTTTGTTTTTTTGGTTTGTTTTGTATTGTTTAACCAATTATTTTTTATCACATTCCAAGTAATTTTTTTTTATTATGATTTTTATTATTTTTACACACATCACAAATTTTATTTAACACCAGCTTCCTATGTGTTTGTGTGTGTTTGTGTTTGGGTTAGTTCAATATGCTTTTTGTCCAGTGTGGTCAAACGCCATTTTAATTTGAATTATTTGCGTGGAGTTTCCGTTTGGCTTTGCTGGCAATTTTATTTTTCTTTTTTTCCCCGTTTCGATTTTTAGTTTTAACGGAAATTCTCGTTTTTCTCGTCAATGCATTTTTTTTCTCGTAATTTGTGCTTTTTGTTTTTAAAAGTTTAAGTGATAGGTTTTTTGTTTTATTTTAAAGTGACATTTAGTTGGGTCAGTCTATTAGGACAGTCTTCAAACCTTGTTAGTTACTTAGTTGTCTTTTCAATTACGAATTGAATTACTTAATTATTATTTTCTTTTATTTGGCTAAGTAGTTAAATTTCCTTTCGAATTTTCATTTGAAACAAATACTTTGGCATTTTCCTGTAGCTGCATGTTTTTTTCGCATACTCTTCATGAATTTACTTTGCACATATATCAAAATAACAAATACTCAACTAATTTTCAATTTAATGTTTTCAATTCTGTTAAACGAAAAGGTAAGAATATATAATATATGTATGTGTATGATATGTACCTATGTCTCTCTCTCTCTCTCTCTCTTTATCTCTTTGGCTGTGTGTGTGCGTGTGTGTGTGTGATTGCAATTAACTATATAAATATATATAATTAAATATAATTTTGATGTCTACAAGTTTGTATGGGAAGATATGAAGACTAAAAGCGTATGGATCCACAGGATTGGGAGGGAAGTTAAGATACACACACATATATATATATATATTTAAATATATATATATATTTAAATATATGTAAACCTATATATAAATCGATGTTGTTAATTGACTTCATATTGAAATATTGATGTTGTTCTATAATTGATGTTGTTGTTGTTGATGTTGTTTCTACTACTACTCTAACTCTAATTCTAAAACTTAACAAACAAATTCAATCTACTTCTATATTATGACATTATGATAATGATATTATTATTGTTGTTGTGTGTGTGTGTGTATATGATTTAATTTTAATTTATGGTTTGTTATTTACGTTATTCCCCCTTCCCAATTCACATTCCTAACATTTTTGATGTTGTTTGTTGTTTGTTGTTGATTTTGTTTGCTTTTATCATTTTTCACTTCTTGTTATTTTCGATGTTGTGTCAAAAACAAGAAAAAAAACCGAAAGTTTGTTTTCCCCCGCCCTTTTCTTTTGTCATTCCCTAGCCTTGTTTTTGTCTTTGTCTCAGTTTCTCTTCTCTCTTTTTCTCTGTTTCTCCCTATCTCTCTTCAATTTTTGTTCTGATGAATTTATTTACAGATTACCGCATATCCTTATGGAGCATCTTTAAGTATGCGACGCATGCACCGTTGGCATCGTCCAGCCTATAGTGGCCTGCCCTATACACGTGCTGCTGCTTCTGCTGCTAGTGGGTTGGGCATGCAACATCAGCGGCAACATCATCAGCACTATTACCAGCAACAGCAACACCTTTCTCATCATCAGCAGGAGCAACAACAACAACAACAACAACTATCAACTTCAAATGCAACTGCAACTGGTCTCATCGTTCAGAGTCGCAGCAATTTGCGAGAAATTTGTAAAACGCAGGCAATTTGCTAACAACAATTGCCTGCCTCAACCTCAACATCAACAGCAGCAACAACAACAACAACAATAAGTAGTAATGTGCCCGTTAACAGTTCAGCAGCAACAACAACATCAACAACAACATCAGCAACTACAACAACAAGAACTGCAGGTCAACTGCTGCAGTCGCAACAAAAACTGCAACTGCAACAATTGCCGTGCCCTACGCAAATTAGTCAAAACAAATTGGTAGGTGCACCACCCCCTCCATTCCCTTCCCCTTTCCACTCCCTGTCCCTGTGTGTTGTAAATGATTGTGAACTACGGTTTGTGGCCCCGCCTGAAAATGTAATTTTTACTACTACACACAAAACAGCTCAATTGGCCTCATGTGGCATTATTTTTGCATATTTTTTTCATAAACGTGTGGACGAAAAGACGAAAAAAAAGCTTAAAAAAGGTTAGGGGAAACTTTTGTTCTTATGTCATCCATCGTCTTCATTTTAAATAGAAAACCATTAATCATTCAATTTTGATTATTCACTTGATGAGAATTGATTTGTGGTTTGAGCTAACGCTTTAAATAAATCTATTAAATTAAGAATAATTCATAGACCAATTGTCCAATTGCCCATTAGCCTTTAGTGGACAGCATTAGGATATTAGTAATGATAAAATGATTTAGGTCGATTTTCAGAGACTAGAATCATAGATGAATTAAGGCTGTGAAATGGCAAATTGCAAGGACTTGAAAGTTATCTATAGACAATGTTTGCTTGGAGAATTGTTGCATAACCACAGGACATGACAAAATTTTTATTATACGTTTCAAAAAGCGAACGAAGAACGAAGACTTCTCATTTCATAGCCCTTAATTCTTGATGTGTCCATGAATTATGTAAATATACACAAATATACATAGAAACATTCGAAATCTAAACATTCGATAAAGAAATCATAAATATGTAACGTGTAAATTTTGGAAATTTTTTCTTGGTTTTAAATGGTTTTTTTTTGTTAAGGTTAAACCAAGGTCAATTCATTTGCATTTTCTTTTGTATTTCATGTATGATTTAGCCCATATTCAACACATTCATCATAATTTGTTCTCTCTCCCGGCAAAACACAAATTAGATTAATGCCCAAAACCATCTGCACCTGCTGCGGCTGTGGCTGCTGTTGCTGCTGCTCCTTCATTTCAAATGAAAATTTTTGGAAAATTTCTGAAAAATGTTCCGTTTATTTTGCTGGCTCCTCCTAACTAGGTTTATGGTGATAAAAGAGATGGTGGAGAATGGCAAAGAGCTGGCTATTTAAGCATCATCATGCCTCCTGTTATCCGCTTGTCTCATTAGGCTTGCCCATCACTCCATCTATTCCGCTCTCTTTCTCTCTCACTCTCACTCTCTCTGTTTTAGTCTTTCTCCTGCCACCTGCTGTTTTCTGTCGATTATAACTCACTTTTATACTCACCATCTAGCCCACCATGCCCATGCTGGAAACATTTTTATGCCTTGATGTGTGGTGCAAACATTTAATGGCTTTATACAAGTTGCCCGAGGCAAAACCAGGTACCAAGAGATGGGTGGAGCTCTATATCATCGTCGTTGTGAATTGTGTTGTTGGTGGAGGAAGGGGGGGGTGAGATGGGAAATGAAAGAGGCGGTTGCCGTTTGTAGGATTGCATGGGCTCGCTCTCGTCATCATTTCCATCAGGCTGAATAGCTTTTCAAATGCCAAATTTATGCAAATTCCGTCAGTGCCTGCGACGGGAAAAGAGAAAGGAGAATGAGAATGAGTATACGAAACACATACACACACACACATGGCATTTTACACATGAATATTTGTGCGAGGACTTGGCAGGAGCGTCCCAAACACACCGACTGCCGGCTTCTGCCTGAGCCGAGCTAGGCATATGTGAAATTGTGCCTTTTTGCCGAGAGAGTTTTTGAATTGCCATTTTCCGTTTTTGGCGCCCAAAAAACCCCAAACCTAAACCCAACTGACGTTGGGGCTGGAGTTGGTTTGGTGGAAGGTTGTTCAGTCAGTCCACTGGAGCCTAGCACACGTCGTCTTTTTGTATTGCCTTCAATCATCAATCAATTTTTTCAGCACGTGTGCCGTTCGCTTGTTACTTTTGCATACTTTTAGGCTCGCTCGCCTAGGTGCATTGCACGTAGAAGTTTTACCTGCAGTTTGCCTTGCCAATTTAGCCAAGCAAAGTTTTGCGCTTCTCCCACCTTCGAAGCATAATTCATGTCGTTCCCTCTATAGGAGTGTGTGTGTGTGTGTGTGTGGGCTCGCGTTTAAATGTGCATCACGTAAATGCCAAACAAGACGCTGTCGTCGTCCACGTTGGTCCACGTGATTTGTCGTCGGTGACACAAACTCACACACATACAGGGAGAGACGTGTATGGGTGTGTGTTTCGTGCATGGATATGGCATGGACCTGTGTCCAGTTGCATTCGGTTTAAGCCTTTAAACCTCTCCTGTCGGCTTTTCTACTTCTTTCATTTTTATTTTGTCTGCGTTGCATACTTTCGCTTAATTGAGACCACAAAACGGAATGTAAGGATAATTATCCTGCTTGCCAGCAGCAGCAATACTAGTGCATCCTTTCGCCTGCTTCCTCTCTCTCTCTCTCTCCTTTTTCTCTCCCTCCTTCTCTCTCACTCTCTGTGTGTGCCTTTCATTCAACGTATGCCAGCAGTGCCTGAGCTGGCTGTGTGCAATCGTCGTTGTCGTCAGCAAAGGTGTTGACTTGAAATTAAAATTAATTGAGAATTCCATGCGCATACCAAAACGAGAGTGTCGCCAACAGGCTGGAATCTGTTCGCTCTTCTCCACCGCCCCACCCCCCAAAACATCAGAGCCAAATCCAACTCTAACTCTTGCATTTAGTGTCTGTAGATTTCAAACCTGTGTTTTATACTCGGCAACTAACTTTGCTGATAGACTACAAAAATGCTAAAAATTTTGTAACTTTCATTTGCCTTAACAATTTATTGCATTTCCATGACAATGTGTGACAGTCTACCAAAAAATAAGGGTAAAGTCTCTTGGATCTTGACTCATATTGAAATCCAATGTATTATTTTATAATCTACTTTTGTATGTCGAACTAACTAACCTATCTTAATTGGTTATCTAGTTAAATCAGATGACTTTTCTAGCCACTCCAATTGTAATTAGTTAAATTTTGTTGTATTTGGCATAAAATAAAGATTAATCCTTCTATAAATTTAATATTCAATTTAAAAAGTAAGCAAACCATGAGGTCATTCGATGAAGTTTATTCATTAATTTGAAGATGTTCGAGATCTAGACAAATAATTCAGAATCCAATAGAAAGAGCTTACATTTGTATCGAAAGAGAGGTAACAATTAGTTGAACTCGAAATATTTTTCCTTTTAGACCTGCTTTAACAGTTGACCCTCTGCTGCTCCATTCACTTACCGCCTGTGCCATCTAGTTAGTAAGTGAGGGTGAGAGTTTGGTTGAGGGGTGGGCAGATTGGGGGCAGCGGTCTCACGTGCCAACTTTTTGGGGTTTGACCTTCCATTTTGGCCTTACTTCCTTCCTGTTGTTGAACTTTGGTGCTGGCTGACCATTGGTCGCCCCCGTCCAACCAACCAGTTGCCCCCCTTCCCCTCTCTCTCATTCTGTTTTTCTTCTGCTCAGATGAAATCAAGTCAAGAGAAGAGAGTTCGTTTGCGCTAACTGCTTTTGCTAATAAGCTTAATTATGCTTAAATTGGTTTACGTGACGTCAGCTAAGGGCCAAAGCACAAAAGTTCAAATGTTGGCTTTAATTTTTTGGCTGACCAAGAAAGGTGAAATGAAAAAGTGACTTTATCTCTCGCTCGCGACCCTCCCTTTGTGTGTAGTTCATTAATAAGATGCACTGTCAGTACTTACTGTAATTAGCAAGAAAAAAAATATGTAAATAAATAAGATACTCAGTTGAAAATTGCCACTAGCTTAATTCATATGAAGAATATTTATGAAAATTAATGAATCGTTGTTTAATACAAACAAATAAAAATAAAAAAAAAGAAAGGTGAAGAAATATTGAGAAAGAGTGAGAGATGAAAAATGTTTTAATTCGCATTCCAAACGGCTCAACTGATGGCAGGGCGCAGCCTTTCATCTTTATCTTGTTGGCATTTTTGTATTGATGTATGTGTATGTGTGTGTGTGTGTGTGTCTGTGTGTGTTTGTTGTGCCTGTGTGAAATTAAACAATTTAATTATATTCATATGCAAAAAATATGAGGCAAGGTAAACAGGCGACATTGTCGCTTGTCGCTTGTCGTTGCAACAGCATTCCATTCTACCATTCCCCCGTCCCTCAATCATTCCTTTTCACCGTTCAACAACATCGCCAACGACAGAATGTCCAAGCGACAATTGCAATTAATTGCATATTTTAAGCGATTCCAGATTAAAACCGCAGACAACCAACAACAACCAGTAATAAAAAACAAACATTTATGAGAAAGCAATGGGTTGTTGCAGCTTCTACTACATGCCAGGGTGCAACGAAGTGGGGGAGGCTATGGGCGGGGTGTAGATTAAACTAAAGGTAGGAAAAGGAGAAAAATATTAATTGCTCTTTATATGGCAAAAATTAACAATTATGACAATAAAAATTTAAAAATCATATTGTGACAAAAATAATTATAAACAATGCCACGCAAAGATTGGCTATGGTCAGGAGGCGGGGGGCAGGTTCAAGCGAGACAGAGATAGAGAGAGAGTGAGAGAGAGCGCATTAAGAACATATTAATATCAATATTTATTGCCTCAATATGATAATGACATAATCCAGGCATGAATTATATATAGATATACGACATATATACATGCGAGTATTGTGACAAGATAAAACTGCACAGAATTAAAAAAAAAAAAAAAAAAAGGAAATGCGAAAAAATCCATGATGTGAGTTTGTAGATGCTCTTATCAATGATCATTAATTATGACGGATAACCTCTCATTAGTTTTCAATTTATCAATTGCAACTATCTAACAATAAACTTCAATAATTGTTTTGCAATTCTCAACTAGTTCTAGCGTCAGAGCTTTTTAATTTTTTTGGCAAAATGGAAAACGAAACAAATAAAATTTGTGATGATTCAAATTGACCTTGCTAAGTGTCTGGAAAAGTTTGTTATCAGACTTCAAGTTTAATAAAGAATTTTACGTGAAAATCGAAATATGAAATATTAAGTCTCAATTTGATCGAGAAATGGGATTTTTCGAGAATTTTACAAAAATGGATCATAATACAGTCAAGACAATCTAGAATTAGAAGTACATAGACGTTTAGGTTTTCAACCTTTAGTTGTGATAAGTTTAGTTGAGATGAGCACACTCATTGTGAGTACTAAAGTCCGAGAACCTAAACGTTATAAATTCGTTGCCACCGCTGTACATGGGGAACATCAAACCTAATGAGATTGTGCACAGGAGTAAAATTGTATTGCCCCATGAATAAACAAAACTTGCTACTTTTTAAATCAACTATAAAAACTTTACAAAAGCTCAAAAAAAAAAAAAAGATATAAAACAAGAGAACGTGGGGGGGGACTATCCAGCTCACGCATCCTTTGGCAGCTGCAAGGACTTGTAAATTGCATTTGCAGCCAATTTACACAAAATTAAATTGAATTTACGCTACGCTTGCACAAAATATCAATGAATGTCATGTTACTGGGTAAAGCAGAAATAAAAAAAAAACGACCAAAACAGAAATAGCGCAAGAGAAGAAAAGAAGATTGTGTGTGTAGGAGAATGCCCTGTCCGCCCACGCCAAGCCACGCCGCAACACACACACACACATATACATATACACAAAAAGTCAACTGCATTTTATCAAAATTCAAATGGTATTTTCTGCAGAGTCGTCGTCGTCGTCGTTGTCGTCGTCGTCGACGTCTGCTTGTTTAGCATGCGTGATAAGCAGCTGGCAAAAAGCAGCAGCAAAAGTCGTCGCTGTGGCAGTGGCCAGGATATGCAGGACTTGTCCTGTATAGTTTGTTGCATAGCTAAACAACTAAAGTGGAGCCAAAGAGTGACGCGACAACTACAGACGACGAGGACGACTCCGACTCCAACAACGCATTTTTCGACTAAGTTGGACTTCAGGCAAATCACACGACGGGTTTTATCCACATACGTGCAGCAAATGAATCAAAACTTCAAACAGCGACAAGGCAACTTTTTGCACGTGTGTGTGTGTGTGTGTGTGTGTGTGTGTGTGTGTGTGGTTTGAGGGAAACTTTAAAATGGCTTACTTGATGCTTTAAGCATATGTAGTAGGTATACATATCGGTTTGAGGTAGGAATTAGTTTGTTTGGTGCAAAAACACCAAACTGAAAATGAAAATGAAAATCAGAAAACGCAGTCAAGCAAAACGTATACCAAAACACTCACTTTGTGAGTTAAAGAGAGTAAGAAGGAAAATTGCTTAGAGATGGTCGCAGTGCTAGGCGAGTTTGATTTATTGCCGCACAGAACCCACCATGCTATCCACGTTGCATGGGAATGGCATACCTCAATGTGGGCCACACTGACAACTACCACCTGCCATTTGCCACCAGCCACCTGCCACCCAGCCCCACTTGACACTCACCGCCGCTTTGTGGTTCTCCAATCAGCGTAAGTTGATTGAACTCTGCATAATTTAGAGCAGACGATGATGGCTTTACCGTTTGCCTTTCTCTAGCTTTATCCTCTTCCTTTTACTGGCTTTGGTTTTAGTGCAAGATGATGATGATGTTGACGATAATAATGATGATGAGAGTAGCTCAAAATTCTAGCTGTTGGCTGTTGACTTCTTAGCTTAGTGCCTTAAAAGCCAACACCTAACAAAAAGAAAGAAAAGCCAAAGCAAAAGCATAGACGGGTGTGCGAGTGACAAAACAATTCAACAAATTATGCAAGTTTCAGTTTTTAAAGACGATGAAATTTGTTACTTTTGCTTATGCTCACTGCTAGTCATTTGCCATTTCGTTTAAATCCTGGCTTAATCCCGACTGAAATTCCATTTTATTTAGTACTGCTCTGCTAGTGTCCAAAAAGTTTTTAAAAAACCGGTAAAGAAGAACCTGCAACTAATGCCAAGTTTCTACCTCAGGCAATCGATCACGTGGGGTTAATAAAATGCAACCCCGCATGTTGAATTAGTGGGCAGGGGATAAAGCGACAACGGTTCTCCCCCCTTTAAACGGAAGAGGGAGGTGACAACAGCAGGCCAAGTTAAAAACTTGGTAAAACGCGTGAAAAACTTTAGAATCGTTTGCTTCTCTCTTTACTTTTCCCTCTTTCCACGTATGTGTGAATGTGTGTGTGTGGTTTTTTTCACAGTCATAAAGCTGCAATGGGTATTTACCGAAAAGGCGGCGAGTAAAAATAATGTTGCATACTGTGCGGCGCCCCTGTGATTTATGCCACACTCACACACACATAAGAGAGAGTGAGGATAAGGGGACAGTGAGGAAGAAAAAGAGTTCAAAGTTTTAAATGCCAACGCAGCAAACATACACGCACACATACACACGCACACACACACACATGGATGAATGAATGAATGGAAACTAGTTGTTAGACTACAAAGTTGCTGCCACACAACACCACGCCCACATTTTGCCTTTCCTTTGTTGCACATACATCCCTTTGCCATCTCTCTCGCTCTCTCTCTCCCACTCTCTTGCTCTTTCTATTCTTCTTGTCCATATACTGAACAACAGCTAAGCAAACATAAATAAACTGAGAAAGAAAACAACAAAAAGCAACAAGCAAAGTTGATTAAATATGCAAGCACGCATGCAGTTTTGTCAAAACCCATATTATGAACAGGTTAAGCGAGCCAAATGCATTTAGTATATGACGGTGTGGCAAGATGGTAAGAGGAGAGGGCACGAAATTCATATGCATTTTGTGTGGCGGCCTGTGGCCAGTCGACAGGTTGTAAAGCTCTATAATTAAAAAGCAAAAATGCAGCAATATTAAATTAAGCGCATTGGAATATGTTTAACTTAATTCCATAGAAACTAACCTAAACATTATGACATTTATTTTTCATTCATTTAACCAACGAAAAACCAAACAAAACCTTGAACAAAACTTATAAACAATAACTTTATTAAGGGTTTAAATTTTTGAAATGAAAATGAATACAACTAAAAGATTTTTCATTCAAATAATTTGCAAAGGCTTCTTAAGGGATTCATAAAAAGTATTAAAATTATTGTTTACCTATTTCTGAATTGAATGGTCAATACTCTGAACAAAGTCGTTCATTTGGACATTATTTTTTAGCTAAAAACCCAAACTCGTCAATTAAGCAACAAGCGATTGAAATCAAAGAAAAGATGTATAGTATAGTAAAAGATACTAAAAGTTCAGTCCTCGACATTCATTGATTTTATTCTTTGGCTTTAATTCACTTATCGATATATATTTCACTTGGCTCATTTGTCATTTGATATAACTTTAGCGTTGATTACATGCATCATGCTCGTTAGATCATTATTCATACATATATGTATATATACGTTTTTGGTTTTCTCCAAGTGTACAGATGTGTATGTATATAATATATATAGATATTCCGTGTGCATCCTCATCAATATCATATTTATGCTTGGCTGCCAACAAACAATTGAAAACAATACAAAATACTTAGTAATTCTTTTGGTTTTACTGTTGCCTGTTGTCCTCGTCTCGAATATTTTATGCCTTTGCCTCTCGTGTGTGCCGCCTTTCCTTCGACTTGGCCTTGTGCCAGAAATTCTTCAGTTTCTTCCTCTTTTTCTCTCTTTGCCCTTTCCCTTTCTTCCTTTTTTTTTGCTTTCTTTATATTGTTTTGTTATCGGGTTTTTGTTTTCGTCTTGGGGGAGTAGATAAAGTTCATCGGTCGTGGACTGGGTTAGGTTGGATTGTGTTTTTTTCTGTTTTTCTGTGTGGGTTTGGGTTTACACGGAGGGGACCCAGGCATAGTTTTGGTTTAGGCCGTTATGCATATTTGCCATTTGTGTGCCTTGGGTTCAAGTTGGTGCCCTTTCTCTCTTCCTCCCCTTCCACTTGTCTTTTCGTTTTTCATTTTTGTTTTCGTTGTTTGTATGCCAAAAATGCGCCTCATGTGTTGTCAATTGTTGATGATGTGGGAATTAGGTATGAATATTGTTGTGGCAAGCAGGATGGGGCTAAACTGAAGCAGGTGTTGCCCATAAACTCTCTTTCTCGTTGTGTGTGTGTGTGTGTGTAAAAGACTTTAAGGATATGTGAGTTGAATTCTCTTTGCCATGGGATAAAACTTAATTGCATAAGCAAACTTTCTTTTGGAACTGAATGAGTGAGTGTGTACTGATTTACGAGTTTATCATTAATATTTATAATCTAATCCATGTATATTCGATAACCTATTTCATTTATCCTTTTTCTTTTCTTTCTAGGTAAGTGACTGTTGGAATAGTTTGACTAGGAAAGTAAGTAATAATATTTGGGACAAGAACAAATGAATAATTGGAAAATGTCGATTAAATCTGAATAGATTCTTCGTTTTTGGGTGCTGCTTTAAATAGTGCTAAGTGAAGAAAAGAATTCATTACATTTGACATTTGATTTAGAGACGCATTACGTAGTGCAGCAACACTTAAAGGATGCGTCCACTCTATATCCTGTCTGAGTGCAATCCAAGTCGCCCAACCAAATAAACAGCTTGCGGTAGACAAAAGACAACTGCAAAGTTCATGGGGACACATGTTTATCAATGTCCTTAAACCCTCCAGAAAAAAAAATACAAGAAAAAATATAGAATAAGAAAGGAACAAAAAAAATAAAAGTGGAGAAAGAGGAACGAGAATTGTAAGCTAAATTACAAACATGAACAGGGCAAATACTTGGGAAGCCTAGCCAGGACTTACACACAGACAGACAAACAGACAGACATGGAGGACGATGGCGACGTTGAGAATGAAGCAGACATTTTTCGACATTTTGTGTGTGTGGCTTAAAGTTTGCTAGACAGATAGACAGACAGCGAGACGAAGAAACGAGGAGGTAGACGCCAGACAAATATATTTAGGCAGGATATTGATTGATTTATTGCGTGTGTGTAGGCTCCAGCTCCAAGGGCTTCACACAATGAATGTCACACACACAAACACACTCCCATAGAGAGGCCTTAGGGCCTTATTAAATGGAGCAAATTCTGGCCAGCAAAGAAATGTAATGCATTGAAGGTGATGAATCACTTTGAGCACACAATTGGCTTGTTTATTTAAGTAGGTAGTAGGTATAAAAAGGCAAAAAATTGATATGCTTAAGCACGTAAAAGAGATGCCTCTATAGAGCATATCCTAACCAGAAATATCATCTATGGGGTTTCTCTCTACTTTTTATTGTAGAAAACGTTTAAATGATCATAGATTGATTTCAAAGCGTATTCAATGGAAATTGCTTTTGTGTGTGTGGGGGAGATAACAGTAAACTCTGTCTCATTTCAGCCATTAATTATCCCCAAAAGAGACACATAGGCAAATAGATGGAACAAGAGAGGGGGTCGAGGGAGTTGGGGGTGATTGCAAAGAGATCCATAAATTGCCAGGCTCATTAATTTGCGATTGCCTATATCATTGTTGCACATTTTTGCTCATCTACAGACACAATCTGGGAGTGTGTGTGTGTGTATAATGATATGGTTTAGAGTAGGGAATCAACCAACGCATAATTGATTTAAATTGCACACGCACACAGAGATAGTGAGAGAGAGAGAAACACCCGAGTCCGGACTCGGATACGGACAGAGGGAAAAAGCAACAATGGCATGTCCATAGACAATTCCCAATGCTTATCGCCGCAGATAATAAAGCCATAATGGGGCCAAACCTTCTCGATCTACCACCGTTCATGCTGCAATTCAAACTGTTGATTAGCCAAATGCATTTGTCCTACGACGCACACAACACACACACACACAACATGGCGTTTGTGTAATATGCCAAGGAAATACCAAAATAACCGCCCAGGAAAACTCCATAATTATGCACGCCCAATCCAAAAAACAAACTCAAAAAATTTACAGAAAAAAAGCAATCAAAACTCATGACGAAGGGGGAGTAGTGTGGTGTTTTGCCACACATTGATTGAATGCCAAATCACTTAACCCAATTCAAAGCACAAACTGAAAACTTGGCTACAACTTGGCAAAAACGAAAATTCACTTCTTTTTCGAATGGCTGACAAATGGCCGATTGGCAGCTTAATGGCAGCCACGCTTTCCGCTTTGCCATGAGCAAAAAAAAAAAAAACCAGAAGAAGAAAATAAAACCGATAGAGAAGAAAACCCAAAAGAAGCCAAATGCTAAATAGCAAAACGCCTCAATAGTCAGCAGAAGCAGCAGCATCTGCCCCGTTTTGTATGGTATATAAATTTTAATTTCCTTTCTTTGCCTGGCGGCTGGCCAACAATAACAAGAACAACAACAACCGAAACAACAACAATATGAAAGTAAAGCAATGCTTACTCTCATTCTTTTTCCCTAAACCGAATATTCCGCAAAGTGATAGCCAGCTTCTGTCCAACAATTGTTGCTGATTTAACATAAAATGCAGCCAATCTTGGCTTTGGCTTTCTGTCCACTGACTTCTTGCCTGCCTGCCTGTCTGCCTGCTGCCTGCTGCCTGCTGCCTTTTTGTATATTTGTCAATGTCCTCCAATCGTTCTACTCCCCCCGTCTCATCCTTTACAATGCTTCTGTGCTCAAGTCTCGTAGAAAACAAGTTTTGGCTTGCATTTTGTGCTTGAGTTTATTAGTGTTCACATTTTGCCATAAAATTTTTGCATCTAATTCATTATGTATAACAGGGCGGATACTTAATATTATGCTTAAGTATTTACGTCCGCCCCAAATAACAGAATTTTAAATCAATGATTTATATTGCACTGGCAACAACGAAAAGAAGTCAAATTTTTACCAATTAGTTCCAAAGGAACAGGAACAACAAAAAAACTTTTGATAAAGAAAAAAAACAGCAAAAACATAATCAATTGCACGCATGGGTGTCATCGCCAGTCGAAAATTTGTTGGTAAAAGTTAATGAAAGTCCTTGGGCTAAACAGACACTTAATAAGCAGCTAGGGAAAAAAAGAAACGAGAATGAGAACGAAAACGTTGAAACTTTTGAAATATTATGCAAAGTTCAGCAGTTAAAAATGAAATGTTGCAAAAAATTTAAATGAAAATTGGTACGATGAAGTCGTCGAAAGTCGAAAAGTAAGTAGCAATAGCAAAGCAACACTGGTGTGTGTGTGTGTGTGTAAGAGAAAAAGAGAGAGTAGGAGAGCCAAATTGTGGTTATGACTAGGCGAGAGACTGTAAAAGTGGCTCTGAAAGTTCCCAGGGTAAAAAGGTAGCAGCAGCAGAGTAAGTGTAAGAGTTCTGTGTTAAGTTTATAGCGAAGGCTGCTTAATGGCAGCTAAAGTCAGGCCAGACAGTCACTCAACATAAATAGAACCCAGAGAGCCAACCTCCACCTCCTACCCCATCCACCCACTCAAGCGTTTAAAATGTGTCTGTGGCAACAACAACAGCACAAAAAAAAGAGAGACCCAGAAAAATAGATAGACAACTGCCAGGCAGGCAGTTGAGATGGGGAAAAAAATGCAACAGCAATGAAAAAGTGAGCAAAAAAAAAAAACGACACCAAGCACCAAAGGAAAGAAAGAAAGGCGAGTGCAAATAAAATAGGAAAACCAAGGCAATTTTTCAGCTTCATTAAGTAACCGCAAAGTTTGTTTTATGTGCGGTGAGTTACAAGCCAAAGCCAACGCCAAAGCCAATGTGCCACAGAGAAGGATGAGCCCTAACTGCGTTTGCCTCTAACATATGAGCACATGAGAGAGAGAAACAGAGAGAGAAAGAGAAAAAAAACCAAACAAAATAAATATGGTCAGTGTAAATACAAAATATTAAGCATACGTCAAGTGGGCCAAATGGGAAATTGTAAATAAAATTAGATTAGTAGACATGCAAAAAAAGAAAAACAAAAAGTTGCCATTAATAAATATTAGTTTAAGTTTTACGCATACTTATGCATTTAAGCAGACATAAATTAGTAAACAATTGGAAATCAGATAACATAAATCAGATATCTATGAAAGGTTTAAAGTCAAACCTTAAAGGCAATGCTAATAAGAGATGTCTGGGCTGAGAAGTGAGCACGACAATTAAGAGTTTTGATTTTTAAATGATTCACAAATTGAATCTAATAGGTTAATGTTGAGTGTTCTGCTAAAATATCCTAGAATTGGCTTTATTAGTAGTAGACGCAGCTCGTTAACCAAATTGAACTGTGTATATGGATTATTCCACCTGCTTGTGGTGGAGATCAATCTTATTAAGATATCAATCTGTTCACCTTTTGTCCAATTATTTATCTCGCTTGATTTTTCTTTTCTTGGTTTTCCTTTTTATGTGTGTGTGTGTGTGTGTCTGAGGAAGGGTTTGACCAAAATTAATTAAAAGCTTCGTTTTTGGACAGTCGCCTGGTGGTCC
Organism: Drosophila equinoxialis; assembly: GCA_018150345.1. Lineage (NCBI taxonomy): Eukaryota > Metazoa > Arthropoda > Insecta > Diptera > Drosophilidae > Drosophila > Drosophila equinoxialis. Next base: position 1,226,117 of record JAECWI010000868.1, on the reverse strand, counting down.
GTAATGTTATGCTCGGCATTTGGGTTCGCGTTCAAGTCAGTGTCCTCGTTGTCATGTTGTTGCTGTTGGAAGTCCTTGCTTGGTATGCCCAGCCATAAATAATGACCGCTGATTTGTAAATGTCGACGGCCAGTCGACGCCTCTGAACTGAACTCAACTCGGACTGTCCGCCATGTTTGCCACTTCATTCATCTGTCTTAAGTGCTTACGCTTCCCCTGCTCCCTTCTTCTTTCTCTCTCTCTCTCTCTTACTTAACCACCCACTGACCAACAACCTGCCCCAAACCCATCCTTCCATTATTCCTTCCATTTAGCCATTCCCTTCATTACCGACGCCGTCGTCACTGACGCTGCTGCTGCTGCCCTTTCTGGTCGGTTGGTCGATTGGTCGTTCTGGCGCCATGCAAAGTGCATGTGTGTGTGTGTGTGAGTGTTGTGTGTTTGTTTGTGTGTGTATATTGTGTATGCTTTGCTAATTGGCTCAAGCCAACCAATTCCCTTCAGCCCCCTCCCCTCCTGCTCCCATCAGCCTTTGGCTCTAGCTGTCTCTCTGGTTCTGGCTATTCGGCTTCCTCTTGGCCTTCTGTGATTGATTTGTATGGCTTAAACGCAACGATGACGATAAAACGGTGTAAAATTAATTAGTCACTGGCGTAAAGCGTGTCGGCAGGAGGAATAAGAACTATCTGGGCTATCATTGTCTGCCTGTCGTTTTGCTTATAAATAAGTGAATAAATTGTCCACTCACCCAGTATAAAATCGAACGATGCGATAAACATTTTATTCGTACTCACACGCTCACATATACACAAATTGTCGCCCAGATTGCCTGTGTGTTTTGTCCACTCTTCGGTCGGTCAAAAATAATTTTCACAGTCCTTGCACTACAATATACATAAAAAATAATAAAATGAAATAAAAACAATGCAAGCGAAACTTTTATCTATTGTTTGCTTGTTTATTGAGAACGGAAATGAAGAATAAGAAGAACTTTCCAAAAATACAACCAGCAGAAAACTTTTAGCAAGTGTGTGGCATCTCTCTCTCTCTCTCACTCTCTCTCACTCTCACCCTTTCTCTCTCTCTCTCTCACTCTCCGAGTCTTCGAGTTGACTGCAATTTCTTTAGTTTTTTAAGATAAAGAATAAGGAAGAAACTAAATAAACTAATGGAATCGTAACTCGTCTGCGCCTGGATTTCAATTCTTTCGCACGGCCTTCCATTCGTTCACACGCTCGTGCAACAATTGTAGACGACGACTCAGCTCATTGGCCACACTCTGGTCCTGTTCGGCTTTGGTTTTCATCGGCTGGGGTTGTATATTTGATAATTTCAGCAAACTAATCTTTTTGCCCGGCATTGGACGTTCAATTTTGACAATATGCGGCTCCTGGGGCGGCAACGGTTTACGTCTTAGATTCGGAATTTTGAGCATTTTATTTTGATATTTTCGCACTTCTTTGTTGGATCTAAATTGGCAATAAATTAAATTTAATTTTTGTTGAGGTTGAGCCGAAGTGAGAGAGTTTAATACATAATTTTTAGTTTGAAAATTCGTTTTGAAAGCGCAAAGAAAGCCAACTGAATGAGAATCGAATCGAATCAAACAGAAATTTGGGTTTGATCTTGTTAAACTGAATTCTTTGAATTGGAAAAAAGTCTAAAACATGAAAGAAAAATTAAAAGCATTTTTAATCGTTCAGTTTTTCGGGTTTTTCGACATAAAGTAAATTTATTTACCTGTGTAAATAGTATTTTCGACTAATGCAGTTAAAAGTAATTATTTTCTGCTAAACAAAGAAAATTTCTTAAACAAAAACATAAAATTTTAAGGAGGAAAACGTAGAGTATTTCCTTTGCTTACATTTAGTTGACGGCCAAATTGCTTTGTCATTGTCTGGCTCTTTAGTAATTTGTTCGCATATAAGACCACAAATGGAATTTTTAATTGTCTACTCAACAGACGGTGAGAGGGAGAGGGTGAGTTGGAAGAGTAGCTAGTCGAGCTCTCCGTTCATTGGTCTTATGATATTTATGTTTTCTTTAATGTCACCTCGCACCGCCGCTTGACAACCCATTTTCGCCTGCTTAGCGCACTTGAGTCACTTTATTATGTAAGCTTCCCACTCTATTGCTACTTGCCCAGTCTCTTAGACCGACGACGACGACCCACTTCTGGCATAAAAAGGTGAACTTCAGTGTCATTTGTTTGCTTCACTCGAGTGTTGGTTGGTTTTTCTGGGGCTTTTTTTTTCTGCTCTCACTCTCCAGTGGGGACAACTTAAGTTATCTTTATGCTTGAAAAAAGGCCTCTCTGTCTGGGTCTGGGCTTGGGATTGGTACTGGGCCTCCGACTGTCTCTCTGTCGGTCTGACTGCCATTTTGTCAGACAAGCTGTTGAACTGTGTTGGCGGTGGCAAGTGAACAGAGCAAACCAGAAGCAGGAGCAGGAGACTGGAGACCTGGGGTCCTGTGCGTCGTGTGCCAGTCCCCTGTGCTGTGTGCCCGTGTTCACTTCCCTTTCGTCCTCTTGCTTCGTTTTGTTTTTTTTTTTTTTCATATTTCAATTGAAATGCGCAGCAGCACAATTAAAAATCAAGCCAAGTGATGCGTGCCCGTGCCGAGTTCCAAGTGCCAAGTGTTTGTTGTTTAAAAATGAAGCGCTATAAATGGACAAGTTGTTGATGTTGTAAGCGAGCAAAAGAAGAGACACGGAGACAGAGAGAGAGAGAAAGCGGGTGGGAAAGCGACAGAGAGCAAGCCTTGAGGCAGTAGCTTCATCATCATCATCTTCAGTAGAAGCTGGAGCAGTCATCATTTTGACTTGTCCTTTGTCCTTGTTGGTTTTATATGTCCTTTGCTGTGGGCTTTTTCCTTTTTCTACTGAAGCATGCTTAGCTGGGCAATATTTTCTTTCTTCTCTTCATTTTCCCTGGTTTTTCTTCTTTTTTTGTTTTGTAGTAGCATTTCAGCTTTTGTCTCTGTGTTTGTCTTGTTCGCTTTATTTGTTTGTTCTGCGACACGCCTATTTTTCCTTTTTGTGGGCGGAAGTGCACAATTTATCATTGAGCAACAAAAGACTCGACCAAAAACAAAAAAGAAAACAAAATGAACATTATTATTATTAAAGAACGGTTGACAATTAATAAGATTTATTAACTATATCCTATTTCTTGACATTTTACTCTGTATATATTCAACAAGAAATGGGTTACTTTAATAATACAGCTACAGATAGAGCATCACATAAGTGACTATTCCTCAATCCTCTTCAATTCATTGAATGATTCATTTCATCAATATACTACAATTCAACATTAAAAACACGTTTAATATCAAATTTATGTTTAGTTAAACCAATAAACAAACAAATTTTTCTCTTGATAACATTTCACTTCAATTCCTTCTATGAAAAGTTGTTGGGATTTAGCTAAAGGACAACTATTAAATGGTCAACAAAATGATTGATATGCATATAAAATACAGCCCGAACTAGTTAACAATTTTTATAATAGTTTTGTTAAGCTAACTTGCATGTAGTCAACTTAATAGATTCACTGAATACATTCATTCATTTGCAAATGTTTGAGTTATATACATATATTTGATATGCTTCCGTTCTCAATGTTGGCACATTTTTCATTTACATCAAAAACTAAATTAAATCTCTCCATTGGCCGCCTGCCTGCTGCCGTCTGCCTATATGCAGAAAAATGTGCAATGGCCAATGGGATGGGTTTAGGAGAGGGTTAGGGCTGGATTTTTGGTTCTTGTTCTTCCTGCTAACTTGACAGCTTGCATAGTCTTGTCATTGGCACTCAGACAACATGCCAGTAAATGAAAATGAATGAATGCGAATGCGGCATGTTTTTAGTATTCTTCATCAGAACTATGAACAAAAACAAAAAAAAAACAAAACTAAAAACTAAAAAAATTCAGAAAAAATGATAAAGTGAGAGAGAGCGAGGGAAAAGGAGAGGGAAAGAAGAAAAAAAAATCCATAGAAGGATGAAGAAAACGAACTGAAGTGAAAGGAGGAAAGGAATAGGGTAGAATTGAATCGAAATTTTGCCAGATGAATTTTGCAGCTGCCAACTCTTTCTTCTCACTCACTCATTCACTTGCTTCCATGTTTGTCTCTTGCATACGCTGGGCATATCTCTCTTTCATTCTATCTCTGTTATGGCAAATCAGTGAGGCGTGTTTTTGACATTTAACAAGCCAAGAGAGTCCAATTCAGGCCAGAGCCAGTCCCAACCAACAGTTCCCAGTTTAGTCCAGTTTGATGTCAAGTTTGGGCCAAATGCTTTTAATTAAAAAATATTTGCCAGCACAAACTTTGCATAATTTTTCAAATGAATAGTTTTTCACACACACACACACACCGTCGCACACACACACATGCAAAGAACGAGAAAGATTATAGGAACGAGAGTAGAGAGAACCCACACACATTGCCATGCTGCTGCAGAGCTTAGGCAAGGGCACTTAAGCATAGGCGCTGGATGAGGATTTAGAAACACACGTTTGGGCCAAATGCGACGACATGTGACAACTCATCAGACCACGCACCAAAGGGAAATTCTCCGGCTTTGGCCACCTGCATGTGCTATGGCTATCTCTTTCGCTTACCCATTTTCCATCTCTGTTATTCCCTTTCTCTCTTTCCTGATTGCGTGTGTGTGTGGTGCGAATTAGTGTTCATCCCCGGCCAGGCATTGTCATATTTTGTACAGTCTAACTGCCTGCCTGTCTCTCTCGCAATGTATATGTGTGTGTGTGTGTGCGCTAATGGCTTTGGAAAATCAAAAGCGAGATTAGTCAATGGGCGCCGCAATTGAGTGGCAGGACAAGCAAAGGATTCACAACACACATACGAACACACATACACAAGCAAACTTTGAATATTGTTGTTCAAAATTTGACTGCACAATGCGGCGTATGCGTAACATAATTGTGCCCAACCTAATGTATATAGAAAATATCATTAAAAATATATAAAGCTTAAGTTCTCAACAATTTTAAATCTCATGGGCTGAATAAAAATTCACTTTAATAAAATGAATTTCCCTTACCTTAACAATGATCATTTTGAGTTTTCATTAATTCCATCTTCATGGGAATTACAAAATTGTCCGCTTGCCATTTCTTAAGCAACCAATGTAGAAAAAGGAAATGAGTTTAAATTGTCTTTGTTAAAACGATGCGGATGCTTTCCCCTTAAACTGTTCTAGGAGGAGTTTAAGCCAAAAGCAAAATGTATATATTTAGTTTTCTATGTTTTGTTGCTTTTTACCTTTAGCAAATGGTAAAATGTGTTTTATACTAACAATAAGATGGTTTTAATCAATTACATTCAATTATACCTTGTTCTATTCCATTTTATATCCTCATCTAGATATAGAGATAGTTTTGGAGTTTATTCGTCTATTTAATTCTGCTCTGTTTGTTTAAAGTCTAGTCCATTGGCAAAACTCTTTTTATATGTTCTGATCTAAAGTCATTCTGTTGTCATCTGATCTATTGCATTGACATTTTTGAATAACAGTTTCGAATTTATATCACTTCTAAATATTAATCATTCGTTTACATTTAAATAACAGTTGAAATGGTATGAAAACTTTGCAGAGTTTATTCTTTTAAATTTTATGAACGTTTTTTAATGTTGTAACATATTTGTAAGTTTATTAGAACTCATAAAAATAAAATAGCTACAAATGATCTGAGAACTGAGATTAATTATGATTAAATCAATTAAAAATATGCCATATTTGAACATTTTACCTTTTCTCACTTTAAACTTGAATAAACTTAAAAATTAAGCATTTGGCAAGAAAATAGTCTAAGGAATGCATCAATTAATATAATTTAAAGGAATTTTTTTCAAACTTAAGTCATTAGTGGAAAAATGACTAACGTGTTGTCAAAGAAATGTTTCGCTATCCTTAAAGGCCATTCGCTTGTCGTTTTAAAGACAATATCAGTTGAAAATAATTGACGATGATATTTTTTGATGTAGGCAATGCATTTATCTAATTGCATCTTATTCACATATCTAGCCAAAATGTTATGCCACACACAAAGGGGAAAACAAATGCTATATTATTTGAGACTATATAACAAAACTGAAGTGAACAAAAAAAAATGCATATATGTATATAGTAGAGAAGATATAAAATCTAACAACTGCTGCACAATTGCAACAGACGGTTACGGTAGAAAGGAGTCCAGGGAGTTCCTTTTCCTCTGTAGCGGCAGCGGTAGCAGGAGGCATACATATTTTTGATGTTGAAAAATATTTGCAAATAAATTGCCAAAGCCAAACTCAGAGGCATAAAGGGGGAGATGCAGAGATAGAGGAAGTGCCACAGTGGAAGTGGGAGAGTGAGAGATAGAGGGCAAGAGTGAGTGGGAGAGATTCACTAGATCCCAGAAATGGCGTATACCCGCTTTCAGCACTCCTCCCCCTTCGTTGCCGCTTTCTACCAAAAAACAAACAGAGGAAAAAACGAGAACAGAAAATGGCTAACAAACGCAGGCTGCCAGTGACGTAAATCTATTTCAGTTGAGGGATTTGTACATCAAACATGCCGGACAGTTTTGCATTCCAATTGCAGAGAGTCCAAAGTCCGTACGTCCGTCCGTCTGTCCGTCCGTCCATCCGCCCGTCCCAGCTTCTGCTCCTGCTGCTTTGGTTGTTGTTATTGTTGTGGGCGTGGTCCACACAGTAGTCACACAGTGCGTATGAGTAATCTTTGTTAGTTGTCGCTGGTTCCCCCGCGCTCTCTATACGGTCCCCGATCTCTGGTTTTCTGTTTTCATGCAAATATATGGAAAGCGGGAGAAGAGGTGTATGAGGGATTGGTGGAGGATTTTTTGATTAAAAATCGCAAAACTGAAAATTTATTTCATTTAATTTCTCGCTGCACTTGTTTTTATATCATGCAAAAGTATTTGAATTTTAATTTGCCCTGGCCATAGATTGCCAGAAGTTTGAACCTTAGTTTTGAGTTGTTTTTTTCTTTTTTTGCCATACCCTATAAGCAATAAAGTTTGACTAAAGGTATATAGCAGTATATTTAACGAGAGCTATTGTTGAAGATCTGCCTAGTTCCTGTATTTGATAAAGGAAACTCTGTCTCATCTCCAACTTCACTCGCATGAAGGATTTGAAAATCAAAAAGAAATGTTTAGAAAGCATTGTTACAATAATGTTTACGTTTGTTTATTGTTTGTCTTCAAATACAAATACTTCTAATTGCGAATGACAAGTCTTTCTTAAAATTTTATAGAAATTGATTTGAAAATGGGTTTTTCAAACAATGAAGGATATTTAAACAGAAGAATACTCGAAAGCTGAGAGCAAAAACTGTATTCCTATGTGATGAAATGGAAAATGACAGAAAATTTGCAGAGAAATTTGAAACAATTAAAAGTTTTTACGATGAAAACTTTCAATTTCAAGCAGTTCACGGGAATTACAGAGAATTGACAATTCGTTTACCCTAACTTGACATTGATTTCCTTTACGTTTAGTTTTATCTTTTTTCCCCTTCTCTCTCACTTTCTGCCCAAGTGTTTTTTTGTTGTTGTTTTTAGCATTTTTTGGGGTGCGGCACGCTCGTATATCAAATTCAATTGTATTTGTTGTCCATTTTTGGTTTTAGTCGCTGTGGTTCTTCTTCCTCTTCTAGTTGATGTTGTTGTTGTTTAGGTCTGTCGGGGTTTTAAGTGAACGCTTTTTATTTAGTTATAGTCGTAGCTAAAAATCCAATATACATATACAAATATATATATATATACATATATCTATACACATATATCTACACACAATACACAAAATGCACAAGGGAATTGACCAAAAGTGGCCCTGAGCTTTTGGCAAAGAACAACAAGCGAGATCCAGAGGTGGTTAAGGTTTGTTTGAATGCTATGAATGAGTGCTATTCATTGGGGTGTGGTTCCCTTCATTCGCCTTTTTGTTCGAGTGTGCGAGAAATGGAATCATGATAGCATATTAAAGTGATATATGGATTCCGATAGGTTGGGAATAAAAACAAGGCAACTTGATACTTGGGTCATGGTCAAATTGAGTCGATAGACGAAATTGTCTATGGCACTTGCTGTCATTATGAAATCTAGTCAGTTTCTAAATCTAACACAATCATGAGGCACACAAATTTAAACGAAAACTTTCCTCAACATATAAAATCATCACTAGTTGAATCGAATAGTTACGCTAGTTAGTTATATAACCAAAAGAAATTAGCTGAATAATTGGATTGAATGGAAACAATTTTCGATTTTGAATACATTTTCTGGAGAACTCAACTTACAATTTCATTTAAAGAGTTGATAAAAACTTATTCCCATTTGTTTTCTTTTCAAATTATTAGACTAAATTCTTTAGTGATATGGCCAAATATTTTGTATAAAAAGTAAAAATAAAATAAATAAAATAACGCAAATTGTTTTCTAAATAATTTCTACCTTTAAATATTTGAAAATATTTTGCCTGCATTCATCCCATTTATTCCACGAAAGGCAGCTACGATAAACAGAGAAGAAGAAAAGCTGTAAAACTTCTAAAGTCAAAGTTGATTTGCCAAAGATTTTATGGTTTTATGTCAGTTTGCCAACAACAACAACAAAAAATCTTTTTTTTTTGCATTTTACCGAAATTTTTGGCATCAAAGCAGTAAAATACTTTTAAGAACTCTTAATTATTATTATGATTTCGATGTTGTTGTTGTGGTTCATATTTGGAGAAATAAAGTGAATAATTAATATATTAAATCGCTGAAAATTGTTTTGACTCCTGAAAGTATGCTTTAAGTTTTACAAAAGAAAATGCCTACAACCATGCTGACGATAATGACGACGACGACGAGTGAAGGCGGACGACGAGTTTGCCCCATCAAATTGAGCATTTTGTTTGCGCCATTCATTTCAGTTGCCTCGGTTAAAGGAAAGAGAAGTAAAAAGGACAAGGCCTAACCCGCGTCGCCTCGCTGATTTGCATGCGAGCCCGATGGCGCGGCAGCTTGACATGAAGGCAGCAGAGACGAGACCTCAAAGTCGTCTGCCAGTAGCAGCAGCAGTAGAAGCAGTAGTAGTAATAGTAGTAGTAGTAGTAGTCGACATTGTAGTCGCCATCGTTGACATCCTAGTAGCAGTCGCAGTCGTTACCAAAACGTTCCCATCGTAGTCGTCGACGACGTCGTCGTGTTATGTGTGACATTTGTTTGTTTAGACGGCACTCCTGGCGACAAATATAAATGTTAGTTACGCTTTGCGAGTTTTGTTTGCCAAATTGCCTGTCAAGTTTCGTATAGTTGCGGCCTGGCATGGCCTGGCCTAGCCCAGACTTCCCCCCTTGACTGACACGATGGTCCCCGTTTCAGTCTAGTCTCGGTCTGGGGTTATAAATATCTGACGGTTCCCACCAACGTTGCTCGTTGCATGCAATTTGTCGTCCTCTTACTAGCAACTACAACTGCTCATGCATTTATACGCTTTGTGCCAAAGAGTTTAGGCATTTGGTTTCATCAGTTTGTCCAAATAAATTTGTCTCAAACTCTCTTAGAGCATAGAATTTTCGGTTTATTTTCTTATGTGAAGTTGCATTTTGGTCATTCAGAGAGACAACGAGAAAGGGAGACAGTGAGAAAATGAGTGAGTTCTGGGAGAGTCGCACAATTTGTACACACTTCATTTGGCGCAAAACTTCTAGTTGCTTTGATGTCATTTGAGAGAGATCTCTCTGCTTTTTGGCTTTAACTGCTTAACGCTTTGGGGCTCTAATCGAATTGCCAACCCAGTCCCAACCGACAACCAGCCAAGCCAACCAACCAACCAATCCAACTAACTGGCCAACGCTGGCCAACTTATCTGCTGCCTCCCCTGGTGACTCAAATGGCAAATAGTTGGCCATTTTTCTTTTTGTCTTTTGCCTCATTTACACGCACACACACACAGACACATGCATACATATACGTAGAAATGTTTGTACATATATGTCTATCCATAGAATAGACGAGGGCGCAAATTGCGTGTCTGGCCATAAAATTGCCTCAGTCTTCGTCTCCATTCATCGACCCATTCCATCTTCATGGCCTAAGCCAAGGCCAGACCTATGTCCATTTCGAATCCTGTTTGTTTTGTGGGCATCCTTTGGGCATTGGGCACTGATTTCTTCACATTTATTTCCAACATTGGTTTAGATTTCCCCACATTCCTCTCCCTCAACACTTCGGATTTCCCTTGTTTTTTCTTCTATTTCTCTTTTTTTTTTTGTTTTGGGCTGCCCTTTTTGCGGTTTAGTAAAACTAATTTATTTTAAGTAAGTTTATTTAAACAAAAAAAAAAAAAAACAGCGAAGGGGCCGCATTTTCTTTCAACCACGTGACCCAAATTTTTGCATGTACACGTTTGTCGTAAGGGGGGATCGGGGAACTGCAGTTTTCCCCGTCTTTTCTTGTCCCTCTACTTTTCGTTTTTGCCTTCTGTATTTTTTTTTATTTCTGTATGTGTGTGTGCTGTTGTACCACAATCGCATACAATTTGCTCATTTCAACCGCACCAACAGAGAGCGGGGGAGTGTAGAATTGGATGGGCGGTTAGAAAAAAAACAGAGAGAAAGGGTTTTGAGTCCAGCACTCACATAAATAGTAATTTGTGTAGTGCGTTTTTGTGAACTCCTCGCCCCGCTTCGCCTCACTCACCAAACTTGGACTTGTCCAACCAGTCAGGCAGGTAGGTAGGCGTGTGCTTACCGTTTTAGCTAAATTGCCGCCGTCCGGAGTGGAGCCTACAATCCACACACACACACAAACACACACACACATATACACACAAAAGTTAAGCCGCTTAAGTTGCACCCAAAACGGAGACAGAAAAGAGAAAGCGGACGGCTAGTGGCATGAGCTGGTATGGGGGGACCATGATGACGATGACGACGATGACTGCAAAATGTACAAAATCGAAAATGTAATGAAAACCACAGGACGGCTGGCTGGCCAGACTGGGCCTACATCTAGTTTAGAATTGAACAAAAACAGACGTTGCACACTGCATTAGCATTCCTCGAAAATGAAACAAAGTGGCTATGGAACAAACAGAATACATACATCTAAAATCTTCATGTGTAGAAACTGACTCCAGATTTACAACTCTATTTAAGGACATTACTGGAACTAATATAAACTAAACTTGCTTTCAAGCTAGATAAATTTGTTGAAAATTTCTATAAATTTGAATTAGAACTCGAGAATTTTTAAGCATTTTTAGAATTCAACCAACCCAAGATGAACTTAGGAAATAATTACTTAAACTTTTTATTTTTATGTCCATATTAGAAAGAGATAAAGGTTTCATTATTGCATTCATTTATGCGCCATATCCAATATGGAACTTCTGGACATATGTAGGTGTAAGCCGACTTTTATCCATTTGGATTATATTGTTGTAGTTGAGGACATTGCACAAAACTGTTTAGCTTTTCAACACTGTACTTAAAGTATTAGAACCACGGCCCAGTTGTTTTCTACCTTTTTAGGAAAGCATCACAAAATGCCAACAGTCAGCAACTAGCAAAAGCAACAGCAACAAACACACGAAATTTTGACAGGTACTACTAGTCCGCTACTCTTCCCTGTTCGCCACCAACATAAAAAGGAGAGAGAGAGAAAAAAAACGACACGAAACCCAAACCATAGAGGCGCGTGAGTTCAACTGGCCACAATTGGTCCGAGAATTGTTAGTGCCGAAAATTTGCGCAAATTAATGCCAAGCCGAAAATTGATAGTAAAATACTCTTCTTTTTATTTTATTTTAGTTTTTTTTGGGCTATTGCATACTTTTAGGCGGTAATAAAGTTGGCCGCTATGACCACAAATAGAATTTTTGGCGCTTGTGGTTAGTCCCCTCATTTTTATGTCTGTGTGTCGGTATATGTGTATTTGTGTGTGGTGTATTAATGCGTATATATATATATATATATATATATATATATATATGGTTCTCTCCGAGTGTGGGCGTGTCTCTGTGTGAGTTTGCTTAAATTGCATACGGGGGGCTTCATGGCATCATTACATATTCAAAAAGGCAGCGCACGTAGAGCATTTTTATGAAATTTTACTTGCTTCTAATGTAATCGTTATGATGATGCTCTGCTTGTACCCTGCAAAATGGTTGCCTGGGCTAAGGAGTCGAGACAGAGAGAGAGAGAGAGAGAGAGGAGTACATGCCATTTAAGAACACATAAAGTAAATGTCCTGTGTTTAAGCGACAGACACACTAACGAGATATTTGGTGGCAGTGGCAAGAGCTGAAGCAGAAATGAACCATGCTAATGCAGATAGCAACCAACTCGCTTTTGGCTAGAGGACAAAACGAATCAAGCATTTATGTTTCCAGCTGGTAATCAGTTGAAGGAAATCGAACAGGCTTTCAATTTCCATAACACTCAAGTTATTTTAAATTTTACTACTAAGAATGCCAAATTTATTGAATACAAAACTGGTTTCCAACATTAGAGGAAAAGCTTCATATTCCCGCTTACTTTTTTTGTAGACTGATACATGGCAAAGGCAAAACTTGATCAAGGTGTTCTCATAAGCAACTTGTTATAGAATAAATTATAAAAAAAAAAAACAACAATTACTAAATCTCTTATTTTACCATTCTGCTTAAAGGATGGCTAGTTGCCATTTAGCAAAACTGTCCTTAAACGTCTGTGTATAAGTGAAAATAATTATTATTGGGAACATATCTAGTGCAAATTTGGGTCAAATTAGTTAGTACGATTGCTTGAGGGAATGTCGGAGGTGAAATTCTTTAAACGCAATTCGTAAATTCCTTAAAAACACGTATACATGGGGTAATTGCTTTGTGTTTTAAAAACATGAGAAAAAGATCGGTGTGGATATGTTTGTATGCTTTCTAAATGGTAAGAAGTGTTTGCTAAAATATCATTTGAAATCCTGCTATTCAAAACTGCATCTGCATACAAAAACAAACAAGGACTTCAGAGGATGCTCTTCATCTCGAATTCCAAGTTTTAAGAGAGCGTAGAATAAAACACTATAGTTTATGATGGTTAAGGTCAGAAAGGTCGGACAAAGAAAGTTAGCTCATTTCGTGATCCACATTGCATAGAAAAACTTACAAAACTTATGCATATGGTTTTAGTCGCAACTTTCAAGTTATAAATTCAATTAATTGTCCAAGTTTCAAATAATATGCGTAAATCGAAGTGTCTCCACTCGAAACGTAAGCTACTAAAAAGCATAAAGCTTTGAACTCGCATTAAATGCGGATTCATGTCCTGTAGCCACTGCTTTTAAGCACATGTAAGCTGCATGCGAGCTTTTTAAAGCTTTGAAAAATGCGTTGAGAGTCCTTAATGCTTACAGGATACTTGCATTGGAAAAGCCTACAAAAGCTTTAAACGACTATTCAGTGTTGATAGAAACTGTTATACAGTTTTTTGGCTCAAACGTTTTCCAGTCTCCTTCCATGGTTTATACAAAAGATACTGAAGGACATTGATGGAACTTTTTAGTAAAGCTCAGCAGAAACTCAAACACAAAGCTTTTTTTGTTAAGCCTTGGAGCTTGAGACTATCGGAAAGCACTAAGCAAGTTGTAAGTCCGCTAGATTGCGCTAACAATAATGTTCTTTATCGCCGTCTTTGTTTCAAACTTTTCTTAAATAATATATTAGTCTATTTATGCACATAGCAAAGGATCACCAAAATATAAGCAGTTTTAGCTACACTCTTAATATATGCCACAATTTTTATATATTTAATATTTCGCTAAATTCTTATTTTAATACTTTAAGCAATTTTCGAAAAAGATCCTTGAAACTTATTGAGAAAACGTCAAATTTGCTCTTTGATTTGATTGATGATTCCCGGGGACTGCAACCTTCTACTCTTGGACCCTGTTTGGCCCATTTTTCATGCATTCACATGCATCCAGTGATTGGAATTACATTTTGTCCTTCCAATTGAGTATCTCTTGTGGCCTAGGTTTTACCTAGGGGCCTGGAATATAAGCTCAGGTTAAAAATAGAATTTGTGCAGGTAACCTGAATAGCTAAACGAAGGACATTCAATAATTTAAACAAAGAGGCAATTTGATTTCAACTATAACAATAACAAAAATAACAACAAGGAATCTTTATTTCACAAAATGTGAAAAATCAAACGCAATCAATGAAACCTAAAAAAAGTTTTTAGCATAGGCAGCACTCAATCAAATCCATATATCCTTATTTTGTTACTCTTCTCGATGTTGGGGTATGTTTAATTGTGCGAAGTAAACGGAGTGAAAGCTTCACGAAGGTTCTGTACTATTTCAGCAGAAAAACGAATTCTTTCATTATAAATCTATGCTGATCTTTAAAGGAAACCACCAACTGACTATACTATTGACTATATTATTGTATATATATTCTGAAGAATGCATTAAATTAAACTGTGCAGATAATGTCAAAATGTAGATCTGAAGTACTTTCTGGAATAGCTCCTATATAACTATGTACAGAACATTGTTACCATATATGTATAGTCTTACCCTTGCAAAGATTGGTATTCTGGTATTCGTAGCTCGGAGATGAGGACATCATGAAAATCGTCATAGCCATGTCGTTCTGTTTCTATAGATCTTCCTATTGGAATAAACCATGGAGTTTAGGCTTTGGATTAAGTTAAGTTCTTGAGTTGGCCGAATTTAACTAATTTAACACATAGCCCACATAAGAACGATCGCTTGAAACGCCTTTTGTCATTTCTGTAATAAAAACTGTAAAAGCAATTCGAAATGGTCAACAAAATAAAAGAAAGATTGATTTAAGAGTGAAAAAGTTTCGACCTCACAACACCAGACATTTTACAATAATATAAATATATATTTCTTTTTTATAAGATTCTCTGTGCTTACAAATCAAATAAGCAATAAATTAAATCAAGCGTATACAAGTTGACACCCTTTGAGCCAAAATACTTGCACAATTTTGATTCTCCCACCTCGCTCTCTCTCTCTCTCCCTCTCTCTGGCAAACAACTAGTCCCAACTTATCGATGTATATCCAGCCCCCATCCACCGACCAAACCACCCACCCACACAGCACTTGACACACGTGCCGTCGTCCTTGTTGTGGAAAAGCTTTTCCAACAACAGCAACAATAAATAAATATAAAATCCCTACTAATTGAGTGCGATTTTCGAGCATCAATTTCATAAAGCATACACAACCAAATAGAATATGATGAAGTTTCCTCTTATAAGGCAACGGCGGTGAGGCGTCGGTGGCGGGTTGGGGCCATGTTGATGGCAAAGAGCGGACAACAAGAGATGCGAGACGAGGACAAAAAGCAGCAAAAAACATGAAATAAATATTAAAAATATATACAAAATAAAAAAAAATAAATAAATAAGAAAAAAAAAAGCAGAAGAGGAATCTGGGCAAAATAAAAAAAAGTTGATGGTGCGCAACAGAAATATAAAAAAAAAGGACTCGGCACTAAAAAGCTATTGTTGCCAATCATATATACATCTCTCTTCTTCTTTGGTTTTTGCTGTTTTTTTTTTGTCGTCGTTGTCGTTGTTGGGCTCAACGCAACAAGGAAAAACCAACAACAAGGATAATGGCACTACAACAAGCACACTTATGACACAGCCAACAGGAGCAGAAGCAGCAGCAGCAGCAGGAGCGGGTTGGGTTGGGTGTTTGGGTGGTATTCGACAGCATGAAGCAGTAGTAACGCCTTCCTCTGGCTGTACTCTTTATTTTATTATACATATATATTTTTTTTAAATAGCTGTAGATACAATATTTTCAGAAGAAGATATCCTTCTGACTTGTTTTCTATATAAATATGCAGTGATTTTAGAAATTAATATAACAACGCATTAAAAAAGCCAAAGAATCTGCAAGATCATTTTGTTAAGATGGATGAAGGAGAATGATTTGCATTAAATTGTTTTTTGTATATCCTTTCAATCCATTTTCTTGATGGTTGAGTTCTCTCATTCCATTTCTTATTCATATTTCTCCTGTAGTCAAGCAAGACTAATAAATTTCTGACTATTTGTAATATCTAACCCCATTATGTTTAATATAAAAGTATAACTATTTCCCCCTTTTCTATTTTTCCCCCTACTTGCCCTTGTTGCTTGTTGTTCCTCTCCCTATTCACTCTCTCTATTCCTGTACCTCAAACTACATTTGTAGTGCATTCCTATTTACATAGAATTATTTTTCACATACCAATGGCATTCCACATGAAACGCAAAATAATGAATTATATACGCGGTTAGACTATAGAGTGTAAGAGTGCTTGATTATTCTGGCATAGGTTAAACCATCGTCATTTCTTTCCACATAGATGTACATACAATATACATATATATCAAAATATATATGTATGTATAAATATGTCTTCTGTTTTTTGCTACTTGTTTTTTGTTTATTTTGGTTTACTTTTTCATCTGGCATTTTTTGTTGCCTCCTCCATAGCATCGTTAGCTCCTTCTCCTGCATTTTTGCAGCTGCTTTTCTCTGCTCCCCCTCTCTCTCTTTCTCTCCCCCGACATCCTCTACCCTCTTTGGCACAAAACTCAATAACAAATTATAACGTATTATAGCCATGGCAAACTGTTGCGTTGCTTAGCAATCAGAAGAACCGAACCGAACTCAAACCCAACTATAGAAAAGTCTCTGCTTTTTTTTTTCTTCTCCTTTTTTTTTTTTTCGTTGTAGCTGCTGCCAGCTGCCAGCAACAAAGTTGCCATGGGTGATGTGATGGCCTTTCTCTTTGCTTTTTTTTTCACTTTTTACACCCTGTAGCTATTGCATAAATTAGGGTATATTAACATCATTATAATCATAATAGATTAATGGAATCTGCAAAAGTTTTAGAGGAATATTTCAATTCCATCTCAATTGTCAGCGAAGTGCGTGAGGCCGAATTCCAGGGCCGTGTTGGCTGTATTTTTGCAGGATATTCCAGAAATCGTTGACAATATTTTGTTTATGTTGCAGCACACTTGAGTAAGAGGCGAAGGGGGTGGGTGATGGGGGTTGGGGGACGGTTGGTATGCTCTTGTTGACGAGGTCGTTTTGTGTTGATTGCGTTGCCTCTGCCCAATCCAGAGGGCGAGTGAGAGGCTTGGTTTGACTTTGGTATGATTTGGTGGGAGTAAAAAATATGAAGTGCTTCTTTCATAATTTTGTACCTTTATTTACCTTGTTTTTATTCTTTCTCTCTTTTTAGTTTTTGTTGTTCGTGTGTATCTGCTGCCTGATAAAGTTGTGCGTTTAATTATGTGGCTTATGTGATGCTAACTATGTGGAAGTTTGCACAAACAAGACACCACATGCAAGCAACTATCAAACGAATCCACAAATGAAAATGTTGCGCAGCATTAGTTAAGACCCACAAAACAACAAGAGAACAAAAACCAAAAACAAAAACCTGTAGAAAATAAATTAGTTTTTGCAAGAGTTTTTGGTCAGAGTTTTCACTTTTCTATCAGCTTGGGGTATCGGTCGCTCTGCCTTCTGCCCAACCCAAACAACCACCCAATCATTCCACTTGTTGTCTTTGATTAGCAGCACGACCCCATAACAAGTAGAGTAAACCCAAAATCCTGCAAAAACCTCTCTCTTGCTCAATAAATCTGTAAATCATTGAGCCGTAAAACGATGCTCGATGTTTGATATCGATGAACTTGTTCTTCCTATGGTGCCCTCCCACCTCCCTCGCACCTCCTCCCAAACACACGTCTCGCCCATCTTCAACTCCATCTCGATTTCAATCTTCTTCCCCCACCATTCAGATGATGAATTTATGGGAAAATGCTAGACTTTAACTATGCATTTTTTTCCTCTCTTCTTTTTTTTCTGTTTCACCATAATACCCTTGATTCGCTTGGGCATTCAAGAGATGATTCTGATCAGAAATGTAAATTTCTTTTTATTTATCGGGAAAAAAAAACCTCGTTGACTAATTAATGGTATTTTGTGTACCATGCAACCGGAGAGTGAAATGGTAGGAGGCTAAAGGAAGCTTTATATATTTAACATCCGCATCAACAGTCTATTCGAATATTCCAAATGATTATCCCGATTGATTTTGTTCGCTTCATTTCTTTTTCACTCGATCGTCGTCAGATGAAAAGATTTTCAAATATTTTATATCATATTGAAGCTTTCTATGCGCCTTTTGTAGTAATTCCCAATGTTATGTTATCTAAAAAATAAGATTATTTGGTTATGTTGTTATGCTTTATAAGATTTATAATCCTCGAATCTACAGATCGCACTTGTAAATTACATAAAATTCTTAAAAAACAGGTTTCAAAATTTTAATAAATCTTTTATCCGTTTTAATTCTTAACGAACTGTAACATGGTTTTAGGATTATGATAGTTTCTTCATCCCATTAATATTTCATTTTGATTTTTTATGATTTATCCAACATTTTGAATTTAAGAGATGTGTGAAATCTATTAAATATCTCAAAAAAGGGTAGCTTAAATTCCATTTGCAAAATATTCTTTGCTTCTGGCAAAAATTTATTTCCTGCCTTCTTTATTTTTTTTGTTCTTTTGTAAATACAGTTTAGATGGCCAAAGACTGTCCGCCTTGGTGTATGCAGCACATTTGGCATGCATTTTCTTTTCCAATGCAACTGTGCGTGAGGGAAAAAATATGGAAAAATATTTGATTTGTTTAGGGTAAGGCAGGCTGGTTTGGCTGACTGAATGGCCGCCGACCAATGGTTGGTTAAGGTTAAGTATTTTCGGTTTCAATCAAGCCAAATGGCGAGTGTAATTTAGCGTAAAAAGTTGATGTTGATGATGATGATAATGATGATGATGATGATGATGGTGATGATTATGATGATGACTGTGAAGAGTCATCGTACCGTTTGGCTTTGTTGAACATTTATTAGTTAGATTTGCCTCAAGGATTGGCGGGTTGGGGTGGCATTATGCATTTTGTGCATTTATGCTTCATTGATGCGCAATTTCTCTGCCACGCGCCACTCAAAAACTTAAATTGTCAATTTATGAGCGAAAAGTACTTTTGCACTTGCAACCGAACCTCTATCTCTCTCTCTCTCGCTCTCTCTCTCTCTCTTTCTCGCTCTCTACATCTTTTTTCACCCTCTTAACCGACGTCGCCGCATTCTCTCTGTCTCTCTGTTTAACTTATAGTAATTCTATGCTCGACTGACTTTTACACAACTTTTTCTCGCAAAAATTTTAATAAAGTTAACAACTTTATTGAAATCATAAAAAAAACGAGGATGCTGAAAAAAAAAATTGGAAATGATACTACCTCCCTCCGCCGCTTCTTTTGATTTATAACTTTTCGTCTTGTTGGTTACTGCTTGTTCTGTCTGACTCTTTTTTTTCTCTCTCTCTCCCTCTCTTGCCTGCCGCGTGTTTTCGACCATTTTGCACATTTGATGAGAAAATTCTTGAGCTAATTATGCCTGGTTCGTTGTGCACACACACACAGACACACACGCATACACATATATGTATGTATACAGACAGAGAGTCAAATAGCCCAGAGAAAGCAAGATGCGAAATAGAGTCACAAGTTTTTGCCTTCATATTTTCATCGCTTTTTGCCTCTCAATGAAATTGCAATTTGTAAAATTTCAAACATTTTTGCGGCTTGTTGCCCCTTAATATGTGTGAGTGTCTGTGTAAATGTGTGAGTCTGTGTATGCGTGTGTGTGTGTGTGTCTATGTGGTTTGAAGCGGCACGCGTGTTGACTTGACGACTGACTCTGGTTTGTAGAAAACTTTTTAAGTTGCCCTTTCAATCATCAAGTGTTCATGCCGCCTACAGCTCGACTCGATGACCAATGGGTGTAGTTAACAATAAGTTTTCAAGGGGCTTACAATTAAAACGATAGGCATTGTTGTTAAAAAGTTTTTTGTCTAATAAGATTTTCAAGTTTTTAATCTATTTCTATTTGACCATATTTCGTTCTAGTTTTTCTTTACAAAACTCTTTGTCATTTTCTTAAGTTAGTTTTTCTGCTAAAGATTTTAAGTTTGCTAATTTTTAAGCTGCGGCTTTTTGAAGTTTTCATTTGTTGCACTTAAATTTATTGCTTAAAATAATTTATAATTGATTATTTTTGTTTGCTAAATTCTTATTTATTTATGTGAATTTACAATGACTAAAGTTGAATTAAGTGGTATTTCTTTCTAAAGAATATATAATTCTAACAAAAAAAAAATACCAGCGCCATTAAGTTCCATTTCTAAGGACAAGGTCAGGAAGTTGTTAAACTAGCTTGAAGACAATATTACTGTTGCGAATGATACTTTGATAGCTTTAAACAGATTGCAAATAAAATCTGAACTTCTGCTAGAGTTTTTCTAGGCATGCCTCTGGCTTTTGGTCTTTGTAGTCAGGGAGCAGTTAAGCCTAAACAAAGTCGTGTGTGGTTTTGCTTAGCTGCTGCTGCTCTGTGGTTTATGCTTGACGATTTTTCGCAACATCTATACGGCGGGGTGCAGAGAGGGAGAAAAATAAGAAGGAATCTCCGTTCTCGTTTCTGGCGCCTCCTTTGCGTCTCCAACTCGTGGCTCGACGGCATAATTAAAGGGAAACCGTCAGAGCTTTCGCATTTATTGACTGCCATGGCTGCTGAAATGTGCCACAAAAATTTAAATTCGATCAATCAGAGTTGCTGTTTTTGTTGTTGTTGTTGTTGTAGTTGGGCGACAAAGATGCCTGCCGCACAGTGCGTCAAAGGCGGTAGAAAGAGAGTGAGATGACGCGGGCTTGAGTTGGTTGTCGGTCGGTTGTCTGTTCTTCTGTTGCTGCTGCCAAGTAACATTTGAGAAAATTGATTTGATTTGATTTTAGATTTGCCACTCGCCAGCAACAACAACTACATTGAGAAAAAGAGCGAGAGAAATACATTGGGTATATACATAAGTAATACGCATTTTCAATCAAATGCACAGGACATGGACATCTCTCGGGTTAGCAGAAGCTGGATGCGGTGCGGTGCGGAGCGGAGAGAGTTGGCAGAGTGTGAGAAGTGAAAATAAATTGCTGCATATTTTTGTGCGCCGCTCTAGCCACCGCTCTTCTTTGAATCATCATCGTCGTCGGCTTCGTCTCATTCTCTGTGTGCCAAGGAATTGCAAATAAATTGATTTAATTTACAAATATATTCCATTTCTCTTGTACGTGTATGCGTATGTGTAAGTGGGTATGTGTGTGTGTGTCTGTTTTGGTTTTGTCAAAAGAAATTAAAGTAATGATGGCACAAACAGAGAAGAGGCAGGAGCCGAGGGGAAAGCAACTGAACTGAACTGAACACTTGATGACTTTGTCATTTCTGTCTGTCAGCCTGTTGTCAGCTCCGACTAAAACTGACTGACTGGTTGACTGAATGAATAACTGACTGACTGTCTGACTCTGTCTTGTATGCTCTGTACACTCTGGCGTATGCGTAATATTTCTTTATACGCAAGCCTAAACAAATTTAATTAATTTACAGCTGAGTTTTGCCGCACTCACTCACAAATAAACATATGCAAATTCATTTAAATAATTTCTTCGTCTTCGCTTTCTTTTTTTTTCTTCTTCTTCCTATTCCCTCATTCTACGCTTCACTGTCTGTTTTCCCATTTTCTGGCCGACTCTCAAACTATGCAAATTTGCATTTCTTATGCAAATATTTGCGGAGATTTCTCCTACCACCGTATTGCGGACATCACTTTACTTCGCAACAGCCTCAGCTTTTTGCCCGCAGGGTGACAAATGTATCTAAAGACAAATCTAGGATACAAATAAATAAACCTTTAAGTCAAGAAATGAGTAAGGTGATTCAGCCAACTGCAGCAGCCACACAGACACATAGAGCCAAATGCGTGTTGAGGCAAATGTTTGCGGTTGATTTTTGGCTTTAGGTAAAATCTATCTGCTTTATCCTCAATGTATGCCATGCCATTTTAGAAGAGTCATAAATTAAACATTTACTATTTCGAATATTTATAAACAAAATATATCAACAAAATCTATGCAGTTGCAAGCATATAAAAAAGAGACAACTGCCATAAAATATATTTAAATTTTACATAGTGTAAACAGTGTTTGAAATTAATAAATGAATTCACTACAGGAAATCATTTGAAGATATATGGCCCAAAGAAGTAGGCAATCGATTATTTAAGACATTTCTTCAAATGGTTTTTACAGTAGTTTTCTAATAATTAATGGTTAATTAACTTTAACCAAAAGGTAAGCGTCATAAGTTACGGCTAATACTTACGAAATGGCTATTGTATTTTATATTTCATTAAATCTTTCATGTTGTGAAAGAATCAAATTTTTGATTAGCTTATTATTGTGGCCCAAAAAAGTAGGCAACATAAAATTATTGATCAATTTCAAGCTTCATTAGTATTTTTGTTTCACACAAAACAAAGGAGTACTTATAAAATGTTCTAAACTAAGACCTAAGATGATGTAGCAAGTATTGAGTATTATAATTTGTTAGGCCAAAAATGTACCAGGATATTTTTTTAATATTTGATACATTATGTTTGTATCCCAAGCTATATATATGCATGTGTGTGTGTGTAGACATCTCTGCGTGAGTATGAGTTTGTGTCTTTTCATCTTCCATTTCATTTGGTAATTGATCTGGCTTTTGCATAAAAAATTCCCTTAAGGTAATCCCTTACCTTAACTCCTTACATAAAGCATACATATTTCTGCCAAACAAATCTGCATGTCACTTCTTTTCCTTGCGTTTTTTATTTTGAGCTCTCTCTTCTTCTTTGGTGCATGAAGGAGGAGGAAGGAAGGGTCAGGTCAAAGCCTGAATGCTAACTCATCTTTCTCTCGCCTTTCCCATCCATTGCTGTGGATTCCCCCTTCACTGTGTACTCCGTTCACCGTATTCAGTTGAGTTGAGTTTCTTTTCTATTCAAACGCCTTGCAATTTCTTGGCATCTCCATCTTGGCTCTGCTGTTGCTTTATGCATGACATTTAATCAAGTTGACGACTGCATTTGATGCCACAAATATTTCAAAATGACGCAAGCGGCATGTGGGAGAAAAGTTGCATATTAAACGCAGACAAGGCAAACCCAAAGAGGCGACTCTGACTCCAAACTCTCTGTCGCTGTCGTTGACGCTAGCGCTGACGCTGACGACGACGACGACTTTTGCCGCAGTTAATGCAATTTCCCGTTGCCCCGCCCATCACCGCCTGCTGTGCTGTGCGCGATAATTCAAGCGGAAACGGAAGTGCCAACGTCAAAAGCCGCAAGAGAACGGTACACAGAGCGGGGTTTTGGGTGAAGGGGGCAGTAGCTCTAGCAGGGCGAAGCAAAATTCAACAAAATGGAAACTATTAAATGCACAGAATTCTTAAGATCTCGACCTTACCAAAGATATATATATGAATATATATATATGCATGCCAAAAAAAAAAAGATGCAGAGTAAATGTCAGAAGAAGAAATCTTCAATTAACCCTTAGCAAGGCAGAGGACAATGCACAAGTCAAATGTTTAGAGCTTAAATCCATTTGTCTATTGTTGGGTTAAATCTCTTATTCAAATGTTTGGCACTTCTCCTGCATTTAATGACGACTGTCCTTTCTTATGCGTGTGTTTGACTCTTTCCACATCCAGCCCACTGCTGCTGATGCTGCCTGACTTCTGGCAGTCCGTCCATTTGTCTTGGCATGCCACTTGGCTAAATTATTTCATATAATAAACTCCCGCACATCAACTTCTGCAAGCCCTGGCTAAGAGAGAGAAAAAATCTGGCTGAGGGAAAAAAAGAAACTAAAGCAAAAATGAAAATGTAGAGAGAAAGATGACTTAATGAAAACCGCAAATTGTTTGAGTTTCCCTTCCGCACAATGCAAATTAAAAAATACCAGGTAAAGCAACAACAACAACAACAACAGCAAAAGGAACAAGAACAGAACAGGATGAAAACAACAAGAACAAGGAGTAACTGTTAGCTGCGGCGGCTGGTTATTAATATTTATCTTTGGTAATTTTAGGTATTTTTTAATAACAAAAGCCAAGCGAAATGTTTTTGCGGTAATAGAGGGCGGGGGCAACAGCAATAAGCTTGGCTCCTTCGTATTATTATCCTTACTTACATTCACATCGCCCCCTCTGCCTTGGCCGTGCCTAGCACCAACCTGGCTAAAACCTTTCCCACCATCTGTTAAAGAAAAATGCGCCTGCGGTCTAGTTTCGCTCTGGACTTTCTGCACTCTGTGCAAATTGCAGTCGAAGTTGTTGCTAAAGTCGAAGGCTAAATATTTGCCCAGTTGCCAAGGCAATATATATAGGTATACTTATATATATATATATATATATATGAATACAATGTTGGAAGTAACTTAGTTACTTTCCCTGTGGGGCTTAACAATTGCACAACCTTAGGTGCATGCTCAATGTAAATACATTGAACTATACTTTAAATCGGTCCCATACACACACACACACACATAAACGCACATTATATTTAGTTGTTTTTAAAAAGTGGTCAGTTCCCAATTTGCTTTGTACATCTTATTTAGAGAAACATTTAACTCTAAGAAGTAAGCTAAAACGACGAAAAACTATAGGTTAGCCCAAAAAAATAGGCAACAGAAAAAGTTTAAACTCTTTGTTTACATCCAAAACTTAAAACTCTGAAGTGATTTTGAGAAGCGAAAACATTTATAGAGAAAACTGCTACAAGTTCAATGACTTAGTTTATTAATGAACTAAATCTCTCTATATATCTATATGTATCAAGTATATATGTATATATACGTTTTAATGATTTGATTTGGTTTTAAGTTTCATTCTCTGTCTGCCGCCTGCTTAAAATCATTATTATTATTACTATTATTATAATGATCATTATAATGGTTGTTGGAATGGCGGAATGGAATAGAAATTCCCATAATTTTCCATCTCTCATTATTTTCCACTCATTTGCTTTCGTTCTAATTACCCACCCGAAAGTCCCACCAAACGCACACAGGCAATGCCCTCTCTAGCCCCTTAATAACAATTTATCAAATAGATTTTCTTTTAGCTTAGCTCATTGAATTGGCAACTAATGTGTGCGAAAGTAAAAACTTGTGCGAATTTTACGCTGCATTGAGCAGCCACGAAGTAAAGTGTACTCCAATATCTATAGAGATTTATATATATATATAACTATACACGATACATTGAAACAGACAGAGAGAGAGAGAGAGAGAGAGAGAGAGAGAGAGATTCGCTGAAAGGGTAAAAAACAAAAAAACAACCGAGCAACAAAAAATTGAAAAACTTTGTAGTTAATTTTTTGGGTGGCGAAAAAGGAAGCGGCATAAACTCAATCATATCACCACTTGTCTGCTTAATGTGCCATGCAGTAAATTTTCCACACACACACACACGCATATACCCACTTATACACACGCATCGAAACCGCAGTGCGAAAAAATGTATAAACCATGGAGTGTATGTGGGTGTGGAAGTGGATATACTACAGATGAGAAGTATAATAGGGTCTGTACAGTGGGCAAAAGAGAGATGAGAGGGGCCTGTGGCGATCCGAAGCGTAGGAGCGACTTTGCTTGTGTGTGTGTGTGTCTGTGTGTGTGTGTGTGTGTGTGTGTGTGCGGGGGGATGGACTTCACAAAGCGTTGCAATTAACGTTTCGTAGGCTCAGTCGAGCAGCAACCGCAGTCCAGTCATTGGCATTGGCTTAATTTCCATGGACTCCGATGACTGTGCCTGCCCCAGCTACTGCTGGTTCTGCTTTCTGTTTATCTTGTGCGT
Source organism: Drosophila equinoxialis (assembly GCA_018150345.1). Classification (NCBI taxonomy): domain Eukaryota; kingdom Metazoa; phylum Arthropoda; class Insecta; order Diptera; family Drosophilidae; genus Drosophila; species Drosophila equinoxialis. Next base: position 1,200,271 of record JAECWI010000868.1, on the reverse strand, counting down.
TGAATTTTTGGCACACACACTTACACACACATATCACACATGCACAATACAATAATAGCAACAAGAACAACAACACACAAATTGAAAATACGCAGTGCAAAAGAGCTTTCCCTCATATGAACATTACGTAGAAGCAGCGGCAATAATCCATAATAACAATGCTTCAAGTGCAAGGGGTAAGGGGCACAGCATTCAGTGGGAAAGAGTACGCAATACATCAACTAAAAAGAGAGGAAACAGAGCGTGGGAGCGAATGAAATGAAGGCTTGAAAACAATACACATCATTGATTGTACACTGCAATTAATTTTCAAATAGTTCTGACTAATAACCATAAAAATAAATAACCAAAGTATTGTAACTTGACCCAAAAAAGTAGGCAATGCAAAATTTCACTTTGCAAAAAGTATCATGGCTTCAAAAGGTAGGCAATAGAAACTATCAAATACCTGTACAATTCATATTTAATATATTAAAAAATAACTTTGGAATTACCTTATGCTTTTTCAAAGTTCCCTTAAAAAAAAAAAAAAAAAAAAAATAATTTGTTCTAGCATATCAGAAGCTGCTTATGTATATCTCTCTTTGTACAAGTTTTTGGACCAAGAATATAAATATTCTTTATTTTTACACAGTCATGCTAAATTCACAGGATGCTAAATTAATCCTTGAGGTACAAATGTTGGGTAATTTGTTAAGCATATTATATCAGAATTCGTTTAAGCTGATTTTCACTGAGCTTTTATTAAACATTATTCTTCGTAACAGAAAGTGTGATTCCTAATGATCATGCATTTGTTACAATATCTTTTGCATTCTCATGATGTTTTGAACAGTGTAACAGTGTCCTTTTTTTACGGTTTTGTTGCCCATGGTTGAATTTAAATGCCAAGCATGCCCCGCTGCACTTGACTTTTGTTTCCATAAACAGCGTAGATGTGGGGAGGATAATGAAGAAGAAGAGAAACTGAAGCTGAACTGCCAGGCAGGCAGCAGGAGTATGAGAAATGGTGTATATCAATTATACGCACTGTTGTACAGACAGCTAATTAATTAAGTTCACTTTAAAAGAACAGCATGGCAAAAGTTTCAATCAACAATTATTATTATAATAATAATAAAATATAAACTTATTTGTCGTTATGATTGTTTTTTTTTCTTCTTTTTTTTAGTTTTCTTAAGTTAAACCGCTTAGCTGTCGCTCACTCTCTCTCACTTTGTCTGTCTGTCTATCTGACAAAACTATTTGCAGCAATTATTTCGGCATTAAAACCCAACCGCATATGGCAAACCCGAAAACTATGCACAAGCTACAAGTTTATGTGCACAAGATCAAGAGTATTTCGTAAATTTCCTAAGCTACGGCCCAAACTCTCGAACCTGCGAACCTCTGTTCCACACACCCAAACAAAACGCAACCAAACCAAACCAGACCAGACCGGAGCCAAATGTATTTGTGGGTGGGGGTATGTAGCGATGGTGGGCTGTTATAGTTGGCTTTTAGTTGGGAAGGAGGGGTGGGTCATGGCAAACATGTTAATATGTTGGAAAATGATTCAAACTTTTTGTGAAAAATAAGAAGCAGCATCAGCCAGTAGCACTAGTAGTAGTTGAAGCAGAAGAAGCAGAAATAATATGCAAAATGAGTTGGCAAAATAGTTAAGTAGCTTTCTGCTTGGTTGCGTTCTGTGGCTAACATCATCATCATCTTCATTCCCATTCCCATTCTCGTCAGCATCATCATCACCATCTCAAGAAAATTTCCCAAAGCGAGGTTAAGTGTTTTGAGTGTATCTGTGGGATAAATATGATTGGCATTTAAATTCATTTAACCATTCTCTTTATTTTTTCTCACTCTCCCTCTCTCTCTCTACTCCCATCTTTTTTACAGGTAAGTTTAAATTGCCTATCTACCTACTATTAACTGGTCCATTTTATGCCCTGCTGCTGCTGTCTGCCTGCCTATTCATTAACAATCTGTAATTACAATGGGTAAGCACCTAAAAGTCTATGCAAATTAAAAAGCAATTGAAATTTTATGACCTCGCGTTAAATTTATAGCCACAAACAAGGCGCATTTCCTTTTGTTTTGCTCAAATTAAAAGACAATTGAAAAATATTTAAGCACATGAGACTACACAGAGACTACAGAGTGAGTTTTATAGATAGATAGAAAGAGCCAAAGAGAGAGAGAGAGAAGGAGCGGAGTCGAGTTGAGTAGTAAACGATTCTTTAGTAATTGACATTAAGGCAGCACCTGACTGCCAATTGGCACGCTCTTTCAAACCAAACTTACCCCTTAGCCCACTTTACGGTCTTTACGTTTGGAATAAATAAAATATTGAATATGGCCAAAACATTGTGTGGCTCTTATAAGTATTTATGGCTTTCTCTACACACGTGAGTCTTAGTCTCTCTGTCTTTTTTTTTGCCTTCCTCCATTCTGTAAGTGTTTGAAAAAGTCTTAAGAGTGTGCGCACGTGTGTGTGTGTGTTTTTACTAAATTAATTACTTCACTTAAGAGCCAAACCACAATAGAACAAAAGATGCTGCTTGGCATTGCTATCTGGAAATCACTTAGAGATGCTAGCGTGACCTGAAAGTAATGCAAAATTTCAAAGAAAATGACAGTTACATTGTCTTTTTCTATAGATTGAAAAATTTTTTAGTTTCTTATCAATCAATATCAATGAAATGATCTATTTTAAACTAAATTAAAAATGAGGCAACATAGAAACAATTTTTGTACTGAATTATTATCACTTAACTACATAAAAAAGATAAAAAAAGTGGTAACCTTCTTATCTCATCTCATCTCATCTGAATTTCATTCTTTCTTTTCTCTGCCGATCTTTAGGATCACAATGCCATCTCTAAATGTGTTTCACTTTGTTCATTGACTACTTTTTTTTTTGTGATTTTGTTTACGCAAAAAACATTTTGTGAAAATTGGAAAATTCCTTTTGTTTGTTTGCCGTTTATATAGGTATATACATGCATACATATAAACAACAGCAACAACAATAGTAATCAGAAGAGCCGAACCCCAAAAGCCGAAGCCGAACCAAGAGCCTTATAGCCATAGCCATAGCCCAAACCAAACCGAGCCAGGACGAGACGAGACCAGGCCAAGCCATTTCTATTGCTATTAACTTGTTTTTCAATCTCAAGGCACGCCTCGTTTCTATTTGCCTTGCCTGTTTTTCTCATTGTTTTACAGGTGCTTTTGGCTTCCTGTTTTTCGAATTTTTTTATATTTTTTTTTCTGTTTTTTTTACTTCTGGTGGATTTTTTGTTTTTCTATGTTTTGTATTTTTGTTGTTTCTGTGTTCTTTTCAGGCAACCAACAACCATTGTTGGCTGGTTGCTTGGTTGGTTGTGTGCCGCCTGCCTCGGCTCTCGGGAGAGTAAAATCTACAAAAATAATTGCCACGACGCCGGGCCAAGCCATTTTGCCATTTGGTGCGCTTTTAAGCTTCACTTAAATGAAATTGTAATGAAATAGAAAATGAAAATGAAAATGTATTTCTATGGCTTGATGTTTTAACTTCCATTCTACTACAATTTTCTCAACTCTCGCTCCCCCAACGCACGCTCCACCACATACAACCGAAACTCCTTTTCGTCCTTCAGCCTGCTGCTGCTGTTGTCTCCTCTCAGTAATTGCTTAGGATAAAAGTTGCATTTAGTTTTAATTCAATTAGTTTTGTTGTTTCTTCCTTTTCTTGTAATGCACTTTTTGCTTAAGCTTCTCTTCCCCAGTACTCCGAACTCTTGAGTTTGAGTCTCTTCTTTTTGCCTGCCACTCGAAAAGGTAAAAAACATTTAATAAAATTCATAGCCTACTTATATGGGACAAGCGCATGCTTGCCAGTAATCCCGTTTTTCCCCCTTTTTTTCGTTTTGGGCAACGCCTATTTAGTTTGAGCCGAATTGAATTGTTGGCAGTCAGCCAAAATAGGCGGCAATGCAACTGGTTACTGGTTGGTTGGCCGTTTTTTTTGTTTTTTGCTGTTTTGTTCATTGGTTTGGGGTAGTTTTGCTTATACATTTCAACTGGGGTGAGAAAAAGAGGGCGACAACTGAAAAGACCAAAGCGAACAAAAAAGCTAAGAATACAATGATCTTCATTCCCCTTAAGGGCTATTAACTATCATAATTAAGTCGTGTATTTATCTCTAATTGGGTACTTAGAACAGAGAATCCACTTGAGATGAGACCAAACACGCTATAATTTGTTGCACTCTATAGCGTTCCTTAAAAGTTCAAGTAAAATGTGACTCAAAATCTTTATAAAAGCATTAATTTGCTTCACGCGAACCGCTCAATTCAGAAAATTAGAATTCAACATGCGAAATTATAAACAACTAAGAAATTGTTTTTTGACAAAAAATACAAACAACTAAATAACAAAAGATCAAATCTTTATTATTTTGAATATCTTTAAGCTAAGGCACCTGTCATAAAAAAGCTTCGAATTTGTCTATTTGAAAATATTTCATGTCTTTTTTTTTAATTTTTAATTCGCATTTTTTTTTTTACATTTAACCAGATACATTCCAAGCATTAAATTGGTTTATGGACTTTAAGATACCTTTCACCATAGGGGTTTATGATTTTTGTTTGCTCATGAATAAATTCTATCGTAACCGTCTTAATTGCCTAATAATATACCCACTTTTTTTGAGTGCTTATGGTATCAAATGATGAATTACATTTGTTTTTCAAGCAACAACTTCTAGGGAAACAAAAAAAAAAAAAAAAAAGGAAAATAAATTTATAATATATATTTATATATACATATATTTATTTGGTCTAGGCGCAATTGTAGCCATGAGAAATCTGTCACATGTTTGCATTAATTTTGAAAAAGGAAAACGTTTGGCAGAAGAGTGGAAATAAGAAGCTTTCCCTCTTTCTTTTCTTCCATTTGCCTCTCGTTTGCTTTGTGTATTTGTGTGTGTGTGTGTGTGTGTGTGCCTCCGTTTTGCATGAGCAAATTATATGCTTATACTTTTTTTCTTATTTGTTGCTTGTAGAGCAAATTAATGAGATTTTTTCCTTTGCGTTAAGACATCAAACGAATTTCAACATTTGGCAGTTAATTAGGATGGATTAGGGTGGCCCCCGAAAACTAACTACGGTAACCATAATACATACATACAGACGAACATGCATTAATTATCTACATATACTACTGAATGCAAAATTTCTTAATTTTTGACTTTGCGTTGAATGTGATAATACACATACAAAAACATTCAATACACACACACAGACACACATACACATTATCCTCAATTAGCGCGCTTATTGTTTGGCTCCGGCTTTCAATTTGAAAGGCAGCTTAGGCTTAAGTACCTAAAGTTAGGCGCTTGCCACGAAATGCAAACTTTACGTTTCGACTGGCAACTAACCATAAACCAAATCTCCCAACTCTCAGTTCCCCTCTTCTGTCTATTTATCTATCTTTGTGTCTCTTTCACTCTCTCTATCTCTCACACATTAAAGGAGTGGCATCCTCTCTTCTACATACGTACGTATGTCCCTGTCCCGCTGGCCTTTCTCTTTGCTCGTCGTCCTTGCTGTTGTTGTTTTTATTTGTTATGCATTTTGCCCGGAAATTGGAGATAATAAGCATATTGTTGTGCGAAAACAATGGCCATGCTAATGATGTGCATTTGTATGGCCATATATATGTGAGATTTCTCTCCCTCTCTCTCTCTCTCTCTCTCTCTCTCTCTCTTTCTCTCCGAGTGTGTGTGTGTGTGTGTGCGTGTTAATAACTGTGCACGTAGGCAGGCAGCGGATTATATGATACAAGAGGTTGCTCTTTAAGCCCCGAGAACTGAACTGAAAGCAAAATATTCCAAATTGATTTAAGTAGGAGTGCTGGAAAAAAGTAGAGATTTTCGGTCAATTTAAAAGCTAATCACCCTATAGCCAAAGCTACAAAGTCTTACTTATTCAACGGTCCATTGAATGTACATATAACTTAAGAGATTTCGAAAATGACTTAATGACATACAACTATACTACCATACTGTTTGTCCCTTCAAGTATGCAATAGCCTTGTTTCCAAGAAATTTATAACTTTTCGTATATCCTGTTTAACGACAACACAGTCCGAAATTTCGCTAAATTGGTCATCGATCATCTTTAATTAGCTCTTTTTAAAGCTCTCCAATCTATGTTTATTAAGTTTTTTGAACAGGATTTGAGATCTTAAAACCTTTAAACAAATACGTAAGCATAGTTAGTTGTCAACAAAGTTAAAGCCAGTATTTTTGGAAGATAAATACATGAACATTAACAATATCTCTAGCATTGTTTGCATTAAAACGTTACATGTATTTATATCTTACTCATCTCATCTCATCCATTGAGTAGTTTCAATTATTTTCTCCAAGATTTTATCACCTGCTCGGTCGTCCTGTTTGGTCACATCTCATTTATTCTCTCGAGCCATGCTCGAACATGCTCATCAAACTGTTTTACAGCTCATGTGACATTTTAATTGAAAACCAAACGCAAATTGATCCAGGCCGGAGCCTACACAATGTTCTTTACCTTCTTTTGTCCGCCGCCCCTTTCTCGTCTCTCTCTTTCTCTCTCTTTGGTCATAAATATTTTTGCCTACTGCATTGGCTTGTTGGTGTTGCTGTTGCTGTTGTTGGTTGAATGTGATTGTGGGGAGAGAAGGATGAAGTGCTGGATGGTTGGGTTAAATTCGAGGGGTTATCATTGCGGTCAGAGGACATAAATCATCCAGTGGCAGCGGCATCATCGTCATCGTCAACATGATGCTGCTGTTGCTGTTGCTGCTTCTCCACTTCAGTTTAATTTTATTGAAAATTTTTACCTGATTTATGGCCTATAGTTGATGCCCGTAAAATCCCTCTATCTCTCTCTCAATTTGATATTGAATGATGATTTTCATTATTTTAAATAAAATCAACAACGACAACAACAACTAAGAGATAAAGCGAACCCCAAGTCGAGCAGACAACAACACACACACACACCACACAATTCAACTTGATTAGGCTCGAGAGAGACATTCGGTTAAAGAAAGAAAACCTTTGCGGGCAAAAGAAATAATTATTAATATGATTACAGCAAAGAAAGCCATCCAGAGGGGGCAGGCTGATGGCTGGGATTGCCTCATGGCACTCCAGGCTGCACTTATCGTAAGGTAAATAAGCCACTTGTAACTCAAGTAGAGACACAGACAGAGGCACAACCAGAAGGACCAGAAAGAAGGAAAAAGAAGGATGCCAACAGGCCTTGGGATCTTCTCTCATGTATTTTTAATATCCCACCTCAAGTGTGTCTGCTTCAACAGAGAGAAACCGAGAGAAAAAGTGTGAGAGAGATAGAAAGATAAAGAGCGTGAGTATGTCTCTCACATATGTATCCTTTTACCCCCTTTTTAGCTCGGCTTTTATCGGCCTTAAAGTGTTGGCAGTTATATGTACAAAGGAAGCCTTCTTCTTGGGCTGCTGCTGCTACTGCTGCACCCATGGGATACATAACCATAAACGATTCATATATGTGTCTATGTGTGTGATGGGTGGTGGGTGAGTGGGTGGTGGGTGATAGTGGTGCTTCGTCTCAATCTTCTCAGTGAAAGTCTTTTTGTGGTTACTTTTGGAGACCCAGCAAAAAATTGAGACGAAATTGGCACATTAAAGACATCTATTATACATATATATAGGTGCCTAGAAAAAATCATTTGTGAATTAGATTTTAGTTGTGAGGCCTATAAAAAATAAATATATTTTCATTCTCCCTATATCTCTCTCTTTCTCTATATATATACATGTATATATATGTATCCCTTTTGCCTCGTTTTGGTCTATTAGGAAATCATACAAAAGCAAAGCTATAATAACAATAAACCCTTTTGGCAAGTGCTCTCTTAGCCACAAAGAATTCACCTTAACCATGATGGCGATGATGATGGCTTGGCTCTAAAGCTTTTGGCAACAATTGCAATGACTGCTAGACGTCAAAGGGGCCGGGGGTAGGTGGACAACAACTGCAAGAACATTCAACAAAAGCTGGGCAAGAAATTAAAACCAACAATAATAAAGGCAATCCTTATAACCATGATGATGACGGTGCACCTCACTCTCAGCTACCTTAACTGACAACGGCAACGACAACGTCAACGACGATGCCAATTGAAAAATCTTTTCTGCTTCTCTTCTCATTTTTTTTCATTTTTCGTTTTTGTGTGGTTATTCCTTTTCTTTAGGGAAAGCGACACAGAGAGAGAGAATGAGAGGGAAAAACGCTTATTTGAAAATTGCTAGTTAATTGTCCTATCCACTTTGCCGGCAAGAAACTCACTAAAAAAAAATAACGACACTCAAGTATCCTTAGGGTAGATAGAAAGGTATGCAAAGAGGGGGAACGGGGGCCAACTGAAAACGGAGTTTGGCTGGTTCAATTGTTGGCTCAATTAAATTACTTGTGATTTAAATTTTAATTGTAGACGTGAAGAGAACAAAGCGAAAAAGACTTCAGGCTATCATCATCATCATCTCATCATCGTCATCAATTTTTGGAATGGTAAAATTTACATAATAAGCGCTCAGAAAATTTTGTGTTAGCTAAGCTTCAGGCACAAGGCGAAAGAAGGACATTAAAGACAATTCGAAAATATATATATAGAAAGTATCAACTCGATCTTGCTGCAGAATTGACAGTGACACATGCCGCCGAGACGCTTTTTGGGTGTTGTTGTTGTTGTTGTTATTGCTATTGTGTAGTTTGTGTCCTGGCAAGTGCTTCGATTATGGCATGGCTTTGCCTTTTATAGTACCCATGTGCGTTAATTTTCCAACGGAATGAGCAGAATTGGTGTGAGAAGTTGCCACTGACAACAAGTGGCTGCTGCCAGCAGCAAATTCATTATAATTTATAATAAGCAGCAACGCTGACAAGGACGACGGCAGCAATGACAGCCAGGACGACGTGAAAAAAAGCATACACACACACACACACGAAACGATAGACATGAGATCCTTCCACCTACACACACACACACATGCAACTCTCGCAACCAATAATGAAGCTCATCATTATCCTGTGCACAAATCCAATTTGATTATGTTAATACACGTGGAAAAGGAAAATGCTTTTGCAATTGCAATTGGCATTGGCTGGCTGGTTGGTTCACAGGCTGACTGCCATCCCTTGTATTGGTCCATGGCCGATGAAGCGCAACCAGAGGACGCAACTGAAACGCGAGTCCCTTGATGTGTATTTTATCCTCATTCTCCTTAACAACAACCATAAATTGTGTTAGGTTTCTCTTGCTAAAATGGGAGTGTATGTATATACATGTATGTCTTTCTCTCTCTCTCTCTCTCTGTCTCTTTTTGTGTATGTTTCTGTGTTTGTGTGTGCTTTTCGTTGGATTTTAGCTTTGATTTTGATTGAAGTTTCGCGGCAGGGCAATTATTTTGAAGATGATATTTGAATTATATATACGAATTATGCTACCAGATTGCGCGTCACTTCACATGTATTATATTCATTTTATAATGAAATTCTATCTATGTTGGCTCTAATCTCGGCTACATAACTCAATTTCATCAATTAAAGTTACAGTAAATATATCTAACTAAACTCTAATTCACTTTGGTCGAAAGGGTTCTATTGCACATGATCCAAATAAAAAATACATTAAAACAGAATAATATCAACAACTCGTCAAAGAGATTCTTTCTTTTGTGTGTATTGTCTTTTCATTATATAACGTTTTTATATTTAAATGGTTTTCATTGTAGTCTTTTGTCGATTAGCCCTAGAGTCACTCTTTCGTTTTTTTCAACATTTTTGCACTATGGCTTAATATCACAAAGCTAATACAGAATGACTAACTTAAGATTGAATAAAATATTTACGACCAGCTAGTAAAGAAACATTTTCTCAGGAAGTTAATCTATCATAGCCAAGTCAATAAAGTGAATGAATAATTATTTAAGCATCATTCTAATCATCATTCACTTATTTGATTTACTAGATTTTAGTTTCTTTTTGTCAGTTTTTTCACATAGTTTTACTCCTCCTCATTGACCTCTAAAAGGTCTTTAAATGATCGTAATTTAAACTCTATGGATGTTTGCTTTGTGAAAGATTCCTGCTTTGTCTGGTTTGGCCTTAGGTTTTGTATTTATGTCAAATGAGTGAAATTTCTTTGATTGAAGTTATGAAAACCCGTATTTCAGTGAATTTAATATGATACTAAAAACAGAATTGATATGTCAAAAGTTTGACTTGAAGTATCATATCTAATTTATGGATCACTAAAAACCACTTTGTATTTCTTGAATTTCGGTCAGTGTATTGCCTCGGTTTTCCGTTTTTTTTTTATTTTCTTTTGGTCTCTTGATATCTATGCTAGAAAAGGCGCCATAGAAGTGCATACACATTGACCGAAACTAAAGCGGCCTTAAACAGTCGACGGAGATGGAGCCAAAAGCCGTAAGTGGAAATGCAATGGCAGACGCCACAAAACAACAACAACCAGCCAAAAAAAAAAAAAAAGAAAAGATGGAAAAGAAAGGGTAAACAAAAACCGACAACAACAACAAAAACAACAACAATGAGAGTCTATGATAATGAAGGCATTCATTATTATTCCGATTGCTGTGCTCCTCCTCCTCTCAGTTTTTTTTTTTTTTGTTTTTTGGGGGGAAATTCTGTTTTTGCTGCAAGCCTGGCGCCAAAGAAGCGGCGATTAAATGGAATTGTGTCACAAACAAAATTTGAGCAAAAACACACAACGAAAGACAGAGAGCGAGAGGGAGAGAGAGAGAGAGAGAGAGAGAGAGAGAGAGAGAGAGAGAGAGTGAGAGAGAGAGTAAGCGAGAATGGGGTGGGCGACGGAATGGTGGGAAGCAAGTTCAGAAATTTATTCATATGTGTGTGACCGTTCTGTGTTTTTAGTGGATGGCAAAGATTTTCGAGCAGTTTCGGTCAAAGTCATTTAAATGCAAACGTAAAAATAATGCAGCAATGCAGTTTAAAGATGAGTAGTATCTGCACTCTCTCTCGCTTTCTCTCTCGTCACATGTGCAAAACAGCAATGTAATTCATGTTGAAACTAAAATGGAGGAGGAAGGAGCTTCCTCCTTTTGGAGTCTCCACTCTACTCAAATCGCTCACGGCTGGGGCTACGCAACGCATAAATTGTTGCTACCCAATTACGAGCACTAACAATGAAGGCTCTTCCTCTCACTCACTACTATGGACTCCCCCGCCATGTCTCTTCCATCACCTATTCATCCTGCCATTGTCTAGTCGTGCGTTGTTGTTGCCAATTTTAGGCCAAAATGTTATCATGTCACTAGCAGTCGTCGTCATTGTACAACTTTCCACTCTCCCATCCTTTCCCCGTTCACTCAAAATCCATGCCCACTTTTGCCTGATTGTGTGTGTAGGTCGTTGTCTCTGTCCCTTTTCGTTGGTTGCCATGGTTGCCTGCCTGCCCCCCACTACCTTGCCCTGGCCTGCATTACGCTTTCCTAGTGCGAATTTGCGTAAATATAATTTATTTACGCCATGGCAAAAGGACCTGAGACACTTGTGATTACATAAGCCTAACCAATATACATGGCCAATGGGGCACTACTGCAACAACGGCAACAACAAGAGGCAACTTGGTAACTGCAACTGCAACTGCAACTGAGCCCATTTCAGCATTCAGCTTTTGTCTGGCATGTAGGCGTGTGACATTTGAGGCTTTCAAATAGAAACAACTACAAAAACGAAACAAAAAAGAAAATACTCGCATCGCAGTTGACTCGAAAATCCAGATCGTTTAATTAGAATGCGGTTGTTGTGGATGAACTTTTGGGAGTAAAATACATGAATTTAATGCGATTAAATACGAGCATTCAACATTCCTTTCACTCTATCTCCCTCCCCAACCCCTTCACAGTTCCATCCATTATGTTCAAATTTGCATTGAATTGCACAAAACTAAAGGCCCATTGAATCGAAGTTACCGTTATAGATTTGTATTTTCATCAAGCTGTGCTCTATTCAAAATTGAGAAATCTTTCAACTAAGAATCCATTTGTAATTCACAACTTGTGTTTACTTCAAGAAGTTTAGTCTTGGATTTCGAAGTAGGCTATTCTGTTAAATCATCTGTACATTTGCATCTTTTCATGTTAATAATTTGGCATATTATGCTTGGCCAATTAAGCCCATTAAGGAAGGTAGAAAATATTTTCAGGAAGTTAAGATTTTCAGCTAGGGAAATTTAGTAATTTGTTTGAGGATTTATCAAAACTGTTCAATCACCTCAAAGATTCAATATTTTTGGCGTGAGGTAAGGCGAAAAAGTTCAGAATGATCAGAAATATTGATATTTCGGGGGGTATCCCCACCGGACTTCTTATTGAATCCGTCCATGATTTAAATATCTTTCGAAATAAGTTATTATAGCAACCGACAGTAGCTCTAAAGCTTTGTCAAATATATCACAGTGATCTAACTGTTGCATCTAAATAGTTAGTACACCTATTTTTGTTTCACGTTTCTTTTTATACCCTTGCAAAAAGGGTATATTAATTTTGGTCAGAAGTGTGCAACGCATAGAACGAAGCATCTCAGACTATATAAAGTATATATATTCTTGATCAGCACGACGAGACGAGTTCAAATAGCCATGTCCGTCCGTCCGTCCGTCCGTCCGTCCGTCCGTCCGTCCGTCCGTCCGTCCGTCCGTCCGTCTGGATCAACGCGAACTCCTCCGAGACCGTAAGAGCTACAGAGCTGAAATTTTGCACGTAGGCTTGTATATACTGCAGGCATTGTATATCTCGGATTCAGCCGAATCGGACCACTATATCATATAGCTCCCATACAAACGTCAAAGTCACGAAACAGTGACTTTCTCAATAACTTTATTAATTTTATAGCTATTGTCAAGAAAGTTGGTATTTCTCAGTTTTATGTTCTTGTTAATGATTGTGCCAAATTCGATCAAGATCGGGTGACTATATCATATAGCTCCCATACAAACGGCAAAGTCACGAACAGTGACTTTCTCAATAACTTCATTAATTTTATAGCTATTGTCATAAAAGTTGGTGTTTGTCAGTTTTATGTTCTTATTAATGATTGTGCCAATTTTGATCAAGATCGGGTGACTATATCATATAGCTCCCATACAAACGGCAAAGTCACGAACAGTGACTTTCTCAATAACTTCATTAATTTTATAGCTATTGTCATAAAAGTTGGTATTTGTCAGTTTTATGTTCTTACTAATGATTGTGCCAAATTTGATCAAGATCGGGTGACTATATCATATAGCTCCCATAGAAACGGCAAAGTCACGAACAGTGACTTTCTCAATAACTTCATTAATTTTATAGCTATTGTCATAAAAGTTGGTATTTGTCAGTTTTATGTTCTTACTAATGATTGTGCCAAATTTGATCAAGATCGGGTGACTATATCATATAGCTCCCATAGAAACGATAGGTGGAAAACAGTGACTTTCATCAAAAAGTTCGTTATATCCTATGCTAAGATTGAAGGCCGTTCTTTCGCAAACATTAGTCTTTTTGGATAAAACGTTTTTACACTTTGATGGCTGTGGGTAAGGAAAGAATTACCAAAACAGTTGCAAGGGTATACAAACTTCGACGCGGTCGAAGTTAACCCCGGCCCTCTGGTTACTTATTGAGTTACTTTCGTTACTTTAATTGTCTTTCCTGTGGCTAAACTTGTTGAATACTTTAAGCTGATGGACAACAAAGAGTATTTGATTGGTTGAAACATGGCAATTTTTTTGAAAAATTGTATTTGTTTATGCTTATTTAAACTATGCTAATGCAGAACGAATCACTTTCTAGAGCTTGGAGATTTCTCTTTTGAGACTTCTACTGTTTTTTCTGGCATAACTCCTTTGTTAGTTCCTGTGTGTGTGTTTCCTGCTTACCCATCATTTCAACCCATTATTAACCTTTTGGGTCTTGCTCATTTGCTTTGCCAGCGCAACTGACTAACTTAAGGGCGTTAAGTTGAATGCCTAACCATTAAGTGGGAGCCAACCTTTTGGCTTGCATAACATCCAGTACTCGACACCCGCCACCCAACAGCCGACACCGTTCCGCTGCTTCACCTTGCAGCGTTACAAAAGCCTAACCAATGCATTTAATTATAATGCCAGGCAGTGTGTTTGTTCCTTTAGTGGCATTTAATATATGCACATGATGCAGCAGCAGCAGAATTTGGTTTTGGTTGGCTTTGGCAATGGGAACGCGAGAAACGGATGCAGCGGAAACGGATGTTTGGGTGTTGCACATTGTTGGCGACTCTCTCTCTCTCTCTCTCTCTCTGCCTCTCTGTCTCTTTGGCAGTGTGTGGAATTTAGTTCCTCCATATATGTACAATGGCATATGAATTGCTTACTAGGTGTTAAATTTATGCATTTCGGATGGATGACAACCGGCAAACAATGTTTGAGGGCTTTAAAAGAATTTAATAAAAACGTGTGCTTGCCCTCGTCAAAGAGATAGAGCGCACAGAAAGTGAGTGAAAGAGATACCAAATTGCAAATAAATTGCAGAAATTGAATCAAATACGCATGCAATTGCAAACAAATAGAGCAGCAGCAGCACAAGAGACAGAAACATAGAAAGTATGAGAGTGAGAGACACGATTCCTAGACTTCAATGCTAGACAAACATGCCGAGACTCCTGCCAGCCAGCCTTCCAACCAACCAGCCAGCCAACCATCTAACCAACCAGCCAGTCAGGCAGCCTGGGCTCAGGATATTTGTTGCAAAAAAGCAATTTTATGCTTGCAAAGGCATGAAAAGCCTTTGTTCGTGTCTATTTCACGTTAGTTTTGGCGTCTGCGGTGGCCAACTCTACTGACTGACTGCATATGTTGCGCATTCGCCACGTAGACTCAGGCGAAGAATAAAAAAAAAAGGAAAAAATAAAAATGAATATAAGAGAAAATCAAACTCTATTATCTAAAAAGTAAAGACCGGTAAATACCTTTTAAAAGCCAACAAACTGAACAAACTTAATTATCATAGAAACTCTAAATATTAAAATAAAATACCAACTAATGATGAATGAAAAAAAAGGGAAGTTAAAATTTGTTGTTCTTTGCCAATGAAATGACAATTTTGCCAGCTCTCTGAAACCTTTGCTCTCGAAAATTAAGTTTTTCAATGCTTTCAATCCTGTGCTAAAGTCGATCATACCCTTTTTTTCTGGAGATGGTAATGCCGTAAAAAGGCTGTTCAAGTTAACTTAGCAGGCGGGAAATGAATTATTTATGAAGTGGTTTGCCTAGCTTTGGTTTTTTTTTTTCTCCCGTACTGCTGCCGCCCCTCCTTCCCCTGAGTTTAGTATGAGGATAGCAGTTCCAATTGCTAGTACTGCGAGTCCTGTTGTTCCTGCTGCTGCTGCTGTGTTTCTACTTGTTGTTTTCAACACTCGAAACTCGAACTCTCAACGCGACGGCCTTTGTTACGAGGGCCCAGCGTACACACACACACATACACAAACACAGACACCCACTCGCACACTCAAATAGAGGGAGTGAGAATTGTGAAGTGTTTTTTACTTTATCAATTGGTTGCTTTGCACTTATTTGCTATTTGTTCTAGCACACACCTACATACACCCATCCACCCATACATACACACACACACACACACACACACATCGCATCCACACTCGCACAGTGCATTTCCGTTTCCGCTTTTGTTAGACAGAGGGAAGCCCCGCGTTCCCGTGCCCTAGTCCCGGTCTCGCCGTTTCATTCGTTTATATTGGCAACTGTTGCTCGCTGCCGCTTTACCAAGGAAGTTATTTATTTTATTTGCCTGTTGCCTTCGCTCAAGCTCGTTTGCTGAAAAATCAAAGAGGAAATTGAATTTGTTGTGAAAATTTATGTGTTCAAATGGAAATGTTGTTTGGGCTACGCCAATTTCCTGGACTTCTTCGTTTTTTTTTCACCCTCGCTTTCTTACATTGGTCTGATTAGTTTTGACTAGTTGATGTTGAGTACTGACCTCCCATCATCGTTAGAACCAGCTGTCAAACGTATGGGCTAAAGCAGATATCAAAGGGGTACCTGTTGAGGAGGGGGGTAGAGGGATTTGGGCAAAAGGACAGCCGCCATCGACTTATATAATCCTTGAGATGTTGGCAATTTTTCATATGAATGCACAGTACAGTGCAAACGGAAGAGCAGACGATGGAGTGGAATCCGCGTTGACAGATCTCCTCTCTTTGCCCCTTTTCTTTTTCACAACTCCCTCTCAATCTGGTCTCTCTTCTTCTTAAATTTATGCATGCAAAGTGACAAGTGGGTGTGGCCAAATGGGGCGAAAAGTTAATGGCTTGTGCCTTGTTAAATGTCAGTCGTATAGAATGTTATCCATAAGCCGGCTTAAAGTGCGCCCAATTGCCATAGAATTGGTTGAACAAAAAAAAAAAAAGGCGGAATCTGATGCTTAGAACAGCCAAAGAAGAATAGAATATCAAACCAAGGTCCTTCAATAGAGTTCTGGCTCGAAATCAGGTCGCTGAGTCACAAAAAATGAAATGAAATGTGTCTTATGGTAAGTTGATAGATTTAGTTCTAGGAAAGCAAGGTTGAAACTAAGTTTCAGAGCCAAACATTTCCAGGAAAAACTCTTTCAAAGAAAGTTCAAAGGTCAAAGTTTGTTGATGAAATATATCCAAAATCATCGTGGAAAATTTGAAATGCTTTTGCAGTCGTTTAAGGTTGATTATATTTTATTCTGCTTTTAACTGGACAACTAATTAACATCACTTTTACTATGCATTTCTTTAATTTTCATTTTCACAATGTGCGTTTGCGCATTTTTTTCATCCAAAATTAATTAAACTAAATTAAATTTAATAGCATTTATGCAACAAAATTACACAAAACTGCAGAGAGAAAGAGATAGGAAATGAGTGAGTGAGAAAACAAAACGAAACAAAAAAATAAAGCAGCGAGAACTTTTACGATATGAAATTATATTAACATCAAGCGCGACCAAACGATGAATATATATTAAATTACTTATTTATCATTTTGCAGCAATTTGTAAAATTTACTCATTAATTTAATTAAAACCAATTAAATGGAATTGTCACTGTCATTTGCTGGGCATCGATTTTCAGTTTCAGTTTGCCAACTGTGGCCCTTTCTGCCGCCGCCGCTGTTGCCTTTTGCCAAGTGTGGTTTTTCGATTCGGTTCGATTCGGGATTCGTTACGGTTTGGGTTTGAATTGGTGTTTTTGTTTTTATGTTTCTTTTTTTTTTCTGTGGGATATGGATACTAAGAAGGGTTTTTGCTGTGTGAAGAGGTGGTCAGGGGAGGGGGTTTGGGGGGGCTCTGGGTTTTTTGGTTTTTATCGAACGCCTTGTGACAATTACATATTTCACATTGTACAAATTGCAAGCGACGACTGTTGGTTGGCTATTTGGTTTGGTTGCGGTAATTTAATAACTTTACCATTTAATGAACGCGACAGCAACAGCAACAACAACAACAACAGCAACAAGCATCATCAGCTATATAATAACAGCTGATGCTTCTGCCAGTTGTGTCAAGGTATTTGGTTCATTATTTATGACACTGTTGCCTTGCCAAGGACAATGCTCTTTTTGTATTTAAAACATACAAAAATTGAATTAAGTGCTATCTACAAATGACAGTAAGAGAGAGAGAGAAGGAGAAAAGGAACCAACTGCTTTATGAAATTTACACTCGATTAAAGTTTATTACATATGTAAAAAAACAAAAACAAAAAAATACAAAATATTGAAAAGAAGCGAAAACAAACAATACAGAGAAGTACACGACGATGAAAAATCCGGGCAGATTTCGTTTGCATTTCGGATGTACATATAGACAAATGGCAGAATGTGAGAGTTTGGGGCAATTGGGAAAGAATATCAAAGGACATGGCAAAGGATACGTAGACGACTCTACACTCGTAAGAACTTCTCGAAATCGAAATGTGAAATGTGCTGCGTAATTGAATTTAACCTGACAGAGAGGGAGTGGGAGTGTGAGTGAGGGGGAGGTAAGAACAACAAAAAACATGAAAATGCACAAAAGGTGATTGGCAGAACTGTAAAGAGAAGTCAAGAAGGGAGTGAAAGGGTAATATTTTGTATGTAAATACACCTGCAAAGAAAATGCCTGACTTTAACCAACCAAAAACCTACCTCCCACCCATGACAAATATGAAAACGAATTTCATACTAAGAATGCTTGGGCAAACATATTTTGAGATCATTATATATTAATCTGAACACCTTGGATGCTTTGTATTATTAAGCTCTACAACTGAAAGTTATAAAAGTTTGGATCATATAGCACTAGTTGGCAAAAGGTAAAGTTAATATAGTTGATGGCCAATTTGTTGTTTCTGTCACCATTGGATCAAGTTGCCGGACGTTAATATACAACTTTTTTTGTTCTCTCCTTCACCCGCCCCCAACCATATCGAGAGAAAATATGGCTTAATCTAGATGACAACATGGTCAATCCTTTGGGAATTGGCTATTAATATGCCTTGATATCTATTTCATTTTATTTGATTCAAGGACACATTGGCAATGCGAAAAGCCAACTTGATTCAATTAAGCTCTCTCCATAATTCGATTTGCTCTATCTCCCAGTCTCTCACTTTCTAGTTTGTGTGGGTGTATGTATGCATATGTGAGTATAGTTTTATGTACGCCTGTGTGTGTGCGTGTTCTATTTTTTCCATCCAGCTGACATTTAGCTGCTGGCCTGGCCGCACATTTTATGCCTTAATTTAATTTGGGAAAAAGTTTTAATAATTCTTTTTTTTTGTTGGCTTATTTTGTTGTTATACCATACACCCATAGGGTGAAATGGTATATTAAAGTCGCCAAAATGTATGTAACAGGCAGAAGGAAGCTTCTCCGACCCCATAAAGTATATATATTCTTGATCAGTATCAACAGCCGAGTCGATATAGACATGTCCGTCCGTCCGTCCGTCCGTCCGTCCGTCCGTCCGTCCGTCTGTCCGTATGAACACGTAGATCTCAGAGACTATAAGAGCTAGAGTCACCAAATTTGGTACGTAGACTCGTGTATTACCTACGGTGGTCAAGTTTATTTCAAATTTTTGCCACGCCCCCCTCCGCCCACGAAATTTAAACAAATTTGATTTTCTTAAAGACTATAATAGCTAAAGACATCAAATTTAGTATGATTAATCCTTTAGTAAGCGCGCACAAATTTGTTGCAAAAAAAATTTGCCACGCCCCCCTCCGCCCACGAAATTTAAACAAATTTGATTTTCTTAAAGACTATAATAGCTAAAGACATCAAATTTAGTATGATGAATCCTTTAGTAAGCGCGCACGAATTTGTTGCAAAAAAAATTTGCCACGCCCCCCTCCGCCCACGAAATTTAAACAAATTTGATTTTCTTAAAGACTATAATAGCTAGAGGCACCAAATTTGGAATGTGTATTTGTTTAATAAATGCGCATATATTGTATATGCAACGATTTTGCCACGCCCCTTTCCGCCCCCGTAATTTGGAAAAACTCGATTATCTCACGTAATTTTCTACCTTTTGTAATTAAATTTAATTAAAAAATTAAATTATTAAATAATTAAAAAAACAACGAAGTTATGCATATAAACGTTTTTCCATAAGGCCGTAGTTAGTCGTTGGCTGGTGGGGGGCGCTAGGGTGCTCGTATACTTGAGTGAGGGAGATTCTAAGATATGCTTGTAATAAAAAGGATGTGAAAATGCATATGTTTAATAAATTTAAAATATTTGCTTTACTGGTGTATGGTATACCTAAGTCGGCGAGACGACTTACTTACTTCATTTTTTGCTTGCTTTTGACCATTTTGGAATGGCTTTGGCATGACGTGCATAATACAATTTATAGTTGCATCAAAATATAGTGTTGTTTATGAGGTTTGCATACAATATTTGTTATGTGGTAGTTTTCGGCTCTGAAAGAGTTGGATCCGGGTATAGTTTCACATTTTACATGTAATTAATTTAATTTATCAAACGTGCAATATGCGAAATTTTGCTGAGCGCACAGCTTGCAGCTGCTGTTGCCTTTGTACATCTTTCTTAGATGAGAGGGTCGAATGAAATGTAGGTGCAAGCCCCAACTTCCTGTTTTTCATCAACAGCACATTTGGCTCAGCATGGGTCTGAGATTCTGTTTTCAACACACACTTGCACACACACAGACACACAGTGAGAAACAAAAGTATGGCACAAAAGAACAGGACACTGGATGGTAGGACCCCCTGCCTAAAACTTCATTTATATATAAATGCATGCGCACCCTGACTATATACATATGTATGTACTGTATATATCTTTTGAAATGCAAAAAATCTAACTTGCTCACTTACAAAAGCAACTTCGGGAATGCATTTTAGGCCGCGTAAAGAATAAAAAAAACCATCGGAAAGGCCATGTGACAGTGAATCGGGCATATTTACTACGACAAAAGGAATAATCCTTTAAATAAGTCTATAATCAACAACGGAAATGAGCTTGGCATCAAATTAATTAAAGATTATTTGCCTAATTCTATAACTGATCTATGTCAAGATGTAAGTAAAGCCTAATCAAGCCTTTTAAAACTCAAATCTAAATTTATAATTATATTTAATTTCCGAATTATATTCATCTTTGTATTAATTTAAGATTTTTCATAGACTTCTCAAAAAACTGAGCATATTGTTTGTATAGCTCATATAGTTAATAGTTAATAATTTTCTATATAAAAAAAAACTAACAAGTCTTGTAAAACTTACAAATAGATGTTAACAATAGAACAAATTTATATAAATAATTATAAATAGAAGATATATAATAATATATATTTCATAACGTTTCATTATTTTAAACAAACTTTTCGTTAAAACAAATTTTATTATTAATTATAAATACATATTTAGACGAATTTGCTCACATCAAACAAACGTCCAAATGTAAATTGAGTTTTGTACTAATTTCTCTCTCTCTCTCTCTCTTCTTGTTGCATTATATTTTTAATATACCCTTTCTAAATATATTTTGAGATCAACCTGTTGTTTATTTGCATTGCTGTCAAGAACACGGGGAGTAATAGAAGAAAGAGAAAGCATAAACACACACCTACACGCACAATGATATCATGTTGGTTGACACCAACACACGGAGACCTAAGCACGGAAGGACAAGATTGTAAGAGACGGAGAGAAGCTAAACCAGGAGTGTGCGATGTTGTCCTGTGCCTGCCTGTTGGCTGGGTTTGTTTGTTTGCATGCATTTTTTATGCTGACAAGACATAAAAGAAAAACGTACATAAAAGTCGGTGAAGGTGTTTACTGATGCGTTTCGCTTGGTTGCTTCTTCAGAAAGACAACTTGATGCTTGATGGTGGGAGGGAGCAGCTGGGGACATCTGCTGGTTTGGTGGTTCTTGCTGATGGTTGAGAGTGGTCGCTTACATGGCACCCACCTGATAGTGGCTTTTGCTGCTGCTTCTTGTCCGAAGGTTCTTTTTGGCTTTTAGCATATCAAAAGTCACACACAGATACAGGGAGACACACACACACCCTGACATACACTTAAAATGGCCGCCTCACTTGCACATTTCCGAAAAAACGGAAGTTGTATGTATATGTTATTAGCTTGAAGTTCATACCCAGTTTTTCTTCTTCTTTTTATTTCTTGTGTCGTTTTTCGTCCTCTTTGCCTTTACGGTTTGTTTTTTTAATTTTCATTTTTGACAGCTGGACAAAATGTGAAGAAAACGACGCAAAATTATTGAATGTGAAACTCTTCAGTGTAAAGATCAAAAAAGTTTGTCAAGTTTTCTTCTTTCTTTTTTTTTTTCTTTGCGCCTTGCTGCCAGCTTCCTGCTATAAAATTAATATCCGGTGTAAATAAAAAATAAATTTGAGCCCCTCATTTTGCTTTTTGCTGCTTTGCTTGCTCTTATTGTTGTTGTTCTTATTTTTCGTTCTCAAACAAGTAGCAGCAACAACAACAACGACAACACTTCCGTTGTAGCAGAAGACGCTCCGTTCGAAATGGGCCCCGTTTTTTGTTTACCCTCTAAGCCATAGAACCAAAAAGGGTGTCCATATATTTCGATCGTCAATTACATATATATGTATATATATTTGAATATATCTCTGATATCTTTTTGGTGGAGATAAATGTTAATGATCTTTTTTCTTTCATGTTAATCTTGTTCCTCTACTCTGCCTAGGCCATCAGGTTTCTTGCATTTGGCGTCTTCGTCTCCAGGATTTTGAGTATTTTTTTTGGGGAAAGGAATACATTTGTTTGTCTTAAGCCGGAAATTGAATTGAAAAAAAACCAAAACAAAAACAAAAAAATTTTCTCTCTTTTGGTATTTCAGTTTTTCTTTGCTGCATAAAAGTTTTGCGGATTCCAGCTTCTGGTTCATGCATCATGTAGAAAATAGGGACTCCAGCACCTAAAGCCGCTTCACCACATGACTTGTATAATTGCATATATAAATACGTATACGTATATATAAGTAGTATAAGGACATGGGGGAGCTATATGTATATGCATAGTATGAAAAACCGCCGCATTGTATTTTTCAATTACCTTTAAAAAAATGGGTTGGCTTGGGGGGGGCAATGCGGAGAAGAAAGCACTGAAAAATTGACAACAAAAGCAGTTTGCAGGCGAACAAACGAAGAGCATAATAAATGCAGAAGCAAAAGAAACGATTCGAAGCGAATGCAAATTACAAGGAATATTTAATTACGAAAAATTCGCATAATTATGTGTGACTGACCGCCAATGGGACACCATACGACGATGACGGCCCTCGTTGTCTCAGGCCATATTACATATGTGGCCACATAAATAACGCCAACTGCATGGAAGTTCACCATATTCACCAAATCCTCGCTCTTACTCTCTCTCTCTCGACCTCTTTTACTGTCGCCCATCCTGATGTCAGCGTCAATAAAAATGAGCAGCAAGCTGGCATAATTTAAATTAAAGCTTAACGAATATATTACTACCCTACTTGAATTTTAAGGAAGAGCAAAAAGAAGGCTTTGTGTTTATTTCAAAATTCTCTATATGTGTATTATATTCTACAATGATTGAAACGTTTCTTAGTGGGACAACCAAAGTCAGGAATCGGTGTTATTTAGTTTTATTGAAAGAAGCTTTAAATATTGAATGACAAAAGCGTAACAACTCATCATAGAGCATAGGTATTTGGTTGTTAGTGTGTTAGGGTGAACCTTATTTTGGCCCTAAAGGCCAACCAATTAATTTAAGGCCTTTAAATCTTTTTTAGTTTCTCTAATATTGTAAGAGGTCCCGGCGGAACTTAAGGACAACTTGAAAGATGAAACTTAATAGATGGCTTATTGTTCTCGTAGCTTATTTGCCATTCCCTTCCATTTCATGGAGTAGTAAAATTATGTTATACTCAAAATTAGTCTTTCTGGCAATAAGCATCACCTTTATAGAATCGCCAATGTAAAGTTTTGTCTCTTTCACTCTCTTTATGTGTTTCTTTGTTACTCTCTGCTGTCGATTTTCATTCTCGGTTGAAACCACAAAGCCGAGGTCACAGCTTGACTTTAGCCTAGGCCCAGCTCAAGGGGGCGTATACGTAATAATTTATATTATTCGATCGCATTGAGTTTTTAACTCTTTCCCACTCTCGCTCACACACACACACACATACACTTATACACACACTTCAGTCATTGTTGCTGTCTCTGTCTTTTTCATATGCTCATTATAATAATTTCGAGAAACACGTTTTTTGCTCGCTTTTTATTTAAAATTTTTTTTTTTTTTTTTTTGGGCTGGCAATTAAAAATCTGCCATTATGCAGACAAGTTACAATCTCACTTTTTTTTTTGTTGTTGCTCTGTTTTAATGCAATTTTAATTTACGTACACATTGTCATATATAACTCAAAAGACACAGAGAATGTGAAAGTGAGAGAGAGAGAGAGAGAGAGAGAGGGAGAGAGAAAGAGAGGAAGGTAGAGAGTTGGATAGAGCGAATGAAAGAGTGAAGTAGTTGATGCTGCATATATGAATGTGTATGTGGGTAGGTGTGCAGGACATTCAACGATAAACAACCGAGAAAAAACACAAAAAAAAAAAAAAGTTTAACAAAAAAAAAAGAAAAGAAACGAAACGCACAGAGCGAAGCAAAAATTATTTAAAAATTTAATTAAAGCAGCTGCAAGAACCAGCAATCACGTTGTTGTTGACGAGGCGTAAACAACCAACCGGGGCGGCGATGTTGACGTCGAGACTCTATTAAAATTTTCGCTTGATCACAAGACAGAGACAGAAGCAATGTGGATAAGTGTGGGAAATGGTGGGAATGGGACGCGGTGACGATGATGATGATGGCAAAAGAAAGCTAAGGCCTTGTTTGTGTCTGCTAGCGACGCCATTTTGTTGTTTGTTTCCACCTTGTTTATGTATGTGAGAGTGTGAGTCTTATTGTTTACCCACACAGCGAGAAAGAGAGAGAGAGAGAGATAGGGTGAAAGAGACGCCAAACTGAAAGACGTACAAATAATTATGAAATTCCGTATTGCCTTTTGTTAAGATATGGCTAAAGGTGTCAGTTTAGTAATGCTGCTGTTGTTGTGGTTGTTTACGTCTGCGTGGCTAACTGAAGGTTCTTTGCTTTGTGGTTGTCTTCTTGTTGCTTGCCGCCCAACAAGCCATAACAGTCACTTAGAAAACAAACAAAGTTCCGATTACCCTTAATATTACTTGAGTAGGGGACAGTTTCTCCCCCAAGAACAATAAATTATATTTTAAACTGTTCAAATGACGATCGATTTAAGATCGATATCAATTTCTACATCTACATAGATCCGTAATACTTTCTATACTTACAAATAGCAATGTTTTTGTGAACTTAAAAATCGTTCAAATGTGACAACTGAACAGATACTTACTATCTGAGGACTTTTGCTTTAAGAAATCATCAAGTCAAACGTATAAACACATCACAGAAACTCACCGACTCCACCTTTTTGGTTACCTATCTCTCAATCTCTTAGGCCAACTGACACCACAAACCACTTGACAGCAAATTGTTTGCGTTCTTCGTTTCTCTTTTTGTTGTTTTTTCTTTGCGTTTATTTTGGCTTGCATTTCACATATTTTGGCAACATCACAAAATGCAGCAATTGCCACAGTTTCTCCCCCTTTTTCTCTGTTCGTCTCTCATTCGCTACACTGCTGAAGTGAGCCAAAAATTTGGAAACAACTTCTTTTGCCAATAAGTAAGCGAAACTTTTTCCTTATGTTTTGTGCAAACAAATATGTGTATATATCTATGTGTGTGTGTGTTTGCAAAAGGTAGCAAAAGTTTTGGCAAAGAGCAAATTGATTTGCAACATTGGAAAAGGGACGAAAGAAGATTGCTAGATCCTCTACTCTATTCTCAGTTTCCTCTTGCTGCTGTTGCAACCCAACTCCATAATATTTCTTCATTTTGGCTGTCTTTGACGTGGCGGGCGGCCAATTAAATGGCTGCCATAAGTCAGGCAATCAAAGTACGGAATGCGACTTGCTAAAGTGTGCAAAAAAGGGAATGGGGCCGATATGTAGTAAGGGGAGTGATGGCAGTGGCATGGGCAATGGGTTTGCCTCCTAGCAAGGGCAATTAAATGAAATTGCAAATGCAAACAAAAATTTGTTGGAATTTTTTTCCTCTCGAAAATTCGGCAACGAGTCAATAGACTCTCTATGAAAACTCAATTCTTAAGATTATCCCAACGACAAAAAATGAGTTTATGTTTCAACTTGTTCATATGAGCAGAAATTCATTTTTAATACTTTTCAAATTCTTGACACTCTGCTTGGCCATTGGTCGTTTTGAATTATGGCTGATATTTTGAGTAATTTGGTTTTTATTCCAACATGCAAATGGTGTGGAAATGTCAATGTTACCCCGTTGGTTTTAGTTCTTCCTTTTTTCCCCATCATTGTGGTAACAAAGAGCTAGAAAGAGAAATGGTAAATTAATGCAGGCTATTTCCTTCATTCAGGTGGCTTGGCTGCTTTGGCTGGCCTTATCCTGTTTGTGACACTTTCTCGCATTGCAATCAATTTAATTAATTTTTAATGTCATTTTCTGCAATTTCAATTCAATTTGAAAACACACTCGGCTCTGGCCTCACTCTCTCTCTCACTTACTATGAGTGTCTTATTGGTTCGTACTGCTGCTGCTGGTGCTGCACACCTGGAAATCCATTAAATTGTCGCCTTGGCAAATTGAGAATTACGATAGCCGACGCTGCCCTTATAGTACCATTCTTCGTTCCCATTTCCGTTGACTTTGGCTAAAGCTGGGAAGCTTCAAGACAAAAGCCAAAGTGCCATAAAAGCTGCCAAGCTATATAAATGTGGCAACAATGTAAACTGTGTCAACTTTGAGGCAGTGGTGGCGGCAAATGGCGTCGGCGGCATGGAGGCGAAAAGCGGTTGCCAAGTGAGGTTGATGGGTGCGGTGTGGTGCAGCGAAGTGGGGTGGTGGGGTTGAGGCGGAGCTAGGCCAGACCACAAAATGCCACTGCCCAAAGAGAACAAGAGAAAAGAGAAGGGAAGGCTTAGAATGGAGTGGGGAGCAAAAAGGGGACAAATGTCACAATGAGCTAGAGAAATAGAGTTGAGCTCGTGTTCTTTATTACATTTAGAACTTATATTTTCCATAAATGGTGATCCCCGTGTCAAATAGACATATTTTTCAGAATGGTGACCCCGACGCAAAGACAATTTTTGTTTTTTTCTCTTTTTTTAGTTTCGACCAAAACACAATTTACACACGCACAACAAAACTTCATGCCATTTATATGTATACAAAATTATTCAATTTCCTTATCGTAATGTCGGTTACTTTATCACGCTGTCATCTCTAGAGAGAAGCAAAGTAATTTCTTAACGCTGCGTTGTGGAACCTCGAGGACGACAATTTTGCAATCGCCATTTTGTTGACTAAGAAATATCGAAGCCATCTTGAAGTGCGAATATGCTGCCATGTCAGGGCACTCACACTCGTACCCATATATATACACACACACACTCATACACACTCGAAGGACATACCCCATACACCCGTCTTCTTTCTCACTTCACAGCGAGAGTGTTGTGGTTGTTGTTGTTGGTGTTAGCCTTCTTCACCTCTACTTCCACCTCCCTTTGGGCGTTATTTGGCCTGCGGTTTTTGCTTGTAGTGGCAAGTGGTCTGCTTTGCCTTCGCCTTCTCCGTCTTCTGCTCCTTCTTGTTCTTCGTCATCTCCTTTCTTTTTACTTCTTCTTTTTCCTTGACTTGTCCTGCCATTGGCATACATTTCCTTAGTTTCCTTCCGCCCCACGCTTATGTCCTTCTGGTTACAAATTAAACTTCCGTATTTGTTTAGAAATCCATTTGTTAAATTACTTTGCCAAACCAACACACAACACACACACACTCATAACTAGAGTAATAGAGAAAGAGAGTGAACTTTTTCTTCTTCCTTTTTTTATTATTATTTTTTTTTTCTTTTGCAAATATGAAAAATGAATTGCATTTGACTGCAGAGACCACACCTCACCTTCATCATACCCAAACGCCAAGCGAATACACACTTGCATATATATGTATATATGTATGTATATATATATATTGTATATAAGCCGATTTCTTCAACAACAATAATTTATGGCCAGGCTATAATGCTAAAATGCATTTGATAACCCCGAACAAAAAGCCTCCTCCCTTCCTCTCCACCAAACTCTCTCCTCGTTGCTGTGTGTGTGTGAAAATTGAAAACTCTGCTCGGGGAACAACAACAAAATGAAAAGAATTCCATAAAGCATAACTGTAAATAACAAAGAGACAAATAAACAAAACTGTGCACAAAAATATGTGTGCTTAGGCAGCGATAGGAACGTGTGCGAACTATGGGCTATGGGATATGGCATATAGCATTGCAATTGCATTCACTAAACCATATTTTTTATGTCATCTTTTCGTTTTTATCCTCAACTCTTGTATTTTTTGCTTTGTTATAATGGTTTAACTTTTTACAGCAAAAATATTTGTGAAACAATTTTTTTTATTGGAGACAGAACTGCTGGAATGGGAGTGGACATGGCTTAGGATAACTGTAGGGAAGGTCTAGTGGTTCTAGACGACGTTTATCCATCCAATTGAAAGTGCATGCAGCCACTTTCCCTTCTCCATTGCGTAGATGTCATAGTTGATTTCTATTGCCATCTCGATTAAGTTTATTTCTTAAATCAATCAACTAGGTTAAATACACTGCGCTGTGTTTTGAACGGAATGGTATCAATCGAGTAACAATTTTGTATTAGCAGTTTTGCTATTTCTTAAATTACAGTTAATTCATTGGCGGATGTTTAAGAATCGATAACAAATATTCCTAATATATGTTGTATGATATCTAGTGATGGCAGTGTGTGTGTGAGGATGTGCACATGTAGTTTTGGTCCAAATGGTGCACTTCCCTTAACAAATGTGTGCAATTCTACTGAAACAAAAGAGTTTTAGTTTTTGGTTCATGGCCATCACTAACAGGCACACACACACACACACACACATCCATAGAGGGCTCTTAGTTTGCGTTGCAGGCCATTGCGCCGTCAACTATGCAATATATTTTTATATACCAAGTCACGGATTTATTTGCCACGTTTTTAATGGCGTGCACACACAGACAAACACATAGAAAGAGATAGAAAAAACACACACACACGCACACACATTTAAAGATAGAGAGAGAGAGGAAGGGAGAGAAAATAAAAGCGTTTTCATTGTTTCAAACGAAATGAGGTTTTATTTTTCAAAACGGCTACGACAAATGTCCAAACATTGACACCAAAAACACACACAAACACTAGGGATTTACAGCGCTTTGACCTCTCGCTGTTTGTAAGTGTGTATTTTCGGCTGTATGTGTGTGAAAGAGGACTGACATTTTATTTAGAAATAAATACCATTATTACTCGGTATACATTCCAATTTTTTTCGCTTTTTTTCTATAAAGTATTTTTCTAAACCTTCTCCCCAACAAAAAATAAAAAAACAACACAAAAATTAAAAAAGAAACCCCCAAACGAACGGCTGGTGGAAGAGAGAGAAAGAGACGAAAGGAAACCAAAAAATAGAACCATATTGTTGGACGTCATCACACATCCTGCGCTCGATTGTGCGCTTTTGGTATCCCATGGTGTATGCCAACCTAGTGGGGGGCTTCATCAAATTCACTTGTCTGCTGCAAACGGTGTTATTGATGAAAATTATATGTTTGTGTTTTCTGAATCCGAAAACCCGACAACGACACAAACATACACAAGAAAAAACCAAAAAAAAAACACAAAAAAACAAAAAAACTAAACAGAAAAAGATATTCATAATAATAATAATAATAATGCGAAGTGAACCTGTGACCTTTGCCGCCTTTCTTTCTAAAAACGAAAAACAAACAGAATTCCTTCACAAAATTCCTTTTACTTTTTGCATGGCATTCGTCGCAAAAGTTTTCAGTTTTAGTTTTAGTTTTCGTTGCGTTCCGTTTGCGTTTCGTTTCGTTCAGTTTTATTTCGTTGATGTTTGCCCATTTTTCGGCACGTGACTGGCGTGATATTTCTATATAAAAATTGTATTTGATAAATGCATAGAAAAATATCGAATGTTTGCAGTTGAATTGAAATGTATGAATGAAAAATACAAACGATTTGCCATGTGTTGTGCATATTTGATAAGCTTCCATAGCTCGCCGTCTCTCCCTCTCTCACTCTCTTTCTCTCTCATTCTCATTCTCTTTCATTCTTTTTATACTCGTCTTTAGAGTTTCAGTTTTTTGCTTTCACCCATTTCCGCTTTGTGATTTGCCAAAGATGACAGCATGCAATTTGCCATAAGAACTCCAAATGGGATCTTTGGATTGTGTACACCTTTAGCTGAAATCACCTGTTTATCCGATCGTCATCATTGCAAACTTTTTTTCTCGGCATTAAATGGGAATAATTTAATCTATATGATTAGATAACATTTTACATTTGCATAAATTGCATCTTGTATTTTGTGCGTTTAATGTCCTTTTTTGTTGTCTAAAGGACATGTTTTTTTTGGCGGGCTGTCTGCAAATCTGCTGTAATAACTGTTATTTTGACAAATCAAGTCGAGTTAAGGTCTCTTCAGAAGAAAATTATTTCATAGCCAGCTAGATAGCTAGTTAAAGAACCACTGAGTTCTATGATCAGCAGACAAAGTCTAAAGAATTCAGCTAGAATTTTATTAGCCTTAAGAGTGTGAAGCCATGGTAATAAGACATCATGAGCATCATGGTAAAGACTTTTCACAATTGAAAGTCTAAAGTCTGCACTAGCCTTTATTTCTTAAAGGGGGGTTTTCCTATTTTCATTTATCTACGTTTGTCCGTAGTGCTTTGTCGTTGTCGTCGCAGTAGCCCACTCGAAAAATGTAACAAATGCCTTGCATTTTAAATATGACAACAATTACAGTTGTACAATTTGTCCTCTTTTGGCATTCCTGCTGCTACACTGCACCCAACAGCTATTCAACCGACCAAGGACCACATACACACACACACACACACACACACATGTGTATATATACACACAAACTCGCATATATAGAAACCAACAAGCAATTTGTCAGTTTATCGATTTCTACCAAACATTTGTGCCAGACACTCAACTGTATTAAATGCTAAAAAACAGCAACAAAAAGATAGAGGAGCGAGCGAGGATGAAAAGTGGAAGAGAGCGAAGATAAGCGGCAAAGTGCAGAGAGTAGAAGTAGAATCCGTATCCAAAGTGAAAAACCTTACACACAATGAAAAGCTCTATGAGAGATTTGCGGGTGGCGGCGAAGCTATATAGCCATAGCCATAACCAGAGCCAGAGCCAGAGCCAGAGCCAGAGAGATGCAGGTGGAGTGTAGTGTATGAATAAGGGGTGGACGAGGGGATGAAGTAGAAACAGAAGCAGCCGAATCCCCAACAGACGGCCAATGGCATATGCTAAAAAGCATGCAATACGAAAAATCGCATTGAGAGAGAGAGAGCAAAAAAAATGAAAATCGAAAAAAGAAAAACACAACAACTGCACAAAAAAAATGAAAAGAAAAAAACAAAATAAAAAGACGAGAAAGAAATCGAGGAAACACACGGCTCGCTCTCTCTCAATACATGAAATGGGTATTTCAAAGCGAAAAATCGAAAACTGAAAAATAATTTTCAGCATAGAGAAAGAGTAGGAGCAGGAGTAGGAGTAGGAGCAGGAGCAGCAGCAGCAGCAATAGTAGTTGTAGTCGTAGTAGCATTATGAGGAGGAAGAAGCTAAAGGATCAGAGAGGCAAAGCCAGAGGTGGAGCAGGAACAGGCCAGTCACATATGCAGCCAGCTGCACACACACACACTCACACACATACACATGAGCACACCATAAATAATGGTTGCATGATTTATCGATAACAAGCGCAATTTACAGTCCCCAACAAAAACCGAATAAAACGACGACACAAAACAACAAAAAAAAAAAAAAAAAACCAAAAATGGGCGATGGAACTTGGTTGGAGGATGAGACAGAGAGAGAGAAAGAGACAGAGAAAAAAAGAAAAAAGTAGCGAAGCGTGGAGCAAACCCTTACAACTGCAATGAATTTGTTCGCGACAGAAAATGAAATAAAATAAAGAAAGAAATAAAAAATTGCATTGTCATTTGGTTGTTTTTGTTTTTGTGTGTGTGTGTTTCGCCTTGTCGTTTCGCCCGCCTCCTTCTCCGCTTTGGTCCTGCTGGTCCTTAGGACCTATAAAATTTGCATGCAAGCAAAACTCACATAAAATTTTATTGAAAGCGCATTAAAGTCAAAGACAAGAAAAGAAAAGGACTTTATTAGCAAACGGGGAGACATGTTTGGCAGAGAGTCCTGCAAGAACTGCAGCAGCAGTTTCGCAGCAGTTAGTCTCAAGTCAGTCAGCTGCCATTGCCGTAAAAATTGCTAGGAGAGCCGTAAAAATGTCAAAGCATAAAAATGTGCCAAAGCACTGTGAGAAGTACTGCTGCTGCTGCTGGTCCTTTTTGCCTCTTCCATAGAAGGTGTTTACTCTAAGTGAAATGCTTTGCCAAGGAGTAGTAGCAGCAGGACATGGAACCTTTAACAGGACCACCAGTACCCAGGATCAAGACCAGAACTCGTGTCAACAAACAAACAACCAAACAAAGCGAACAATTTTCACGCCGCGACGACGACGACGATGCAAACCTAAAAGAAAACATCAAAAAAAGGAGGGGGGTAAAATGCAGAAAAAGGGCAAGCAAAAAAAGAACACTACCAAACCAGCTGAGGTCGTTGGCGGGCAGCCATCATCAAGTTGGTTAAAGAGACGACTAGAGAGTGTGTGTGTGTGTGTGTGTGTTTTGTGTGTGTGTGTGTGTGTGGTTTGGTGGATGCTTAGCAGGGGGCAACAGCTGCAATACATGGAAAAGTAAACGACCTGCATACTTACCAAATCAGACATATTACCTTTTGAGTAACTGGCTAATATGATTTCAAAATAAATAACTTTACTTTAGAATTCTCAATTTGAATGTCTCCTCTCATCCCATAAAAAAATTCAAAAATTTATGCCTTATGATATATAAAGGTTTAACTAGCTAATCTGTTGATATTTACGACATTGGTCAGTGAAAATGGAACACTTGCAATTTAAGCCTGACTTAGAGCTTGGTATTGACTTTTTTTCGTCTAGCCCATTTTTAAGCGAGGGTTTGAGTCTATTATAAATTAATTTTTTAGACTGGTGAGCTAAAAAATGACGTGCTACTGATAAAAAACCCCTCCTAAAAGAAGAATCCATAGATCTACCTTGAATATTCCATAACTACAATCGGTAACACAGAATCCAAAATGGAACATTGTATGTAGGTTTACTCTGAAAGAGCTTTGACAGAAAGTGTTAATTAATGCTTTAATTTAGTTAACTTAGTTTTTTAACCTGTAGAGCTTTCTGTATACTGTTACCATTTTCCAATGAGCTTAGATTATTTCAAGAAGAGAAACTAAAACGCCATAGAATTCAACTACTACATAAAACTTTGTCTAAATGGGTTATATTTGTTTGCCTTGGCTCCCATCACGTTTCGGTCCTCAGTTCTTTGAAGTTGCCACTCTGCGTCACTGTGTTTCTAATTTATAATTCGTATCGGTTCACTCAAGGGCTTTAATGGACGGCTTGGCTTGGCTTGGCCTGAGGAGATTGACAGACGCTTGCTAGCCCCTGGCACGTATCAAGTATATGACATTCACTCAAATTGGCAAAGCGTAACCGCCACTCCCGTGATCCCAGTCCTTTGAGAGTCTTTTGCGCACCTCTTGCAATTATAAACCATATACATTTTTATATATACTAGGTAGATAATTAGGTTTCACACTTTATATTCATAAATATGTATATAGATATATATGTTTTTTTTTTCCGGGATAGTCAATTCTCTTGATCCACATACAGCTTATTTAAGCTGACCACATAAAATTCCACAATTATCTAACCACGAACACCAATTCCTACTCACTCCCTTACTTTTATTCTCTCTCTGTGTCTCTCCCAACTGCCCACAAAGCCTTAATTAACGAATATTTTTGTAGAATTTTTATTTGGTAACTTCTTTGCAGTTTTTGTTGTTTTTTTTTTGCTAACATTGATCCCCAAACCAGACCAGACTGCGGTTGAGGCTTAACTTTTTTATTTACACTACTTAATTCTTTGCATATTCAAACCGCTGGACCATTCGCTGCTAGAGGACGGGTTGACGGACGAGCAGGAGAGGGAGGAAGCGAAGACCAATGCCAGTTGTCGTTGGGCAACCGCAAAACTAGACAAGAGTCAATGAAAAAGGCATTGGCTTGACATAGATATTCGACGACTACGGTTAGTTCTTCTTTTTTTCGGTGATTGGTGGGGGTAAAGAGTGTAGGGTAAAATTTTTGCTCCTTTTTGGTTCTTCATCTTTTTTTTTTGTGTTTGAGTTTTTTTTTTTGTTTTCTTTCTTTTTTTTAGCCGCTGTATGTGTCCAGTATATTGAAGTGTTAAAGAAAAATGCAGTCGAGTGTGGCGAAAGGACATTACTGGCTTTTAGCGACCAGAGTGAGGGACAGAAAACGTGTGACGGAGAGGAGATAGTCAGAGAAAAGGGATTGAGGCTGGGGGAGGCGAAATAAAATGAATGTTGTATGCCAGTCGGCGAGCATATTTGAAGTGTTGAAGGCGACTGAAGGCAGAGAAAGAGTATGGGATTTGGTTTGCTTCTGGCTCTGGTTCTGGGTCTCGGGTTTTTGGGTGAGATTGGGTGGTGTATAGAGCGACAGAGATAGAGAGAGAGAAGGAATGGCTCCTCTGGCAACTCTGGTCGATGAGAGCACACGCCCCAGTGAAGTAGTAAGTGCCCGTTTGCCACTGGATGACAATAAATTTCCATTTAATCGGATTTATTTGAAATTCTTATTTCTCTTTTGCTCCTCCATCTGCTACCGCGGCTTGTCCCCGCTGGTCCTTCTCCTCTCCTTTCCGCTCCTCTTGGTTCTTGCTCTTCCTCGATTCATCTACATTCAGCCGCTGCTCCTGCGGTTTTTACTCCAAAATATTTTTTTCTGCTCTTTTTCATTAAATAAAAAAAAAGCAACGAGGATAATTTTCCTTCCTTTTTTTTTCATTGTTTTTAACGATTTTACCCTCACTCACAGTATTCTTGCTCTTCCTTACAAAAAATGACATTTTTCAAAAAATTTACATTTGACTGTTTGTCAATATTGATATACCTATATATATATATATATATATTTGTGATTTCATTTGGTATTTTTGTCATTTCATTAAAAATTAACAAACAGAACACTTAGTAGAACTTAGCATCAGAAATGGAGAGAGAGAGACAGAGAAAGAGATTAAAAGTATAAAAAGAAATCATAATTCAAATGACGGATTAAATGGTTAGCATTCGTGTGAACGTAACATACGCCAAGAGTTAGTTGCAAATGGCAAGAGAATGGTTAAGTCCTTGTGGCCAGCTGATGGTAACATGTGTTGACGAGAAAATAATGCAAATTATTTTTACAAACACTTTACTTGTTTCACTAAGCACTTTATAGGTGTAAAAACAAATGTGTACATAAATACAAGTATAAAGATGTCACCAAAATGCTAACTCAATGCATATTTCAGGTTTAGGGCATAATAAAGATCAAGATAATTTGATCAAGATTTCAGTATTAAGAGTTGTCACCTCCAAAACCCAAAACATAAGAAAAACACAACATTCTCTTTAGTTGTTTATATGTATGGTGATGATTTTACTAGTTTCTATATTATGAGTTATAAATAAATACATATTAGTTTTCTTTCAAATTAAGCTAATAATATGTTCTGTTTCTGATCTTAAGAATAAATGCTGAAAACCAAAAATGATGACCAATAAATACAAAGTCATCGGTTTGTAAATTTAATAATCTTTAAATATTCAAATTAAATGAATTCAAATATGAATCGAATTTGGACAGAAAACTGCATTCAGTTAGAAAATAATTATTAAAAAGTAACTAACTAACTAATACTTAAAAACTAGCAATAAGCAATTCTCTGCTTTCCCTTGATGTAGTTTTAATGCCATTTTTCAATGGTTTTTTAACGGATCTATAGAGAATACAAAATTAATGTGAATTTTAATTTCAAATCTTGTGAAAAAGGCTAAAGATCTAATTGATTATATATTTATATTTACATATATATCGATCGCTTTGTCTTGTCAAAGGCTAGGAAATATTGTTTAAAACATTTCGAATTTTGTTAGTTTTTTTATCAACAAAAGTTGATGATGAGGTAACAGTTAATAATGTTTTAGCTTAAGCTTTTCATGGGGTTTAAGCAAACATTTGATTTTTGTTGTTTGCTATGTACTTTTTTGGCTTTTATGATTTCGTCTATAAATAAATTGAAAATTAATCAATTTTGACTACATATATAAAATATCAAAGAACCTAACTTCGCTATCTAACTATGCCGAAGTTTATCTACCCTTGCAGTCCTTGGCAATAATATTTTTACACGTTCAAAATTCTTTTCCTGCAACTCAATTCATCAATACACAAACAAGTCATTCAAATTATTACACTTTTCCCTCATTTCCTAAGCAAACCACGGCACGCATACTCATACAGTTTATGTAGCGTTGTGTCTGTGTGTGTATGCATGTGCTCTAATGATTTGCTGATGACGTTGTAGGCTGCTGGCAGCGTTTGAGCAGAAGCGATTTATATTGACTGTAACTTGTGTTGTTCTATTTATCCGATCTAATTGAACTTTCGGGATCTGATGATTTATATATAAAACTATCATTTTAGTAAATTTCATAGGGATACTCCAACCGCTTCATCTATTTTTCCTATATAACTACATGATATAGTGGTCCGATCCTGACGATTTTATTCCTTAACTTTATCTTATCCAGGTTAAAGGTAGCTCAAATATAATTCAACAACTTTAGAGATGACGGACAGGCGGACATGGCTATATCGACTCAGCTTCTCATGCTGATCAAGAATATTTATATTTTATGGGGTCAGAAATGTCTGCCTCTGTGCGTTACAAACATCTGACCAATTTTATAATACTCTCTGCAAGGGTATAAAAACGATATGGATGAATGATTGTGTGACTGAGACGATGACGAGATGGTTTTGATTCTGATATCGCTTTTGTTTGTGCAAACATTGAATGCATTTTATTCAAATATATGTATCATGAAATCAAAGGGAAACAGACATTACCTTAGCAAGCGTATCGTATTTATTTGTCTTCAAATATATTGGTGACAATCACCAGCGGCTATCAAAGTGATGCCAATAACGTGACACACAGAGAGAAAGACATAGAGAGAAGGAAAGAGAAAGCAAGTAGAGAGAGAGACAGAGAGACGGGCAGAGTGAGAGTGAGTTGCAGTTGCAGTTGCAGAAGCAGATGCAGATATATAGCTCACGTTTTACTTTGTGCATGCTGCATGCCGATTTTTTGATGCGTGTTTAATATTGAAATATTAATTTCATATCTCTATCTCTTTCCCCTTTCACTCTTTGTGTTTGTGTGTGTGTCTGTGTATGTCTCTTTCTCTCTTTAGATTTTATTATTTGCTTTTAGCAAGAAAATGTTGCACATTGCACAATTTGCCACTGCAGGCGTTTGTGTCTATTAAACATTTTTGTGAAAAGCCATGTCAAAATTGCAAAAATGCAAAGACACAAAACTCTTTTGCGTATGAGGATGCTCCTGCCGATGCTCATAATGATGCTCATCATGATGATGATGATGGTTATGTGTCGATGCTGTCTGTTAAATAAATTTCCATATAATCCCTAATGAAAATATCGACAGAGATTTTTCTGTCTTTTATTTCTCTTTTGCTAGTTTTTTTTTTATATTTATATACATTTTGTTTTTTTTTTTTTTGGGTTTTGTTGTTTTTAATTTCGTTTTGCAAAAGTGCAAATATGTATAAATTTTTTAATAAATATTTCTTTTAATGATGCCACAGAAAATAAAGTGAAATTTATTTCATCCAAGTACAGTTGAGCCTCTGATAAGTTTAATAAAATATAAAACGAAAGCTATTTCATATTGAATTATATATACATTGAGGCGTTGCTTGACGTTTAACTTGAGCTGTCTCGGAAGAAGTTAAAGCGAATTTTGTTATTAGTCTAATATTGGATAGTTGACACAGAATTTAAACAGTTCTCTAGTGGATTTATTTCGCTGAGAACGTAATTTGCTTAGAACTAACCAGCGTTTGGTTTTATGGTTTGATAACTTATTTGAATCGATCCAATAGATAGATAAAATAAATGCACAACGTATATAACGTTTATGTTGCAATCTATATATACATATATACTTTGGTCTTGATGACTTTATGCATCATTTCTTTCCCTTTGCTTTTAGTATTTAGTTTATTTTTTTTTCCTTTTTGAAAATTATCGTAAAGCAGCAGCAAAATCAATTCATGCAATTTACTTGCAAGCTCATAAAACTTTACTAACCGTAAATGCAATGTTATCTAAAGCCAACCAGCTGCAGTTGTTTCTGCAGCCAACCAGCCACCCGCCTTCCCCTCATCACCAAGCAACCGCCCTTACTTGCCGAATCACATCCCTTTTCACACATTGATACATTTTCTATCTCACTGTACCTCTCTGCTCATGGTCCTTCTGCCTCCTGCCACAACGTTTAGCAGCTATTGATGATGATTTTCTATTAAATCAGAGCAACAGAAAACACACAGCTGAGTCCTTCATTTTGGCACAACGAAAATGCCTTTAGCAGCTAATGCATCAGCAAATCTTTTGCAACTTAACTACTAAGCTGTCCAATAAACTGTTGAATGTGATTTACTGTCTGTCCCCGACGACAAAGATGAAGATGAAGATGGAGACAGACAGACAAAGCGAACGAGAGAGAGAGAGAGGGGCCAGAGAAAAGCTGCCTAATTACCAGAATAATGCAGTGCAAAGTCAAAAATATAAACAATAAATAACACTTAAAGCTTAGCCCCAGCCTCCTCTGACCGAAGAAAAAAAAAACGCCTCCTTCTCCAATCCACTACCCACTCAGTCACAAGTCTGATCAAATAAATTAAATTCACTGCAGCTGAGACCGAGACAGAGACTGAGACTGAGCAACAAATGGTTTTTCCCAACTTGGACACTGTCCAGACCAACATCAACGAAAAAAGGCAAACCAAAGGAAAGGAAAGAATGAACCAAAAACAGAAAGAGGAATGGAACAGAAAGACAAATGCCAACGGCCAGAGAGTAAAATGGCCAAATGTGTTGAAAGGTAGTACAAGATGAGGAGAAGCAACAGCAGGAGCAGCAGCAGCAGCAGATAGAGGTTGCTTGGATGCGGTGGATTTGGTAAAGGAACACAAAAAAAGAATACAAAAAACGCAGCCAAAATAATATCGAAAACAATTTTCAAGCACTTAAGTGCAGTGTCTGGAGGTCGAGCACTGACTTGGGGGACTACCATTTGGAGGCTTCTCTTCTCCTCTCTGTATGTGTGTGTGTATGTGTGGGTTTTGGTTTTTTGCCTCTCTTCTTTTGTTACGGTTATAAATTTTCGTTCGCTTGCACTTATCGATAATAGATTAATCTACTTGGGGCATGTTTGGCATATAAATCCCCCAAAGACTGTGGCAGCAGCAATCAAAATGGCAAACCAATTGAAATTTAACTCTTTAATATCCATTTCATTCTCTCATTTGCTATCTCTCTCTCTCTGTCTCT
Source organism: Drosophila equinoxialis (assembly GCA_018150345.1). Lineage (NCBI taxonomy): Eukaryota > Metazoa > Arthropoda > Insecta > Diptera > Drosophilidae > Drosophila > Drosophila equinoxialis. Next base: position 1,160,847 of record JAECWI010000868.1, on the reverse strand, counting down.
TTCTATTGTAGGTAAGTGATTATTTTCCTTCTACATCGCCAATTGACTGAATTCCTTAATTTGTAAGTACACACCCGCAACACACACAGAATATTTGGTCAATTATAAAGCCATCAAGGAAATTGTGATCCATCAAAATAAGAAAGGGGGAATAAAAATTATACCCAATCAGCATTTGAAGAAGTTTTGCATGTCAGTTCACAAAAGACAAATGACGACAACGAAGAGTTGGCCGCGTGATGATTAAAACTTTTTCCCCCCACGACAAGGACATAAAACACAAAAAATATATACAATAACAGCAATAACACAAACAACAGGCAAGAACTGCAACAGGACAAAAGACAAGTATGTCAACGCGTTGTCCATAAAACTTGGCTAGTTTGGTTTTTAACCCCTCCCCCTGCCCCTTTACTTTTATGCATACTTTATTATTACTGGCAATGTTTCTATTGTCGGGGCATATTTGTGGATAACTATTGAACTAACTTTTTCTAAACATTTTTTATTATTTGTAGTATTCATTTTAATAATTCTTAATTATAGTACATAAATACGATTACAAATTGTTTTATACTTTGCTCAAAAGATTTGAATTTTTTGCCATTAGTTAAATTTAATTAATTACTTCATCATTCGGAAACATTCAGGTTAAATGCTAAACTCAATTTAATTGGCAACTGTTTGTTCTATATTTTTGTTTTTTGTTTTTTTTTTTTTTTTTTGCTAGCTTTTGTGTGTGTGTATTTTTGCTAGTTATCAAATGGGTCGACCCTTTGTTTTGTGCGATATTTTTACCCTTGTTAATTTCTATGCATTTTGCATTTTTGCTTTTAGATTAATTAAAATTGTTTTCTGTTGTTTGCTGCCATCGCTTTTTCTCTGGCTTTCACTCTGTTTGCATTAATTGCCGCGTTGTCCATCCATTTGGCAAATTATGCAGCTGGCAAGTTTTTAATTAAAATATAATGTAACATTTGATTGGCCTGGAAAAATACACAAGGCAAAAAGTATACAAAAACTATACAAATATATATATATATATATACCTATGTATTGTTTACACACATATATATATATACATATGTATGTATATAGTGGGCATAACAGAAGCCTAAATGAAAACCTATCAGATTGATGGACAGACAGACAAGCAACTGTAATTAAGTCTAATCAGAATTTTTGCAACAAGCGAAAATCATGCGTGTGTGTCCAGTCTGGTGCAGTCAAGAGAGAAAAAAGAGATGAGAGCTGAGTTGAGTTGAGTTGAGTTACCCTCAGGGCCTCTCTCGGATCTCACACCCCTTTATCAGACCATAGTTGGTAACATGAGCTTCATTAGTGTATGCAATAATGGCAAACATTTTTTGCCTGCCAGGCCTGCTAGGACTGAGAGCAACGACGACGATGATGATGATGATGACGACCAGAACCAGGACGATGATGACGCTGAGTCCGAAACCTGTCCATGGCCCACATGCCGTATGCGTAACAAAGTGCACTCCATCTGGTGTTTCCTACGACAGAATGTACTGATGGTGGAGTTGGTTGCGTATACTACTACTACTACTACTACTGTTCTGCCTCGCTCTGGCTGCTCCTCTCAGCCACTGGCTCTGGCTCTGGCTCACTCTGCTTTCTCCCTGTTATTTGATAGCAAAATAGTCGCTCGTAGCTGTATGTGTAGCTGCATTGAGTTGTGCATGTGCAACAACACACACACACACACACACACTGATGAGAAGACGAATGGAACGGAGACGTTCATATGTATGTATAGGCGCACATCATTGCATCACCATATCCGGACACAGACCTTGTGATTTTGAATTTTGCCGTATTTTTTGTGTGAAATTTGAATTTGGATATGATTCGGATTCTCTGTCATGAGGTTTTAATTATTTTGTTCGGTTTCGTGCTATACGTGTTTATACATGTGTCCAATTCTATGTGTAGTAACCTTATTCAATAATATAGATCTTAACGCACAAAGAAATTGACAATTTTATTACAAATCACATATGAAAGCAACCCAACCGTACATAATCATTTAAAGTAATTCAATTCTGTTCAATTAATTACCATTTTGTTTTGTTATTCATTTCTGTTTGTCAGAGAAAATTGTTTACCAAAATTGTGAAAATTATTATTGATATTAATGTACGGCAAATTTCTGTTGGATTTGAATTTCAGAATCCATTTTGGAGTCCAAAAGAGGATTTGGATTTCAAAATGGATTTGTTTATTTTTGACTCTAGTCGCTTCTCTTTAAATCAATTTTAAGCCAACCTTTTATTAGTTATTTTTGTTCTTGTCTTGCAATTAGTTCTTAATAAAAAGATGTGTCAGATTTGCTTTCAGATTGTTTATGATTAACTTCGTTCAAAGAAATTTACTCACTCTGTACCTGCAGCAAGAATCCAAAGCATTTGTTATAGAGTTAGTTTCTATCCTCTGTCTAGGAATCTTCCCCCTTTCTCTATCTCTCTCTCTCTCTCTGTGGCTGCGTTTGCCTTTATTTAACGTTTTCATCGTTTTTTTCTCGTAATCCTATTTATGGATTTCACCAAGGTGATAACCAAATATTTTGTACACTTTTGGCAGCCTATTGTTATCCATGTGGACATTGTGCCCAACAGAAAGTCTACTCACCTGAGGCATCACTTGTTTTTCAGATTTTCAGAAACTAACAACAGATATAGAGGCAAGAACAAAATATCGAGAAAAAAATCGATTTTCAATTGCTATCTGTTTTATTTTTTTTTACTGTTTGCTGCTTATGATTTTTCATTTTGGACATGTTTTTAATTAAGTTCTGATAGCAGAGAGCTCAAGTGAATCTTTCGTTTGAATGCAGTTCAAGCGAGTTGAGGGAAAGACTAAGGGAATGCTTTACGCTCGAATAGGTGCAAGCTTTGAAAACTTTTCAAGGTTTATTTTCTATGGGGTGAAATCGAATGTGTGTGTGTGTGTGGCCAGTGGGTTCATGGTGATGGCGAGAGGCGATCAGTTTGCTGTGCTGTGCCAAAGTCTAATTGCACGGAACGAAACAAACCAGTTGGATAAGAAGGAGCCGAAGACAACGTATCAGCAAAAGCAAAAAAAAAGGAAAAAAGTGCAGTGGGTAGGAAAACTATTTTGCATGCAGAGCATGGAGCAAGAGGTGGAGCAGGCGCTGAAACTTGCCAAAACCCACTTGGCTTGTCACTGTCAGACAACCGCTCCAGCAGCTCCATACACACACACACACGCATACCCACAGTTACACACACGTACAGGCTATATCTATATAACTGAATAGGGAGAGTATCAGAAGACATGAAGGGGATTTGCTCTGCTCGTAACATATCTTGTCGTCGTCGTTTTTTGCGCTTGCGAATTGTTGCTTAAAAGTCAAAAATCTTCAAGTTCTACCCCAGCATCAACTATATAAACGACGCATCGCTGCCGCTGCTGCTCCAAGTCGTCAATGGCAACCAGGGGGCACTTGAGTGTGCAAACTGCAAACACACACACACACACACACACACAGAGAGAGAGTTGGAATCATTGCCATTCTCCACGTACCGCTCTCTCTGTCTCTCTTACTATCTTCTTCTGTCGTTGTCGTCTATCATGGCTCAGAGAAAGCAAGCAAAAAAAAAAATGTTCATATTTGCTCAGCCCTTGCATCGCATGTCCTTTTTTGTCCTTCGACTTACGTAGTGGCTCCTGCTGCTCTCTTTAACCCACCCCTCACCCCTGCAAAGCTTACCCTTACCCCATGCACAATCCCAACCCGACCCATCCTCCATTTGGCTGGTTATGGATATGCCTTTGAGCGTTTTAAATTTCATATTGCAACTGCATCGTCTTCTATTGCTCATTGAGATTTCGTTTCGTCTATTTGTACAAAAAAAGGAAACCTCCATCGACCCCCAGAAAGCAAACGGCACACAAAGGGCGACCTTCTGATATACTCATTAAATATGTCAAACTTCATTCAAGAATAGGGATATTCAAATCTTTAAAGTATAGAAACTGATTTTGCCTCAAACTCTTAGCTCACTATGGACTAGATTTTGTTTGGATCAGTTTTATTGCCACAACAATACTTAAAGTCTGTTCTTATTTCTTGATTATTACAAAATAATTTTACTAAAAGGAATACCAGATGTGTTTCCTAACGTGTCCTTCGACTCGTTTTGGGTTTTGGTTTTTGTTGCCTACTTTAAAAAGGCTTCTATATTTGTACTGAGATATGTATTTCCAATACATGTATGAGATATGTATTTCCAAACACAGACTTAACCTATGTCCTATAAAGAGGAGTGTGGGCCGATCGAGAGAGAGAGAGAGAGAGAGAGAGAAAGTTAAAGAGAGGTACATGCAATTATGTAGCCGAAACCGAAATGAAATCATATTGACCAGAACTTTGGAATCATTTTTCAAAAATCATTCACAGCCAAGTGTGCATTGAATCGTAAGCTGGAGCATATCGCTCCCTCTCTATCTCTCTCTCTCTCTCTCTCCTTCAGTGCCAATAAAGTGTGTGTCTGTGTGTGTGTGTGTGCGGATGGGTGTGTGCATCAATGCAGTCTCAAACTCTCAATTCATATGTCTACCCACTCATCTCCCATGCAATATTCAATTTTTCAATATCTCATGGATAGCCGTAGGCAAAAGCGTTTGGCGAAAAATCAACTGAACTGAGCCTCCGCCGACCCCTGAATGAAGAGAACTCTTGCTCTCGTTTTCCCTCTCTCTCTCTCTCTCTCTTTTTGTCTTGCTCTTGTCTATGCATAGACTCTTCTCAGTTGAGTTGAGTTCAGCTCAGCACTCTCTCTCTCTTTCTCTCTCTCTACTTGACTGCTTGCTGTCTGTGCATCACAGTGATTAATGTCTGTGGCAAATGCATTAAATTCTGTTAAATGTATTACAATTTTGCCAGTCCTTCACTCAGTTGCAGTTTCTCATTCTACCCGAGTTTCACACCAAAATTGAAAGGATTGGTGTATCCTGTGCCTGCGTCTGGCTGATTGATGGTCGCTTCGTCTGCTTTTGGTTTCTATGTAGTTGTTTGTATGGCTTAAATGGGTGCAGTGAGGGTGGCGGTGGTGGGCGGGCGGGCCCCGAATAGTGCAGGGGAAATGGGCAACACAGCCGCCGTGTTTCTCTGTGTTGTGTGTTGGGGATCTATCTGTTCAATGCCTGGTTATGAATTTGTACAGTTTCAGTTTTCATATTGGCCAGCAACTAGTTTCGATTAGATTCTATGCAGTTTGATGCAGGGGGTTTTTCTTTTCCTTTTCATTTTCCGATTTTTCTTTTTTCTTTTTTGCTATCTGCCTTCTTTGAAATGAATTGAGAGTATTTTTGTCTGTTCAGGGTCGGAAGCATTCACAAGGATTTGTTGCAATTCATGGAATTATAGTTTTGTTATCTATGTAAGATACTGACAAACTGCATGTATTTGTATGCGTGTTCGTGTTTGTGTTATTTTTTTTTTTCGTTTCCAAGAAAATGTAAAGGATGCTTGTTTTTTTTTTTGGATATAATAAATTTTCTTTTTGAAATTCAATGCCCAAATAGAGAAAAGCATTAAATTAGTTTAAAATCCTTTTGGCATAAACAACAAAACATGAGAGAAAGAGAAAGCCATTACCTTATCCGATTTCAAACGAAATAGACAGAGGACAAATGATTGTGAGGGGCAGAGAAAGAGTTAAATGTATATGAGTATATTTAAAATGTTAAATAAACTTAAGCTTACAAGAAGCTATTTAAAATGTTTGCAAATAAAAGTCGATCGCTTATTAAAGGGCTAAATATCGAAAGCCTAAAAGTATGCAACAAAATGGCAACAGTGTCTTAATGACAAAGAGCATAGAATATTGCCTTCATCCAATTCGTTGTCCCCTCTCTATCTATCTGTCGCCCTTTCTATCTATCCATCAATTGTAGCAAACATGTATTTACAACCCGTACACTTCCTTGCTCTTATCTTGTCATTTTATCATCTATACACACTTTAACACTTCCGCTTTTCCCTCAGTCATCAAATGTAATATCCTGTTACACTTTGTGTTTGACTAGCCTGAAGCGCTTTTTAAAATTAATTACCAGAGAGCCGGAGAGACACACAGATAGCGACAGAGAGAGAGAGAGAGAGAGAGAGAGAGAAAAGCGAGAGACTGGTAAAGAGAAAGGAAGATCTAAAACAGCTACCAAAGGGGGATATGATGAAGGGTAAAAGGGAATAAGAATGGGATGGATGTCTTTACCGACAACAGACAAGAACATTGAAATGTTGACAACATTGTAACTAAGCCCGAGACATTTACTTACACACACACAGAGAGAGCGAGAGAGAGGCAAAAACAAAATCTAGACAACATCCTCCAATACAACTAATGCCATGCTGTCAGCTCATTATTATCAACACTTTTAAACGGGTATGAGTTTTGGGGTAGAGTTAGTCACTCGGTCGATGGCATTCAAATCGTGCGACCAAAAACCCACTCAACCAAATTAACACTTTGCCTCCTATTCTCTGTTCCCCTCTTGGCCCCTCTTCTACTGCCATCAGCCAAAAGCCAACGTAATAGCATGAAGGAAAGGGCAGTAAAGGAGCTCAAAATGAGGTACAGTAGAAAGGATGATGACGAAGAGTGCAAACGGGTGGGGCAAGGGGTTTGTGCGGATGGGTCAAAAGGGCATTATTGACAAATATCAGAGGCAAAATGTTGCAATCTTAATCTGTAATCAACATAAAATTCAGTCCACTGGAAAATGTCATCATGAGAGTGAAGCTGCTGGGATACTTGGGGGTTACCAAACAATTCAATCAAAGCTTCCTCCTCCTTCGAGCCAAATCAACAATCGTTGTTTGGTATTTCACTTGATTTTATTTTCAACATCTTTTACTTTTCTGCTCATTCCTATTTTGTATTGTTGTTGTTGTCTATTTTGTAGTTTTTTTGTTTTGTATTTGTTGTTCTTCTTGTTTTTGCTAGTCGGTTGGTTGGTTGGTTGGTTGGTCAAATCCCAGACATTGGCAGCCTAAAGGCAATTTCTCTCGTTGCGGTTCTTTGTTACTTTGATTTCTTCGTTCGGTTTTTCGAAGCGGGGAGGGGATTTTGAGCTTAAAGAAATGGCTGCAAGTGACTTTTGTTTAAGTCACCACATGTACACTTACACACACACACACACATACGCACAATCCAATGGCAAAAGATACCAAATACGAGTTGGCCTGTAAATGATACGAAGACAACAACAACAATTAAATCAAGTGCAATTTCAACACAAATATTTTAAAGTTTAACCACACACACACACACACATATATAGACAAAGCGTGAGAGCGAGTGAGAAAGTGAGATCTGTTGCTAGAAAATGCAAGAGCGAGAGACAATTGCTGAGAAGTTGCAAAATATTTGTCATGCCTGGCACGGACACAGAACACACACACACACACACACACACACATCCATATACAGCTTGCGAACGATTCAAAATCTTGTTTGCCACAGTGGCTTAAAATTAATTTGCAGTCAATTTGGTTTCAATTTGCATTATTTTTCGTCAGTTAATATCCAAATGTTTTAATAAATAAAACTGTAGTAACCTCATTTTGAAATTTTTATTTGTTTCAAAAAACAAATTCTTGAACTGCTTATTGCATACTTTGGGGGGCAAAGTTCTATTTCTATAACCTTTTGAGGAACTTACCATACATCTGTTAACTCTTGCTTACATACTTTATTTAAAAAACTAAAATGAAATACATGACAAGCATTTTTTAGTTGGAAATTTCTTTTTGATAGTTTGCTTTTTACCCTGTATTGGCTCCACTGTGCTCTGTGGATGTATGGTCGTTGTTGTCAGAGACACCCTGTGGCCAACCGCAAAGAGACATGACCGTATAGTGTGACATGGCCTTACTAGACAGTTGTCAAAAGCACACCCATCTCTTGCTCTTTACCTTTTGCCCACCAAACACACACACACACACGCTCATGTAGACAAAGGCCACCCTCTACCTCCCTAGCACCAACAATTCTGTCGTCTCACTCACACTTAGTCATTGTCTCACATGTGTATTGTGGGATGCTTAAAATTCATTACATTTCTGTGCAATTTGTTTTTGATTTTTCATTTCATTTCATCACGAATTTATGTGACGAACTCTTCTAGGAGAGCAAGCACCCCACCCACCTCATCCTGTCTACCATTCCCCTACTCCCAGACCCATACAATCCCTTACCCCTCCAAAAAAACAAAGATAAAAAAGAGGAGTGAAGACGTGCCATCTGTGTGCTGGCTTGTTGATTGTCTCCCTGCGCCAAAAATTCATCACAAAATAGACACGAAACAAAAATAAAAAAAAAGAAAATCAACCAAAACACCAAAAAAAAAAAACAAAACAAAAAAAACCACACAAGAAAAGGAAAGGCAAAAAAAGCGCAACATCGTGGATATTCATCGTCGTTCTGTTCCAGAACGATTTCAGGTATGCTGAAAATATTCGTCGCGCTTTCTTTCCCCGGGGAAATCAAACATTTCATAATTAGTCATTGGCTGGTTGGTTGGTTGGCTGCCTTTCCATGGCCATGCCATGATTGGAGTCATGATTCATATTTGTGAGCCTTTTTCCAAGGTGGTAGAGTCGGACCAGCAGCAGCAGCAGGACCCTCCTGAGCCACATGGCAATTAAAAAACCGTTGCCCGTTGCCCGGTACCCCTAGCCCGTGGTCCGTGTGTTTCTCTCTGTAGCCTTTTGAAGCTCTGAGGCATATTGAAATTGCTTCTTCGCATTGCAATCGACATTGGCAACATTGGCATACTGGACAACACCATCAGGAGTAGGAGTAGGAAATGGAGTTGGAGTAGGAGGACGAGTAGAAATTGGTTGGAGGTCAGAAAAAACAACAAAATGTTCCATAGGGAACAAGGGGAAGGAGTCAAGGCTGTGTTCTTGCTTGCGGCGGCTGGGAAACATGCAAAACTAAAGGGAAATCTAGTTTAATTTTTTAATACAAACATTCAAAAGAAAAACGGTTGAGGGGGAAAGTCAATTGACAGGGCATTTGGTTTGGGACGCAAAGTAAAGGTACATAATAACAGAGAAGGTAGTAAAACCAAAAGGGGGTCTCAATAGACAATGATTACTGAAGAAAACTGTTATCATCATTTGTATGTCATTCAAATCGAAACCATAATTGATCAGTTAGATGTTTGTTATACATATTTATGTGTAGAAATTAATCGGCGCCACTGTTTGATTGCATACATATATATGGCAATCGAGTTATTGCCTGTGATTGCTATTGAAAGCAACTTTAGCGCTCTTCATGTTGTAACGCCCCCGAACGACCCTCTTATGGTTCAGCAGCAAATAGGAAAGTTGATTCGTTTCGCTACAACAAAGAGAGATGGAGAAAGGGATAGAGTATTGGAACGAGGGAGAACTCGTTTGCTGTGGCGACATAGTCAAAGTGCCAGCAACAACATGCACTTTGATATGATTTCTAATAGTATACAATTTTTTCCCTGTTCTATATTTTTTTCTATATTTTGTATTGCTATTTCCTCGTTGTTATTTTTTTTTTACCTCCCACTCGTTTATTTCGTGTTTTTGTTAATTGAGAAAGCATCAAGTGCATGCAAAAATGAGAAGTTCCTTTAAAGTTGTTCGGCCAGCAGCAAAAATGTTTACACAAATCATTTAAACCACACACATACTCGAACACACAGATGCATGAAAATTGCAAAGCAATTAAATGAATTGCTTAGATATTACGTTGTAAGAGAAGTCGAAGGAATGACGACGAGGTGGTGAGGTGGTGAGGTGTTGGGGTGGCGTGGTTGTGGGAGGACCTCTAGGTTAGATTTGTAGATTGGCGGCGGCTTCTGCGGATGCAGTTTCTTGCAGTTGTAACTCCGAACACTCACTAATAGTTCTAATTGCAAAAAGCAATTAAAACTTTCACCAACTCAAGATGCACATACGCACGCACACACACAAGAAAGGAAATTTCTTAGGGTAAGAGATTGCGAGAATGAGAGAAAGAGAAGGACATCAAAGTCAAACATTCGGCGGCTGGCAAATGTAGCAAAGCACATCAATCACAAAAATTTCAAGTGTGCAAAACTTGTTTGCTAAAATGCCGCACACAACTAGAAGTAAGGCAGCAAGAGAGATAGAGAGAGAGAGAGAGAGAGCTAGAGTAATATAGAATAAGACAGCAAAGAGAAAGAGGCAGCATCACAATTTATAAATTGAATTGGCATTAAGCATAAGGCGTCGCGTCCCCTCCCACCCCTGATAAGTATGCTATAAAAAGAGTAAGACATATGTAGAGTCTCAGTCTGTGTATGTGTGTATGTGTCTGGCTTACAATTCGAGATTGTTGTGCTGTTTTGGCATTTGAAGTGCGTGCTTGGGATTTTGGCTTACTCAAAAGAGTTTAAGGGGTTAAGTTGAGTTGGATTTTAGCTCAAGTAAATGTAAGTGGTTGGAGAGTCAAAAGCAACAAAAATATATATATATATATATTGGAAAAAAATTGAATCAAATCAAATATTTAAGACATATACGTAGCAGTAAAACCACAGGGCCACCACTCACCCCTTTCTCTTTATCCATTTGCCTCACGCCACAGTTCTTATGACTAGTAAGTGTTGCACACTTTTCAGGTGACTAATAAATGAGATTTTCATTTCAAACAGTTGAAAACTATTTTCTCGTTTGTGGTCTAAACCAAAAAAAAAGGCGGGCATAATTTCTAAAAATATTGCCCAAATTACGACTTAAAACTTGCTTACAAGGGGCACCAAAAAAGTTGAGACGGCACAACAATAACAAATTTCAATAACAATGCAAAGAACATTGTTTTGCGTGGGTGGAATAAAAAGGACTTCTAAGTTTTTGGTGCTTCAATATATAGTTTATCAATATTTTCGGCTTTAAATTGTGTGATATAAAGTTGAGTTTCTTTCCCGACTGACCCTCGTATCATTGGCTTTCTTTCTGGTCCATGTCACTTTGACAAACTGTGACAGGTGTGCGTGTGAGTGTCTGTGTGTGTGTGTGTGCGCTCGTAGGGTATATGTGTATCGACATCACTTAAATGAAGTGTCCAACTTCAATACACACAGAAACATTTAAAATTCGATTATGTAAACGGCAACAACAATCGCTAGCAAAGCGAAAATAAAGTAAGTGTGCGGGGAAACAAGAAAAAAAAATTACAAACTTTACACGAATATGGCTTTTATAGCAATATATGTTTGTGTGTATGTGTGTGTGTGCGTGTGTGTGCGATTGCTACTTTCTTTTTTTTTTTTTTTTGTATCCGGTTTGCGTTGTTGTTTGTTATATTTTATTTGTTCCTTAGTCATTCGCCTCGCCTCTACTCTGTTCTGTTCTACTCTACTTTGCGTCCTTGTAATGAAAATTCAGTTTTCATGTACTCAACTGCTAATGACAGTTTTTTAATGATGTTGGACGCGAGCTCTCTCTCTCTGGCTACAACAGCAGAAAAAAAATAATACATGTACATATACATATATATGTATGTATTGTAAAATTAAATGGCTGAAAGTTCTACTTGTGTGTAGGTGTGGGTGTGGGTGCATGCCAAACAACTCGCAAAACAAAACGCCAAATGGACATTTAATAGGATAGACGTCGACGTCGACGTTGCTGCTGCACTTCCGTAATTCCATTTTATTTAATTTCTGTATTTTTTCTATAAATTATTTTAAACATAAATCTGAAAGGGAGTCTACGAGGTGGGTGGATGGTTACTGTGTAGTAGACAGGTAAAACAAAATGTAAAGCGAATGGCAATGGAATGGGTAAAAGTGTACAAAATGCCCTATAGGCAATATCTAGGATACTCTCGCACTAAAGAAACAATAAAGCAATAACTCATTGAAACGACAATCGAGATGTATGGAGTACAGTTTCTATTTATGCCCAGTGGCGCGAAAGTGTCCCCTCAAATGCAACTTTTCCACTAAGCACTACATGATATTTGCTTTTTGAAACATAACACGAAATTCTCAAATGTCCTGTGAGTAAAAAACAATCTTCAGGGGAAACATTTACAAAGCATGCGGAAGGCTAAACAATAAATGTTTTTTTCAGTTTAAATTCAGAGGCCCACACTCGAAAGCAAAATAAAATAACGATTAATTCAAATATTTCTGCAATGGGGAATCGATTAGCCATTTGTGGGATTAAGAAAATCATGAATACCAGGAATTTATGTCGAGATGAAAACATCTGCGCATAAAGTTCCTGGAAATGCCTTTGAGTGGTTTTCTATTTCGTTAGCTGAAAACTGAGAAGCTTTTTAATTGCATAAAGCAAAAAAGACTTTATATTCATTGATTTCCATTTGCCTCTGATTGAATATTTGCATTACTCATTGATTAGATTTAGCAAGGTATTCATACTTCCATCAGTAACAAAGGTTACTAACATACCTTTCTCTGTCTTTATATGTATTTCTGTCTCTTTTTGGTCTAAGTTGGTTTTTTGCCCCACGCTCAGCTCAGGTGAGAGTCAGTCAGTCCGCTGTTTCTACTGTGGCGGGACGCAGTCAACCTCAACGCAACTAAGCTGCGGTCCGCACACAGCACTTACCCAAAGCAGACCTCAAAAACTTTTCACACCCATACATACACACACACACACACACCAACACACTCATACGTACCCATGGCGTTGCTATAAAAAGGTGCAAACAGGCAGGACCCAGGACCGACCCACGCAGGACTTTGCCGTCGCCCAATGTCGACCGACACTAAGCCTGAGTGCATTTTCTTGTTGTTGTGTATGCGCGCGTAGTTTTTGTTTGCCGTGCGTAAAATCCGCAACGTTACGCCATTTGGTGTATGCGTGTGGGTGTGTGTGTACTTTCTTCTCTTTTTTATAACCTTTCCTTTCCCACCTGTAAAATGCAAAAAAGGTGCGAAAAAGGTGGCCCTTAGAATGAGTTGTTGCTTTTGCTCCTACGCTAGCAGCTTCTACGTGTATATGGTAGTTTGTCGATGTTAAAGCTTTGATAACAAGTAAGAGATGAAGGGAAAGAGAACTGAATTTATGTATGCTGAGTGTATGTATATATTAGAGATGGCAATCCGAGAGTTCTTTCGAATGAATTATAACCTTAAACTAATAGGTTGGCAGCTTAAATGTTTCAATCATATCTTGAAATTTTTGCAATTATCAACTCTGTTTATTTGATTTTAAAAAATTAGGAACATTCCTTTTTCTTTCAAGTGCAAGTCTACATTGAAATTTTCCTTATTTAACAGCTTCATTTAATTCAGTTGCAATGAAAACGTAAACAACGTGAAATGCTGTAAAATAAACTTGGTCGGGAGGGGGGGACAAATGAATACTCAAAAAGATCTGGTTATATGGTTAGATGACACTTTGCTTTGTTGTACACTTTGTTCTTTCTCATCTCTAATGGGGGGGTATGAATCTCATTCGCACTTGTATGTTTTATAATATACAACCTTTGCCTTGCTACTGCTACTGCTACTGTTGGTTGCACCTACCAACTCTGTTGTTGTTGCTGCTATTGCTGTGTTTGCTGGCAAGCAGTAAAAATAAAAGCCACGTTATTAAGTTGAAAGCACGTGCAACTTGTTGTTGCCACTGAACCTGAGCCTGAGCTGTAGTTGTTGGAGTCGTTGGAGTTTGTTTCTGGTGCCAGAGAGTCTAAGTCAAGTCAAGTCGAGGAGAGGCCACGCGGGCCGAAACGAGTCGTCTTTTATCCATAGTCCGCTGCAATAGCTAGCAGCCTGTTGGCAGTTGCTTTTATTGTTATTACTACAATACATTTGGCACTTGCCACTATTTTTGTGTTCTTCTCTTCATCTCTCCCATCTCTTTGCTCTCTGCTCTGCTCGGCTTGCTTGGTTTCTTTGCTTTCATTTCATTATTATATTTTCTGTGTTTTTCTTGCTTTTCGGCTGCAAATTTTTCTCACCTTTTCCTGTTGACTTGTTGTTCGTTGGTTGGTTGGTTGCTTGGTCTTTCCCATTTTTTAATGGTCCCTAAATTGTAGTAGATATCCTATGATTTCTATGGCCATGGCCGTTCATTTTGGTGATCTTAAATCAAAATGTTTATACTCTATATACATAAAGCTTAAACAGCAACAATGAGATCTTTTTTTTGCGAATTCGCAAGTTACATTCCCCTTATCCTGCACAACCTTAACCCATAAACTTGTTGTAGTTTTCTAGTATCGCATTATCCGATAGTGGTTGTTGTTTGCTCATTCATTCCTTTTTAGCATACCTGTGCATATTTTACATTTCTCTAAATAATCCACATAAAAAACCGAAACGCAAAACTGAAATTGTTTTGCGCTTAATGGCATTTTAAATAAACTACACAAACCAGCAGCAGCAGCAGCAACAACAGCAAACAGAAGCAATAGTAACATTAACAACAACAACAACTTTCTCTCCCATGTTATACAATGGCATTGGGCACTTTTAGCCATTTTAATGGAGCTAAGTAGATTATTGCCTTTCGTAAATGTGCAAATAAAAGTGCTTCAAATGGTTCAAATGTATGAGAATGTTTTGTGTAGGCCCCTTGGACTATGCTATAGATACATACACTGTGTGTTTGTGTGTGTTCCTGTGTCTGTGTGTGTATGCTTATATTAAAATGTTGGTGGATTTCGTTTTTGAAATGGCTAATACGCATATATACATATGCTATAAGAGGATTTTTAATGGGCCCATAGTAAAAACTAGAGCCGACTTTTAGAGCTGCGATAAAACTTACTTTATATGATATTAAAGATGGAAGAGATTCCTGTAATGATATGGCTGGGCAGAAAGATTTGCACTATAAAAAACTTTTCTTACGCGAATTGCGTGTGCATTCCCATCATAAAACATATCGGTGGAGGGGCGTGAGGCAGGGCGTTACCGGGAGCCTTCAAACTTCTTTAACCGAATCAGGAACCGTGCAGCAAAGAAGAAAGATTTGTCAAATTAGTATAAAATGGTTCAACTTCAAAAAAGTAGCACCTTCTGCAAATATAATCCAAAAGCCTTTTACAACACTGCATTGTTATTAAATGTTTTTAGTCAACACTTGTCACATGCGTTTTCCTTTAGTTCTACTTTTGTATTTTCAAATACCTCAAAAAATATTTTAAATTGTAAATCTGTTAAGTGTTTAACATTTTGAAATATAATATTTGGCAAATATTTAGATTATATTCATCATGTTTTTTATAATTTTACTGTGAAACTATCTAAAGCTTAATTAATTTGAAATATCAAACCTGTAATTAATGCTAATCAATCAGCTTAAAAATAACAAACAAATAAACTGCAAATGAGAAAAATAGATAAGCATAAATATACAAATATAGGTAGGTACACATTATTATTATATATGTATGTATGTATGTTTATAAATAAATAAATAAATATGTATATTTATTTGTATGTATGTATATAAAATGTATAGTATTTCATTACCTAACTAATGCACTTTTCAAATGCAATTAGTGGGCAGCAGATAAAAAAATAATAATAATATAATAAAACAGAAAGAACAAAAAAAAACTCTAACCGAAAAACTATATGAAGCATATTAAATGACAATTAATTTATTCGCCAATCAAGTGGAAATTGTGTGTGTGTATGTATGTTTGTGTGTGTGTTGTTAGTGAGCAAACAACCAAAATGCATTAACATTAATACGATGTGAGTGAACTGACCGCACATAACTATAGATAGGTAGATAGATAGATGGATATAGTTGAAACTAAATATATATATATAATGGTAAACTCATACCATTTGGATTTGACACGCTTTTGACCAATTCTCTCTCGTTCTGGCTCGCTCTTTCTCTCTCTCTCTCTCTCTCTAACACACATTCATCAATATGATGCAAAAGGAACAGCAGAAATTAGATGGATGGAGGAGAAGAGCTATGTTATTGAACAGTGGCATGAGTTGGATGCCAATTAACCATAAAACAGGACTAGATGTTTTATATGTGTTTTTTTGTTTTTATCTTAACCTCACCTCTCTCTCTGCCCCTCTTTCTCTTTCTCTGTTGGTGTGTGTGTGTGTGTATTGGACAGGCTTAATCTAAAATTCAACAGCTAATTAGTGTTCGGGCTACTAAAATGCGGCTTTCAACACACGCGCGAGTTATCCCGGGTAACAACTGCCAGTTCTGGTAATCCTCATTAAATAGTTAAATTCAAATTAATTAAATTGCCACAAATCAATTATACATAAGCGTTGTAATTAGAAGACCTCAAATGAAACGTTTGTTCGAATGACAGCAGGGGCAAGGAATGAAGGTGAAGAGAGGAGGCCGGTTCTGGGATGGTAAGGTCATAATGTGCCCAATACTCAATAGATCCAGCGCCTGCAGAGACCATTGGCGGCAGTCAGGTCATCAAGTGAATTAGCATTTTGTTGGCAATGTTTGCCTGTTGCACGACATCTTCCATCATCATCATCATGATGATGGCCATCATCATTAGAATTTCAATTAGTTTAACGAATGAAACGCAAATGTTTTAGAAAAAATAAAAACATAACAAAATTAGTCCCACGACACACTCGTGTTCTCGTCACAAGAACACGCAATGATACACACACAGACAGAGAGAGAATGGACAAGTGGAAGTATACACAGAGGATGGCAAAAGAAAAGTGTTGACCAACAAATGTCCAAGGAGTAAGGATTTTGCAATCATTTGAAACAGCAGCAGCACCAGCAGCAGCAATGAGAGCTGTAGCAGAAGCAGCCTGACAATGGCAGGACATGTCCATCGAACACAGCTGACAACAAACTTAATCACTTAACATTATGCAAATTTAATTATTATCACTTCATCATCGTCGTCATCGTTCAATAGTCCTTCCGCCACTCTGCCGCTCCCCTTCATCACTGCCTCTCTCTCTCTCTCTTTTTCTCTTTGTGTGTGTGTGTGTGTATGTTTAAGTGTGTTTGTTTCCCTTACTGGGAATTGCGATGGCTATCAGTAAATGGCAACAGGAATCGAGTTCCACATTGCTGCCTTACCTCATTCTCCTTCTTCATCGACAATGTGCTCTTAAATCTTCTATTCTCCTCACATTCTCATGTTCTGCTTGGTTCGTTTCATTTCAGTTCAGCTCAGTTTGGTTCGACTCTGCTCATTATCATTGTATTTTACTTGGGACATTGTTCCCTGTTGTTATTGTCAATATAATCAGACTCTTGCATTTGTTTATGCAGTTGTACAGTTGACCAGCCTTAGCTTCTCCTTCGTCTCAATCCCAGTGTGCTTCCATTCAACCAGGCAATTTGATCAACATGATAATAACTGGGTCTTCAAATTCAAATAACATTAAAGTGCCGTCAATTGTCAGTTACTGGCTGACTTTTCCATATTGAACAAATAGATTTCCGTTGTTACTTTTAAGCTAACTTTATTTATATTCTTCACTGCTTTGGATGATTCATCTGCTTAGTTTAGATTCACTGCTTGACTAATATCATTCAATCTTCCTGGATTTAATATCAATTGTAACCATAAATTACTTTGCTATTTCTATAGAGACTATATAGTTTTCCTCTATAGGTCAACACCTACGTCATTCCCAAGTAGCCACATTGGCATTGCCAACTCAGCGCAATGGGAAAGCTTATGCGCAAATAGCCAAACAATACTTTTGGCTTCCCATCATCATCATCATCATCGTCGTCGTCATCTACATCCGGATCCGCATCCGTATCCACCTTCGCATCCGTATCATCGTCATCATCTTTATGGTCATTATACTCGATTCACATATATAAGCAAACAAAAACTATTCTCAGCAAAAAAGGCAAATAAACCCCACGCACAATCCATAGTCATTCTAACCCCCACTTCCGTCTCACCGCACCTCACCACACTTCACCCCCTTCGCTGCTGCTGCCCCACTCATCACTCTAGCGTTGGGGCAGAACATTTATTTGCTTAAGTATGAAATTTACATTCCATTAAACAAATTATTTTCTCAAACTGCAAGGCTACGCAACATTGCACAGAGGGGCGAAGTGGTTGAACGCGGGAGGTGGGGATGGGTGGTGGCGGTACAACTAATACTTTTTGCATGGCAATTATTTGTTTTTTGCCGTACGCCAATGCCAACGCCCCTTGCCGCCCATCAGTTCTTTCACATTCCAAGTTTATTCTATTCCATAGTCTTGTCTTTTATTTCATTTTGTATTATTTTTATTTTTGCCCCGTTTGCTTGCTTGCTTGCTGCTGGTGCTGCTGCTGCTTGGCTTTCTTTTTAATAACTTAAGCCAACACGTCGCCAGGACCAAGAGCAAGAGCAGGACTACCAAGACCACTTCCCACTTACCACCATTCATTCATTCACTCACTCACTCACCCACCCACCCACCAATCCATTCGCCCATTTGCCCATTGTCCTGTTGTTATCCTTTCTGCGCCATTGACAACATGCGAGGAGTCCAGGGCGCACCTGTAATGTCAACATGACCACGCCCACTATGCCTCAGTCAGTGAGGCAACCAACCTAAAAGTTTCCACCTATGTCATGTCTCTCGCTCTCTGCACGCCTCAACGGTTCAATTGTCTTAATTTCTTGTCTGGCATTTTGTTTGTTTCTCCTTTCGTTGTTGTTGTTGTTCTACTTCCTTCTCCTTCTTCACATCGAGGACAAGTCCTCGTCGGCATCCTCAACGTTCCCGACCTCGTAGTCGTCGCCATCGCCATCGTCGTCATCATCATCATCCTTGCGGTTAGCGCTGGCATCTGCAGCTGGTTCCTTCTGCTCCTGCTGCCGTACGTTTTGTGCTGCGGACAATGTGGCTCCAATTTTGACACATTCAAGCGGCGCCAGTGCCGGGACCAGAAATCTTCTGCAAATGACAGTGGGGCGAGCAAAAAAAAAGCGAGAAATCAACAACAGCACAAATGCATCCCATAAATGTGACATTAATTTCTCTCATTTTGAAACCAAATAAATGTGGCTGCATATTATGAAGGGAAATAGAATACATATATCCTTATAAATAGATAAGAGTATCCACTGGTCATTTTAATATTTACTTATGGTAAAAATATATGTTTTTGCACCACCGTGCTCGTTTTCTAGGTGCTGGTTGTGGATTGTTCCTTCTGTCTAGCATGCATTATGCTAGCTGCTGCTGCCTCCAACCCTCGCACTCCTCTTGCCCCTACCCCGCTATGCCCATTCATTATTTGTCAATGTCAGTTGGAGTCAGTCCGTCAACTCTCTCGGTCTCTCTCTCTCACTCTGCCTCTCTCTCCTTATCGTTCGTGTCGTCTATGTGCCCTGTGCCACTCATTCTTTTCCTTTTTTGGGGTCTGTGTTTGCGTTTTGTCAAAATGGAAATGAAGAAAATTTGCACGGTCGCTGCATTTGTGGCATTTTTCCTTCGCGACGTTTTAGGTGTTCGCATGTCCTTTTTAATCATTTTTTTTTCTTCTTCCTACTTCTTCTACTCCGTTCCCCATGGACGTTTGGCTTTCGTTCTGTTTATGGTTGTTTTTTTTTTTTTTTTTTGTGCATTTTTCCACGCTTATTCCGCTCTCCTATTGCCCGTCACCATTTGTCTTGCATTTTTATGCGTATTTTAGAATGTCCTGCAAGCGAATGAAGGAGTGACAGAGAACGAGAAAGAGGGAGAGAGTCAGAGTCCTGTGCTCGTTTGTTGCGTGCAACCATTTTTGAAATGCGACAACTTTTTGCCAATGGACAACGTTGTTCTGCTTGTTGTTGCTGTTGTCCGTGCTGTTGTTGTTATTGTTGTTGTATTTCTTGTTGTTGTTGTTGTTGTTGTTGCTACGTGCAGTTCATTTATTATGTTGACACTTTGAAATTAACTAAGGAAATGAAATAAATTGATGTGACTTTATGAAGTGAGCGCGGAAACAGTTTTGCCTGCCTCCTTTCTCCTCCATTCTCCGTCTCTTTTCCATAGCGGTCTCTATCTCTATTCCTTTTGGAGCATCGCTTTCTAGCTGGCTGGACGCGTCATTGTCAGAGACAGAACGCTTAAAGTTTTTCCTAGATGAGGTTGTTGTTGTTCTTCTTCTTCATCATCGGTGGAGAGAATAACAAAAACTGTTCGGAAGCGAGGAGCAGTTGAGAAGAGCTGCCTGACAGCAGTTGCAGGATAATTAAGTTGCTGATGATGATTAACCATGAGCTGAAAAAAGCATTGAACATATAAATAAATACGAAATGCTTGAAAATTTCCAGAATTTTAACATTAGCTTATAATTAGCAAAACTAAATCAAATGTCATTAATATTAAAGGACCTAATTAAAATTCAATTTAGAAATATGCTATGGACAGGCTTTCTGATTAATTCTATGCACTAGTTACAGAATGTTTTAGTAAACAGTTTTGTATTTTTGTAATTATTTTTATAAAATGTATTCCTTATTTAAATTTTCTTTGTATTATTCTTTGTTTTGATCTTATCAACCTGTGTGGCAAACATCGCCAAAGCTGTAAGATCTTCAATGCCGCCAAACAATTCTTCGAGCCGATCCTTTTTAACCGTTTAAGATGTGACACAAATTTGCTTATAGAATCATGGTCAGTCCAGTTACAAGGTGCAGTCGATACTCGTCCTTAATCTGACACTAAGCCAACGCGAAAACTGTGGTTAGAAAGTTGGTAAGACACTTCAACAGAATAATGCAGTTAATATGTGAATTAAATATAGTTAGAGCACAGGACAAATTAGCTTCTAAATTATACCTATCCTGCAAATGATCCGGATTGTATTGTTCAATGCAAGCAAACATCCTTTAAATAGTGTGGCTTTGATCATGCTCCATTTATATGATTTCAAAAGCAATCCTTTTTTAGGAGCTATAAAGATATTTATGTTAATTGATAATAAGAAAGATTCAAAATGACATTTCAACTGATGTAAACAGTGCAGCGCAGTCAGTACATCTAGCAATCAGTTTCCACTGAACTCTTACTCCATGACAGGCAAGCCACACACACACACACTCACACAGACAACCAACACTATCTTGTCTGCTCACACACTCTCTCTCTCTCTCTGTCTTCCTCTTTCTGTCTGACTGTCTCACTTTCTGAATGACATCAGGTCGAAGCTGTCAACAGCTTTTCCTAAATGCACATGAAAATTGCATTTAGTTTGTTTGGCAGTTAACAACAATATTAAGGAGTAGAAGAAAAACATAACAGAAAAGTAAATTTCATAATTTTAATCAAGTTGACAACATACAAATATATTTACTTGCAACAAAAAAAAAAAACGTATAATTAACGATTTGATGATACCCTTAGGCAAGAGATTAAGAAAAAAAACAAATACTTAATCAAAATCAATTTTCTTAAACTAAACCTAATTATTTTTTATAACCATACTAGCTCAGTTAACAGTTTGTTTAGTTCGGTATACCCTACTTGAATGGATTACAGGGTATTGGAAAGGAGATGTACAAGGTAGAGAACAATAAAAACTTATAATGAAAATGTCATACGCATTAATGACACTCAAGGTGTCAACTCGGTCAAGAAGAAAGCAGTACGAGAGGAAAAGACAGACAGAGATGGGCGGGGGGTTACAATATAAGCGTGTTTCTGTCTTTGGCAATATTCCTGCCAAAATGAGAGACAGAGGATTGAAAGAAGAGGGCAAGGGCAAGAGAGAGAGAGAGAGAGAAAGCTTTGTTACATATCCTTCGCCCCATGTGTAGCATTTAAAACCTAAAAGATAAAAGGATTTCATAAATGCAACATGCTGATGTTGCTGCTGACAACAATGTTACAACATGCCACGCCTCTACACCCAACACCCAGGATTCAACGCCCAAAAGCTGCTCTCTCTATCTCTCTCTCTCTCGCTCCCTGTCTCATGATATAAATAAATAAATGTTGCAGCTCAGAAAATGTCCAACCAACTTCAACACGCCTGTCGTCTGGATTCCCAATCTGCCCCTTGGTATCACTTCTCCTCCCCCGCTCACCATACAACACCCCCCACCAGCCCCTCTTGGTCTGCCATCATCACTTTTCCTGTCGTCTATCTGTCTGTCTGACTCTCTCTCTCTCAGTCTCTCTATCTCTCTGTTTGTTTGTCATATAACTGCATATGAATTTTATAGGTGGAGAGCAACAACAACAACAGCAGCAGCAAAATGCAGCTTAAGGCTATATGAGAAATAGAGAACAAGAAAGAGACAAACGCCTCCGTCCTTTCTTTCTCCCCTCCGTAAAGCAAAATATTAGCGAGTTCTTTTAATTAATTTTGATGTTAAGCCATTTTGGCTTTGATATATAAAAGTGAAGAAGGATATGAGATGATATCATCATGTGCATTTGCACTCAAATATGTTTGTCTCCCTATTGATGTCTTTGTCGTTTTCCACTTATCTACATGGCTTTGTTTGTAATCGAAGTTTAATTATATTTGATTAAACAGGTAATATGGAAATTTTCATTCAAAGCCTCCTTACATTCACATAGATAAAAGTATGGATTAGCCTTAGACAGAAAGATAGAAAGTGTTTGCCAACAAGTTGACCTTTAACAGAAGATCTACGGATGTCAACTTACCCCAAAATCTATTAACAAATTTCGTTGCATATTTTTCAATTTTCAAAAAAAACTACAATTAATTTAAGGTCACATCTGTTTTTAAGTCTAGAAGATCTAGAATATGTGAACGAACCTCGACAAGTGGGCAGTCTGCCACACATCCTCAAATCAAAGTCAAAGCGAATTATGAGAAAAAAAGAAAAACAAATTGTGTCGCAATCCGCCTTATCCAATTTTCGAACTTGCGCGTTTAAAATCGCACGGCAAGGAATTGAAAGTCTCGTCTGTCCTCTATGCCCCCAAAATGGACGCTTCAGTGCCTTCTAATGCAACACTAGCAGCAGCAACAACAACAACAGTATCAACATGCAAACTATTTGCTACGCTTTCTATTTTTACCCCCTCTTCTTGTTACTATGTTTCTGTTATCGCTGTCATGCAGTTGGCAGTAAGCAACTTGCCTTGCCCTAGTAGTAAGCAAATTGGCCTAGGCCAAAAGCATTTCAAAAATTGTATTAAATCCCAAAAGCTTTACAGTTATACCGCCCACACTTGTCTCCCTTTGCCGCAGCACCAGCAGCCCGCTGCTTTGGGTCCTCGGTTCCCTCTTCTCGTTCGTTTATATGTGTGTTTAAAATTCAAAGAAAAAAAATGAGAAAAAAATGTAATAGAGGAAGAGGCAAGGAGGAGACATTTTTTTCTACTTCCTGCAAATTTCATTTCCGCTTTGATTGCGCTTTTTGCGCATTTCCCTTTACAAAGGCTTCATGGTAAGGAGAAGTGAAGTAAACGAGCGGACTGCAAGTGCGGCGATGGTTTGGGGGACGGTTTTGGAGAGGGGGTAGGCGAGTTGTGGCAAAAGTAAAACAAATGAACGGAAATGCCACACACGCACCTAGGACAACAACTATAGCAACTAGAGCAACAGCAGCAGCAGCTGCGAAATGCACCTTTGACACCTTTTGGCCAAAGTGTGACAAAAAAAAAAGGAGAAAAAGGGTTTTTGGGGCGGTTCGTCAACGAGGTAACGGCAAAAAGTAAACTTGGCTGGCAAAAGCCAAGTCAAGTATTGCTTTTAGTGATGACAGCGTATAGTGCAAATTATCGTAACATGGTGACGATGAGGCATGAAAAGTCTTAATGATATTGTAATTCTTAACTGGGTATTGCGAATTGGGAATACATTTTTGCTGTCTATTGCCTTGTTTTCTTTTACTTTTAAGAACTGACTACACTTTTCTTCTTTTGGAAATTGTTAGCATTTCTCCTTCAAATAATTGACAACACTGTCCATTGCGCAATGTCACTAACAAGCAGAAAGTTAGTGACACGTTCGCATCACTGGTGACAACGCTTTCAACTGCTGCTTCTGATACTAGAACTGCATGCAAAGTATCTAGTAGCTACCTCAGTTTTAGCTTCTCCCTACATTCACAATCCTTTCTCGTTGCTCGTTGCCTTTTACATCAGCACTGTTTGGATTGCTTAGATGTGTTTTGTTGTGCTTTTTGCTTGCTGAGAAGGCAACGAAGCCTTTGTGCTTTACTCTTACCAAGGTAGCGGCCAACCAACCAACCAACCTTCTTTCCCACCCCCATGCCCCTCACCCATTCACCACTGTCTCTCTGTTGCCAAGTGTGAAAAATGTCGAAAATGCAATTTCCTTCAAGTAAAATGCCTGCCATGCGCTTTTGTCGTTCCCACCACATGCTACGTGGCCGTATTACAAACGAGAATCCTGGACTAGAACTAGGTGTCCTGGCTACGGCTTGGCCTCAGTCAGCCTGCCTGCCTGCCTGGCTGGCTGCCTGCCTGCTTGCCTGATTCTCTGTAGCTTAAATAAAGCACTTCCGCTAATAAAGTCGCACTCTACTTCACTTCTCTTCGTCTCTCTCCCTCCCTGTCCATGACTAAATGTGTATCCTAACCCATACAGTTTAGACAGACTGCAACATGCGTGTCAATGCGTAAAGAAGAGTGAGAGTGTGAGAGAGTTAAAGAGGGGCGGAGAAAGGGTTGTGGCAGAACGAAGAGTTGTTCTGTTTGCTTTCGTGGCAAAAACACATTTGGTAAATTTGTGTAGGCGACATTGTTGTAAATCACCGACACATTTTCAAACGGCAACCCAACCAAAACACGGAGGCCTCAACAAAATGCATTCAAAATGTTTTCCAAATGCACTGAGAGAAATATAGAAATGCATCATCGAAAGCTAAGCAATTGCCAAACTTATTCACAAAATCGCAATCGCAAAGAGCCATTTTGTTCAGTGCACATTTGAAGGTCTCTGTTTCTTGTCCACTTGCGTAAATGTTGCGGCTGCACGCATTGGCCTATGTGCGGGGCACCGCCCCTTCCTTCTTTTACACACAATCCGCCCGCCCCCCCATTTCCTTGTTCTCAATCAACCTCGACTGTCGGTTAGTCCCCCGCCTCTTGCTCATGGTTGCTCCCACCTTCATTCTTTTGCTCACTTTTCTCTCTACTCGTGTGCAACTCAAAATTACTGCCAACTTCTGCAAGTGACGACAACTGAAATGTTGCATACATTGGGGCAAAGGAAGAGAGTTGTGAAGCAACCTCTGCCTAGTAGGACAATGACACGCACACACACATTCATCACACAGTATAATGATGGAGCCCGTTGTCAGAATAGCAGAGGAGAGGAACTTGGTAGGATTCGTTGTTGTACGCACACACACACACACACTCACACAAAGATTTTTGTTTGACAATGGGTGTGAAAATTGAAGGCGAGTGATTGCATTTGCTTTCTCCTCGATCTCGTCCAGCAGCAACATTGCCACCAGACTGTGATTTACAATGGCGTAACAAAAGGAGGAGCTACCAATCTATCTACCTACAACCTTTTTGTCCTGCTGCTGCTGCTGCTGGCAAGTGTAGGTAATTAATAGACTTGAAATGGTCGCTTGAGCAAAATTTTAATTAGGTGACATATGCAAAATTTTCAATGCCAGGGAAGAAGCTTTTCTATATCATTGTGTGCGTGAATATTCTGCTCTGTCTGTCTGTCTGCCTGTCTGTCTCTGGCTGCTGTCTGCCTTTAATTGATAGTCAAAAACAGTTTTCGTGGCTCACATCATCATCATCTGCATCTGCCTCTGCATCTGCATCATCATCAGAGTCGATGTCGTCGCTGCCGTCGCAGGGTTCCTTGTGTAGTTGAAGTGAGGAAATTACAAGTCGTGAATTAATGGCTCCACCTTTTCCAAAGGCGGAGAGACGACAGAAGTGTGAGCACACTGAGATGTGTGGGGAACATAGGGGTCGCGCACGTTGCCAGGATATCCGACGTCATCATCGACGACGACGTTGCCGCCATCGTCTCATCTATGTTCTTGTTGTTGCTGCTTCTGCTGCTGCTGCAATTGCAATTGCTTTGTCAGCTCAAAAACTTAACCTCAAACATTCAACGTTGAGTCAAGACATACGTGGCATGTCGTTTTAGGCATATACGTGTGTGACATTGTTTGCTTCACCAACACACCCCGCCATATCCTCGTTCAGTTAGTCAGCAACAGTCACCGCATTTATCTCCTTGCCCTGCTCCTGCATAGTCAAAAAGCTTCGTTTAAATTTACACGAATTTAATTAGTTAAACATAGTTGCAAAAGAATTTTTCTCTCTCCAAGATAAATTTGATTTTATTTTGTATTAATTAATTTTTGAATAAACCTAATGAATATTTCTTTTTATTACAGGTAAGTCAATGAATTTCGGAACAAAAATGCGCCCCACTCTACTATCTCACTTGGGGTATGTTATATATACAGTGACGGATTACACATATATCGGGGCCTCGGGTTTAAATGGGCCCCGAACTAATTGCCATTTAATTGATACATCGATTAAAAACTGCCTGAAATACAGGCTGAAAAGATCACAATGTTTTTTGCTTATGTTTGATCTTTGACCCGCGATGGCTTCATCCGGCACTGGTTATACGTATATGAAAAAAAATCCTAATTGCCTTGAGTTACGGCTAGCGAATAAGGGGACCGGGTCCACTTCTTTTATGGATATTTATTAAAAACAAAAACTTAATTAGCTTTGCCATCAAATGATTGAAATTCAAGAGAAAATTGCCGCGCTGACCAATTCTCATCCTCTAATCCTACTCAGACCCAGCTTTACGTCTCCGCTGTAATGAAAATATGTATATATATATATAGATGTATTTAGTTCATTCATCAATATTGTGTGGAAAGAGGAAATTTTCAATAGCACAAAAGGCATTTAGCCGCCTGTTTGGTATTGCCCATTGAACCTAGCACTCCGCAGCGACGCCGTCGTCGCTTGGCTATTGAATAGGCTTAGCGACTGATGACTGATGAATGTGAATGGCTACGAGTCGAATTGAATCGAATGGAGAGTTGGATATGAATGTGAAGTGGTGGAGCGGTGTGGCGGCAGTTGAATCGATCTCTGACCCCATACGTTGATTCAAAGCGCAATATGAGCTTCTTTTTTCACTCTTTGCGTGCACACACACACACACACACATATGTATATACACACTGACAGATATCAGAATAACCAATTAAATGAAAATTCTAGTATACATTTCGAACCTTTTCTCTCAGTGCATTTTCAGAGATTTCATTTAAGCTGAATGGTTGTTATCGTTACCTTTACCTCGTATAATTCTTTATACTTTATGATTAAACTATTGATAGGAAGTTGTTGGAGCTGCTGCTGACCATTATGGACATATGGTTGAGTGGTTTGGTAAAAGGCATTGCGCTGGCTAATTAAAATGGTCCAACAGCAAACCGAACCGGAACGCTTTCTGTGTCCATGTTTTGTGTTTGTTTTTTTCGAATTTGTTTTCTATGATATACCCTTCGCGTTTCGTTTATATGCACTTTTTTTTAATCCTTTT
Source organism: Drosophila equinoxialis (assembly GCA_018150345.1). NCBI lineage: Eukaryota > Metazoa > Arthropoda > Insecta > Diptera > Drosophilidae > Drosophila > Drosophila equinoxialis. Next base: position 1,133,332 of record JAECWI010000868.1, on the reverse strand, counting down.
TCTCCATTGACATTTGTAATGCGGCCAACAAGGAGAAAAATGGACAGAGATAGAGAGAGAGAGAGATATACATATATAGAAGAAGAACATTTTTTCTTCTCCGCGTATGTGTTTGTGTGTTCCCATACATTTGTTAATTATTTCGCTTTGATGCGCACAAAAGTATGCAACACTCGATGAAAGGCGAAAAAAATTGTCATAAAAAACCGTTTTTTCTCTATCTCTCTCTCTTTCTGCCTTTTCGGCCTCCCTCTCTTTCTCACCGTCTATCTCTTTTCGTTTTTATACTCTTAATCAGAGTTGTAGCTTAATTAGTTTCTTTAGTATGTATGTGTATTGCGTTTGTGTGTGTGTTTGTGTCTCTGCATGAAATTAATTACAGTTTTTGTAGTTGCTGCTGTTGTTTTTGGTTTTTTTATGAGTGTTGCTTGAAATTCAAAGTAAGCTATGAAAACGCAAAACAAAGAATTAGACGCGTCAAAGTTTGTTTACTCTTTCGTTTCATCTAAAAAGTCTAATCTTTGCGAAAGAGCGGAAAGATCTTATCATAGCAAATTACGAAATGTCACTGTTTTCTACCGATCGTTCCTATGGGAGCTATACGATATAGTCACCGATCCGTTCCGGCTGAATCCGGGATATACAAACTGTGCAGTATATACAAGTCTACAAAAATTTCAACCCTGTAAGAGCTACGGTCTAGGAGGAGTTTGCGCTAATCCAGACGGACGGACGGACACGGCTATTCGCACTCGTCTCGTCGTGATGATCAAGAATATATATTCTTTATATTCTAGAAGATGTTTCCTTCGATGTGTTGCACACTTCCGATTAAAATTAATATACCTTTTTTGCAAGGGGAGATTGCATGCACCAACTGAAAGATACTCTGTAGGGTGATTTTTTTTCAGTTTAGTTTTTGTTGAACTAAAAAATGAATATAACCGTTTGGACTTTATTGTCGCTGTTCATATATATTTTGTTGGAATTCTATTTGGCTATTTGGAAAGCATTCCACAATAATATTACTTGGAAATTCTTAGCATGGGTTCCCTTTGAAACCAAAGGCATTGCGATGCCAACCCCAACTGTGACAACCCTTTATTATTATTTTTTTTTGTCCCCCGTTTCATTTTGTAATTTCATATTATATCGCTTGGACTCGGCCAGGTCTGAATGCATATATCTTCACTTGTTCTGTTTGCCTGCTCTGTAGAGAGGATGAGATAAACAGAGAGAGAGAGAGAGAAAAAGAGAGAGAGGTTAAATAGCAAACAATAAGCGCCTTGATTTTGCAAAAATGAAATTTAATTACGTATGTATATGTGTTGTATGTGTGTGGCGTATGTGTGTATATGGGTGGGCTTGATATAAATTTGTTTATTCAATAAAAATGCCTCCCACTTTTTAAAAAATAATAATATGGTCGTTGTATTTGGCTGTCAACCGCAGAAAGAATTAAAGAAAGAAGCCGAAAAAGCAAAAAGAAAGAAGCGAAAAATCTGGGAAAAGAACTCGACTAAAAGAAAAGTTTTTTGCTGCCGGCCTGGACATAAGAGAAAAAATAGGAGGAGGCAATCGTGTGAGACACAGAGAGACAGAGAAAGATGTCAGTTGCCATGAGGCCTGTCAGATTTTTCTCATTCTCGTTCTCATTGCCATTCGGACATCTTCTCTTTGCCTTTTGCATTTGTTTTTATACATGTATATATACTATTTTTGTTGTTGTTGTTCTTGTTGTATTATAGGCGGGCAAGAACGGTCACGGCCCAAAAACCTGGCAGCTGTTGCAAATGGAGGCGTGGCACATGAAAAATCAAGACAACGAAGCGAAAACGCATTTTCATATAAAAACTGCGGCTGTTAAAATGCTGTGGTCACCCGCTCTTTCGCTCTGGCAAATTAATAATTTTATTTTTATTGTTTTCTCTTTTCTTTTTGTTTCTGTTGTTCTTGTTGTTTTCCATTTCTTTCTTGTTTTTTGCCTTTGCCGGTTGAGTTCAGTTCAGAATCCATCTGACTGCCTCATACTACATTTGCCACCTCCTCGTCAACCCCCGTGTTTTATAACGCGTAACTGTTGCTGACGCATATATGCCAGACATTTTTATTTTTATTTTATTTTATTATCGTATATGCAATATATTTTTCCAAATACCCTGCACTTGTATTTTGTGTCACATCGAGTAGTTTGGCACTGGAAACCTGTTTGACTTTTGTGTGAAGACTAATTAATAATTTCTGGAATCCATCTATATAGATTATAAGAGATGGGATATTTTTAACTCGAGATTATTATTGCTGGAAAAAACTCTTATAGTATGTGGCACAAAGCCTCAGCGGAAATTAAACACAATTTTGGCCAAAAAAGTATGCTATACTTTTTGAAAGTTGCATAAAAATTGAATTTTTCCGCCTAACACAGTGTCCAAAATATTGACAGCGTTGTGTTTTGATATTGGTGCTATAAATTTAAATCAAAATATTTGCTTTATTGTCTTAAACATTTATTTAAATCCTCCTGAATAGAATCAAACGACTAGAATTAGAATTTATTTACTGATTGATTGATTGATTGGTTTGAACTATTGTAGAAATAGTTGTTAAATGAAATAATTACCAAATTAATCTTATATCTCTGTCAATGTCCTTTGTATATGTTTATATATATGTATCCAAACACGCTAAATCCCTTTTTACCTAGAGCATAAGAATTTCGATCTCAAATGGTTTTCGTTACACTCATTTTCTTGTATGATTTTATATATATATATATTTTTTTTTGCTTTTTTGTTCATATTATTTGCCTTGGTCACTCATACGCCATGTTGTCATCACCGATGTCGTCGTCATCGTCATCGTCGTCGTCGTTGTCGTTCCTGTTGTTGTTGTTCTTGTTGTTTCTGCTGCCTTGGGTTTTTATTGAAAAATAATTACATGTTACAGTCATGTCGTGCGTGTGTCTATCTGTCTGTCTATCTGACTGTGCTACCATCTGTCTGGCCTCCACTTGGTGCGGTCTATTTGTGCCGCCTTCTGTCGTCCAATGGGGCCCGGCTCCGGCTCTGGGTCCGGTCTCAACTCTGGCTACATCCCTTCCACTGAATCCGCTGCCTGTCAAGTGCAGCATGTGAATGTCCTGTGCTGACAAAGGGCTATCATAAAATAAAACACGTTCACAAACACACACTCGCTCACTCCTGCACATGCACATTTCTATATATGTATATGTATATATTTTGTATCTTTTTACTTCTTTGGGTCCACACTGTCAACGCTGCAAGTTCTGTGTTGCATAGTTTGTGACAATTTTTATTTAATTTTAATTGCTTGTTGCATATTAAGTTATATCAGAGAGAGAGAGAGAGAAAGAGAGAGAGAGAGAGAGAGAGAGGTGAGAGTGAGAGAGAGAGAGAGAGAGAGAGAGAACAATACTGAACCGAACGAAACAGTGGAGAAGAGAGTAGAGAATATTCAACAACAGATTGCCTGTCATGCGGTCGAAAGGAAAAATTGTAACAAATTGTTTCCATGTGACGGCAAATGAAAGCCATACATCAAAAAAACAAAAAAAATATTTGATTTTTTAGTTTGTTTCATTTTTTTTTCCTAAAAATTGAAACATTTTTGCCATTTTATTGATATACAAATTTTCAAAACAAAATAATCATTTCTTTTTATATTGTCCATAACACGATTTGCTGTTTTTGCAATTACCTGAAAACTGACCTAGCGCCTTCAATTTGTCAATCTGATTTCTGAAAACGAATTATGACAGAAAACGAAAGAAGGATATTGAAAGTCTTCTTTGTAGAATTTAGCCACGAAATTCGCCGTTATTGACCTCAGATTGTTTAAAGTAATTAAAGGAAACGTAAATGTGAGCGTTTTTAGTTGGAAAATAATTTAAACTTATTGCGCCTTATGGCAATTAATTTTAATAGTCAATGGGCTTTACTTTTGTAAAGATTTCGTTGGAAATCTATGAAGGAATTGAAGAATGATTTTGGTGATGAATGCCTGCAATTAACAGAAAAATAAAGTCAAGTTTATGCAAAAGCCATACAACTTTCATTATTCCCCACGCCAATCTCTCCCTCTCTCTCTCTCTCTCTCTCTCTCTCTCTCTCTCTCTCTCTCTCTCTCTGTCTGTCTCTCATGCTTTCTCTTTTGCTCTTATCATTTAAATGTGTTGAAATGACCGAAAAAGATAAGCAAACAAGCCGAAAAAAGCAGAAACAAAATAAAATACAAATAAAAAAATAGAGTTAAAGAAAAACCAAAGGGCAAAAAGGAAATTCAGACGAAAAATCTACCAAAAATTCAGGTTGTCCAAGGTTTATTTACTTCTGTGTGTGTGTGTGTCTCTCACAAAGTGAGCAATAATCATATGTATGTGTGTGTGTGTGTGTGTGTGTGTCATATATTTGAGTGTATCAAAAGATAAAAACGTTAAAACAAACAAGAGTGGGGGGATAAAAAGGAGAGTGAGGATAAAACATGTAGCAAACAGTAATAAGCATGCAACAGAGCATACAGAAATGGACACAAAAAACCACACACACACACACACATACGGGGTGAGAGATGGAAAGAGAGAGATAATATATGTGTGTGTGTGTGTGAGAGGGACGAGCAGCAGCACACATTACATTGCCTGGTGCCTGTGATGAATGACTCTTTTAATTAGTTGCCGCAGGAAATGCATGAATTGCAAAATGACTCTGTTTGTTTACCCAGCCAACGACAACGACGAATCATCCTAGCCACCATCCCCATTCCCCGACCCCCTCCATCCACTGTCCTTACCACCCCCAAAACCAACTCCCACTCTTCCCACTTAACCCCGTCAGCCATCATCAGCAAGCAACTTTCTCTGCCGCTGTTCACCCACTCATGGCCCCTCTCTAGGGCATGTATCTGCTGCTGTTACTGTTGCTCCTCTTCCTACCCCTCGTTTCTCTATCTCTCTCTCTCTCTCCCTCCCTCTCTCTCTCTGTATCTGTATCTGTATCTGCTCTTCTCTCCTCTATGCGCTCATTTATTAAATAGTAGTTTTCAAGTGTCCTTCAGTGACATGTTTGTTTGTTTTTGTTTTTGTTACTGTATGGCGCTAGAAGGGGTGTCCCCGTGTTCAAGTCCCTTCTGCTGCACCCTTGCTTGACTCTCTCGCCCTCTCTCCCTGTCTGTCTCTCACTTCGACTTCTACTCTGGGGTCCTGCGTGTGTGTGCCATTCTCTATATATATTTGTTGTTATTTTCTTCTTTTTTTTATTCCTTCGCACTGGACAACAGTTTACTTCATTATTGTATGGCATTCTCAAGGGGAAGGTTTTCCGTCTTTTCCCTGTTGAGGGATGTGGCATGGACGGCGGCGGGTGATGCAGTTGAGCGGTTGGCTATTTATTTATTTGTCCCGTCAGAGACTCTCTGGGTAAAAGCTTATTAATAATTTTTTGTCAAGTCGCGTGGAAAAATAACAAACAAACAACAACAATTGAAACATTAAACGATTGTAATACATTTAAACATGAGCAATATCCTTCACCAGGCTAATAAGTGAAAATCATTTTTAAACAAACAAAAGTTAAAGTAAAGAACTAAGATAATACTTACATTTAAATCAAATCTTTCTTTAAGGCAAATTTATAATGAATTTGGCATAAAAATAACGAAAATAGTTTTTTAAAAAGTTTCAAATTTCCACTGACAAATGATGAAACAAACGAGATTTCGTTTTTATTCTGTCCTACAAAAAGATAAGAAGAAAATGTCAAGGATTCTTTTTTGTCGAGAATTTCTCTGTTTGCTCTGCTTTAGGTAAATAAAAAAAAAAGAAACTGTATATCGGTTGATGTAATTTTTTCTTTTGGTCTGTGGCTTCCCTTTGATATATTATATTTATATGCTTCTATGTAATTTGAGGATTTATTTTATTTAAAATGTATATCTAATTGTAAATATAATAAAGAGTTTTTTTTTGTGGCCAGTTATTTGCCTTTTGGCGAATGCTTTTGCATTCGCCACACACAGTTAATAATATTGCGTAAGCAAATAATAAATAATATTTGGTATTTTTTAAATATTAATGAAAATTGCAATAAACAATTGTGCATAACAATGGACAGTAAAATGGCAACAGTAGCAACAACAAATCAAAGAATAAAACATAAAGGTGGAGAGGGACAAAGTGAGAACTGGGTCGTGATGGGGGGAGGGAGAAGAACAAATATTTAAGTAAATATTGCCCAAACAAGAAATCAATTAAAAAATAAAAATTGCATTTTCATAAGCTGTCAACTTTTTTACCCATCTCCCCTACCCCCTTTCTACTAGGCCCCGCCTTCCCCTGGTATCTTACTCTCTCTGTCTATCTTTCTCTGTCTCTTTCTCTATCTCTCACTCTCTCTTTATATCTGTATCTATTTGTTTGTGTGTGTGTTTTTGCTGAATATTTTAATTAAATTGTTATTATTATTTTTGCGTTTCTCGTTTCTCGCTGTCGTTGTGCGTGCCATTGCAACTGATTTTGTTGTTATGGCTTGGCAAAGATTTATTTATTTATATTGATGGCCAGAGAATATCGGCAAATTGTTGTTTGCACTGTCAGTTCGAATGGAGAAATGGCAGAAGGCGGCGGCAACGGCAGTGGCGGCGGGGGATACGGTGGTCTGTGGTGGATGGGTTGGTCTAGGATGGCACAACGGCAGCGGGGAGGGCTTTTGGTCAGTGGCAATTGGCAATGCTCAAGGCAATTGAAGCGTGCACATGAAATTACATTTCGCATTCGTTGAGCTGTGATTTATGCAATTGTTGATTTATAAACAACATGTGTATTATTATTAACCAAAAAGTGCCCAATGCGCAATTAATTGTTGCAACTTGTTTGCCGCCAAAGCAAATGCTCGGTTGCAAACATGAAGCCCAATTAAGTAACCAAGTGTAATTCTTTACATATACAAACATACATATGTATATGTATGTATGTAATTGGAAATCAGATTCAGTTCTGTTAGTCAATATTTTAAATGAAACTCGCAAAATTTGTCATCAAGTATATTAAATTGAACATCATGCAAATAAATGAAATCAAAATTTCAGTTAGAAGATAGATTATATTTCAATCTAAAACCAGAATAAATAATACTATAAGGATAGTTGGATATATCGTTAAAATAGTTGGGATCAGTAAAAGCAGAAAATGATCTTCACTTAGTTTCCTAGTGAATATTTTGTTTTTTTACTTAGCTGTGGTCATAAAAATTCAAATGGTTTAAGTAAAATCCCAATAGATTTTCGAGTTGCATTTCGTGCAATTTGGTAATCAATTTTTATGGACGGCGCTCTGCAAAAAAAAAACCAAATTGCACATGTGGGTTGTACTCGTAGTTTGTTCAATGTTTCGCTGTCTATTCGTGTGTGTGTGTGTGTGTGAGTGTGTTTGTATTTTTGAGGGTGTATGCATTGGTCTAATCCAAATCAATTTGCATCAAGAGCCTCATTTCATTCTATTATTTTGCAGCCAATTTGAAAACTCCTACAGGACACATCATTTTCGATTACTTTGACGATAAAAGAAACAAAAAAAAAAAAACAGAAACCAAATCAAATACAAATACAAAAAAAAGAGGAAAAATGAAAGTAGAAACCTTGGAAGTACCCCCCAAGTTATATACTCTATCATTTTGATTGATTGTAATGCAAATAAACTCTGATTTCTTAGTTAAAGCAAGTTATCTCTGAGTTGAAACTTAAACATTTTTAAATAGTTTTCGAACATAAAAACTTAAATAGGTCCTTTTTTAGGTTTAAACGATCTTTAATCTTGCAACAAGATAAAGGTTTTATGAAGGGCAAAACTCTCGTTTTTGTATTTCATTTAGAAAACAACTCAGCAAAGTTGATCGTTGCTTTACGGCAAAGGTGCATCCAGCGAGGAGAACAGGGGGACAGCACCCAAATATCGACTACTTCGTTGGCCCTTCTTGAATTATTCAATTATAATTACAATGATAGTTGGAGATTAAATTGGTAAATAAAGAAATTTGCATAAATTCTAACTTTGGTTGAAATCAACCTAATATTAATAAGCTTTTAATTCAAAAAATCTTAAATCTTGTTGTCGAAGCCTCTACAAAAATATCATCTAGATGTCTTAAGGGATCAAACAAGTGCAGAAATCTTATTACTATGAGCTTAAATTGTTTATAATGACAATTTGTAGAGAGTAGATAATGTATTGGTTATCTATATGACAAATTAGGCATTGCGCTTTTCATATGTTTCAATTCGAACTGCAGGAAGACCAGGAAGAAGCCTACTTGGAGGATACAAAATTGATAGGACTTTCTCTTAGGGTATATGGTAACGCAGCTTGTTCGTTGCTCGTTGCTTGTTGCAATAAAAGTTTATTTCGCGCTGCTTGTTGACAATTCAAATACGAAGTTAGTCTCTCTCACTCTCTTATGCTTACACTCTACAACTCAGTCTTGTCCTGTCAGCAATTGTTTCCTGCAATTTTATTGCACACTCTTCATTTGTCTCTCTCTCACTCACTCAGTGAGTCCCTGTCTGTCTGTCTGTCGGTTGCCTCCTCTGCCGCCTTTCGGTGTCTTTGTGGCAGCGAGATTTGTTTGGTGTCAAGTTTTCAAAAACTATTTCAAAACTGTAAATGACAAAATGTTAAATGGACTTTCAATGCCAAAATGCTGGGATTCATTCTTCAGCTTCTGCTTTCGCTCGCTCGTTCGTTCGTTCGTTTCGTAGCATATCCGTTTACACTGTCTACAATAAATCAGCGCCTAGTTGGAAATCCTTTTTGATTTTGTCGTTGTTGTTGCTGTTGTCATTCGTTTTAAAACCTCCTACACCCCGCCCACCACCACAACTGGTCACCCCTGCCCCTTGAAATCATTTGGTTGGAGCGCAGAGCGCCCAGTTGTTTGTTTGCCTTGTTTATGCCACTTTTCTTGCATTTCTTCTCTTTTGTGGCCAGCAGAAAGTTTTGTTAATTGAGTTTGTTGAAAGTTTTATTAAACAGAGCGACAGCCGCATTCAAGTTTCGCATTTTATTTTCTTGCTACGTTTTTCCCCTTTTTTTTTTTGTTTTGTTTTTTATTATTTAAAGCCGTAAAGTCGCTTTGAATTTTTATTTAATTCTTTTTTTTCTTTTGGGCCATCCAGGTGGGTGGATGGTTAGTGTGCGTGTAAGTGTGTGTGTGTGTGTTTGTGTGTGTGTGGGAATGAAAATGAGTGTACCCATGTCTGCTGGAGGCGTGGCCCTGTGGCTTGATTGTAGTGAATGGCGAACAGCTCCGGGCAGTAGAAGCAGCAGCAGGTTGCATTTTCTTGTTTTATATTAATTTTATGCCTTTGCGTTAAAGGTCAGCCAGCGAAAAGGGGGCGTGAAGCGTAAGTACGTCAACATGGCGTATGCGTGATATTAAGGCTGAAAATGGGCGTAGCATGTGTAAGCTTTTATGCTTGTCTATCTGTGTGTATGTGTGTGTTTGTTCGTTTGTTTACAAGAGAAGTAAATGAATTTCCCTTTTTGTATATTTAATGAAGGGCCATTAGAATAGTGCAAACAATGAAATTACTCTACCTCTTTATTTTTTTATAAGAAATTCTACTATTCATGACTTTTAGCTAGCTGTTTATATATAGATATACATATATATATGTATTTTTGAAATCAATTAGAGTTCCGACAAGCTATCAAACTTGATCTCAATAAGGTAATAAGTTTCAGTCTAAATAAGGGAATGAAGTTAAAAATCAGAAACGGAAAGACAGACATGGCTATATCCAGTAGAATAAATATAGTTTTCAAAATCGTCGTCTTCTTTGCGTTATAAACATCTGACCAAAATTTTAATACTCTCTACGAGGGTCTCACCAGATTTTCATAAGATTTGAATCTGAGTGTTTAAAATTCGCAGCAGAAGTTGGGAAAGAATACAAAATAAATTCAAATTTAGTGGTTTATTGAAAACTGTTAAAAATCTTCTTTTATTTACAGTGTCTGACAGAAAATGAATTTGTCAATTTTTGTTGTTGTAATTTTTCATTAAAACTGATTAAAAGTAAAACTTTTCTCATTACAAATACAAAAAACTGCTTCAATATAAAAAATAAAGAATTATTTTGCATGCTATTTATGCGTACAAATGAAGTTATTTATGATATAATAATTCTATTTTATATAAGTACACGAATTTAACAAATTGAATGTTTATTGAACTGTGAGACTGTTCCATTAACATTTATTAGCCGCGTCAATAGTTTCACCTAGTTCCTCTACTCGCCTTATTTATGGCCAATAGCGACAACAACAACAAAAACAAAAGCAATTGTTTTTTTTTTTTTTTTTTTCTGCCAACAAATGTCATTATATTAGTTGTTTTTCTGCATTTTGTGGTTCTTTGTTTTGCACAAATGTTTTCACTGTGTTGGCCTTGATAAAAGAGAATTGCGTTGAAAAGTGGGCGACAGAGAGTGGTTAGAAGAGAGAGAATTGTGAACGAGATGGCGTGAGACAGGAGGAGGAGGATGCTGATACTGAGGGGATGGGAATGCGGCCAAATAGAATTTGCTGTGACCGCAATATGCGAGGACAACAACATGGCAACAATGGCTGGGTAATGATGACAACCCGAAAAACCGCAGGTCCCCGCCGGCTTCAATGTTGTGTGGAGATATTATAATTATATTAGGGTTTCCCTTGCCCCCTAACGCCCACACTCTACCGACTCTCTTGCTCTCTCTCTATCTCTCACACTCTCTGTTGTGCCTCTTTTGCTTGTCCTCTGTACTCCTCCTGGGTTCCCATTATCATTGTGTTGCCTAAAATGTAAGCAATCAATTCAAAATTAATGCAAATGCAGCAACCATTTCACACACACACGTACACAAAGTTACACAGAGATTCATAGGCAAACAAGCATGGCGAACGGAAGTCGTCGGTTGCGGTTTAGCAGAGCTGTCCATATATGTATATGTATATGCACACCTCCTTCTACCTCCTTCTCCCCTCTTGTTGATGGCCCTGTTGGCCATAGATGTTGCATGCTGCAACCATGGCAACAGTGTAGCCAGCTGTCAGCGCAAACGCCCACAAACTGTCAAATTCATCAAAATCACACGAATGCAACCAAACTTACACACACACACAGATAGAGAACTAGAGGAAGAGAGAGAGAAAGACACACATACATAGATATAGATATAAATACAGATGGATGCGTAGATAGACAGTTGTCGACTGTCAGCCACCTGGAAATAGTATATATGGTTATTACACTGAGCGAAAATACAAATCACAATAAACTAAATACAAATTTTCTATATTTTAGATTGAATCTATAGAGATATAGATAGATTATCTCAGTAGTCCGATCTTAAACTGTGACATAATAAGATGTTCGCTTTTCGTAACAAATATTGAAACAATACTTTTCAAGCCCATTGCATACCTTAAGGGGAAAATGTTCCCCCATTTCTCTATTTTATGTGTCTTTATCTTGGGTGTGAATTTGAAAGCTTCCCTTTGTATTGCTTAATTTGGATATAAGCTTAATGAGATTGTTTAACAGCTTGATTAGGCTGTTTTATAGAACTAAGCCTTTTCCTGGCTTCGTTTTGGAGAGATGTATCTCATTATGATGATTGCAATTGCATTATATTGCAACATATTTTTCTTCAGTGTCAAATCAGGCCACTCATAGTAGTTATTGTTGCTGTTGCTGCTGCTGCTGTTATTCCTAACTATGCTGTGAGCTGAAGCGTTTTAGTTAGTTGAAGTGATTAGCATCGTTAGTGGCTTTTTCGTTTGCACCAAAGCGGAAATACAGTTTCAAAGGCCTTGGTCAGTCCATTTATGAGTATGTTTCTCTCACCATTTAGCAGTCTACCTCGCTCGCTCGCTCTTCCTCTGTCTCTCTCTTTAGTACTCAGTTTGCGATTTTGTCTCTGTCTCTCTGGCAATCTCTGCTCTTGGCTGGTTTGCCTTTTGCGGCTAACATTTTGTAGCTAATTAAATGAATTTAAATTTGCGTGAAATATTAGTTTTTTGCAGGCTTTCACATTTGCTTTTAGTGTTTATTTTCCTTAATTTTTGCTTTTTACTTTCCGTTGGATTTTATTATTATTTTTTGGTTTTTCTGTTTGCTTTTTGGTCTGGACGAAAGTAATTAATATGTCACACACTTTCCTCCAGCCTCTGCGACTCTTCCTCTGATTCCCTCTCTTCCGCATCCTAAAGGCCACAGAAAATTGCCCGTAGCTATGCTACACTCTTTTGTTGTTCGTGATGCGTGTGTGGGAGTGTGTGTGTGTGTCACAAAGCCATATAAAAATATTCGTTTTTGCGTATGCTTTTACATAATAAGAAAAAAATAATAATAAAACTCGAATACTCAATATATGATGTGTATAAACATACATATATACATACATACGCTATTGTATATACACAAATTATGTAGTTATAAAAGAAGCTTTAGAAGATCCTTTTGCGCCAACAAAACAAGCGCTGCAAGGTGCATAAAGGTTGCCCAGGTGAGGGCTCAGCACAGTGGAATGGGATGTACGATAAACAATAAAAAACTTAAAATTTAAAATTATTGTTAATTAACTTAAAAAATACAATTATTCTGTAAACAATAAGCTTTATCGTATATTATGGAAAGAAAAAAAGAATATTTTTGAGGAAGATTTAAATGCCAAATTTTGAGAACACTCTTAAATATTTATTTGCCCTAATAACTATGCAACGAGAATACAATATAACAAAATTTTCCTATAACATATGTAGAAGTGATCTCCTCCACGTTTTCTCCTATGTTTTATTCTGCCACAGTATCTTCTAGTTGAGAAACTGTTGCGGGTCACATCCTGATGATATTTTATCTGTATTATTATCATCATTGGCAAGTAATGTAAATCGATTGAAGTTAGCGTTGCTGGAAGTTTTGGTTGCGTGCAACATTAGGCGATTTGTTGTCGGCTAGTCTACGCTTCTAATTTAGTAAAGACTGCCACAAGGATAGAGTCGTAATTTTTACTGCGTTAGGAGTAGTCTTCAGTACCGATTAGAACTAGACTCAACCAGAGATCATACACATTGAAATTGTTACTGTAAAGATACTTCAACTGGAGATGCACCAGCGAATTGCCTCATATTCTGTTACCACGGGTACTATTAGGTATCAAAAAGTCTTCGACTTGGGCTCTTCTGTTTCAGAAGCAAAGGACATTGTTTTCCAGGATGTCCTCGATAATCTGTGTCCAAAAAAATGTCCAAAAAGTCACAAAAAAAACCATATGTGTCCTTATAAGTCGGCCATTTCAAGCACATTCAGGATGTCCTTTGGTCAGATTATAGTTCTTGATGATCCGTTTCGACTGACACTTACAGATCCCGGAATCTGAAATAATAGGACCTTTTTTGAGAGTCCTTTGAATGATCAAGACAAAAATGCTGTCATAAAATTCTTATCATTAAGGACTATATTCAGTGCAAAGGACATCTGGTAGTCCTGCGGAGAGCTGAGATATCAAGGATTTTGCGGTTTTCTGTAGTTTTCTTGATCTTTTGCTTCAATTTAATTTCATTTCAACTGATTCACGTAATAACTTAAGAACATATTCAATATGCATACATATATATATACATGCGTATCGAAAACTTTGGCCACTGTCCACTCAAGTGACAAAGTATTTCGCAGTCTAGGAGCCACAATAGCCTTCGCTTGTTATGCGCCTTGGTTGGTGCCATTTCGACATTTCAACCAACTTCGTTTGCTTGGCCATATATACGAAATAGTATATAGACATATAATATATTTGTGTGTGTGTGTGTATGTGGGTTGTGCATGTACATATATATATTTCCCGATATATATTCCCCAAAGAAATTTCCTTTTGATTTCACGCCGTAATTGGGTGTCAAACGTTACTTTTGTTACTTTGGTTTTCCTTTTCCACTTACACTCGCTCGCTTTTTCTTTCCCTCTCTCTCACTCTATCGCTCTTTCTCGCTCTGGCACTTATTGACATCTGCCACCTCAAATAAAAATATATACACATATATAATATATATATATATATATATATATTTGCACTGATTCTCTCACACTTTAGATGGAAATCAGCTGCTGTTGCTGGTGCTGCTGATTGTCATGGCGATAGCAACAAACAAATTGACAACGTAGAGGACACACACACAGAGACAGGACGACAACGAAGCCGACCGTCAACGACGACGACGACGATACACTAGATCAATATTATTCGATTTTGAATGACTGACAGTCGGACTGACAGAATGACACTCATCGTATTGGAGAATGCGTGGTAGCTTTCGATAATTTGATAAGAACTTAAGTAGGACTAGCAGCAATTGCTATAGCCGAGTGCTTTAAAAGCAAACAACAAAAACAAAAAGAAAAAAAACGCTTTGATGACAGAACCCCAAAAGTCATAAATCATACACAAGAATGCCAAAACTGATATAAATAATCCTTTTCATCATGATGATGGGACGCAGGTGTTGCCTTTGGGGAAAAGGTTGCCTATCTACTTAGCATAATTAACTAAAAATTCGTTTGCTTAAATGAAACGAAAGTTTTTGCCATTTTGAAACCCGGAATGCGGTGGTAGGTACTCTACGTATGTCGTACATAGAGGATATCTACACTTAACAGTTACAAATGTTTACTAGCATTGACTCTTCAATTATTTATGGGCGTGGTTGGCAGACGCCCACACTTCAGCCATCTCGTGTAGCACTTCAGTGTATAAATAAGTAATAAATACGCTTAGTTGCATCAAAAAGTGGCACTAACCAAAAAATAGACGACATTTGGAGGAAGTATCAAATGGGTGATGATGACAAGGGCCAAAAATGGGAGACGGAAAAGAGCTGGATGCTCCGCAGTGGCAGGAAAGCGGACATAAGTGTCGCCTCAACTCGTCGTCCACCCACAGACTCACACATACTCACACACGGGAGGGAAAAAGTTTTTCGAGTTGAGTTTTCGTTCGGTTACCGGCTTGTGGCTTCGAAAGACACATACAACATACACAGTGAGTGAGCGAGCAAAAGAGAGAGAGAGAGAGTGGATCAGAGAATGGATAGGGATTGCTGCATGGTAGTGGTTGAAGGATAACCGGGAAAGGCCTCATATAATTTTAAAGTGCTTCCGTTTGTGGTGAATGCGGAAAAGAGACAAAGCAGACCCCTTCCACACTCTTCGCCTCTCTGTCGCCCCTAGTCGAGGAGCAGAGCGGAGCGAAATGTGTCCAGTTTCTCTAACCGAAAACGACAAACACTGGCTGCCCATTAAAATATGCTTACGAGAATAAAATTTAAAACTATCTACGCCGCCACTTAAAATCAAAAGGTACTCTGTCTGTATTTACTTTCACATTATCCACAGCTGAAAATAGAGAAGATAACGTAAGCAAATTAATTTTATTGATTGTTAAAAGATATACGATTTATCGTTTTTTTTTTTTTTGTTTTCTCTCTTTGAATTTATAAATTTAATATTATATATATTTATTTAATATTTTTAGCAAGCAGCTAAAAAATAATTACCACTAACATTAGTTGTGCTAAAAAACTAATGCTCACATAAGTATGCTATTAAAATGACATTACCCTTAATTGGCTAGTGCATTAAAGAGCCCTTAAAAAGTATGCTAATGAAAACGTTGGAAAGAGGCCCAAAATATCACTGAAAATGATCTTCGACAAATGCTCTTTGTAGTGCTGAACTCTACATTTGAATTAAAAAATATTTTAAAAACTGATATACAAGAATCTAGAAGTTGGTAAGAAGAACCAGAAAATGTCCAACAAAAGTTGTCTAGGAGCAACGGGTTGGTGTTATTATTTATAGAAAATCAATCGTCATCGTCGTTTAGCCCCCCGTGGAAATAATTGGGCAATAGGATCAATTTCAGTTTGTTTCAATAGCTCTTGGAGAGTATATGTTTACCAGGACCAAACATAGCATTTGAAGCGAGCTCTTTTTCACTTTTTCATAATGTATAGCTGCCTGAGCAGCTCAGGCTCTCTTCTTTTCTATAGTGTCTTCTGGTAGCATTATTACAATGCCAGTTTGTTATTGTTCTTGTCCTTGTTGGCATGCTTTTTGTGTTTGGTATTTTATTGTATTATCATCATTGCGCATTGTTTTGTGTATGTGTTTGTGTGGCTCGTACTGTCTCTCTCCCTCTCACACACACACTATGGCTTGTGTTGGTATTTGTTCCTGGCAAAGTTATTTCAAGCAAAAGGTAATAAATTTTAAGCAGCTTAACACTGTTGCTCGCTGGCTTGTAAATTGTTCCATACACACACACACACATAGAGATACACAAATACAGCACAGTGCTAGCCACAAGTTTTTGTACACTTTTCAATGTTATTATGATAACGAAATAGTGTTTATATATTGCTGATCAACAGTGTTCGAATGGCCAAAAAGGACCAATAGGAGCTGCTTTTAACGTTCTATGGCGTTCCATTCTCCGTTCTGCACCTGTTTAAGAACTCAACTAAAAGCATTTGATGCTATTTAATCCAGTTATTTGCGAGTTTACACAATAAAAACCTTCACTGGTTGAGCAAGAAGCGGCGTATAGTGGGCAGTGTATATAGAGGAGCCAAAGTCTAGTTAATTAATTATCTTTTTGTTGATGGGAGTATATGTATATCTATGTGTATGTGTGTGTTGTGTGTGTGTGCTGTGTGTGCGACTATGGCTGGAGGTAAAAGTTAAGTAAATATTAAGACTAAGAATAGAATAAAATGAGCAATTCCAAGAATTTTCTGAGCAAAGACTATTAAAATTGAATTTTTCGTAAATTATAATAATGGAAAATAGTTAACAATGTAAATTGCCCGCACAGTGGTTGCTAGAAAATCATCTACCGTCACAAGATTATTAGTTTATGTATTCACAAGTTTTACTTTTCTATGAACTAGAAAAAAAAAGGCATGACTACAGTTTTTCTTATCTTATGTGAACTTGCAAATGCCAATTTTATTTTTTGATTACCCGAAATAATTAACCATAGATTTGATACCCCTTTAAAGGTATATAAATTGTTTTTTTTTTTTTTTTGTACTCATAATACGTTTGCTTATGATAATCTCTATAAATTATCATTGCTAACAGAATTTCGCCTCTTGCCATTTTCACTTTCTGTAACAAGCTCCATAAATTATACATTTGCACATCACATGGCATTAACTTTATATAAACACGAAAAGAAAAACTTCCTTTCAAATAAAAAAATACATAAGGAAACAAACGAAAAAAAAGGAAAGCAAGACGAAGAAGAAAAGTTTTTAATATCTGATTATTATCTATACAATAATAATTTGCTGTTGTTGTTGCTTTTCGGTTTTTTTTTGTTTTGTTGCTGTTGTTGTTGTTATATTTTGCACGCACTTCCGTTGGAGATTCCCCCAAAGACTCCAGCCGAAAATATTCTTGTAACTGTCAGATGTGCGTAAGATTTTGCAATGCATTTCCTTGTCTTGCTCTCCTGGCCAGGCACACACAAACACACACACACTTTACCAGTTTGCTTCCTGGATTGACTCCCTCTCACCACACCTCACCGCACCTCTCTTCAGCAATCCAACTCCCCAGTTTAAATAATAAATTTCAATTTTTAAAGATTTTTACGTGTTATTGAAAAGCTTTGGCTTTTCTTTTTTGGCCCCACATTTGATGCTGCTGCTGCCTGCCACTGTCCTGGGCCAGCCCTTAGGGGACATGACTTTCGCTTTATTATGTGTTTGAAACAGAGGGGGTAGGGTGTACCCCACACACACCTCATGCCTCACAATTCTCTTCCTCCTCTTTTGGTCGTTGTCTTCTGCTTCCTCCTCATCATGTGCATTATATTTGCTTTTTGTTCATATCAACATAAATAACTTATATAATGCTACACTTTGCTGAATTCTCTTCTTGTCTTTTCTTTTCCTTTTTGTCCCCCCGGTTTCATTTTGGTTACCCTTCCCAAAAGAAAAAGCACATTGATTTGCTTGACTGTTTTAGTTAACTACATGACAAAAGTCAAGTCTTTCACAAAAATTATAAATATTTTCCTGAAAATTCTCTACAAATTAAATACGATGTAGAAAGAGAGTAGAAGTTTACTTTAAAGGGTATACGAATTTCGTTGCACTCAAAAAAAGGCCCTTTCTCTTTAGGTTTTTATTTTTTTAATACACTTTGTTAAAATGTGATGTGAGATGAGGGCAAACAAAGCTTCCCCCGCAAATTTGCCAACACCTCCACATTTGGTGTGTGTGTGTGTGTGAGTGTGTTTGTTTTTTTTTTTTAGCTGCTGCCGCCATTCTCTTCTTAATTTTGAAGTGACAAGTTTGGCATTGTATTTGGTAAATTACTTTTTGACAGAGCGACACAATCTCTCAGGTCAAGGGTGATTAAAATGTTTCAAAAATAACAAACAATAAATACAAAAGAGGACGAAACTTCTCTTCAGTTTGTTAAAGCTTATTTAATTTCAAATTCGAAACGTAGATGGATGAACAGAGAAGATGAAGGGCGGCAATGTAAGCAGAAAATATTTTTCTATTTAATGTTACAAAAGCATTTTGTCATGCCAACTGCAAGTTGCAAATACTTTACAAAAAATGCTCAATAGCTTCAAGATGAAGCAACAAAATTGTTTGGAAATTTTATCCAAAGATCGAATTCTTATTACGCTAAACACTTGAAACTACAAAATTACATAATAAAATGTTAGATGAAATTAATAAAGAACTGAACCAGGAATTCATTAAGCAACTGTATATAAATGAACTATAAAAACCTTATAATTTATTAACACAGTTTCCAAAATTGCTTTCATTTGTTCTATGACCATAGAAATTTGTAAGTTATGGTGAAACTAAGATAAACAATATATGATCCTAGGGATTAAAATATATTTAAGTCATATTTAGACACAAACTAACAAAACAGAAGAATTTGGAGGTTTCGACTATGTTAATTTTTTGATGCCTTGGCTGACATTTTACGACATTCAATCATATTGGCGACCATTTTTAAATGAGTTAAATAGGAAATTACAAGTCTTTTTTTAAAAATTGGCTCAATTTGTCATCAGAGAAATACAATTCATCCCATTGACGTATTTGGATGTTAGATCAAATTAGAGTTGAAAGTCATTCGATCTATATAGTAAGCTTTGCTTTCGAGAACTTTCCTGACTGATATCCCTGCCATTTGGCCTTGTGAGTGCCTGTCAAATAACTTGAAGGCGACTTGATGCATTTTTGGTTGCCTCTTTTGTATTGACAAAGGCCCACGTGCCAACGAAAAATACAATTGGTTGACTTTTGGTTTTCTTTTTGTCTTGGCAATTGTAAAATATTATAGTTGAAAATATCCTTGACCAATGCCCATTGTGGCCAATGAATCCAACTTGTCCAACATTTCTGAAAGGGAATCGTACAATTTTACCTACTTCTGTTGCCGACTAAGGGGCAAAAACATCGGAAAGGTACCTTCAGAAATATATAAAGGTATTGGAATATATTTTAACTTTTATTTGTCATCGTTGCCTCTCATCTACCTCCGCACTCACCTTTCAGCCTTAACACAAAAAATAATAATAAAAATAAAAAACACCAAATAAGTAAAAAGCAAAAGCGAAGTTACCGCTGGCAATTATTGTTGTTGTTGCTGCTGTTGTTAACTTATGCCAACTCTGAAGATAATTTGCCATGGTTACCAAAACTCTCAATAGCGAAAGAGAGATAGGGAGATAGAGAGACAGAGCGAGTGACTATGAAAGGTTTAAAGGTAGAGGAAAGTAGAGCAGTTGGAGGCAGGCAACATTGGCATCGACATCAGCATCAGCATCAGGTAACTCTTAAGCTTTTCTCCACGCTGCGGTTTTTACGTTTGTTGTTGACGCTACGCTAGTTGGTCGAGCACATGGGCTAGGGGGCGACTTGGTAAGCTAGAATCTGTAATGTTGGGGATTGGGGTCGGGGATCTCTTTTGGTAATGCTTATCCACTTGTCTTGTGATTTTAATGCAGTGGGCGTACACCCGCCCATTTCTTGCCTCCTTGGCTTACTCCCTTTCACTTCCACTACCATGGCCATTCTCTCTCTCTCTCTCTCTTTATATGTATATATATTTCTTCTGTTTTTTTTTTTTTTTGGTAGATACATGGCAAAAGATTGCCAAGGGCAACCAAAAGCAGAAGCAGCTGCAAATACTTTGCCTTGTTGTTGTTTGTCTCTTACTGAAAAGGAACGAAAGATGCCTGGCAGTAAGAGGATGGTGGATTGCTGCGTCGGAGTAAGGATTGAAGATGGGTTGGCATGGGCTTTAGCATGAGTCTTTGTGCCTCACGCGAGCACAACAACAACACAATCTGCTTCTTGAATGTTACGGGAAATGAAAGCTTAACCCTTACAAGTGCAAAAAGCAGAAAACAAAAATAAACATGAAAAGAAATCGAAAGAAACAAAAAACCATTAAACTGATATAGATAATATAAGTTATGGTTGCTCTAGCGGGGCAACTTTTTTTCTTTTTAAACCATTTAATTAATAATTAGATCGTTCATATACCTTAAAGAACATCAAAGCGAACTTCATGGCAATTTTTAGTTAAGTTTTATAGCTTAAATAGTTAGATTAGTAGTGCATCTAGAGAAAGATCGCTTGGAGAAGGAATTGTATGGGTCCTGATTAAACTTATGCACCTAAGTAATAGTAATTTTTCCCTCAGTCTCTATTAACCTATTTTCCATTCGACTTATTTTAAAGATTACCAGAGCACTTAAAATCCAATGGGTTAAAGGAAAGACTTGCAATCTGCAGTTGACATTTGTTTGCTTTTATTTGGCTCCCTCTTATGAGCTCTCTCCGCTTCTTAGCTAATTTGGTCGCAAGAAAAATAAAAACGACAAAAGCGCATAAAGGTACCCCAAAAAGAAAGGAGAGATGGGTGGCAGGGGGGTACAAAACATAATCAAGTGCCACAGCAAGTAACTTTTTGTCATGCCAACACACACAAAAATTGTTTCATAAATCGCCTTAAGTTGTGCCAACTGCCGCCGATGTCCGATGTCCGATGCCCGATGCCTGAGACTCTGTACCCATTACCCGTTACCCAGTTTCGAGGCATTGAATGTCCTATGTCCTATGTCTTGTGTCCTGGTCCTAGTTGGTCCTTCGAATGGTCAAGCCATTTGTATGAAATTGGCTTCTTCGTTGTCCTGGGCACGTCGTAAGTTGAATTGAAATTGAAGTTCGCTTATGGAATTGGAAAAATGTTTCTCGTCGTCGTTGCTGCTGCGACTTTTGCAATTTTCTTCACACACTTCATGTTCAGAATTAATTTAATATTAATTTTATTTTTCTTCTCTGTTTGCTCTGTTTGGCGATACTTTGGCTGCGGGACAAGTCCAAGATGATATGGGCGGGGGATGGTGATGGGGGTGGGGGTAGAGGTATGCTTAGGGGTTAACGGTGTGTTTCTTTGGCCACTCCTAGTTCTACTTCTACGAATCCCCCTTTCCCTCATATACAACTTGAGTGCTCATTTTAAGATTTTTTTCGCTTGCTTCCGGTACAGTAAGCTTCATGACAAGGACGCTCTTCTTTTCCTTTATATGAATGTGTGTGTTTGTATGGACACCAGTGGAATTTTAAGTTAGATTAGTTGAAACATAATTTCAAATTAAATGTAGTTTTTGTTCGTTTCAGACGATTTAAGTTTTGAGTGCTTGCTTGAAGAGTTCAACGTCAAAAGTGTCACTTTAAAAAATTAGACAAAAAAAAAAATAATTAAACGATCTAAACTATTCATATTAAACGTCTAGTAAAAATAAAAAGTTAAATTGCTAATAACTCTTATATAGTTCTCACGAGCAAAAGGACTAGCCCATTGAATACATATATATGTACATATGAGATATATATTTTTATTTCTAAAGAATAGACTTATGCTAATTTTTTAATTCATTAATATCAATTAATGTTAAATGAGATGAGAAAACTTGTTAATCATCGAAAAATCGCTTAACGGACGGAGGTGACATGCCATATTGATAACGATTTATAGCAAAATATTCTAAAAAACGTATAAAAAATTGTTTTTTTTTAGAAAGACATCATTGGCATTGACCAACTATATATACAATGAATAGTTGCATTCATATTTAAACTCGATAGATTGAAATTTGACATGTCGCATTCTCTTGCAACTGCAGTTTTTTGTATCAACTAACTTACTCTTCTTTTGGTCTGCCATCCCTCAATGCTCAGGCCACAACGAATGCCAACAGCCAGTATGTGTAAGTACCTTTGAGTCCCTTTCTACTAAAACGAAAACCGCATCATATACGCAATCAATGTAAGACTTTTTATACATTTCGGTCACGTGTCCCTTTTGCCAGTGACTATCGAACGACCGACCGACCAACCAAGAGCTACCATTCCAATGAATCAAATAGTTTCTTAAAGATTACTTCAAAAAAAAAAACTCCTTGGTGAGGGGAGAAAATGGAGAAAAAGCGAAACGAAGCATTTCTTTCCGTTTGCCCTCAAAGTTCAAGTTCTAAGCCAATTAATTAAGCCTTGGCCAGAACAAATATGTCAACTAACTTGTTCGATGCGCCTGTTGCATTTAGACCGAATCGAGCACACAAAAACGAAACGCAAAGAAGACAAAATACTTGAGCCGCAAGGCCAAGAAGGAAACAAAATAAATCAGCTTTGAGTAAAAGCATACGCACACACACATACACACACACACACACACGCACACACAAATTAAACCCAATGAACTTGCATAATGGCCAAAGACAATATGGCGGCATTAATTAAAGTAATTTATCATTAGGGTCAAAATGAAGCCAAAAACACCCAAGGAAAAGAAACACAAGTCAGAGATAGAGAATGAGAACAAAAACGGGCAAGGGATGTGGGTAGAGATAAAGCGAGAGAATGCCAGAGAACTGAAGTGAACTCATTCAACCTTTGATTTTGGCCGAGAAGGAAGCTGTATAAATATTTTGCCTTTTCGTTCTGTAACATCGCCAGCACTCGATGATAAGCCAAAGAAACAAATATACTTGCCTGCCATATGAAAATCTTACCCAGCAACCCCCTCTCTCTCTCTCTGTCTCTCCACATCCAATCGACAACCCGCACTCCTGGTGGCCTGGCCACGCTTCATTTCGTGTCAGGCTTTAATCTTTTAGCACGCATCTTTGGCATTTTTATTGTAATTTGTTTCGATTTCACTCGCTCTGTGTGTTGGTGTGCGTGTGCGTGTAACAGGAACTAAATATGCCCCTCACACCACAACACACCGAAAAACCAACCAAGCCTTCGGCCAAAACAAAAAGTCAACGACTCTGCAATACCCTCTAACAAAACAAAACACCGAAATTCCCTAATAAAGGGAACAACGCAGAGTTTTATTTTGATTTGCAGTCTCGACTAGCAATTGATTTTTACAAATTTGTTGGGTTAGCCAAAGGTCCCCAAATGTCCCCAAATCTCTCTCCCCGCTCTCTTGGCCACACCACACGACGAGAGGAAAAAGAGAGAAACCGTAGAGCCGAGGAGAAAGAGAAAGAGAATGAGTAAGAGGAAGCACAGAGAAAAAAAAACTTCTCCGTCTTCAGAATAAATTATGCGTGTAATTCAACATTTTATTTAATGAAAACCTAATGAAATGCAAAATGCTAACACAAATGAAATAAATTTTCCTTGTCGAGTTCTCCAACTCCCCTGCCCCTACCCCCTTTACCACCTTCTAACCTAAGAAGCCACACACTCCTCGCCATCTACTCCTTCGCTGACTTCTATGTGCGTACTTTGTGACGTTTGAGCAAATTGATTAGGCGCAAAAATTGTTGTAGTTCCCCCTCATCCCTCTTCCTGCTCCGGCTCCTCCTCCTCCTTCCCAGTACAACGAACTGTAGCAAAACTTGTTGTTGTTGTTGTTTGAATAAAGAACGATAAATGAGAGGAAGAGAGGACAAGATTGGCTTTGGGATTGACTTTGATTAATAATGTTCACTCTGGCTGCCCAGGTATATGATTAACCCAAGACTAGACCAAGAGACAAACGACGGGCGGTGCAGTGGTAAAACGAGAACCTTTAATTGATAAATATAATTATCCTTATACTTGGAATATGTACTTTGTTTTCTTTTCGATTTTTTGTGCTTTTTAATTGTTGAATTTCGCTATATTAATGTTTTTGTTTTTGTCCGTTTCATTGTTCCCCGATTTGTACTCGACTGTTGGCTGACCTGACCGTACTTGATCAGAGCGGTAAAGACAAATAACATTAAAATTCATTATAATTTCTCTCATCTTTTTTGTGGCCAGCCCGAAAAAGCAGCAAATACTAGAAATTCAAACAAAATAATCTTTGGGTCTAGAAATTTAACCAAAAACCCATTTTCGGTTAACAATATTTCAGAACCTTCAAATTCGGATACCCTACAGTTGGAGAAGAAATAACAAATTTAATACTCTGCAAGATTCGGATAAACTATATGGGATACAAATTATAATGAATAAATGTAGTTCTTGTTCTTAATTATTTACTTAACTACAAAACTTCTAGTCAATGTCGTCTAAGCTCATTGTAGAGTATGGACAATTGAATGAAATAGAAGCCAATGTTAGAATATGCTTTAAATATTTAGTCAAAATAATTTCAGATACCCTAAACGCCGGAGAAAACCCACAAAGCGAAGCCCAGAGAGAAAGCTGGCAAATATGCTGCCATAATAACTGCTTCCGACAGCTGCACAGAGTGAAATAGAAAGAGAGATTGAGGGAGTGGGTGGAAAAGGCGGTAAGGTAAAGGGAAGGAGGAGGTGCAGTTGGTGGCGGAGGAAGGGTTGGGCGGTTTTAGAACACCATGCGTCGTCACGCTGGCAATCACATTCATTTCATTTCGCAGAGAAATTTATTTACACACACACACACTATAACAAAAGTCAGAAGAGCCAGTGAGATAATTTCGGGTTGTGGTGGCAAGGGAGAGTGGGACGGGACCTGGGGAATGCAATGGCAGCCACTTCCGCCGGAAACTAGCTTTTAACCCCATGAACGAGTCTAGGCGTTAATATGGCGCCCAGCTACCAGAACCCTTTGCTTCCCTCCTTTCCTCACTCCTTTTGCTGCCCCTCAGTCGCTTTATCTCCCTCTCTCTCTCCCTCTATCTCCATCTCGTTCTCTTTCTGTGCGTAATGAAAAATGCAAATTCCCAGCGGCTAAATTCTAGCAAACAAGCAAAGCGACGCGCCGCGTCGAGAGCAATGCGATTTTTCTTTCTTTTTTTTTTTTTTTTTTGTTTTTGGTTTTTGCATTGAAATACACTGAGGAAAACTAAGAAATCTTTTCGAATTATAATGAGTTTTACGAACTAAAGGTCTAGTGTTAGTTTTAGAGATAAACAAAGACAATTAATATAGATTTTTTCGACTTTTTCCTTGGATGCATTTTTGATTTTGTACTTTATTTTGTCTGTGCCTACAAATAGACTTGCTTCTACTGCCTTTGTTCCTCCTCTGTTTAACATGAACGTTTTCCGCCTCTGTAATTTATCCACAACCAAGACGCAGTGCAGCTTGGAGCCTTCAACAATTGCTGCTGCAGCTAGCGTTGAGTCAAGTCGAGGCAAATCGGGTCGACTCCAGTCGAGGTGAGGCGAGGCGAGTTGAGTCGAGTCGAGTCGAGTCTCATCTCATGGCCGCTCTCCAGCGTATTGTGTGGCAAATGACAGGAAATTTAAAAGGATGCCTTTGTACTTGTCCTGTGCTGTAGCTGCCGCTGCCGCTGCCGTTGCCGTTGCCATTGCTACCTACCTTCCCATTCCCATTCCCGTCCCCATCCCTATCCTAACATCCATCGAAAACACCAACAAGAACAGAAACAACATTCACCATAACAAAGTGGCTGCTATTCTGTTTTCTAGTCTCTGGTATCCTGGTTAGCTGACTGAAGCTCGCTCCTTTCTCTTGTGTCTAGCTCGCGGCTATAATTTCAATGCTCAACTTGATAAGCAGCTTAACCCACCAAAGTCACCCACTTGACCTGGCCTCGGCTGTGTGGCTGTTTTCCGGTTCTGTTTGGAGCTGGATCTGATGATACCAGAGCCCACATTTATCCTCCTGCTGCCTTCCTCCCTCCGCCCACCTACCACATAAATCTCATTTGTATGTTGTTTGCTGAGCCTTGGCATTGCTGTGAAAATTTCACGCATTTAAATTAATTAGCCCCAGCCCCATCCAATGTCCCCTGCCCCCAAATCTATGCAGTCGTTGTGTGCCATAAAACGGCAAAAATGCCAGCACAAGTCCATAATGGAATACACATTGAATGCAATTGTTCTAGTAGTTGCATCCCTAGCCATTTATTCTAGATGTGGATCGTTGATATATTGCTTGGGTGTTGGATCTCTCCATGAGTCTCTTTCTTTGTTTGTCTCTCTCTCTCTCTTTCGCGCTTGCTTACTTGCTCTTAACATGGCTGTTCAATTAGCCAACGTCGGGGTCACTCAATTTGGTTTTTATTCCCTTGTAAAGGGTATTATACAATTGTTCGGGTATTTGTAAGGCCGAGATGAATATATATATGTATGTATTCTTGATCAGTATGTGAATGCAGTTTTATATACTACTCGTCTGTTTCTGTTTTTGTCACGGCCTTTTTGCAAAGGTTATTTAGTTGATGATAAAATGAGTTCTTGAATTAGCCGGATTGAACAACTATTAGAACAAATACGTATTCGCTGATTAGATCATTTTCAAATTCAATATGATTGTATACATGAAACTCCTCTAAGGGTATATAAACTTCGGTATGACTGAAGATAGCTAATTTAATATATATATGTAGGTATATAAAAATTTTTTTTCATTTTTTGTTTGCAAACACATTTTCAACTTTCATTTAACTTTGTTGCTCCTCGGTTGGCAGCTTCTTCTTTTGTTCGTATTACAAAATGTGCTGCCTACGCACAGGCGTTAAACGTTAAACGAAACACAAAAGCGCATTAGCTATTGGCCTTAAAATATTTATAAATTGAGCTTTTTATGCAAAAATCGTTTCGTTTCTTCTTGTTCTTTGTATTTTTTGTGGGCAGGAGGTGAAGAGTGTTGGTTGGATGGATGGAATTTTCGTATTCGGTCGTTTCTAACTTACAAAGTTCCAGGCCATTAAATCGAACCTCATAGCGTTAGAGTCACATCTACTAAGGCTCCATGGCCAACTGCTGTCCCTTTTCTTTGTTTTTTGTTGCTGTCTTTGTCGCTTTTGCTCTGTTCCAATAGTTTATGAGCGCAGCTTATGAAAATCCTTTTGTTACACAATTTTACAGTTATTTTAAGGCATTTGTGTGGGGTTGAGGGCGAGGATGAATGGAGGCAAGGCTAATTTTCTTGTCTCGGACGTGCCAAGGCAACCAAGCCAGACAATGTTGGTTCTGTCGTCGTTTTGGTCCTGCCGCTGGTGTCTCGGGCAATTAAAAACAGTTGACATTTCTGCCAACAGGACGATGACGACAACGACGACGACGGCGACGGCGACAGCGACAGCGACGTCGACGACAATCATGATGATGATGGCAATGGCGGCGATGACGAGAAGGAATCCTACGCCTTGCCTATAAACTAAGCAACGTGCGTTTGCCTAAAATTATGCTAAGCCAGAGCCAGAAAGAAAAGCGCATCAGCCGAACACCCACCCTCCAGGACAAAGTAAAAGCTGAAGACGAACGAACATCTTGGGTCTTGCTCTTGGGTTCTGTGTTGTGCTTCTGCTTCTGGTCCTGGCATAAGTACTTAAGGCAACAAAGTAGACTTTTGCATGCAAGCGCATGCCGCCAGCGGGCATAGCGACAACTTTGTATACTTTTCGTTTGGTTGCCCCAAAAGACGGCGACAAAAAATAAAGAGAAAGAAGGAGACGACCCACTATAAGAGTGTGAGGGACAGAGATAGTGAGTGAAAGAGCATAGCGAAGGCTATTGACAGCTTCAAAAAAACTGCACACAGCATAAATAATTTTTCAATTTTTTCCAAGCAATTTTCCAGAAATACTTACAAAGTTGTTGTCGTCGCTTCTGCTGGCGTTTTAAATGAGTTGTACATAATGTGTTTGCCTCCTTTTCTCTCAGTCATTCTCCATCTCATACTCTCTCTATCACTTTCTGTGCACGCTTTTAGTAGCTGAAAAGCCACTGCGTCACAGATAAGACTTTAGCTGCAGCCTGGAGGATCGTTAGCGGGGTCCGCATCAATCGAAAAATATAGAGATAGAGAATAGGGGAAAGCAAGATAGTAAGTGAGAGCTAGAGAAGCTGTGGCTCAACAAGTTTTCTCACTCAAAAGTGGCAGCTGGCATCAAAGTCTGGTCCACGAATATTAATACAGTGGGTTACAAAATTCACTATACATAACAAAAAAAAAAAAAATAATATCAGCAAACCAAAGTCTAAGGTTGATTTATAACTGGTTTAGAGTATAACTTAAAAATTATAGTTAGAGTTATTGTTTTTCTATTTCATATTTTCAGAAAAAGTTGATTTCAAAATTTGTTTTGCAAGTCCTTAAATCAGCTTTTATTAAGGAAAAAGAATATATATACTTGATATTTTTTTGGTTTTACATATTTTACCATTCTATATTAGAGATTTGCTTGGAATAGTTGAGTTATCTATAAAGTAAACCCTATCTGAATTTGCAAAAGGGTTTTACCAAGTGAAAGGTACCCAAATAAATGGAACTAATTTTTCTAAGCGCAAAATGGATGGAAATCACGAAACGACCTTTTAAAATTGACTATCGTATATCATATTTCCTCGTATAATATATACCTTTTGATACCTATTGTGTGACTTCAATTGCATTTTGATTTGTCTGGATTGAGCAAGGCACAGCAGGCCAGGAACACAGGACACGAGACACAGGACCCCAGCACGCAGTTGCTAATGTGTCTTGGGTAATTGACTCGGTACGAAAATTTTGCATTGTTGTCACGTGTTTTGGGTGGTTGTTGGTGGTGGTGTGTGTGTGTGTGTGTGTATGCCATCAGCAGCTTGAGTCAGTGCCAGTGCCAAAGAGAGAGCAATATGCAAATCAAAGTTATCCTTGTCGTCGTTGGCGTTGCCGTTGACTTTGCCTTTGCGTCGTCTTGGTGGTGCCGTGTGCTTTGTCACAGGCGACAAAACTAGCGCGGCAACTAGGCAAACACTTCCGCTAGCCGGAAGCATAAAACAAGTCGACAGCGGAAGTTGGTAAGGCTGCGCTTGCACCGCTCACCGTTACCCCCCCCCGAAAAAATCTCATTGCCACCCACTCACCCAATTTCTTACTCGTTCTCTGGCCCGCTCCGTTCCGCTTCAGCCTATTCGTGATTAAAGTTGGGACTACAGCTCACGTTTATTATAATTATTATTTTTATGGAAATTGCGTGAGCTGCTTAGCTAGAAAACCAAAAAGAAGTGTTAAAAAGGCATAAAAACATCAGAAATCGCTAGCAACATGCAAGAGCGAGAAAAGAGCTGGTTGGTGGAGGGTGGGGGAGGGAGTTAGGGTACGGCCTAATGCTATAGGTGTTTACGAGTCCTGGGCAATTAATTTAACTGCAGTTTCACCCATAACTAAATTTATGACCAACAACAGTTTTGTCAATAACTTTTATACCCGCTGCCGCCGCCGCCGCACCCACCACAGCTTAGCGGACCAATCGACGGCCCACCTCATCTGCGGCATCATCTAATCTTTCGGGCACTTCATTAATCCAAAACTCCATGCGGCTGCTCCATGCTTCTTCCAGCCAGTTAATGCCATGCATGTCAGAGCAGCAGACAAATGTTTTTTTTGCCTGGCAAAATTTATGAGCCACAACACAAAATGCAACTGCCAAGCCAGCATATCAAATTATATGGGCGACCACAAAACAAAAAACCAACAGAAGGAAAGAAAAAAAATATAAACAGGAGCTGCTGCTTGCTCTACTCTGACTGCAGCATAAATTCTGATGAATCACTGCACAGCAAGCGGCAAGTTGCACCACCTTCCACGTAATGCGGCATCTAATAATAAATTTAACTTGTGCCACGACTACCAAAGATGTCGACGAACGAACGAAGCGTTCTGGCAAAATTTCGCCAAAAATGCATAATTCAAAAATATAATTCAAAACACAGGCAAAGGAGCCAGTAGAAAGCGGCGATATAAAACGAGAGGGGGCAAAGCAAGTGAGGGAAAGTCATTGGAGTGGAAGGCCAATGAGAGAGTCTACCAAAATGCATAGCAAATTTGCTGGAGTTATTTATTTATTTTTTTTTTTTTTTTTTGGTTTCTTTTATGAGATTGGGAAAAAACTCATCAATTTGACCTATGACCAAAAACCCCTGGCCACCCATAGCCACCATGATTGCTCTACAACTATAATACCAAATTGGAATTATTAAGGCTAATCAGTAGTTATTGACAATGAAATAATGCTAATTTGGCACTTGGAACCTAATTGAGTTGAGTGAAAAACTTGGGTATAGTCAAGAAGATACAAAGCAAAAACTTGTTAACCCTTTTAAAAGGATTTGTTTAAATTCGACTTTGTTAAAAGTAAAAGACCTCAACTTGTACTTGAAGAGACCAAATTTTTTCGATATTTTTATTTATGAAAGTATTGTTTTTCTGTTGGGCGAACAAAGATTGAATTCCCAGTTAAAAAAATATTACAAAATATTATTTAGTTAAAAAATAATTATTTTAAATTATCATAGCATACTTTTTTGGGTTGTTTGTGATCTACGAAAATGTTGACTCAAGTTTTTATATGGAAAGTGAATAAGTTGCAATAATTATAGAAATAAAAAACAAAGTATTTCAAGAATATTTGAGTAAGTATAACAATGCTAAAACTATCACAGTTGAGTAAATTGTTTTTTTTTTTTTCTTCTTTGCCAAAAATGAATGATATTAGAGGCAAATGAAAACTTAAACTACTTAAGAAGTTCATTAAATGAATCTAAAGCCCATAATTGGCACTAAAGAGATAAAAACTCTAACTGAAGAAACTTACTGTTATATTTGAAAATATTTACTAATTGTGTTTTTTCTTTTTGTCTTCTCGTTTTAGGTAAGTCGATTCGATTTGATGATCCTTCGCATTGAATCGCTATGATTCTTTATTTGTAAGTTACTTCTAATTGGCCATATGGGAATTTGTGATCACTTTGACCAAATATACGTACATATCTGTATATGGTTAATCACATTTCCGATTACAAATGCACATCATTTTTATTTGGGAATTCATATCTCGGCCCTCTGGCCTCATATGTTTTACTCTTTCTCTGACGATTTCGTTGTGTAATCACACAAACATATAACTTTTCACTCAATTATACACAACAATAAATATTGAATATTAACAAACAGAGAGGGAAATGCGCGTGTATATTGTGTGTGGCGCACAGTGGGAACTTTATTTAATAATAAACTCTTGCCACTGCCCTCAGAGGGTATCCGCCATCCTTACGCGTAGCTTAATATGCATTAAAGTGCAATTCATATTTATTTGTGCAAATTTTTCACATGCTCTGAACGAAGTGCCAAGCGAACTTTCATGTGCGTTCCATTCGTCCTTTTCACTGATATTAATATGTTTGTGTGGTAAAAAAAATAAATAAAACCAACCACTGCGAGTCTCTTCAAAAGGTTATCACCTATGTTAATACTCTATATAGAAAAATTGCGATTGTGCATCTTGAGACACGTTTGCTGGGTAACATTGAGACGTTTGTGGTTGCCACTTGAATTCCATTTAAGGATATTCATTTCAAATGTAGAATGTTGCAAAGTTATTCAGTTATTCGCCTATATCCTCATTATGCTTGTGCTCTGCCCTATTTTTGCCATCATCAGTGTAAAACAAAAATTACACAGCATTCACAGTTGATGATGCTGTTGCTCCTTCTGCACCCTCTCCTCGCTCCGTTTGGGTATTTCTCCACTGATTTCTCTCGCTCCATGAGCTATGCGCACGCATAAACAATAAATAAGGCTTCATAATTTTCCTTCATTGAACTTGCTGTTGCCTGCTGCCTGATGCCCACAGAGCTGTGCCCACCGCCTCCGCAATAGCCCATTGAATGCTTCATCATTCTGCCATGCCGCCCGCATTGTTGTCATTGGCAACTCGGAGCCAGTTTGGTAGCCGATCCCAGCCTTGCAATGCGGCAGAGCAGGACTTCAGTTGGTGCTGCTACTGCTGCTGCTTCTGTTGAATCCTGTGAACGTGCTTTTGTCGTAATCCTTTGAATTTCGTTGCAATAATTCCACTTGAATGTTTATTTGTGTATACAGCGCCATAGAATGGGTGTGGGTGTGAGTGTGGGCGTGGGCTTGGAGCAGAACGTTAGAGGAGTAAGAGCTAAGGCGGGAGAGCGGACGGAAGGTTGGTCGCTTGGTCGGTTGGTCGGTGGGTCGGACTGGGTTCTGCTCTCTCGGCCTTACAGTTTATAAGGTTATTTTTTGCGTCATAGGCGTCATTTTAAAACGCATTTGCCGTGCTGCTGCTGCTGCTGTTACCTTCAACTCGTCCTAGTTTCGTCCATACATACATATATGAACATATATAGGCAATTCTCTAGCCAAACACAACTGTAAGCTGCTGTGTAAGGGTTGCCAACTTTGCCATATAAAGTTGATCAATACAATCACAAAATTATCCTTAGATCATATTCCTCTCTCTGCCCCCGTTGAGACGACTGTGTGTCGTGTTGTGTTTAGTGTGGCGGTCCAACCCTGGTTATCTAAGCCAGTTGTTTGCCTAGCTTAACAACGACAAAGATGTGTTAGAATGGAAGTGAGAGAGGGAGAGAGCGGTTGATAAGCGGAGGCTCAAAATCTGCAAATACGCAAAACGACAAAGACAGGTGAGGGGGAAGGTTTGCTTGGCTTGGTTTTGCTTGGGATGAGTTGGGTTAGGTTGGGTTTGGCTTGAGTTTGGGGTAGGGTGCGCCTGCCTCAAGTGATTCCCACTGTGTAAAAAATCCATAAATTTTTCGCCACTGCTTTTCAATCCATAAGCCATTGATGCTTTTTCCATTAGTGCCAACGGATTCTTCTTCTCGTTATGGTAGTTTACCTTCTTCAATTTGCCACCCACTATTTCTACCATTCTGCCCCTCTTCATCATCATCGTCTTCTTTCTTTTTTTTCTGTGTGTTTTTTTTTTCTTTTTGCTCTTCTTCATCTTTGGTTATTGTTGTCATCGTTGCGGCTTCAAGGGGCTTATAAAGAGAAAAAGAACTGTAGTGCAAATGGGAATGGGAATGAGCAAGAGCAAGAGAATGAGATTGAGTTCTCTATTCTCATCTCGCTCTCTCTCACTTTCTCTCTCTGTCTCTGTGTCTCCCCCATTCATACTCATATTCAATTAGCTTGCCATTCAGTTTCCTTTTTCTTCATCTCCCTACTTCATTTTTTTTTCCTTTCGGCATGTGTAGACAAATGTGGTGTTGATAAATCCCGCCCTCAATTTGCCCCCCTTTCTAAAAACCCTCGCTATTTCGTCCTTTTTGAGCCTTCAAAGCAATCAGCATGCATGTAATTAAAATTGGTTTAAGTATGCCCCAGAGCCTAGAGATTGTAAACGGCAATCGCTGGAAAATGGGAAGTCGCTGCTGCTGCTAAAGAGCTTCAGTTACCTTGAAAATACTGGCCTAATGCCAATTGCCATAGAGTAGAGGTAGAGCTTGTGATAGGGCCGATTGAAAAGTTTCCAATCATAATGATTTTGTCGTTTAATCACTTCAGGCTTAGAAACCTGCTGCATCTTCATGTTGGTCACCTTCAATTCAATTCTCTCATCATTGTTTCGTTAAGCCTTCTTTGTTGCTCCTCCTTGTGAAAATCGTACATGCATGGCTATTTTTCGATAAGTTCAACTAAGTAGCTTAGTTAGCTTTCTACATCCACAAGCAGGGTCTTCATCTCCCTGTCCAACCTCGTCTTTCCATGGCCCTTTCCGAATTTCAAATAAAGCAAGTCAAGCCTATAAGCAAAGGCGCATTCCATTCTCGACTCGATATTGGACCAGGCAAATTAACAAAACAAAAGGCATATATACGACAACCACCATCCCCATTGCCCCACCGCAGATTTCCCATTTCTCCGCCGTAGCACAATAGAAGCGGAATCATAGGCGAAACAAGCCGAATTCAAACACGAACGACAGACAAACAGACAAACGAAAAGACAGACAGAAAAGCAAAACGGACAGACAGACAGAGTTCGTTCTTGACCAAATACCAAAAGCGAAAACGAAGTACAGACAACTCGATGCCAGAATTTATGCAGTGTTTGGTTTGTTATTACATGGTGAAGGCTTCGATGGAGATGTGAGGAGAGATCTGAGGAACAACAGAGAGGTAAAGAAGGTGGGGTGGGGGGCCGGCAATGCAACTGCAACTCACTTCCTCCAAACTGAGGCGGACACTAGCACCCAACACCCAGAACCCACCAGCTAACAGCCAACAGCCAGAGAAAAAATCGCATGCAAAAGTTTGCTTCTGTCTGTGGTCGGTGTGAAGGTTATGACAGGCAGAGAGATGCAGTCAGAATACACTGCACGAACAAAATAGTCGAATTGAATTGAGCAAGTCAACAATCATGACTTGCTTTACTTACAAACCATTGACTATATTTGCAGCTACCCTTCCCTGCATTAAGTAAATGCTCTTTAAATAATCAATTTTACATAGTTTTAACATTCTTTTTTATATGAGATGGCTTTTTGTTGTTTGTGTTTCTCTCAGTGCATTTTTGGGGCAAATTGAGCTCTTGTTTGTGTGCAATGCTCTGTCGCTAGCTATCCACCCCAGCAGCAAAAGCCTTGCAATCTCAGTTTGTGGTTAATATTATGCTGCATTTCTCATTTCGCGCAGGTTGTTGTTGGTTTATTATCGCTGGCATGGCCAATGCAAACATCCACCTTCACCCACACTCAAATTTTTGCCATCACATCTCACCTAACCGCACCGCACTACACCTCACTTTACCTTACCTTACCTTAACTTACCTCAATGCAACAGCAGCCCATCTCACCTCACTTTACCTTACCTTGCCGCGGTGGCTGCTGGTCTCTCTCTCTCTCTCTCTCTCTCTTTCTCACTGTGTTTCTCTCGCTTGCTGTCCCTTGACTGCAGTCAAGGGTTTATCTGTTCGTTGGTTTTTGGTTGCCTCTATACTTTGGTGTCCCTGGGCCCAGTCACTGGGCTCACCATTCTCCGTGGTCCCTGTTCCCTGGTCTTTGGTCTTGTTGTTATTGCAATGTTTTTGACAAATAGTCAGGGAAATGCACACGGATGTCTGTTTATTGTGCCGTGCATGCGGTTTACGTTTATCTTCAACTTATGCAGACAGTTCAGTTCAGTTCAGTTCAGTTGTTGTTGTTGCTGCTGTTGCTGGTTGCATTCGGGCCCATTGGACATGTTGTGGTCTGAGACATTTTGCCGGCTGATGGGCATTTTCTGTGTGTGAGTGCATTTGGCTCAGACACATTTTGTTTGTGGCTACGTCACACCATCGACCACCTACCTACATATCTGGCTTCTTCTGCCACTACTTTATCATCATCTGCATCTGCGTTTCTCAGTTTAACTTCGTCTTCCTGTTTAGCTGCTGCAACCACAAGATCAACTCGAACTGGTAAAGACTGTGTTTAGCTTTTTGGTTCTTATCTACTTCTGACTACCTTGATGGTAGTTGTCCTTGTCATTGCTTTTGTGGTTGTTGTTGGTGCTGGTTATTTTACTTTTGTGTCTGTCATTTTCGAATAATAATAAGAATAATAATAATCTAATTAGAATGAAGTTTATATAAAGGCTAATCAACAGTCAGCAAATAAGTCAGTCAGCCAGTCAGTCACTAAAGAGACAAATAAAACGGAAATTGAGGCCTAAAATATGTTTTTAAGGGAAAGGCCAATGCTTATTGAATGTTTTTCACTTAGATCATCCCATTTTAATTACCGAACATAAAATGCCCAAAATGAATCATGGCTAAATCCCTTTCAGGCAGCCATAAAGTATGCAATGATTTTTGCCTCGCTAATGAATGAAAAGTTTTGTGCTACCAGACACAAGACAGGCAAAAGCAAGCAGCCTGGCATGCTGACAGCAAGACGAGACGAATTTGAGTTGAGTTGAGTTGAGTAA
Source organism: Drosophila equinoxialis (assembly GCA_018150345.1). NCBI lineage: Eukaryota > Metazoa > Arthropoda > Insecta > Diptera > Drosophilidae > Drosophila > Drosophila equinoxialis. The sequence goes on along the minus strand of JAECWI010000868.1, from coordinate 1,097,054 downwards.
AGTATAAAAGCCGATTAAAAGCAAGGCTTAAGGTAGAAGAACAATAGTTTGCCTAAAAGTATGCAATAAATCATTAATGCCGACTAATTGACTCGGAAGGCAGCCCTAAAAGTATGCAAGACACATGCAAGTAATGCAATTAGATAACATCTTGACGGCATATGCAATACACTTACAATACACACGCACACACATACACTCTGTATAAGAATGAGAGATAGTGGGACAAAGGCAATTATTAGTTATCTCACTGTCAGCACTAAAAACAATGCAAAATTATGCAAGAATTTTCGAAGAAACATTAGATTAAATGCCATAAACAAAAGTCTTGCACAACATTTACAACTGCAAAAGTTTTTGGGATCGTGCTATTGACATTTTGCCTGAAAGTATGCTAAAGTAAACTATAACTACGAACTATAGTGCTATTTAAGCAACAACGACAACAAAAACAAATACAATTTGTGTATGTCAGCCTAACTCAATTATGGCTGGCACAAAAAGGGCTCAAAAGCCACAGGAACACAACCCAGAGAACCTGAACGCCAGCTGCTCCTAATTGCGAAAACACACATACACACAAATTCATTTATACATGCAATAATTTGGTTTATTATTGGTAGCATATACAACATACCCTTCGCCCCCTCGCCACACCGCCCACCGTCACCTCAATTTACCTACCTCTTACGCTACATTTCCGCCATAACTTTTAATTAAATTAAAATGCACAGCCGAATTCCAGCATCGAGGCACGAGAAGATACCCCAAACGAAAAGTTAATAACCAATTCGCTTTGTATGTATATATATATTTGTATATATGGGCAATATATATATATATATATGTATGTATATTGTATCGCATCGTACCGTATATATAAATTTTATAAATATTTAAGCAAAAGGACTATCCACTTACCTGACTGATTGGGTGTGTGGGGGAGGGAGAAACTATATAAGTGAGTCGCCAAATTTACTTTTGAACGGGCAGTTTAACGTTAATCAAATTATGATTGCCAACTGGCAAGCACTTAAATTGACGGAAATATCACATATTTATAAGATAAATTGGCACAGAAACAGAAATTTGTAGTGTGTATGTGTGTGTGTGTGTGAGAGAGAGAATATAATAATACATATTTCTATATACTTTATATGAAATTTTCCATTACCGTTTTTTGATTCGATATCCATTTTTTGTGTTGGTGAAAAACTGTCACCCATGCATATTAAACTTACTCTATATCTTTGCCATCGTTTTATCCTCATTCACCCCCAAAAAGCTTATCATTAAGTTGAAATCTTATACGAATTTTGCACCTTGCAACCTTCAACTACCCTTCAACACCTTCCAGCAACCTCTATTGTCGCCAGCTACCTTCACTATCACAGTTAGCTATCGCCCCAGACACACACACTCACACACACACACACACACTTTTAGCTCTCGCTCTCCTTGGTTCCATCACTTTGCGTATTGTTCTCTAATGTAGTCTGTTGTGCCATATGGTTGTCATTTCCCACCGATATACGTAAGAGCTTCATAAAAATGCAAACTTATGCTTTTTCACAACTTTTGGTGTTGGCCAACCCTCGTCGTGGTGGACACCACACACACACACACACACACACACACACACACACGCACACTTGTAATCCAATTAAAGGTAGCATAGTAGTTGGCTTTTAGCGTGCGGTGCCCCACTCTATTCAGTCCATCCATGGCACACTTCTCCCCTTCGGCCACCTTAAAAGCTTTTACCAATCGACAACTCGCCTTGATTTTCAGCATCAGTGCAGACCAGAGCAGCAGCAGCAGCAGCGAGATCCTGGCTGTTCGCGTTTTACGTATACTTAATTTGATTTTTCACACAGGCCCCCCTCAAACACACACACACACGCGTAGTTATATATATACACACACACGCCAGTGGTCATGCTCTGATTTTTCCTGGCAAACGCGCGCCAGCTATTCCAGCAAAAAAGAGAGCGGCAAAATGAAAAAAAAAAAGGAAAAAAATCTAATTTCTGTGCAATTTAACGAGACATTTACGTTTTTTCATTTGATTATCTCACAGTCAGTTTGGTAACGCCCCACGCTGTCTCCCTCTTTTACCCTCTGCCATCAAAAATGAAAGAAGAACGACAGCAAAAAGTAAAACTGTTCGAAGTAAAGAGCTCAAATGCGTTGATTGTAAAGATTTACCAACGCTTTCACGTTGCACAAGAATCCGAAATAAAAAAAAGACGCACTTACCTTGTCATTGTACAATATATACATATATATAAAATAGGGTTACCCTAGCTTCAAATAGTTGGAGAATATTGGTTAATCAAGTCATTTAGGCAAAGTGATCACTTCAGAGGACAAACTTAGTCGAATTTTGTGTGCCTAAAATCCCATTTTGAGGTGGTCTGTGGTGTCTGCAATAAAACTTCACTTACTGCACTTCCTTCGTTTCAACTAGAGGGGAGAAGATAAAGGGAATGTATTTAACTTTAGCTAGAAGCGAACAGAGTTCTCTATTCAGTTCAGTTTAGTTCAGTTCTGTGCTGTGTTTCCTTCCTCGTTACACGCCACCATATCCTGTGTGTATGCTCGTAATGCAGCTCGGCACTTGCATTTTGTAGCATACTTTTGTGGGCTTTGGTTGGAACTTTACGTGTAATTTGTTTTATGTGATTGTCCATTGGCTACATTTTCGGATTCACATTAGCCCATGGCTGGTTCGGCTTACGGCCTGCAAGCCACAAAAGCGCACATACCGCACACACTCACACACACACCGCCCTATAGTATGCAACAAATAGCATATGTAGAGGGGGGCGGCCGTCCATGGTGAGGTGAGACAGAAAGGACAACCGAAAAGCACACACACCTTTTGTGTACGTGATGTCATTATGGCCAAAAGGTAAATTTCAACTGTCAGGGACTCTAAACGACTCTTTCGAAACGCTGCCCCGGTACCCAACCCTAAATCCCCTTCCCCCAATCCCCTCTTTCCACCCACGACCCCTTTTTCTGGCCAGCAAATCGCAACTAAACCCCAAAACGCAAATGCACGTTTAATGTATTTGACATTTTGAAAGTCAAACCAAAAAACAGGGCGCAACATTTAAACATATGGTAGGACGAGAAGAGAAATGAACCCCCATCCCCCTCCGTCCACCATCTCCATCTTCATCTCTACATCCGTTCCAGCACAATGTTACCCCGCTCTGGTGTTGCTATATAGTATAGCTTTGCATCTCGTGCCCCTTATACTTATATCCAATTCCCCCTTCATCATCCACAACTCGTTTCGCCTTTTTGCACATTTGTCATTCGAGTTGACCCGATTTTTGTGGTCCGCCGTCTGTTTTTGCGCCTGTTTAGAGTTTAAATTTGAACAAGGAGCATGTGAGTGTTGTGCCTGTGTGTCGGTGCATCGATGTTTGTGTGTGTGTGTGTTTGAGAGTGTATTCCAATCCTTGTTGTTGCAAATTTTTGTAATTTGAATAATGCGTAATTACAAACTGCCCATTGGAAGTCATTAGAATGCGAATGGGATCTGTGCAATGAAGCGTGTATTTGTGTATCTAAATTTTTGTGTCCGTTTTGTTTTTTTTTTCCTCTTTGTGCTTCCTTGTTTCTGTCTGCATTTTGGAAAGGATTTGATAAGAATTAAACGTGATTAGACAAGCTTGAGCGAAACTGCAGTTGCAATTCATCTAATTGTCTCTTTAAATACAGAGAGTCATGAAAATACTTAATACGATTTGAGTTTACTGCCTATCTGGAATAGATGTGTATTTGGTTATCAGCAAACTTTTTTAAGCTGTCACTCTGTGTTTTCTTGTGTGTTGCCTATTTGTTTGACTGTCTATCTGGCTAACTGTCTATCTATCTGTCGCTCATCCTCTATTAACGAGAAAAGGAAAAACTTTTCCGGCAACCCATTCTTGCCTTGAAGGCTTCTAATTAAGCTCGAGCCATCATTCAATTGGATTTCATTCGATGGCCACGGGTTTTTGGCATGGGTTGGTCTATCGCATTACCAGCCACAAAACTTTCACTGGACCCATTTGCCATAGTATTGTATGCGGTCACAATTTATTGTGTTGACAGTTTCCGTACCCAAAGTCTTTTCCATCCCCCCTCGCCCAATTTTTGCCACAGGCAAACTTCTCTCACTCTGAATTCCCGGGTTTTTCCGTCTTTTTTTTCTCCAACGTTTTCTCTAATTTAACATATTAACGCCGCAACGCGTTTGGCATTTCAAAAACAAAAAAATACAAAAATTGGAAAAAGGATTTCATACAATACGCCCACCTTTGGTGTCGACGCCCTTTTTCCAAGTCGTTTGCCTCATCAAAGGGAAGAGAATGCAAAGAAACAAAAAAAAAAAAAAAAAAAAAAAACAGGAAAAAATAAAAAATCAGTTGAAAGCTTTGCGTTTTTACGCCATCAGCGGCATTAATTGGATTTCAATCTGCATTCGAGGGGTGCCGAAGGTGAAGCAGTTACAAAGGGGTAAAAGCGGGGAGAAACGGTTGAAGGTGGTATGGCGTTAGGGTTGTCGCGCATAATGAGAGAAGAAAATTTATCAGCGACGCGGCAAATGTTTCAATTTCATTCACTGAACCTTTTTCTTAGTATTGCTCGCATTTGACACATAAGACGCCATTTTGTTCTCAATTCTTTTATTTTTTTCTTCCACATGGCATATCCAGTAGATCTTCAAAATGCAAGCTATATTAGTCTAACCCATCATTTGAACAAACGAAGCACATAAAAGTATTGGTGACCCCGACGTAAGGCAAGAAAATCAGTTTGTGGTAATGTGAAGATATGCTTCAATTTTTAAAACTCGCAAGATTCAACTGGCAATCTATCATTAATTTAAGGTATCTCTTGGTCGACTTGTATTTCAAAATACAAGTTGATATTTTTTGTTGTTTTATGCGTTTGACAGTTTCGCTTCGTTTGCGCATTAATTTCGCTAATTTTGACAGGTTTTTTTGTTGCGTTGTTCTTGTACTTGTTGTTGTGTTCGCTTTTTGGTTGGGAAAGAAAGGGTTGAGTAGGAAAGAGTTTCTGCTTCGATTCTGGCCTGGCACGGATTTCCTTGTAATTTATTTTTAATTTCGTCTTAAGACCCTTCTCTCTAGCAGCGTAATTATGCGTCTAATGAGACAACAAAGCAAGGTCACAGGCTTAAGTCCAAAAGGGTTCTACTACGTGAAGTTGCTTAGATCTAAAAAAGAAGAAAACGGCCAACCAACCCATAAAGCGAACGCAACATTGGGAAGAGAAAAAGTATTACCAATTTGCATAATTGCACTGATTTTTCTTTCAACGCCTTTGGCCTTTTTAATTGACAAAAATTGCTGATTAATTGCTTTCGCCCACCACCAAAAAGATAAGAACAACAAATAAAACCGTTCAGGGTCATACCAAGCCAACAAGAAAGTTCATTATGGACTAAACAATATTAAACCAATGACACCAAAAATTGCTCCAAATGGAAAAGAAGTTTTTTAATTGTCTCCGACATTTATGATCTACTACTAACTATTTTGTGGTCAACTATGTTCGTTTGCTCGTGTGTGTGTGTGTGTGTGTGTGTGTGTGGGTTACTCCCGCCAATTCGAGTGTGAGTGTTTTTTCGACCAATTTAGTTAATGGCCATAATATTTGTTTAGTCAAAGCAAACAACAACAACAATAACAATGACAACAGCAGCAACAGACAAAACTCTGGATAATGACTTGGCCCATAAAAAAAGCGGAGACCATAAAAATAAATGCATAAATAAAAGCAAATAAATGACAGCATGTAAAAAAAAGAGGCAAAAGCAAAAGCAATAGAGTAAAAAAGTATTTGTGGGGGCAAGTAGGCGGAGTAGTTACAATAAATGTCAAATTTTGTGTGCCTTATTAATTGTTCTTGGCATTTCGTATTTCGGCCTAATTAAGACTAGATGTTGGTTTTTTCTTTCTCTGCCCACCTCCTCCAATTTATTTCTTTTTTTTTTTTGGGTGAGCAGCACGGACTAACGAGGCCGCAAAACCATTGAGACAAATTAACGCATTGACAAACAAGAAAGTGGAAAAAATGCAAAGTGATTAGGAAGAAATTGATCGAATAAGTAGATAGGATATCGAGGGTGAAATGTTACAAATTTACTACAAATGAGGTACATGTAAAAAAGAACATGTACATGGTGACCCCGACGTTTCTGTGATAGGAACAACGCTCTAATATGAACAAATGACAAAGTTTTAGCTCAAATAAATTGTTTTACTGCATCAATAAATTTAAATAAATCAACTGGTGAATCCGATTTTCGCAGGAAATTAATCATTTGATGGGGATCTTTTCTTAATAACTTTATTTTTTATACTAGATTAATCGTGTCCATCGATTTGTATAAAATAATATCATTTGCATGCTCTAAAAAACATTTCACCTGATTATATTTATTTAGGCCTGCACACAATAAAAACTACTCAATTAACTTTGACCACGCCATTCTAATTACCAAGTCAGTTATGTATATAGATAGTCCTGCCCCCTTCGCTGCCCTAAATCCGTCTCCCTCCCCGCCATTGCTGTCCATCTAATGCAGCCCTTCAAGCTGCTCCCTCTCACTCATACCCTGCAAAGGCAAACCCTCATTTACCGAAAATGTTTTGTTGATTTAGTCAGCGCTCATAATACAAATTTATGTGTATGCTTAATAAATAAACATTTTGTGCGCTATATAAACGCAAATATGCCAGGAATAACAACAAATTTTGCCAGGGAAAAAAGAAAAAACACATTACAAAAATAAAACGAAGCCACTCCAACGAAAAATTTTCCACTTGGCAACAACAGTAATATTGGTTAACAGCAATAAAAACATCTAAAAACTATATATAAGTGGGCGGAGAGGTAGCGGGACGAACAAAATGAAAAAAAAAAAACAACAAAAAAACGCAGAAACAACAATTAGCCGGGAATGTGTTTACTTTTGTATGAAGAGAACTTTACTTAATTATTGACAAAATGTATTAGCATATGCACATGGAAAATTATTTCATTTGAGTTGGAAGTTCTCGAAATAAATTTTCCACAAAAAACAACAAAAACCCGAATCGAAAAGCATAGCATACTATTCAACGCTATGAAAATATGTATAATTCAATTCATGCTCCTTTTTTTCAAAGTTCTAAAATATTTGCTGAAATTGACTGAAATTGTTGAAATTCTTTCTTTTTGCAAATTAAAATGCATTTGAGAACATATTCACTTTATTACAGTCTCGTTACTTTTCTACTCAAACGTAAAAATCGAGAAAGAGAGAGAGAGAGAGAGACTATATAAAAATAGTTAACTAAATATTCTTTGTTTCACATTGTACTTGGTTAGATTTGCAAAATTTTATAACAAATATGAATAATAGAAGTTTCCAAATTAGTCCAAAGACAAAAACTCGCATGTGGCGAAAACTTTTTTAATAGGGTATTTACTAATTCGTGTTGATCAAAACTTTATTTCAACTTTCACTCTGGATTTTAGCCATAATTTTTGATTTTCGCAGTTGTTTTTTCTACATTGTGCTTGAGCTCATTATATTTTACAATTTTCAACTAGTTTTTCCGCTAGCCAAGCATATTAATAAACATAAATAAAATGCATTTTATTAACGGTAAACTATTCTATATACATATATTTATTTTGCTGGCAACTCTTTTATCATAGTCCAATTTTTTTGTTGGTTTTTTTGGGATTTTTCTGTTAGCCCTTACAACTTTTGTTATTATTTTCTGCATGACTTTTTGGTTGGGCCAACAAACTGAGTGACCACCCCATCTAGAATTCGTCCTGCCACTCCCATACGCACACGCACACACACACACCCGTGTGTAGCCGTGTTGGTTATTTGTATTCGTGTGTCTGTGTTCCCAATTAGATTTTATTGTTTTGGTGCTATTGCAGTTTGTATTGTTTGATATTGTCCTTGTTTCTCCTGCTGCTGCTGTAATTTGTGAAGCGCAAAACAAATGTGGCCTAATGATTCGTGTTGACGTGTAAGGGACATACAAACCGTTTAACGAGAAATCAAAAAGCTAAACCCGAATTCCTAAGCAAACCCTGAATAGACTAAAACACCTTCAACTTTTTAAAGCCCATCTTTTTGTTACTGTTGTTGTTTTTTTTTTGTTTTTATTTGTTGCTGCTAACCTTGAGAAAATCTTATTAAGTTTCTAACCGCCGGGCAAGTCTACACACACACACACACACACACACCCTCACTTGGAACCAAACCAAGTTCAATAATAATTAGTTTGAGATTTAATTTTAATTACTTTGAGCTGTGCTGCGGCATCTTCCTTCATACACACTCGCACTCACACACACACATACAGAAGATCTGTATGTGGTGTGTGTGTGTACGTTGATGTCTTGTCGCCTGCGGCGTAAACTGCCTTGGCCAAGGACTCTCTGTAATTAATATAAGCGAAATGCAGGATATAGATACGTGCCATAGCTATAGATAAATTTATGTGTGTGAGTCCATGTGTTTATTTACTTATGTACGTGTGTGTGTATGTGTGTGTGTGTTGTGTGTGTATGTGTGTGTCTGTGCTGAAAGAAGGGTTTTTGGTTTCATTAAATTTTCGTATAAACAAAAACGTTGCCCACGGCCCGCGGAGGATAAGAACGAAGACAGAATGAATGTGGCTGCGTCCGACGAATGGTTGGGGGGAGGGGAGAGTACAATTTTTGCGGCTTGGACATGGGTTACGGGATAGGAAAAGTGATTGACAGAGTTAGTTATAGAGGAATACTATATAGCTTGCCAAAAGGACAGGCAGGCGTGTTATTGAATGTTTGTCAGGATTAGATCTGGAATGGGTAGAGAAATCTGCTAACTTTGATGTTTTCACATCGATTTCACTGTTGGTTAAGTTAAAGGGTTGAAACTACAGCCAAAAAGTACGAAAATTCATTCAAGCAATTATCCAACTCTTAATGCCTCTTGCCATTGCATTGGAAGTATTATCATGATGATTTTCTAATACTTTGCTATTTATTTTCCTTAACATTTAGACTGTTTTGTGATTTTACTTCCTTTTGCAACTTGATTTTGTTAAACCGGCTCTTAGCCGAAATTCTAGCCCTAAGGCTTTGAGCATTTCATTAGGCCACAGGAAAAAAAAAAACACAAGAAGAGAAAAGAAAAATGTTTCCTCTCCGCATAATACCTAAGTGTGTGTGTCTCATCACATCTTTCGGCAGCGCCCCCCGCCTCTTTCAACATTTTCAGTTTCTTTCATCATGTTGGACAGCTGCTGTCCATTTTGTTCCATTACACGTACATACTTTTGCTCTAGCATCGTCTCATGCTCTAGCATTCTCATGTATAATGAGAATGAGAAGGAACTTTGCAACATCATCAACAATATTTTACTTGGTTTAATTTTTGGCCTTTTCGGCCAGTAACAACAACAAGCGAGAGCGACAAAAAGTAACAACACCAACAACATCAATTTGTTGCAATTTGCACATAACACAAGATATTTTGATGAATTATTATGCGTTACATAATTTTCGCCAGCTCATGACACTGAGCCATCATTCCTCCCCCGCTTCAACCATTTCCTCTTAATTTTTTTTTGGGGGAGGTCATCAAGAAAAGTTTGTTGTTGTTGGTGTTTTTTTTTTCTTCTCTCTTTTCTTTCGCCTTATTTATGCATGCCTAATTTATGAAAATTTGATGTACTTGTAAGCTATTTCGGCGGGATACTTTTATATTTGTTTGCCCAAATAACCGCAACACATGCTCAGAGGAGATCTTTCCTCTTTTTTTTTTTTTTTTTTTTTGCTCCGTTTTCTTGGTGTTGTGTTGACGCCCTGACCGCGCTTCAAAAACTTGCGCCTAAATAAATTACTTGTAAAACTTTTCAAATACTCGTAATTCTACATGATGTTGTTGAGGTCGTCAACGCACAACGTTTCGTTCCGTTCCGTTCCAGGCACAGAAGAAACGGCAGTCAGCCTCGGCAGCCTCCCCTTTATCGTCAAAGTTTACTAAACCAACATAAATACCATTTACTGCAGAAAGTTGCCAACACCCAAAACGAAGTAACAATAACAACACCAACACCAACAACAACAACACAAACGAGACACATACATATAAAACATATAGAAGGAGGCAGGCAACTTTTGAGGAAAAAAAAAAATGAATGGAGATCTGTTGCGAATTGTGAAAAATTTCGCGACAATAGTCAACCAATTGAATGCCCTTTCGGGTGTGTGTGAAAAGATGAGAAATATTGCCCCTTAACGTAGGCAATTTGGCACGCAAATTAATAACTCTTGGTATGCCTTATAATTTTAAATGCTTTTATCTAAAGGACATTCTAAAGTTTCTTAATATGACTGAAACAGAGAATTAACCGCTAATTAAAATACTTTAGGGATCCGAAGTTCTCCCATTTTAAATTTTATAGCAGCATCTGTCATTGGCCTTGATCACATGCAGATTCAATTCCTAGAAAGTTTGTTTAGCCAATCAATAAACGATAATAAAACAGTGATTGGTTAACAACATTCGTTGCACTTCTTCAGTTTTCAACTTAACTTTGTACTTGCAGTTAATATTAAGAGGCTAATCGCTTAGTGTCTATAGCATTTTTAAAACAGTTGTTTAGAGTTTACTTTTTATTTAGTCTCAAATTAAACTAGTCGAAGATTTGATGACCAATTTGATTAAGGATTAAAAGAACTTTACAATAATACTCTAACAAGTTGAACGCATTCCCCCAGAAAAACTTTGATATGTATGCATAATGTGTTGCCTACTTTTCGGCTGCTGTTACAAAACTCTCTCATCCTTCTGCCACCATTCTGACCCACTACATAGCAATCTCTTTTCACTGTCTCTCCCTTACACTTTCTTTTTTTTTTTTGCCCGCAAACATACAACGTTTATTTTATTGACTTTCCTCTACCCGACACACACACACACACTATTGATTGGTGTGTGTGTGTCTGAGTGAACTTTCTAATAAGTTGCCCGCCATTCCATTCGATGTACCAAACGAGAGAGCGAGAAAGAGATAGAGATAGAGCGTACTGAACCGAACGAACAACAAACAACTGTTCATCAATACTTTTGGTCTCAAAGTGTTTTCATGGGTACCAAAAAAGTAGCAACAAAGTTGTAAATTTCTGTGTCAAAGTGTCCATGCGTATGTCTGTCTGTGTGTATGTGTCTCTGTCCCCTCGCTTGTCGCCCTTCTCCTGCTCTGTCCCTTACTCCTTACCGCCAGTCACCATTTACTCTGTGTGTGTCTTCTTAGATTTTCATATTTGTATTTTGTCTACCTTTTTTCCCTTCTTGCATAAGGCAAGGCATTTTATATTTTAGTATCAATATTTCTCATTGTTGTGTGTGTGTGTGTGCCTTGTTTGAGAGCTACAAACTTTTCTGGGCACTCTCTCCATCCATCCGCCCGCTTGCCCCTTCCCCTAAAAAACTTTTTTGCACGCACCCAAAAAATCAAAAAAATAAAAGAGTACAACAACAACAAAACCAAACAGAACAGAAAGAGAATAAAGGCAATGCCGGTTGAGCGATGGTGGTGCGGTGGGTGGTGGTGCGGGATGGGGTACGGACCCTTGTAGCATCTTTTAAAGCACACTTAAGCCGCTGTTTGTTGTCTAACAAGTAAGAAGCAAATACTTTGTTGCTTCCAAATGCAATGGCAAATGGGATTGAGATGGGTTCTCTGTTTCGCTTATTTTTTTTTCTGCGTTGCTCTACTTTGTTTGAAGAGTGAAATTATATGATATTTATATAGGAAAGAAAATTAAAAAGAGGATTCCGCATACAACAGAAGTAGAAGAGGAAAGAGAGTTCAATTTTTATTTATTTTTTTTTTTTTTTGTTGGAAAGTTTTTTTTTTCAAAAACAATGCAAAAGCCCTCTCCAATCGCTCACCCACGAACATTGAGTACCAATTATCAAGGCATTAGATATTCACGATTTCCTGGTACCATATATCGTACATACATATATAGATTTTATATTTCTTAGGACTCTTTTTGTTTGTGGCATTGATTCGTTTGGGTCGTTGTTCGCCTGTTGCGCAACCCTTTGCAAACACACACTCACACGACAACCCTTCAAAGTCTTCTTATAAATAAAATTCAATAAAACTGAACTGTCACCAGCAGGCAAGGCTGCCAGCCTTGCCAGGCAGGCAAAAGCAGATGGAAACAGTCAAGCCTTTTTTGCCGACCCCCTGCCGCGTGGTTGGCTGACAACCCACCCAAAGCTGATATGCCAATAATAACATTAAAACATTTTCTACATCAATGATGCATGACGTACATCAATACGTCATTCGGATCTGTAGCCCCAGTGATACGTATGTTGCATACATTTAGGCTGGCATTTTGTAAAATTCTTATATAAGTAGGAGGAGTGGGGGAATGCATGGATTGGGAACGGGGATGTATAACGAATGCGAGTGGCTGAAATCAGGCAGGCTGAACTGATTGATTTACATGGTTTACCAAACCCGCGCGAGCTTGCGCGAGTCCTTTACATGGCATGCCATGTCTTTTTGGACAGGGCCACAAGAAAAGAATAACAAATATAAGGGCCGACATACCAAAAATGCCAGGGATACCAAAACCCTAATGAACAGGGCAACGGCAACAGTTTCCATTAAATATCAATTTCGTTTATCCAAACATGGGGTCTTTCCACTTAGTTTTATTAGACAACAACAGCCGAAAGACCAAAAAGAAGGAAAAAAAGCAACACCCACACACAACCAAAATTGCCCAACAATTTCCTTTATTATCTAAAGCATTTGCTTTTGACGTTACGTAACGTATGTACGAGTACGTGTGCTATATATGCTCCAGCAGCTGGGTACATGTGTTGCCTAGGTGATAGCAGAAGTCGACAAACAGAGTGAGAGAGAAGGGCTGGGAGGGAGATAGGCCATTGCCTCTGTCGGCATTACTATAAATTCTAAAGGAACAGGTGTAAAAGGTGGCTGTTTAAAAATTGTTAGCAGGCTGAGGATTCTTTTTATGGCCAGGCCTAAACAATATAATAATCTGTTTTACCCCTCACCCTCTATTCGGCTCCACTTCACTTCTCCTTATCATCATCATCATCATCCTCCATTACCTTGTCTTTCTAGATCTCCTTTTATTCATAGCTTCCTTTTCTATCCCTTAAGAAATCACAATTTTATTGACAACTCAAGTTGTGGCTGATTACTCACGTGTATGTGCGAGTTAGTCTGTGTCCATGTGTGTGTCTCTCACTCTGTGTGTGTGTGTGTGTGTCAGATACGTACATACCCTTTTAAGTTTATTAAATTTGGCAATTTCTTAGGTCTACCTATTTGAGCTTTAGCTTAACTGTCCAAACATCGCACATTTTGTTGTTGTTTCGTCGTCGCTGACCACCAAAAACAGTTTCAGTTTAGTTCAGAGCCCACTCAAATCCCTGGTGAGTGCGTGCCTAATGCACGGAGTTACATTTCCTTTTTTTTGGCTCTTCTTTTTTACAATATGCTTTTCTTTCTCTTAGCTTTCACTTTTTATATACACTTTCGATAAAGTGAAACCTCTGGGCCATGAAGACTTTATTTGTTATAAACCAAAACGATGATGAAATAACGTTGCATCTATTGTCATTTGTTTATAAATTAAGTTTTCGTTTCCTCCAACATGACTTTGAGCCTGCTCATTTGAAAGGACAAAAGTTAGAAATAAATTTGATTGAAATATTTAGTATGATTTCTAGATTTTTAAATAACCGTCAGAGCTTGAAATGTTTTTATTTTTTGAGATGAGTTCTAAAAAGCGTAAAGATGAAATTGGTATTGGATGAAATTGACTGATCATTGAAATTCTTCGATCAATGCCTACACGAAATGAACATTTCGATTGTCTATTAGCTTTGAAAGGTTCAAATAAATGTTTAATATTTAATAAACATTTCATTCTACTTAAATGTAACTAATACTAAGTTAGATTTTCTTTAAGCAGCATAACCGACAGAATAAAATTTCAATTCTATTTTCGATTTTATTTAAATAAAATATTTGCGAATTGAAATTCCTATATGAACTTTCTTCTCAGCCAAAAATATTTGAAAAGCAAAATAACTGAGTTGTATAACCTTGAATTGGTGATTTTTCTTCTTCTTACAAACCTAAGAGCATTTTCTTTTGGAGAAACCGGTGAAAGTCGTCCTCCATATCTTGTTATTCACATTTCCCTGTGTGTGTGTGTGTTGTGGATGAATGGAATTGGGGGGCGGCAGTGGAGTTAAGAGCACAAAAAAAAAAAAAAAAAAATGGGGTGTGAGAAAAGGAAAGGAACTACTTTTAAGGGTGCCTGAGAGAAAAATTATGAGAAAGGTTTTTTTCTGCTGTCAGACTTCACTCCAATTTGATTGATTAACGCTTGTCAAATAGTTTTCTATGCAATGAAAAAAGGCATTGTGCAAAAGGGGAGACGAGGAGACGGGTTGGTCATGGGGGAAGGGTGCAAAAAATATGTAAGGGAAATTCTTGTCAGAAGTTGAAAGTGTTGACAATAAAGCAAAGTGCATTTTGCATTTTTGATGCTAATCAAAAAATTGTTGACAGTCAGTCAGTCAAGTTGCAAGATTTCTCTAATGTGGTTACACTTATCAAAGTCATTGAAGTGTTATTTTTATCTTTTTATTACACATAACATACCCTATAATTTGGAGCATGAAAAATTTGATACATGGTTTTAACACAGAAATGACATTTAATCAAAAGGGGTAACTTCAAGTCGTTGCCATTACCTATCCGGATTTACCTTTGCGACTCCCTTTCTTTGCGTCCTTATTTTTGTTATATTTTTTTTTGGTCATTGGTATTTGTCTTCCTGTTTTGACTTTTGCAAGTTTTTTGCTTGTTGTGGGACAATTTGCAAGCTTGCTTAAAATTTGTTTGTTGTTTTTCTCTTGTAGAGTGTGAAAATACAAATTCTCTATTCCTATCTCACCGTTTTTCTCTTCGACTTGCTTCATCTCTGTCTTAAATCTTAGATGTGGTTGGCATAAATATATATATATATATATATATATATATGTGTGTACATTTTATGGTTATGATTTATGCCACAAGAGGCAAGGCTAGGCGACTTAATTTACTAAAGGACACTTCGCTAGTAAGGTGTGGCAAATATTTCAAATTATATTCTGTTTTATTTCATTTTTTTTTCTTGTTACTGTCGGCATAAAATTAGTTGAAATTGAAGAATTAGTGCACTTGAGGAGAGAAGGAGAGAGAGTTAAACCGAGACAGAGACTATTTGACTTTGTTGCCATGAGAGAAGTGAAGAAATGCGCGTGCTTTGGCTTAATAAAGTCGAAATAGCCATGGCTAAGCAGATATACATATATATATATATATATATATATATAAGCCAACTCAAATACATCCACACACACACACACACACCTCTACTTTCTAACCCACCTCCCTTTTGTTAACCACCTTCTGTTGCCCATTGCCCGATATACAGTTATAAATTTTAGCAATGTTGTTGATGTGATTTAGTTGCACACCTCGCAAACATCGCCTGTAAGATGGCAACAAATATTACAACAGTTTTGTGTATCTTTCTCTTTCCCTCACACACTCATACATATGTATAGACATAGACACTGTGTGTAAATGACTTTATCTATGTCTGTCTTAGTGCCAGCGGGTGGTGGCCATGTTGGTTGTGGAAGGAAGAAGATTCAGTCTAAACGAAGGCAAGGGGCTGGTCCATGCGTGCAACATGTGCGCTGAATGTTGACGTTAATATTAAGAAAAATAAATAACCAAGCTGTTTGTTATCTAAGTTTATATAAAGTGCACACACACACACAGACACGAGTCAATGTGTCTAGCTGTATATGTGTGTGTGCCCTGTTTTATTTATAGCAACTACCCGAATTGCGTTGGGGTTTTGTCTTAAATAACAACAAAACACTGAGGAGACGCAAGACGCTTATAAATTTTTTGGACGAAGGGCAGACAGCGATTTTTGTGGTCCAGGTTAAGGCTCTTTTCCTCTCTCTCTCTCTCTCTCTCTCTCTCTCTCTCTCTCTCTCTCTCTTTCTCTCTCTTTCTCTTTCTATCTCTGCATTTCTTCTCACACCTGTATCCTTGATGAAGTGCCAAAAGAGGAAACTATTATATGAAATGCTAGCACAAAATGTAACCAAATGGAATGGAAATGGCCATAAATTCAAATAAAACGAGAGACAAGCCAAGACAATTTATATTAAAAAGGCAAATGAACTGGCCTATAAATAGTCAAGTCAAGTCAAAATCGAAGCTCAACACACACACACACTTGCACACCCAAAATTTAACAACATAAATGCAAAAGAACCAACAAAAAAAAAAAAGAAAAGGAAACATCAGCAAAGTAGAGTAAAGTAAATGAAAAGGAAAAGAGGAAGAAAAAGGCTAAAGGTGAAACAGCTATTAATAGATGGTCAAGTCAAGTAGACAAATCCCAGCATAAAATATTATGCAACATTTATTTTTGTCATTCCAAAAAGCCAACAGTATGAGATTAAGAGTTTTCTCTTGACGGAATATCATCTTAAAGGATAAAATATATCCTTAGCTAGGTAACTTTGCCAATAATACTCTACGATAGCTACTTAAGTATCTCATTCGGTTTGATTTTGAGGATTTGAATCTTAGTTAAAAACTCATTAGATTATTCTAGTAAATAAAAGTAAAGAATTCGAGAGCAATTCAAGATATCCGTTAACAACTTTTTATGCTAGCTATCGCAGGACACATAAAATGCCCATGACAAATTAATTTAAAATTGTTTTCCTCTGGTTTAAAAACAAAAAAATTAATCTATGGGAGTTGATTCATTAAAAATAAATCTTTGTCGTGTCTATATTAAATACAACCAAAAAGTTGTCTTTCTGTTTGAGATACTCATGAGCCTAAAGGCTGAATTGAAGTTCTGTTCTGTTTTGCGTTGATTTTTTGAGAAATGTTGCCTTTGGCGTTTGCAAAAATTTCTGCAATTTCAATTTTGAATTTGAGTTGCACACGCACACACAAACACACATACACACCTTTGTGTGCCTGAGAGAGAACTGTCATAAGGTCCTTTTGCCTTGCCTTTCGAAGCCTTTGGGCGTTTTGGCCCAGCCGTTTGGGGCGGTGGGATGCGATTGGGGATTGGGAATGAGAGTAGGCCTTCATTAATCTTGCTCACTATTCCACACACATATGTATGTACATACAAAGGCACACACAGCCATATAGAGAATCGCCTACTAACTACAATTTTCACACTCACGCATCGTCTAGCAACACATCGACCATGGGCCGAGGCTAATTTTTCATCATCAGACGACGTTGACGATGTTGCAGCCAAGGCGAAAGGCTGGAGCAGCAACAGCAGCAGCGTTTTCGGTGGACGTTGACTGCGAATGTGCAATTCATCAATATCATTTTATCAATTTTCACCGCTGTCCAACAAGGACAACAGCTCGACTCAACTCAACTGTATATCACATTGCAATTTGTTGTCTATTTGCTGAAGGATATGCACAGAATAAGAGAGGAAAAGGGCCAAATCAGCCCATCAGGCCATGAGATGGGCTAAAGGCACACACACATCACTTGTGTTGCCTGCTTTTTATCGTTTCTCATATGCAATTTTTTCTCCTTTTTATTTGCTTCTTTTTTTTTGTTTGTGTGCGTGTGGGGGCGTCAAAGGAGGCGTGATAGCTGCTGTTGCTATTTACTCTGGTCCCAGTCGCGCAGTTTTGCAACTGTAATTCAATTTTAACAATTTTTCAACTGCGTTATTGACGTGACGCATCAACGGATGATTTGTTGCTGGCCCCTGTGCATCGAACAAGGACTGACTGAATGAATCTCTAGGTGTGTGTGTGTGTGTGTGGGTGAGTGTCTGCCACACTATAGGCCTCTCCCATGTTTGCGGGTTTATATGTCTCTTTGCCAATGTGTGTGTGTGTGTCCATCATGTTTGGTCATTTGTTATTTGCATTGATTTTTCGTTCTCGTTTCGCCGACCAATTGCCCAGGTATCGTTTTCTATAATCAAATATTGAGGTTGCAATTTTATTTGTATATGAGAGCGGCTCAACAAGAGAAACAGAGAAAGCTACTAACAAAGCGATGGAGAGAGAGAGAGAGAGAAAGTGGGAGGATTGAAATTGGAGAAAGAGTTGGATAGATTTTTCATATAATTTCACAAACGGTTTTTGGGTTTGACAAGTTGATTTGATTTTGCTGTTTGGTAGATTTATTGGTAAAGTATGAGATTCATATGCAACCAAAATGGCATGGCCCAAAATCAGCCTAACTGGACAACAGCAACAGCATAAAGTTATTAAATATCTATCTGAGAGATACTTCAATTACCTCTACAACAGGTATGCCATGCAAGAAATCCTCTAACAAAAATGATTCAACATGAAATGAGATAAAAAATATCAAAGAAGCTAATTTCGGCAATGCCGAAGTTTATATACCCTTGCAGTCTTTCGCAATAATTATACCCTTGCAGAGGGTATTATAAAATTGGTCAGATGTTTGTAACGCACAGAAGGAGACGTTTCCGACCCCATAAAGTATATATATTCTTGATCAGCATGAGAAGCTGAGTCGATATAGCCATGTCCGTCTGTCCGTCTGTCTGTGCGTACGCGTTTTACTCAGCCATCTTAAGAGCTATTGGGATGAATTTTTTTTGTGGGCTTTTTATTACCCGGGCTAGATAAAGTATGAAATTTGTCAGGATTGTCAGGATTACATTTTGAAATTTCTTTCCCTGCAACTGAATTCATCAATTCACAAACAAAACATTCAAATTATTTCTCTTTTTATAATAAATTTTCTTTCTTCTTGCATCATTCCCTAAGCAAAGCACAACACGCATACACATACAGTTCTTGTAGCGCTGCGTCTGTGTGTGTGTAGGCATGTGCTCTGTTTGAGTAGCAAGCAGCGCTCTTTGCTGCCGGCAGCGCTGCTTGCTGTCTACTAGGTCATCATTTGAACCGATTTGTGTTAACTGTAACTTCAGTTCTATTTATCCGATCAGATTCAAATTTTGGGATCTGTCAATTTATGTCAAATACTATCATATTGGTAAATTTCATGGGGATACTCCAATTTTTGCAAAAATGTTTGTTCTAGAACTATATGATATAGTGGCCCGATCCTGACAAATTTCATACTTTATCTAGCCCGGGTAATAAAAAGCCCACAAAAAAAATTTCATCCCAATAGCTCTTAAGATGGCTGAGTAAAACGCGTACGCACAGACAGACGGACAGACGGACATGGCTATATCGACTCAGCTTCTCATGCTGATCAAGAATATATATACTTTATAGGGTCGGAAACGTCTCCTTCTGTGCGTTACAAACATCTGACCAATTTTATAATACCCTCTGCAAGGGTATAACAAAACAATTTTCGTTGAACGATCATTGGGAATATTTTGTTTTATAAAAAAAAGTGAGCTCACCTAAATCTAGAGAATGAAAGTATATAGATCAGTTAAGTAAGCAAAACTCTTAAGTGGATTTCTGAATAGACTCTCTTTGAATTTAATGTTTTTGTTTTTCAATGGGAAATTTAATCTGTTTAATCTGTTAATTCTTCTTCTCCGATTAAAGTTGAGCTATGTTTCAATAATCTTTAATTGAACTTGAATATCACTTCGATGACCTACTCCCATTTACTCCCTAATCTACTATTTGTATATGAGCAATTAATTGCTGTGTGTCTCTTTCTATCAAATATAATTATAATGACAACCTCATCTCATGGCTCATTTCATGTGTTCACGCTTTGGTTTTTTGTGGCTGGCTACCTGCCAACAGCAGCGTCAGCAACACCAACAACATCATGAAAAACTTCAAAAAAGAAATGTTAGACACAACTTTGTTATACAAAATACTGGCAATTTATTTGACGTTATTGTGATTTGTGTGCCATTTGCTCAGCGAGAATGTTTCTGGTATATCCGCAACCGCAACCATATGTGGTTCCAGTACTCTCTCATGCTCTCGTTCTCTGCTCTGTGCTCCGATCTCCGTTTTGCATCTGGTGGTGGTGTTGCTGCTACTGCTGCAGCTGGGGTCAACAGCAGTTCAATTGCTTTTGCCTGGCCTGACTGACTGGATGACTGACTGTCTGAATGACTGCCTGCTGCCTGGCTGCTTGTTTGGTCGGACTGGTTGGTTGGTTGGTGATTAGAATAATTAGCTGCTGGTGTGCTGCATTTGCCACGGTCTCTTTTTGCTCTATTGCTCTGTTGCTCTGTCTCTATTTCTATCGCCATCCATCTCTTTTGCCCCTTTTAGCAGCAGCTTCTGTTTTGTATCTGCCACGCAATGCTGCGGCACGTTGCCGGGTCCCATCAGCAATGCCAATCACTGGCTGTAAACACAAACAAACAAACCAACAAACCAACAATACAAAAAGAAGAAACAAAAAAAAATCAACAAAAAAACCCAAACAAATGCTGCTATTAATAGAAAATAAGAGAATAACGCACTCTCGAACTATCGAAACTCGCAACTCAGCGGTGATTGAGTGAGTTGTGTGGCAAAGCGTTCTGGCGTGTAATTGCCGTCCCTATACCCCCCGCTCCCACAACACCCTTGTGTGATATACATATTTATGAATGATTTGCCTCTCCCTTCCCTTTCCCCAACATATCACCATGTAAATAGTTTTGCGATATATTTATTGTATTTCACTGATAAGCAAGATCCGTCTAAAATCATTTTTGCACTTTGAACGGCCACAACAACTAAAGAGAAATTCACACGGCACTTTCTACTCCAATGAGAGGGGTAAATATGAGACACTTCCAGTGCGGCGAATTCATTTTTAGGGGTAAAATTTATTCATACCTTAAGGTATAATTCAAGTCAAAGTTTAAGGCGAATTCACGAAAAGGGGTGGCAATTGGAAATCAAGGGGAAATTGGCAACAAAACTTCTTAGAGAAAACTCATATTCGAGTCATATTAGGAATTCAAAAAAAAAAAAAAAAATTTATTATTAAACAATAAATTAATATTAAACTGCCCATTATATAAATAATGTTGGTAAATGTAAGTAACTTAACCTACATTTCTTGCCATATTTTTAACTTATCAACCGAACTGAGCAGCGTTTTTCAAAGATTTTGTTATGCTAACTTTCCTGATTAACATTTTAAAAATGTACATACATATTTACCTCAATTGTCGTTTACAATCAATTTGTTGACTTAATTTTCCTTTACTGTTTTAATTGCCAAATTGCCTCCATATAAAAGAGCCTTCAAATTCAACAAATGTAAATAGTTCCCAAGAGTTTATTCTTAAGAAAATTTTCTAAAATTCTGAAAATACACTAAATTAATTAATAGAAAAGATTCCTATGTGATCCTTTTCATATCCTGACACATTATTGACATGCAATTCGCTCTTTTGGTTATAAAAAACAGCAATTCAACTTCTTGAATAGCTCGAATTATATGCATTTTATTCTTTTTTAACTTCTGTTTTAATTATTCTAATGATTACTCACATTTGAAAATGGGCAGAGGTTTCCTTTTTTATTTTTATTATATTAATCGAGAACTTTGTGCTGAAAAACAATAAAAGAAAAATACTAAAGGTCAGTTAACTGTTATTATGTTCTTCCACTAATTTGTTAACTTTTGATAACCATTTATATAATAAAAGAAAGGAATTCATGATATTTAAGATGGGCCTTCTATTTCGATTTCATTTAGTTCCAATTGGCTTATAGTTTTAAAGGAACGGTTGCTTTATATTTTTTGTTTAAACTAATTTAAAGTAAGGCAAAACCTTTATTGAAAAAATGTTCCACGTCCAGGTGAACTTTACATTTAAATATTCTTATTCCCAACATAGTTTATTTGAATGTCCTAAATAAACAAAAAATAATAAGATAAAACTAATTAATTAATGAAAATATAACAAATAAAAATCTTGAAGAAAAATCCAATTCATTTTGCTTCAATTTCATTCTTTATTCGTTGAAAGGTTGATTTTGCCCTTAAGAAATTTTCCCTTATCACAAACTATTAAAGGCATGTTGTGATTTGAAAAGTTTTGGCCACAATCTAAGGAAGTGTTAAATTTTTAACATATTTACATTAACAATAATGTAAAATCATAAACAATTTTGTCAAGACAATGTGACAGTCTTACAGGCCATTCGGCTTTCCAGTGCAAACAAAACCCCTCAATAAATTCGCCGCATTTTTTGTTGTATGCGGCGAATTCAACATTACGACGACGACAACACATGCGCAAAAGTTCAATTTTCCAGAAAACACTACTAAGAGCGGCTTTTTCGCAAAGAGAAAATTGTTTGTTAACAACAAAAAGACACCAAAAAAAGAAAGTAGAAGGAAAACGTGGGGCAAAGATTTTCGGATTCTTTTTTTTTGTCTTCTTTATTTTGTTTCTTCTGTTTTTTTGTGCAAAATCAGCAAAAACATGAAACGACATAAGTATGTCAAAATGCATGAAGAAGATAGCACAACACACACACACACACACACACACACACACAGACAGAGACCCACAGAGAAGAGGGCACGTACTTACTTATATAAGGGCCTAGGAGTACTTTTCGTATATATAGTATACATATACACATAGTTATGTGTGTGTACGGTGTGTGTGTGCGGTGTGTGTGTGCGGTGTGTGTGTGTGTGTATGGGTAGGGTCCTATACATACTTTGTAAAGCAGACGAAAAAGGCAAAAGGCAAAATGAAATGTGAATGTTTGGATGCTTTTCGGGTGCCGCCCAGATGATTTGCTTCCCTCCATCCCCAATACATATACAATATATGTATATATGTATATGTATATATAGGAGGAGGTGCCGTGGTTAGGAGGCAAGAGTAGCAAGCGAGTCAATCACAGCACAACAACAACAACAACAACAACATTACATTTTGTTGAGGGAAAACGAATAACAAAACAAATACGGATATGTTATACATATATTCATATATATATATATATATATAGATATATATTTTATTCAGGCAAAAATCCATATAATTCAATGGATTGGCTAGCGGGAACAAAATGAACACAACAAAGAGCAAACCGCAGATTATTGCGAACCAGATGAAGAAAGAGAAATGATAACAACAACAAGATGAACAATACGAACGCGTTGTTGTGTGACCAGTCAGACATATTAATGACAAAATGATTATGATGACACTAACACTGAGGTCTGTCAATCTGAGCGATGGCTGGCGAAACTGCCAGAGGATGTCGGGCATCGAAGAAGAAGAAGAAGGAGAAGGAGATGGAGGAGAATGTGAACGAGGAAGCGTTGGTAATGGTGGCAAGGGAGATGAAGTTGAAATCAGAATCTGAGTTGGAGTTGGAGTGGCGGCAAGATGAGCGAGCAAACTGGGGATGCAATATGTTAAACAAGATTGACAAGGGCACCAACCAAAAGATAAAAAAGATGGAAAGGCAGGCAGCAAAACGATGAAGAGATACTTTAAATGATGCTTAAAGTTAACACAGCTGGCTTATTGGTAGTAATATACGGTGATAGACTAGCTGGCGATGGGGTGAGAATGAAGCTTTTGAAGTGATATTAATGTTTAACAAATAAAAAGAAGTTGAACCTAAAGATTTACTTGCTTACATTTCAATGACCATCAAACATCATTTCAAAGCGAAAATAAAGGAATTGATCTATTTGATAAAATGATTTAATATTGGTCAATTTTAATTCCAAGTCTCTTTGATTTGACTGTTAATTGAAAAACTTTTTAGCTCTGCATATAAAAACTATACGGATAATAAGATTCAATATTAATTTTGTTACCGTTTCCCATTTTAGACATCTGAGTAATAAATAAGCTACAATTTTAAGGTAGATGGAATGGATTCTTAAGGAAAGTGCTATGTATATTTAGAGTAAAACTCACTCAATTTATATTTTTAAACATATTAACATATATATACATATAACGAAATGGCAATGTGTAAAAGGAAAAAAAACTCGCAATTTCACTTTATGAAATACTTTATACATCAATAAAATCAATAAAAACGCAAAATCATCAATGATTTTTAGCCATTTACTTGGTCTTTATGCACTTCGACATTATCTGACAAGGCACTTCCATTCCCATACACACACACACACACATCCATACTGATACACACACACACACATGTGGGTATGCTCAGTGCTCAATGTCATTTTGGATTTTACATCTTATAGCCATATACGCACGCAGTTCTTTCTACCTACAAGAACAAGTCGTTAGGCCGAGTCAAGACGAGCCCTGGTTTGGTCTGGTCTGGTCTGGTTTCGTTTGGGCTGGTCTGGTCTGGGATGAGGGCGGGCACTCAAAGCCATTGCTTTTATGCATCAACGAGCACACAAAAGTAAAAGGCGACCTCTTGGCCCAATCCAGATTCAACTGGCATTCCGCAGCCACCATCTCTCCCTTTCCCCTTCCCTTAGCATCCACCTCTGACATGGTCGATATTTATGCGAAAATCAAGCGATAAATCTAAATTATATGCCCAGTGCTAAAGCCAAACAGAAAAGCAGCAACCGAAAAGATGTAGAAGACGAAGGCATCATCATGTGTTAGCCTTGACAGCGAATGCTCTAAAGGACTAAGGCAAGGGAAGAGCGGAAGAGCTGCCGTCAAAATGAACTGTAAATGTGTGTGTGTGTGTGTGTGTGTGAGTAAGTGAGTAAGTGTATGGGTCAGAGCATTGTTATGATGATTACGCATATTATATATAGCCTACTTAACAGGGCATTGGGTCTAATTAAAATTCCAGCACCCTCCTTCTACTCTCTCTCTCTCTCTCTCTCTCTCTCTCTCTCTCTCTCTCTCATTTCTCTCTCTCTCTCACTTGTCAACCCAAAAATTACAGTCGTCAATGTTTCCTTTTTTGCTCCCCTGTTGATAGATTTTGATTATCATATAATTAGCAAAAGTTTTTCTTGCCTCTTCTTGTCGTCGTCGTCGACTACATTTGTCATCATCCATCAAGGAAAAGATTGAAGTTCATAAGTTTGGTTAACATGTGACAAATCATAGCATACTTTTTTCGGGAAGGGTCTTGTCAAAAGTTGTAACCCCACCAAAACC
This sequence comes from Drosophila equinoxialis, assembly GCA_018150345.1. Lineage (NCBI taxonomy): Eukaryota > Metazoa > Arthropoda > Insecta > Diptera > Drosophilidae > Drosophila > Drosophila equinoxialis. Next base: position 1,071,821 of record JAECWI010000868.1, on the reverse strand, counting down.
GAAAAGGAACAAAAACAAAAAACAAAAATGAAGACAACAAATAGGGGGACACAGAAAACTAAACTAAACTGAACCGAATCAGAGAAACTAAAACTGTCATACATGTCGCAAAATTTCATTACAACTGCTGTGTCGTCAAGTTTTCTTCTCCAACCGTAGGCCGGCCACCGATGTCTGTCCACGGCGTCCTGTCGTCGGTCCCGGTCTCGGTCTCGGTCCCGGTGTCTGATGTCTGCTGTCAGCCTGAAGGGGTCACAGGGTACACATCATCAGCATGAGCATCAGAATCAGCATCAGCATCAGTATCAGTATCAGCAACAACATGAGAACATCAGGACATCAGCACATTGGCATCAGCATCAGCAGAAACCAAAGTCAGAAACTCTCTTGTGGTCGAAAATTAATGAAAATTTCATAAACTGACGGCCTATCTCTCACAGGGAGCCATCGCCCGAAAGCCATCGCTATGTTTGTGGTTTGCCATCATAACTTAATTAACAGCCACAGCAGCAGCAACCCAATCCCAAATCCAATCCCAATGCTTTGATAAGCATTTTGCATATAGTTTCTCATGTACACACACACTATATAATATATACAAAATATACATATGTATATACATATATGTATATGTATATATTCTATATCTTTGTTGATAATGCTACACTTTAACAAATTACTAAGCGACAACATGTAATTGCTTTCTTAGACCATTTGACATTTTCTTGCAGTGTTTCTATTCTATTCTATCTTATGCTGATAAAGTTATAAATAGTATTTCATATTTCATCCCATTCCAACATAACAAAACACAAAACAGTAAAGAACAAAAAACTATGCCAAAATAGCATATGTTAAGGCCAGATCCAAAGACAGAGAGAGGGAAGAAGAAATCAACCCTTTCGGCCCATCGACTAGTTTTACCCTCTGACTCTGACTCTGACACTGACTTAAGGGCGGAACCAGAAGACCACCCAAACACGTACTCATAATAATATTTCACTTTGGACCCACGCTCACACTCATACCACCCGCAATTGTACCCCTTTTTTTGCTGTTTGTTCCTGTTTATGCCGACTTGGTGATGTTGCTGCTGCTTCTTCTTCTTGTTCTGTTCTTGTTCTGCTGCTGGTTCTGGTTCCTGGTTCCCGGACCTTGCCTCTTGTGCCCTTTTACGCCTTGTGTTGATAAATTGGCGACAGCGTATAAATTAAGAAATTGTACACTAATTGCGTAAAAAACTTGTTGTTGCATACTTTCGGGCGGTTTTTCAATGCCACCACAACAGGCGGCGTTTTCTGAGGCTAGAAGCGACGCCCGAGCCAGAGCCAGAGCAGGAGCAAGAGAATAAGATTGAAGTTGAAATTGGGCCCGGGATTGGACCAAGCAATGGCATTAGAGAGTGAGAAAGAGACGAGGAGAGGGTCGGGTGTCAGTCTCTTGCGAGGGCGTGGCGATAGGAGGTACCAATGGCTTGGTTAGAGGAAGCCAAAGTGCGTGAAAGTGTTGCCGCATTGTAAAAAAGTTTTATTTATCGATTTTGTTTTGCGACCCGCAGCAACCAAAGAACCTCTTCCACCATTCCCCAACCTCAACACCATTATCAGGTTCTCTCTCACTCACTCGCTCACACTCCGTTCTAAATAAGAACCTCTAACGCTTGCCGCCCATTTCAATTCCAATTTTATGTAGTATCAAAAAATTTTAAAGCATACATTTTGGCGTTTTGGCAGCCACCAAAAATGGCATGAGAGACGGCATTGGCAGCAACAGCAGCATCAACGGGCGTGTTGCTTTTGCTTTTGAAGTTTGCACAACACAAAAACCGCAAAATCTAATTAACGGGGGCGCTTGGTCTTGGTCTTGCCATTGTCGTTTGACGGTAAAGAGAAACATCGGGGAGATACAAAGAAGAAGAATAACATCAACAACAACAACAACAATAATAACAAGAAAGAAGGGTAAGAGAATTGAACTCCAAGTGGGAAGAGAGTCGGGGCTAGTATTCGTATAGGGTAGGTGTGTGTGTGTGTTAGTGTGTGTGTGGGTAGGTGAGAGAGGGAGGTGGTTATTGAGGTGGCGCGGTTTTCTTTTGCTGTTGCTGGCATTTAGCTTAAGGGGATCTTTTTGCTTTGGTATCAAACAAAAAAGAAAGGAAAATAAAAAAAATAAAGAACACAAAATTTGAAAATCATTTAAGTGCCAACTCTGAGAAATGGAAAGTGTTTTTATTCAGAAACACGAAGTGAGAAACTTAGGTGACAGCCAAAAAAAAATACCAAAACAATGAAATAACTCGAAACGCTTAAGAATTTAAAGCTTAACTTATAGATACAGATTAAAAAATATTGCGTTTCATATGGTTAAAATTGTCTATGTCTGTGTGTTTTGGGTCACTGATTTTATCGTTCATTATGTATCTGAAAAATTGATTACATATCATATCGTCACCATCTTGACACTGATTATGTGCCTTAACACTTGGCTGCCTTCTTGGCCAGCCGGCGAATCAAATGAAAAGAAGAAAGCAAAATCAACACACCATTTAGCGCTAAACACACACACACACACGCATACAGTAGAGAGTAAGTGTATGTGTGTGTGAGAAAGAGAAATAAATATATCCTTGGACAGTGTCCTTTGGCCCCCCTTAGCGACCTTTTTGCTCTCTATCATCTCCAACAGGAGCTGTCCAAAAATTAACGCAAAATCAAAGTAAAAATGCGATAAATTGGCGACGACAAGCGCAACGCGGACAGCAAACACATAACAACAACAACAGCAAAAACAACTACAACAACAACAACAACAACAACAGCAACAGGAACAGACGTTGGCGCGTTTTAAATGAGCGAAAATCGGTCGAGCATATCAAATTGAAAAACTCCAGGACAACCCCACAGAGAAGACGCTGCTTGGGATGAGATTTGAGAGTACGATAGATGCTGAGTGTGATGGTGGTGGAGGAGGGGTTGGGGGGAGGGTTTGGAAGGAGAATGCTTTTGCGTATCCTAGTGACACACAAATACTACGTACATCGCGCTGAATGGCAAGAAACAGACACTCGCCCACGCAACGAGCGAACGAACCAGCGCGAACGAAACGAATGAATCTACGTTATACTACATACCAAACTGAAGGCAAAAAGCGCGTAGCAAAAATAGCAACAAAAAAAAAAGTAAAGCAAAAAGCAAAAAAAAAAAAAAAACAGAAGAAAAAAAGAAAAGAAAAATCAGGAATAACAGCTACAATAATAACGCTTGAATAGAGAAAATGAGCGTTAGCTTGAGGTTGGTTGTGAAAGCCTTCAATGTGACATGGTGAGGGGGATGGGTAAAGGAGAGAGGGGATGGTGGTGGCTATTGAAATAAAGTGGAATGAGTCGTTGCCAGATAGACAGGCATCCTGAGTAGACATTGATTGCTGCTTTGGCAGGTTGTTAGGTTTCTTGAGATTGTTAGCAGCTTGCGACTGAATGACTGAATGAATGAATGAACGAATGACCGAATGAGTGAGTGACAAACTGACCGTTGTAGCTAATGGATTTTCATTCAGATAAAGATTGCCGCCCCCACACACACACAAACACACACGCACACACAGCGATATTCGAAAATTCTTTTCTGTGAAAAAATGATGATTTTACAAATGTTTTGAGACCCAAAATGTTATAATTTGAAGCAATCGATTAACTTGACTAAATGCAGACTAAAAAATTATATAAGAATCTATATAATTTTGTTTTAAATGGATTGAAAAACTTATTATCTCAAAGAAATGAAAAAACTTATTAGCAAAGTGTTTATTTTTTGTTTTAGTTTGATAATATTTTATTGGTTGGAATCAAGGATGGATCCTGTGGAGGAGTCTGTTGCGGTATGACACTATTTTAAATTTTGAATGAAGAAGAAAATTTAAAGAATTTGAATTTTTGACTCTCCAAACTTATGATACTGACAAAATGCCTTAAATGAAATATATTTAAATAAGTAAGCCAAAAATATTAATAATTTTAATCGATTGGCAGAATTGAATTATCCAAGTAACCCATAATAAAAATCGGATATAAAATTGCATTATCAGATATCTAAGCTTTTAGTCAATATACATATATTTACCTAGTTCGATTAAGGGCCCTTCTTTTGGTTGGATGCTGCTGCTTTTACTTGGTTTTTTTTTTTTAAAGCATGTACTAAAGCACTGTGAACCACATTGGGGATCAAGCGACCTTTTGGCCCTATCACAACAATAACGCAACACGCTGAGAGAAATCCATTTAGCTTTAAATGCAGCACAAAAACTGTGGCAAATATTTCCCTCGACTACCTAAAAAGAAAATACAAGAATAAAAGGGAAATCCTACGTTTCCTAAACCATCGACCATACTCCATTCTCCTCCCAGCCCTCGGAAAAAGAAGGCAGCCGCGCCCAATATCCCAAACTTTATTCACATTACTCAATGCCGCCGCTTTTCACCCAGATGTTTTGTTTTTCTTTTATTGTTGCTGTATTTTTGCCGGCTTTAAGCGACGACGACGACAACGCACTTTTTGTGATGGTTTGGCTTTTTTGCTTTCTTTTTTTTGCTTTTAGCTTGTAGTAGTTGGCAAAATTGTTGCGTTTCGCATATTAATTTCTTCCTGTCTTGCTTTCTTATCCTCAAAGTCGTCGTTGTTGTCGTTGTCGTCGTCATCTTCAATCTCATCCTCGTCATCCTTGTTCATTTGCTCTTCCATTCATACAACTCGCTCTTTGGTAGGGCCTTTTGGCCTCTCTTAGCTGCTCTTATTGGTGTAAACTTTCCAGCCGCAAAAACAAAAAATAAAAAGCAATAAGAATAACAACAACATTATCAAAACTTAACAACTGACTAAATAGATTCTGAGTCATATGTTTTTATAAATACTACTTGAAAATAATCACAACAACAAGCAATTGCCATTGAAGAGAGATCATGCCACAATAATAATGATTATGATTATGATAATGTTAATGTTAATGATGATGATGATGAGCGTTTCCAGTCAAAACAGAGCGCGGAATTCAGTGATGTTGCCTCTTATGTTGGCTAAAGCGTTCTTCTCACAGGAAAACGCACATGTTTCACATTTTGCAAACCGCTCGGGCGAAATGTTGTTCACAGCATCAGCCTCAGCATCGGCAGCAGCAGCAGCAGCAGCTTCAATCATAACACTCCCTTCTACTACAAATTTATAATACCTCGTCGCTAGTTTCGATGAGCAAAAAGCGAGCGAGCGAGCGAACGCGCAACCCAAATACAACCAACCAAACAGCCACCCATCCACCCAACGAACTCAACCATCAAACCATCCAACCATACATCCATTCATCCATCCATCTATCCATCCACCACGCTCACGTAGAATCATCTGCCAGCCACCAGCAGCAGGCTGAAGAAGAAGAAGCAGCAGGCAGTAGCAGCTAACAGCCAGCTAGCCATAGAGCCAGCCAGCCAGCCAGTGTAAGCCCGAGCCGGGCACATGGGCAGCGGCAGCCACGCGCGTTTTTGGCTCTCGCACTCTCCCACTCAGATGCATTCCGCTCAACTATACAAAACACCTTACATAGCTAAGGCACAAAAACTAAACTCTCGTCTCTTTCCCACACACAGCAAACAGGCCTTTTCCCCCTACAATATGACAGAGTGAGAGAGAAAGAGAAAGAGAGAGAGAACGTAGGAGCCGGGGCCGAAGAGCAAAGTGTACAAGTTGCGCGTGCTTCGGGTCCCTCAAACACACACACACACACATAGAGACAGAGTATACTGATACAGAGGCAAACATACGACTCACATGGTTTTCGTGTCTTTCATTCGGTTCGCTCGTATATTTTCCCTTTAGGCCTTGTTGTATTTTCCAGCCTGGTTCCATGTGCCGCTATTCGGTCGAGTCGTTTTTCGTATCGTTTCGTGTTTTCTTGTTGTTGTTGTTGCTGTTTTCTTTTCTTTTTGTATTATTATTTTTGCCTGTGTTGTTGTTTTTGTTTTGCTCTATAATTTCGTATAATACGTAAAAGTACTTGGCAAGATTGAAGCATTCAGTTATCTCTATATATAAATATTGAATGATTGGCAGCCGATTACAAATGAAAAAGTTATAATTTTGCAAAATTCACAAATCATCATTTCGAAAATTTGCTCACATCCAGGAAAATCCATCTACTTTACATCGTTGAATCTACTTTTAATCTATTCTTCATCTAATAAAAATATGTTTTTAGAGAAATTGAGTTTCCGTTGAATGGGAAATCCCCCAGATCAGATGGGATTCCAATATATAGACTGCATAATTGCATGGACTAAAATGTTCTTTAATTCAAACAAATTAATTTAGTTCAATTAGAAACTAAAAAACTTTCCAATCTTGAACTTTAAATCAATGTGACCAATAAGTTATTATTTGTCTTTGAACAGAAGCCATGCAAGGATAACAACATTGAACGCAAGATGGCGCCACATAACTAATTTGCCAATGATGTTGGACCGGAGCCAATTAGAAATGTACAAACTTTAATCGAAAGGGTATCTTAAAGTCGACAATGTTGTCCTGATTTTTGAGTTTTAATTTTTTTTTTTTGTTTGTTCTATGTTTTTTTTGTTTTTCACTTTTTTTTTATTTCTTTTTTGGCTTTATTTTGGTTTGACTTCGGACCAAGTTCGAATCAAGTTGAAACGAACACGAACTCGGCAACGAACCAAAACCGATTCGAACCGTATCGCACCGAACGAACAACCGACCGACTCACCCACACACACCAACACACACACACATGCATTGGGCGCTCCAGCAGTGAGTTGTTTACCGTTGCTCTACTACTCGTTCGTTGCCGGCTGTTGCATTCGTTAGTTCGAATTGGTCGGTCCGACGGGGGTGTCTGTGTGAGTGTGTGTGCCTATGCCTGTACTTTACGTGTGTGTGTGTGTGTGTGTGTGTGTGTGTGTCAGTTGTAAGTTCGTTAACGGCATTCGGATTTTCTGGCTGACTGTTGGGTTTGTCTTTGTGTCGTCGTGTTGTAGTCGTGGTCGTCGTTTTCCGTGTTTTCCGTCTTCTTGTTGGGTTTTTCTCGCCATTGTAAGCGCCGTCCTTTTTCAGTATGATATTGAGTTTTGTGTAGTTAAGTCGGAATATTTCGTATAGTTCTCCTCGACTGTCGTGGACACAACACAAAAATATATTACCAAAACATAAAATATATAATACAACAAACCCAAAAAACAAAAAACAAACAAACAAAAAACACATCAAGAAAAAAAAATTAAATTTAATAAAATAATAATAAACAAACCAAAAAACCAAAAACCCTTAAAAATATTACAAATAAATTCGCTTATAATAAACAAAACATATGAAATAAAAACACAAAAATTAAAAACTAAATATATCAACAACAAAAAACAAATTTAATTAATCAAATCCAAAATAAAAGAAAAACAAAATACAAAACCAAGTTTACAAAATCCAATAAGAAATTAATTCAATTCAAATCTATTATTGTTACAACCAAATTTGTAAGCAAAGGCCCAACTTAAAATGAATCTATATCCATTTATATACATCTAAGTATTACGATGCTGCGATGTGGCAAAAATATATAAATACTTTTATATACTTTTCCATATCCTTTTAGAAGTCTAAGATAAAATTCCTTCAGGCATTTGATGCAAGTCAAATTCGATTCGACTTTCGTGTGTTAGAATTTCTCATTCTGATAATGATCAAGAAAAAGAAAAAGTATCCAAAAATAATTTCAAACACTTTTTGTAAACAAAAGTAAAAACTAAAAGAGGAAAACTCTCAGATTGTTTTCCCTTCGATTTTTTTATTGTTTCTTTTTTTTTTTTTTGTTATTTTTTTTTTGGCCCCCAAAAAAATACAGTACACGTATTGTTTTTTTTTCATCTTTTTGTTTTTGTGTTAAATTTTTGTGCCTTTTATAAACAAACATGGAAAATTGTTTCACGCTCGCAGCACACGAAAACATTTTCAATTAAAAAGCAAACCAAATTCAAACTGAATTTCAATATTTTTCCATATGTGAGTGTGCTTTGTGTGTGTTTTCTATATATTTGTTTGTGTGTGTGTGTGTGTGCATTCCATAATTTCATTTTGAAGCATTCAAATTCATCTCCAGAGCATAGAGTATATAAACCTAGATATATAAATGTATATTTTAGCGTTTGCTTTTTGCTTTGATTTCCTCTCAATAAATAGAAAATAGAATGAGTTAATTGAATATGCATTTGCTCTTAATGATTTTTAGCCAACAATAATAAGGATTTTCAGTACAAATATGGCCAGATATAAATCTACTGATTTTCTAACATTTCGTTCTCAACATTCATGGGAATTGCTGCTAAAGAGCGGCTTTTGGCTTAGTTGAGCAACTCTAAAACCTATGCTTACTTTAGTTAAGCGTTGAATCAAAGTTACATGATTTAGTAAACTAATTAAGTAAAGTTAGTTTTCAAATTAAATTAAAACTGTGACTAATTTTTTGTTTCAGTTTTTTTTCTCACTGTGACTTGTTGGAAATGCAAATTGTTTTCAAATATCTCAACGAATAACTTCAAAGAGCAAAAGTTCCACAAAGATCAAAAGATTTTCTGCCAAATACTGTAAATTTATTATTCTAGAGAACGAAGAAGAAGAAATCAACAAAAATTTGTTAATAATAGCAATTAGAAGAAGACTTCAAGTACCTCGAGAAAGTGAAATTTTTGGGGAAATTAACATTAAGTGTTTAGTTATTATTTTCGATTTGTTTGCTGCTTGAGACTAAATTTAGAAATGTTCAAATCATTGGCCATAAATTTACTTAAATTTAATATTCCTATTGGGCAATTTGTGAAAATTTGAACGTTTCATTAAGCATTTTATTAAATTAGTTTCCACAATTCTCATTTCATTAGCAAATATTTCAATGCCTTAGAAATCACTTGAGAATGTTGAATTTTGCAATTCCAAAATTTCCATGCATTCATTTAGAATCCATCAATTATCTTAAAAGATTCTTCATAATTGTCTTGTTTGAAAATCGAATCTTTGTGTAAAAATTGTGATGTTACATTCGTAAATTTCTCTATTCAAAGGCAAATTTTAAGGGCATTCAAAAAAGAATATTAAATAAAAGTAAATCTGTTTATAATTATTTTTTAGTACCTTTTGGAGAAATTATCTGAGAACCCAAATTCAAAAAGCATTGAGAAACTTTAATTGTTTTGATAAAAATACTTTGAGAATATTTTTAAAGTTTCTTTAACATAGAAGGTTTTTCAAAACTAAAAATATATATTATCTCTCGAAATTTATAATTAAATGTGCTAATATTATTAAAAAAGATATTGCATAGATGCAAGTCACTTAATTGATATTAGTTTAGTTTTACCAAAACTATTCAGAAATCCAGACTAGTTCTAATATTCTTAACACAATTTGCCATACTTTCTGCCAGAAAAATGGCATTGATTCTGAAAACTTTTGGCTTTCAAAACACTTGCCAAATTTTCCACCTTTGCTCTTTGCCATTAAAAGTATCAACACCTAGACAAAATTATGCTACACACACACACACATGGCAAACATTTATCGTATTTTTTTTGTTGTTGTTTCGGTTCTTCCTCATAAACAACTAACTATGCAATTTCCAGGCAATTAAACAATGAGTTTATCTCAAAATACATAAAAAAGCGAAGAAAAAATGTAATTGAAATTGAACTGAATCGAATCGAATATATGACGAATCAAAATTTGAAAATGAAAATTTCAAGCAACTCAACTGTACAAGGCAAAAGTCAAATTGAATTTGAAATTAGCCATGCTTACAAAAATTTATCTATATATACATATATGTATAAATACAATCATATTATATACTTATATGCATATACATATCTAAAATATATTTTGTTTTGTTTTTTTTCCTGTGTAATTTTTTATGTTTAGAAACACGAGTGTGTGTTTAAATACTGGAAAATACAGATAAGATACATATATATATATATACACCTAAATATATATATATGTATATACTTACACATACATACATATAATCAACCAACCAACCAGAAAGTAAAAAAAAAACAACCACACAGACAGAAAGTCTAAATACATTGGAAAAGTAAATCAATAAACAAAAAAAAAAAAAAATAAACACAAAAAAGAACAGCAAATTATCTAAACGAAAAAAAGAAAAGAGAGAAAGCCAGCGAGCAAGAGATAGAGAGAGAGGGAGAAATAAAAGTGCAAAAAGAAATCCCCAAAATCAAAAAAAAAAAAATAAAAATATATATATATATAACGAAGCAAAAGGAAAGCAAACGCGTGCTAAACAACAACAATAACAACCAACCAACCAACTAACTGATACAATAACAAGAGCAAAAAAAGCAAAAAACTCAAAAATATATATTATCCATCAAATTATTCAGAAACAGAAAAATTCACAAGTAATTTGTTGCCGAACAATAATCATTAAAGAGCGGAAGAAGAAATAAGTGGGAAAATCATTTTGTTCGATCATTTTCACTTTTCGCAAAGGCAACGTCCAAGAGTAAATCGTTCCATATGGTTCATATTATTGAATTGGTCGGCCAGCCGAAGGTTGAGTTTGCTCAACAAGTTACTGTGAGTATATACATATACAAAAACACATACACAACATGAAAAAACAACAAAAAATTTATTTATATATGTATATATAAATACACTGATATTATGTAGATGGGGTCGGTGGTTGTGGGTCAGGGGTCAGGGGGTCGGAGGCAAAGGAATTTTGATATCAGAAACTGCAAAGAAAAGCAAAAGGGAGCGTTGGGGGGAGGTAGGACGAAAGGGAGTGGAAGCAAAATAACCGAAAAAAAACCCTCGACACAGACAGATAATAAATCTTGTTGTCTGTAGTCACGTAATGACAACTTAATACAAATACATATGCATACATTGTCAGGGTTTTTCACTAACACACACACGCACAACCAAAAAAAGCGAAAGAGCGAGATAGAGTGACGCACTTTTTGTTGCTTTTTTGGCTTACCAACATATTTTGACAATTAATCATTTGGGGCTTCAGGCAGTTTCTCTCACTCTGCGTGTGTCTGTCTGTGTATGTGTGTGTAAATTTTCTCTTCAAAATGAAAATGAAAATAAAAATCAGCGTCGTGTCTTTTTGCTTGTCTTCTGTCGCTGCTTTTGTGTGCGTGTGTAGGTCAATGTGACTTGTTTCTCTTGGCCATTAACGCACCGCAGAATTTTTCTCTGCTTTCTTTTTTTGCTTTTCTCTTCTTTTTTTTTTTTTTTGCAATGGGCCAACAGCTGTTGGTGCTTTGCTTAGTGCATTGTCATTAGTTTGGCTTAAAGCAATTTGTGTCCTTGGGCGGTAAAGAGAAAAATGTGTAGCTTTAATGTCATTAAAGCTAAAACCATTAGAACTCAAAAAGTATGCTATGATTTTTGTTTTTGTTTGAAAAAGTTTTCAATTATACGAGATGAAAATGTTTTATTCAGATTCAAATGAAATGAACTTTTAGTTGACTGTCGTAAATTATGTATGGCCTCGTTTTATTTTTTGTTTTTATTATTATAATAAGAGTAAAAGGTTTTTGCTTGCGCCCATATTCAATTTATCTCGATAAACTGTGCAGAAAATCCTTCTAAAAGTTCTAATGAAGTAAACTAAAATTTCACTTTAAGAACTCTAAAACAATTTTTTAGTCTAAATTTAAAATTTTCAGCACTAAAATTTAACCATACAAATTGAAACTAAAAAAAAAAAAAAAAATCTATTATAAGTGATGTAATAGCATACATAATTTTAATATTTTAAATCAATTGAACCAAATTCAATAATCATTTAAATCACATTGTACTCAAATTTCTGTATTAGACCAACTTGTCTCTTAGTCAACTTATCATTTAGTCAATGTCAATTTAACACACTTTAAGACTTTAAGTCTTACCTTTAATTCTATTAATTTTCTGCATTTCTTATTTAAAACTTTGTGAGAGTGAGCATCTTTTTATAATTAATTTCATTGATGTCCACTTCTAAATCTGTTTTATACGAATCTATGCAAATGGCGCTACAAAATCATAAACGTCAAATGTTGAACATATTCAGTAGCATTTTTACTAGCAACTCGCAAAAATCATTCGAAATGGTAATTCTGACAAACAAATGGCAATGGCTGGACAATTAATTAACTTGACGAACTAATAGCTACAACTAATTAGCGTAAAAATGCATATAAAATGTGAACAGAAACGGCAATGGAAGAAAAATGAGAAACAGTTTAAATTAATTTGCTCTAAGAATACTTTTACCATAATTGTTTGCTAAGGGAATTGACAAATTGTAGAAAACCTTCAGTTAATTCATTTCTATTTCGTTTTTTTCCATTTGAATTTCGAAATGACTATATCAATGAGAAGTTAATCCTTCGACTGTTGTTCCTTTGAGGTATCAATATCTTTTCATTATTGTATCTTTAAGATACTTATTTTATGGCATCCTTTTTCCATATGTTTCAATGGTATGTCAATTGAAGTTGGCTTCTTAAAGTTACAAAATAAAAGCTCTGAAGACGACTTCAACTCTAATCGGATTTACATTCTCTCTCTCTCTCTCTCTCTCTCTCTCTCTCTCTCTCGTCGTCCTGCTGATGCTGTGTGTGTGTGTGCGGGTGTAACCATTGTGTGTGCCCCGTTGAGGCACTACTTACGCTCTTTTTGCACGTTTTTTTCTTGTTGTTATTTCGCCTGCCCCCTCTAACACTCTCTCCCCTCCCGTTCCATATTCTATTTTGCTATTTCACTTTCAGCTGACTGCTTTATCAGCAGCGAGTCGTAGTTGTTGCTGTTGCTGCCACTGTTGTTATTGTTGTCTGCTTGTCACCCTCGTTTGTTTTTTTTTTTTTTTAGTTTTATTTTCTCTTTTTTCTTTTATTTTATTTTATTTTATTACAACGCCAACGCAGCAAAGTCTGTTACAACGTCGCTGGGATATTGCGTAAATTTCATTGTGTATTTCACTTTTATGGTGGTTGCTGTCTAGTTGGATTGGCACTGCCATTGGGATGATGCGGGGCGTTTGGCTGTTGTGGAAGGTGGATGGGTGCTTGGATGGTTTGTGGAGAGTAGTCTGGGGACAGGGGCGAGAGGGGGATGCCTGCTGCTGTTGGCTTGGTTAGTGCGTGATGCGTCGCCGGCGTGTCCTTTGTGGTGCTCAATGCGTTATCCTTGAGCCGGTGGTGGTATGGTCTCTCTCGCATTCAGCTTATTCTAATGATGACACATGCGTTCTCTTTTACTCTTCATTCCCTCTCCTTCGTTTCTGTCTGTATGTTGTCTCTTCCATTGTTGTTCAATATTTTTGTACCACTTGTTTTGAATTTTTCTACATTTTCTCTGTTTCCTTCTCATTTTCTCTCTCTTTGCCCTTTATTCTCTTGTTGTTGTTGTTTTCTTTTCTTTTTCATTTTTGGGTTGCATCCTTTTTTTGTTCCTGTATGCTGCTGTTGCTGTTGTTGTTGTTGTTACTGCTGGCACATTACGTGTTCGCTAAGTTGCTCGTTAAATGGTTAAGTGGAGCAAAGTCGTTGACACAGTTTTCTATCCTCAACATGACAACATGGAAGAGCAGTATAAAAGACACAAAAGATACACAGGGTTTTTGGTTCTGTTACTTCTTCTTTTTATTTTGTGCCTCCCCACCATCCCCGCCCTTCATCTACTTCTTCGTTTTTGTGCAATAAGTTTTCTATTTTTCGTTTACAAGGAAGTTTCTTTTTTATGTGTGTGTTGCTTCTTTTGTTGTCAGTTAGTGAAAGGACAATTAGATAAAAGTTGAAACAATAAGATAAAACATAAAAAGGAAATTTTATAAGGTCTTATACATAAGAAACTGACTGTTCTCATATGAATAGGCTTTTTTTTTTTGCTTTCGTATCTTATTTAATTGATATTTTTCTTAATATCACATATAAATCATATTCTTAGTTGTCTCTGATATCTTAAACAAAACTCAGAATTAAAGAGGAAAAGTCTATATCGATATCATGGTTAAATGGTTCCATTAGAATGAATTTAGCGACTACTATCAATAAACCAGTATCAGCTTATAAAGTGATAAACTTATTTGTAATAATCTCCAATGGGGGAATGAAAATGTATAAATTTATTTTATGTATGGAAAGTCTTCAGTTTCGTTTGGATTGCTTCACATTTGTTTTTATTGAAATTAGACAAGCTTTTACTTCCAAATGCTTTAATTATATGAACATAAGCAAAAGTGCCTTGTCGTTTGAAACGAAATTCCATGTCCTCCTGCCCTTGTGCCGCCTTGTGGCCCGCCTGTCAATTTACCTACTCCTTGGTGTATCATTCCTTCAATCTACTGCCTGAGACAATCATGCCCACTTAATTTTCCACTTCATTTCATAATTTTACCCTTGAAACCAATAATCTTTCATGTTTCCCCTTCCCGAATCTCCCATTCTAAAGCCTTCTCCTACAAATACCACCCACTCTCCGATCTGTGTGTCCCGCTCGAAAACAGCAGCGGCATGTCCAAGTCTGTTGTCAGCCTTTGGCATAATTTGCCTTTTGACATGCCGCGCGCCACCCTTTTAGCCGTTGTAGCCGTTGCCGTTGCCTTTGCCGTTGCCTTTGCCTTCTTGTGCCCCATCATCTTGTGGCAGGCAGCTCAGCCAGTTTGCCTTACCTGTCCCACCTGAATTGCAGCACGTCAACAGCTTGGCTGCTCCTGTCACACAGTCTGTCTCAAAGTCGTGCTATTAAATTACATGCCCCGCCCCTCTTGCGCCTTTGCAAATTACTTGAGAAAACAAAACAGGAAGAAACAACAACAACACACACACACACAGAAAAAAAGAAAAGAAAGGAGAAAATAAAAGCAAGCAGAAACCGCCTTTGCCATATGCAACAAATAATAATAACTGGTTGTGGTCGACGCCTGTTCCGCTGCTACAACAACATTCTATACTCTCTTCGGTTTGGTATTGTTGATATTGTTGTGACTGTTGGTGCTTTTGGTGTTTTGTTTGTTGTTGGCCCAAAAGCCCATCACCCTCCCATTACCTCCTCACCATCTCAGTCAAGTCAAGCATTTACATATTATTAGTGGCAAGTCAAGCCGCATAAATATTGAAAAGCCCCGAACGCCTCTTTCCATCTTTCTCCCTGTGTGTGTGTGCGGGTTCTGGTCTTGCTCATGAGTCTTGGTTCTGGTTTTGCTTTTGGCTTGGTAATTGCTTAAGTCGGCAAATTGCTTGTTGCCTAATAAACATAAATATTGTAGTATGTACAATAGCAGAAAGCAGAAAATGTTAAAAAAAAAAAAAAAAAAAAGAGAAACAAAACAAAATATAAAGAGAGAGAGAGAGAGAGAAACCGTGATTGATTGAAAATTACTTGAAAATTATTAACAACAAGCCAAAGGGACTACAATTAAGTGGTTAACAAAATTACATTTATACGCAAAAGAAATATAATCTATTTCGGCTAGAACTACTTTTCCATTCTCATTCTCTCAATCCAAAAACAATTTTTAATTTCGCTTTTGGTATTCTTAATATAACAATGCATCTATAAAGAATCTTAAGGGTTGTAAAATTCTTTCCTATTCCCATTAGAATCAAAGTAGCAACAAAAAGACCACGTTAGATGTTTTCAAATCTTATCTGACCCAATCCGATTACATATTGTACTGAATTCTCATTTCAAAGTGCATTCTTTTATCTGAGATACAACTGAGAAAAGTTTGAGTATAAGCCGTAAAAAAGATTTCTAGATAAGACAAATTACAAATATTTGGAATCGGTTTTCTCTTCTATTTGGAAAGGGAATTGCTCGCTTGTAGCGTTTATAAACAGAAACAGATTTGTTTAAACTGATGAATAATTTGTTTGGGCTATAATTGGAGGACCGCATGTGGATCGTGAATGTATATACATCCTATGTATAGCATCCTTGGTATAGCAAATTAAGATGAAAGGCTCAGGTATAGAAAAACTAGGAATGGTTTTTTAACTAAGTAATTCACTTTTTGTTGTAGCTGATTGGAATGTAGATTCTTATATATAGTTGTGTATGTATGTTTATGCTTTTACTATATCATTTGAGATATTTAATCTCTGGCCACGCGACTTGCTTGCGCCTTGTTATATTAGAGGTGACATTTTTATAGCTTTGTTAACAGCCCGAGCAGGCAGGCGACAGAAATGAAATGATTGGTGGATGGTGAGGGGAACTGTGGGGGGAAGGACCGAGGCAACACTACCAACAACAACAACAACAACAACAACTAGAACCACCCCCGCCTTCCGTCACATTTTGTGGCAGAACTTTTCCTTCGGTTTCCTTTTTTTTTCATTCTTTTGTTGTGCTTGGTATGTTTAGCGCTGATTATGCTTTGTGTTTAGAAAAGCAACGCATAAGGAGAACGACAGCAAGAGAAAGAGACAGACAGAGAGGGTGGCAGGGTTTTTTGTTGGTTTTCTGGTGAGCGGGGTGGGGAAAACTCACCCCAAGCGCGTGGAAAACTTATCGCAACAGGCCAAACTGAGCTGAGCTGAACTGAACTGAACGAAGCGGCATTAAAATTACTTGCGTGATTAACGCACACCCTCGAGCGTATCACCCCCAACCCCGCCCCACCCGCCACCCTCTCTACCACTAACCCACCGCTCCCCCTTCCCCCACTATACACACTTCTCATCGCACTCACCTAGGGCACTCTCTGGGTTTTTATCTATGGCTGCCTGCCTTAATTGTGGGTCTTCCATTTGCCTATCGATCGATTTCCTTTTTTCTATCTATTTTTTTTTTTTGGTTCGTTTTTAAAACATTCATTTGGCTTATTCGTTCGTTCGTTTGGCTTGGGCACAATTCGATCATTTGAAACTTCAAAAGCCAATGTACAGCTCATTAACTTGATTGTATGTATATGTATGTATCGCTCTCAATATAGATATATGTATATAATATATACATACCTATATCTGTTATATATTTTATGACCTTTTTTTCCTTTTTGTTGTGTTTCGTTTCAATTGTTACGGATTTGCCTTTTGACTTAGACGATTTTTGTTCTGTTTTGTTTATTGGCTTCAAAAATAGCTGCACGAAATGTAAACAAAAGAAACAGAAAAGGAATGAAAAAACTCGTGCGTCATGTGTACAAATTTTCCAGATGCTCGGTCTGTTTAGCCCTCCTCCACTCTCTGTCTCTCTCTACCTCTCTCTCTCTTTCGCTCTATCTCTGACTTGCTATCTCTCTTTCTCTATCTTTCTTTCTCTCTTTGCATGCATCAATATTGTGGGTGGTATATATGTATACATATATATACATATCTACATACATCAATAGGGTGTATATAGGCTCGTCTATATGCCATTTACTCTTCTTCGTATTCGTATTCTTCTCGTTGTTGCCTAGCATAATTTTTAATAGCTTTGCCAAAGTGCAAAACCGCATAAAGTGGCCTTTTCTCTTGATTTTGTGCTTTTGTTTCTTTTTTGCACGTTATTATTGCTTTTTGGCATTCGGCGGCGGAACAATAAATAAATTTGTGGCTTATTTATGTGGCACAACAAAATCTTGACGCTGCAATCGACCCCAATACGATTTTCGAATTCATAACATTTTCTTTCTGGGGTGCATACACAAAAATTTTATATACGTTTAGGGTTTAATACAATGCCACAAATCAAAATCAAATATCTTAAGCACATTATGAGCATGAAGAATATTCCAAAAATTGCACTATGATTTGAAGTTATTAAAGCAAATTTTTGAATAAATCCTTCAACTTGTTAAATTCTCTTTCACATTTCTGCAAAGTTGATCACAAGTCATCGATCAATTGATCAATGTGAAGAATTTTGATTAGACCTACGACCTTTAATAACCTTAATATAACCCTTTTGAAATGGTGGAATCTTATCTCCTTGCTATAGCTCTTCTCTTTTCTAGGGCTTCATGTAATTGTTAGCATATGTTTATGCTCATTTTCATTGTAGGTATCCCCTTTTGATTGCATGTCGATGAAAAGGAGAAAAAGTATGACTAACTTTTATCGTTAATATGTGTATATAGATAGATAGATGACAGGCTGACAGCTTACTGTCCACTTTGTTGTTGTTGTCGCTGTTGTTGTGGTGACTTTTGATTAGCTTTCTTTTCTCCCCCTTCCCCTGCCTTGAAACATCCTTCCTTCCTTCACGCACATTTCCAATTTCCGTTTATACACTCCGTTATTAGTCCGATACTTATCTATATTTATTGTTTTTCTTTTTGCCCAATAAATCAACAACAACAACAACACAACACAAAAAAAGAACGGAATTTAAGGAGCCAAAGAAGTAACGAAAATGTTTACATTATGCAAAGGCACAAAAACTGAACAAACAAACCGCTAATTGTCGATAAACAACCAATAAAATACAAATTTCCCAAAAACATTTATCAAAAATAATATAAATAATAACAATACGCACACACACACACACACCTACATATATTACGCACACACTTCTGTGCTCTCTCTTTCATTTTCTCTCCTTTGCCGGGTGATAAATAAAAATGGCAAAAGGAAACTTGTAACGGCCCTTGAGGAACAATTTTCGGTATTGTATGGTGTGTGTGTGTGTGTATGGAAAATAGTGTTTGACAGCTCATAAAAAATAATGTCGTATTCATTAAGGTGGTTGAGAGCAGCCACAGAGGTATATTATATTAGGAGTTTGGGGAGTTGTTCTTGGTGGTGTAGGTGGGTAGGTTGAGGGTTGGCACAAGCGAATTTCATTTCATTTTTATTTACGACAGGAAGCAGGCCAGAAAAGCACTTGAAACGCACGCATGCAATGTTGTTCCCTGTTCCCTCAGTTGTTCTACCAATATACATTTCCACAAATTTCCACACAAAATTCAGAGGGTTTGCAAGTCAAACCGAACAAACATTTAATTGAAATGCAGAAACACACAGGAGGACGATAGGAGGGGAGCTGGTAGTGGGAGACAACAAGACGCCCCAATGTCATTGACAATGTCAGAACTGAAGTAATGACAAAATGACAGCACAAAAGTGTGAGTTGCGCAGGTGTTTTATGTCTGGCGCCAATATTTTCCCTCATCTCGTCAGCTCTCTCCGCCCCTCAATTCCTTCCCATTGTTACCTAGTTCTAGTTTTATTTCGAGTCCTTCTATATGACTCTTTAAAGGTTTGCGTGCTGAAAGTTTTTCAGTAACTTGTTTCTTTTTTGTTTTTGTTGCCGTTGCTGTTGTTTCTGAAACATGCAAATGTTACAAGGTGTTATGCTTTATGTACATTTAATTGAGACTTATTAGGTAGTGAAGTGTACAATAAGTTGGTCGCTCTTGTTGATAGTGTCGTTAGCGGGAAGTGTGTCGCCCCCGTGTAGGGGAAAGAGAGTTTGTTACCCCTCCACAAATTAAAGCGGACACGTGCAAGGCATGCGGAATGCGTAGCCAATATTAATGTACTTAGATATACACTAAATTCAAGTTATGATATTAGGCATAGCTAATTCACATGCATACATATAGTTAACAAGTTTTGTTAGCTGCATATGATAACTTTAATTGGAGAGAGAGAATATCAACATGTTTGCTAGAAACGAAAGGAAACAATATAATTCAATAATAAGTTTAACTTGACGAAATGCTCAACAACAAAAAAGAGAGAGAGAGAGAAATAGATATAATCTTTTATTGATTTTAACTGGGCATAAACTATCATAAACTTAGGGCTAGACCCCTACTAAATCCAAGATGAGTATCCATATCTTTGCCTTTTTGATAGTTGCCTTTTTTCTTACTTTGAAATGACTTTCTTTTGTCTCTGTCCCACTAACTTTGCATTTCACTCTATTTATTCTCAAATTTCTAGCTTTTCAAATAAATCCTAACCTAATCAACCCGAATATTTCTCAAACTTTTGACTTTTTCCCCTACCAATGACCCCTTTTTGCCTCGTCTTAACACGATACTTGCAACATATTTTCCATATGCAAAAATTGCATATGCCAAGTTCATTTTATGATATAAAATTTCTTCAAAGTGCATATCTTATTGTTATCAACAAAAAAAAAAAGAAAAGAATAGTTGGTTGGGGGGCTGGCAATAGTCGTACAAAATGTAACCGAAAACTTTGGAACAAAATAACTCAGAAATGCAAAACCTTCTCTTACCCCTACTAAAACTATGGTGGACTAGGAAGAGGCGGCATGGTGGGGAGAAACCATTCAGAGTCTCTGGCAATGTAGTTGCAACAACTTCAGCTACATTAGACGATGCTGCCACCGCCGTCGTCGCTGCTGCCACTTCAATGCGCATTTTAGTTGCAATGTTGTAGCAGGAGAGATGGTCACACTTGCTCTCTTGCTACTCTTCGATCCCGGTATTTTTTAATTGACTCTCGGAGAGAGAGAAAAGTTTAGCGGGTCTGAGGTGTGGGTCAGTCGTTGCTGAGCGTTGAGGAGTGTAAGACAAATATCGAGGAAACATTAATTATATCTAATAAATAAGAACCATAATAAATAATAAGAACAATTAAGAAATAAATAAACTATTATTAATCTAAAGAAACTAAAACCCGAATCTCCTAAGTATTCTGGCATTGGTTAATTTATTTACCGCCCACAATGTTTTGTTGCATTTTTATACCATACACCCATAGGGTGAAATGGTATATTAAAGTCGCCAAATGTATGTAACAGGCAGAAGGAAGCTTCTCCGACCCCATAAAGTATATATATTCTTGATCAGCATCAACAGCCGAGTCGATCTAGCCATGTCCGTCTGTCCGTCCGTCTGTCCGTCTGTCCGTCTGTCCGTCCGTCCGTCTGTCCGTATGAACACCTAGATCTCGGAGACTATAAAAGCTAGAGCCACCAAATTTGGTATGTAGGCTCATGTAGTATGTAGAGTGATCAAGTTTATTTCAAATTTTTGCCACGCCCCTTTCCGCCCCCGCAATTCAAAAAAAAACGTTTATCTCAAAAACTATTGTAGCTAGATACACCATATTTGGTATGTATATTTGCTTAGTAAATGCGCTCATGTTGCATGTATAAAGATTTTGCCACGCCCCTTTCCGCCCCCGAAATTTGAAAAACTCGAATATCTCGCGTAATTTTTTACCTTGTGCAATCAAATTTGGCACACTTAAATTTGATACTAATACCCAGCAAAATACCAAATTTGATGAAAATCGGACAAAAAATAGCTGAGTTATGCATATAAAAGTTTTTGCATAAGGCCGGAGATGGCCGTTGGCGGGTGGGGGCGCTAGGGTGCTTATATGCATAAGTGCGCGAGATACTGAAATATGCTTGTAAAAAGCATGTGAACAGAATTTCTTAAAATAGGCAAATGCATTAGTTATTACAAATTTGAAATATTTGTTTTACTGGTGTATGGTATACCCAAGTCGGCGAGACGACTTACTTACTTCATTCTATTTTTGGGTGGAAAAATACAAAAGCACGAAACGGATTCCCTTCCTTCGCGGAGACCCTTCTCCCCCCTGAATATATATATATACGTGTATGTTGTATGCTGCCTTTCAGCATTTTGCTTTCTATTTTCAATAGACGTCAGTTGTTGGTGTTGTTGCTTCTGTTGCTGAAGCAGCCGACAAACAATAAAAATGATGCGTTGTATTGCAAAAGCGCTGCTGTCCACACTAGATGCGCTCTCCCCTCCCATTGCCCTCCGCCCCACTACGGGGCCCTGGCCAGTAGTAGTTCGCCCCCCAATCTTTCTCCATCTCGTATGGTGCAACATATGCTACTGTTGCTGCTGCCTGGAGAACGTCCGCATATGTTGCAACTCTCAGCTCTCAGTTCGTGTTCCAGGCCCAAATATGATGTGGAGCAAGAGGTAGTGATTTAGGAAGGGGGGCGTGGGGTGCAGAAGCAAAACAAAACAAGGAAAGAAAAGAATGAAAAGAAACTAAACTCTCGCCCATTGATATTGATGAAAACGACGTCCAGTTACAGTTCGTTGGCTCTTGCCTGCATTTTCAGAGGAAAAAAATCTAGTGGAAGGGGTTCGGACAACATAGCACGGTAAACTAGAGGGGTGGTGGAGAATGGTGGGTGGAGGGGAAGATTTGTTGAGGATTGCTGGTGGTTTTTGGACAAAGCAAGCGGCAGGGTCGGAGGGATATGCAAATGCCATACATTTTGTCAAAGCATAAAGACGATGTTCGTAAGGGATATAAAAAATACATGATGGCATGTATCTTATGCACACAGATGTAGATGTAGATTGAGATGCATATGCATCATTTATATCATCAGACAGAAGGAGCAGCAGACAGAAACAACACTAGCATAGTGCAAAAGAGGGAGAGAGAGAGAGAGATGAAGTGAGTGGGCAAATCCCAGTGTAGAATGCATATTCAACCAACAGTGGAACAAATAGTTGATACATAGTAGCTTAGCCAAGACTTACAGATTAGCCAATGTATATATACATACATCAGATAGAGAGAAACAGAGAGAGAGCGAGAGAGAAAGAGAGGGAGAAAATCGTACAGAAATGGAACAGAAAAGACATTGTCACTAATAGCTGAACAGGCCACAAAAGATCGGTTATACATGTATGTATGTATAATTAAACTATCCTGATTATTTGACAAGATCTTCAATTATAATTCATTTATAGTGGAATCCCAAATGTATATACTAAATATCGTGAAATCCTATTTTTTCAAACTTCAAACTCACTCCAAAATTTCGTCTGATGTTTTTTGTGTTTTATTTGATCTAAAAATGCAAATGAAATGCAATTTTCTTCTTGAAGAGTCATTAGAGAGAAAAGCAGGCCAAGAATAAAATGATTTTTCTCTTTTTTTTTTGGGTTAAGATAAACAACATAAGCTAAATGAAACTATTGCATACTTTTAGGCGCTGAACGTGAAAATCTTGTAATAAACGAGTGGTGCATAATAGAATAGTTCTTCTTCTTCTTCTTCAACTCCCTCCCTCTAAACGCCTTCATAACCATCCAAGTCCATTCAAATCTCTCGATTCTCATCCCCTTCCTTCATATACACCACATCCCCCAAAAGAGTTAACACAACTAGCACAAATAAATAGTTTGCAATGCTCCAGTTTGCTTGACGCCTTCTACGCTCTGGTTGGTTGTCTGTTAGCCAGGCTGAGAGATGGTCTGGTGGCTGATTGTGTGCGGCGTGGCAGAATGACGGGGATGAGGTTGGTGGCGGCGGCGGCAATGCAGTAGGGAATGGCTGGTGGTTGCCTTTTTGTGCCCATGCGCATGGAAAATAGTTGCACAAACTTGCACACTAAAAGGAAATGCACATATATATGTATGTTCGTTTATATATATATATAATATGTGTATGAACAAAAAAAGAAAAGAGGCATAAAAAAAAATGAAAAACTAAAAAGCCGACTGTATGCCACGACGAGCAATGATGACGACGAGTAGGAGGAGCTGACTAGCGGCTGTTCGTTGTGTCCATTGTCACTCCTCAAAATGCAAAAGATTTGCATAAAACTGGCCACACACACACACGCACACACACATGGGCACTTGGGAGTGTTAAAGTGTTGTTGCGTTGGATGGCAATTATTAACATTCCGTTTATGGTTTTTTTTTGTTCGTTGCAATTTTGTTAGAAAGAATAGTCTATCTCGCTCAGCAGTCTCTTGCACTCTCTTTCTCAGGATGTCTGTCTGTCTATGAATTATGTGGCAAGACACGCAACGTTGCACACAAGGCGGTGTATTAGTGACGATTTAGTAAGAGCGTGGCGGTGACTAGTGTGAGGAGCGGGGTGCCAAGGGATGCCGCCTGTGCGTGTAGCGTTAAATTAAGGCACAGTCGACAACAGTGGCAAAAGGAAGCAGCTTACACACAATGCAGCACAATGAATAAGGAATGCATAGACAAGACACACACACACACACACACACACCTAGAGAGAGAGAGAGAGAGAGAGAGAGAGAGAGAGAGAGAGAGAGAGAGAGAGAGAGAGAGACAGAGAGGTGAAATCTGAAATCTGGTAATTGCCAGTTATGATAAGCCGGGATTCTCAGCTCAAATGATTGATCAGTTTAAACTACCGCTAGAATTCTATTTAACTTGTTTTAGCTTTAACTCGTTCTTGGTTTCTCGCTGTATCTCTGGCCATATTTCTTTCTCTTCCACTTTCTAATTGCCACAAAACGCACAAATTAAGCAATTCTCTTGGCGCACTTTTTCACTACTTCATCTTCCTTCTTTTTTTTTTGTTGCTCGTGGTGTCCTTCCATTCTCTCACGGATTGATGGCCAACTGTCAATTGCTAAGCTGCTGCAGAGTCAGATTCCCAAGTCAGAGTCAGAGTCAGTGCTTAACCCAGTCTATAGAAAGAAAAGTTGTCTCTAACAGCAGTGTAAAAGAAACCGGGACAGCGGCAAAAGAAAAGAAAAAACCCAAAACGAAAGAGAAGAAGAGAGATAGAAAGGAAAAAAAAACTTTTTAATGATGTAAAGTACAAAGTTTTCTGTCTTGTCGTTGGCGCAAGTAACTTGAGTAAACTTTGAGTTATGCCTTAGATGCGAGATGATGTCGTCGACGACGACGACGAGGACAACGGGAACGAAGTTGGCGATGACGATGACGACGACGACCTCAAAACGTAGCCTCAGCATCCTTTTTCTTTTTTTCCCTTTTTTTTGGTATCGATCGAGGTGAATCTGCTGCGGCTGCTTTTGCTGTATTTTGTCGTTTGTTAAAAGTTTTCAACACTCATTTTTATTATGACATCCCGCGCTCTCACATACAAAATGGCGCCGAGTGTTGGCGGGACGACGGAAGAGGGGGTCTCAGCTCAAATTAGAGAAAGCTTCGAGGGTTTATTTATTTTTGCTTGTCTTTCTTTTTTTTTTGCCTTCTTTTTCGCTAATAAAATGCCAATTTGCTGGCATTGAATGGTTGCTTTATTGGCCGCCATTACAACTCGTACGCATAAAAAACGATTTCCTCCTTCATGACCACACAGAGTAACACACACACACACAAACACACATGTGCACATGTACACGCATATGCGTGAGAGTCCTCAAGTTGAGGTTGAGGTTAAGGTTCATCAAACCAGGGGGCCATGTGTGTGTCTGTGTGTGTGTGTCTTAAAGAGCATTTTATGACGGCAACATTTACACGCATAAAATATGCATGATAAACTTTGTTGTTGCAATAAATCAGCCCCGCCTGAAAGTATGCAACGTAAAGCGTTTTCCATACCCTGCCAGCATATAGCTAAATCTTCTACTGCTTTTCTTGGCTACAATTTCGATTCTCTTTATGCTTGCTGACAGTTTTTTAATCCCTTAAACTAAACTTGGGAATAATGTAATTTTGTATATTGCAACAACAGCGATCAACCATTTTCGCGAAAGAGTCTTGGGATGAACTCGATTCTTTAATGACTTTGAGACCTTAACAGAATGATCTTGAAAGTGTGATGATAATTTTTCAAGGTATCTGCAAGTCGTTGCCATTTTTCTATACACATGTAAACCGAATTATTCTCAACATATTTGCAAAAACGTTAACAGGCAAAACAAGTTTATCAAGGAATAAAGTAAAAGAAAATCATAAAAATAAAAAAAGCCTGCGTGAGCCAACTATAAAGATTTTCGATTTCAAAAAAACTAAAGATAAAGGCCCACCACATTTTATGCCTTTATAATGGTCCTTATAATGTTGAACTGCAAGTTTAGTACAAAATCGTTCGGCCAAAAGATGCATCAGCAATTTGCAGGCTCTTTTCCAGGTTTTTTTTTCGTTATTTCGTTTGGCTGTCAAACTACTTAAACTGCCATTAAACTTTTGTCGCCCCACCATTTATTGAACTAAAACTCCTTTCGCCCTTTTGTGTTGTGTGTGTGTGTGTCAATCAGAAATATTTGCAGCTTTGTTGACAATGGCAAAGATATTATAAATTGGTCTCCCCCGAAACTTTGTTGTAGGTGCAAACAGACAGTAAAAGTTCTTCTCTCGGTTGGCCATTGTATGTTTTGACTGCTTTTGTTGTCGTCCTCGTCATTGTTGTTGCTGTTTTTGTCGTTGGCATGCATAAAATATTTACGCGCTGGAAAATATGCAACAAGAAAAAAGAGAAAACGAAAGAAACGTTTTTTTTCAGGCACTCTTCCTTCTTCTGGTTGCCTGCCTGCTGTTGCTTCTTTTGGTACTTTTTTTTTTGGTTCATGTGCGTGCAACTTTTCACACTCAAATGAAATTACAACAAAAAAAAAACTTTGCTACTTAAATGCGGCGTTCTCTTTACATTCTCTTCTTGTCTTCCTCGTTCACTCTTCATGTCTGTCTCTCTGGGCTCGATTTTCTCAATTTTTTCGTTACTTTTTATACCATACACCCATAGGGTGAAATGGTATATTAAAGTCGCCAAAATGTATGTAACAGGCAGAAGGAAGCTTCTCCGACCCCATAAAGTATATATATTCTTGATCAGTATCAACAGCCGAGTCGATCTAGCCATGTCCGTCTGTCCGTCCGTCTGTCCGTCCGTCCGTCTGTCCGTCCGTCCGTCTGTCCGTCTGTCCGTCTGTCCGTATGAACACCTAGATCTCGGAGACTATAAAAGCTAGAGCCACCAAATTTGGAATGTAGGCTCGTGTAGTATGTAGAGTGATCAAGTTTGTTTCAAATTTTTGCCACGCCCCTTTCCGCCCACGCAATTCAAAAAAAACGTTTATCTCAAAAACTATTGCAGCTAGAGACACCAAATTTGGTATGTATATTTGCATAGTAAATGCGCACAGTTTGTATGTATAAAGTTTTTGCCACGCCCCTTTCCGCCCCCCGAAATTTGAAAAACTCGATTATCTCCCGTAATTTTTTACCTTGTGCAATCAAATTTGGCACACTTAAATTTGATACTAATACCGAGCAAAATACCAAATTTGATGAAAATCGGACAAAAAATAGCTGAGTTATGCATATAAACGTTTTTGCATAAGGCCGGAGATGGCCGTTGGCGGGTGGGGGCGCTAGGGTGCTTATATGCATAAGTGCGCGAGATACTGAGATATGCTTGTAACAAGCATGTGAACAGAATTGTGGAAAATAGGCAAATGCATTAGTTATTACAAATTTGAAATATTTGTTTTACTGGTGTATGGTATACCCAAGTCGGCGAGACGACTTACTTACTTCATTTTTTATTGCTCTCTGCACTTTATCAAGCATTTTGCCATGGCTCAATGAGCGCTCAATTGCCACGGGGTGAAGGGAGTATGCCGTGTATGTGTGTTGGGAAAGGGGAAGTAAACTTTTCATTAATAACGATTTTCCATTAACTATCGATTGATTTTCAAGTCCGGAGGACAACAGCATCTCCATAACGTTTTGAATGGGTGGGCGAAAAAAGAAATCAACAAAAACAACAACAGCAACTACAACAGCGGTAACAATGAGGAGCGAAAGTAGCAAAACCGAAAACGCACTTCAGACAATGCCTGCAACCGGCAGAAACAGCAACAGCAACAACAACAACACTTGAGTCTATTTAAAACGCAAACAACAATAAACCGCCTGGGTGTCCTGACTGTTAAGAAGAGCAGGGAGCACGTTGGAGGCTCATAACCGACGCCGCCGTAGCCGCCGTCGACAGGAAAAACTCATTGAAAAGTTTTTCTTTTTACACTTGGCGCGCTCTCGCGTGCAACAACAAACGCACTCCATCTCTTTACCCCCACGTCAACCCACCCATCTGCTCCCTATACATAAACGGTATATCGAAGGAGCAAGTTTTTAATTTTTTATCGCGCCAACGCCGCATGGTATGCAATGGTTATTTATTTATGCTTTTTTTTTTTTTTTTTCCTTCATCATCATCATCATCTCTCTGTTGTTATTTGCTGAAGAGAATGGGCGGTGTATTAGAACTTTGTTGTTAGATGTTGTCTACGATCTCGTTGTTAGAATGAAATCGGTTGAATCGACAAGGTTAATATAAGCCCACAAACTGCAACTGAGATTAGATCTGTCTTAAATTTTTGACATTTGAGTGAAAGAGTTTTCCAGACCTTTTCTAATCTTCAGATAAATCTATATAAACTGTAGTTCTCTTAAAAGTTTTGACCATGTCTTGATTGCTGTTTCTTTTTTCTTTTTGGGATAAATCTCTTTGAACTTTTAGTTTTAATCGATGAAATCCCAAATGGAATTTTATCTTACGCAAAACGTTTTGGTCACACTTCGTTTGTTTTACCTTTCTTGCAAAGAGAAAATAAAACAATACATACAACCAATGGGGAAATCGAGGCAAATAACCTCTCTACCCAGCTGGCTGGTTGTTGTTACATGCGTAACATTCACGCCGGCTGTGGTTGTTGTTGTTGCTGTTGCTGTTTGTGCCATTATGTGTATTGCCTTTTGTATAGGTCGTCGGCATTGCGTTTCCTTCTACATTTTCTTGTTTTGGTTTCTTTATTTTTCCTCTCATTTTTATATAGCCTCTCGCCCAATATATATAAATTATTGCATAAAGTTTGGCGCTAAGTTGCAAAAAGTTTCCTTTTCATTGCTGCGGCTGCCGCAACGACAACGACAACGGCAACGGCGACGGCGACGACAATGTCGACACACAATAGTCTATAAATCTTTATGGTCAACAGAGATTACATGGGGCGAAGAAACGAAATAGAGAGAGAGAGAGAGAGACGTGTAGAGTAGAGTAGAGAGTTGAAAGTAGTAGAGAAGCAAAAGCCTTCATGTAGTTTACTGTTGTGGCCTTTTAGGCGTTTGTTTTCAGCTTTTTTTTTCTTGTATTTTTTTTTATTTGTGTTTTGTATTCGTGGTTTTTTCTCACCGATTGTTACTGTTTTGGGGTAAGAGAGATAGAGAGAGCGAGAGAGAGGCAGCATATGGCCATAAAAATGTGGTGCAGACGCGTGGTTAGCTCTTGTGTTTTGTTATAGTTGTTGTTGTTGTCGTTTGATATAAATCATAAAAGCAAAAGCCAACAAAATACGCGAAATTCTAACCAAGGTGTAAGCTCGCTTGCCTGAATGAATACAATGTTCTCTTATTCTTTTTATTTGGACTACCTTTAATTGCTTTGCCAAGCATTCTTCTTCATCCGTTTGCGCTGTCCAACAACAACAACAACAATTATTAATATTATTATTTTTTTTTTTTTTGATGTTGTGTGGTCATTTTGGTTTTAGGCCAAGAGAATTTCGATTTTCTCATAAAGAAAACTTTACATAAAAATGCAATAAATAGCTTTTCGAGAATTTATGATGGGTTTTCATGATAGGATTATAGGTGAATTGGTGGGTGGATGGAAAAGGATCTCACTCGTAAATGTCAAATGAGTGCGCGCGCCTTGAAGTATGCTTATAAATTGCTCTAAATGGCATTCTGTTTCTGTTTCCTTCGCTGTTGCTTGGTTGGTTGTTGCTGCTTTTTCGGGTGTCGTGTCATTTGTTCGTTTTCTTTATTAGTGTCATGTATTTTTATAGTTCAAAGGACATTTGAATGATTGAATGAACTGTTGCCACGTCCCCATGGGTGGGTTGAGACGAGAAACGATACGAAAACGAAAAATAAAAACGAGTTGCGCGCATGATTTCATCCCTTCCAGCGTTTGTGGAGGTCGAGGACAACGATAGCGATAGCGACAGCGACAGCGACTACAACGACGACGACGACGACGATGTTGATGATGACGATGAGGTGGTCGGTTGGGTCATTCCGCCTGTCCGTCTGTCCGACGGTCCGTCATCAGTTGGTCCCTTTACGTGTGGTCAGGCCCTTGGTCAGCCGCCCAGGCACGTTTCATCTGGTTCTCTGGACTATATCAAATAACGACTATTGACTATGCCCCTGCCGCTATGTATGTGTGTGTATTGGTGTGTCCTATCGTGTCGTGTCCTGTCCTGTTATGTGTATATGCACGTGTAGGGTTACACACACCCGCCTCCTGCTCCTGCTGCTGCTCTTACGGTCACCACCCTTCTCTGGCTGTTGCTGTTGCTGCTGATGATGATGTTGTTGTCGCCATCGCCATCGCCATCGACGTCCTCAACGTCGACGTCGTCGTCGTCAACGTCCTCGATGACGAATGAAAATCAATATTTATTAGATTACTTTCGAAATTTTATACGAAAATAGAATTTTTATGACAATTTTTTTTTTGCCGCTTTGGTGCTTCTTGTTCTTCCTCTTCTGGCGCTCTTAGCAAAAGTTTTCATCGTCGTTGGTCGTTTCTTTTTTTTTTTTTTGGCTTAAAGCGTTTTCCCTCGTTTCCTTGTGTAATCAATTTTTAAAGCCATAACACCAGCAAACACACATATGCTATAAGCCAAGAAGGGGAGTGTGGGGCGGTGGGAGCTCTTAAAGGGGGACTATGTATACATATCGATTCGATTTGTGCTAATTGAATCTATTTCTTAACATTGCGTTTCATTTGTGATTGTTGTGTATTATCAGATCATGTCAATCATAAAGCATTAGCTACCAATATATTATCTTACGATATTTAGTTTAATTATATTTTTCCTCTAAACCGAGTTGATGAAAGTGGGCGAGTAGGCAATGGGCGATTTGTGTGTTGGGGGCGGGATAAATAATTGTAATTTTCTTTCTATCCATTTTCATTTTGATAAGATCTCATATTACTTGTAGGGGAGGGAGAAGAGAGACAGCCCACCCTTAAAAACTCAAATGACACATAATTAGCTGAATATCCAATTTACCATTGCTTGACTCACTGTCCTACGTTTTTTATAATTTGGAAAAGCACTTAATATTCAACTTTTTGTATATCTATTTTCAGGTAAGTTGCCATCATCCATTAATACCACCAGCCATCAAATTAGTAAGTACAACAAAACGACCTGCTAACACTTTTTTTATGTGCGTCTTTAAATGTTGTTAACTCCAAACCCTCCGCATCCTCCCCCATTACTAAATCTTCCACCTAACAGCAATTGCCCAAAAAAAGAAAAAGATACAAAAAAGAAAGTGCATTTTAGTGGCCTCAGTTGACCCCGTTTGGGGTTTTTGTTTTTATGTTTAAGCCATGCAGGCCAATAGTCAGCCAGTCTGTCAGCCAGTCAGACAGTCAGGCCAGGAGCCAAACCCAAAAGCGATGATGCTACTCACGTGGCTACCAAAACTAAAAGCTCCCCAGTGCATTGCCTCCCCTCACCATTCAGTCTCTTTAGCCAACTAGTTTGTGGCCTTTGCCTCCCCCTAAGGAGTCACTTAATTATGAAGCTGCACATGAAGTAAAACGTCATAAAGCGTCGAGTTGAGTTTGAGAAATTTTTGTTAAGAGAGAGGTAAGAGAGACGGATAGAGAGTGGGAGTGAGGACTAACATACCATATCGTACTATATATGTGATGCCTTGGTAGCATCATCAACATCAGCATCAGTCTGGCAGTTTCTTTTTTTTGCTCTGCAGGGTTACGAAGAGCGAACGGGGCAGAGGTGGCAGCAACATTTTGCAGTTAATTTTCCGTTGCTAAATAAACTGTTTATGGCATTTATGCCAAAAATTTTTGGCTCGAAAGAGCGAGAGAGAGAGGGAGAGAGGCCAGAGAGGATGAACGATGACTATATATGAGGAGCCAGATATGTATGTATGTATGTATGTGTATTTGTGTGTGGCTACATTTTTGCATAGCCTTCGTACAGGCTCAGCACATTTTATGCTGCTCTGGGTTCACTTCTGTGTTGGTGGGAGGATATCATGGACTTCTTGCTTGTCATGTTTCGTGTGTGTGTGTGTGTGAGTGTGAGTGCATTTTGCTTGTTTTCCTCTTTTTTTTAAACCGATTTTTAATTGTAATTTTTGGTTGGTTCTTTTCTTTTGCTTTCTCGGCATGCCTAAAAGTATGCAGAGTATTAAGAGCCTTTGCCATAGTACACACACATACAAAGTCACCTTTACGTGTCTCTGCTCTTAATCCACCAAAAACCAAAAAAAAAAAAAAGGAAAGGAAAAACGTCGTTGCTTGTCGCCTGCTGCCTGTTCTTGTCGTTGCTCGTCTCATTCTATCGTCAGACGCAATTTCTCAATTTGTTCACTCCAACATCCGGCAAAAGTCAATTGAAGTTGAAATGAGAATTGAAATGGCTAGCAATTAAAGATGATGACGCCGCCTCCTACTCATCAGAGTTCCCCCACCAACCGAAAGCGCCTTTCGTTGTGTCCCCCTTTGTCTCGTTTTTTTTGTTTTTTGCCTCTTGACTGTATTTACGCATGCCGCAGGCTCAAACACTTTGCATAACATTAAGCAGCGGCAGTTTTCTTCCTTTTTTGGGTCTGTGGTCGACCGCAGTGCTATAAAATATGCAGCCAGTGAGACACACACACACACAAAAAGTGAAAGACACAGTGGAGAGGCAAAGCGCCTAAAAGCATATTTCAATTAAGCTATCACCTTGAATTATTCTCACGAGCCCCACCCTGTGACGCTGTGTGCTGCTTCTGCTTCTGCCTAAAAACACTTTTTTTTTTTGCTTTTTTGTGTTTTTAATTTTAATGTTTTCATTCACCACAAAGCAGCAGCAACGCAACGCAGCGCAGCGGCTGAAGTAGAAGAAGGCGAAACACAGAGAATGTTAAAACCGCTCGTCAAAATTTGCATTTAAATGAGGCGCAGAGGCGACTGACTGACGGGCCTCGTTTTTTTTCCCCCATTTCGTTTTTATGATTGCGGTGACTGCCAAATTGTCAGTGGATATATATGGGTGTATGGGTGTGTGTGTGTGTATGAGGAGTGGGTGGATGGTGTGGATTGTGTGGGTGTTCAGGGGCAGGGGTTGGATCATCGTCGTAGTCGTCGCCGTCGATGGTGGTAGTCAAGGGTGTGTGTGCATAAAATGTAAATATTCATTAAATATATAAATGTGTATGACTATGTGTGTGTGTGTGTATAAGCGGGTCAGTGAACAGACAAAAATTAAGGCATGTTGTGTTCAACAAGAATATGCAGAAACCAACAGAAACAAACAAAAAATGTTAAATCCCGAGATATCAATAATGTGCAAAAATAAGGTAAAAGCCCATAGTTAGGCAAATTTTAGCTAGGGGTAGCTTAAAATCTTCTATCCCCCCTCACATTCTTTTTCATACAAGACAGTTGGAGAGAAAGAGAGACCGAGAGAGAGAGAGAGTGAGAGAGAGCGAAAATGACTGACTTTTGGCTTGAATTAAGTTATCTCTCCATTCTTCTTGCTCGTTTTTCAATAATAAATTACAAATATTTTTCTGAAGAAGATATTGAAAATCATATCACACGTTAAGATACCAAAGAACTGTATTATTTCTGTCCAAGCACAACAAGTGTCTTTTCATTAACTAACACATTTGAAAGTGGTAATGAAAACAACAAAGTTTGCAATTGGTAAAAATATCCAAACTTATGGCCAACTTATTTGAAAAGAAAGTTCGTTTTTGGCAATTTACTCTTTGATTTGAAATCTTGATAACCTTTTCTTTTCATTCGTTCCTAATCATGACTTCAGTTTATGAAGTGGTAAGCTGCTCTCTCTGTCTCTTTAGTGGACTCCCTCTCGGGCCAATTGAAATCAGATTTTGAATGACATTTGTGTCAGTTTTGTTGGCCATTAATTTGGTGTATATTGCATTATCAGCTAAAATTACCAACTTGAGTATCACTTTTTGCAGTCAACAATGGTGAGGCTGGGTCTTCTCATTCACAGCCCATAACAATTGCTGTTTATGCTGATTTTTATGCCAGTGCCTGGCTATGAATAAGTAAGTAAGTGAGTGAGGTTTATTCCAACAGCCAACAGGCCTTCTGACTTTGTGCCACAGAGCCTCAAGGCTCGAGCCTCTTTCGCTCTGTTGTTTGGTTGGCCACATTCAAATGTTGTCCTGTGTGCTTCAGCTTATTTGCCATGTAATCTTAAGCGACAGGCATTTGTTTACTTATTTATGCACTCACTCTCCCTGTCCCGCTCTCTCGTATACACTTCATGCACACATAAAGGTTGCCAACTTAAAAATCACAATGGGGGCTTTGACTTTCACATTAGATAAGAGCAAAGGAGCAATGGAGATTCTCGCTGCCACTTCGTTTCGGTGTGTGTGTGTGTGTGTGTGTGGTGTGTGCGGTGAATATGTGTGAGAGAGTATATCTTTTGCTTTATTTTTATGCGCTTCGTGTGAGATTTTTATTGTGTACACACACTCACACACTCGACTCAACTGACTGGCTCACTGACTGACTGACTGACTGAGAGAGAGAGAGAGAGAGAGAAAGAGACCCACTCTAAGGATATATCTGCTAAGGCTTTGCCACGTTTTGCTTTTATTATTTAATGGAGCACAAAATGCATTTTGTGTGGTTTTTTTCTTTCTCTCTTCTGTATTTCGTTGTTGTAGGTTTTTTTCTTCTTTCCGTTAGCTGGTGCTGCTACTTTTCTTTGCTTTTGCCTCGTTCTGTTCTGTTTCCCTTTTGGGAAAATTAATAATTTATATATGAAAATGTGCGTCGAGTCGACTCTTGAGTCTGTTTGCTAAATTGCTTAAGAGATGGCAAGAGGCTGAGCCTTGGTCTCCATTCCATTTTCATTCTTTGCTCTCGTTTCTCTTTTCGTTTTTGGGTTTTTTTTTTTTTTTTTTGCCAAGGTCATAAGTAGGACTTGTGCCGAGATTCGTAATTTGCTTAATAAAACGCGGTGTGCCGGCATATTGCATAAAATATAAGCAAACAAAGATGAACAATAGCGAAAATTCCTTTTGTTTTTTGTGTGTGTTTTTTTCTTTTTGGCGCAATTTATAAATTGCAGGCGAGAAGATTCTGCAAATGTCTGTGTCGCCCTGTAGCCTACCCTCTACCCTTCTACCCATCGCCTATTTCTGAGAAGTTTGATATATATCCTTTTTCTTTGTGGTGGGGGGGAGGCTTGAGGGGTTTCCTTGGTGGACTCCAGGGAGTAGCTAAGCTGCCAAAAACGGAAAACACAAGCAGAGTGAGGAGAACAAGTCCAACTGTCAAGTGGCTAAATGGGGGGCAGAAGCTTTTAGGAAATTTTTATGCCAAATTTATGCATTCTATATATAACTGTACATACATATATCGAAATCTAAAGAAGGGTGCAAAAAAAAAAATAATTTCGGAAATTATTTATATGGTCTATGAGATTAGGAAGCTATATATCAACTAAATATAAGTAGAATACTCTCTAATATTATGGGACTTGGCAAATAAGGAAGTTAGTTTTTTAAAATCCATGATGGAAAATAGAAACTATTTGGTAATTGTTGTTTGTATATGGAGAAAAATGCGAGAAAATGTTTTTCAAGTTTTTTCAACCCTTTTTTGAACTGATAAAAACCACTTAACATTTCAACATTTTAATTTAGTTATGAATTCTTCAGGCTCTCTCTCGCAAGTTTATGTTGTTGTTTTTGTTTTTTACATATATATTTTTGTTCCAGTTGCTTTATTCAACAAGGGTTGAGAGTGTGTTTGAGTGAGTGACTGACACGCACGTGTCCTTGCCAATGACAAGGGAAATTTTACAACTTTCGAGTTTAATTTGGCAAAAGTAGCAATCAAGCAAGAGGCAACCAAACACAGACACAGACAAGAGTGAGATATAGAGGTAGAGAACACAAGAGATGAAGTGACTGAAAGACAGTAGGGGTTGGGTGTGGGGGTGGTGGTGATGGTGGGGGGTGGTTTTTCGTAACCCCTTTTTTCGACCTAATTGCATGGAAGTTGTTAAATGTAAAAAATTAAAATATGTATATATGTATATAAAATGTGTAGCTATATATTTTATATAATAAACAGCGAGAAAGATAAGAGGGGGAAATGAATACAAGAAATACGAGAAATATTCCTGGCCGCCTGTCAGTCAGTCAGTCAGTCAGTTAGGCAGCGAGAATGTAGCCTCTTTTTTATGAGGTGTTAAGTGGGCTTAAATTAAAACTCCTCCCCAAGCCCTTTCTCTCTCTGCGCCTCACTTTCAGCTAAATGTGACGAAATGTTTGCAAAATAAAAATAATAACAACAGCAACGTGTTCTTCTTCGAGAGGCAGCCCAACCCTTTTTGGCCTGGTTTTTGTGAGCTTTTCATTAGCCGAGGCGAAACTTGATTTCTCTTCTGTGTTTTGTTTGCAGAAAGAGTCGTCAGAGCAGAGCAAAGGTTGAGGTCACATGTGTGCGTGTCCCTGTGTGTGTGTGTGTATGACTGCGTGTTATAAATTTGTATTTAATAAACTTTTTCTTCTTCTACAAAGAACTCAAGTGCGTGTGTTTTTCGAGTGGGGGGTATCAGAGGAGTATCTTAGCAAGAGAGACTTTTTGATAAAGTTCATGTTGAGATATGGAGAATACTTAAGCAAATTGACTGTTCATGAGGCGACACAGCAACTTCAACTGAATTGAAAATAAGCCCAAGCGGAAACCCAACCAAGCTGTAAAAAACAATGTAATATATACATACATATAACTATTATTAGATTCCATACTATTCGAAACTATAGATTACAATGTGAACGATCACCTGGAATTGATTATGTTTGCCATTAATTATATGGCAACCAAAATCTTGATAGGTTATCCCTCTCCTTTTGATATAAATCGGAAAATTTGTCATCTGGATATTCCCATTGCCCTAAGATGTGTGTGTTTGTGTGTGTGTGTGTCTTGTATACATTGAGGCGCTAACCAATTATATATACATAAATTTTCCATTTCCCTCATTTTACCGAATTAGAAATAACGCGACTTTTTGTTTACTTTTGTCACACGTGGCACGTGTCAGCATTTTCTGTTGTTATTGTTGTTCTATTTTTGAGAAGCAGCAGCAGCAGCAACAGCAACGGCAACAACAACAAATTGCTTATTAAAATAATAACAAGGCAAAGAAAACGAGAGAAAAAAAACATGAATAGAATTAAAATCCATCCCCGTAAGGAAAAACTCACCCTACACCTATACACTCCCACCCCACCCCCCTGAGTCGATCTAATAAGACAAAATAGAAGTGTCGGTGGTGGTGGGTGGGGGACGGAGGGGCTAAGGGAAATCAACCCTGATAATGAAAACATTTAATAGGAGTAGATAAGTTGAACTTAAACTAGATTTTATGAGCATCTTTAAGTTTTAGGCAAATCTATACACACTCAGACACACAAACGCACACACACACACACACACATGTACATAAAAATTGAGACAAGAAACAGACAGTCATAAAATTGTAGCCCTTTTGATCATAAAATTTGCCCAAAAACGGCAAGAACATTGACCCAAAACCGAGCGAGCGAGAGGCAAACACAAGTGATAAGGATGATGAGGCATGGGCAAGAAGAGGCTAATAGAGGGCAGAGGGGAGAACAAGTTGGAAAAAAGCGAAGAAAAGAAATGGCAACTAAATGAAATCTAAATTAATACAATTTTCGGGTCGCTTTTCTTACTTATTGACAGTTTCCAGATCAAAGATGTGTATGCGTGTGCGTAAGCGTGTGCATGTATGATGTGTGTGTGTGTGTGCTGGGAAACTTTGCTTTTCATATATGGGCAAATATATAAAACAAAATGGCAATGAATGACTGAGCAAATGAATAAAATCAGAGAAACAGAGAAAGAAGAGAGATGCTGCAAGTGTGCAAAGCAGAGCTAGAGAGAGAGAGAGACACCGAGAGAGATAGAAAGAGAAAGGGAAAACATTTTTGCTTTGAAATTCAAATTTCAAAAGTTGTCATGACATTGTGTTTATGACATTTAGTTGAGCCAAGAGAATGAGAGGGATATATAGAGTGAGAGAGAAAGCGAGAAGACGGGCAGCTGGTACTCATTGCTCTCTGTCTCCATCTCTTTCTCTATGTGTGTGTGTGTGTTTATATATATATACATTTTTTTTCTTTGTTGTTTTTTTTTTTTGCATATTTAAAATTGAATATTTGCACGCCTTGAGCATTTGAGATTACAAAGATATACTTCACTTATACTCACACAAATACACACTGAGTATGTGTATGCCTGTATGTGTGTGTGTGTGTGTGTGTGTGTGTGTGTGGGGCGTTTCTCTCATGTTGTCATTTGCATGCGTTAGATGCGTTTGTGCTATTTGCACTGCTCAAAGCCATGTTAAGCGGTTTATTTTTGTTGTCTTCTCTGTATGCTCAGCACACACACAGACACACACGGACACAGAAATTTCCTTTAGGTCCGCTTTCCCTCCCTTTTTCCCTCCTCTAGCAAAAATTGAATTTAAAGTGGCCCAAAGACTTGCAAATTGACAACTTAAATTGGCATTTTCGTATTGTTACTCTGATAGTTCAGAGCAGAGTACAACTAAAATGCAATTAACAATCCCAAAAAAGTAGGCAACAGTTTTATTTGAATTGCAATAAAAAAATTTAAAAATTCTATAATATGAGAAAATCTCTTATTCTTCTGCTGCCTGTGGTTGGCCTTAACAGTTGATTATACAATATGGTTTTATTTTTATTTATTTATTTTTTAAATCATTTTTTTTTTTTTTTGTGTTTTTAACGCTTTATTTAATATTGAATATGGATTGGATTCCTCATCATTTCATCATTTGCAACTGCTGCACACATAAACGACTTTTACAGAAACACGCAAGTATATCAAGTCTATATGTTGGATACATTTTAAAGTATACACAGAGCACACACACACACATGTATACACAGGCGATTGCTGTTTACCAGTAGTAGAGCGAGAGAGATGGCTCCTGTGGGGCGGAGGGGTGTGGGAGTAAAAAAAAAAAACACATTGCCGTATGCCGCACACGATTTTCCAATTGAACTCACACGTGTACACAAAGCTACAGATACAGATACAGCTGCTATAGATATAGAGATACACATATACATATGTATATATTTTGTTGTATCTGTACGTGTAGGACTTGCCATTGATGCAGTCGTGCATTCAATCGTCGCGTCGTCACCTCATGGCGGACTTGGCCGAAATCATTTCAAGTTAATAATAAATGGAGCAGCATCATCAAGCATCATGCATCAGGCATCGAGAGAGTATCAGGAATCAGGCAACAGACAACAAACATCAAACCCAAGCGACGGCCATCGAGCAAATACACACACACACACACACGCAAAGTATCTTTTCGGTGTTTGTATTCATTTTGGTTTGCATTTGCCATTCTCTGATTTACTTTTTTTTTGGTTTTCTTTTACGTTTTTTGCCTTCAAATGTAATGAGCTGCTGCCTTTTACAGTGGCACGAATCAATTAAAATACGTGCCAGGCATTAGAAAAATCCTAAAGCCAAAAAATTCCACACTCTCCGTTTATATGTCCCTCTGACTAGGCAAATATTTCAATCAAATTTTCCTTCTTTCCCATATCTACAATATGGTTATGCGTGTGTGTGTGTGTGTGTGTGTGTGTGTGTGTGTGTGGCTATGATATTTATGCTTATCATGCTTATGAGAAATTCTATATTAGATATGTTGCCCGTGGACAGTGGCGGGTTGTAAGGGACGACAGGATGGAATTTCGTTATGAACGGGTGGAGGGGGTATAAAGTCAAGAGGCCTGCCAACATGCCAACTCAATTGACAGTTGGCCAGATCCTGAGCTATATACTTTATATAAACTGTCATCCTGTTGACAGGCTATAGGTAGCCCCCACACACACACACACACATATCGACTGGAGTCTGTGCGTGTTTGTTGCCCTTAACAGACATTTTCACAGTTGAGTGCGTTGAGAGTTCAGGCTCAGCTTCCTTTTATTTCTACTTCTACTTCTTCTTCTTCTTCTTCTGCACATTTCTCCTTATTTCTTCCATTTCCCATTTACTCTCCTATGTAATTTATGCTACAAACATTTTTGTATGTTACATAAGCTTTTGAGTGGTTCGTTTTTTTCTTTTCTTTCCTGGGTTCATGTTGTTTGTGCTGGATTTTTAAGCAGTGGGTTGCATTTTGTCCTCTCTTCTGAAATAGGCAAGCAAACCAGAAGCAATCAAATGGGTCATCGCCCTGCACAAAGAAAAATGGCACAAAAATCAAAATAGATCTTGAAATATTTCGAAAGTTATAAATTTGGTTAATAAACTTTTAATTAGAAAAACAACAGTAGAAAAAACTGAAAACTTTAACTCAACTATTTTTTGTTGTCTTCATTTATATTTAACATATAAAATAACTTTAGACTGTATGAAATGTGTCGCTATTTTGTTGACCTGTGTAAAACACTTAATGCTTTCGCTTTGAAATTCAAATTAAACACACCCCAGACATATAATATATATTTTACTTAACCAATTTTCCAAACGTTTATTTTAAAGCCGCATACACACGCACACACCAATGTGTGCTTACACGCACATGGACAGACACTTAATACCCCAAAAATGAAATCAATAATATTTTCCTCAATTTGCCGTCATTTAGCCCCTAAACCGAACTGAACCAAACCAAACCAAACCAAACCCATCTACTTGATCCTAACCCAACACACACCGCACTCAATGTCAGAGTCCAAGTTAGAATTAGAGTTAGAGCCTGCGTGCTGTGTGGTCTCTTGCCCATGGTTAATTACTAATTTTCCATAGGTTTTTGTTGCCTAGAAAACTATTGATTAGCTTTTGCTTCTTTCGTTTAGGTAATAAATAACCAAAACTAATGTTTTGTCTGGCATAGCATTCCTTAAACAGAAGGCGACATAAGACAGAGAGGGAGAGAGAGAGAGAGAGAGAGGGAAAGAGAAAGAGGAAACGGAAAAAACCTTTGCCTAATTAATGGCAAACCTTTCAAAAGGCTACACCTAGTTCTTTATTTCATTTTCAATGTTTGCCCTTCTGGTTCTGGGCTGTTCTTCTATTTCTTGTTTATAACGTGTTGTTGTTTGTTATATTATTTTGGTCATTAGCATGCGTTAAAATGGCGTTAAATGTGTAACGGAAACACCCAAAAATAAGGACACGGCTTTCGGTTATTCCATATATTTTTTCTGTTAATGTTCATTGGCTGAAAGGTATATTTCATTTAAGTTGGAGTTTGCAATTTTCAAGGGAAACAACTGAAACGAAAGTAACGATTAGACCATAGATATTTTTTTAGAAAGAGTATCGATACATCGGTTTAACTTGGCTAATTGTCATTTTCTTCTTTTTTTTCTTTCTCATTCTACGTTCATATAATAAAAATGTCATAAATATCTTTTTGGTTTCCTTGCCAGGAACTCCTGGCTTTTCGCCAGGATAGGCGTTTTCTATGTAATTATGTGTGTGTGTGTGTGTTAATTTTTTTCTAATTGTCTAAAATTTAGATAATTACATGCCATTAATTATTTACATAATAACAATGTATATTTTTTTTGGTGTGGAGTATGTTTTTTTTTGTTTGGCTTCCTTCTGCTTCCGGGTTTTACAATTTTGTGGTTGAGTTGACTAGGCCACGCCCATACACATGTACATATTCATATATAGAATATGAAGTATATAGAATATATAGGTGTATAGATGAGTGTGTGTGCATGAAGGTTTGGGGTTGGGGCGTAAAATTAAATTTACATAATTTATGACTTACTCAGCGAATGTTCATGGGCGGCATGTTGCATAATTTTAGGCATTTTTGTTTATTGCGGCGTAAAATTTGAATTATGAATCAGAAAATACCTCGCCGCTAGTTATTTTTGTTGCCCGCTGTTATTGTTGCTGCTGCTGCTTCTTCTCTATTTCTTGTTGTCGTTGTTGTTGTTGTTATTCCTCCGTGTAAGGGTTACATTCTGAGGTTATTAGTAATTTATTTGCATATTTTGTTGTAAATGGGGTTTTGGGTGGGTTCCAAGCCTGACGGACAGCGGCAGCAGCAAAAATTCTGGTATAAAAGTATGAAAAGAAGAAGATAGTCAGTGATTCAGTCAGATAAGGTTGTCATATCATATTTGTGAAGGATTTGAATGAGTTTGCTTAGCCAGGTGTGCCCAAAAGTAACCAAAGGATAAAAATCCAAAGAAAAGTATCTAATTAAGCAAAGAAAGAAGAGAAAACGTGAAAAATTACAAAAACTACTAAATCAAAATTATTAATGAATGTTAAAGTAAAATTAAAGTAACCTTTACCTAACATTTTCTGATCTCAGCTTATAAATGTATGATAATTTCTGATTGCCGATAAAGAGGCTCTTAAGAAAATTCCATTTATTTTTTACTTGGAAGTTTCTTTCAAAAGTGGTGTGAAATGGAAAAGAAAAGATTAACCATTGAAGAAAGTTGGAAAAAGCATTTTCACAATTTTTATTACTTCCACGCCCCATTTGTTTGACTTGGCCTCCTTAGTCCTTTGGATAAGTTGCCTTTTGCCTATAACCCAACCGACATTGTATTGTCTGGGCTTCCCCCCTCTCGCACATAATATATGGACCAATAAACCTGCCTTCTGTCTGAGGTTCAAGACCAAACTTTAATTGCCACTTGCTAATTGCAAACTACACGCCCACAATACAAAACAAAAAGCAACAACAGCGAAATAGAGTAAGCGAGAGGGAGAAAGAGAAGGCGAGAGAGCAAATGAAATAAAAGATGATAGAAGAAATCTAAGTTATAGAAATAGCCACAAGAGTCGAGGCATAGACCATTATATACAGCTGCCATATTTCATATATCAAAGATACATAAAAATGAAAGAAAGACAAAAAAAAAAAAAAAAAGTGAAAGAATACACAACAGATAGTGTATATAGATAGATAGACATACCTATACGATATAGTAGTATACATATTCCATTGAACATGCCCGCTTGGCCAGACAAACATAAAAAGCATGCCCCAACCATGAAGGAGGGGAAGAGACGGAGGCAAAAGCATGCGAAGATGAAGGAGAAATAACAGCAACAGCAGCAGCAGTAGCAGCACACTGATTAGTATCAAAAAGGATGTGGATGTGGATGTGGATGTGGTTGAGGTTAAGGATGAGCATGTAGATGTGGATGTGGTTGAGTGGTATGATATAGTGGCAAGTTGTGGTTGCTGCCCTCAAGCTGGCTCAGTGGAAAACTTTTGATTAAGCTGCAGTTATGGCAGGTTGTTGTTACTACTACCACCACCATGTGCCTCCTCCCGCTGTTGCTCTAAATCGAGGGAACCCCCTAAGAGTATGCTACATGCTTTTGTTTTGCTTGCTAGCTCGTTAGTTTGTTTTGCTTTTTACCTACCTACCTACTCCACTCACACACACACCCTCTCTCCCTTTTCGTGTCTCTGTCGCACATGACAAGCGCGCTTAAGGCAACATTGTCTACTTTTAGGGGCTTGCCAGTGACAAATTCTCAAGCGCTCGACAGAGAGAGATAGAGAGAGAGAGTGCAAGAGAGTTTCTGTATTTGCAGTTGAAGCAGCAGCACCAGCTGCAGCATAGCGAGCAAAACTTTTGCATAAAACTTTTATGATTTTTGATAACAAAAACTAACAGAAATATATATGTATATCTATAAAGTATAGCATATTTATATGGGTAACAACAGAGAAGAAGTAGAAATATAAGCAAGCTAGCTGGCGGAGTGCGTTTTCAATAAGCAAACTGCTATCCATAAAATATTACTTTTCTATCAACACACATACACACACACACATGCATGTTGTGGGGTCGCAGCAACTCAATTCGAAACCCTTTTTCAAACTATCATCATCATCATCATCGTCGTCGTTGTCGCTGTCGTAGTCCTCCCTCCGCGGTAAAGGCATTCGCATTGGCAATGGCAGCCGTCCGCTCCTCCCTGTTCCTAGCCAAGCTAGAGCGGAGAAAGCATAATAAAAATTGCTTTCGAACGACGACGCGGCTGCCATAACAAAGCCATAAAACGTAGTTTTAATTGCATTTTCGTTGTTCCATTTTATGTAGTTCGAGCTGCATAAAAACAACAAAAGCCGTGCCAGAATTGACCAAAGGGAGAAAGAGAGAGACAGAGAGAGAGAGAGAGGAGCAAAGTATTCCTGGCTTCAACTCCAATGGCTGGCTCCACATTCTAATTGCATGGGAAGATTGGCATTTTGGAGGGGTGAAGACAGGCGGGTGAGCAGTTGGGCTTAGTAGGGGAGGATTGGGCGGGGGTTTGGTTGTGGGTGTACGGCACTTACGGCTTGACTGGATCTCTGTCTCTGTTTCGCTTTGCTCACTTAGCGCTCAGGCATCATAAACTAACGCAGTTTATGGGTCCATGCACCCAAAAGCACTTTGGTCGAGTTGGCACTTTTGGTCGCATTGCATATGCGTAGGCGCCGCCGCCGTCGACGTCGTCGTTCTTCCCGTTGCCGTTGACTTCGACGTCATGCACGACTTGTTGGGGCGCTAAAATTTGCGGTTTAACGTTGCCACTGGCGCCTTTCGACCAGTCAGTAGTCGGCAGTTGGCAGTCGACAGTCGGACTGTCGCTGCAATATCTCTCCACCCCACCCATTCTAACCCTCTTTATATAGTGTGTAGTATATACACACATACATATATACGACAAGTATGAGCACTTTGTCATAAGCAATTGTGAAGGCTAATTGTGTCGA
Organism: Drosophila equinoxialis; assembly: GCA_018150345.1. Taxonomy (NCBI): domain Eukaryota; kingdom Metazoa; phylum Arthropoda; class Insecta; order Diptera; family Drosophilidae; genus Drosophila; species Drosophila equinoxialis. The sequence continues at coordinate 1,027,226 of JAECWI010000868.1, read as the reverse complement.
GGCAGCAGAAGCAGCAAAAGCAGCATCACGATTGCTGGCATCTTTTCATATTTTGCCTTTTTGTTATTGTTGTTGTTGTTGTATTTTTGAACCATTTTTCGTGTTGTATTCTTTTTGTGCTTCTTTCACTTTTGCACCCAAAAAAGATTTAATTAACATTTTGACTCTCAAAGGCTTCGGCTTTTGGCAACATTTAAATTTCAAATTATGTGCGCTAATTACGCAGCAGCCTGAAGAGAAGAAAGCGAGATAGAGATAGAGATGGAGATGGAGAGAAGGAGAGAAAGAGAAAACTGGAGTTGAATCAAGTGGAGGGGTTGCAAGAGAAAGAGAAGGGCACCCAGTGAAACCTTTTTGGGGCAATAATTAGCAAGGCTTTTGTGCACAGAGTAAGTGAATGAGAGAAACATTGAGATGAGGATGAGGAAGAACGAGCCCGAAGCCACTACCACTGCTGCCACTACTACAACTACATACAACTACATACAACTACAGTGTATTGTATGTGTGTGTGTGTGTATGTCGGCGATGCCTTACAAATGCCACAAAAGTTGATGAAAGATGGATAGAACGAGTAGAAAAGTATGTGGCACATACAAAACTTGCGCCAAAGTTTGAAAATCAAAGGAGCCAATGATAGATGCCCAAAAAAATCAAAAGAAAAAAAAACCGAAGAAAAGAAAACCAACAAAATCCTCCCAATGCGGCAATTTGTGTACCACTATGGCTTTCCATTAAAATTGCGTTTTCTATAGCAATCGGTAAGCTTCAATTGAAGAAGTGTTTGGTATATTTCACAAACTGTCTCGATCTAATCTTATCACCATAAACAATCGATTTTTAGTATTAAAAAAAAAACTAACTATTCTTAGGAATTATTTTCTACTTCCATTGAAATTTTACACTTTGCTTAGCATACTTTTGTGGGTTTTTTTTTTTGGAGTCAGCTGATCAGATATTCCCATTAAAAATTATGGATACTTCTTTTGAGGTTTTTCTGTGTATTTTGCAAATGGCAATTGAAACCACTTCATAAATTACGGGAAGTTCATTAAACAAACAACCAGCATAGTGCATGGTGGGCTTAAAGGTAGTTGGATGGGAGCGGTGTAGAACAGGAGGGGAGGGGGGATGGTATTGCAAAAGCTATTGCAATCAAAGAGCGGGCTTCTCATATCAGCACACAAAAGTTGGCCAAAGCCAATCATTGTGAGTGACTGGGCTGTTGTGGGCAACTGACTGCCTTTTGCACTTCATTCTCAACTGGTTGCCTGTTCAATATGGTTGCATCCAAGCACTGATTTCAGTCCTGTTGCTGCTGTTGTTGTTCTTCTTCGTTTTGCAATCCAGTGGCAGCTGCGGGCTGCCAACGCTGATAAAGCTTCCAACAAAAAAAAGAGAAAGAAAAGAAAAAAACGAAACCCAGGCATGATGCAGGCAGACAACAATGCAACTTAGCTTCCTTTTGAAGATGCTGCTGCCTTTGCTGTTGCTTCTGCTGCGTGTGTGCATTACTTGAGCCGAAAAACATTTTCCAATTTATTACCCACAACGCCACATCAATCATTCATCCTTTTTGGTGGAAGCCCCCATGAAGACTGGAACGTAACGTGCGACTAAATGAACATTTTTCGGTTAAACATTGGTTTAAATTTTGCGGCGTCACCATGCTCCGACTCCGACTTTGACTCCTCCAACTCTGGCCATCCATCCATCTCATATGCTATGGCACCCCATCTCAATCTATGTAGTCCCCTCATAGACCATCAGTGTCAACAACACTAGCGTTGTGTGGATGTCGACATTCGCCTGTATACAAAATCAACAAGGCTTCAGTTCATCGACCACTTAATTTATCCAGCTGAGCTTTGAGTAAAGCAAAAGCGCATTTGTGTGTTGTTGTCTGCGCGCAAAAAAAAATACAAAAATAAAATAAAACCCCTCTCCAGAGAGAGAGTGATAGATAGAGAGAAAGAGAGTAGGTGTTTGGTCGAGGAGGGGGTCTAGAGGACGAGTTTCTGGCATGCCTTTTGGTCAGACAGAGAAATGCACTTAATTGCCATACCCGTACATGGATTGAGAAGGATGGTTAAGGGGGACTGTGTTTTTCCCTTCTGTTTTAGTACGCGAGCATAACAATTAAAAAATCAGCGAGCCAAAATAAAATGCAGCATGCATTTAGGCTCCCTCCCATCGTCATCATCCTCATCATCATCATCATCATCATTGAGGACACTACGCATGCTGCCACATACGATTCTTTGCCATGCCACTCTACTCATTCATTATGCATTAATGTAAATACGGTAAATGTTGTCCAATCATTAACATAATTGAATTACAAACATGCCCGTTCATCGGCTTCATCCAAATTTTAATTACTCGCCTGACTAATGGGCGCGCACACACAGCACACACATAAACACACACACCTAGCAGCAACAGCAAAAACAAGAACATTGAATTGTAAAGTTGAACGAAAACGTAGAAACGCTCTTTGTGTCTCTCTCTCTCTCTCTCTCTCACTCTCTCTCTCTCTCTCTGACTAATATTAAATATTTCATAATACCAAAAAGGTCGAAGCGGCAGAGGTGGTGAGATAAACCAAACCGAGCCTGGTCACTCAATTCAAACTCAACTCTACTGAACGAACTCACAAGCATATATAAAGCAATTGAATTTTGCAGTTAAAAGCTTCAATCATTTCCAATTGCCGCAAACTAATGGCTGATTATAAAATATTCATGCGACAAGCGACGATGAGACTTCACTTGCAGGCCTGGCGCTCTGGTGGGCTAATGACAGGGCCGACAACTTGGGTGATGAGCCAATCTAAGGCCCAGTACAGAACAGGACAGGACAGCCAAAACGGGACCAGAGATAGCATAGCATACCGTCAGAGGGGGAAGTAGGGGAGTTGAGGGGGTGCGGGGCGTTGTCGAGAACCGCCCATTTTGTGTGGCAAATAAATTACACCTGCGTTACCTTTTATATAGATATATACTTTATTTTTTTCTCGAACAGGAAATAAAAGGCCATCATCAAAGTTGCTTCTTCTCTGTGCTCTACGTTATTGATTTGCTCGGTTTTTGCGGTTTTTTTTTTTGAAGAGCGAGTGTGAGGTGGCATTGCTTTTTAGGGTTGGGACAGACACACATATATTCGGCAGTCAGTCAGTCCGTCAGGAGGACCGGCGAGCGGTCGGGCAGGCGTCCGGTAGTCGGTATTCGGCATAAAGCCCTCAATTAAGTTTTATTTTAATGCATTTCATTTGAACGTCTTTTAATGGCATTTTTCGTCCGCTGGCATATTACTCATTTGCCATAAACCAAAAGGTGACCACAACACGTAGCCCAGTCATTGCCCAACATGGCAATGGCCAATGTGGAAAGAGAGAGAATGGATGTATGTGTGTGTGTGTGGGGGAGAAACGTTAAGTGTTGGCCGCCCAGTCGACATGGGTCGCTTGGGTGAGATTTAAGCTTTAATGATGCATGAAGCGGCACAGGATGTGGCTGCCCAGTCGTGGGTAAAAGGCAATGAGCGCAAATGTGCAGAAACTTCAGCAGCAGCAGTAACAGCAGATGGTAGAGGGGAGAGGGGAGAGGGGATAGGTAGGTGGGATGAGAAGACAGGATGGGTTTGCATATTGAGTGGCATTTAAATGCTTGAAAAGTGCCCATCGCTTGGTCAAATGTTTGAAGGTGTTTATGAAGAGTGCTACCATAATAGAAAGTTTGATAGCAAGAGCACGAGAAATTGATTTTATGGATACCAATCTGTTCAAGAGATCAGGGTCAAAGGCGAGATTCGGCTGCTAGGGTTACGAATGAAAATGTGATTTTACAAAAGGAAATTGTTGACTGGTTGACATTCATAATATTAGATTTAATTGAAATAAAATTAAAAAAGCCAAACTAGTTGGCGCCCAATGTGAGGCCAAAGTTAGTCTAATTTCATTTTCCCCTTTGTTGTAGTTGTTTGAACGAAACATTTTCTAATTATCTTTTTTAATTAAATTTGTAGTACGTCACAAATACATACATACATGTGTATCATATCATTAGCACAAAACACTTTCATTCATGTTAGCGCACGCAACATCCGATGACATAATAACTAATCAGAATATTTTTCAACTTATCTTTCAGATGAACCGTACTTTACAGCTGAAGCCAGCTGAAAATGAAAGTCGCAGCGGTAAGTAATCGAATTGAAAGTTTTCCCCCCATAAAAATGTCTTTTGCTGGCAAAATCAATTTGTTCATAACGAATCAAAAGCTCGCTTACTCCATAGGTGACTCAAACAAATAATTACATTTTGCTCGGAAAAAAAAAAAAAAAAAAAAAAATGAAGGAGCAGAGAAAGAGAGAAAAAACTTGACCCGCCTTTATGTAAGTTTTCAAGGCACTCAGCAGAAATTTTTGCCAAAAAAAAAAAAAAAAAAAAAAAACCAAAAAAGTACCCAACTTTTCTTTCACACCTATAGTAAGTATGAGATGGTTCCCCTACCATTCCCACCCTACCCTACCCCTACCTACTTACCTTTTAGAAAGAAACGACAAGCAAGGACTCGGGACTGCCCCCAGCTTTTTTTTTTTGCTATTTTCAACACCTACAACACACGTCAGCAAAAATTACGAGCTCGCTTCGATAAACTGTCAAAACTGTCTGCAAAAATTTGACATTTAACAAAAAAAAAAAAAAAAATAGAAGAGAGAGAGAAAAAATGACGGAGAGATGGGGTGAACTAGGGGGAAAAATACGTAAACGTATAGCAAAACAACGTTGAACTGTCAATGGCAGGCCAGGATATAAGAGAAGAGAACTGAACAGCACCAAACAGGCCAGGCGAAATCAGGAATACCTCGCTGGCCAGGCCAGGGCGCCATATTGTTTTTACTCGCAACGCTCTTGGCCCGCACGCACACACACACACACACACGCAGTCGGTTGTTGTGTTTCACGCTTGTTTGTGACAGGCTGGGCCCCTTGGTCCTTAGACGCATGGAAAACAACAACAGCAAAAAAGAAGGAAAATGATAAAGATTTGCATAATTTACACAGCACTTCAACTTTTTTTTGCTCCACCTCTCCCGCTTTCTCTCTTTTCTTTTTTTTTTTGTCCTTTTTTGGGTCAGCTTTTAGAGTAGTTGTTGCTGTTGGCTTTGATAAACTTATTGACAGGCTTATTATGCAGGGATCGAAGAGAAACTGCGCCAGATATATGTCATTAAAGAATTCAGTTCAAAGTTCGCACCCAATCCCACCCACAACCCTACAAAGAAAGGAAATAAAAGGTGACATACATACATATCTACTGTGTTGCTTGTATATTTTGTGTTCTTTTTTTTATAAAGTTTTATTAAGATCTGCCGTGAGACAATTATTAATATTTGTTGCAGTTCATGATTGACATACAAAACTTAATTCAGTTCAAGTTCAAAGCTCGAGTATTTTTGAAGGGCCGTCAGTCCTGTGGAGGTAAGACGGTTCCCATTGCTTGTATATAAAAAATGAGATAGCGAGAGAGATAGAAACATTCTAACAAAAATTCTTTTTTAGCAAATTTTTCAACGCCTGATTTGATTTTAAATAAATTAAACATTCGACCCCCAAAAAAAGCAGCATCAAAATTAAATGGGATGTTGGGATTGAGTGGGGATTGAGGGGACTAAAAAGGGAAATGCAAATGTCAGCGGCTAAAAAGTTGCAAGCAGCTGGCTGCCAGGATCAAGTCTTGTTCTTGGCCTCAGCCTAACCAAGCAATTAAACTTGTCCTTCATATAATTGCATTTTGGCCTAGGCTGGCTGGCTGGCCTTATGACTGTTGTAGACCTCTTCTTAGACAGGGTGGTGGGCAGGATCTCTTTTCTTTACTTTACTCTACTCGATGCCAAAGTCAAAAGTCTTGAGAAACTGGCTCGTTGAGTTGCCAAGTGAGTTGCTGATAGCAGAGACCCCCAAAAAAAGTTTAGCGCTTTAATTTCTTGGAAATTTGTTCAGAGACAAACAAAGCGACAAACAAAAATGTCGACTTGATTGCGTCGTTGATGGGTCCCGTCCAACCGACCAAACGACCAACCGCCCTACCGTCCAATGGTCCATCCAACCCCGGAGTTCTTAAGGAGGAGAGAAGCTGCTTGGCTTGTTGGGCCATTGCTTTAGCTTTGGCTGCTGCAGCAGCAACTTGAAGTTTGAATCCCCAGCGGATTAGAAAAGTTTAAATTGTAGCTAGTGCTATAGAAAAAGGGAGTGAGACGGTGGGTCGAGGGGGTAAGCGAGTTGAATAGTGTGCGGTGGTGGTGAATAGGGGGGGTGGGGACGGGGGAGGGTTAACAAAGTGTAAGCGAGAGGCAAAATCGAAGTAAAACTGGCAAATGAACGTAAGAATGAATGAATGAATGGATGGATGGATGGAATGAATGTAGGGAGCAACGTAACGATTAGTGCTTTCATGTCCTTTGGCAAAGTTTAAAGGTCATTCGGTAGGAAAGGTCCTGCTGGCATCCTTCTGCTGATTTGACACATCAACTTTGTCAACTTTTTTGTGTGCCACGCAGCCATCCAACCAGCCAGCCACCGAGCCAACGACGTCGAGTTGTCGACGCCGAGTGTTATGAGCAATGGCTGCCTTAGAGTCCTTGCCTTTTTGTATATGTATCTGTGTGTGTTTATGTGTGTGTGTGTGTGTGAGCAAGCAATTTGTGCAATGGACATTTTTGGGCGCTGCTCTGGCTGTGATAAGCAATGCCAGCTGCAAAACGTCTTAAAAGATTGCGCGCGCTCTAGAGTGCACTGACTTTTCTTTCACACACAAAAACCCTGCCGCCCCCGCCCAAGTCTTTTACCCATTTCACTTTACCCTATTCACCCTAACTTTTTGTGGCCTCAAGCAAAAACCTAAAGTTGATTGCGAAATGTGTTGCATACTTTTGTGTGCGATTGCACCTATGCATGTAAGAAGAAAAGGACAAGAGAGAGAGAGAGTGATAAAGCCCTAGCTAATGAATGTGAATTTTGTTAAAAATGTTGATTTGGTATTAAGCTACTTTTTAAGATCAACAATGAATTTAATAATAATATACTTTGCAAAATATATTTTCTTTCTTTTGACTGGTTTTTGGTTTTTTGACTAAATTGCTTTTTATAAACTTTTTGTTGTTCTCATCTTATATCTAAGCTCTTTCTCTCTCTCTGTCTCTGGGCTAACTTCATCAATTTTAACTCAACTCCACACACACACACACACACACACTCACATATACACACACACTCACATATACACACATACACACACATATGACCGAAACAAAAACGTAAAGCCCAAAAATTGTTGCCTTTGTCTTTTCGTGTCCTGGCAACGTTTGTCGCATTTGCAATCTGCTGTGCCATATCTGAGTCTGATGACTTTCATTTCATTTGCACAAACTCACACACAGATACATACACACATCCACCCACACACACTCAGTTATTTATCTTGATATTTACCCTCAGCAGCAGCAGCAGCTTGAGTGAGAGCAAGAGCTAGAGCGAGAGAGATTTCTACCATGTTTCATCATTATCAAACTCATTGTGTCGTCTGCCGTTCAGTCGGTGTCCTCCTCCTGCTCCTTCTGTTCTTTATTCTCTCTGTTATTTTTTTTCGCCTTCTCTTGCTCTGTCTTTCGCGCGTAATTTGTACTTGTCTAACACGTAATGATGTCACGTAAATTGCATACGTACGCTTACGTTACGTACACGTATTACTTTTTCTGGTCTATCGTTCTCTCCCTTTCTGTATGTGTGTGTGTTTGCAAACTTAAAGTCAAATTAATATCACTCATACGACCCGTATTTCCTTCAGATTTATGCTTTCTAACTAAGCATTAATTTCCTTTTACCTTTATCCTGGGCAAAATGTTCTTGTCACACGTCAGTAAATCAGATTGCCTCTTCTAACGTTTTTTCTTTTTCGTTTTCGTCCCCCTCTACCCCCCGTCATAGTCGTCAAGCTTCTCCTCTTTCATTCAGTCCTCGCCCTCAGCCCAGCCTCATTCATCATACTTATAAATATTCATTTCCTCAGGTTGTTGCTGTTGTTGGAGGCTGTTGGCGGCGAGAAATGATTGCAAAAGATTAAAAATCAACTCCACCTCGATGATAAATTACTACGAAAATTAAGTTGAGCACAAAAAAATTAAAGACATACACTCATGCATATCCATGTATGAGTGTCTGTCCGTGTGTGTAATAGGAAAACAGTTTGGTTGATGGTTAAGAAACTTTTCGTAGATCATTTTCTGCCCAAGCGAACTGATTATTACAGACAAGGCTCTCTCACTCTGCTCCTCTGTCTCCCCCTTCCTCACTCACAATCAAATTGAAAACCAATGAACTATGACAAACACCAACAACAACATGAGCACAACAGCAAAAAGAAAACCGAAAACTTTTTTGGACTAGGCAAAGGAAAAACTAATAATAATAAGACGAAACTTTTCTCATTTCGTTTTCGGCTGATTACGCATTTGAATTGTATTGCCAATGCCATACTTGCCATCCTTCCATTCATTCACCCCCTTTTCCGCCACCACCATCCACCCCCGCCTCCTCTCACTACAGCATAAGAGCACCGCGAATCGCGGCACCCATCGTCGTCAGTCGACACTTTACCTGCCTTATTAGCGAAAAGAGAAAATTTTTTACGGCCAAAGCATATAAATTTGATTAAGGCGACAAATTCAATTGAATTTGGCAATGATGATGATGATTGGCTGCGTTTCGCTCTTTTTATTACACACACACACACACACACACATACAGAGAGAGTCATATATAGATATACACAATATATATATGTATATGGTATATGGCAGATAGATGCTTGATGGTTGGGTAAGGGCAGCAGCAACAAGAAGTTGGCTAAATTAAAAATAAGAAGAGGCTAAGGCAAAAGAAAAGCCAACCAAATAACAAAGGGCACACAAAAGCCTCAGATTCAGTAGACATCAATTTCTGTTTTCCTTTCTTTTGCATTCTTCTCTTCTTCTGCTTCTTTTTCTTTTTTGGCTAAATTCTTTAATCAGCTTAAATTCACACGTACCAAAAGCGACTCAGAGCCATTGATTGGAGGCTTACCCCATCCTCGAGCCACCACTTTCTATGTATATATATATATATCTCTTACTTGCTCGCTATCTCACTCTTTCTCCCTTGTTTCATATGGTTTTTCGGTCTTTTCTGCCAGCAGTTCAAAGGTTCGTATGTGTATTTAGGCTTTTTATTGTTTCTGACCTTTTTTTCTCCTCGTTTTTCGGTTTTCACAACAACAACAGCAAGAGGCGAAAAAATCGATTTTACTTGCCAAATCATCAGCAAGTTCAAATAAGCGATAATAAGAATATATATACAACAGGCAATTTTTTTTTTGTATATAGGCCCTGGCTAAATGCCTTTAAATGTTTTCTCTTTTATTTATTTATTTTTTTTTTTGTTTTTTTGCTTCTTCTTGTTTTGTTTTTTAAACTTGAAGTCTGCATACTTCTTTCTGTTTTTTTTTTTTTTTTTTTTTTTGTATGAGGGCAGCTGCGTAGTTTTCTTCTGTCTTCTGTCTGCGCATCATTTTTCTTGATTTTTTTACGAGCGACTGAAGCCTGTCAATTGGCTGAATGCCTCGTAAAAATGCCAGAGGGCCGTCCGGGGCTCCCTCACACTAAACCGTCGTCGCTTTGCCACACAAAAACGATTTGTTATGTTTTCCCAGCTTGAGCCTCGAGTATACTACTCTATACTAACATACATATAAACGTACAGGAAACAGCGTAGGAAAAGCCTACAAAGTCAAAGATGTTTTTACTTTCCCTCTGTGTGTGTGTGTGTGTATGCTTTTAGTTTGTTATTTTGTTTTCATTTTCGTTCTTGTTGGCCTGTTTAGGCCTGCCAAATGTCATCATTAGCGTTTCAATTGCCATTTTAGTCCGTGACACTCTTACAAAACATTTGCATAAAATACCAAAAGTCAACGTTGACATTGGCCCTGGCGGCGGAAGCTTCCTTTTTGATGTTTACCTTGTGAATGTGATGGTAAAGCGAGAATGAGAAATTCTAACGACATTGCAAATACACTACACATCAAATGGCAATTTTTTGTTTCTTTGAAGCTCAATAAGATTGATAAGATGAAAAGAAGAAAACAGCAGGAAAGAGATTACTACTGGGTTAAAATGAAGACGAGGCTAGAAATTATTATAAATGAAAATTTCCTGTAAATAATTTATTTTTTATAACATTTATTGCAAAATTTATTCACTTAAACTTTTTATGGCTTAGAACAAGATTGAAGTTATCACTCTTCTATTTGCTATTATCGAACATCTTAGCAATTAATCTTTTTCTCTCTCTTTCTCTCTTGCTCTTTGTTTGTCTCTGTTACTCCAAGGCTCTGCATTATGTTGCAGCATAGAAGTTCTTCTTGGTACTTTTTATAGTGTATAAAGCTGTCTCTTTTTTTCAATTTATGACCAATTTTATTACGCCTTATTGAATAGAGTTGCCGCGGCTTAGCCGTGATTTACCTCAATTTTTCCCCCACTTTCAGCCACTTCTTTCCTTCCCTCTTGCTCTCTCTCTGCCGTCTCGCTGGACATATACAAAAAACACTCTTTTTAGGCTTGATCTTATCAGCTTAGCAATTGTCTGTCGGTTTTTTTTATTTTATTTTATTTTTGCCTTGTGGCTTCCGGCCTCTCTCTCTCTTTCTCTATCTATCTATCTCTCCCTCTCTCTGCTCTGCATGGCTTTTGTTTGGTGTCTTCATTTTTGGTGAAAAACACGAAATGATAAGCGACACGCGAAGGCGACACTTTCGTGTAGGTAGGTAGGTACAGTTGTGACCGCCATCAATAGTGTTAAGTGCAAAGTAGGAGGAGGCGATAGGGACACGGGGGCATCAGTAGTGGGCGTGTGAATGTGTGTGTGTAATATAAAAAGTAATTATTTCTTATGCAATATGGGGACGTCAGTGTTGGTTGCTTTCATACGGGATAAGCATCTGGCAACAGCATTTTATTGCAGGCATTGTTTTTAATGTTTGTCGTGGGGTATTGTAGTTGTTGTTGTTGTTGTTGTCCAGCACACACTGAGTTGCCAGGTTTGCCCTTCATTCATATTTGTGTGGCTTTCTTTTTGACCCCTCTCCCCTTAATTTCCCATCACGTTCTCTTTCTCTTTCGCAGTGGCAGCTGCAATATAGATTGTAATCTTAATTGCATTTAGAGTGCCCTGCATTGTAGGTTAATAATCATAAATGTTATGGTAATAGTAGTACGAATCGAGCAAAAGAGTGCCAAAGCGGTGGCAACAATGTATACAGGAATAAGGTAGGTGTGGGTGTGTGCTGATCCCTGAAAAGTATGCTTTAAATTTAATGCAGTGACATTTGACGCCCAAGTTTATTCGCATTAGCTGCTTGACTCAGGTGCAATTAGACAAATTGATATGGTTGCGTTCCTTCTGGTGCTCGAAACCAGGCAAAGAACAAAACAAGAAAAAAAACCAAAACAGGAAATAGTAATTAGGTTACGTTCTCTATATACATACGTACAATACAATAAAGTCCCAAGGCTGGCCACCTCTTGATTTATATGTAACCACGAAGCACGAACAAGCGAACTGCAAATCGATTGTTATGCTTAAATTTTAGAATAACAATTTTCAACTAAAATTAAATCAGATTGTTGTTGTGAGCAGGAGCAGTTCCTTTTGGCTCCTTTGGCTATATTTTGTCATGACCACATCTAATATCCAACTCTTTTCTTGTTCTTCATTTTTTTACTTTTTGTGTTTTTTGATTATTTTTATTCCCTGTCTCTCTCTTTCTTTCCGTGTGTGTTCTTTCTTGCACATTTTTTATTCGTTGTGGCTTGCCAACACGCTATTTGGCCATATCTTGCGTCGTTTCACTCCCCACAATTGAGGGACGTGTAAAAGAGACAGATAGCAATTTTATGCTTTCATCTACCACACTCTTTGCTCTACTCCCTCTGTCCCTCTCTCTCTCTCATTCTACTGTTGACGCTTGCTCGGCTCATATACTTTACAAATCTTGATAACTTAATAGGAATGAAGTAGAAGGACAAGAAACTGAGGGGGGCAAGGAGAGAGAGAGAGAGTGAAAGCAAAAAGCAAAGACATGTTTTGGCCAGTTGGACTGACAGCGGCGGACTGCCATTAAAGCTAAAGCCAAAGCCAAAAAGTCTCATAAAAATATCAGCGGGACAACCGCAAAGCACAAAAACAAGTTTTTATATATTTTCTACATATTTTTGAGACAAAGTTTTTGTTTTTTTCTTTTGCCCAGCGTGCGTTACTTCTCGTTTGAGTGTATGTGTGTTTGTGGGTGTGTTTTAATTTAGGTGAAATCAATAGAATTGACTTGAATTTCCTTTGGCCTTTTGGAGGACAAGACATAAGCAAAAAGGCAAGATTAATGAATCTGTAGAGGTGCGGGTGCGGGGTGCGGTGGCATGTGCATGGTTGGACAATTTATGTTAAGTTGAAGCCGAAAACTATAAAAATTAACGAGCTGCAAGTAATGTAGCATACTTTCTGGCATAAAATGCGCTCTGCTCCCTTCTTTGCTCTACTCCATACACTGTTTTGTTCTTCTCTCTGTCTGCTGTGTGTGTGTCTTGTATTATAATGCCATTATCATTTTTATTATTGCTGCTGCATTTTAAATGCATTTTCCACGCTCAGTCTCATTCTTTCTCTCTCTTTTTGAGATTTCTTCTCTTTGGGTTTTCTCTTTCATAATTTTTAATGCCCATCTGGCAAAACAAAAAAAAACTAAGAAGGGAGAAAGATCACAGCTCATTAAACAGAACATTTCTTGGGGTAAATGTCTTTGGTGTGGACATGATTAATGTTCTACACGTATGATATGATGCCGCCTGTCTGGGTTTGAGACACTCTGTTGTCCTGTCCCTCCTCCCCTTTTGACAGTTCCCTAAACTCGCTTGAAAGTCGCCTCAAAGTCATGTGCATGATTCTCGAAGCTTTTCGCTGTTGCATTTAAAGTAGTTCATTTTGCCGTTTTCCTTCTTTTTCATTCTTTTTTGTAGAGAAGAACGAAAAAAAAGCTAGGTCAATCACACATAAGCACGCTAAGCAGCAGCTGATGGGGAGGGGAGTGGCGAAGGGAGAAAAGTATTTGTGCGAATCAAATAAATAAGAACAAATAGTCGAGCATTAGAAAACTCAAGATTGGAATGTGCTAGAAATGGAATAAAATTTTAATTGGTTTTAGTAGAATGCAAAAAAAAAAAAGATTCTCTTTCCCCTTAATTTATCTCTTTATAACTTTAATTCATTCTCTTAATATAATTTTCTATCTTTCTCTCTATTCTCGTTTTAGGTAAGTTCCAATTCAATTCCATAAATGCCGTAAGTCTTTGGTAACTGAGTTTTTTTTTTTCTTCTTAATAACTTCATTCACTCTTGACTGCATTACACGTTACACGTTTTTTGTTTTTGCAACGAATTCAATGATTTTTTTGGCCCCTTAACTCACGAAACGTTTCCTACATTGGCTTTAATAGCCGTCCTTGCTCACTGTCTCTCATCACAAGCATCAGTCAAGTGTAAATGCAGTTCTCCAGCTGCATGGCACATCAATATCCCAGTCAGTCAGTCAGTCAGACATATGTACATATATATACCTATAGGTATATATGTATACCCGATATCTCTAGGTAGGCTGTGTTTTGTTTTGTCTCTAACGTTGATTTTTCCCGTAACGCAGCAGACTCTGAGTTTGTTTTGCTGTTTTTTTTTCCCCATTGTTTTATGTAGTTTGAGGATGGAGCGTGGCCAGAGGAGAGGGTGGCATAGAGGGGGGCTTCTAAGCCTTCAATAGCAGGCAGGGAAAACTTTTTAGCCTTTTCGCAACAACAACAAGAGAACGAAAGGGGAAAAAACAAGCACGAAAGGAAATTTATATGATAAGCATGGGACAGGCAACCCAAGTGCATTTTGCTTTGGTCGAGAGATCCCTAGCTTGTGTTTGGTTATGTTATGTCCCTTGGGACATCCCATCTTCATACTCATCGTCATTCTCATACACTCATTCTCATCCTGATGTTTGCTTGTCGTATATTTTTACGGTATTTTTCGTTTTTCGTTTCATTTGTTGTTGTTGTTGTTTTGAAGAGCATCCACACAACAATGGCGTGTCATATAGGCGTGAGAGTGAGCGTGAGCACGAAATATGACAGCAGCAGCAACAGCAGGAGGCCTTTTGTTCCCTTTCGTTTCCCCTTTACCTCTGGCTCTCCTATGCCATTCCTTCTTGGCCAGGACAAACAACATCAAAAATAACAGCAAACTACAACAAGAGGAGCAACAACAACAACAACTATAAGTCCAATATGTACGCTTTAAGCATAGCATATTAGTTTGTTTAGTTGGGACGGAGAGATGGAGGGCAGCGGCAATGTAATAGGTCGGCGGGGGCGGGCAAGCGATGGGGTTGAAAAGTGAAAAAGAGGATTTCCAAATAGCCAACAGAGTTTTGCAGAGCGTCAGTTCCCTCTGAGGGTCAGGGCATTCGGGTTCGGGATCGGTGCCCGTTTTGGCTGTCCGCCTGAACCTGATGTAGTTTGTTGTGTGAAGACAACAAGAATAACAACAAACAGCAGCAGCAGCAGCAACTACAACAAATATTGTTTGTAAAGCCAAATGCATGCAAAAGCTGGACAGGGATAGATAGTTGTTAAGAGAAGGAGCAGAGAGCAGGAATGGGTTGTAGCTAGTAGAGAGGACAAAGGCTTCATCGTGCGGGTCAGCGAGCTTCGCTGCATGACTTGCTGCATTGCATAGATGGATGGATGGATGGCTGGATGGATGGATGGATGAATGGTTGGATGGATGGATGACTTGCCTGACTCTATCCTACTGGTATTTCTATATAGATAGATAGATGGTTTCAAATGGATGGGGGTAGAGAATGTATATGGCTATGGCTTGTTTTGTTGCTCTAGCCACGTTTGCCTAGAGCAAATATCCTTCTAAACACACACACACACACACACACATACTCACACTCATGCATAGGCATACAACAACAATAACAAGAGATTGTAGGAGTAAGTCCATTTGGCATTTGGCAGAGCTTTAAGTTGAAGTCTCTTTTGCCTGTTTTTTTTTTTTTAAATAACAAGAGGAAATGCCTTTTGGCCAAAAAAAAGGGTTAACGTTTTCTCTGTCTCTCTCTCTCTCTCTCTCCTGTGTAAAGGGAAAGAGGGCAAGGGTTGAGATTGCTTTTACATGGCCAAAATGAAGTCACCTCTCACCAATTCATTTTAATTACTTGCCACTTTTCAACTAGTTTCTTCTTCCTCTTAACTTTTCTACCCTTATTATCTCTTATTTAATGTCACTATATATATATTTTGTGAGAGGGAGAAATTCTGGCCCACCTGTCCAATAGACTGTCCCCTACATACACATCTCTGTCTATGCTTTTTATGATAGTAACCTCATCTAGAGCAAAACAGGATAACAAGAAAACGATGAGAGAGATAGAGAGCGAGTAAGAGCGAGCAAAAAGGGAAACTTCTATGATGAATGCTTATAGTTTTATATGTTCTTTGACTCTGGATTTGTAACTTTGGCTATAACTTGCAATTTGTGCCATGCAATTATGAGTTTTTCCTCTTGCTATTTTGCTGCCAAGGATATAATGTTTGCCATTGGAAAGAGTTGGGGAGTTAGATGATGATGCTGCTGCTGTCTTTTTTGCTTCTGCCTGGGCATTGTTTTTAATGCGCTCTCCTTCTCCTCCTACATCCTCTCGTTGCCTTGCCTGCCAGAGCAAATGTAATGCAATATAAAGAAAAGAAAAATGGCAAAAAGCGCAAAGGCATTAAAAGGAAATGCTCACTTTCAAGTTGTTTGTCTCTTTCTATCTCTGTCTGACTGTCTGTATGTTTGTTTCTCTTTCGTTGTCTCTGTCTACTTTTGTGGGCAAGTCCTTTCTATCTTGTTTGCCTCAAGTTGCACATTTTCTTGTTGCACTGTTTGACGTAATTATAATTGAAGTGAACGTCATGAACGAGTTTCTGTCTGTCTCCACCATCTGTCTGTCTGTTTGTCAGGATTTTCTTTCTTTATTTTTATATATATTTTTTGTTGTTGTTTTTGTACTTCTTTGCCATTTTGCCATAATGAGCATGTTAACAGGCAGACAATGGGCCACTCGCAGCCAGCCAAATGTTGTGGGGAGAGGGGGGATAGGCAAAGCTTCATCATAATTTTATTACCCTGCACCCTCTCGCTCCCTCTCTGTCTCTCTTCCCCTCCCTCTATCTTTGTCTTTCTTTTTGGCAGTGTGTGTGTGGAGTGTATATTGCTCCGATTCTGAATGTCATTTGAAAGTCAAACGCGCAACTTTCAATTAAACTAGGAAAAATATGTGAAACGAGTTTGCTTCTTTAAGCACTCAATAAAAATTTATTCACTTTATTTCCATCGCTCTTCATACATGTATGTAGGTACATATATATAATATATATATATTAATCACTTTGGATTTAGATTTCTCTTTTATTTTTAATTATCATAGTAAATGCCTTAACTATCAAACAATGTGACGTCCTTTGTCATTATATTCTAGATGTAATTAAAAGCATGAACATTATCGTTGCCTCATTTTTTGATAGACTTTCCAAGTGAAAAAGGAAACTGACAAAATGGCAACCAGAAGAGATGGAGATGGAGTATCTTTCTCATTCACTCTCACACTGTGTGTGAGTAATTTTCATTACGCTGATGAGTTTATAGTGTTGCCAGATTGTCGGGTGGCAGAAGTTGTGGCTGTGGGTGTATTGAGGGAGGGGGCAGGAAAAACTGCGAAAAATTTGACAACAGTTGTGTTTTATAACCGCTCAAGCTGCTTGTCTAATTATTATGGCTGTTTAGGTTTCCTTGTGGTGCATATATATTTATATAGATATATCTGTTTATATATCAAATTATCATTAATTTCAAGCGCTTATAGCTTTCATGATGCTTACAGCTTTCTTTCTTTACAAATTTCCAACATAAGTTGAGTCAATACGAAAGTTAAATGTATCTCTTGGAAACTGAAACTCGTAAGTGAAGACCGTAATTAGTTGCTATCAGTTTTTCTTAATTAACTCTAGGAAATAATACTAGCCATGTTTTATGTGTCATTTAATGCAGGTGCTGTTTAGATTATATCCGCAGGCTTAGGAATCAATGAAGTTAGACTTGGCGCCCATCGTGAAACGAGTTTGTCAGCAATTATCAGTTAGCAATTTGTTGACGGCCATCGTGATAGTTTTTCTAAAGGCCAAATGCTTTGCTATTACTTATCAGTGATTTGTAAAGTGCAACAAAGACCAAAGTCTCTTTATTTAGATATCAATCAAGTCTTCTTTTAATGTACATATAAATGTATTTGCCTTAAGCCTTCAGTTTATCAGCAAACCGAAAATATTATTATAATCATCATCAAAGAGATGATGCGATCTCTTTTCATCCCTCCTTCACATTTTATAAGCCCGACAGCTGTCACATGAAAATTTATGCCACACAACGGAACTGTCAATTGAGCCTGGAATGTGCTGTGTGTGTGTCCTTCCAACCCACCCAACCAGCCACACAGCTCACACATGAACGAGCGGCAAACTCCTTCCTTTTCGCCCAAGTGTCCAGAATGACAAAAGCGAGTGAGCGAGAGAGTGAGATCGGCAAAAAAGAATGAGAGAAAAGTGACATAAATATGCAAGTAAGCGCCTTAAAGGCGAAGCTGAAGGAAACAACAAAAACAAAATAAAACTTATTAAAATGACACCATCCAACAAGCAGGCGGCATCCCTTTAAGCCTTCTGCCTGCATAAGAAATAAGTAAACTGCCGCCGAAACAGACGATAAAATTTCAAGTCTGAATCTGAATCTCCATTTTTCGTCGGAGAAGGGGGAAGCTGCTGGTATATATGTACAACATACATATATATATATGCATAATTGTAACTGTATTTTAAAAGAATTATGCACGTGCAATTAAAGCGCCCGAAAGTATGGAAATGGAAATGAAAATGGATAATGCAATAATAACAATAAACGTTTTTCCGCCTTGACAGTTATTGTTGCTGGCCATGCAAATTAACTTTCAATTTCCTAGCTACAATGGGAATGGATGATTCTTCTCCTTCTGCCCTTCTCATTCCTTTCACTAGACTTGCTTTCAGTCAGCTCGCGTCTACAATTCTAGACAATCAAAACTTATTTGCATAAATGTTAAACAACAACAAAAACAAAATATAAGAAACAAACCAAGCGAAAAGTTATAGTTGTGCCAACGACCCAGACACAACACTTGCCAACACACACACACACAACCACAAGAACAGCTGCAAAGAGATAGATAGAAAGAGACCGAGCGAAAAGCAACTAAATTAATAAGAGTGAACAATAAAGCAAAAGTCTTTTCTTTTCTTTTTTTTTTCGGTTGCTTGATGGAAATTGAAATAAATTAGAGACAAAAAAATCAGAGAGGTATAAACCGGTGAATAAGTGACAGCCAGAAAGATCATGACAACAATTGTCACATCTCTTACAACTTGTCCACTATTTGGCCCAGGCATATCCTGCGAAATAAAATTGAATAAAAATGAAATAGTTTTGCATTTGGTTACTTAAATGCATTTGTTTGAGAGGAAGATTTAGGTAAATAGAAAAAAGAATAAAAATCTGCACCAATTTTCAACAAAACACACACATTTCAATTTCCCTTTCCAATTTCCTTTTAGTTGTTTATTTCATTTTGCCCTAATGTGCCACAAATGTCCTTCAAATGTGCAAAAATCGACAGCTATCATCCTACTGCTCGTTCACGCAACCAGTTTCCATATATTTTACCATTTTTGCCTGGTGCGCGCAAAAATTTCACAACTAATTGAATATTTAAAACTGCCAAACCGCAATTTCAAATTTATTACCCAAAGGGTTCGCTCTGTTCGGCGTGGTGGCCAGAGTGAAGGGGTTACGAGGGGACAGATTGTCATGCAAACGGTTGTGAAAAGAGAGAGGGACGACTCTGGACTGGACTCCGGCCGACGAGTGGACCGAACCGAACTTGGTATAAAATGTCACTTAATTGCAATTTAGTAAATTGTTTTCCATGTTGTATAACAACAGCGGCAACAAGCCGCCATCTAGAGTGCGATAGGTGGATAAGTGGGTGTGCCTCTGCCTTTCTGTTGCACGAAGACACAGACACACACACATACACAAGCACATATATTAAAAACCATAAATTTTGCGGTGATTTATCTTAATTTAAATGTTGCAACAATGCATTTGGGCAACGTCTGCTACTGCTGGTCCTTTTGTTTAAATATAACAAAGCAACTAAAAGTATGCAACGCTTTTTATTTATATATGCACATACATGTCCACACACACACACAAACATACATATATATACATATATATAAATATTTATATATATTGTATAATGTAGCGCATTTTATGGCGGCCTGACTGAGAGGTGGACTGAACGGTGCGGCAAGGGGAGGTGCTCGGTGCCGCCATGCTGTGTGCGAAAAATCAATTAAAAATTCATCAAATAATTAACAAAAGCATGCCAGGCAACAAGGGGGTTAAACAATAGCCTTCTGTCGTCATCGTCATCGTCGTCTTGTTCCCCCCTCTAGGTCTCTCTCTATAGCACTTTCTTGCTCTTTCACTCTCATTCATTCTCTGGGGAGTGTTTAACTTGGGTAGGATGTAATTTCTGTTCCATGTGTGCGACGCGCAAAACAAATTAAATTCAATTTAGTCAGAGAGTGGAGAGTGAACTGCTCGAAGGGAGGAAAGGGCTAGAGATGCGGAGAGAGAGAGAGAGAAAAGGGAGAGTCGTTGCTCCTGCAAGAAGGTGCAATTTTGATGGATTGCTTTTGCCTGGGCCTTGGCTCTGGACCGACCTGTTTGTGTGTGTGTTTGTATGAGAGTCTTGTTTGTTGCTTAGCTGCAAAAGTTTACGAGAGCGTAATTTGCATACATATGTGTGTGTCTGTATGGATGTGTGTGTGTGTGTAAGTGTGTGAAAGTTGAGCCCAAGTTAACGCAGCTGCATTTAAACTTTGTTTGCTCTGAATGGTAGCAACAACAAAACGAAAAAAAAAACCAAGAGAGGAAGCAGTTTCATGTTCTCTACAAGAAATTAAAAACTTTTCCCCCTTCTCTGTCAAGTAAATGACATTAAGCATTAAAGTCTGGCATACTTTCCAGCGCCTCTTTAATTTACCATATAAAAAGTGGACAGAATTTCAATTAGGTCTTTGAAGAGATTTTTACAATATTGTCTGCTAATAATATTAGTTAAATTTGTTTTTATAACATAAATACATGATCCGTTTTCTTCATATAGCATAACAACAATATGCAAATACCAGCAACAAGAAGCATACTTTTAGGCCATATTTATCTATAATTTGATTTAGTTCAATTCTAAATCACTGCCATTCAAATTTTTAACCAATTAAACCAGCAGACACACACACACACACTCAGAAACACACACATTTCGAGTTGAAAAGTAATTTTTCTTTTGCCCACAAAAATCACAAATTTCCGCTTCTTAATGAATGCCTCTGGCAAATGCCTTCGCCAACCTCCATCCATTCATCCATTCAGACGTTTGTTTTCAAATGGGGGCGTGGGTCGACACCGATAACAGGTCGGTCTGCTGTATAACCGTGTAACCAGTTTGAAGTCGTTGGTGGCAGCAGCGGCGTGTCATGTCAGGTTTGCCAGTCAGCCCAAAAGTATGCAACTTCATTTATAAAAAAGCGAAAAACAAGATTGGCAGAGGGGGGGTCGGACTGGTGGAGGGAACCCTTTTGCTCTTGCCTTTGCCTGACTTTTGGCTTTTTGTAATTTATACGCGCTTAAAGGCGTCATGTTGGCAACACCTACAAACATTTCTTTACTGCTCACTCCCTTTTCTCTCTGTCTCACTCGTTGTATTTGTCTGGTTTTTTGCATAACGTCAACGTCTGACAAATGTGCCATAAGCAGGGAGCACCAAAAGTAAAAATAAAAAAGTTTTGCGTGCGGTTTGGTGTGGTTTTTGGTTTGGTTTGGCTTGGCTTGGCCAGCGGTTAAAAAAGTTTGTGGCCAAATAAATGGGCAAATGGTAGAAAATGACAAATGACCGTCAATCATGACAGGCCAGACAAGAGTCGATGCCAGGTAGAATGGGTGATAAGGCTAAGCTATGTCTATCTCTCTCTTTCTCTCGCACAATGTCTGTCTGTCTGATGATGAGGAGGACACACCTGCTGGTGGTCAATGACAGGACAAAAAAGCTCATCATTGGTCTGCTAAAGGTTTTTCGGGTTTGGTTTTATTTCTTTCTTGTTTGTCGTTGTTATTGTTGTTGTTGTTTCTGGTTTTTGGAGGGGGGCGGCCATCTAAATGAGTGTTTGGTGTTAGATAACTTGACCAGCTCATATTTTTGTGGATTGTCTAAATGAGAAATTTGATACGAATGCTTAATACGGTTAGAAGTTCATCCGCTGGATGTTGCGGTTCGTTTCTCAATTTCAATATCAAAATGTTTATCCTCTTCTATCTCTCTTTCTCTTTATCGTTTCTTCTTGTACCAAAAGCAATTCAATTTAGTTCTATATTAAATGACTTTCTTTTGTTGTTGTTGTTGGTGCTGCTATAAAGGGGAATTGAGAAGGGAAGGTGGAATGAGGCTGCTGAAGCAAATTATAGCGAATTTTCGCATTTTCACTTTGGCATTTAGTTGCATGCCTGGCAGCATTTAAAAAGCAACAGACAACAAAATAAACACTCTCCGCCAAAAGAATACATACAAAAGAAAATATAAGCAAAAGGAAATGCATAGAGAGTGAGAGGGAAAGCGAGAGGGAGAATGGATTTGACGATAGAGAAAGATAGAGAGATGGAGAGGGGCATGGTGAGGTCGGAAAGAGAATAAATGAAAGCGCGGCAAATCACTTTTTAAATTTAATTTGACACTTTCTTTTCTGCACTGTGGCAAGCATCAAAGACACGAATACTATGGACTATACCAGAGGCAAGGGCAACCTAAAGAGTGGTGAGGTAGTGGCAGGGATGGTGACAGGGGGTGGGTGCGGGGCATGCTGGCCCAGGACGTTGACTACAAAGTGTAAACTTTTGGAAAAGAAATTTCATTTTCGTTGCCCAGAGGGCTTTTGGCATTTAAATTTTTTCTCGTTTTTTTTGTATTCTTTCTTATTCCTCTCTGCCGCAGCCGTTGTTGCCGCCCAAAAGTTAAATGTTTTGTAGTTTTCATTTAAGTGCAAAGTTTTTTTTCCCTTTTTTTTCGTTTCTGCCCGCGCTGCATAAACTTTGCGTTATTTCACACGCAGGTATTATATTCACAAAAGCAAAATGCAATAAACGGATGAGGAAGAGTGCACAGAACGACTAGAAGAGAGAGAGAGAGAGAGAGAGAGAGAGAGAGAGGTGAGAGTGAGAGAGAGAGAGAGAGAGAGAGAGAGAGAGAGAGCGACAGGAGACAGGGACAAAAAGATGGCAGGAGAAGAAAGCAAAATGTTTGCAATCTCATATTAAATGGCATCAACAACTTTGTGTCTCCTCGTTTTTCTAAGAGCACAAAAAAGTTTTGCACTGCTTATTATATTCAATAAAATATTTTACAGTGGCACTTTTATGTTGTCTAAAGTGAAAAGGACGAGATGAGGATGAGGCGAGGATTTAAGCAAAACTTTGCCAGTTCACACACAAAAAAAAAATTTTGATAAGCTTTTGCTGCTGCTGCTGTTCCCGTTATTGTCTTTGCTCAGATTGCAAACTAATATTGTAAATTTTGTCGGCAAACGATTTTGTTTACTTCGTTTCGGCCAAAATGCAAAAATGAAAATAACAAAAGAAAAAAAACCCAGTGAACAAAAAATTTGGTTTTTAGTGTTTCATATTACGCATACGCAGTGGGTGTCCCAATTGTATGTGTGTGTGTGGAATGTCAATTTATGTTTGGAATTTCCAATAAATGTTGGCTAGCAACTATTTGAAAAGGATGTAGTAAACTATGTCATATTTGTTGTTAATAAAAACGAAGGAGTCAAAATACACAAAAAAAATGTGCTTGAAAATCTAAAAAATGCAATACGCTTTACAAAAACTTTTGATTTACAAGTAACAAACGAAAATGAAAATCAATATCTCTCTATGCATACCTTAAATATAGATACACACACATACATATGTGTATGTAGAGATTCACAAAGAAAAACCTAAATGCAATTTTTACTAAACATGTGCCAGTTAGTACTTAGTATTTGTTGAGTATTTCTTAATATTATTAATCAACAATGGGTTGAAGTTTTCTCTAATTGAGATTGACAAGAAAGATAAAGGAAAATGTGCCAAGTGTTTAAGACTTTAGTGGGTCACCTGGCAAAAGCAACTAACTATCCATTAATGGAAAGTAAACTTGTACTGTGTGTCTTTTAGTTTCTATATACAATCAACTTGATATATTTATAAGGCATTTAAGTGCTAGTGCCACTCTTCAGTTTAGCACTGTCAGTTGAATACTATTTTTAGTTCACATACACACAAACACACTTACGTATGTATGTACATACATAAATGCTGGCCAGAGCTAGTCACTTTCAATGCCATTTAAGTCCAGGCAAGACTTTCTCAACCCCAGCCATCACTCTTTCTTTCTTTCACTGTCTCTCTCTTTCTGTTCTTCATTCTACATGCATACATAGTGATATCTATTGGAGGAGGCAAACAATTCATTTCATTTTCACAGAACGCGCACAAGTTGGCAATCTCTGGCTGTCGCTAGGTGCCGCCTGTCGTTACTCTTCGATGTCCTTCAAGTGCGTGTGAGTGTAAAGTCAACGTTTTTACGTTTGACTTGATTTGAATGCATGCCATCGTATGTGCCATGCCATATATGCCATTGCCATTGCCAGTTCTCCATTTGCTGCTGTTGCTCATTCATTCATTCATTTCGGTAGGCACTTGTGTGTATGTGTGTGAGTGTGGATGTGTGTGTGCGCTTTCAATGACACTTTTTTTCAGCAGCTCGAGCCCCAAACGGCGTTTGATTGAGTGCCTTTTTCATTGGCAGGCAACAAACTTAATCAATTTCAGCGCCTGTGTCCAAACAAAAGGCGTCGCCCAAAGGCTGGAAAATTGCTCTAACACACACACACGCACACAGAGAAACAAAAAACGAGAAAGGGGAAAAAATTGAAGAGGGCGGCGTTAGAGAAAGAAGCGCAAATTTTAGTTGCATAGTTTTAGGTGAAGTGACTCACCCAACTAGAACCGCCGTCGTCGTCGCCTTTGACTATGTTTGTCTAGGACAAATGCCATAAAATAATTTCACACACACACAATCACACTCACACACCAAGTGAGTAAAGTGGCGTAAGGGTGAGAGTGGGTGGAACCGAGAGACATATTTGCCCAGCACAAATACACATACACAAATGTATATATTTAATTTGAGCAAATAACTTTTTTTTGGTAGAAGGAGACAGACAAACTCACTCACTGACTGAGTGACTATCCGTCTCTCTGTCTGTCTGACTGGTGGCAGATTGGAGCCAGAGTCTGGCGGGCTCTCAATTTGTTTTTCGTCGCCGCATGCAAAATATTTGAAATAATTAGTGTAAAATATTTACATAGAAATTATTTGTTTACTTGCGGCGGCCGAGCACAAAAAGTTATTTTCCTATGATTTTAATTGAGATGATGGATAGACAACTTTTGAGCATACCTAATTACACAAGACGCTAGTGTTGCAAACTAACTGAATATATTCAATATGTTTGCTTTGAGTGAAAACTTCTATTCCCGTGTGTGAGTGAGTGTGACTAATATTTGATCAGCGACTGTGTGTGTGTCGAGACCTTTTAATTAAAAACTATTTTGCTTGCATTTTTGAAGTCCTGTGGCGTTCACACTGAGGGGCGTGTATTTGTCAATCCTCCCGCCTTCTCGCACAGCTTGAGTTGAGGGAAATTTTAGCATTTTAATTTTAATTTAATGTGGGCGTGGCCAGTTGGTTATCTAGCGTGCAACAGTTTCTCTTTTAGCTTTCCTGCTCCTTCTCGAGTCTGCTTGTGTGTGTGTGTGTGTGTGTGTGCTGGTTCGTTCCTTCTGATCTTTTTTTTACTCAGTCACTGCATTAAGTCAAACGTAATCCGCACATGGCCAGCCACAAAGCAAAAACAAAAAAAACCGGAGAAGAAAGAGTGATAGAATGCAAAGGATATAGACAGTGAGAGGTGGGGGCGGGTAAGCAGAGAGACTAAAGCAAAGCATTCTGCTCCAACTCCTTTTACTTTTTGACTTTGCTTTCCTGTTGGTTTTCTGGTTAGGTCTCTTCTCTAGTCGGTCTACTGGCTTTTGGGGTTTGGGTTTGGCTTACGGTTTGCTTTGACTGGTTACCCAGCTGCTTTAGCTCCTCGGGCTTCTCTCTCTCTCACTTCTTCAACGTTTCATTAAGTTATACAATTTAACGCCCTTTCAACAGCAGTCGGAGTTCTATTTACATTTGCTTTGGGTCAAATTACACAAAATTCTACGGGTGTTGCGGCGACAAAAGCCATCGACAGAGCCAGAGCCCAGTCAGCCAGCCAGCCAGCCAGCCAGCCAGCCGGCGACGACTATGTCTCTAAATAAATTTCATACAAAATGTTTACACGACCGTCTTTTTCTCTTTTCCTCTCCTATCTTTGTCTCTCTTACTCTTCGGGTAATTTAAAACTTCTTTCTGTCTCTCTAGCTTTTGTTTTAGCAAATATTATTGAACCCATCTGGGTAAGTTTTTTTGGTTGGGCAATTTAAAAGTAGTGTCTTTAAAACTCTTTCATCTTTTAGCTTGTTCTTCTCTCTAACTTTTTATCGGTCCCTGACCCAATTAGAAAAGGAAGTCTTACCGTTGCTTAGTTAGTTTCCACCTTTTGTTTAGTGGGCGACTTTCAAATATGTCGTAGGCCAAAAAGTTTTTCCTTTGGCAACATTTTTGCTCATGTTGCCATTATCAAATTGAATTTCGCATGCAAATTGTTTTTGACTGGGCTTTGCTCTAAAAAGCTTTCAAGTTTTATGACACGGAAATTGGCTCTTGCAAGCATTTTCTACTAACGACCAGAAATACCCAAAAAGGAAAGCATGTTTCTTGGTCGATTTTCCGAGGACTGTGATGCCAGCGTGAAATGATTTAAACAAAAAGAGAAAAATGAAAACCAAAAAAATTAGTAAACTGGTTTGGCAAATTCGAAATAATATCTCAATTATATATTTTATTGATTATTGCATTGAAACCTTTTGGGTGACCCCGATGTGATTGAGACGTAAAAGACAATTTTGAAATAAATTTTATTCACTTGCTCTTGCTATTAAGTCACGCTGGCATCTCTCTTTTTCGTGCCTTAAATTTTGCACGTTTTTGCACTTTTTAACCTTTGTGGCCCGCGCTGCTGTTGCTGCTGCTCTGGCATCTCGGCAGTCAGCCAGCCAGTAAGTATGCTACACTAATTTTCAGCGCGCCCAATGCTAATTATGATGTCTTTTACGTGCCAACAAACGTTCAAGTGACTTTACCCCGACAGAAAAAGAGTCGGAACCGAGTCGTTCTGGTAGTACGGGTAGTCCGGGCTGTAGTCGACACAGTCGACTCCACTTAAATATTTATTTTACTGTAAACTTCAACCTAAAAAAAACGGTCGACGACTGCCATTCAAAATTCAAGTGGGCGTGTGTTTTGATGACATGCTGCCTTTCGGTTTTCCTGCTTACCTTCAGCACGTAATGCGCTAGGGATTCAGACAGTATTAGCTAAAAGAGAGCAGCAACAACAATATTAATAACAGAGAGTCAGCCCACAGAGCCCATAATAATACATCAGCTGTGCCAATGCCCCCGCGAGGGGTTGTTGTTGTTAGGACAAGAACAGTGAAGGATATAGAGTCAGGGACACAAGACAGGACATCATCCCGTACCAAACGAAAAAAAAAAAACAGAACAGAACAGAACCAGCCAGCTAATAGTCAACTGACGAGTGAAACGCCGCGCGCTTCATTGAAAAGTTTCAGCGTAATGGCTTTTGTTTGCCATCCTCGTTTCTGCCAGTGAGTCTCTCCCTTTCCTCATCCCTTTTGCCATGCCGCGTTTGCCTCCGTTCCGTTCCGTTTCTTGCTTCTATAGCATTAAGTAATTGATTACATCTCGAGGGACTTTTAAGCAAGCCAGCCAGCCAGTCAGCCAGCAACAAAATAAAATGGCACGCCACTATAAAGCTCATAAATTTCTATATAAGTTGACTTGCCTCGCTCACTCGCTTGCTTGATATTGCTTTCCTGCTGCCTCCCTCCGCCTACCTACCTACCTACTCTGTATCTTGCTCGTTCGGCACAATATAACGTAAATAAATTTAGCGCTAAATAGTACGCAAAAACAAAAACGGAAAGGTAGGACACAACAGCAGCAGGACAGTAGACGTAAGAAAAGGACAGGAAGCCAGCCGCCGCGTCCGTCCACGAAAAAATAACCAATTCGAAGTTGAGCCGTCGACCTTTACCATGTTTTACCATAAACAATAACCATAATTTAACCCCCCACAAGCTGGCAACAATAACAACAACAACAACAGCAGCGGAAAAGAGAACTACGTTAATGTGGTTAGTAGACGCTTTTAGGAATGGGTTATATGTAGGTACTACAATATATATATATATGTAAGTATATATATTTGAATACATATGAATATGAGGTTTAGGAAACTAAAGGCTCTGCCCAACAACAAAAGAAACAGCCAAAAATAAAATAAGTATTATTAAAAAGGAAACAAAAAGAAAGGGGAAGAGGAAGTACTTTTCTCTTTATAAGTGGCAATACTTTGGGTTAGAAATTGGGGTTATCCTTATACATAGGTAGCTTTAAAGTGTGTAACAACAAATCCTATTTAGGGCCCGAGAAAAGTTTTCTAAAAATAAATATTTGATTTTGATGAACGAAATCTTTCATAGACATGAAAGGATCATTTCGTTAGAATTCCAATTATAATATCGATCATTTGTCAGTGGGAAAAAAGAAACATTTTTGCATTTAATGTGTGTGCGTGAGTGTGTTTGTGTGTGTGGGTAGCCAATTTGGAAAATGAATTTTCAGTTGAATTGGTATATATACATGGCAGGAGCATCTCCAGAATATATATCATCGAGTTTTGCAACCGCATTTGCAATCTCCCTCAACATATACATATGAAAACATAAATACATACATATATAGTTAGTTATTTAACCCTCTCTGTTTTGAGTGTGGCCATCATAATATATGAGTCAGTTTCTGTTCTGCTATTTCTCTCCTAGGCAATTTTAGGCAAAAACATTTTCCATATGCACATTTGCCCACTAATTATGCGCAAAATTTCTAGCTCAAGGGCTCTAAGCAATTAGCAGAGCACACAGACCTTTCCACTGCCCCATGCAGCAGCAGCAGCAGCAGCACGGGTCCCCATTTCTCTGCCCCCCATCTCATTGGTCTAGCCATTTTCGACCTCGATACCCTTCATCCAAGTAATTTACATTGAAATTAAACAAAAACTATGCGTTCTTATGTGTGCGGGTGTGATGTGTGTGTGTGTGTGTATGTATGTGCGTGCATATGTGTGTGTGTGTGTGTTGAGCATGTGGGCAAACATTAATGCAACAAATTATGTTTAGAACGCGGCGGTCTCTCTAACTCCAATTTGAGCTCTGACTCGGAGGAGGTTTTTTTTGTTGCTGCTTTTGTTGTTGGCGGGACACAGAGGAAAAACTCCAAATGAAAATAAACCGCAACATTTTTCATTTGTGCAGAAAATGAAGAAGTAGCTGTGGGAGTCAACAAAGTGAGAGAGAGAGAGAGAGAGGGAGAGAGTGAGTAGGGCTGTAGAGAGGAATATCACACGGGAGCAATATAACCGGTTTGTATGCCACAAAAGCAATTTTATGATTATAACAGCCGAGGTCCAATATCTCCCTCTCTCTCCCTCTCTCTCTCTCCCTCTCTCGCTTACTCTATATACTACTGACTCCTGCCCATGTTGATCCTCCTTCTACTTCTTCTTGTTTTTCTTCTGGCAACTGGGAACGCTGTGCAATTAGGCGCCATAAAAATGCCAACAATAACAAACACAAGCAAAACGAACAACAACAAGGAGCCGCCCCACATGGGCGTGGCTGCTGTTTGTCTTCTTGTCTTCTTTTTTTTGTATAAATATTTGTATATATATATATATGTATTCGTAGACCCGCAACCCGCAGAACACACGGCAGTATTTTTAATTTAAAATCCACAATGAAACGTGCAGGCAAAAAAAAAAAATATAACCAAGAGAACAGAATAAAACAAAACACAAAAAACCAAAATGCTCCGCGTGAAAAATGTGCGGGGTCATATAAAGAGAGTGATGAGAGGAAGGGAGAGAGAGAGGGATACAATGCGGGGCAGTAGAAAGTAGAAAGTATATCTTAATGGCCAAGGCAAGGTAAGTAACCCAAGCGAAGGTTACGGTCAGCCCCAGACAAGGCAACTTGATTTACGATCACCTCGCCAACAACACAAAGCTCAACTATAGAAAATTTATACATTTATTTAGGTAATAAAATTATTTCAAGACACAGCTTAACGAAAAAGAATAATACATTTTGTTTTTCAGCAATTTATTATGCCAGAGACTTTTGAAACATCTCCTATTGCCCTTGAAAGATCGAAACAGAGAAGGCCGCTAATCTAACATACTTCATGATCCTTTCGTTTTCACGATCCTTTCCAAATCAAGCAAAAATTGTGTCAAAATCATTTACCATGTGAGAATAATGATATGATGCCAGTTTTAGCTCGTTGGGGTGGGGTGGGGGAGGTCAAAGAGCCATCTTTAGCTTTAACTATAGTCATCAAATTCTTGAACAACTTTGTCAATGACACCAACTTCTTCATTTTTCCCCCACCCCCCTGTATCATGCCTTCTCTTTGTGCACTTTGTTGTAGCGCCCTCCTCCGCCTTCTTAACCCTGTTTTTGCGACGACCATCTAATGATACCTTTTCAACTTGACTTGGGCAATTAACCGAGTCGCGAGTATAAAATTGCTAGCAATTTGTACAAACTTTTAATTGAAGACGACATACACACACACGCACGCACTTATGTTGTATATGTGTGTGTGTGTGTGTATAAGTATGTCTCTCTGGGCGCGTTGTTGTATGTAAAATTCAACAAACCTCGCGGGCATTATCAAAGTCCTTAGTTTTCTCTGTTGCTGCTGCTGCATGTAATTACAATTGAGACCCACGGCCGCAATGATTATAATTATGTTCTATATATACATATACCTATGTATATTGTCAGCTATATGAGGGGAGAAAAGTAGCTACAGGTAGCTACAACCATTTTCGAAATAAATCATTTTTTGGCTCTGTTGGTCTCCCCCGGTCCATGGTTCATGGTCCATGGTCTGCAGAGTCCTCTTCTGGCAAGGACTTATGCTGATTAGTAAAAAGCGTCACAGTAAATTTGAATGTCAGAGCAAAATGCCGAGCCAAATGCGCAGAGAAAGAAGAAAGTATATTTCTATATGTATGTATAAAGGGAAAGAGGGTGATGGTAGTTCCCAACATGAGGTTAAAGGCGGGCAGGGGGAAGCTTTGCTTCTCCCCATCCCGTCTCTAGTCAGGCAGTTGGAATGATTTATGCAATGAGCTCAAAAAGATGAAAGTTGTACATTTTCATATTTTAATTGCTTTGCTCTCTTAATACTTTTGGGACAAGGCTCAGGACTCAGCTTTTTATATTTCGTTCTTGGTTTTCGTTTTGTTTTTTTAATATTTTGTTTCTCTCTCTCTCTGTCTCTCTCTCTCTCTCTGTCTCTCTCTATCTCTCTCTCTCTCTCTCTCTATCTCTCTCTTGCCACTTTTTATTTGTTACGCTTCTATGGGTCTTTTGAAGTTGTGGCCAGGGCCCCGAACAGGGATTTTCAGTTACTACCCTCGCCACCAGAATTGTCCTTCTCCTTGGCTTTGCAGCTCTCCCTCTCTCTCTCTCTCTTTCTCATTTGCTGCGTGTTTGCCTTGTAGTTAATGTAAATGTTTGCTGAGAAAATTTTACTAATTTTATAACAAGTTGCGGTTTTTGTGCTGCGTTTTCAGTTTTTACTTCTTCTTCTTCTGCTTTTGCTTCTTTGGGATGTCAGGTTTTTTTGCCCGAGTTTTCCTTTTAGCATTTACCATTTATGTTTTTTTTTTTTGCCCCTGTTTTGTTGTGTGGCAAAAGTAGATTTCGTGTATAAGTAAGTATTTCGCATTTATAATTTATGGCTTTATATTTGTCAATGGCATTATTATTTCTCATTTTTATGTTTGTCCACCTTGTGATGGCTAGGACGGTTGGAGTGGGGCGAAGGTGGCTGGTGGTGCGGGTTGTTTTTTGTGTGTTTCTCTCTGTATATTTTATGGGGCATTTAGCATTTGGTTTTGGGCTCGAAAATGTAGGTTTATGGTGTGACAGGCAAATTGCTTAACTTTGATATTCCAAACAGTCGGTGGGGTAGTGCGAGGGGGTAAGTGAAAGTGATGAGTGTTTGGTGGAAAGAGGAAACGTTCGAAAATGAATAAATGGCCCAACTAGAAATGATAAAAGTTGGCAAAATATCTGCAACAATTTGTTGGCATTTTCATAGATGTTTATTAACAAACAAATCGGATCAAATCACCAAATGCTTCAGGCATATATACACTCACACACACACACGCACATGCACATTGGTAAATTTGCATATTTTTGTGGCTTCCCTTGTGATTTCGGTTGTAAATTTTGCAACTTACAACATGTAACTAACTAACAAACATGAAAGTCAAAAATAATTTCAAGTACGATGAGAAATAAAAGAAGATATATATATATACATACATACAATTTTTTTATTATATATACAAATATATATGTAATATATATAAATACATATATACATATATATATGTATATATATATATGTATATGGCGGGGTTGTTGCCAATATATAAACACAAGTATAACCAATCAAAAATCCAATTAAAATTGAGGAAAATTCGATTTGCATGTAAAATATGGGAGAAACGAAATGAGAGAATCATCAGAGTAAGAGTGTGTGTAGTGTGCGTGTGTGTGTGTGTATGGCGGATTGAATGAAAAGGGGTGAGGGGCGGAGGACGACGACGATGTAGGCGATGTAGATATCGTGGCAAGAGGTAAAAATGGAACTTGTATTGGTGTAGGCGGTGGGGCAACATACAAAAAAAATATTTGCTATATGTGAAATTGAAAAGCCTGCAAAAAAAAGAGAAGAGCAACGAGAAAAAAGGGCATCCCCTGAGCATTCCCCCCGTCTCCTCACGCTCTGTGTGTGTATGTGTGTGTGTGTTGGCATTGGATTGATGTTGCATGGCGGGTGCAAAAGCAAAAAAAAAAAGTAAATAATAAAATAAAACAAATTTTTGTTACCTATAAACGTGTGGCATTTACACAAGGCAAATATTATTTTATTTTCATTTTTTCCTTTTTATTTTTGAGTTTGAGTGAGAAAGCGAGAGAGTACAATGGGCGACAGGTGGTAGGTGGCAGGTGGCAGGTGGCAGTTGATGGAGAAACACGTTGCACAAATACAAATAAGAAAACGGCGTGTGAAATTGCTAGGAAATATATTTGAGGTTTGCATATGGAAAGATGTTGATACGTTATCTAATTTATTCTAATCGAACCTTAAAGATTGAGTCCCATGGGTAAATACTATTGTATATATTAAATCCATAGCATACCTTTCAGGGCAATAGATTTAAATTAAGTTCTATTATCAAATATTCCAATAAAACATTTACTAATTCTTTAATTTGTCTCTTTCTCTTTTTAGGTAAGTTTCATTGCTATAATTCAAATTGTTGCCCATATTCTAGTAATTAAGATCACAGTAAGTTTATTTTATATATAAATACAATCTATACCTATATCTGTTAATTTTAGATCGATTGTGTTCCAAAAACAAAAACCAAAATTGTGTAATTTCAGAAATAAAAAAGAAATGAAATTTGTTTCTCATTGTTTTGTTATCTCAACTTAACTTTTCAATAACAAAACAAAAAAGATTAGGCTTTCATTCTTTGTGTGCTCTCAAATCTGTTCTATAACTCCGTTTTAGAATTTGAGGTTCTGATATGGTTTTCGTTACTGTGACAACATTTCTGTTTTTCTTATATTTTTCTTTTTTGGATGAGACATTATTTCTTCGTTTGTCATTTCGTTGCAATTTTCTACTTGTGTACTCGTAATTTAACGTTAAGTTCAAGCAATTGCCTAATGGGCCTACAATTTCTAAGTATATAGACACACACAGACACAAGTACAAACACAAAACACATTTGCTTTAATTACCAAAAATATATTGTATACAATGTTTGTGACAATTTTTTTGCTCAATCCGAAATCAATTGGCAAATTATTAAGCACTTTATGCGATCAAAATAGTTTGATAGTTTGTCATACTGGCATCTATTTTCTTTATGGTGTGTTGTTTTAATTAGTTTATTATTTGCATTATTTTAGTGCATTTGTCTCTCTCTCTCTCTCTTTCTCGCTTGTGTGATCGTGTGTGTGGTTTGAAAATTTCTAATTATGATTGTTTATTTGTTGTTAATCATTTTTAGCCAACCATTCAGGGTCGATTTTTAACGGCTATAATTTTAATTGCATATTTTTCTGCGCCCTCAAAAACAAGCAGAATAATCGCCCTGCCCTATGAGTATGCCTGTGTGTGCGTGTGTGTGTGTGTACATAGCCGAGTGTTAATTAATTTTGCGCTTGAATCGATGTCAGTTGCATTTGCAATCGACCGCTGCAGGGTCATACGATTCAGTTCAGTTGAGTCTTTACTCTTTGCCCATAAAAAGGGCATAGTCGCTGTCGCCGTTTAATTAGACTTGAATTTTCCAATTAAATAATGCCATCTTCATTAATGAAATTTCCATTTTTCGTTTTGCCGGCGGGGTCAAATGTAATTTGTATAAAATTAATTAGAAATCTTTCTTGATTTTCCTGCTAACCGTGTTCCCCCTCTCTCTCTCGGAGGAAATCAAGTTCAGTTAAGTTCATGGCGCACGCAAAATCAAAACGAAACGTAAGAAATAAATAAATAAAAAAAAATAATAAAAGTGAAACAAAAAAAAAGAGCAAGAACATCATCAACTACAACGAGAACGGCAACACTCAAGTTAAATAAATAATTGAATTCATTAGGCAAATGAAAAATGCTGTCACAGTCAACAGGACAAGAACGCACACACACACACAAAGGCAGAAAGCGTGAGAGAGACAGCAAATACAGACAGATACTCACATATATTATTGACCCAAATCCAAATTGACAATGCGTGTTAAGGTAAAGGATAACCAAAAGGTAGAGAGCAATAACAAAAGTAGAAAGAGGATGCCACAAAATGTGGGGATGAAGGACTGTTAAAAAAGTAAACAGAAAATAAAATACGCCACTCCCTTTTGGATTGGCGGCGCCTCTTACCATAGCTCATTAGTGAACGAAAAATCGAACCAGGACGAACCAGAGAAATCGGACACAATTACGGTGTGGGGAGGACGAACGAACAACTAAGGTACGCAAGCGACAAAGCTTAATCAAAGCAAATGTCGAAAGAAGAACAGAGAGGAGAAAGAAAAAAGAAAAGGAAACGAACATATAACAATGGTAAACAAACAATGCAAGGTAAAAGAGAAAATGAGCAAGAACAACAACAACAATAATAATAATGTGGCACACACAAACACAAACACAACATACTGAACATGCTGTGTCTGCATTAAAGCTGTGTGTGTGTGTGTATACCTGAATATTTGTTAGTTTTCGATGGGGCATCATGTTAACAAAAGCTTGGCTTTGGGGCGTTTTGTGGTAGATGCCTGAAGGCAGGTGGCAGCTGGCAAATAATGGCTACTATTTTGGTTACCTATCAACTGTTACATAGTTCTTCTCTTTGACACTTACATTGGACGACTACGCAAACTAATGTGTGTGTGTGCGAGTGTGAGTGTGTGTGTGTGTGTGTATTCTTTAACGAAAGCTGAAATGTCAAAGCGTCCGCCCGTCTGTCCATCAGTTTGTCTTCTGATATGTCATAGAGAAAGTGAAAGGCAGGCACCACTGATTGTGAGTGGAGAGACATCATCAAAATGACAATGGGTTAGTCATGTGCGGGGGAGAGGGGGTAAGAAAGCGTCCGCATGTTGGTCATACATATATGTATATTGTATGTACGCCAATCAGATGATAATTAAAGTCAAGTATCAGAATATTTTCTTGAAAAATTGTCGACCCTACAGCAAGAGAGCAGAAGCAATATCTTTCCACCAAATTTTATAGTTCTCAAACGGTTTAGGTAAATGATAGAATAGATCAATGCACTCGGTAACTTTTGTCAGTCTTTCTATACACTTTCAATGAGGCGCAGATTCAAACAACAGAGCAGGACATATTTTGTGCATAGTTGGGCATCACTTGGGAATATTTTACACGAAATTGCATGGCAGTTAGGTGGTAGGTATATAGTCGGTTGGTTAGGTTCCTTGTGCTACCGAAAATTAACCAAAACAAGAGACGACAAAAGAAAACATGAAAGAAAAGAAAGGGGAAAAAGCGTACATGCAACATCTAACACAGACGACTACACGCTTAATTATGCAGCAAATTAGGCCCGAGACGAAGTCGTCCTCTAACCAGGCAGATGATGAAACGAAATTATGCATTATGCATGGGAAAATATGCAAGTCTACAGAGTTCTCAGGCCATGCTCCATTACACGACGACGATGACGACGACAAACTTCTCTGGTCCCTCACACACATGCTTTGG
The DNA here is from genome assembly GCA_018150345.1 of Drosophila equinoxialis. Taxonomy (NCBI): domain Eukaryota; kingdom Metazoa; phylum Arthropoda; class Insecta; order Diptera; family Drosophilidae; genus Drosophila; species Drosophila equinoxialis. Next base: position 991,237 of record JAECWI010000868.1, on the reverse strand, counting down.
ATCCTCAACTTTATTATTAAATCCGAAAACTTAAATGCACCTCCTAGCTCACTCACTCTCGAGAGTGCACTCAGTGCACAGTGAGTTATTAACACGCTTTGCCACATTTGCTGCCCGAGCTAATGTGGCTTGGGTTTTAGTGGTGGCATGAGTTGTCTGCTAGCTCCTGCTTTTCTAGTCTGTGTGTGTGTGTGTGCCGCTGTATGCCTGTCATTATGCTAAACTAAACGGCAGGCAGTGCTAGAATTTGCACCCGCAACCAACAGACTGTGCCTCGGCGCGCTGCTTACCCCGTTCACTTTGCTTCATGCCTCTTCATCCGTTACCATTCCCTACATTTCGCCCCTACTCTACCACTCACTTCTCTGGACGTGATTTTGCCAGGTATAACGGTAACATTTCCGTTGCAGCTTCCGCTGCGAGCGCTTTATAATTATTTCGCCTGGCGGGCCTGCTATTCCACTCGGTTCATGGCATATGCTGCCTGTTGCCAGGATTGTCAGGACGTGTACGTGTTGCATATTGCAAAAGCAGCAACAGCAGGAAGGCGGGTGATGGCAGAAAGACGACGAGAGTTATAAGCTTCATTAAGCATATGTACAGCACGTTGTAAGCTCTATGTGTGGCTTCATATCTCCATGTGTGTGTGTGTGTGTGCGAGTACATGTATATGTGTTGCATTTAAGCATATTTAGCATAAGGATTTGTCATTTACGCTAAAACGCACAGAGGCAACAAGATGAAAGAGGCAGGGAAAACGGAAAAGATAATTAAATGAAGCTCCGGCAAAGTCAAGTGAGTTAATGTATTGGAATACCCTTATTTCAATAATAACATTATGCAACACTTCTAACGTGGTGATTTAACAAAGAGATTATTTATGAAGTAACTACATCTGGTCCCACTAAATTGTTTCCTTCTTCTTCTGAAAACCGTCTTTGTGTGAACAAGTGGTGTGGTGTTGCAACGAAAATATAATCAAAGAAAATAAAAGACATCATAATATAAAACATAAAATAAACTACAGTATTCTTTATTGAATAGCTTTATCTAGTTTTCCAACAGGTTATGGGCCCAGTCCATGCCTATTTTTGAAGAAGTTTTATTATTTCAATATATTGTGAAATTCCAACTGTGCACTTAAAAATTTTCTTTCTCTTTCTTTTTCGTGATATTTGTCCGTAAAGAAATGGAAAAGAATAAGTACAACATTAAACCGTTCGATGGAGAAAAATATGGTGTGTGGAAGTTCAGAATTAGGGAGTTGTTTGCCGAATTAGACGTTCTCAAAGTTGTTGATGAACTAATGCCAAATGAAGTGGACGAAACTTGGAATAAGGCAGAAAGAAGTGCAAAAAGCATATTAGTTCAACATTTGAGTGACTCTTTTTTACACTTCGCGGCAGACAATATTTCCGCACGTGGTCTTATGCAAAAATTAGATGCCATATATGAACGCAGAAGTCTTGCTTCACAATTAGCTGCGCATAAGCGCTTAGTGACACTCAAATTATTAAGTGAAACAACTCTTTCCAGTCATTTCGTTAAATTTGATGATATTGTCAGTGAGATATTAGCGGCGGGTGGCAAGTTAGCCGAAATGGAAAGAGTTATGTACTTGCTGCATACGTTGCCTTCTACTTACGATGGTGTGATTACAGCAATAGAAACATTGTCCGATGAAACACTTTCACTTACCTTTGTAAAAAATAAATTATTAGACTATGAAACTAAACTAAGAAGTGATAGCAATGACACTAGCAAAAAGGTCATGAAGGCAGTTGTTAAATATAATCACAATTCTAATATAAATCACGTGTTTAAAAATAGAGGCACAATACAAAAGAAAAGGGTATTTAAAGGAAAGCAAAAATTCAACATTAAATGCCACCATTGTGGTAGACTAGGGCACATAAAAAAGGATTGTTTTCATTTTTTAAAAGAAATTAAAAATAAAGAAAATAAAACTAATAAAGAAAACAATAGCAATAACAATAAACAAGTTCAGCTTGCAACATCCACAAATAACCACGGTTTTGCTTTTATGATAAAAAATTTAAACCAAGTTGATAAACCAAAACAACTTGGTTTTATTATTGATTCGGGTGCAACTGATCACCTAATCAATGATGAATCGCTGTTTATTGATTGCGTGGAATTGGAGCAACCAATAAAAATTGCTGTGGCGAAGGAAGGCCAATACATATTCGCTACAAAATGTGGAATCGTTCGATTATACAATGGCCACAACATCACCTTGGAGGATGTTTTATACTGCAAGGAGGCAGCAGAAAACTTGATGTCAGTGAAGCGTCTGCAAGAAGCCGGAATGTCAATCCATTTTGACCAAGACGGTGTGTCAATTAAGAAAAATGGCATCACTGTTGTTGAAAGTTCGGGTAAGTTCAACAACATACAAATACTAAAATTCCAAGCATACAGTATAAATGCGGGAAATAATAATTATCGATTATGGCATGAGAGATTAGGTCATGTTAGCAAAGCAAAACTATTGGAAATAAAGAATAATAATTTGTTTAGTGATAGCAGTCTTCTAAATAATTTAAAAATTTCGGATGAAATTTGTGAGTCCTGCTTAAATGGAAAGCAAGCTAGGTTGCCATTCAATCAATCTAAAGACAAAAGTCATATTAAGCGTCCCTTATTTGTTGTCCATTCAGACGTTTGCGGCCCAATTACACCAACAACAATAGACGATAAAAATTACTTTGTGATTTTTGTAGATCAATTTACACATTACTGTGTAACTTACTTATTAAAATACAAGTCTGACGTTTTCATTGCTTTCAAAGATTTTGCTGCAAAAAGTCAAGCTCACTTTAATCTTAAAATTGTTAACTTGTATATTGACAACGGTAGAGAATACCTGTCAAATGAAATGCGTGAGTTTTGTGTTAAAAATGGAATAAGCTATCATTTAACAGTGCCACATACACCTCAGTTGAATGGTGTCTCGGAAAGAATGATTAGAACCATTACAGAAAAAGCTCGCACCATAGTAAATGGAGCAAAATTAAACAAAAGTTTTTGGGGTGAAGCTGCACTCACTGCAACATATTTAATAAACAGAATTCCAAGCAGAGCACTTGGTGAAAATAAAATGACCCCATATGAAATGTGGCACAATAGGAAGCCAAATTTAAAATCTTTAAAAGTATTTGGGTCAACTGTCTATGTACATAATAAAGTAAAGAAAGGCAAATTTGATGAGAAATCATTTAAAGCCATTCTTGTAGGGTATGAACCAAATGGCTATAAATTATGGGATGTCGTGAAAGAAAAATTTTTTGTTGCTAGGGACGTTGTTGTCGATGAGACAAATATGGTTTATTCTAGAGCGTCTAAGCCTGAAGAAGAAGTCCCGAATGAGAGTAGGGAAACAAACTATGAAAAATTCCTGAATGAAAGTAAGGAATGTGATCATCTGAATATCCGGAACGATAGTACGGAGTGTGTTAGAACAAAATTCCTGAATGAAAGTAAGGAATGTGATCATCTAAATATCCGGAACGATAGTACGGAATGCGTTAGATCAGAACTCCTATACGACAGTAAGGAATGTGATCAGCTTAATTTTTCGAATGAAAATAAAAAAAGGAAACAAACTGATTTCTTGAATGAAAATAAAGAAATATATATCCCGAATGAGAGTACGGATTGTGAGAAAGATGATCAATCAAAAGATGGCGTGCAAAAGAATACTGATACTAAAATAACGCAAAGAAAAAGTGAAAGACTTAACGCCAAACCAAAAATATCTTATAGTGAAGATGATGAGAGTTTGAACAAATATATTTTAAATGCCCATATATTTTTCGATGAAATTCCAAGCTCATTTGATGAGATAAAATTTAGAGATGATAAATCTGCTTGGGAGGATGCAATAAAGACGGAGTTAAAGGCCCATGAAATTAATAACACTTGGACACTTACAAAAATGCCAGAAAACAAGAATATCGTTGGTAGTAGATGGGTATTTTCTATTAAACATAATGAATTAGGAATACCAATAAAATATAAAGCTAGACTAGTTGCAAGAGGATTTACTCAAAAATATCAAGTTGATTATGAGGAGACTTTTGCACCTGTTGCTAGAATTGCTAGTTTTAGATTCATAATGGCACTAGCAGTTCAATATGATTTAATAGTCCATCAGATGGATGTTAAAACAGCATTCCTTAATGGTGTTTTAAATGAAGAAATATATATGCAGCCTCCTCAAGGTATATCATGCGATGCTGGAAATGCTTGTAAGTTAAATAAAGCGATTTACGGCCTTAAACAAGCAGCTCGATGCTGGTTTCAAGTGTTTGAGCAAGCATTAAAAGAATGTAGTTTTGTAAACTCTCCAGTAGATCGCTGCATTTATATCCTGGACAAAGGTGACGTAAATGATAAAATATATGTATTATTATATGTTGATGACGTAGTAATAGCAACAAGAGACTTAGAAAAAATGAATAATTTTAAAAATTTTTTAAGTACAAAATTCAAAATGACTGATTTGAATGAGATACGTCATTTTATTGGAATAAGGATAGAAATGGATCAAGATATAATATATTTGAGTCAAGCTGCATATATAAAGAAAATTTTAAATAAATTTAACATGGACAACTGTAAATCAGTTAGTACCCCTTTGCCAAGTAAACTTAATTACGACCTGCTTAACTCAGATGAGGATTGCAAAGCCCCATGTCGTAATCTTATTGGATGTCTAATGTACATAATGCTTTGTACGCGTCCAGACTTAACTACAGCTGTTAATATCCTGAGTAGATATAGTAGTAAAAATAATTCAGAATTATGGCAGTGTTTGAAAAGAGTTACTAGATATTTAAAGGGAACCATTGACATGAAACTTCATTATAAGAAAAATACGTCATTTGAAAACACACTAGTTGGATTTGTAGACTCAGATTGGGGTGGAAATGAACTTGATAGGAAAAGTACAACGGGCTATTTATTTAAAATGTTTGATTCCAATCTAATTTGTTGGAATACAAAAAACAGAACTCAGTAGCAGCCTCGTCAACTGAAGCTGAGTACATGGCTCTTTTTGAAGCCGTAAGAGAGGCTCTATGGTTGAAATCTCTTCTTAGTAGTGTAAACATTAAACTCAAAAGGCCCATTAAAATTTATGAAGATAACCAAGGCTGTATTAGTATAGCAAATAATCCCTCATGTCATAAAAGAGCCAAACATATTGATATAAAATATCATTTCTCTAGAGAACAGATAGAGAATAACGAAATTTGTATTGAGTATATATCCACAGATAATCAACTGGCGGACATCTTTACTAAGCCTCTACCTGCTGGACGATTTGCAGAATTACGAAATATGTTGGGACTACACATCGACAAGAATCAACAATTAATTTTTTTATGAATTGCTAAAGAAATCTAATTTGACTTAATGTTACTTAAAAAAAAAAACGAATACTGAATTGCTGGATTAATACCAAATTTTTTGATTTGACCTAATGTAATTTATAAGAAACAAACTGAATTGTTGAATTTAAACCAAATCTAATTTGACTTAATGTTACTTTAAAAACGCATACTGAATTGCTAAAATGGATACTCATACACTAAATTTATGTTATAACCCTATATTTTATGTATATTACAATGATCTGATCAGGTTTTCTCTGGGTTTCCCTGTATCCTTGCAGCAAATGCTGGATCATTCAATATTCCCCAGAATGCACACCAACCACGTCAGAATAAGAATTCAATATTTTTATATTTGTAAACTTAATGATAATGTTATTTTTGAGGGGTGCCTATTGGAATACCCTTATTTCAATAATAACATTATGCAACACTTCTAACGTGGTGATTTAACAAAGAGATTATTTATGAAGTAACTACATCTGGTCCCACTAAATTGTTTCCTTCTTCTTCTGAAAACCGTCTTTGTGTGAACAAGTGGTGTGGTGTTGCAACGAAAATATAATCAAAGAAAATAAAAGACATCATAATATAAAACATAAAATAAACTACAGTATTCTTTATTGAATAGCTTTATCTAGTTTTCCAACATAATGAAATTTTTAAATGCTGTAAGGCTGTCTGGCCATAGTTCAGCTACAAAATTTTAAGGAAAATTAAATGTATAGAAATCTATTAAAACGTCGGGGTCACCAAAAATTTAACTTTGCTAGAATTTACATACATTTGCAGATGTTTTCAAACATTTCACTTACTTAAGCTTAAGGCACCTCTTTAAAAGCACTTTCCACATGCCTCTCACTCTGAGCTCAGCTAGCTGGCTGGCTTCCATACTCCATCTATCACCTATACCAACAGCAGCAGCAGTAGCCAATTCTCTGTCCTGACATTTCTATTAAAAGCCACCACGTTGGGCCCCTCAAATTGCTTTGACCTTTGCACAGCACCAGATGCGACTCTCACTTCTTTCGATTTGCTTCCTTACCTCTCTTTCCTCCTCCACACTCCCTCCCTCTCTCTCTCTCTTCATCCTTATCTCTCTCTTTCTTTCCCGTATACGCACTCATAACTCTTACCAAACGAAAAGCAAGAAGAAAAGGAGGAACACACTAAAAAAAAAACAACACAAATTTTACACACGCACATTAAGTCACGTTTTCGCACCATTAACCCATAAAGAACGAGCAAAATGAGTGAGACAGAGAGATAAAGGGAACCAGCAAAAGAACGAGAGAGAGAGAGCAAGAAACAAAAAGGAAGAGACCGAACGAGAGCTAAAGATTTACAAATATTGAACTTTTTGCTTTCCTGTTTTTCGCCTGGCTTTTCAAGTCGTAAAGCAGTCAGAAGCATATTTTATAGATTTTAATATGCGCGCTACATAACAGACCCCTGCCCCTTGCCCTCGCCACACCACACCACGCCCCCAACCCCATTGAATACCAGTCACCGGCTCACCGTACGTACGTTCCATCAAGTAAACTGGCTGACTGAAATTCAAGCCCAAAAAAAGTAGGCAATGCTTCTTGGCTTTTTCGTTTCTTTCTTTTCACCCTTGTCAGACCTACGCGTTGCGTTTAGTGACTTTTTTTTTCTTCTTGCCTCTTTGCCGTGACAATGTGTCAACGTATATGTGAGTGTCTCTGTCTCCCTCTTTCACTCTGTATGTGTGTGCGTGTGTGTGTGTATGACTCCCGCTCTGGGGCTACGGGAAAAAAAACCTTCACTTGATAAGGGTTTATCAATGCGACACAGTAACTTAGTGATTTACTCGTGTGTGCGTAGCATTTTTTCCCTTCGTTCTTCCTTTCTTTCGTTTTTTTTTTTGGTTTTTTAATTTTGAAAATTGAAAAAGTGACTTTTGCTTTCTTGACTTTATATTATACATTAAACCAAAAAAAAAAAAAAATCATATGGGCGGTTACTTGCCTGGATTGTCAAGGCTTGAAGCGCTAAGATGACTTCCCAAGTTAAAGGGATGGGCGGCAGGCTTTATTTGAAAATTGAATTCTCTCTAGCAGAAAGATACGAAATAGAGATATTTCTTCATAATACCTGTCAGGATTCATCACTAATGTATATCACATTTCTTTTTTTTTTTTTTGGTTTTTGTTTCCTGCAACTGTTTCAGTCCTCCCTGACTGCTATCAACTTTTCCTCTTTCGCTTTGGTTGTTGTTTTTTTTCCAAAAGCAGCAATTTGCTTTAATTGTCCCCTCTGTAGACTGCACAGACACAATTCCAATACCTTTCTCTCTTTCTCACTCACACATACAGCCTCGATGATTCTCTGTCTCTCTCAAAAAACTATCATTTCAATCTGCCAACTCACAAAGTTGCCAAAAATATTTGTGGCCACCTTTTCCCCCCGTTGCCACTCTCTCACACACACACACACACAGACAGATGAAAAAAAATGTTGTGCGAAAAAGCGCTTTTCATCTTATGAAATCATTTTTGGCTTTCAAGGATTTCTGAGCGTACACACACACACACACACCTGCACGCCCAGCTCTGGCAATGCTGTTTAAAATAAATAACAACACCATACACACACACACACACAGTAACACAAACACATACAACAAACAACAACAAAAAGAAAACCCAAATAAATTGGTTTCGTAACCGCAAAAGCCAAACGAGAGGAATGAAACGTAGCCGGCGTTTCGGTTTACTCGACTTCGAGTTGCTTGTTGGTTTGGATTCGAGGTGCAGTCATTCCTCACATCAATTCAATTCAATCAGACATCAAGCATATAAAATTTTCACTCGCAACACAAGAATTATACAATCAATGGATAGAAAAGAGAAGGCTGACTATGATGCTGTTCCCTTCCATGTTTTCACTCCTCGCACAAATCCCATCACTCTCTCGCCTTCTCTTCTTCTCGATCTCTGGCTGGTGGTAAAGGAAATAAAATGCGGCAGGCACGTTGCAACACTATTACTTATTTCGCATAGCATACAGACAGGCGCAGACGTCGGAGGAGACGTCTCTGACTGAAATGAACTACGTTTGTTTGTGTGTGTATGTGTGTCTGTGTACCAGGTGGCCAGGTGGATGAAGGGGAGGCAGATAAGGGGGCGGGAGTTGGAGTGCCGCAGCGGTGGTCCAGGTCTAAAAAATGCAATAATCTTTCAGCGCCGTCGTCGTCAGCGTTTAAACGTGACTTTTAAGCATGATGTTGTAATATTTTAACTTGACTAAGAAAAGACACAGAGAAAGAGAGAGAGGGAGAGAGAGAGAGAGTGAGTAAAAGACAGAGTTTCGGAAAGGGGGGATGACAAAGGGTAGGTAGATGCTGCCTGGTTGCTCCATTGTTGTATGTGTGTGTGTGCCTGGGAAAATTGTTACAAATGCCCCCAGCGTGCATTTTATGGCCAGTGCGATAAATAAAATGTTGCAACAAACAGGCAACTCTACCCCGCTCCTCCTCTCTAGCCTGGTACATGTATGTGTTTGGCCAGAAGGTAGTAGCCAGTCAGCCCTTGGTCCTAGTCAGACAAACAATAACATAAATTTCGTTACTTTCTTTTCTTATATTTGTTGTTACACTGTGTGTGTGTGTGTTGGGCAAGTAATTGTGCAATATGTTTTAGAGGCTGGCAGGAATAGAAAATATTGGATATATCTATGTATACATATGTAGTATAAAGCCTTGACCAGCCGAACAATGAGCCACAATCCATAGAAACGAGAACTAGCAAAACCTTTTTTTTTGGCTATTTTCAAGTTGAGATAAGTTTGGTTAACAAACAACAGCAAAACGATCGGCCATCTGAGGTAATCTCTATACTTTTATATTTCGGTACTCGCTTTGGACTCTTTCATGACTCATTCGTAGTCTCAATTCTTTGCCTAGATTTTTGTTGTTTTCACTGGCCTTTGTCTAGAGAGAGATTTAAATTTCTTACTTCAAGTTTTATCCATTAAACTGTTAAATATTTTTGCCTACTTTGTTTGCTCTATTACAACAATTACTGGCCCCCCATTTACCCCCACAGCCTTCATCTCAATCATCATCATCATCTTCTTCGCTCTGCTATGCGTAATTGTAATTGCAAAGACCTTAGCTGGAAAGTAAGAGAAAAGGAATGGAAAGGAAAGGAAAGAAAAGAAAAGCTTAGACAAGTTTGCTGCTAAGCCAACATAAGACCCGCAAGCATTTCATATACTAAAAGGCAACAAACTAGACAAGTTGTTAGTGTATTGCAATGTCTGTGTGTGGGTGTGTGTGTGTTGTTCTCTGTTTCTGTTGTTATCGTTGTGGTGTTTGTCTTAGTTAAATTCCGAAAAGCGTAACGGGTAAACGAGCAGAGCAGAGAGAAACACACACAGACGACTGCATTGAGTTGAGGCTTAAGTGTTCATCGACTCAACCACAACCCAATCCTGCTGCTGCTGTTGCTGCCTCCCTCTTGTTCTCTCTCTCTCTGTCTCCTTCTATTGCTATCTTGCTTTGCCTTTGGCATAGCTGTCAATAGTCTGAGTCTCCTGCAAGTTCAATTAATTGCGCGCAACGAACAAACAACAAGAACAACTTGAAGGCAGGGCAAGGCAACCACAAAAATTAAATTAAAGTAGAGCACATTCGCCTTTCCTCTCTCTTTCCCTCTCACATCCTCTACCCCTTTCAATGCCCCCTCTCTCAGTGTGTGTGTAAATGAGTGATGGTGCATTGAGTGAGCTAAAAACACTTTTGTTTACTTGTGTGTGTGTGTGAGCCGTTAGATGAAGACGTATGGTTATTGTGATGACTCTTGTTTCCTTTACTAAGGAAAATTGATAAATATTGCACAGCACACACACACATACTCAAACACAAAAACACACATTTGTGTGCGTGTGTGTGTGTGTGTGTTTATATAAAATATAATTTAATTAAAATGTTTTATGTAAGACATGTTTATTGAACCATTTTCCTGGAATTTGATTGACGGACTTGTTGTTGCTATTATTGTTGTTGATTTTATTCGTGTTTATTTGATGTTAAAGGGTACGAGGAGGACTTTTGCTTACATGATTCGAAAAGGTTCTCCAGCCCAATTCATCTCGTCAAGGTGTTGTGGCAACTTGTTTTGCAATATATTTTTAATTAATAAGCAATTGAATGATTGATATGTCGAACAAGCTAGTTGCAACTTTTCTGAATATTAAGTGGCAAGCGAATCCATTAGGCTATAAACAATTTTCCCATCTCTCTTCAGTCACATGTTAACAAAATTAGATTAAGTTCATGACACCCAAAGATAGGCAATAGTATTTTTACACAACTTTTACCGATCCTAGACACGAACCCTTCTTCAATCTCTTCTGATGAGCTGACCATCGTTTACGAATAGTGATAAGTAACAAATCGCAGATGTGAAATTATACTAGATCATAATATTTGTTGCTCTTAGTTTTAATGTTGTGATTCATATTTGCGTATGTATGTACTTTTAATATACCTCAATTTATATACATATATTAAATATATGCCTTAGGCTTCAACTTATATCTATTACATACATACATATATATATATATATACCATGTGTTGTTGTCGTGTATTCTATATAATCGTTTCTTAAATGTATTATCGAACTTTGATGCTTAACAAGAACAAAAGAATTCAGCTCTAGTTCGTGGCTACTACATATATATCAATACTAAAATCTTACAATTAGTTAATTTAACAACTTGAACAATATTTAATTCTTAACATCACACCTTACCTACGTTTTTCCTTCCTCTATCTATCCACACTAAAAAAAAAAAACAAATATTTCCTTCTTCGTTATTCCCCTTATTCTTTTCGATAAAATTTTTTATATATCTCTGTGTTGTTGTTTTTTATTCGATGTTGTGCGAAAAAAACTATGAATCGAAAAATGCTCAATGTTGTGCTATCTCTATATATTAAATTAAATTACAAAAAAAAAAAAAAACAAACACAAAACAAAGAAAAAAACCCAGAATGAAATTTAATAAAATCAAAATTCAGTTTTGTTATTGTTATGACACGTAAACATTTTTGTTGTGCGTAAATTTTCATTCTCGTTGCTAATTTTCTCTGTAGTGCAAAACATTCAACAAAAAACAAAAAGAAAAAAGAACCCAAAACAAAACAAATAAAAAAAAAAAATTGCCTCTAATTAATTAAAAATAAGCAACAACATTTGAACGAAAACTTAAATGAAAACTGAAAGTATGAAAATAAAAATAAAAACAACAACAGAGATTTAAAAAGTTTTATTTATTCTTACTTTTTCTCTTTCTTTCTTTTCTGCTCTTCTCTTTTTTTAAACGCCAAACAACAACACATGAAATAAATAATATAAAACACAACAAAATCTAACCACATAAAAAATAAATAAAAACAAATTACCAAAAAACCAAACTTAAAACCAAAATAATAACAAACAAATCTAGCACTCCGCCTCACAAGCCACAGCGAAATGCCAGAGACAACAGCTGAAAACTGAAGTCTGAAAACTGTCTAGAAAACGGATGGATGGACACAGAAAGCCAAAAATAAAAACAAAAACAAAACAAATACCAAACTGAAATTGAAAGTAAATCAAAGCCAGCCGTTCAGCAAAACGTCCATGCAACACAAATTCATAAATTAGTCTAAAGACAACCACAAAAAAATTGACCTGAAGCCAAATTGTAAATACGCCGCGTAGTGCAAACAAAAAACTGAAATATAAACCGAACGATTGTTTCATTATTGGGCCGTGATCAATATTTATAACATTTTAAACAATTAACCAATCCAACAAAAAGATAAGCGTGCCTCAAAGTAGACAGAGCTCTCTACCTGGACCCAAAAGGTGTTAAATTCGTCTTAATATTCAAAAATTTATGTACTAATAACTCTGACAGTGATAGCTGATTCTACAGGGAATATCTCCACAGAGCAACAAATTAAAGTCAAATTAAAGAACAATAATAAATATTTAAAAGATAAACAGACAACACAGAAACAGGGACAGAGTCAGAAGAGAGGATCACAGAAAGGGGCAGATATAGATAGCGCGGTATATAAAGTTTCTAAGACAAACACATAAAAACGAAAACTAAGAACAAACAATAAAGTAAGCAAAATTATGTACATATATATATTATTAGTATTAATATTATAGTTAAGTCTTTATTCATAATATGACTGTCAATGTGAGGTAATTTATTTATGGCATTTTCATTAGGTTTTTAGTTTTCTTTTTTATTTCGTTTTACTTAGGTCAAATATTTCTCGTCTTCTTGTTTCAAACTCTTCCCCGTCTGGAACCTGTTTTGGGGGCAATCTCCAAATTTCCCTTTATCTTTTTATATGAGGTAAATGGTGTAAAAGGAAAGCTTCTTCGTCTGCTATGGTCATCCATTTGAGTATATGACCATGTCTATTGCCTATTTGAAGTAATCTTTGTGACATTTCCCTCTACCATCTCCCACTGTCGTTTGGCCGTTGGGTCAAATTCGGTCATAACATTTGTGGCAAGGGGAGTTATAAAAAAATGCCGGCTATATAATTATAAAGTACACACACACACACACACACACACACACACCAGCAGCATATGCACACACAGACAGAGAAAGAGACATTCACTGAGTGCGAAAGAGAGGAAACAACTTCGTCTAGCGGTCATAAACTTTAAATTCCACTTTATCGTGAGAGATATTATATATTCGTATATACATATATAAAATAAAAAAAAATATACATATATATACGAAAATCTTTACACACATAAAAGAGAGGCAGATCCATCCCATGCCCCATCATTCTCTCCATCTCTTTCCCTTTGGTGGTTGACATTGCTTCTTTTACTCCTGCTCATCCTTCTGCTTCACCTCCCATTTGTTCTCTACTTTCTTTTTGGACACTTTTATGCGTTTGAAATGAAAATGCTATGTGCCATTAACATTATCCCTGACGCGTCACTACTTAAAATAAAAATTTCTATATTCTTTCTTCGTTTTTCTTTTTTCCTTTTTTAGGTTTCTTTTTTCTTTCTCTTTTTATATATATATATATATATATACAAGCACCTTGGTCGCTGGGTTTTTATAGCCAATTTCTGGTTACCCACAGTGTGCAGCCAATTTCATGTCAAGCTGCAGCACAAAATGATAATCCCGAGGTCATAAAAAAAGAATTTTTTCCTCTCTTCATCCTTATATTGACTTTTAGTGTGATAGTCACTGTGCCTGCCTCCCTGTGCAGCCCTGCAGTGGTCTCCCCCTCTCCCTCTCTATCTTACAAGAAGGCAACGTCAAGGTGCACATGAAATGTTAATGGCATGTCAAGATTGCCTTTTTCCTCCAAGTGCACAAGATGCACACATACAGAGAAGAAATACTGAGGGAGGAGAAGGGACGAATTTATGGTCATATGCACCATGAAATGCAAATGTTTTTGGAATATAAAAGCCAGTTGACTTTTAAATTAATCAGAATATATGCGCATCTCTCTCAAGTCTGATGCAATATGCTCATTTTATCCAATGACAAACTAATCGAAATATAGCGACATTCTTATTCCCAAGTTGTGGGATGATCGTCGTCTTCAGGGAGCGTTTTAAGGGGATCAAATCAAAGCTTGATCTGCTGATGTAATATAGTTAGTTCTACATATTATCTTTCCTTTATCCCTTTAGCTAGAAATTCATAGTGAGTAGTCAAAGTTGTTTATGAATAATGTTACAAAGGAAAATTGACCAAACCATGTTAGTCTCTGACTAATTACATAAACAGCAATCAATAAAAATTTGTCTATCCAAGCACTAATTTTATTTTTCTGAAGAAGATCTTTTCTTTCTCTCTCTTTAGCTATCTTTCGCTTCCTCCGCAAGCGTCCCTCCCATTTGCTTCTTCATTGCTTTTGTAGAGCCTTCCCATTCCAAAAAACAACCACTTCCTGGCAGCCTCTCTACAGCTTTTCAATTTTCATTTGCACAAAGCCAAAGTCACACAAAAGTTGATCCTTTTCAATATTAATTAACACTTCAATACCACAAGGAGAGAAAGAGCCGCCTGCCTAGACAAACTTTCTGCGCCTTCTTCAACGTCTTTGGAGTCCGTTGGTCTGCCCATTGCCATTGCCAGTGCCAGTGACTTTTGTACAATTTCCGTTGTAGTCTTCGTCAGCTCGTTCTCGTTCTCATTCTCTCATTCCTATCCTTATCCTCCAACCAACAACTCTTCGTTGTGCCCGTTGTGTAGGCACACACAAAAAACTTTCATTTGTGCCCTAAAAATTTTTGCATGCCTATAGAAATGTCTGAGACTCAAGCTAAGGCTGAGGCTGTAAATACAAATTCATGCTTGACACTAATTAACAATTAGGCGCATTTTAGCGGCACAAAACTCCACTCTGGTTGTGAACTTTGTGAACTACTTACAAGGCTAATAACTAATTTACTTTTTGACTTTGCCTGGGAATTCGTTGGCTGTCATTTGCACAAGTTTCTCTCCACTTTCCTCTACCTCGCGCTCACTCTCTCTCTCCCTCTATCATTTTCCCACTGCCTAGAAAGAGGACTTTTCTCCAAAACTGACAAATAAACTGTGTGCACAATACTTTAAGACACCCAAAGGATTCCACAGGCATATAATAATGATAATAATAACAAAAGAGACAAGGCGAGAGCGAGAGCAAAAGCATAAGGCAACCATGCCAAGGCCTGCCATGTCTGACTTATCACTAGTCATATATAAACGTCAAGTCGTTGAGACTTTTTGACAATTGCCACACAATTGTCGAGGCAAAAGCGTTTTTGTCGTTGTCGTCGTCGTCTGCAGCATTAACTCAACTCTCGATTCTGTTTGCCGCCGCTTGTGGGAGTCATAACGGAAAAATTTTAGCTTATTTGCTGTATAAATACTGACACCTCCCCAAACGGTTGCTGGATGATGTCTCTCCATCAGTCCATCTCACTCACTCTCTCTCTATCACTCTTTGGACTGTCTGTGTGAATGCCATAAAAATGGCATGTCGACGCTTTTTCGCCTGCAGCGGCTCTTGACTGTTGAGGCTAAACAATTGCCTGCTGACTTCTTTCTAAATATATTGATAGAGATTGAGCAAGAGAGCGGACAGGGGAGAGGAGGAACTGTATTAGCTTTTGGGGCCGATGGAGTGAGTGCTTTATATGTATATATTGATGGGCGAAACCAATGTGGCAGATGATGCTGATGATTTTGTTGTAGGGGGAGAGGTACGGGCAACATAAGGTAGTTATCATGACCAAATGTTGCCCTGCTCGAATTGATTTTCTCTCGAATAATTTACATTTCAATTTTGTGTTAGCATACTTTTGTGGGCCCACAAATATGTACCTATACATACACTTCCATCCATGCATATGTATGTGTGTTGGTTTGTGCTAAAACAAATGCTGGACTCTCTCAACAAGATTACAACAGATTTTATGCCACTAATTAACAATGATGGATCGTTGCACTTTTAAAGCTGATTAAAGTACACACACACGCACACACACACGCACATTTGGTTTTTCTCCTTCTTCTCCAACTACTTCCCATCCCCCTCTTGCCACCGCCTCGCAGTAGTCATAAAATTACTTTTGCATTAACCTCGTTACATGTCAAATGAGTGTCAAATGATTCAACTACAAAATTTACAAATGTACCATAACTAATTATATATTAATTAGTATCCATTTAACAGTCAATCATCAATCATCAAACTCCAAAATAACAATAAGAAACAAAAAAAAGAGAAAAATAAAATATAAGAGAAATATAAAATATGGAAAAGTTATAAGAAACGTTTCCAAAAAAACCTTCCAAACGTCTCTCTCTCTCTCGCTGTCGCTGTCTCTTTCGCACTCAAAGAGCGCTCACAGCGTTTCAATTAATCAATGCACATAATTCTAATTAAATTTTCATTACAAGAAAAAATAATACTCAAGCCGCCGCTCCAAGGCAATATTTAAGGCAAAGACAAGGCGGACATATTGACTGAATTGACTTGAAGTGAGTAAATGGGTGAGTGGATGAGTGGGTGGTTGGGTGTTTGGAGTGAGTGACTGCTTGCCTGCTTGACCATTTCCCTCATTTCCTGCCTAAGTAATTACAATTTCAATAATTTATAGGAAAATAAACATAGACAACGCACAACAGGATACAGATACAGATATGAATTCATAGTCAAGTGTAAGTCAGTGTGAGTTATGGCCTTCATATTTCAATCAATTTTTGTTAAACAAATGTTATTCGAATTGAGAGAGAACTCCTTTTCCTTATGCTGTGTGTGTGTGTGTGTGTGTGTGTGAATTATAAAGCTGATTTTCATACAAAATCTCCACAAAATAATTAATAACTTAAATATATTTACATAGCATTTTCATCATCATCATCGTCTCTCCCTCTCTCTCTCACTCTCTTTCTCTCTGTCTCTGTCTATCTTGCATTGGCTATGATTCTAATCTGATTAAGGAGTTTTCCACAAATATGAATTGCTGGCATTAGAAATTTAATACACAACGATCTCTCAGGATACTCAATTTTAGTAGTTATTATTGTTTATGTATGGGTGTGTGTATGTGTGTATTTGTTTGTTAAGCTGTGAAAATTAATGGAGTATTTATTTGTTTACTTAATGATTTATAAGCTGCAATTGCAAAGGGATTTCTCTCTTGCCATATAAAATGGTAAGAATTGTTTTTCCTACAAGTGTTGAAACATAAGAGACAAGTTGCAAATACTTTGCATTACTTCAGCTTCACCTGAACCAACAGACAATTCCCTATACACCCACACCCATTTCTATGTCTATATATATAGATACACACACACACACACTCACACACAGACACACACCTTTAATGTATTCAAATCACAAACCAAAAGACATGCCACACACCAAGCAAGTTACCAACTAGAGAACTAATCCTCAGACGCTCATTAGCAGCCATTAAATGTCAATTTACATGTCAATTGGCAAAAAGCATAGATGAAGAGTGAAGAGACAAGAGCAAAAGAGCCAAGAGCCAACGAGAAAAAAAAAAAATGAGAGAAAAGGATAGCAAGAAAAGAGCAAAACACATGAGCTTTGAGTTTTTCGCGTTGTCAGCGACTTTGTGTTTAGTTTTTCTTTTTAGACATTTTTTTCCATCAATGTATATGTTTTTTTTTTTGTGCTCCCATCCTTTCTCTCTCTCTCTCTCTCTCTCTCTGTTCTTCTTGTATAATTTATAGACGCAACATAGCTTGGTTGGTTTGCTGGCTAGCTGACTGGCTTTTTCACCTTTTGGCTGGCATTTAAAATACAATTACTTGTCTAGGACACAAAGCGACAGTGAAAAGGAGAAAAGGTAGACGTGGGGACGGGCGTGGGGCATAAACTGAGACACAGACTCAAAGGAAGATAAGCAAAAAACATAACATGCAACAATTAGTGGCCTGTCGTTGTCTCTTGCCTGTTTTGGTGGCAGCTTCACTGCCTCTGCCTGCCTGCTGTTGGCTGGGCATACAAAAGTTGCCATGTGGTTAACTAATTTAATTTGGTTTTTTTTTCTTCGTCTTCTGCTCTTCTCTTTCTTCCCTCTTTTTTGCCTGTGTGTGTGTGTCTGTGTGTGTTCCGACTCCTCTACACCAGCGGCACCAGCAGCATCAAAGACAACGACACGTTAATGACTTCTTTTGCCTGCTAGGCAACGAGCAGCTGGAGCCAGAGCCTGAATACTGAGGGCAATGGCGGCGGCGAGAGGCATAAAAATAAAATCTAAAAACTCTGCCACACATGGCAACCAGGAGCCACTTAACTTGTCTATATGAGCCTAATGGCCTTTAATATTATTTTCACTGCTGCGACCAGCAACAAAGCACAAAAAAAAAACCAAAAACGAACGAATAGGAATAAATGGTTGCGAGAGGGGTGACGGTAGAGAAGGTGCCGGGGGCACCTTCCTAAAAGAAAAGGCAAAAAGAATCACTGAAAATTCTCGGTCGAGCTGAGCTGAGCTGAGCTCTCTTGGTCCTGGTTGGCCCTAGGTAATTGTAGAAAATTGCTGCAACGTCAGGCTAAACATTGTGCAAATCCTTTTCGCCTTTGTATGTCCCACTCTGCTATGGGTGTGTGTGTGTGAGTCCTTTTACTTGTTTCACTTTTCTACATTTTCTTCTTTGCATTGGCTGCTTTTTCTTGTTTTCTTTTTTTTTTTTTTGCGAGTAGAGATATGCTGTATAGTATGTTGTGTCCGCAACTGTTAACAGCCAGTTGAACTATGCCGTTTCATATGTACAACAGCAGGCGCCGCAAAGTATGCTGCACTATTTCACCGTTACATTTACCGTTACCTTGCCGCTTTACCATCTCCCCGAAGTAACCGTGACCCAAGCGATAGACCAAACAACCAACCGACCGACCGAGCGACCCAACGTGCTTTACATTTTTTATTAAGCTCAACCCTTTCGTGTTGTTTGGCTTGGCTTGCCTTAGCTTGGCTTGGGTTTTTAGCATGCCCTGGGCGTTGTTTGGCTTATTGCACGTGCTTTTAGATTGTAGAAAGAGGAGAAGCGGTGAAATAGAGCGAGGGTCGTTGGCGGGTAGGGAGATGGAAGCCGGAGGAAAAGGGAATCCAAATGCCATTAGGCTTAACCCGGACACGAAGACAATTGCCTGCAGGCCATCTGTATGTATGTGTGTGTGTGAGTGTGAGTGTATGTTAGCTCCTGCTTGGGTCTAACGTGTCGTATTAGTTATTTTCTACTTCGATTGCTTTTGCCACTTTAACGCGACAGCAGCAATAGTAGCATGAAGTAGAAATTGGAGTTGGAGTAGCCACTAGCAACAGAGCAGCAGCTGCCCTAAGAGAGTTGTCTTTTTTTGTTCTTGTTTTCTCCTCCCCTTTTTGGTTGGGGTGCAAGTGTTTGGCCAATTATGTGATGCTCAATTTTCGATAGGCGACGATAAAGATGGGTTACAGAGACAGCATCGCCATATGTGGATAGATTTTCAATAACTGGCCATATAATAACCGTATCGATTTCCCTTTTTGTCTCCAATGCGAACAAACGAAAAGGATAGTCTATTCCAGTCTTCTTTAAAATACAATTACTTAAAGTTCAAGTCTAATTTGTAAATTAAGAATAATTGACTTAACTTGAGTTAAATCTTTTTAAACATGCATTTCATTTATTTTATTCACTGTCCACAAAAAGAAAGAGTCCAACTTCTTTAGGAATGATTTTGATTAGTAGTAAGTACATTATGAATTCTACTTAACTTCTTCTGTGATTGTACCAAACGAAAGATGAAATGTTTTCTTATTCTGTTTGCTTTTTGTATTTATTTATTCCTTTTTTTATTTATTGAATGTGAACTGGCATTAATTTTATATTTTGTCTGTTTTTTTTTTTTTTTTTTGGCATTAAACTAAGATACTAAATACTCTTATTGTCATTGGTTGGGTTAATGGGAACCAAGAATCAAGAGCTAACTTTTGCTTTAATGAAACAGTGAAACAGGAACAAGAAATATTAGTTAAACATACATTGAACTTCAAATTTTAGAATATAAGTTAGTCTATAGTCTCTAGACTAAGTGATTTATTTTCAGACCCTTACCAAATGAATGGCAATTATGTTGTTTGAACTGAAACTCAAATGAATTGATTTCAACTAATGCTTTATAGCTCTCTTATCTTATCAATCAAAACTTTTGCTCGCTATCGCTCTCTCTCTCTCCCTCTCTTTACCTGGGACTATTCTAATTTAATATTTATAATACTGACTAAATTTTCTTGAGTCTCCCTTAAGTATTTTCTGATTTTAAGCTATTTCTAGTTATTTACAAATACTTTTATATTTATATATTGTACTTATATATATATATCTTTATGAATTCTCATTTTTTTCAAATGTAGTGGCTAAAATGTTATTATTAATATCTTTCAATGTCTAAAAATCAATATATCATCATTTAGTAGCGTGGCCAGTTCGTAAACTATTGTATGTATGTGTGTGTATGTATGTATGTATGTATGCGTGTGTGTGCGTGTGTGTGTAAGTGGCGTGTGCTCTACATATACATATCTATACATTATTATTATTATTATTATTATTATATATATATATACATTCTACATATGCATATATATAGCTATCACTCATAACTATGTATATGCATATGTACAGTTAGCTAATTGTTATTGTCATCTATATACCATGACATTTTCAATTTTCGTAAGTTGTAAGTTACAAACAAAAACCAAAAAAACAAAACCAATTGTGCTACAAATTTAACTAAATATCACCCATTTTTATCTTCTTTTCTTTCCTTTTTATGTAACACTTGTTCGTGCTCTATAAAAAAAAAAAACGAAAAAAAAAAAAAAAAACAAAAAATAAAAATATCGAAAAAAAAAACGAAAAAAAAAACAAATACATCAAAATTGGCAAAATTGGAAAACTGACAATTTTATTTAACATATTTTAAACAAAAATTAATTCTTGATTTATGATTTTCTTTTAATTTGAACTTTTTGTCCTTTGCTTTTATACTAATATTTATTTCTTTGTTTATTTTTTTTGTTGAACAATTATTTTTTATACACCCTTCCCCCACCCCCCCGCAAAAAAATACCGAAAAATACTCCTTCTATCCAAACGCCCGCCCGACCGCCCCTTTAAAAACCACCAAAATAAATGTTGTAATTGTATTTGCTCTATTGGTGAACATTTTTGAATCACCCTTTCCCCCTTAAAAACCAAACAAACTAAATTTACCTAAAAAACAATCACCAAAAATTCTCGTTAACTAAATGTTGTTGCTTTTACCTTACCTTGTCTAATTTTTTTTTTTTTTTTTTTTTTTGTTGTGTTGGGTAATTTTTGCGCCTGTTGAATTTTCAAAATAAAAAAAACCAAAATATATTACTAAATGTGCCTGCTGCGTTTGTTACTCGTTACAAAAAAAAAAAAAAAAAAAAAAAAAAAAAACAAATAAAAAATTTAACAAAAATACCAAAAATCAACTGTTGCGTGTAACCTTGTTGCATTTACATCTCTCTCTATCTCTCTGTCTCTTTCTGTATACGACACATTCTTTATTATCAACAAAATCTGATTTTTCGGTATTTAATTGGTAAATCAATTGAAAAAAAACAAAAAATATATATTTCATTTTTTCGGTTGATTTTTCTTTTTTGCGAAACAAAAAAAAAAAAAAAAAAAATTCTCTTGCTATGGCTTTTTAAATATTCTTCTGTTCTGTTTCTGTTCTCTTTGTTCTTTGTTCTACTTTGATTTTGGGTTCTCTAACACATTGCCACTCTTCCATTTTGCTGCCTCTTTTGGTAAACGAAAAAAAAAACAACCAACATCAACAATCAACAACTTAAAATACGACTCACAAACAATAATGAAAACGACAACAAAAAACAAAACAAAAAACCAAACCGAAAAAATACTAAAATTAAAAAAAAAAAAACTGAAAAACATAAAACAGAGCATTTAGATCGCAAGCTGTTCGTTGGCATGCTCAGCAAACAACAAACCGAAGATGATGTTAGACAAATATTTCAACCATTTGGCACTATAGAGGAGTGCACCATATTGCGTGGCCCGGACGGTGCTAGCAAAGGTGAGTACCCCAGACATCTCCATTACCTACCTACCGTATATAGATATCTACTATATATATTGAAATCGATTCAATATTGTAAATTATATACCAACATATAAATATATATAGACATATATATATATATTTATATATATTTCAGTATGCAGCATTTCTCTTTTTGTTTTTTCTAAATATTTTATTGCGTATACGTAACGTGTTCAGCTCGTTATTTGTTGTACTGTGCCAGTTTTGTTTCATATTCCCTTATTTGTTTGTTTATCCTTATTCCTTACGTTGTTATGTTGTTTTAGTTACTTGAATTATTTTTGTAGTCTCACCTAAAGCTAATCTGTAATAAGTAATTTAATTTATTTCATAAGGTCTCTCCCCTCCCAAAAAAAAAAAAACAAAGGACTCCAAAATGTGACCTCTAACGAATGTCCAAGTAAATTTGGTAAAATCCTTCTTCTTCTCAAAATAATTTCATGTCCTTTTGATTTCAAGAGAAATAAAATCCAAATTATGCATCTCAAATTTACTCTTCTAAAATAACTATATAACATGAAAGTTTCTTTGGTTTAAGCGACAAAAGCAATCTATCTAATTATTTAGATTGACTAAATATTTAAGATATATGTAAATGCGATGCTCCTTTTGCCATCT
Source organism: Drosophila equinoxialis (assembly GCA_018150345.1). Classification (NCBI taxonomy): domain Eukaryota; kingdom Metazoa; phylum Arthropoda; class Insecta; order Diptera; family Drosophilidae; genus Drosophila; species Drosophila equinoxialis. Next base: position 968,512 of record JAECWI010000868.1, on the reverse strand, counting down.
TTCACATGAATAGAAGCAAAACAAACACAAAATAGCAAAAAGAATTGGAACCAAACAAAATCAGAATCAGCAGCAGCAAAATGGGATGAGTCGATAGGGCTTGGGGCTGGCTGGTGGGGGGCTGGGGGTTACAATAAGAAAGAATAATAATAACCAGAGGGCCGGGGTTAACTACGACCGCGTCGAAGTTTGTATACCCTTGCAACTGTTTTGGTAATTCTTTCCTTAGCCATCAAAGTGTAAAAACGTTTTATCCAAAAAGACTAATGTTTGCGAAAGAACGGCCTTCAATCTTAGCATAGGATATAACGAACTTTTTGATGAAAGTCACTGTTTTCCACCTATCGTTTCTATGGGAGCTATATGATATAGTCACCCGATCTTGATCAAATTTAGCACAATCATTAATAAGAACATAGAACTGAGAAATACCAACTTTTATGACAATAGCTATAAAATTAATGAAGTTATTGAGAAAGTCACTGTTCGTGACTTTGCCGCTTGTATGGGAGCTATATGATATAGTCACCCGATCTTGATCGAATTTGGCACAATCATTAATAAAAACATAAAACTGACAACTACCAACTTTTATGACAATAGCTATAAAATTAATGAAGTTATTGAGAAAGTCACTGTTCGTGACTTTGCCGTTTGTATGGGAGCTATATGATATAGTCACCCGATCTTGATCGAATTTGGCACAATCATTAATAAGAACATAAAAGTGACAACTACCAACTTTTATGACAATAGCTATAAAATTAATGAAGTTATTGAGAAAGTCACTGTTCGTGACTTTGCCGTTTGTATGGGAGCTATATGATATAGTCACCCGATCTTGATCAAATTTGGCACAATCATTAATAAGAACATAAAACTGACAAATACCAACTTTTATGACAATAGCTATAAAATTAATGAAGTTATTGAGAAAGTCACTGTTCGTGACTTTGCCGTTTGTATGGGAGCTATACGATATAGTCACTCGATCTTGATCGAATTTGGCACAATCATTAACAAGAACATAAAACTGACAAATACCAACTTTTATGACAATAGCTATAAAATTAATGAAGTTATTGAGAAAGTCACTGTTTCGTGACTTTGACGTTTGTATGGGAGCTATATGATATAGTGGTCCGATCCGGCTGAATCCGAGATATACAATGCCTGCAGTATATACAAGCCTACGTGCAAAATTTCAGCTCTGTAGCTCTTACGGTCTCGGAGGAGTTCGCGTTGATCCAGACGGACGGACGGACGGACGGACGGACGGACGGACGGACGGACGGACGGACGGACGGACATGGCTATTTGAACTCGTCTCGTCGTGCTGATCAAGAATATATATACTTTATATAGTCTGAGATGCTTCGTTCTATGCGTTGCACACTTTTGACCAAAATTAATATACCCTTTTTGCAAGGGTATAAAAACCATTCCATATTTCTATGCAAAAGTGTCACATGGCCTCGGCATAGTCCTCCTTTAGCAAATGCTACGCCCGTTTCGGGGGCGAACGCCCGCCTTTTCATGCATATCAGAAATGGCAACAATAAACGCCAACAAAAGAACAACAATAACAAACATTAACATGAAAATATTCCACACACACACACACAAAATACACTCTCACACACTCAGTCACACAAATGTAAGCAAAATAAAAATTGTGATTGTGTGTGTGTGTGTGTCGTATCTGTGTGTATTTGTAAAACCAAAACTTTTGACATAATAAAATGAAATGTTATTGTTAAAAAAGTTACTTGCATATTAAAACAAACGAAACTTTTTTTTTTTTTTTTCTGTTATCCGCTCTCAACCGCTCTCCCCCGCCAACTGCCCGCGCCCTTGGTGCCACCATTGCTCACCATTTGCTGCCCCTCCCATTTACTTTCCACATTGTTTATTTTGCCGTATAGAAATGCAAATGGCGAGCGTGTGAAACGAGCAGAGCGCTCTTAAAAGCAAACAACTTTAATTGAACTGTTTACCCGATTTTTATTTCATACTCCCTCCCCCCGCCCCGTTCCAATGCCACTCCTTTTTTTAGCCCCTCCGACCCCATGTAATTGTTATGGTTATGTTTGTGATGATTATTTGGCTCGTTGCACATGCTACTGCCTCTGCTTCTGCTGCTGCTGCTGCTGCCACCGCTGTAGCTTCAACATTTGGTGGCCATTTTTGTTGGCATTATCTGCCCGTTGTATAATTTTAACTGTTGGCAAGTCTGAGACAGGATGCGGGAATATTACAAGAAAAAAAACGGAAAAAACTTTGTCAACTTGCTCCCACTTTGCTAAATGGAACCAAACCAAAATGTTGGAACTTAATATATCAAACTAAACTATGCAAATTCCAATGTATTTACAGTGAATTTGGTTTCAATATTCTGTCACCGTTTTAAATTTTGGCCAATGAAATTTTAAATGCCTTTTTGCAGCATTTAATTTGGCAATATAAATAGATAAATTCTCTGAAAGCATCCATAACTTCCCCCTCATATGCCTATATTTGATATAATGCCACCGATATGGCTCAATATTATCTAAACGAACAAATTGAATAAGATATTCCAGTTAATGAATCAGAACATTTGTATATTTCTCATGCTGTTTTATTATTTTGGGGCCAAGATGACAACAGGCAAAGAGTCATCGATGTGAATTCAAATTGATGGGTAAATGTTTGCCATTGCCTAAAAGAATGTCGCACAAATTTATGACAAAATACTGAAGCAGAACGCTGAGAGATGGAGCGGGGTTGGGTTTGGGAAAGGGGAACTTGTTGACGTTGTTCGCGTTCGCAAAAGCCGCGAAAACTGTCTTGGTTGAAAAGGTCTTGTGTGGTCGGGATGCCAACATATCATTCTTCATTAAAATGCGCTTCAAAGTCAACTGAAAGTTTCTTCTCTTTTTTTTCCAGTCTCCTGTGGGTCGTAAGTGGGGCGGGGGTGTGGTGGGTTGAGGTGGCTTGAAGTGACAGGCGCTAGCCTGTGTAAGTGCCAAAATCCATCAACGTCAATTCACTTTTTTGCGAATTATATACAAAAGAAAATCGAATGACGATGTGGTGATGGCAAAGATGGTTGGGTGGGTGAGGGCGGCGGTGGTGGGGCACACTTCCACCATTGACTGACTGCTGAACTGCAAATGTATGCAAATGATGATGCATGTGGCGGCTAAATGTGGTGACGATGAATAGAAGAAGATGGCTGGGGGTCTTCAACGGGTGACAGAGTGAGAGAGAGAGAGTGGAAGTTGATGGTGGTTAGACCAACCAACAATAATAACATCGGGTGGTGGTGGTGGTGTCGCCTGTCTGCCAGTCCGTCCGTCCGTATTTCTGTCAGTCAGTCTGTCTTTCGGTCTGTCTGACAGGCAACAGGAATAAGCGCAACCATCATGTTAAATTATGCAAATTCGATTTCAGTGAGTGAATGAAATGAAACGAGGTAAAAACGGAAAGGCAAGGAAGTTTTTTGTGTCTCTGTATTTGTGTGTGTGTATGTGTGTGTGCGTGTGTGGGCCTAGGAATGGGTGGTTCATGTATGTATGTATATGTGTGTGGCTGGGCGGGTTAGGTAGGTCGAAAGATACTGACTGACTTTGAAACTTTTCACCCGCAACAAAACACAAAGCATGTGTGCTGCATAACACTGAAAGAAAAAACCCTTCGACAATAGTTGTGTGCAATTCAATTTAAAATGGGGAAGGAGGAAGGAAAATAGAGAAAAACCAATCAAAGCTGCTAACGATTTTAGTATATCGATTCGATATACTCACAGACAGAATGGGACACAACCACCCATCCAATTGTTGTAGTAATTCTCAACTGGTTTGCATGTGCTTTTTCCAATCATTTTTGTCAGTGTTATGCAAAGAAAAAAGCAAATGAACAAATGAAGTTGGGGCGGAGTTGGAGCAGCAGCAGCAGCCACATGTGGCGGCAATGCAAAAATTTTTGCAGCTTGACAATGGCAACAGGCTCTTCTGGCTAAGGCTCAGGACTAGGGACTAACAACCAAGGACCTAAAGCCTGGTGGCTCATTTGATTAGAATATTCATGCATGCACTTCATTGTCATCAAGACTGGGAGCTAGGCAAAAGGCGACGGCTGCACAAAGTTGTCATCTCTCTCGACGTCTCTCGCCCTGTATTCCCCGGCTGCTCTTCACGCTCATTCACACACTTGTTCTACGTCTTGTCATCTGTGCAATCAACACAATTGTATGTGTCTGTGTGTGTGCCTCCTTTCTCTCTCAATCTCTTTCTGTTGAGGGCGGTAATCAAACTTTCCTCTATATATGAGCAACAACGGGTGTCGCCTAGTGCCAGAGTTAAGCATTTTGCATAAGTAGCCGAGTTTATATATGTGTGTGTGTGAGTCCTGGCCGTGTCCTGTTGCTGACAGACAGTTGGCATAAGTGGACGTTGAATGCGCCAAGTTGGCATTGGCAATGATGCTTTCTAGTTTAAAGCCCAAAACCACTTGACAAAGAGAAAGAGAATCAGCAGGCTCTGCCATTGGATCTGTCATTAAGTAATTGCATCAAACGCACTTACAAAACGCGACAAAGCCAACAAATCAAGTCTAAACCAATTCAACCAATCAAAATGGTGTTCAGTTGTAGGGTCTCTGTCTCTTTCTCTCTCTCTCTGCTCTTTAATAATAAAGTGATTGTTGTCTTTTGTGCGATCTTTTTTTTTCTTTTGCTGCGAATTGTTGTGAAATTTTAGTTGAAAATTAATTTTAACTTATCTAAAGGAAAACAAAAAACCAGAGAGCCGGGGTTAACTTCGACCGCGTCGAAGTTTGTATACCCTTGCAACTGTTTTGGTAATTCTTTCCTTAGCCATCAAAGTGTAAAAACGTTTTATCCAAAAAGTCTAATGTTTGCGAAAGAACGGCCTTCAATCTTAGCATAGGATATAACGAACTTTTTGATGAAAGTCACTGTTTTCCACCTATCGTTTCTATGGGAGCTATATGATATAGTCACCCGATCTTGACCAAATTTGGCACATTTATAGCTTCAATAAACTAACGTTTATTAAATTTCACGACAATAGCTTAAAAAGTAACGAAGTTATTGAGGAAGTCACTGTTCGTGACTTTGCCGTTTGTATGGGAGCTATATGATATAGTCACCCGATCTTGATTAAATTTGGCACAATCATTAATAAGAACATAAAACTGACAATTACCAACTTTTATGACAATAGCTATAAAATTAATGAATTTATTGAGAAAGTCACTGTTCGTGACTTTGCCGTTTGTATGTGAGCTATATGATATAGTCACCCGATCTTGATCAAATTTGGCACAATCATTAATAAGAACATAAAACTGACAAATACCAACTTTTATGACAATAGCTATAAAATTAATGAAGTTATTGAGAAAGTCACTGTTTCGTGACTTTGACGTTTGTATGGGAGCTATATGATATAGTGGTCCGATCCGGCTGAATCCGAGATATACAATGCCTGCAGTATATACAAGCCTACGTGCAAAATTTCAGCTCTGTAGCTCTTACGGTCTCGGAGGAGTTCGCGTTGATCCAGACGGACGGACGGATGGACGGACGGACGGACGGACGGACGGACGGACATGGCTATTTGAACTCGTCTCGTCGTGCTGATCAAGAATATATATACTTTATATGGTCTGAGATGCTTCGTTCTATGCGTTGCACACTTCTGACCAAAATTAATATACCCTTTTTGCAAGGGTATAATAAAGTAGTCGAAAGCAATGGAAATTTTAAAGTATCAATAACCATAAAATACTCGTGAAGTCATTCATTACATATGAAAATTCATGCTGATCAATTTAATACAAATATTTTTGTAATATTTGATTTTCCATAAAAAAATGTCATGCAAATTGTTAAGCATTAAATTTCCAACCAATCACCGAGTGCCAACTACTTGTATTAATGTATTAAATTCAGTTGTTTGACACTCAATCAGCGACGAGTTGTTAGAACTTTTGGTTGTGCTTGTTGTTTTTTTGTTTGTGCGTAAAATAAACATGAGCTTGGAGTTTTGTCATGAAATATAAATGCAGGCAGCGGCAGCATGACATGCACTTCATAAAAGTTTGCTCATATAAATTGAAATTGAAATGAAATGAAATGATGATACATATACATTATGTGTACATATGGATGTGTTTGAGTCTGTTTCTCTCGTTCTCTCTCTGTGTCACTCAAATAGGAAGGAAAAGTAAAAGCACAATGGTTCACTCACTGTCAATGTGCTTTTGGGGTACGTTACGGCTAGGGATTCACGGTGTTTGCCTTGTAAAAATTTGTTGGCCAAACAACAAGTGGAGCAACAACTTAAACTGTCATTGGCCAAAGTTCTGTCGAAGGAGGCAAAAGGTATTAAAAAACTTTTTCTGCAAGCAATAAATTTTTATGAAATTGGCGACTTTGCCTTGTCTTGCTTGAGTAACAGACAGTTTGCTAGCAAGAGGAGAGGCGGAAGGAGCTAGGAAGGTAGGTAGGAGACACACCTGAGAGTGTGGCCAAACCGCACACAATTTGGCAGAAATTCAATTAGCTAGCCATGCGTAGAAAGCAGAGAGGCAGAGAGAGAGAGAGAGAGAGAGAGAGAGAGAGATAGAGAACCAAATAGAATAGAACAGAATGGTGAAGCAAGTTTGCCACTTTGGCATGCCAGGCAGTTTTGGGGAATGCTTTTGTAGTGGAAATACACACAGATACATAGATACTTTCATGCATGCCTAGATACATTTCATTCTCTCTATGTCTACGCCGCATTTGCCTCAGCCTCAGAGCCTCATAGCCTCTGCCTCAATTACGCCGAAAATGTCACATTAATTATTGGCATTTATGTGTGTGTGTATGTGTGTGTTTGTAGTGAGCGGGGTAGAGGAGCCTATAGTTGGTTTTGTCGCCAAAACGCTTTTGCATATGATAGACGACAATGCAAACCGAAAATTTCAAGTCTACTTTATGGCGCTCGTTCAAGTGTATGTGTCTGCCTCTGATAGGTATTTATGTTTCTCTCTGTGTGTGTGTGTGTGTGTGTTGGCTATATTAATTGGAATTTGTTTTTGTATGTCAGATGCAGCTTTCCACATACTTACATACAAATGTATTTATGTAGAGCTATAGTAGAGATTTCTGGAAAGACGCTGCTGCAGCAATTAAAAGTTAATTTGACAAAGCGAGACATTTCAAATTAATTTTGCGTATTGAAAACAAGATTTTAATTCAATTTATGCTTTTGGCATGGCATAACATGAGAAATGTTCAAGTTGATTGAATCAATCTAAAGATCTTCATTCGATTTGTCATACAAGTACACCCACAGAGACACAACCACCCACACACACATGCATAAGTGCTGTAAAAGGCTATAGTACATCAATTCATGGTTAAAATGCCTTAAATTGAGAACTTGAATTTTACTTACATGTGGCAACTCTGTGCTCTATTCTTCTCTCTCTTCCTCTCTCGTCAAATTTTGTGTGTTGCAAAATTATTTTTGTTTAACAGTTTTGTTTCCATTCCATTTGAATTGTCAGGGAAATTTTTTGCAGTGCTGTAAAATGTCAAATGAACATTAACGTTGCAGTTTTCAATTTGTGTAGAACCTGGCGGAAAAAAAGAAATCAATATAAACGACTCCCCCACACTCCCACAACTTGCTCGCAAAGTCATAAAACTAACTTTTTATATGTACATACGCTTGCCTCATGCAATTTTTAGAAGTTTCAATAAGCCAAAAAGACTGCATCTGTTGTCCTCCCCTTTTTCCCACTTACCACTCAATGCTGTCTGTCTCTCTCTAGCCTAGGCTGTTTTAAAGCCTTCTCGAAATATTTACCACACCCCGAGGCCTCGTAAAACAAGCCACTTAATACGCCTTAATTAAAACAAAACTCTCAACCTCTCTCGCTCTTGCTTTCCAACTCTCTCTCTCTCACACTTTCGGAGTCTATGTCGCTTTCTTTGTTTGTGAAAGTTGTCGACTTGCAGTCAATACACAAACTGCACATAACTATTTATTGTATGGCCCAAAGCCAGCAACAAATCCAACAGTAGCAAAAACAACAACACAAGATGAAAAAAAGAGTGTATATATGTGTGTGTGTGTATATATATGTATTCGTAGTAGTAATAATAATAATGTAAGTTGTGGCATAAGCTCATAAGTGCCATTTAAGCCAGAGTCGTCCTTGCTGCCGCTGTCGTTCTCTTGTATTCGTTATTGTTGTTGTTGTACGTATAAGCCAAAAGTCCTGACTGCAAAATGGCTCACAGGGCACAAGGAATTAAAATACATATCAAAAGGAACAAGCGCGAACTTTTGCCCAGAAAACCGGCAAAACCCAAAAAACTTTGCCGTTACCATGGCCACAAGTCTTTTGTGGAGTCGTCCTGAGCCCCGGAGCCAGCCCGAAAAAACTCATCCTCTGACCTAGGCCCCACCAGCTTCGCCGTTCCTCGACCAGCCTAGCCCACCAATTCCCATCGAGAAACGTTACTCTGAGCCGAAACGCTCCTGTGTTTCTTTCCTATACTCTCTTGTTCTTGTATTTCGTTTCTGTGTTGCGGCAGTTTAATGCAGCTTAAATTTAATTGCAATATACCGAAACTTTCGCACACACACACATATTAAGATATTTATATATATATATATATACTTGTATGTGACGAGCAGAAATCTACAGCTCCGTCTACAAAGAAAAACAAAAAAACGAAAACCCAAAAATGGGCAGTTTTGGCCACAGGCAGCGGCTAATAAATTTTTATCACATACAACGAGAGCCTGCTCCTGCTTAATGCTAATTAACATGCAACACGCCCGAAACTATGCAACACACACACACAAACACATTTGAAAAGGTCAAAGCAATTAAACGTACACAAGGAGCCAAATTTGATGCCGCCGCCGCCTGAAGAGGAGCTATGTAGAGTCATAAAAGCCACAAAGTGCCTGCAACTTATGCTACCTAGTCGAAACACTAGCCAGAAAACTTGTGCGAAAGATGAACAAGTTTTCTATTTATCCACTAGAATGAAGTTTAGATACACTGCACACAATACTGGTCGACTTTAATGCAATTTACAGATAAAGTAGTAGATTCTGAAACATAAACCGAAACTAAATCACAACAAAAGAAATCTATATCTATTCATATTAACTATTAATTTGGATTCAAATGAGGCTATAAACAGAAGATATTATAGTTATTAAAAAATGTTCGAAAAAGAAACTTTACTCTTGGGGTTTATTTTATACCACTATTGGTACCGATTTGGGGTGTATACCCTACCTTTTTAGATATATACATATATATATAGTCTGAAAGCCAGCCATGTTGTTACCTCCTGCAATTTCGTTTCATTATGTGGCCATGTTGGTGGCAAGTGTGCTTTATTAACACATTTCATGCTTCATACACAAATACAGACGCACATTTCAGCCCATGAGAAAGAGAGAAAGAGGGGAGAGACACACATATAGACGTGTATGTGTAGCTACATAACTTTTTTAATACCCATCGCCTTGTACAATTTCGGCTTTAGTTGTAATAGTTTAATAAAGTAGTAAAAGCTGCGGAAATTAGATTTGACCGCAGCCGTTATGGGCCCTGACCGAGCCAAGCCAAGGCAAACTTTGCCCTAAAAGTGAAAGAGAAAGAGAGTCGAAAGTAGCAAAGAAAGTATGTAGGGAGAGGGAGTCAGAGAGAACCAAGAAGAAGGAAAATTATACAAACCCTTGTTTCGTGGCTATTTCAGCTTCCTGTGTTCCGGCTTGTCAATAAAAATGTCCAAAAAGTTTTCGCCCAAGTAGAAAAAAGTGAAAAGGGTTGCCGCTGCCAAGCCGAAAGCGAACGAAACCAAACCAAACCAAACCAACCAATCAACCAACTATATATTAAAGTTCTGGCCAAGGCCCAAGATTCGAGACCAAGAGCAAGAGCAAGACTAAGACCAATCCCTGAAGCACAAATTTAATTAACTCAGTTGAGCTGGCATTTTTCTTATGTCGTCCTTTTCTCTTGCTCTTGCTGTGTGTGTGTGTTTGTGTATTAATAAAAGATTAGTCTTATCAGCCATGAAGTATGCCACTTTAGATATTTGTTTTAGTTGCGCACAGGATTATTGAAAAATTAATGCAATAAACGGCGAAAAGATGTATGAGATACACACACAGGATATATAGAGATAAAGATAAAGGAGAGAAAGGAAGGTTGGTTAGTTGGGCTAGCTCTGAGTGCAATTAAGCGAAAGTGAAATTGACAACGTTATGAGAGTGTAACATATACATATATCTATCTCTCTCCTCCTCTCTTAGTCTCTCTCTTCTCTCTCGCAGTGTGTGTGTGCCTTATCCTCTAATGGATATATAGAAAATTGTATTTATTAACAGCTGCTGGCGCCTGTAGGTAGGCTTTAATTTTTTTTAATAAACGCCACAACTTGTTCTCGCTAGCTTTTATTAAATGTCAGACAAGGAGTCCTGACTTCTGTATGCCAAGGCAATAAGCGTAGGTATCTAGAATGGAAGAATGGGAAGAGGAGTGGGGGTGGGAGAAAGGCACCTGTCAGTGGCACACACACACAGAGAGAGAGAGAGAGAGAGGCATACATATACGTGTACATATTTTGTTATTATTAGAAGACAAGGACGCGACGCCTCAGTGTATGCCACATACATATTCTTTAGCTCATTTTCTAGCTCATTGGCAGAAGAAGCGTATCGTTGTAGAGCTAAATTAATTTATTCCACTTTTGTTGTTAGACAATATCCTTTCTTCAGCTTCAGCCTGCCTCCTGTAACGGGATACAATATGCGGCCCCTCTGCTCTTTGCTGCTTGAGACGGTGAAAATGAAAATGTCTAAAGGCTGAAACGAGCCCGGCCCGGATGGGGATCCTTTTTCAAAGCTTGAAATAAAATAATATAAAACTGACACTGACTTGACTACCAACCACCCCTCCCACCCAACAAGGTCCCTCATCTGTACTCTTCTTGCATATCTTGGGTTACTACTTGCTAATGTTCTTGTGGGTTGCTTAGCTGCCTCAAGTGTCGACAGATCTCAGTCCATGGCCCAAAATGAAACCAGTCGACTTGCTTATGCGCTAATACGGCCAAAGGTTTTTAGTCCCATACAACAATTTCCTAAACAAATTTCAAATAAAAGTCAGAAATTTTATAGACAGTTCGAAACTCGAAAATATATGTTTGGGTAGATATTTGTCAGGAATAGTTTGAAAGATTTACTTTTATACCCTTAGATTGCTTTATATGTTGATTTAATCCAACTCAACCTAATTCAAAGTTGTCTAAGAAAAAAGAGTTTCATCTATTCGTTATTAAGATAAAGGTGTATAGAATTCAGGAACGCCAAATTGTTTATTCCCGAATTTTTATATAAGATATATTAATAAATAAGTTAAGTTTCTTGGATTTGCCTTTAACCATAAAAAACTAATTGTTTTTTTTTCTTTTTACCATTTTTTAGGTAAGTGCTCAAGGCTTCATCCTTACACCAGAACACGTGATCCACGTGGCGGTAAGCAGTTGATCTAACAATATATAAGTTATTTAAATTGGATATTTAATTATTGTTCTCTTTATTAGCGGCTAACTTGCCGACTCGAAATATATTTAGAAACTAAACTTATAATATCTTATAAAGACCCAAAGAAGCCCACAGCCAACCAAGAATTGCTGAATCAGCGCCTCGTGCCTCGCTGGTGGCCGCGGTCAATGCGCCTCAGCTGGAGGATCATATTTCGGACGACCGTGAGACCGACTAAATAGCTGACACAGCTACTGTGACTATGTTGCAATTGCTTCCGCTCACTATTTTGCTTGGCTCGTCATAACTCCTCCCTCAGCTAAGTGATGGACGTCCTCGGACTTCTTCAAAGCGGTCTTAAGGCTTGTAATCAGCTGGGCTTGATGTTTTAATTTCCAACGGCGACGAACCTCGTAGATGATGAAGATTGCCGCCGCACTTATGGCCAAAGTAGCACCACTACTGATGATGGAACCAGATACCAGGTTGGAGCGAAGTTGACCTATGTTTTGTAGGTTGGTCAAGCTTAGCTCATGTAGAAGTGGCAGACTTAGTTTCTCCCGATGGCTTGTTATGTTGATTTGGGAGATAGCTGCAACCATTGGTTTCTTCTTCAATGCCCCATAGTTGTTAATGAACAGGGTGCCGTTAATGGTTACCTCATCATCGAATGTTGCTAGGTATGTGCCAGCAACCACTTGTGTTTGATTGACCCTGTTGGTGATGGTTGCGGTGACATCATTGATGATTATTATTCCATCATCTACCACTGTCAGTGGATCCAGATGACTGGAACGAGTGCCGCATCTCGCCGGTGTCCCAGATATGAGGTTCTGCGCGCAATTTGGTGTTGGTGATCTTCTGCAGAATGTTGTGCTCACCGCCACATCACACCCAGTAACCGCATACGACTCTGTACCACAGTCCGCAACTATGCTACCCTTTTCAAAATCTAAAACTATATTTTTTCTTTGAACGGGATAAACATTAATTTTCTTACATGCTAATTTTGGATTAGGATATTTAATTAGAAAGTGTAGGATTTCGTTATTTTGGAAAGCCTTAATGCTAGCCACCTCTAGGATATCAGTTACACTAATGTTAGTGAGATGTTTGTTTTTGATTTCCTCAATATCAAGGTCATTAAGAATTACGGGGCTGATTAAATTTGCTTTAGCAAGTGTAATAGTTAATATCAAATTTTGAAGGTCTGAAATTACCATTCTATTTTTTGCCAGGACAGTTTCAAATAAGTGTTCAATATTTAATTCATCAATTTTGCTTATTTCGTTTAAAGAGTTAGTGAGCTTATTTAATCTATCTTGGAGTTTGCTATTTATTTCAATCTGTCTATTTCCTTGTTCGCTTAACTGATTTTGTCTAAATTTTACTTGTTCCCAATCATCAAAATCGGGTGTACCTGCAACTACTTTAAGAGCAGTGCCTAATATGTTTAGGCTCCTAGCATACCTATGATGAACTCTTAATGTCCCTATTAGTGTACTAATTCTATCGATATCTGCTAGTATTACTTTCCTCACATGTTCTTGTTTGAACGACTCCACCAACACTCTCGTTTCTTCGGCGTAGGTTTGGTATGACGTCACGTTTGTTGTATGTCCAAGGTACGCGTAGTCATCCCAAATAGTTACATCTCCGTCCATTACAGGTATGTAATTGGACATCGAGTAATCCGTCAATTTCACCGAAGCCACCAATAAAGCCGTTAGTATCGGCAACAAAAGTTTAATCCTAAATGAAATATTAAAAATTAGAAATTAATGAAAAATATTTTATCGAAGGTTGTCTTTATGGACCACCCTCCCTTTTATGAGAACAGACGTTCCCAGGTCTGCCTCAACCGTACCCTCTGTATAGAGTGGGGTCAGTTTGTTACCTAATCGTTTGTTAGATTTCACCCATACCTTGTCTCCTACTCGATATCTTTTTTCAGCCCTTTTTCTATTCCCCTGTTCCAATTGTTTGATCTGCGTCTTTTCGAGTTTTTTTCGAATAGTCGCCTCCATTTCTGCGGTTGATGTATGGACTATTTCTATCGGTTGCTTGTTTGTCACCGAATGGATGGTTCTGTTATATTCTATTGTTGCCATCAGTATAACATCAACTGTCTCGTTGGTTTGAGAACTAAGTTTTTGCATCTTGCGATCTCCGTCAGGGTGCTATGGAATCTCTCCACCTGCCCATTCGAAGTGCTATGCAATGGAGGTGCATTTGCAATATGAATATCAAAATTATTTGACAACAATGATTTTATTGTCTCAGAATTTAGTGACCGTTCGTTGTCACAATAAATAGTTTTAATTTTCGGAAAGAGGTTAATTAGCTGGAGTAATGGAGCTTTTATGTCGACAATAGCTCGGGAAGCAATGGGCTGTACTACAGCGAACTTGGAAAATTTGTCAAGACATGTAAGAAAGAGCTTCTTGTCTGTTGAAAAGACGTCGACATGTAGAATTTCTCCTGCAAAAGAAGGAATGGGTGTGACACCTAATATGTGTTTCTTAGGGTGTCTGTCATATTTTGCAACTGAACAAATTTTGCAATTTGCAGCAATCTCTGTTGCTAGCCTGTTCATATTTGGAAAAAAATAATCGCGAAGTACTTGCTTAACATTTTCCTGAGCTGCTCGATGAGCTCTGTTATGCTCAGTGGTTAATATTTCCCTTTGCTCCGTTCGGTCAGGAATATCGCTGACTAGGTACTTCGAATACCTAAAAGTTGTAGTTGGGAACATTTCTACGAGACTATGCTGAATGAAGGCAAGCACTGGAAGTTCGCAGTGAATTGCATTGACTACATCCGCATTTACCACATCTTGCAACGTTTGCATTAATGTGCTCCTATCAGACACTTGAATAACATGTCTTGTTTTTGTCTGAAAAAGTAAGAATGTTCTTACCGAAGGGAAATCTGCTTCTTCAATGATAATTTGATTCCTAAAGCAATTGACCGGTTTGTCCGTTGAGTCAATGGTGTAGGTCAGTGATTCTTCGCTATGTATTGTAGCGATGTCCGATTCTTGAGACTGTAAAGCATTTATATTTTGCCTCGACAGCGCGTCGGCGACTTTATTTTCTTTCCCTGGCTTATAAATAAGCTTCGCGTTGTGATCATCTATAATAGATTTCCATCGTTTTATTTTTGCGTTTGTATTTCGATCGGACACTGCGAAGGTGAGGGGTTGATGATCGGTATAAATGTTTAAGTCCCTAACTCCGTAAATGTAATTTCGAAGTGTTTTCAAAGCCCAAACAATTGCCAAGAGTTCCCTTTCATTAGTCGCCAGGTCAGGTTCGTTGTCCCGCAATGTTCTCGAGATCATTGTTATGGGTCTTCCATCCTGCGACAATACTGCTCCCAGGCCGTGCCCCGAGGCATCTGTAGTTAGGTCAAATGGCTTTTTGTAATCCGGGTATCTTAACATGACATCTTCAGAGGCTAAGATATTTTTAAGTCTATCGAATGTTTGCAGCTGTGTAGCTGTAAGTTCGACTTTGACTTTTCTGGAGTGGTTGGTGCTAACCTTCCCATTGTCTCCTTTAAGAATTTCCGTAAGTGGTCTAGCAATTGCGGCATAGTTTTTTATAAAACACCTATAATAGCTGGATAGGCCTAAAAATGACCTTAGCTCGTATAAAGATGTTGGTGGTTTAATAGACTGTATAGCCTGAACCTTTTCTAGTGAAGTTTTTATACCTCCCCTAGTAACAACAAACCCGAGGTATTCGACGCTTTTTTTGAAAAACTTCGATTTTTCCTGGGAAACTCTCATGCCCGCATCACCAAGACACTGAAGAATTATGTCAATGTGTTTAACATGATCTTCTTTTGTTTCGGAAAATATAATGACATCGTCCACGTAGACGTGACATATTTTACCGATGTGTTCTCGTAGAACATCATCAATGGCCCTCTGAAAAATACTTGGGGCGTTTTTTAGTCCAAATGGGAGTCGACAAAATTCGTACTTCCCACTGTTGACAGAGAAGGCGGTTTTCTCCCTATCCCCCTCTGCCAGCTCGATCTGGTGGAATCCCGACTTTAGGTCCAAAGTCGAGAAATACTGTGATTTTCCCATGTTCGACAGTATTGTCGTAATAGAGGGAATCGGATATTTGTCCGACACAGTTACCTGGTTTAGTTTTCGAAAATCAATGACCATTCTTTTCTTTTTATGGCCGAGTTCATCAACGCCTTTTTTATCTACAACCCAAATGGGATTATTATATGGCGATTTCGATGGTCGTATAATTTTATCTTTTAGAAGTTGCTTTATTTCCGTGTTAACGAAATCAGATACCCCCAATGGGTATGGGTATGGTCTTGAGAATACAGGTTCTCCCTGTGTTCGAATGGTTGCCACTGTGTTTATATTAAAAGGTAAAGCTATTTTGGGGTCCGCGAAGGAAGAAGCTCTTAGCTTAATCATTTTTTTAAATTTTTCTTTTATAGCAAGAGGAACATCTTCATCATTTATTTCAATGAAGTTTACGTCAGCACATTTGTGCAACATAATATCCTCAGAGCCCCCATTAAAAAAAATTTTACTTTTCGTAAAATTGATAGTGGCGTTTACTTTTCTTAAAAGATCTAACCCTATAATAGCGTCAAAGTCAGCTAAAGTGGATAAAATGAAGAAAAAAGATTTTTCTCCGAAGAGGCTGATTTTACATTTTTTGGTAACAGAAGAGGAGCCATGGATAGATTTAACTTGAAACGGACTCTGCACTGGGACTATGTGTTCTAATTCGGACAATGGTTTAATGTAATTTTTTGATGCCCCAGTGTCTACTAGAATTTTTATTGTTCTCCCGTGCAATTGTTTAATGATGTACGGGAGGAAGGATGCTGGCCTAAAAATTACAGGCTTCAATGTCGGATTGCTCATCCTCGAAATGTGTTACAGCATCTTCTGCTTTTGATTCATAATCTTCGTCACCGTCTGGCACAACTTGATTATGATTCACATTTTGACGGCTTTGCGTCGAATTTGCGAAAGGCTTTCTTTGTTGATATGCAGTTGGCTGTTTAAAGCGCGATGTAGATGGATCAACATCCATTGGCTCAACAGGCTGAATTGGATTTCTGCCTTGAAACTTGGACTTTGAGCTATTATATTGTCTGGCACTTTGATTCCCTTTGCCATGGTAGTTCTGTTTTTTAGTGAAATGTGGGTTTTTGTTATGACCCGAATTTGAGTTACCATCTTGATGGTACTGTGATTTTTTTGATTGTTCTTGGTTGTTAACCGAATTTTTGTTTTTGTCGTCTGCAACCTTTGCAAAGGTTGCAGCGAAATTTGCGTATTCGTTACTGGCTTCAGCCTCTTGTGCCATTGCAAGTGCAATTGGCAGAGTCTTGGGCCTTGCCGGTAGGACATGTGCTTTGAGGGACTTTTTTCAGTCCCGAAACAAAAGAATGTAACGCATCCTCGCGATGTTGTTCATTAAGGGTTAAAGCCGTCGATGTATCGTACGTCATTAACGTTTTGTTTGTCAAGAGAGTTAAGGTCTTTTCGATTTCGTCGTAATACTCCAAAAGAGATAGTTCTCCCTGTCTAAGTATACCCAATTTCTGTTTTATAACACGAGCTGGAGTTTTGTCTGCATATGTAAAGTCTAATCTTGAAATTATGGCGTCAAAGTTTAACGCGGTGTTGTAAGAGGAAAGAGTCGAACTTGCTGTACCCCCTAATTTTGTTTCTGATTATTCCCACTGCCTGGTAGTGTGTCGAACTCCCATTGTATGGGCGGAACAAATCATAAGCAAATGTTGCTGCTGACCGCCATGCAACATACTCTGCTTGACTACCACTAAATTCAGGGACTGATCTCACTATGTCAAGTGGTTCTTTGCACTCAACTCCTGGTACTATTTTTACTGTTTCAAACACTTCCACTTCCGGTGTGGACATTTTTAACTCATTCACTTGTCTGGTTAAATCTCCTATTTTTTCTTCTAAATGTGTTGAAAATTGTTGAGACTGAGCATTTAAAGCAGATTTCACTGCTTCTTGCATTAAATTAAATACTTCTTGGGCATTCATTTTTGTTTTATTCTCTTCACTTTCAGCACTCAATTTTATTTCTTTACACAGCTCTACCAACTCTTCGTCACTGCAATCACTTATCATAAGGAATTTTTTTCCTATTACACTTTATTAGAGCAAATTTTGTTTTATAACTAAAATTTTAATATATTTTTTTATTTATTATTTATTCCTTTTTTTATTAAAAAAAAAGGAAAGGGGAAAAAAATGGAAATCAAGAACAAAAATCTCACTTACATGAAATACATTGACTGCAATTTAAGATATTTCCTCCTTATTTTAGTTATAACAAATTCCCCAAGTGTCAGTCAGATGTCGGTGTGACGGGCGGTGATGACGTTGTTCGATGTTTGGATTTGTAGTTTTTCGCCTTTAGCTCTCCTAATGGTTTTATGTTTCCACAAAAAATTTTTTGAATTGTTGTTATTCACACGCGTTGTGTTTCGTGGATTCGCGTTTGGTTTACGTAGACTTTCACCCACGGAGTTTCGATTATTTATTTTAATATATTTATTTTAAATATTAAATATTTTCTTATGCCGTTGGGCGCCAGTTATTTAAATTGGATATTTAATTATTGTTCTCTTTATTAGCGGCTAACTTGCCGACTCGAAATATATTTAGAAACTAAACTTATAATATCTTATAAAGACCCAAAGAAGCCCACAGCCAACCAAGAATTGCTGAATCAGCGCCTCGTGCCTCGCTGGTGGCCGCGGTCAATGCGCCTCAGCTGGAGGATCATATTTCGGACGACCGTGAGACCGACTAAATAGCTGACACAGCTACTGTGACTATGTTGCAATTGCTTCCGCTCACTATTTTGCTTGGCTCGTCATAACTTATATATATATATCATATATATTATCCCAATTGTAAACTAGATCTGATGAAAATTAAGAGAATGAGACAGTTTGACAGTTTCAGTTTAGATAGTGGAACAGACCATCGGCAAATGGTATCCAACCAGCGTATCAGCCACAAACTCAACCACCACACACAATGACCTTTCTCTACTTTTCATCCCGCGCTCGCACAATTGTTCGAATGCTAAATCGCTAGTCAACCCTAATATATGGCTATTATGGCATATATGTATATAGTAGTACCCGAAAAAACCAAAACCAAAAATAACCCCTGACAATGTGTAGATGCTTTTATGCCGGGGCAAATGATGGTGGTAAGTGAGTATGGGGATGAGGATGACGATGAGGGTGGAGGGGGATGTTGAGAGAGAGCTTATACTGTACACCCCTGTCTATCTATGTATAGAGGGCAGAAGGGCATTATAAATCTTCATTGTTGGCCAGCTTGTAAAGTAGCACAGACAACAAACCCGAAAATGTGGCTGCTACCAAACATTTTTTTTTTGCTCTCTCCTACTTCTTCTCATGCATGCATGAGTGTGTGTGTGTGTGTATGCTAAAAGCAACATCAATTTGCATGAAGCTTGTGTGTGTATATATGTACGTATGTGTATGTAATTACAAAAACACACCAAGCGTTGAGTACGTGCAAATCTGACCAAAAATTTAAATTGAAGTTAAAATTTTTGGCAAATGTTGCTGCTTGCTGCTGTTGCTGATGTCGACGACGACGACGATGATGATGATTACGTTGTTGATGATGATGTATGCAACAGCAGCAGCAGCAACTGTGTCCCCTCAGGACTCGGCCTTCTCTTTGCTCTTACTCTGGGAAAACAAGTATATCGAATTTTAATTACATTTGCTTTCATGCCGCCTCTGCATTTTGTGTATGCTTTTTTGTGCCCCCCAAAAACAAACCGACACGGAAATGTGATTTTTGATTGAGTGCCAAAAATGCATGGAGAGACAGAAAGAGACAGAAAGAGACCGAGTAAGCGAGAACTAAAAGTGAGTGAATACGAGTTAGGTTTGCTTTGCCTTGGGCAATTTCTTGCAATCTGCATTTTTCTCATGTGTAAAATTTGTGTAGCATACTTTTTTGGGAGTCGCTTGCTGCGCAGTATGCATATTTATGATGTATGTACATTATTTCACTATTTCTTTTTCTTTTACTTTTTTCCCCTCGTCTTCTAGTGTATTATTAAAAACAAAACACGAACAGAATCCAAAAAGTGTCAGTTGAACCATAGTCCTTAAGGCCAGCCTACATTATTATGCATTGTTCGGGTTGTCTATTTGAATTTCATTTAGTTGTGGTTTGCTTTAGGCCTAGGCAATGGCGTCTAATTTGCACTTTGACAGGAGGGAACATGTCATAGTAGTAGTAGATATCTAAATGACTTGTTGACTCGTTTTTCTTTTTACCTCTCCAATGTTGTTTGCGAGTTTTATTCATGCTCATGTCTCTTTCTCTCTCCCTCCTCCCATTCGTTTGTTGTCTGTTTTTGGGCAAAAAGTTATAATTTGCCTGAATATTATTCATAGCATACTTTTAAGCTGACTGGCTGGCTGACTATTGTATAAGTTATGCCAATCACATAACAAAATATATGTTTTTGCTTTTTGCTCAAATTAAATAAGAGCCGCAGAGAGTAGCAGCAACAACCCGCACACTCAAGCGCATGGCGTAACAAAATTCAATATCGCTTTTAATTGCATGTTGCCCAGGCAACGGCAACAGCAGCAACAACAACAACAAGCGACAGACATTGTAAGCCCCTGCAAGCTGAGCTGACGAGAATTGGGTGAATGAAGAGTGAAGGATGGAGAATAAAGCATTTGGGGACGGCGAGCACGAAGTAGGGAGGATGGGCCACTTATATAAGCCTGACTGGCCCTGACTGCCCTGACTAACTGAGTGACTGACTGACTGACTGAGCGACTGCCCAGCTGGCTGGCTAGCTGGATGGCTGCTGCTGCTGAGAACGAACCTGTAATTTAGCAAAATGTTATGTAAACTTTAAATCGAGTTATGCATTTTAATTGGTTGTTGTACAATTTTGCAAGCGGCACGTTTTGTTTGCCACATCACCGAACACGAGCCCATTATGCAGATGGATCACACACACACACGTACCAATCTAATGTATATATATATATATATATCTTCATACCATACGATATATAAATTGCATATATGTATGTATGCAAGTAGGTATATCTTTGGCTATATTTGGAAATATGTACATACATTTGTGTTTATGCAACAATGAAAATTGCAAATGCTTCACTAAAAATATTCCCTGCGTAATGCAATTGGAAAATATTTTGCAATATAATTTTTGAGAGACTTTTTCCTCTCTTGCATCTTTGGCGTCTGCATTTACCTCTTCGTCTTCGTCTATTATTGCTATTATTATTATTTTTCATCAAATTTCCATTGTGTATTGTTAGTTTTATATGAAAGAATTGTGAAATTTGGTTATTTGATTGAATCAACAACAAGAAGAAGTAGCAGAGGCAACAGCAGCAAGTATAGGAGGAAAAAGAAGTGTGGCACAAATTGAATTAGTAAGAGGATATAAGAGGATATATATATATGTACATTTTTGTATATATATATATATATATATATATATATATATTTACATGATTGAGATGGTCATTGAAATGAATTTTGAATTAAAGGCATTTCGGTTTTGTGCAAAATGAAGAAAATACAAAATGATAACATTTATTCGGGCTAATCAAAAGTGGTTTCACAACCTTTTGCGCCATCAAGTATGCAATGTCTATTTGTATGGTCTCACCTCACACAGAGAGTGGCAGGTGGAGAGGGAAAGAGCTTAAAGGTAATCTACCTCTTGACTTAATTGCAGCCACTGCCAGTGCAAATTGCACCCAAAAGGCCAAAGGCAAACGACTACGACGACGACGATGACGAGAATGAGAACGAGAACGAGAATGACTCCTAGACGTAGTCTCGCCTTGGCTTCCGCATCTGTGTCGTCGTTGTTCCCCCATCCCTATTTTCGCTGTTTCACCTAACTCATTTTAATGAGTTACCTGGGCTACCTGCTACTGGTTGGTTGCGCTTCTGTCTTAAGTGCAACACCATTCGCCGACTTACCTAGCCTTGGTATCGTCTTCAGTCTTCAGTCTTTTGGACTTTGTTGAGGCAATTATGGCTCTGTGCTTACATGTGGCCAAATTGTTGTGGTGGCTGCTCCCTTGGCTGACTCCCAAGCCCTCATGCCCAGAATAAGATGGTCGCATTAAAAATGAATAATGTGCGCGACTAGTGGCTCGCAAGCGGACAATTTATGCACTCCAGATGTTTCCTTAGATGCTTTTGGTGCCGGTGCTAGTGCTGGTGCTGCTGCCGGCCCTTTTCAATCATATCTAAATCCCATGCAATCAAATTCCGTTGCGCCCTAGACAATTAGCTTCTGCCACTGCCACACAACACGCTAAGGACAAAGCTAGAGAGAGGGAGAGGCGAATTGTTTTTGGCTGGGCTATGCTCGAGCACTTTATTAGGCTTACCTGTCCAGTTTGCCCCCATCTCTTGGTCTTGGTTCCTTGGTCCTTCCTTTCTCTCATGCTTATGCTTTGATGTTCAAGTTAAGCCCAGCTAAATTGATTTTCTTACCTCTGCTTTGGTTTTGCTGTTTTTTTTTTTTTTTTTTTTTTAGCTTTATTTTTATTCCCCCCGCAGTAGCAATAAAGTTCAAATGAACCGAGCTTGGGCTATTAAGTTATGCGGCTTTAGTTTGAGGCTTCTTCCCTTACGCCATTCTGTGTTCCCTTCTTTTGTTTTCGTTGTTATTTTGTGCTAAATAAAGTGCGCAAATAAATCGTCAAAGGATACAAAATGAAATGCGGCGGAAAAAACTGAAGCGAACAGCAAGAGACCAACAGAGATACTGAGTAGGGTCAAGTGAAATAAGAGACCGAGCGATAGAGCGAGAGAGAAAGCATCAGGTAAATGTGGCTTAGGCCAAGATAATGTTTCGAGTATTTATAGAGCTGACAAAACTTTATAAGTTCGCCATATTCCAGTGGGAGAATTAAGCAAATGTTTCCAAAAAAAAAACTTTCCTGGATCCGGGCTTAATTCATAATCTTACTTTATACAGATTTTCTCTTCTTAAATGAAAAGACATGGTCAAAGTTGTTTATTGGGCATAATCTGAGACTGAAAAAGAAGTACTTAAGGATATAGATCAGGCGTTTTATTAGATCATTGATCTAGTAAAGTGTGTATAAGTAAATTGTTCGGTCCTTGACTAGTTTTTTGTTAATAACTTTTGTTGTTTTTGCTTTAATTTATGCAAAAGTTGCTTTAATGGTATCTATTTCTCTTTTATCCCCTTCTTTTCTCTCTATCTCCCTCTGGGCATTGTCTTTTGCTCCTACTCTGCTCTCTGGGCAAAAAAAAAACCTCAGCGCCCCAAACTGTGCTGCGGTTTTAGTTGCATTTGACTTTGCGGTTTGACGTTGTTGCGTTGTTTTGTTTGTTTTTCGTTTTTATGTGTGTGTCTGTGTGTGTGAGTGTGTGTGTGTGCTGTTTCTTTCTGGCAACACACGCAACAGCTTTTTGTTCACACTTTCGCCTGGCAAAACAATTTTGCTGCGCTGCCTCAACCCTAGGCCCAGCTCCAGTTCGTGCCCCAAACCATCCAAATTGAGGATTGGTACGTTAGCTGAAGCTGCTGCTGTTGCTGCTGCTCCTGCTGGTAAAAGCCGTGCCCCGCATGCATTGCGGTTTCTGTTGCATAATTATTATGTTGCGGTTGCAACTGGCCCCTCCTCCACCTCAACCGACATCTGCCCTCTGCCCTGGCCCAACCCCTTCTCTGAGTGTCGTGTTGTTGGAAAAGCATTTACCTTGTTTGTGGTTCGCTGAGCGCTGGTAACAGTTTTTTGTTGTTGGTTGTTGTTGTTGTTTTTTGTTTTATTTTTTTTCGTATTTTACTGGGCCTGAAAATTACTTTGGTTTGAGTCGAGGCTTTTAAATCTC
This sequence comes from Drosophila equinoxialis, assembly GCA_018150345.1. Lineage (NCBI taxonomy): Eukaryota > Metazoa > Arthropoda > Insecta > Diptera > Drosophilidae > Drosophila > Drosophila equinoxialis. Next base: position 944,974 of record JAECWI010000868.1, on the reverse strand, counting down.
TTGCTGTGTTGGCCTGGGCCTGGGTCTGTGCCTGGCCGCTTGTGTGTGGAGTTTATTTAGGCGGATAATGTTTCTCGGTGTTTCATTTTTTTTTTTTATGTATTTCGTGTTTGGTTTTTGGTAAAGGCTTTAATGAATTTTAAAGGGAAAGCATTTGGAGCGGAAAAGGGCAAGTTTTGTAATTAAAAGAAGATATACTTAGTATGGGGGGAGGGGGGACTATTAAAGCATTGCCATTTAAGTTTTATTACTTTTTATTGAGCGCAATAACTCTTTGGACTCTCCGTCTTTCTCTTTTAGACATTTCTTATTTATAAACTTTGGCAAATGTATCTATTTCCTGCTCTAATGCATCTTAACAAACATCTAAGCGAAATTTAAATATATGTATATATACTTATATATGTATGTATACCCAGACACATACACATTGACATGGGTTTTCTGGGCAATTCCCTAAAGGGTTTTTGGATTTTCGGATGCCATCATGTGATGCTCTCTCAATTTACTCTATGCTTCTTGCCAAAAGGGACACTTTTCACGAAAATAGTAAATAACAAATAGAACGACCGAACACACAAAGAATAGAAGCGAGAGAGAGAGGGAGAGAGGGAGAGAGAATGAGGAACGGGGAACGGGATTGAAAGATACAGAAAGAAGCAACAAATATTTCGACTGAAGCTTTACAAATGTTACACCAAAAGGAGTCTGCTTCGGCTGCCGCTTCGTCTCCTTTCTCCTTTGCTAGTTCTACTAGTTCTGTTGGTGTCATTTGTTAAAGAGGCTTGTCAACATGCCCTATAACAAGCTGGCTCGACTGAACTAAACTGAATTGGACTCTCGTGCACTCGGACTTCAGACGCCGACTCGAACTCAAACTCAAATTCAAACTGAGACTGAGTCTCAAAAGCAGGCAAGCCAAACAAACCCAAAAAGCAATAATATTTTAGTTTTTGTTATAGGTTTTTCACCATCAACTCAACTCCTCTGTTTCCGTCTGTGTCTTTCCATCTGCGAGTGTGTGTGTGTGTATTTGTTTGTATTTTCGTAGCATACTTTTGTGCATTATTTGCTTGGCACTTGTAGAAAACTAGAGACGAGTCTTTGCCTCGGCTTGGCTTGGCTTTTCAATTTGTGTACACAAAATATTATTTTCTTAATTGGTGTTTATTGTGTGTCACAAGCAGTGCATACTTTTGCCTAGGCTGGACACACACACAGAGAGAGTGTGAGAGAGGGACATACTCGAGAGTGCCATAAAAATGCCAGAGCTACCAAGTATTAAATTGTTTAGAGCGGTTTTTATTTTTGGTAGTCAGGCAGACAAAAACTAAACTTGTCTTGTTTTGTTGAAATGTAATTTCCATCCCTTTTTTTGTTGGATTTTTGTTTTTGTTGGCTCTCTTCTTCTTTTGCCGTTTTGCCTTTTTGTGGGTTTTTTGTTTCTATTGCTCGCTTTCCCCAGCTTCAGGCTAGTTGAAATTGTCTAGCAATGTATCTCTATTGCACCCCCTTTCCCTTTCCTCTCCATCTGTATCTCAACTCGTTTGATGCTCACTTTTTGCTTTAGCAAATTGCTTATGAAATTGCAATTTGAGCTCCAACTCTTTGGACACACTGATTTTTATTTAATTTGGTCTGCCAAATCTTCAATCCTAACCCGCTCATCTCCACTCCACTCCATCCCATTTCGTAGCTTACATATACATACATACATATCATATTACATTTTTTTGGAAGCATAAATTTCGAAATATTTTGCATAGTCTCTCGCATGGTTTTGTCCTCCTGATGATGAAGTCCAAGTTTGAGTCCGAGTCGAAGTCAGTTTGTCAGAGTCAGTTAGTCTGGCCAATTTTATTTACTCTTTTCAACATTGTGTCCCTCTCTCTCTGGAGTAGTTGATGCTTTAGGCTTGTTTATCAACTGGCAAAAGGTAGTTGCAAAAGTTTCCATTTCACATTTCTCCTCCTTCATTTTCTTTTCGAAAATCAAGAATAATGGTCCCATTGAACTTTTCGTGCTACGTGTGTGAGATTTTGATTTCGTTTTTCTCGGTCTTTTGGCGTGTGGCTTCATATTTTTTGGGATGATTTGTATGCAAAGTGTTAAAAGGCAAGATGAGTTCAATTTTTAGTTGTGAGGTTAAGACATCTTTTTTGTTTAGACTCCACACAGTCTCTTGGCCATAATGATAAGTTAGTTTTTGTCAAAGTTTTGTTTTGAGCATTTCGAGATATGTCTTATATCTTAATTGAATCCCCATATGAGACTAATGTTATAAAATTTATTTGCCAAAAACTTATGACAAATATTGCAAAGGATTTCTATCTCTTATCTCTCTCTCTCTAATCCAAACATATTTTTCCCCCACCTCGTTGTCCTCTCGATCAGCTTTGGGCCATGACAGAAACAGGCAACAACAATTGAGTTGTAAGAGATTTCGGGCGATTATGTATCTCTAGGGGAAGGATTCGCATGCTTGGCCACAACTTGCTGCACATTTGCAATACAAATTCGCAATGCCATTAATGTATGGGAAAAAACCAATAAAAGAAAAAAGAAAAATCACAAAAATGGAAAAACATGGAGAGAGAAAAAAAACGAGAAAACACAATCACATACATATACGACATATACGTGAAGCCTTGCCATGAAAAATCGCCGCTGGTCAAACACGTAACCAAATTGTGCACATCAGCAGGAGAAGGAGCAGTAGCAGTAGCAGTAGCAGCAGCAGCAGCAGGAAACAAGGATAACGAGCGTGTTGAGCCCCCCAACTGGCGGTGGGTCGATATGTGTAGGTGTGTGTGTGTGTGTGTGTGTGTGTTAGCCTGGTTGGTCATTTCAGTTGACAGAGAGTGGCAGTGGTAGTGGCAGGGGCAGAGCGGCTCATGTCCTGAACCTGGTCCTTGCCTGGCCTAGCTTGATGATGCCTGCTGTTGCCTGCTGCTGATGTTGTTTTTGTTGTTGCTGCTGCTGCTGCTGCATGGGACAAGTATTTTAAAATCCAATTAAAAACGCCCTAGTGGGATTTTTCAATCGCTGCTGATGCCTGGCAATAGCAGGCAGCAGGAGTAGAGAAGCAGAACAGAACCAGGCATCAGGCTGAGCAACAAAGTTGCATTAAGCGCGCAACATTCGCTGACCATCGGGTCGCGTTTGAAACACCCCTTTGTCTCTCTCTCTCTCTCCTCTCTGGATCTGATGCACTCTCTTTCATTCACTCACACTTTGGACACATTGATGGCCATTGCATGTTTGCCTCTTGGGCGCAAAAGCGTAGCATGGAATCTTGTTAGTCCAACGTTTACGCTTATTATGGTCCCCAGGTCCAAGGCTATCGAATTTGTTTGATGCCTGGTGAATGGCCCCCCGCCATCAACTGCACCACCACCCACTCTACCTCACTCCCTCTCTTGCAATGGCCACTGTCATATCACATCTCATACAAGAGCCGAAAAACAAGGTTCCAGGTTGCATCTCTCTATCTCTGCAAATTGCATTTGTGGCCTGACACACTCACAGTTGAATGCATTTCTGCATTTTCGGTTGGCATAACAAAAATCAAATAAACTCCATAAAAACATACAACAAAAAAAAAACCAAAAAATTTAACAAAAAAAAAATAAATAAACACACAGACAGAGACATGCATGATGTTTGTGGAAAATGGTAAATAATGTCATTTTCAGTTGGCATCAGAAAAACTCAGAGAGCGAGAGAGAGAGTTAGTATTTGGGGGAGGAGGACAGAGAGAATATGGAAAATATTTTTAATAGGCAAAATTCACATAGAATGCAAATGGATAATACACTTAAATGATTTCATACCCAAAAACATGAAACCCCAAAAATATGAAATCGTCAGTAAAATATTTCAAATACATTCAAAATCTTTCAATTTTTGCGTTTCGTTTTAGACGATATTATACAGATAACAATCTAACAATAAGATTAGAGTCATAAAATCAAATAAAGTTGATGGGAATATCTTTAAATCCATAAGATAATTCTCTACTGCAAAAGCTCGACAGAATTTGAAAAGATTTATCTTTGATTCTTTTGCAATGTCGTTATTTTCTTTTTTAGAATTTAGATTGAAAGGCATTTTCAATGGAACTTTTGAAAAAGATTTCTAAACCCAATTTGTTCGTTTTTCGGCTTGAAACTTTTGCCTCAAATACGACAAATATTAAAAGTGCCCGCCTCCCCCGTAGAGCAGGCAACGAGCTAAGCAACCTACCAACTCTTTCTAAGACTTTTGCTAAATATGTATAATTTTAATGACAGCTCAACTTTTGCATTATCATTAGCATATTTGATTAAAAAAGTGTCATTAGGCTCCAGCTTCCAGCAGCTCCCCGTCGAACCCCTTATTCATCTGCTTCAGCTTCTGGTTGGCGCTCGCTCTAGAGCATCATTTCACGCTTCACTGAAAGTTGCAAAATGAGTAAGAATGAAAACCTGGCGTTAAAAACTTGTCGCACTTCCGTTCACATTTTAATTTCAACTAATTGCCAAGCCAAGAAAAATTCAGAGAACGAGCAGAACAAAATGGCAAGGTGAAAAAAAAAGAAAGAAGGGAAATGCTTTACTATGCATTCCCGCTTAAGTAATTAAAGCTTGTTGCACTTCGTTAGCTTTAAGGACTCGCGACAGGACTGCACTATCTTTTGCCCCCTCTCTCTTTCTCTCCGTGTTTCTCTTGGTCGCTTTCACTTAATTTTCTCTCTGTCTCTGTGCTTGATTTGTATGTAAATTGAATTTTGTGTCTTTTACATCAAAGGCAAAAGTTAAACTCCTACAACTTACCTCAACATGGCGGGGTACTTGGAAATAAGGGGGTATGGACTAATTTACTTTTAATTAATATAATGACTTCGAAGTTCGACAAATTATGCTTAATGTTCATTAGAGACAAAACGCCAAAGTGGACGACACGAAAAAGGTAAATAATCAGAATTCGTTCTTGTCGTCGTCTTTAACTTGACTTAATGTTAGGCATCATCATCATCATTATCCACTTCCTAATCATTGAAAGGACTAAGTAGAAGCGAAAGCATGACGGGGGGGAGGGCGGTAGGGCGGACAGGAGCTGCTGCTTGTCTAGGAGATGGTAATGAATGTTTGAGTATATTTGAGTTTGCGGCAGGGAATAGATTGCTTAAGTGGTAAAGTCCAAATGAAATATAAATATCAAATGAATTGCAGTATAAACTTTAATAAATTTAATCTGCAACTACATAACGTGGAATAAAAAAATATTTAAATAGGGAAAGGCTTTACTTTTGCCATTCAGCATTGACTTTTTTTAAATTTTCACAAATATTTACATTAAGACAAAGTTCTCTCACTCTTTCTCCCCCTCTCTTTCCTCTTTCTCTGCCTTCCCTTAAGACACAAATATCTTTACTTCCTGTCCCAAAAAAAAAAAAAAAAAAAACAGAACAGAAAATAAACCCAAACCCAAGGAATTAATTAAGGCCTTTTGCAATTTTTGACCCCAGCAGGGTTAAGCTTAACCTACACTCGACTCTGATTGTTGTTGTTGTTATATACGCAATACAATAGCAACAACAATGTTGAAAATGAAGACCCTGCAGCTAAACAACAACAAGAAGCAAAAATGGTTGGTTAGATGGTTGGCTGGTTGAATTGGGAGTGACGAAACGGGTGACCCACACCCAACGTAAAAGTCCAATTCTCATTCCATTCGCAGGGCCAGCGAGTGTCTAAATTGCGGCTTGCCTTTGTAGTTGCCTCTAAAAAAGGACATGGCGCACTCAGAACAACAAATCCCGCCTAAAACCATGCAACATGCGAGCTGACAAGCCGAAAGGCAGACAAGCGCAAATTTCGCGTGCAAACAGCGCGCGAATGAAAGAGGGCAAAAATATACAAAAAAAAAGGGGGAAATGTTTTTTGTTACCCCCAACCAGCGGCCCCTCCCTTTTTCTGTTTTGTTTGGCAACCCGCTACACTCATTCCCCCTTGCCCTTTCTACTCCAACCATTTTTTTCATTTTGCTGCTTTGTCCAACTGTTGCCCAAAAAACAAAAACAAAAAATTACAAAATGTACAAAAAATAAAGTGTAAAAAATTCAAGTGGATTTTTTTTCTCTTGTGTTGTGTTGAAGTGACAACAAAATCCTGAATTCTCTAAAGGGAGTGGAGCTAAGCTGTGTGTGGTGCGGGTTGGTGCGGCGTCGGGGCGGGGGCGAGGGCTCTACACAAGAGTGCAAATCAGCGTTGCTAAACAATAAAAAATAAAATATTTTGTTGGCTGTTAATCCACCAACATCAGGGCGAGAGAGAGGAACAAAGGACACACAGTTGGTTCACAATTAAAATAGACGACTTTGGCAATACCCTGCAGCAATTAAGGCAAAGAATCCTTAAAAATTCCAACTGGGAGCCTAGAGCATGAATAAATCAACTCCCCAATATGCCCCAGCAATCGCAGGGTATTTCTTTTTAACTTTGAGTGCCAAACAAAACAAAGCACAATTGCTAAGCATTTTTGTAAACTTAAATCAAAGTTGATTTTGTGATCTTTTTTTTTTTTTTTGCATTTTTGTTTCTTTTGTTGTTTGCCAAGTCCTTTTCAACAGCGAAAAATGAAGTAAAAATAAAAACAAGAAGAACTTTGACAAGAGTGCAAACACAAAAAATATAAAGAAAGAGGCTTATAATTTTTATTTGTTTAAATATGTTGCTTTAGCAGTTTGCCCAACCAACTTATCAAACATTTTTCTCCATTCTCCCAGCTGCTGCTGCTGCTCCTGCCCCGTCTCCTTCTCCTTTCTCTGGCCATGTGGCCGCCTCCCACAAGAGTCCTTACTTTTTGCGGTTATGACTGTATATTAAATTAGCATAAATGATTTTTAATAATTATGCCATTGAAGAGGAGTCGTCTCCGCCACCTTGAACACCCACACCCTCCCCTCCATCAGCCCTTCACCTCCCTTACTTCCACCCATCTTTGCAGCTGCCGCACAAATTACAAAATAATGAGCGTGAGCAAGTGCAGAGATTTTTTTTTTCAATTTTTATATATGTATATTCAGATTTTCTTTTTTTCTTTTTTTTTTTGTAAATTTTACATGCAAACGATTCGGGCCGACTATTATTTTTATATAAATGGGCGTTGATGATGGGCGTGTTGAATCTGATTCCATATTCTCTTTCTCTTTCTCCTTCTCACTCTCCCTCTCTCTCTCTGGCTGCTTCTCTAGATGCCTCTTTCATGAATTCTTCGTCGTTGAACGAAAATGTATTTTAATTGCACTTAAAATTTTATTTAAATGGTCGGCACACATGTCGAGAGATCCAAAATGCTATAATGGCTGGACAGTATGGCCGGGGCGATGGGTGAGAAGTAGTGGGCGTAGTGGGAGGTGGTTGGGGGAAACAATTTCACTTAAATTGGCATTTATGGTAGGTTTATGCATTGTTAAATTCAATATTATCGACGGCTTAAAAATGGTAAAAATTTATATGGAAAAAAATTAAATTTGAATTGAAAAAATAATGGACAAAGAAATGGTCAATATCCTTTTTACTTATTGAGTGAGTTTGATCAATAAACTAGTTCTAGTTTATCTAGTTGGAGCTCTATTATTAAGTAGTAATAAATTGGATCTCTTAGCTCTTTAACAAGAATTCAAAAATCATTATAACTAATTTTCAAATATCACTTTTCTTGTTTTTTTTCAGGCTGTGCTTTCGTTAAATTTGGTTCGCAACAGGAGGCTCAATCAGCAATAACCAATTTACACGGAAGTCAAACTATGCCGGTAAGTTCAAGTTTCCACCTTGTATATAGACAGATACATACATATATCCATACTTACATATACAAATTTATGAAAATTGAAAGTATTTATGGAAAATTTCGACTGTTGTCGATTCTCACGCTGCTTTCATTTTTACATTTCGCTTGTTTCTCTAATAAGCAGGGCGGTGGTGGGTAGTGGGGAGTGGTGAGGAGGATAACAAGAAAAATATAACCTGAAAAAGTACTTAACAAACTTGAGTTAAGCTACAAGTGCCCCCTAAAAAAAAATCTCCACGCAAGAGAAACTTTTTATGTTTTATAAATAAAATTAGAATTAAATTAAGGGAAATCAAGAGAAGAGATCGTTCTAGACCCAATTTTTGTTGTTGTTTTGTTGTGACTTCATTATACCTTCTCTTTCTATGACAACAAGATTTTCAAGCCGGGAAGTATTCTTCGCTTTGCTTTTGCTTTTGGTTTGGTTTTTCTTTTCTTTCCTTTATTTTTTATTTGGTTTTTGGTCGTTTTCTTCGTTTTGCTTGTGAAAAATAAATGAAATTTGCATGACACTTGAGTTATTTTGCACGTAAATTGCTTCTTTTGACAAACAAACAAGCAAATAGCAAGACTACGGGGTAGAGAAGGACTTTGGGTGTGGAAGGATGTAGGGTTGGAGAAAGGAGCCGGGGGGGAGGGAAGAGGTGGAAGGCATTCTATGGCTGGGGCATTGTTGTATTTTCGGTGTTTACAGCCAAGTGCAGCAATTCCAAGTCTCTTCTTCACTCTCTCTCTTTCTCTCTCTCTCTCTCTGTCCTTTTCTATCCCAATGTCTTTTCACTTTTCAGTGGAAAACGAATTTTACATTTTCGGTTTTTTGTGTGTGTATTTGCGGGTGTTCTTCTCTATGCTTTCTTCACTTCTATCAATCTCTCTCTCTCTCTCTCTCTCACACACACACACACACACACTTTCTATCTTTCTCTCTCTCTCTCAGTCTCTCACACACACTTCTCTGTTGTCGTCGCCATCGTTGTAGCTCGTTGCGCGGCATTTAAATTCAAATTCAAATATTGTTGATGAAATTTGTTGCTTAATTTGCAATTTAGATGCGTTTTTAAACAAACGCCACAGAGAAATCATGTGTTTACTTAGGCGGAAGTTGATGATGGCGATGATGATGATGCTGGAGATGGAAGGATGAAGGACAACCAAGAGTTGAGCGTAATTACACACAGGGAGTCTTTTCTTGCTATGTGAATGAAATCAATGTGTCTTGCCTGGAGGGGTTTCTCAAATTTTTCAAGAGTTACAATTTAAAAAAAGAAAAAAATAAAAGAGGAGAAACCTAAAGAGGGTCATTCAATGAGTATTCAAGACCAAACATTGCAGTTCGAAAAGCCGTCAAGTGTATTGACTAACCCTCGCAAATCCTGAGTATAGGTATACGTGGTGGCCCCCTTTTATAATTTTCCATAGACTACGACGCTGTAGCTTTGCAAATACACAAGAAACAAACTTCAAAAACATAGCCTAAAGTAAGGCGCAACTACAAACAGAAACCCACACAGACCGACAACTTTATGACCAATTTCAAAAACCAAGCAAACAATTTAGCCTCCAGCTAAAGCTCAAGTCGATTTTTATTTATTTATTTTACGTTTGTTTTTTTTTTCTTTCTTTCTCTCAGTCTTCTTTTCATTTTTGGTGTTTTTTCCCCCTCTGTGTCACATTTTACAGTTGATTGCAGTCAATATAGAGCAAATCAAAGCCTAACCAGAGGCTATATCTTTAATATTCAAATCTATAAAAGGGTTGCCTTGATTAAAGAGCGATGGTACACTTTCATTATTGATATGTAATATTATTATTTTCATAGGAAAAATTTGCTTAAAAGGAAACGCCATACTAAGACTTAACCAAATTGTATAGTTTGCTGTTAGGCGTCCAGTTGTGAGAAGAAGTGTAAAATAAACAATTGCTTTGCATATCATTTGCAAGGGTCAGGATATTAAAGTTATTTGCCAAAACGATGATTGTTCAACGCCAGGATTGACATTGTGTCCTTATGAAATGGCTTGCACTGTGTGTTCTCCACATGACACGAGGACATTTTTTTCAACTTTTGCACTGAAATCAAGCTCTGTCCTATGGATTTGCTTGCTCTTCTACTACATGCACATTAACATCAACCATGGCAAAAACTGTTATGCCTGAAGGCCTACAGCCAACTGCACTTTACTTCCAATTATGGCACGCCTATCACTCCAGCTACCATCGCCCATCGCCCACTCATGCCACAGCTGAGCCCAGCTCAGCTCAGTTTTCTGGGCGCCCTAAGGCGTTACACGCTTGGAATGTCCAACTGGTTTTTGCCAGAGAGAGAGAGAGAGAGAGATAGAGAATGGAGCGAAGTGGAGAGACTAACAACGACAGCTGCAATTTTTCACCTGGGCAATTTTTAAGATGAAAACGAAGAAGACTTTGGCAAATTGCTAGCTTGAACAGGATGAAAATAAAAAAAAACGGAACCCAGAGGGAGAGAAAATTAAGGGGTATGAGTGTGTTGAGGAGTAACGAAAAAAGTGTACTAGTACTTGTTATTGCTTTCGTTTTTTTGTTAACTCTCTTGCCCTGTTTCAGTTTTTTATTGCCTGCGCCCCCCCGCCCTGCACTGCCCTTGCCGCCTGCTGCCTGAGCATTAAACATTTTAATGTCAGTTTGGCCCCTACTTTTCTCACTCTCTCTCTCTCTCTACATATCTCTCTGCTCAGTTGTAATTGCAATTTGGCATTACGACTTGGTATCTTTACATGCCCTCACCCCAACCCTTTTCCTCTCTGCCCACACACTGTATTTCTTACTCTTCTGGTAGTCAGGTAATTAGCGCTAAAACGATGGCAGCTGCTGCTGCTGCTCCTCCCACTCGGACTCCTTCTGCCGCCCTTTCTTTAGGTGCTGTATGTTGTTAAGTTTTAAAAATTTTTTAGCTGCATACATTAATTATATGGCCCAAGTGTGCTGCTGCTGCTGCTGCAAAAAAAAAAAAAACTGGCAGAATCAGTTGGGGGTAAAAATTGATTGCCTACCTGCAGGCGTCAAAGTTGCAAACCGCAAGTTAATTTCAAGCTTAACAAACTTTTCTGCTGCTGCTGCTGCTGCCACTGCTGTCCGTTTCGCCATTTTGTTTCTGGCTTTCATTTTGATGTACCAGAGAAAGCTTTTAACAAAAAAAGTGAAATGAAAAATTTGTTGTTTTCTTTTTTTTTTGCGTTTTTCCTTAAGCAGCTTATGGAGCGCTCATTAAAAAAGGAATTTACAGGCGAAATGGAGAGACTGGACTAGGAAGAGAAACAGGCGTTGAAAATGGTTACCGGTTTGAAGGAGGAGGGGTCTATAGGTGTAGGAGAGGAAGGTGGCCGGTGCTTGGCATTCAGATTGGGAGACACCCTCACGATGGCCGTCACACGTTTCGTTGTTAATCTCTTGGCACTCCAACATGTTATAAGTCGCTTTTAGTGCGGTTTTGCCAACATTTTTTTTCCTTTTCTAAAAATAAAAGCCAACATAGACACAGAGGAGAGAGAGAGAGAGAGAGAGAGAAAGTGCCAGATCAGAAGATCGGGGCTGAGGGGAATAACTGGAAAAACCAAAGCTAAAAAAGAAACTGAAAGAATAAAAAAGCAACGTACAAAAGTTTACAGTTTACAGTTGTAAACAATAATTTCGTACTCACACAACACACGCAGACACACACACACAAACACTTAACACACACATTTGCATAAGCCGCTGATGTGATTTTTTTTTTTTGTGGAGTGGGCGAAAACATTCAGCTTAGATGTGGGCGTGGCTACGCTGAAAATGGTTGTTAATGAAAGTGCGAGCATGCATTAAAGCTCGTTCGTTCTTTTTTCTCTTTACATTTTTTATTTTTTTTTTTTTTTTGGAGCTAAATGCTTTTGATTGACGAAGCGCAAAAGCGCCCAAATGGAAGTAGAAATGTTGTGAGGGAGACGAGGTCGACGGATTTGGTTGAAGAAGGAGGTGCTGCGTGGTGGGTCAGCCAAACTTTGTGTGTATGTGTGTTTGTGTTTGTGTGAGCAAATAAATAAATATTTTAGAATTACCAAACACACAAAAAAAGCAAAGCAAGTCTTAGTCCTTTAGTTGTTGTTGTTGTTATTGTTATCGTTGTTGTTACGGAATAAATTAGGCAATTAGCATTTTGGGTAAATTGTTTGTCAAAGGCTGGAAAAACACACAGATAAATATATACAGTCGGATGAGAGCATGAAAGTCATGAATGACATATCTCGCATAAACAGATTGGCTCCCAAAAGTGTGCTATAAAAATTATTTAAAGATGCCCAATGGGCATATTAAAGTGCCAGTCCATTGCTAATCATGAATATATACCTATGTATATTATTATTAACTTCCCAACACTAAAGTATATATATATGTTATTTGTAAATTCGTGTATTTTTTGTTTCTTTTGGCCATACTTTTTCAGTTTCGTTTTGATTCTATTTATTTAAGAAATTTATGCGCTTTATAAGGTTTAAATGTGTGTTTGCTTGGCTGGCTTAAATGCGCTCATAAGTATGCTTTAGAAAATAAAAGAATGCGAGCAAAAAACATGACACAATACGCACGCATTCAACCAACAACAACATCAACAACTAACAACAAACAGGAGAACAAGCCGGCAAATACACAATCAGGTTTCGCGCTACACCCAAGCTCCAAGTCCGCCCATCGCTTAACCCCCTCTCGCACACTTCTCAGCATATTTCTATACAGTTTGTTGTCTGAACTTCCTTTAGTTGTCCCAACCCGTTTCCCGCATTTGTTTTTTTTTTTTTTTTTTTTTTTTTGTGTTGCTATTGTTAGCAGCTGCTGCACATTAGAAATTCAACTTCTCTACGTCTACTTTTAGGCGCTGAGCCAACAATGGCGTGTGAATTAAAATAGAAAGGCAAGCAAGCAGCAGCCCGCCAGCCGTCCAAGGCGCAAGGTGCTATTCGAATGTGTTGTGTGGGCGTTGCTCAAGCGTTAAGAAGAATTTTCTTAGTTCTTCTTCTCGTCCTCCTGCTGTTACCGTCACTCATTCTCCAGAAACTTGGCGCCATATTGGACGCCATTTTTGTCAAGTCGCATTAAGGCGACAGTTCGTTCTGCTCGTCTGCCTCGTCGACAGCCAAAATTGAACGGCCAGCAGAATGAAATTGTTGTATAAATAAAAGCATAATTGATGCGAGCAGAAAGACCCGCCACGATGGGGGGGGTGGGCACATTGGTGGGCATGACAAGGTGAGTGGGTGGCTGGCTGGATGGATGGATGGCTTTGGTTTGAGAAAGACAGAGAAAGAAACAAACAACATTCGCATATGTTGCGCCAATTCAGCCATGAGCAGCCGCACCAGCGACAAAAAAAAGACGTAGCGAAACCAAAAAAATAAACGAGAGAAGTTCTTTTTGCATATTTTACGGCGTTCGCTCGCTTCTGCGAAATGACTGTGAAAACAGGTTCGCATATCATTTTTTCGTCTTCTCTTCTCTTTTCCATTTTTCTACGGTATTTTTTTTCTTTTCCTTTTTTGACTCGTATTTACTTTGCACTGTGTTCCCATCTTCTTTTATTGCCCATCTGAGTGTGTTTGTGTGTGTATATGTTGTCAGCTTGCAGATTTCTTTATACTTGCCATACATATATATATATACACATATATATATGTATTTTTTTGTTCTTACACATGGCGAGAAATTAATTTGAAATTTAAATGCGCATTGAGCACAAGACGCTTCTTTGATGATGATGAGATGCCTGAACAGGTTTTTTTTGTCTTCCTTGCTCCTTGTTTGGCTGGAAACATGTGTTTTCCTCTATGGTTTGTGTATATCGCATAATGAGAGGGGCGTGAAAAAGAAAGCAACGAAAACCCAATTCACACACACACAAGCATAGAATATAGCTGTGGCATACTTTTGATTATATATGTATTTAAATGCTTTTTATACTGCTTGCCGGCCGCAGGTCTAGGGACAACCAATGGAACTCTAGATTTTAGATTCAAAACCAACTCGGAACACTCAGGATAACAGTGATGATTTTGATTTTAGTTCAATTTAGAATTCATTTCGGTCAAAACCCTTTGCCCCCCATGACTAATCATTACAAATAGCTCGTTTTCACAACTAATTTACTACTACTTAACACTTTTGCGCCTTGGCATATGCCAAACCCGAAAAACGTTGCCACACGTTCAATAAATCTTAACCGACAGCCCCTTTAGTAATTCGTTGATGTTTAGCATATTAGACATGGCCACTCACTCATGGACTCATGGGCTCACCCTTGCCATTTCGGTTTTTTGTGGCCATAACCATTGATATTGATTTGGTAGAATTTGGCAATCCACTTGGCCAAACTTTCAGCCTCCATCAATTTCAATTTTGGTTCAACGCGCGCTCAAGTCAAATCCAAACAACGCCTGCCACATACAATTTTTGGATATTGCCCCGCAGACATACAACGCCAGCAAAGGTAAAGCCAAGGCAAGGCACGGATGTGACGAGGGAAGGGAATGATGATAGGGGGATGCGGCATAGGCATAGGCATTTCTTTTGGGTAAACTAATTTTCTTGCTCAATATCTTCACAGTGAAATTGGCACACGGCGAAGGCGGTGGCGGCAATCAAACGCACTCTCTGCACCCTCTTACATAAACACCTTTAGCCATAGCATACTTTTTGGTGGTTACACCTGCTTTGCTATTGACATCACGTTCGACTTAAGACACAAAATGAACTTTATTTTTTTTTTCTTACCCAAAAAATAAAGAATTTCTTGAATTCTAAAAAGTTTTCTTCTAGGTTCATAAACAAGAGTCATTTGCAACGCCCGTCATAAAAGCGAGGGAGAAAGAGATAGTCTGCTTATTTGGGTGGTTTTACTTATAAATTTTCAGTTCTTTTTACACCCTTTACTTGACTTGTTGTTTCTTGTTTCCTTTTTGCTCGTATGTCATTAAAAACTGACATCAAGTCATGTCACCAAGACATAAAAATGCTGCTGCAGCTGCTCAACAATTTGTTGCTTTTTCTCTTTTAATAGACTTGCTTAAGGGCAAACATTTTGGCGGCAAGGTGGCAACAATGTCTTCAATGCCTTCAGTTTTACTTTGCTCTGCTCCTTTCTCGGTTTGCTGTTCTTTTTTTGTTTCGTTTTCGTTTGTTTCGTCTCAGGCTGGCTACGTGCTGCAACTGCATTTCGAGCTGTCCAATGTGGCGGCTACTTAATTTAATGCACGTCTGTTTGCATAAACCCAAACCTTATTGAATCGACGAACAGCGTACGGCGAATGGCGAATGGTGAACGCATCATCAATGTATGGGCACGTTCTCAGTTGATGAGCAAACTTCAATTCGCTTGCCAAAACGAAGAACGGCGGAAACAGAAGAAGGAGTTGAGTTTTACCAGTTTTCAGACTCGAAGCATAAACTTTAATGAGCCGCACGAACTGTCCAGAACTGGCAGCAGCAGCAGCAGCAGCAGATGAGAGCAGACGTGGAAAAAGAAACCGCCCCGAAGCGAGTGAGAGAAATTGAATGCTGACGTGATTTTGGCACAAAATTGTTGCATACTTCCTGGGGTGGTAGGAGGACTTTGATGTCTTTCAGAGCAAACAATGCCAAGACGAATAACGTTTTAAATTAAAAATTTCTGTTAGAGCTAATAGACTGTTAAATATAATAGAACTCCCCTACCTTTCCATCTTCGAAAACATTTTATGCACCAAATATTGCATTGCTTTAAATGCTTGCCGCTTTAAACACTTTTTCTTGTCTTTGATTTCTTCAAGTATTTCTTTTTTTCGTTTTTTGTTCGAAATGTTGTCAATTTTCATGTTTGCCTCTTGCAAAAAACTTTTCTGTCAACTGTTTGTGGAAAGTTTCTTTTGTTTGCTTCATTTCATGGCATACCTTGGGGCGGTCTCCAATGTATTTTTTGGCTTTTGCTTTTAACTTAATAGTGTTGCTGCATACCTATGAATATACTGAGACTTTAAAGGTTTTTGGAGGAGAACCCTTTTTAGATTTGTATCACACTCACACAGAGAGAGAAAGAGAGAGAGAGTGAGAGAGAGAGAGGGGAAGAAAGGGAGAGAAAGTGATTGAGGAAAGGAAGCTGAACAGCAAAGCACTTCAAGTTAAAGGGGGAAAGCCCAGCCTTTTTGTCGTTTTACGTGCCAATGATGACAATTGGTTTTCTTTCTTTAGACGAGGCTTCGATTTTCCTTTTTCTTTTTATTTGGTTCTCTTTTTTTTTTGCTCTGTTTGCTTTCTTGGTTTTCTGTGCTTTTATTTTATTTTTTTTGTTTTGTTTTTTGTTTTGCACGTCGTCGTCGTCGTGCACAGTTTTTCGCCGCTTGTCTACAATTTCAATAAAATTTTATTAACGAATTCCGGCGAATGGTCGGCGAACGGAATCGGCGATGACAAGGCAAGAAGAACTTGGCTTGGTTGGGAGGAAAACACACGAACCCGAATCGATATTATTATTACAATAACAACGAGCAGGCAAGGCAGTCAGACAGGCAGGACACGGAACACGGACACAGGACAGGAATATGGGGGGGGTGGGCAAAGGGAATAGGAATGGTACTGAGACTGAGACCAAGCATTGGCGGATGGCGAATGGCGGGTAGCAATTGCCTGTCAGCATTGTACTTGTCGATTTTGCAGCTTACTTTGCTGGCATTGCATACTTTTTAAGGCGCTTTGACAATTCTTTTTATCTGCGCCCAGGACACACGACGATGGCGCAAGGACTTGGCTTGTTTGTTTGTCATTTACGCCGCCTTACCACTCCACTCCACCCTCCGTCCCCCTTATCCCTTCACCAAAACTCACTTATACTCTCCATATTGGCAAAGTTGAAAGCCCGCAGTTCAATTCTCAATGGCGCAGCAGTTTTTCTTTCCTTTCTTTCTAATGGCAGCGTTTCCGCTACGTCGCGCCGCCGCCGCTGTCTTTCAAAAAAAAAAAACCCAAACGGAAAAAAAGTTGACATCAATTTTGTGTTCAAATTTTATTATTTTCATCTTCATTTTCACAGTACCCGAAAATCTATAATTGTATTTATGTCAACTTTTCTCTTTTCTCATTTTTTTCCTTGGGTTTGTTTTTTTTTTTTTTTTTAAAAAAGATGATGTGCTTAGTGGGGGCGTGGCATTATAATAATGACTTTGCTTTTGTGATAACGACTTACGGAAATGTTTGGGCATGTCATTAGCGTTTCTTCTCAAGGAATTTGTCTTGAAATCATATTATTAATAGATAGAGAGAAAAAAAGAGCTACGGGGTAGAGAGACAGCTGCAGAGCAAAAATTTATTGGGGCGCCAGAAAGTATGCAAAGCAGTTACTAAAGCTATGCAAATTTATGTGCAAACTTGTAATGCAATATATAAATTAAATGTATATATATACACTTCAATGTGTGTTTGAGTGTGTCTAGAAAAGAAAGGGGGAGAAAGGCGAAAAAGAAAGTGGCGGGTAATTCATGAGTAATGTAAGTACTTAACTTCCTTCCTACGTTTGTTCCAAAGCGTGGAAATAGTTTGGTGACTGACGCAAATTGTTATGAGTTATGCAAGTCCTTAGTGTGGTCAAACCAATTTTTATCAAGAAAAAAAAAAAAAAATGTTTAATTTGAATGTTGGGAAAATTACCAAAAGCAAATCAAAAAGAAACTATGAAAAATTTTTAGGAGAATATTGTTAGTTTTTGATCATATCTTTTTACATTCGTGTCATTTAGCAAAACATTTCATGCCACATCAAATTATTATCAATAGTTTAACGAATAGATACATTAAACGGGGTTTATTTTAAAAATTATTTGAACTGCAGGTCGTCTTGAAGATTTATGCCATTAATTGGGCTAAATTTTGAAATATTTTGTGGCTTATTGTGGCTATATAAATCCAAGGCCTTAAGTTTCAATAAATCTACGCTAGCGTGCTTTGCATTACTCTGGGCCTTAATTCTTTGTTACTTTTAATTAGCTTCAGTCTTCAGAGCGCCTGCAGCACATTAATTTCCATATTACTCACTCTCACTCTATGAGCCATGGCTCTTCAATCAACAATTTGTTAAGCTACGCACCGCACCGGATCGGCCCCAGGTCCGATGTCCGAGGTGGAGAAGAGAACACAGCTGTGCAAACAGAAGGCTGACAGGCACAAAAATTATCCATAGTACTGAGTGGAGCCGGCCAGCAAGTGGCCAGCCAATAAATTATGCGTCAACGCCTGTGTCTAGGCTTTAAAAACAACATACATACAACAGCTAAAACAGAAACACAAAAAAGGAAAAAAAAAATTAAACATAATTTTTGCAACTAATCCCGCAGGCCGCCGCATTAATATTTATATAAAACAAATTTATGGCAAAATAATGGGTAGACTGTGGCGAGAGGAAGGAGGAGAACGGAAGGGATCCATTCCATGAACGAACGAACGAAGAGCGAACAGCGAATGCATTTGTTGTGACACATTAATGCAGACAGAGAATGTCGCACAAATTAAAATCAAACGCTAAGCTGGGGCTTAATTTAATTATACAAAAATAAAATGTCAGTAACTCAATTAAATTTTAATACAACTGCTGCTGTGACCCCGGACGAAAACGCGTTGGGTGGGTTGGTCGGTTGGTCTGTTGGTCTGTTCTGTGTCTCAGTGTCCGGAAAGAGGCTAAGCTAAACTAACATTGGGGTCTCTCGACCGAGGCGCAGTAAAAATAAATTTTCATTTGCAATTTCAATCAGCGCTAATCCTTGGCCAAGCGCATGCGGCTGCCCCATATCCTACTACTACTACTGCTACCCACTCCCACCACAGCCTCTTCTTTGCCCTCTCGCTGTCTCATCTATTCACTTGCTTTTGCTGCGTGATTTTTGTAGCCTAACTGCAGGCGTTTGTTTCTGATGGTGGCGTGCGGTAGGTGGGTGATGGGCGACGGGGGCTAGCTGGCTTAAAAGTGCAAACAAAATTAAGCACGTACGTAGCTCTCACTGGTCTATCGTAGTCCATGGCGAGATTAAAGCTGTCCAAACTGCGTGAGACACAATATATCCTTATCAAGGCGTCGGGTTTGGTTTCGTTTCGTTTCGTTTGGTTCGCCTCTTGGTATGAGTTGGTTTTGGAGGATCAGACAGTTGTTATTGTTGTTGTTGTTGTTGCTGCTGTTGTTTCTGTTGTATGTTTGCGACAATAATTCTCAATTTAAAGTGGGCCCGAGACACAAAATGAAAACATTTACAAGGCGAATGCTACGTGAACGTCGACGACTGTCCAGGCTCCCCTTCTCTCCCTTCCTCCCCTTTATACATGCTAGCTGCTAGCCTTTAATCCCTTGTCGATTAAGTAAATGCCTGCAACGTTTCTACATTGCTTTGTAAAACGTTTTTTTTTTTTTGTTTCTGTTTTTGTTCTCCTGCAGAGACATGCCGGACAGTTCATTGGGATTAAAAGATTTCGATTGGGGATATTTTTGTTTTGGTCTCATTTGTTGCATACTTTAAGGCTAAGGCCAAATCAATCTTTCTAAGACTCTGACAGAAGAAAGTTGCCTAAGTAATGAAAATTGAAAGCTCGCAAATGTATGCAATACAAAAAAAAAAAGAGAATTAATAATTTCATTTTTGGCAGAAAGAAATGGGAGTTTTTTCTGTTGTATTTTATTGTTGTTGTATTTGTTTTTTTTTTTTTTGAGCAAGCGTCAAGTTTTGACAGCTGTCAGGCAACTCGCGAGTTGCCATGCTCATGAAATATTTATAAGTGTACAGAAATTTTAATAAACCCCAAGCATCTCCTATTACTCCTTTTCAAAGTTGTGATGTCTCTGTCTCTGTTGCTGTCGCTGTCGCTGCGTAATTTATATGCTATTTACTAATTTTTGGTAATTTCCTTAATGTCCTTTTCTCTGTAACTCTCTGTTCTATCTGTTTTTGGCAAAAAAGGAAGCGAGCCGTAGCTGAAATAACAAGAAACCGGCCCCAGGGCACTCTCAATAGTTTTCTCGGCTTGGTGAAGCGAACAACACAGTAGAGAGAAAGAAAAACACACACACACACATACACATAAAGAGAGAGAGAGAGAGAGTGAGAGAGCGAGACAGAGAGAAAAGTGTATGGGGAGTGGTACTAGATTTTGTAGGGAGTGAAATTTTTGGTCCGTATGTTTGATAAAAGTTCAAAACCCTGAACTTTGAGCATGTTTAAACAACGCAGAACGCAAAAATGCTGCCGGCTATTTTAGTTGCACGTTCTACTCTTGTCTCCATCTCCTATGCTGCCGCTCCCACTTCCACTCTCCCGCAGCCACTCTACCTCCAGCTTCTCTCTCTAAATCTGCCATGCCATTCCGCTTCCGTTTCCCTCCATTGTCCATTGGCATTGTGTTGTTTGGCACAAAACTTTCCTCCTCATGTGTTCCGTTACAGTTTTTGGGGTACTGAGCTAAGCTCAGACATAGAGACAGGCAGACAGACAGACAGACAGTCAGACGGACATACCGAAGGGACGAGTACGGGGGAGAAACGAATAGCTGAAGTAGCACTGAGGAGGGTCTCACTGGGATGAGAGAGAGAGAGAAAGATTGGGTGAGTACCCAGGACCGGCAAAATTTAATCTCTTAAAAAAGTGTCTACGGCTTGATACGGAAATATTGTTTGTGACGCACTTTTGGCACTAATGTCTGCCGACTTCCGTCTATATAGTTTGCCTGTTTTGTTGTTCTTGTTGCCCGCTGCCTGAAGGCGTTCGAGGCGTCGCCTTAATGCTTTTTAGCAGCTTTTTGCTTTTTATGTTGCCGTTGCTGTTGCTGTTGCTGTTCGTTGTAGTTTCCAGGCTAGCCAAGTTGATTACAGTTGATAGTTTTTGGTTTTTAGAAAACTTCAATTTGTTCTTTTTTCCCCACTTTCCGTTCCTCTTTCCACCTCTTATTTTTTTTCATTGTTGTTGCTGTTTCTTTTAGCTCAAAGTCAAAAATGTGTTTAGATACTAAAGTACAGTTTGGTTTTCCGTAAATTATATAAATTGAAAGTATATTATATATAAAGAGAAGAACTTTGTTATGACAGAGAAGAAACTAAATACTCCGCAATTTAAGTCATCTAATTTTTTTAATTATTATTGTTTGGTACCTACATAATCTTTGGCTTATTAAGAAATTAATTCAAACATGGCAATTTTATTTTCTTTTTTTTGTTTGCCCATTCCAACTGTTTGCTATATGGCTAACAATATAAAATAATGTTCTCAGCATTAGCAACTGACCCCGCACCGCGCCGCCCTTCTCTCTCCCGCTCCTAAGTAAATATGTAAGCCGTGCGCCACTTTTTTTTTTTTTTTGTTAATAATAAAAAATTTCATTATTTCAGAGCGAAAATTATTTAGCAAGAAGAACATACAACGTTTTTAATTAAAAAATCCTTTGGTCAAGCAATTACAAACGGCAAAAAGCAGGGCAACTGACTGAGGATGGGGTGAGAGGAAGTAACGTTAGGGATTGGGCTACATTAAAACAAACACCAAGGAGTGTGTAAGAGAGAGAGAGAGAGGGTGACCCACACAATGTAGGACTTGGACCCTTGTTGGCACATTATTAAAGCAATATGTATTACAAACTAAGCTTTCATCTTTCTCTCGTTTCGGTGTAATTTTTTTTTTTTCGGTTGGTGACCTAAGTAAATATTAATAATACATATTTATAATGGAGGTTGTTGGGGGCACAAAAGGGCGGGGTGGTTAGTGGAAGGGGGCGGGTTGCCTGCGGGACTATTTGCACATAATTCCTGTAATGCATAATTATGATAGAGCCAGATATACATATATGTTTATACATATACCACGTAACACACAAACCTGGGATTATCGAATTGTAAATGTGTGTGTGTAAGTGTGTGTGTGTGTGTGTGTGCACCACTTAAGAACGTTTTTGTATCTAAATCGGGTGGGTGGTGTCTTTCTATGTGGCATTGTTTTCTCATTCTCAATGCTCTCATCATCTGCATATCGTAAGTCTTTCGGTCTAGAAGGCCATTTGCTGTTAAATTTATGGCACACTTTTAGGCGCACTGTCATTACAATTAAGCCTAGGCCGAGGCTTACTTAAAAATTACATAAATTTTGCTTTATGTTCGACACACACACATACACACCAACACACACAGTTTGTTGAGATGTAGAAAGCCTAAGCCCAGGCAATCTTTTAAAAACCCATCCATAAAGTATGCAATTAAATTTTCACTTAAACGATTATCACATAAATCCCCCCACACACATACAGACGCACACACATGAAACAGAGGCCAGAGTCAAACGTGTTTGCATTTAAATTAAAAGAGCCATTTTTCTTCAAGAGAGCAAAAAAGGTGGGCTTGGTTGAAGCGAACCACAAAAAGCTACACACGAGACGCCCACCTTATGATAAGGCCATTACAATCTACCGACCACGTGTGTGTATGTGTGTGTGTGTGTGTGTGTGTGTGTGTGTGTGTGTGTGTGTGTGTGTGTGTGTGTGTGTGCACCCTGTGAACCACAAAACGCCTAGCACGTACGGCCAGGACTACAATTCCCTCTCAATCTCTCCCCTCTCTATCTTTGAACGACTACGACTTGGCCAGGCCAAACCGAGCCAACGTTGTATATATTTGCTTATGTTAATTGCCGTTGAATCCATTTCCATTAAGATGCAAGTCCTGCCACTGACGATAATTCCACACACACACACATTCGCCGAGAAGGGGAGGCATAATTGCTTACAGCACAAAAGTATGCCTTGACCAAGGCAAACGTTAAGCTCGACCAACGACAACGACAACGACGACGTTGCTTTTCAATATGCACAGCAATATCCTTTGGTAAACACACACACACACAAACAAACATACGCACATACAGTGTCCATAGAACAGGACCAGGCTTTGCCATTTTACTAAAAGAAAAATAGAAAAAAAAAAAAACGTAACCCAACAACAAAAATTATAACACTGAAACCCCAGCATACCAAGTGAGGCACACAACTAATGCCAAGAGATAGAGATACAGAGACAAAGAAAGAGAGAGAGTAAGAGATATAGATGAGGAGGGTCTTCTCTCATGGTACGTGCTCTTACATATTAGTAAACTTCATAATTTTTAATTGATACATTAAATTTCGTGCAAATATTGGTACTGTCTATCGTCTGCCCTGTGCCTGAGACTAGCAGAGAAATTGTTCGCCTCGGACTTTAGCATCATCGTCAACATCGTCGTCGTCGTCGTCATCATCTTGAGTGACAGCTTAACGATGTAAAGCCCAGTTTATTATGCACGGCTGGGTTGCTGGAGGATTAGTTAGAACAACTACAGTCCTGGTCCTGGTCTTGGTCCTGGTTCTGGGTCTCGAGCAAAATATTTAGGCAATGTTTGCATTTTATTTGACATTTAGACAGTATTTTTGATGGTAATTGTTTAAGAAATCTATTTTTCAATCAAGAACTCTTAAAAGTTCTTTGGATAGTTTCTGATCCAATAACCCTCGTACACTTTAATATAACACACATTTTACTTTGCTTCTTTTTTTACGGGGGGTGAAGTCGGAAGAAAGCAAAGTGAAAAAAACTTGATGGTTTTCAGCTGAAAAGTAGGCAACATAACTTCGTCTTATTTGCCAACTGGTTTTACCAACTGTCTAGAGCAACACTCAAAAGCAATTTACCCGCATTGACTTTGCTTTTATATATATATAAATTAAAATTTTTTTGCTGTAATTTTTTCGGCACTCAACCGCAAATGCATTTCAACGTAAAGTTTTTAAACAAATATTTGTACAACTTGCAGTCGAATCAGGCTTGGGGCTTTTCTTTCAGTTTTCTGGACTGAGTCTTTTTTTTTGAACTTTTTGTTTTTTGCGGACGAAAATGGTTGGGCGAAGAGACACGGGGCAGGGGGCAGAGCATTCAAACAATGCAACCCAGGAGTCCAGACCGGGGCCAGCCAGCCATAAAATGAGCAGCGAAACGGTATGCAACAGTGTTTTTTGTGCTCACTTGTATCTGTGCACACGCTCCTTTCATATTTGCAGCCACGGAGGGGGCACAGGAGGCTCGAAGGTGGCTCGGAGGCGGTGTCAGAGGAAAGGCAAACAAATGGCACAAAAATTTATTTGCAACTGTTGCGGCCCAGAGAGAACTTGGGCAGCAGCAGCAGTAGCAACTCTATGAAATGAATGTCCTTTTGATTTTGTTCAACGAGCCTAGCGAAGTGACTCAATTCAGTGCGGCGGCGGCACACGGCAACGACGTGGAGGAAGGAGAATGTTGGGGTATTCCGACTTGGTCTTTTGTTTTACGGTTTGCATTCTTTTTGAATGCCTACAACTTCCCGTTCTCATTGAGAGAGAGAGAGAGAGAGAGAGAGAGAGAGGGAGTTGGAGTTGGTCGCTGTTTTCTTCCTTCCATTACGTTACTTTTCTTTACATTTCTTTTCTTTCTTTGCGTGCTCCACTCTCTCTATGGATGTGTGTAGGAATGTTTTAATTTGTTTTCCTATCCGCCTGCACGCTTTTTGCTTCATTTTTATTGCTTTGCCACAGGCTCTGTTTGATTGTTTGCCTCTGCCACTTGTTCCTTCCGTCTACCCCAGGCATGGTGTTTGCATTCATGACACACGATACGACGCTAGGCATGCCGTTAAACCTCTATATACACATACACACATGCACACACATCTATACCAATACATATGTACAATGTGTATATTATTTTCTTGTTTTTATTGTTTGTTATGATGATTAATTGAAGTCATAATATGACGAGAATTTCAATTTCTTTTCCGCATATAAACAGATACACTTTTACCTACAATATTTGTAGAAGAGCAAAAACAAAAAAATATTTAATTAAAACATTTCACTTATTTACTTGTTTCTTCTCTCTTCCCATTGCAGGTAAGTTTCCGCTCACTTGTCTCACTCTGGCATTTGCCGCGTAAAGACGTAAGTCCATTTTGTCTAATGAAGAAAATCATGCTTAAGCAAGTACAGTTGCCTCCGCTGCCGTCGCACGCTTTTGTATTTAATTACAGAAGCAACTATCTTTCAATTATTTACACCTGCAACAAAAACCGAAGCACCTAGAAACAACCCACTCACTGACTGTCCCATCTGTGTGGCTTGCCCCTGCCCTTGGCTTGTTGTCTGCACTTCCAAACAAAATATATATCCGCTCTTTACATTGATTACCCCGGCTTGGTAGTCGAGTCGAGTCGAGTCGAGTCGAGTTGAGTCGGAGTCGAGTCCTTTTGCCCACTTGACGACCGCGCCCACTTTCGATAATTAATTGCAGACATCAGTTGCAGTTGCTTGCGCGTTCTCTCTTACCCTCGCGAATGTTTTTTTGTTTTTGGGTCTCTAGGCGCCACTCCCCGCCCATCAATTTGTCTCACTGTTCGCTGCTGTGTTTTGTGTAGCAGCAGCAACCAATTGTTTTTAGGGCGAGTAGTGAACTGAAGTGAAGTGCAATTACAAATGCAACTCAAGTAGTTGCCCAGCCGAAAAACAACTACAAAAACAGACAACACAGGAAGAGAGAATGCTATTAGTTGGAGTGACACAGGCAAATAAGAGCCAGGTAGAACGAATGAACAACGGAATCCAAAACAAAAACAAGAAAAGACACACACAACAACAACGAAAAGCAAAATCAACCAAAATGATGAAAAAGAAAATGAGAAATATGCAACGAATTGTGAGAAAATCACTTGCAGAAGACAAGATTCTAAAGCATTAAAGCGTGCGAGTTAAACTCTCAGCATGCCAATGACAATCCCCAAAAAGTATGCTCTAATTTATATACAAAAATAAAATGTTAAATTACTTACCCACACTTAAGTTCAACTTGTGGTATTTCTGGTGCAATCTGCAATCGTAAACAATGAGTCTCATTTGAAAATGATTCATTATGTTTATGAGCTGTGTAGTTAAGTGTGAATTCAGCTTAAAATAAGAAATTTAATACATAAACGATTAAATTAACTCTTACAAAATGTGCCAGCTTTAAAGTATGCTTGAAAAAATCAGTTTTCATAAAAAAGGACTAGGGTAAATTCTAGGAACACAATGAGCGCAAATCTTTCTGTACGCGAAACCAGAAAAAAGAAAAACAATAAAAGAAAAACAAAAACAAAAGTAGGCAAAACAAATAAATACCAATTAATTAACGCTTGCACTTTCGCTGGTAAACGTTTAGCATTTCTTTTGTTGCTTTTTGGTTATGGTTTTTGAAAAGCTTTAACGTGTTGGGAACATCTCTCTGCTCTGCACTAACACTAACCCACAGGGTTCACCTTTGAAATTAAGTTGGAATTTCAAATTACCCACACACACATAGGGTTAGAGACGGAGAGTGGAGAGTGAGACGTGCAGTAACGTAGTCTACTTTCGTGCTGTTGGCGGAATTTAATTAAAAGAATTGTAAATGTTGCCTGGTGGCACTTTGCCTTCAGCCTTCTTTGCTGGCATTCGCCTTTGCTTTCGGTTTTTATTATTTCTGCTTTTTGTTTTTGTTTTTTTTTTTTTTGCTTCCTTTTTGCCTTTTAAGTTGGTAATTAAAGTCAGAGTCAGCAACAGCAACAGCAGCAGCGGGTCCATGCAGTAAATAAATGCAGCCTCAGCCCTAAAGTATGCAACCTGCCTGACTAATTGCATTTTATGAATATTGCATTAAAATGAAGCCAAGATAAATGGCCACCAAGTGGTTAAGTGGTTTGTTGTTGCTTTTGCCTTGTCTCTCCCCCTTCACTTACTGCCTTTCTCCCCCTCACCCTTCTGCACGCTCGCTCTCTAGCTAGCTCTATCCACAAAAGTCAAAAAGTTGAACCCTCAGGTGTGTCACCAGTGCATTAGATTAATGAAATGTTTTGTGTGTGTGTATGTGTGCGCGCTTCTTCGGCATGGCGCTAGAAGCGAACCCTTTTCCAATAAATGCCAAATTAATTAAAAAATACAGCGCTAAAGTAAAGAGAAAAACCAGCAAACTCAAGCAAACCCCGAAAAAACTTGAAATACACAATGAGTGTGTTCTCCCTCTTTCTCTCGTTGCTTCTGCTTTCTTTTCTTTATCTATATATATATATTTTTTTTTCTCAACTTAAAAGTGTTAATTAAAAATTGTTTCACAGTTTAGCTGCGAAAACGAAAATTGAAAAAGGGCAAAAAGGAAGTGGAAAGAGGCTTCAGATGTATAATATATATATGTTATATATATATATATATACATATATATATAATATATATATATATCTTTTTCATTCCGTGTTGTGTTTTTTTTTTTTTTTTGCCCTTTTTTCTTGCCTTATTTTTTCATTAGCTAGCTACAATTTTGAAAGCGAAAGAAAACCCAAGTGTATTTATCTTAGACCTCCAGCCATTCTCCAATCCAGACCCCTTCATTTCCTTGCATCCCTCGCTTCTTCCATCGCCCACAACTTGTAGTTGCAATTGTCGAGACAAAATGAAAAAAAGGAAAACGAAACTTGGCCATATCACAGCACTGCCTTTTGGGGTCGAGAGTTTAGCTCCGCTGAAGCAAAGCGTTGCAAGAAGGATCTCCTTTAGCATTTCGGTATCTGCATCTGTTGTAATTGCAACACACTTAAACCGCTTCGCTAGTCATTGGATGTTGCAAGTTCCAAGCAATTGTAAGACAATTAGCTAGCATTTCTTTTCCCCCAACCGTTCCACTTGATCTTGAAACGACAATTGAGTACACACAGAAGCAGAGAAAGAAGAAAAAAAGAGTTAATTGATTGGCAAAAGGGAAAACTTCAAACATGACAAATGATATTTGTCTGATAAGAAGAGAAGAAGAGTTTATCCTGCAAATTAAAGCAAACTGTTATAAATTTGGCCACTATACGTCACTTTGATGTTGGTCTCTGACTGGGCAAACACAGTATAGAGTACATTTATTCAATTAAACCAATTAGGTTTCTTGATTAAGAAATAATCTAACGCTTTAGACGCGATATGGAATCAGTCAGTCGTTGAAGACATCAAATTTGAAAATTGAACACAAAATATATGGATAATTAAAAATTTCTGGTTGGCGAAATTTAATTTGAAATTTAAATGCAAACAAAGCGATACTCTAACTTGGACAGAGAGTGTTGTGGAAATGTGTCTCAATTACATGAGTTGCAAGAATTGTGAGTGAGAGTATGCCCACAAGTCGCTTAAGTCGTGTCTTGGTATCTGTTTTCTTTCTATTTTAATTGTAATATTCCATAAGCTAAATATTTTCTAGGATATTTCGCAAGCAGCAAACGAACGGAAAGCCATAGCCATGGCCGTAGGAGGAGAAAACCCTTTCCTTGGCGAAACTTTCTATTTGAGTTTTTCATTTAAGGCCTGGACTGAAACTGAGAGCAGTGAAAATCTGCAAGTGGTTAGATGGAGAAACTTGAGGCGGGCGGCGGCATCATCATCTCTGTTGCTATGCCACGATTTTCCCTGCTACTTCTTCTCCCTATTTCTCTACTCCATCTTCTATGGGTTTTTCTTTCCCGTTTTTTTTTTCTCTTCTTTTTTGGTTGTTTATCTTGCACTGCGTGTTTTTAATTTTGCGCGTTTCGCTTGTTCTAATTGAAAGCCGCCGCCGTTGCCACCGCTTTGTATGTGTGTATGTAAGTGTGTGTGTGAGAGCCAAGGATGTGAAGTTTTGTAGGAGCGTTGCTTGTCTTGTGTTTGTCTTAACATTTATAAGTGAGTCCCCTCTAACCATCTTTGGTACACTCTCTCTTTCTGTGTGTGTGTGTGTCTCTCTAACCAATTTCATTCGCGTTCCCCCTTTCTTCCTACCAATTTCCTTAGCTCGTAGATAAATAATTTACTTTTTGCGCACTAAGGCACAAACAAACAAATAAGCAAGCAAACAAACAAACAGAACACATAAAACAACATGGACGAACGTAAAACGGAACTAAAAAGCAAAAGCAAAAATTGCCATCGAAAGAGAGTGAGAGAGAGAGACTAGAGAGGGGAAGGTGATGGGCGGAGGATGTTGGCATATCTTTCACTCACAATAAATATTTATATGTGTGTGTCTGTGTGTGTTTGCTTATAATATAAAATATATATACAGATATTTGTTGCTGTTGTTGCTTTTGTTATTCTTTGCACCCTTTTTTCTGTTGCGTTGGCCCTCAGGGGGTTTACTCTTTCTTTCTTCCTTCATTTTTCCTTTTTTTTTTGTTGTTGCTTGCTTTTACTTTGCCTTCGCCTTTTTCTTTTAAATTAAAAATTAAGTTTATTTAGCTGAGGCTCATTCTTTTCGTGTGTTTTTATTGCCCTTGAAGGCGTCATGACCTTGTTGTGGGCGTGGTCATACTTTAACTGCCAAAAAAAAAAAAGGGAAAACAAAAACTATGCAAATGTTGCACATGAGCAGAAAGTTCAGAGATATGCAGTAAAAGAAGAATTCATAGCATAATTTATGGCGCAGCAGTAGCAACAATAACAGACAACTACAATTTGCCTTGTGTAAAAGCATGTGATTTGTCTTTGGTTTTGTAGCAAGGACACAGACAGGACATTCGCCTGCCTGCCTGCTTGCCTGCCTGACTGTATGTATATATAGTAGTTTTTTCTTTCTGTTTTCGGTTTTCTTTCTTTTTTTGTTTTTAGGGAGAGAATAGTGAGTCTAATGTCAACAACAGACGATGCTCGGAGAGGACTCTGTCGCCCATTTTGACGAAATAGACAAATTTGCGTTTTGTTGCAACAAAATGCCCTGAATGTGGCAGGCAGCAGGCAGAGCTGCTGCTGCTACTGCTCCTTCTTGTCCTTGTTGTCCTGGGCACATGCATTTCCCATGCAATAAATCATATGCAGGAGAGCGACAGTGGCGCAACCAAAGCAACATCAACATCAACAGCAACAGCAACAATAATAGCAAAAACAATGTTGCGTCAAAAGTTTGCTGTTGTGTCGACAATAGACCACCCCTCCCTTTTTCCCGCCTTTCTCTCTATCTCTGACCTCCTAAACTCGCTTCTGAGTCTTTCTGTTTTTGCTTTTGGTATGTGACAAATACATAAATTTGCCAAAAATGTCGCCGCCTTTCAAAAAATTTTGAGCTGGCAATTTGAAACATTTTTTTGTTTTGTTTTTGTTTCTTTTTTTCCTGGGCTACCTTGCTGCTCCATGCCCAGGAAGGAAACTGCTGAACACCGTGTGGCATTTAAAGTAAAAAGCCTGACGACGCGTTAGAGCCATAAATCATACATATGAAGGGGCCATAAAAAAAAAAAGAGAAGAACCAAAAAAAAAACCAAAACCATGCACAGAAGAAAATAGAACTTAAGGGTTGATATTCAAATATGTTTTTGCCACAGGCTGATGGTCTGAGTTGAACGGTTGAAGTTGCTCAATAAAATTGTCAAACATTTAAATTAACAAGCAAAAGCATTTAAATTGAAAGGACATCAAGGTGCCCTGTCTAGATCAGAGTTAATAGATAATCTCTCACAAGTGTGGGATGCTCTCGTAAAATAGTTAATGGCATTAAAATTTGCGGCCAATCGGGTATAAAATCCTTTAAAACACGCAACTATTTGTCTTAAATATCTTAACGCCTTGCTGCACCTGGCATTAAAAATGGCCAGGTTTTTTTTTGTTTCATTAGTTGTTGCTTTTGGTTTTTTTTCTTGTTGTTATTGTTGTGGTTGGTTGTTTTTAGTTATACTTCATGTTAATTAATTTTGCAATTAAATATGCATTTATGGCCTGAACGCGAATATAATTCATTGGCTAGTATATACCTATATTATCGTATCTCTCTCTCTCTCTTTCTCTATATATATACATGATTATGCCAGCTTCAATATACTCCTGCTATATCTGTGGCCTCTCATTTATACGATATTTTGTATAATTGTATATTTTTGTGCATGTTTTTAGCCAACGGCCATGTTGACACATGTTTGAAATGTAAATAAATAATGCCACAGACAAACGGACAGACACAACGACGACGACGACGACAACATGCTGGACAACAAGGACGTTTTCTGAGCGGGGGCAGCGGTGAAAACATTCAGACAGATAGACCCTGGCCAGATATACATAAATATATATATATATTCAAATAAATAAATATTAATGGTTTTTCAACCAGGCAGGCAGTCAGGCAAGCAGGCGCAAATGATTTTCATGTAATTAAACAAATAGCTAATTATTTTTGATTTTTAATTAAAATGCATTTTGGCCGCAAGCAAACGTAGACAAACATACCTACCTATCTACTTACATATAAACACACACACATATACATATATATATACATATATATATATATATGTTTGTCTGGCTTCCTATTTATTTATATATATATATATATATGAGCCAACGAGTTTGGTCAAGAAATACTGTCCAAAAATATATATTCCAAGTGATCAAAAAACAATCAGAAAATCAGTAAAATTATTATTACTATTATTTATATGCAGATTGAGTTGTTGTTGCTGTTGTCGCCGTTTCCAATTTGTGGCAAATGTGGTATAAGAGAGAAAGAGAGAGAGAGAAAGAAAGAGGGAGAGAGAAGGGGTAAAAAATGTGAGTTGTGTTTGATTGTAGGGAAAATGCATTTGCAGCTCATCAATTTTATGCAGAAAATTTTCATATCATTATTTGTGTTTGTGTTAATGAAAATGCATAAATAAAATACCAAATTACATTAATAGCATTTTGTTTTCCTATGTTTACCCGAGAGTGGATTTTTAAACAACAGCAACAAACAATTATTTAACAATGTTTTTCATTATTCTGTGGAAAGTTAACTAGAAAGCTAGTCTAGGTAAATCTAGGTGATTTACCTAATTTAAAAGAGTTTCTGATAGATCTTAACCTAAAGCCCAGTTTAATTTCTTCAAATGCCAAATGGATATTGGCCAAGACGTTTCTGTCTGAATTGAATTTCTGGTTGAGTTTCTGGTCGACTTCACTGCACAGCTGTTGCTACTTTTGTTGCTGCTGCTGCTGCTGCTGCTGCAGAGGGCAAAACCTTTTGCCTAAGCCTAAACATTAATCAAAATGCCTAGCACCTACTTTACTCGGTTTATACATATTTAATCTAGCTGCAAAACACTCGCTAAATAATATGAAATTTGAGTAATTGTTTTCAGGGTTATGTCATGGCTCAAATCATAAATCATGTTGCATAGTTTTAGGCGTCCATCGCGCCCACATAAAACCCTATTAAAATGTAAAAATTAAACCAAAGTAAACACAAGCAAAGAAAAAGCTGAAAATTAATAAAATAGAAAGAAAAAAAATGAACTCAAAGAGGGCAAAAAAGAACAAAACCAGCACAAAATTTGTTTGCAGGTGACCGCCCTTTTTGCTGCTTCAACTCTTCTTACTACTATGCCTCTTTCTCTTCTATCCCTCCGCTTTCTATTGCTCTATGTGTGTGTGTGTGTGATAAAATAGCAACAATCACCATTAGTGTCACATGCCATCAT
Source organism: Drosophila equinoxialis (assembly GCA_018150345.1). Classification (NCBI taxonomy): domain Eukaryota; kingdom Metazoa; phylum Arthropoda; class Insecta; order Diptera; family Drosophilidae; genus Drosophila; species Drosophila equinoxialis. Next base: position 912,627 of record JAECWI010000868.1, on the reverse strand, counting down.
CAATCATTGACAACGACAATGTCCAAGGTGGACACTTTGTTGCCTCTTGGGTTCGTAGCATGTTCTCTTCAGTTGTTTTTAAACCACTTTTAAGTAGATGGCAAATGCGGACTGGAGTAAGAACTCAGGACCAACAGTTTGGGGCGGTGGTAAGAGGGGCATAATCTTGGGCATTGTCATTGTCAGCTGTTGTGTACTAATATTTTCGTGTTTATGGTCATAAAGAGGGGGAGAGAGAGAAAGTGAGAAACCGAGTGAGTCAGATTGAAGAGGTCGACCTCCCTCTTTGTCTAGCTGTTGGCAGGTGCTAATGAAGTTTCTTCACTCTGACTAAGCAAAAAATTTTACACAATTCAAAATATCATTTATATTGTGATTTACTCAAGCTTGAAATACACAAAAAGACAATCTAAACTATTAAGAGCCATTTTTAGTAGTTGTTTAGTCATTCACTGCTCTTCGATCAGTTAGTTAGTTTAATGTATAATTGTTTTGTTGTTGTTGTTAGTGTGAGTCCCAGCTAACACTGGTTCTTGTTTTAACACTCGCATGTCATCATTTATCACAAAATAATTAAAGGTCTAGCAACCTTCAAAAAGTTTTTTGCTCCAAACTACAGTGAAAAGTTTGGTAAACATGTAAACTGAAAAAAAGAATTGAAAAGGAAGGTAAAGAGAGATGCAAAGGGAATGAAGTGAAGAGGATCTTAGACTTAAAAGTTTTGTCTTTTTTTTGGGATACTTTTCAGGTGTGCAATAACAACACGCAGCAAAAAGAGAAAGAAAGAAGGCAAAAAAATGTTTACTGATATGCAAGCTAAAAGTCCATAGAGAAAGAGACAGAGAAAGAGGGGTGGTAAGGGAGGCTACAAAACACTTGGTAATAACTGCCAGAAAGTTTTACTCCTCTTGTTGTTCTTGCTGCCGTTGCTGCTGCTGTTGTCTCTAGTATGAAACTTCAAAAAATATAATTTATGGCCCCATAGCCGCGGGCTCAACCAAGGCATCGATAAGGTAAAAGATACTGGAAAGTAAGAACCTCTTTTCAACCTTCTACTTACTCTGTGTATATGTGAGTGTAATTGTGTGTGTGTGTGTTTCTTCTTTTTTTTTCTAGTAGCCGTTAGCGGGGAAAGAAACACTTATGGGTAAAGTTTTTCGTTATGCTGTCTAACAAAAAACATTGTTGCATAGTTTTTAGGGCGTTTCGCTTGCAATTTTTGAAGGCCATGACTGTGGATTGCAGGGACAAGGGCCAAATAAGGTAGCGAATGGTGAGAAAGGGGGTCAAATAGGGGGAGGCTAGGGCTCGCTAATAGAAATAGGAAATGTTTACAAAGTATTTTCATAACTTCGGGGCGGGCACTGACACCTGACACAGACACCCTTAGTTGTATGTACTGCACACACACACGTAGAGAAACACACATACTTATGCATCTAGCAGCGCCTTGGGGTATGCAATAATTCAAGATGAGAGTGGTAGATGGCATTCTGACATTTTCTGGCTAAATAATTTGCACACGCATCTTAACCCTTTTTGCTAGCTTCTTCTGTTGTGTTATAGGCCCCTCTTGCTCCTCCACCCACCAGACAGGCTAGGATAAATATGAAAAACATTCTTCTTCAACGTTTTTTTTCTCTTCTCTCCTGTCTCTCACTCTTTCTGTCTCTCTCTGACTCTCTTCCTCCCTCTTGTTAGTCTTGACAGCGTCTGCTGTCTCAGCAACATTTCTTTCCCACATTCTTTAAGGTGCAACATTGCAGTCGTGTCTCCTACGTTTTGTGCCCTTACTTCTTACCGCTTCGTTGCCATCCATTCCATCATTTTGCATGGCAAAAATGTAAACTCATTTCAAGCGCGTGGGCGTGGCAGCAGATACCGTTACCGTTAGCGTAACTTTTTTTCTTCTTACTAGTTGCATGCATGAAATTTAATGGCTTCCACTTTGTTGTTGTCGTCTGGCAGCGCGCGACAACGATGCTGCCCCGCCCCCCAATTGCAACGCCCCCAACCTGGGGGCTGTGTACATATATATATTTTTTATTCTTCGTTTTTTGTTGTGTTGCTCACTATGCAAAACATTTCGTGCTGTTTTGGCATGTGAATTATGTATCAGCAGTTTTGTTGTTGTTATTTTTGCTGTTGTCCTTTTTCTCAGAGGAAAAAATTATGATTTTTCCCCCCTTGCACTTCGTGTTTTATGCTCTGTATTGAGTTCGTTTTTATTTTCCCCCATATTTTAGTTAATTTAATGGAACAACAGGAGAAATGATTTGTTGCAAGCGCAAAATGTGCATCAGAACTGAAAACGCAATACGAAAAAAATGCGTAAAATCTGTGCAACATTTTTAAATGGTTTATGAAATATAAATGGGCAAAAATGTTGCCAACATGTTGACAATGCAAACTAATTTGAACTAATGGAACGCTCTTTTTTTGTGGAAGGATTTCAAAAGCTTTTGCGTATAGCACAATTAATCCCAAATGTGAGGTGCAAAAAGAAATCATTTTGTTGCCAGTTTTCGTAGAATTTGCAAGAAACTAAAGCTACCAGATGGAGAGAGTAGGAGACATGATGAGCCAAGATTATTTTCTTAGGGTCGAACATTATTATAGCCTACTTTGAGGGCAATAAGAGAGACATAAAGTGAAGTGGTCTTTTAGTTTTGAGCATTTGTAAAGCATACTTTTCTGGGAGCCAGAGTGCTATGGATCGTATGTTGGTTAGTTGCTTAATTAGATGTAGTTAGTTTGATTTGTTTAACCCATATATTACAATTCTGCCTACCAACCTGTGCCCTTCTTTCTCATCGACGAGAAAAAAGAAAAGAGAAACCTTGCCTGCTTTCAATGTTATTCAATCAATTTTAATTTAATTAATTTCCACAAATTGAGCCCAGAAACTGAAACTCTCCCAAACCACAAATAAACAACCGCACACTCACACACCATCCCGCACGCAAATACACACACGCACACACACACGTAGAATATACACAACTGTAGCTCCAAGACCCACCTAAAGCTAGGTAAAAGTTTTTCCAAAAACCGAAATGAGTTAATATTTGGCCTCAATGTGTAACTCTATATGTATGAGCCGCCTCTAACCATCGTTTTAACTCTCTCTCTCTCTCTCTCTCTCTCTCGCTTTCTCTGTATTTCTCGCTTTCCCCTTTTGGACAAACCGCACCCCTGAACACTCCTCGCACACCCTATGGACAAATATCACTTACTTATGTTTAGAGAGTTGTTGCTAATAACTTTTGCTCTTGGCGCCTGCTGTTAATGACACAACCGCAAACAAAGTGCGAACGGGCTTGAGAAGAGGGGAGTGGAGGGGAGGTAGGCAGCAAGAGACTCTTGTTGTTGTTGTTGGTGGTGGTGTTGGTGTAATGGCAAAGCTCATTAGCTTTGCAGGCAAACAAGTTTTAAAGCATGCATTTAGGCGCGCTGCGGTTTGACAGGCAGGCAACCAGCCAACCAACCAGTCAGCCTGCAGCACAGCCAGGACTTCTCTCTGTAACTGAGTGTATGTATTTGTGTGTGTTTATGCATGTGTGTTGACACAACAATTAAAAGCATTTAAAATAAAGCATACTGGCATGTGTTCTGCGGAGGCCCACAAATGCATAAATTCTGCCTTAGAGCCAGTCTGCTGCTTCAGCTATCTGTCTCTATCCCTCTCCCTCTGCCTCTCTCCTCTTTATTTGTATGCAATTCCCTTTACCCCCCCTCACTCTCTTCATATATTTGTGTTTGCGTGTGTGTGTGTGTCACTAATTACCATATCTTTAGCTTATGGCATTGGCACTACCAAGCCCAACCATTTGAGGGCATATTATTATGACAATAACATTAAAGACATTGCTCATTGTGGCATTTAAAATCGAAAGTTTATCATTAACATATCGTCATCAGACAACCAACTATCAAATTGTAGGATTTAAGGGCCTATTAAAAGCTTGAGATATTGGAATCAATATAAACTGAAAGGCATCTAATTAGGCCAACACACACATTCTAATTGTTGTTAGCTTAGATAGCTTGAACGCCTTTTTTATTTTGTTGTAATTTCTAATTTACAGAAGCTATTTTTAATTACAATTTTCAACTAAAAGTCATTTTTGGTATTTGCATTTTGCACAAAAATCCAATTATATGCAATTATTTACTGCAATTTACCAACCATTCATGCTACATTCTGTGGTAATTGCCATATTTTGTGAATTTTGAATCAAATTCACGCCACCGCCGCCATGCCACCCACCCATTCAATATGTTTTCGTATGGTTGTCGATCAAGAGCAGCAATCAAGAACTGACTGAAAATTATAGTTGAATTTTCACTTGAATCCATGACAAACAACAAATTTCACATCAAACAAAAGACAAATTGCCACAAGGCTAAGAAATTTGTTCCCTTCTTTTTCTTCAGGTTGGTTTGGCTTGGGGTTTTTTCTGTTTTCCGCTTCGCTTTTCTTTTAGTTTTTGGTTGCTCTTGTGCCCTTGTTCTTTATCAAGCGCCAAGAATCTAAGGAGTTTCAGTTCATGCTTAACTCAGCGTCAAGTGTTTGACTAGGCGACTGGCAAACTTATCGAGTTTTGCCCCTCTCTTTTTCTCTCTCACTCGTTGTTTGCTAAATTGCAAACACATGCTTGCAGCACACGGACAGACAAACAGACATGATAGACAGATGGACAGACAGTCAGCCAGATGGACGGACAATGGCCAAAGTTAAATCAGGCGTGAAATCAAGCAGGTGTTTCAATTTTTACCAAATTGACTTGACTTTCGCACAGGAGCTGAGCTCGTCTCTATCTCTCTCGATCTCTCCCTCTCTCTTTATTTTTGTTCTTTTCTTTTCTGTGCTGATAAATTGTCCTCGTATCTCTTTGTCTGGCCTCTGTGCTGTCAGAGTTTGTGTCTCATTAAAATGATTATTATGCATTGCATTTTCTTCTCACTCTCAATTCTTTCGCTCGTACCTCATACATATGTACATATATCTCGTGTCTGATTATAAAACGAAATTAAAACTTATTTATACAATCGTTATTATCATTTGTTATTATGTGGCATATAATTTACCATATTTACCTCTTTGCGTAAGAAGACAGCACAACCGATTGTGATTGTGTGTGAATTTCACTCTTTGTCCCTCCCACTCTTCTCTCCTTTCTCGTTCGTTGTTGTAAAAATTAAACAAACAAAAATGACAAAATATTAATTATATGTATATATATGTATGTATATATTCAATAATAATAATAATAATCACAATGGTAAATGGTAGAAGGTAAAACAATAATCTCGTCATGCGTATGAACAGACACTGATTTTATTTCACATTTTACGAGCATTTCGCCATTGAAAATGGGTAATTATTAAATAATTATTTTTGTTAAAAAAAGAAGAAAACAAAAACCAAATAGTTGACTGCAAAAATATTCATTACAGTCACGGCTAGATATAAATGAAAGTTTAAAAACAAATTCTTAAAATTAATTCTCTTTGGCTTGAGCCAAGAAAATATCTCCAGGAAATTCCTTTTGATTACTCATACAACGTTTAAATTGTTTTTTCCTTTAAATATCACTCAATCAGTGATTTTTTGATTTTAAGCAATTCTCTCCATTGATTTCTTAAGTTTATATTATTATCATCTGTGCTATAAATGAATATTCAAATTATTTTTAACTAAACTTTATTGTCTAGTGGTTTTTGCTGCGATTTAACTTTTGATTTTGTTTTCATTTCCCAATTACCTTGTGTTCAACTGCCTGAAAGCAGACTATACAAATATGTATATACATAAATACATGTACATACATACATATGTATATATAGATTTTATTTCATGTCAATTCTGTGATCATTTTCATTTTTAAATAACCAATTAAATGAACTGATTTTATAATAATGCCCCGCATTGTTTTTTCTCTCAATCTCACTTGTATTTCCCCCTTGCTGGTTCGCTTGTTCGTCCTCTTCCCTTCACAATCATGGCAATTGTATTTATATGTGCCTTCCATTTGCCATTTATATGTATGTATATACACACATATGTATATATTCTATATATATATGTATTTCTCTCTCTCTCGCTGTGTGTGTGTGTTTTTTTATGCTTTTTGTATATTATGTCAAGCATAAATTGGCATTTTCAACTGGATTTGCATGTTAATTAAAATGGCGCACGCACGGACAGTTGAAAACAAATGGCAGACAAGGCATTAAAGCCCCCTCTACACATGCTTAACACAGCTGACCGAGCATTGTGTAAGCCCTTGTGAGTGCTGGTGATAGGGCAGTAGCAGCAGCAGCAGCTGTAGGAGCTTGTTGTAGTAGTAGGAAACCAAATGCGATAGCAAGCCCAAACCCAGATCGATGTCAGGCGGGCACTTCACTCTCGCGAACAGCAGGCAAGCAGTGAAGGCAGTGAAGTATTTTCCATTTTGAACTCTATTTACTTAAGTGTTCCAAAGAAGTGCACGGCAGTAGTAGTAGTAGTCGTGGTAGTAGGAGTAACCTGTACCCATTACCCCGTTGTTACGCTTCTCAACTCGAGTTGAGACTGAAAACCCAACAAGCGACCCAACGACCAACGACCTACACTTGACTTAACCAGCATTGTCGATTGCATTTGGCCACGCCTACACTTCTTCAGCAGCGCGAAAAGAGGAGGGAATGTTGGATAGTAGTCGAAGGACAAGGAGAAGGAAGAGATGGGTTTAGAAGCAGGCGAGACTTTAATGATGATTTCTTTGGCGCTTAAGTCGTTTAAACTGCGCCTCGACGTCTCGTCTCTGTCTCCGTTTTCGTCTTCGTCTTCGTCTTGGTCGACATCATCGTCATGGACTTGACGAGTGCCTTTTCTTTCTTCTTTTTTTTCCGTCTCGACTCTGTTTTTTTTTTTTGCTCTCTCTCTTTCTCTTTACTTTTCTTTCTTTTTTTATTACTTGAGTCTGCTTTCATGTGCATTATGGAGCACTTCGTCCTCGTCATTCTAGTCACCATTCTCGTCCTCAATCCCATTCCCATTCTCATAGTCGTTGTCGTCGCCGTCGTCGACGTCGTCATCGCTCTCTTGAGCTGCTTTAAGCACTTGACTTTGCCTCTCTTGAAAATCCTTAGCGCTTAGAAGATGATTTAAAGCCTGATGGAATTATGAACACAAGTGGCCAAGTCATAAAGTTCAATATTTTCTATGGCCTCACATTTATCAACTATTAAATAAATTTTGGTTTTGTGTTGTTTGTTTTATAACTATCTTGTGTTTATATATATATATATTTATACCTATCATCTATGTATATATATATAATTTATTATAAGCATCCCGTTCGACTGTCAGCGATTGTCTGCTGTCTGTTGTTTCGGCGCTTCCATTTAATTGACATATTTAACATATTAAATAGCATCCGTGTGCATAAATTTTTCCACATGCAAATATATGTGTGTATAGATATATATAAATCCATTTTTTCCTGATTTGTTGTTGTTGTTGAAGCATTCTAGTATGCAATTATTAATTTTTAATCAAGTAAATATCTCTGCACACGAAAAATGCAAACAAATATTAAGGCTAGGTGAAGTGAACGAGGTGGAAAGGACGAGCAAAAGGACTCCTAACCGCAATGTGCGTGATTTCCGCTTTTCGAATTTTTGTGTGTTTGTCCATACAAAGCCAATGACAAAGCAAATTGGTGCACAACAAAATATGCCACACACACACAAAGCCATCAAATTTTTTTTTGTCTATAGATTTCATTGAGGAATTTTCAATGCTCTACAAAAAGCATTTAAAGTGTTTAAAGTTTTACAAAATATTCGCGAATTGTCTACTAGTTATCGATATGTTTATAAGCAATCTGTTAACTCATTTCAGTTAATACATCTTAAACATTGGTTCTATCTGTTAGTTACTTATTATGATAATCAAATTGTAGGCCGCATTGTATAACATTTTGTAAGACACGCTATTAACATTTAACATTTGGTTGAACATTTGACAATGTTTTCTCTTTTTGGCCATTAATTAAATGACGCTTTAAAGTATGCAAACAAAAAGTGATGGCAAGGACTCGCTTAGGACAGGGACGACATACTAAAATATTTTTGTTTTAGTGCGACAAGTGCAGAATTTATTATCAGTGACAGGCAGAGACAGGACATGACAGGGCCTGGCAGTAGATAGAACAAAAATGAGAAGGGCATGAGAGGACAGGCCAGGCCAAAAATACTCGTTGACAAAAATTAATAATAAACTAAAAACCGCAGGATATTTACACTGCACTCGATATACATATGTCCATGTTGATATGTCTATGTCCATGTCTCTGTGTGTGCGTGTGTGTGTGTGTGTTACGTGCATGTGGCAATTCACAAATTCCATTTTTTGTTTGGCTCATTGTAAAATTAGTTTGTCTGTGCAACAAATTTAGTTTTTTTTTTCTGATTTCTTTCAAAATTAGTTGGTTTGCCTGCCTTTTTATCGCTTATGGGTTAGTTCATGCATAAAATGCTCTGATTTGTGTTGCATAATTTTCGGCTGTTTATTTATTTTTTCTACTCAATTTGTGTGTGTGCGTTTGAAGTTTTGAGGGTGATCGGTGCCTGGCTAGAGAGTTACTGGGCCTAAAGGTAATTTATTATTATGGAAGACTCTTGTCACTGAGCCGGCAGCATTTCGGCTTTTAAATTATGTTTTTTCTGGCTCTTTAAAATTGTTTGCCATCCCTAAGGCTGATTTATTTGACAAGTTTGTTTAAAGTGCGAAATGTGATTTTGATTGTTTTAACATGTTGATAAGTGAAGAGTTTCACATAAGGGAGAGATAGAGAGAGGTGAAGGAGAGAAAAGGTCACAACATCATGATTTATAATTTAATTGATGTACGTGTTCGTGTGTGGCCAGAGGCTGTAATATGTTTTAAAGCTAGTAAAGTGTTTTGATTGGTCTTTAGGACTTGTTTTAAAACTAACACCACAACAACTAATTAATTTCTAGCCAAATGCTTCAAGAGAAGGCAACAAACTCTTATACAAGAATGTTTTAATTGGTATTACAACAGTTTTCTTTCTCCCCAAAAAGTATGCTATCAATTTTCCTAGATCTTTAATCTACTTTCTATAAGTAGTTTTAAGCTTTTTTTCAATTACTCTCATTTCTATTTATTTCATTTAACAAAGCTTTAAGGGGAAAATCAATTACCAAGCCATTTTATTCATTTTCTCGTATTTATTTTAAGGACCTAGCTCTGCCTAAAAGTATGCCATAGCAAAAATGCTCGCATTAATAGCTCTTGAAACGACATTTTCAACTCCCTATTTCTCTCTTTGGCATACTCCTTTTTGTATGTATTTAAATGGTTGTAAGACCAGTCAAATTTTAATAATAGCAAAAAGTTCAATTGGCATTTCAATATTGTCTTTGACCTTAGCCTTTTATCTAGGGCCCGAGAGTGGTAGAGGATAGACAGAAGTGAGGGAAGAATGGGACCTAGACGTCGGCTTCGACGACTTTTCGACTGAGAGAGAAACGACATTATGAGTGTTGCTGGCATTTCAACGATTTTCAGTTTTCTTATTAAATATTCTAGAAATGTTTCGGAATCCAATGATTGTGCAATGGCATGTACGCGCCTCTTATCCCCGCACCCACACCCGCATTGACTCACGACTCTCTATGAGAGGGAAAAGCATTTTTCGCTTTTGGCAGGGCTTTGGGGGTACCAGGGGGCTAGAGCAGTATGGGGAATTGGAGGAGGAGAGTGGAAGAGGAGGTGAGACTTCCAATGTTGTTTGTCATTTTAAGTCAGTGCCATGGCTGACTGTGAGGCTAGTGAGGTGGAACTATGGGCAAAAGAGCACACACAAATGGCATTGTAGAAACTTCATGCCCTGTTCCTCCACCTTCTCCTGCTGTTCCAGCTCCATCTCAGTCTTTTTGGTCTTCGTCGCCGTCTCCAACTGTGCAACAACAAAGTGAAAATGAAATGACTCGGAACGAATGGCAAAGCAAGCGTTTACATGAATAAGGGCAACACGATAGAGGAGTGTGGAGGGGGGATTGAACGAGCCAACCAATAGTTGAGATGGTGAATGGAATGGGGCACGAGCTTAGGATGAGGTAACCAAGTCAGACACATACACACGTACTTTATGTACCTTTTGGCAGCCAATGAAGCATGCCCTAATTGCTATGTACGACTTTAAAACCATTTTTCAGACACTAGATCAAATTAAAAGCAGTTATCAAAGGTTCTCCCAAGGGTCAAATAAGAACGTTATGCTAGGCAAATTTGCCATTTTGAACAATTGTGTAGCATACATTTCAGATGTATATGATTAGAAGCAAATCCAATTTTAAATCCATAATACATGTATATACCAACCAAATTGACATTTAAATTGAAGACAAATGAAATACAACCAAAAAAATAAAAATAAAAATCTAACCTCTATTTTCTTTTCTCTTATCGTTTCAGGTATGTAACAAGAAAAAAAACGTGAAGGGAAATTTGCATAAATCTCTCTCGAATCCAACCCTTTTTTTTGCTATTCCCTACTATCCCACACACTATATATCCAGCAAATGCTCCAAGTAAGTTCAAGTACCTTCTATTCTGTTGTCTGTTGCCGGCCGGCTGGCTGGCTTGGCCGAAAGACATTGAAAAATTTGTATAGCTTATTATTAATAACATTGTAAGGAGCTCCCCATCAAGTAGCTAAATCTTGAGAAGCATTTAAGCAGCATGTCAAAAACAACAGAGAGAGAAGAAACAAACAAAAAAAATTGGAAAAGAGAAGAAAAACCCGTCGACATTGACAGTGATTACAAGCTAAAAGTATGAAAAACAGCAAAAACTACTTAAGCACAAGAAATAACAAAAAGGTCTTCCATGCTTTACTCTCCTTGCCTGCATCTTTCACATCTTCTGACCAGGCCAGCAGAGAGAGACAGCAGACAGTAGACAAATTTTTTGCATAAACACAGACGACAAAGCCAACTACTACTACCCATTGCACTTAAAACAAGGACCTAAAATCGAAGACTCCAAGAGTGAACGAGAAAAAAAAATTTATATATCCATATATACATTTTTATATTTGGCGAATTTTTCAATAAGTGCAAGCCACCGAAGGGACAAGTATAATAATTTCCAAACGGGTGAAGGGGAGGGAAAAGGAGCATAAAGGGTCTTGGCAGTTGGAGACGTCGTTTAAAATATGCCTGGCCAGAGAGAGCATCCACTCGACGCGGACACGGACACGGACATGGACACGGACTTGGACTCGGACTTGGGGACGACTAGGATACAGCAGGAAGCATATAAGTAGAAACGGCTCAAAATGCAAAGTAGACGACATCCGCTTTGAGATTGGATGACGTTCCAATCCCCAAGCAGCCCCTCGGCTGTCCCCCGCCTCGGCCGACGCCGTATCCATCACTTGTCCTCATTCCCTTCATTCGTTTTCGTCCTCGTGAAGTATTAAAAGCAAATAAGTAATAAAAATAATAATGGAGCATTTTTACCATTTTTGCTCCCTACGAAAGGAAGGCAACACACAGTGCAAGAGAGAGAGAGAGAGGTAAAGAGAGAGAAAAAACAAGAAAAAGGATAAGCATCTTAGCGCAATTTCTTGCTGCCTTCTCAATATAACAAAAGGTCCTTGCGCTCGGGCAAATGTGCCGAAAAAAAGAACCATAGAGGAATGGAAAGGGGAACAGGCAAAAAAAAAAAAAGAATACGTAAAAAAGGCAACGACGCAGCTGCCCCTTTGGACCATGGCTGTTTTGTCCTTTATTTCCATTTTAACCCCCCGCATGCTCACCCTCTCGGATAGCTAGCTCCTTCCTCTCATATTTCTCTGTACATAAATGCAGGAAATTTGAATGGACGAGCGCTGTGAATCAAATTTGCAAATATTTTTCAAAAATTGAACTTTTCTGGCAAATTTTTTTTTTGTTCGTCTTCGTCAAGTCCTTTGGGTTGAGCTAGATGGGTTGGGATGCCAGGGTTTATGAAAATAAGTGAAGAAAATTGATTTGAAGTACTTTGAAGTGCAAAAACGCGTAGCCAGAATCAGTGAAGAATGCTTTGCCATATTATTTCGACTTTTTCTTCTCTTTCTCTCAACTTTCTTTCTTTTTCGCTTCGTTTTTTATATTTTTTTTTTTTTGAACAGGCAACTTTTGTTATGATAAGCAAGTCAAGCAGAAGCGGCATGTTTATATAAAAATAAAAAATATCAAAGAAGCTAACTTCGGCAATGTCGAAGTTTTTATACCCTTGCAGTCCTTGGCAATCATTTTTTTAGTTTTTGAAATTTCTTTCCTTGCAACTCAATTCATCAATACACAAACAAAACATTCAAATTATTTCTCTTTTTACTACAAATTTTTCTTCCATCATTCCGTAAGCAAAGCACAACACGCATACACATACATACAGTTCGTGTAGCGCTACGTCTGTGTGTGTGTATGCATGTGCTCTGTTTGATTTGCTGATGACGTAGAACCGATTTGTATTGACTGTAACTTGTGTTCTATTTATCCGATCACATTCAAATTTTGGGATCTGAGATTTTATATCAAATTCTATTATATTGGTAAATTTCATGGGGATACTCCAAATTTTGCAAAAATTTTTGCTCTAGAGCTATATGATATAGTGGTCCGATCCTTACGATTTTCATACTTTATCATCTCCCGGCTAAAAGTAGCCCAAATATGAAATTTCATTCCGATAGCTCTTAAGATGCCAGCGTGAAGTTGATTTGCACAGACGGACGGACGGACGGACGGACGGACGGACGGACGGACGGACGGACGGACGGACGGACGGACGGACGGACGGACGGACAGACGGACATGGCTATATCGACTCAGCTTCTCATGCTGATCAAGAATATATATACTTTATGGGGTCGGAAACGTCTCCTTCTGTGCGTTACAAACATCTGACCAATTTTATAATACCCTCTGCAAGGGTATAAAAATATTTGATGGACAGAACGAGAGAGCAAGATGGAACGAGAGATTGGAATGGAAAGGAGAAAAAAGGACAAAAGTGTCCAGTTGCATGCAACTTGCATAGCTGTTTATGTTTAAATAAAGTTGCCTCTCAAAATGGAAGTATGCAAATTAAAGAATAACATAACCAATTCAAATGTTGCATATTCAACAAAAAATTTCAACAAATTTTAAGATAAATGCAAGCTTACCCAAGGAACAGACTAGACCTAAGTCAGTTGTCATCTCATTTGCTTAAGCTAAACTATAACTAACTTTAAAGTCTTCAAGTAGAAAATATTCCCTGGGCAAGATTTTTGTAGTCTAGTTTTGAAAGTATTTGAATTTTCTCTAACTTTAATGCGTTAAAAATGAAATGCACTTTTAAGTTTTCCGCTAATTTCGTTCAAGTATTTAATTACCTTTGCTTACTTGTTTAGCGTTGCATTTAATTAACTATTTCCCTTCTTCTTTTCTTTGCTACATAAATGACGGTCGTCTATTAAGCATAAGATTTATCTTTAAATTTAAAAAAAAAAAAAACAGAAAATTCTTCTATATATAAAGATTTAATACTTATTTGTATATGTATTTGTGCTTTTGTTGGCAACAGACGACAACATTGAAGCTTACAAAACTAGCTCTCGGTTACAAGTTATACCCAGTTGGCAAGGATATTCCTAACTAGGCAATCAACAGGCTTGAAATTTGTACAAAAGATGCCTCTCCCTTTCATCTCAACCTCGTCTCCGTCTGCGACTTTAGCTGTGACTCGGTGGGACTATGCCAAGAATGTGACAGCAAAACTTTTAAGGGCAATTTCTGTCGTCCGCTCAAGGAACTCCGCAAAATAGGTGGAAGATAGTTAAAGCTTCTACTTCTTTACTCCGTTCTAACCCTGGTCCAGTTGCTTTTCCTTAGCATTTTGTTGCGTTGTTGCATTTGTCTTGCATAGAACTTCTTGCAGGACTCCCAACTGCGATGCGGTAGATGGCAGGAGGCAGTGAGGCTTAAGGACAACTTGCCTTGGCATTTTGCTTGTTATCATTGTTGTTGTTGTTGTTCTTGTTGGTCTGTGTGTATATAAATGTCGCCCAAGCAAATGGCCTCAGCAAGGGACCAGTCGAAAGGACATAGCCAGGATATTACATGCAAGCATGATTGAGTTTTAAGAGAATATGAACGAAAACCGAAAAGCACAACACAAAACCTACCGAAAAACACAAGCAAAAGGCCAAGGAGTGGGATAGGGCTGGTGGTGGGGGGAGAGGAAAGCTACCAAATTTCATAAATTTAATGTGCAAAAAAGTTTTTGGGTTGCTGATTTTAGCATAGCATTGCAACAAAATTGAATTCAATCCAAGGATAAAGCAGAAGCACCCATAAGGACCTCTTTTGCAGGCCTCTAATGCAGTTAAAATCAAAAAACTAAACCATGGCTAGAGCTTGGCTTGCTTCGGCTAGCTTCTCCTCTTTCTGCCTCTGCTCCATGCTCTTTGCTCCTTTCTGTTGCTGTCTGTCTGCGGTGTTTTTTGTGCTTGATTGAACAGAATGTTCAGGCCAGGCCAAATTTAATTTACGACTCAGTCTCTCAGTCTTTCCAGTCGCAGGATTGGGGCTGGCTCTAGTTATGCTCCAAGAACATGAATATTTCATTTGCCGGTTTATATACTTTTTTTTCGTTTTAGCTGCTCTCTTAGCTACAGTTGGACCTATAAAAAGTGCACACAGACTTGGCCCTTTTTCCAAATGCAAGTCCAACACTCGCTCGTAAACAATTTACAGTCGAAATTGTTAATAAAATTATCAAATATTATATTTATGGTCAGTGTAATGGGCAATGGTCAATGGTGGAGGAGGGCGGTGGTGGCGCTTGCCGGGTGTGAATAGAATACTGGGAAAGGGGATGTGGGTGGTGGGTAGCGGGTGGTTTCGTGGCCAACAGTTGATGTAAACCAAGTCTGGTTGAGTTTTTATGGTGGCAGTTTAATTTGCTGCTTTTGGTTTTACGAGCTGTTGATGCGATAGTTGGTTTCGGTTTGCACTGAAAGGCAAACGACTGGAGTAAGGACCAAAACAAGGATAAAAGCGTAAGCAGTAAGTGCTTTTAAACGGTTCTTGTAGACTACGTTTTCTTTCTTGTGCTTTATTTTCGAATAGGGAGGAGAGGGACTATACTCAAATAAGTGATAACTAGCTAAAAATCTATGGTAAATGGATTGAGCAACACTTTTGACTAAAGTTCAAGCAGTTTATTCGCATCTTTATACAATGAGGAAAAATCAAAATTATTCACACACATAAAAAGCAAATAAAAGTAGACAGCGGGAAAATATTGAATGCAACCCAATTAGCTGCAATACTCCCCCTCAGATGTCAGTTTCGCTTGATGCCACAAATGGGACAAAACATTTCATTTCATTTTGCGAAAAACAACAAATGGAAATAGTAATTTGGAGAGGGATTACAAATGGTGGTGCATGGGGGGATAATGCCAGGGACCTGCCAGGCCCAATTTCAGTTTTGGTCGAGTGAAAATTGCATGAAAACTAAAATCCAAATGAAAATATTATTAAATTCAATTGGGCAAACATTACAGAAACATGTTCCCCCCCCAAACACACACACATACACACTCACACACCCTTCCGCACTCGCCACTTGCTCCATAGAGTGCCGAAAGTACACACAGCACAGTAGAGCAGAGCAGAGGACAGAGGGCAAAAAGGGAGAGAAATGAGAGTTTTTGGTACAAAATAAAAGGGAGCAAGAGACATATGTGAATGTGGATGCAATGTGGCGTCCAGTTGGTCCAACTGCCCGCCGCAACAAACGACCAAAAATTGCATTGCCATTTTTACGCGCAATTTGTTTTGCGGAAATATTGTGAAAGTTTTGGGACAAAACAGAAAAGGAGAGAAGGGCTGAAAAGAGGCAGTAGGAAGAAAGAGTACATGGACAGGCTGCCATGTTGGCGACATTTGGCCAAATTGCACACTAATATATGCACATGCGTGTATGTGTGTGTGTGTGATTGTGTATGGCCAAAAGAAACCGAGTGCGAGAAGTGAATGGTGTGGGATGAGAAAGCATCTCAAATTGCCAACGGCAAATGGCCGCAAATGTTTTATATATTTTTATTTGCTTTGTTTGTTGCTGCGTTGATTTCTGATTGCTTCTTGCAATTGCTTATTTGATGCTGCAAAATGCTAAAAATGAGTTAAACGAACAAACGCATAGAACAGGAAGACGAACACGGTTGTTCATTAGCGATAGTAATAACCGAAACAAGGCAAATAACCTATTCAAACAAAATTACATAATGACTTGGTGATATTTCTATTTTACTGACAAATATTGTATATGAATATGAAAAGCAAATCAGATTATGGTACAAATAACTATAGTTGTGTGTTATTTACTCACCGTTGTTTCTTTCAAATTTGGTATACACTTTCTTTTTAAGGCTTTCTCCTCAATCTGAAAATATTGAACAATATTACGTATTTCACATGTTAGTTAAATGATGATTACTAAGTATTTTCTGTTGGGGCTTTTAATAGGATTATTGCTTAAAGTTATAACAGTGATGCATTCAGTTTGAAATGACTCTTGCCCAAGGGCAACTTTTTTTTTTGTTTTGTTTCACTGACTCTTTATTAAATTTGCATTTTGGTGAACTCTTCTTACAAATATGTATGTAATACCCTTTTGACTGCTAAGTTGTTGCCGGTTGCCAACCAATTTAGAAGTAGAAAAAACACACACACAGAAGTAAAGCTATCAATGTCTAGAAGCGACTGCCTCAATTTAATCATTTGAAATCCTTGAACCGCCCAAATGCAGTAAGCACAAATCGTTTGCATGCCATGGCAGACAGATATACAGACCGACAGACCGACAAATAGACAGACATATATCAAGTTTTTGTCCCTTTCCTTTCGTTTCCTATTCTATTCTATACCATCTCTTCTTTTTTCGGTTTTTTTTTTGTCTCTCAATTGAAAAAGCAAGCCGCAAGAGTTGGCAAGGACGAAAAATGCTGCATTCCAAAAAAAGTAACAGCCAAAATCATGGCAAATCTTTTCTAACTATTTGCAATTCAAGCATAAGTCTCTAGCAGTCTCTCTTTCTCTCTGCCTTTTCTTCTTCTGTCTCACTCTTGCAGCTTGTTCATCCTTTATTCTGCATCCTCTTGCACATCCTTTAGAATAGAAGTTTCATATGCAAAACGTTTCATTCCACCCGCTGCAAACAAATCTTGCAATGAATATATTTGGTAGAACGAAACCAGCAGCAACGGCAGCAGGAAGAAAAAAATATGTGCTTACTGCATACTTCTAGGCGTTGGCGGCGTGAAACGTTTTATTTGGCTAAAGCAAGAAAGGCAAAAGAAAAAAATACATGAAAAGGGGGAGAAAAAAAACGTAAGGAGAATACTCTTTTAGGGCTGCTCCCTTTTTGATAAACGAGTGTCGTCTTGGTTACCTGGCCCAAGCTTTCAGTCTCAGTGCCATTCCCCCATTCTTCCTCTTCTTTCCCAACCATATACCATTCTCAGTCTCAGTCTCTTCATGTGCGCGGTTTATATTTTGACAATTTTTCTTCTGCCAGGTAAAAGTTTTTCCCAGGTTTTTTTTTTGCTTCAAATTGCTAAGCGGAAATGATAGACGGCAGTCGGTAGTTGGTAGTTTTCTAGCCGATTTATACAGTTGCAATGTTTCTTTGTTGTCTGAGTGCGGGGGCGAATCGAAAAGGAGAGAAGAAAGGCAAGTGAAACTGTGTTGCTAAGCCTAGAAAGCAATTTATTCACTTAGGCGAAGCTTTAAACTTAGTTAGGGCAACAATTTTAAGAAACATACTTAATATTCGGCAATGGAGAAATTTTAAAACTACAAGAGAAGACAAGATAGAGAGAGAGGGAGAGATGATAAGGTTGCTACAATTACTAGTTATGTGTAGACTCAAAACAATTTTTCACAAGATTGAGAGTTCTTATTGTCATAACTTTCATATCTTAACTCTAAAGATTTCGCAAAAACGACCCCCGAGGCTGCAGACTTAAACTTGAGGCTATAACTTAACAGAATCTTGAGGCTAGTTTTCTTTAAGTGTTATTTTTTCACTTTGTGAAATTACTTTGATATTTTTTTTTGGTCACTGTTGATTGGCTTATTAGGCGCGGCTTTCTGCTCCTTTGAGAAAAGCAATAGCAACAACGTAAAGCAGAGAATAAGAAAAATATATAAGTATGCGTATATATATTTGAGTGTGTGTGTGTGTGTGTGTATAAAAAAATCCTTGTCAAAGAGAACTCTTCGCCGAGTAATTGAATTAAATGGCTAGGTCTGTGGCAAAAAGCAAAGTAAATTAAATAAGTTTTTCATTTTGGCCAAGGCCCAAGTTGCATTGTCAACGCCATCGTTGTTCCGTCCCTTTGGCCATGCGTCCTCTCCTGCTGCTCGTTCGTTCTTTTAGCCCCTTTTTAGTCCTGCGACGGGTCGCGCTTTTTGCTTGCCCGCATTTTACGCTTCGCCGGCGGCCCAATAGCCCTGCCTTTTGATGGCTGCCAGCAATGGGCGGCGGTCGAGCGGGAAACGGGCCAAGCAGAAATGCAATGAGCCAAAAGTTGTTTAATGTATGCAGTGTGCCAGCTCTCTCGACTGGACTGGACTGAACTGAACTCGAGCTCGAGTTGAAAAAGGGAGGAGATGGAGTTCTGGCCAGAGAGTTGCGGTTAACAACGCATTGCAACTTTTCGTAAAGGACCAAAGTAACTTTTCTCATAGTAGTACGTAAATTTCGTTTCTTTTTTTTGGCGGGGGTCTTTTTTTGCTAATGCATAGCATACTTTTAGGTAGCTTAGTGGCATTTTACACTAATTTGGCGACTTCTCCCCTTTTTATTTCGTTGTCTCTTTGCCAAGTAAGCTCGATTTTTATGCGATGGTGTGATTTATTTGGCGGAAAAGATTACTTGCTTGGTTTTTGTGGTAGATTTCTCCGTTGTCCCCTCTTTCGCCTGTTTTTTTTCCTCCCTTCTCATTGTTTTGACATTTACGGCTGCTGCTGCTGGTTTTGCTGTTTGCCGCTGACTGTCACTGACAGCGAAATTAAAATCGGAAAATGAATTTGTAATTAGTTTTACTGCTACTTTTTCACACTACTTATTCACCGATGGTTTGAATTTGAGAAGTTTTTGTAATGAAAATTAATTGAAAAACTCATTGAAAGTTGTCATTGGCATTGATTTAAGACTGCTTTTTAGGCGACAAAGAGCTCTGAATTTTAAGCGGGGCAAAGGAAAATGAAAAAAGAAAGAATATACCAGCCAGCCAGCAGGCAGCAAGTAAACAAGCAACAACAATTAATTGAAGTGCACTTCCTTTCAATTTACGCCTCCCAGAGCAAAATTACAGCATATCAAAAAGCAACAACCAACCAAGGAACCAACCAAACAGCAAGGCCTCTTTCGTGCCTTGTGTGTGTGCTTTCTTTCTCGCCCTCTCTCTGCGTGCTTTCATCTTGTTCCTTTTTTTTTTCTTTCTCCTCCCATTCAAAATACTTCCTGCTCTTGTTAATTTCATATTTCGAAACATGACACTTTCACACTTTGGCTAATTTAAAAGCATACAAAATTGTTGGTGGTCCGCTTCGTTCCGTTCCGTTTTATCCTCCACACGAACTAAAGATATGTATATCGTGACGAATGCTGTTGCTGTTGTTGTTGTTGCATGTGCTTCTCATATGCCATGTGCCATGTGGCATGTGTGAAAAGGAATCCTTTTCGCGCATATATGTCCACGACAACTCGTTAAATTGTCGCCTGACACCTCGCTAATGTCATCATCAACATCATCACCAAGCCTTGGGTTGATTCGTTGGACGGTTAGATGGTTAGTTGGATGACTGGTTGGTTGGTTGGTTAGTTTGCTATAGAGGTAGAAGGCATCAACTACTAAAACGACAACGACGAGTACCTACCTACCTACCCAACTTCCTACCTGGCCACATTATTACTGTAATTATGTTTGCTGCTGGTGACGAGAGGGGTAATGCCGGGACAGAGCGTACAGACTAGCGCCGTGTG
This sequence comes from Drosophila equinoxialis, assembly GCA_018150345.1. Classification (NCBI taxonomy): domain Eukaryota; kingdom Metazoa; phylum Arthropoda; class Insecta; order Diptera; family Drosophilidae; genus Drosophila; species Drosophila equinoxialis. Next base: position 892,518 of record JAECWI010000868.1, on the reverse strand, counting down.
AACGTCATTAGGCGTTTTAGCAGTGGACACAATCAGCACGATGTCGATGTGTGTGTGTGTGTGTGTGTGAGAGTGTCATGTGTGGCAAGTTGTTAAATCTTTCGACACGTTGACCGAAAATTACAGTGGACAAATTACATGCGAGTTGCGGCCAAGTAGCCAAAGTAGTATGTACGCATGGCCATAATTACATAGGATTATGTCTAGATTATCCGAGAAACACTCAATTTCGTATGGTATGCTGAAACTTTTCCAATACCAGCTAAATTTAGTATAAGTTTTTTTTCAGTACTTTGAATGCCCCAATAAGTATGCTATATAAATGCTTCAAATCGCTTAACTAGTTTCAAGAGTTTATTTCCTTAATGGAACTTTTGTTTATGTGTGTTTCCATAACTTAATAAAAATGAAACGAATATAAAATATTTCTCTTGAATTGCCATATCGACTTGAATGAGGCATTTTCCCTTGGCTACGCAACAGATGCAACTAAACGACCAGAAGAAATATACACACATGTATATACATACATATACATACATCTATATATGTATACGCCCATTTACATTTGCTCTAAAAATTTATGTGCCAAAGATTTTTCTCCTTTTCTCTCTCTCTACATATATATATATATATATAGATATAATAAATATATGTATATTGCATGCACATATGTATTTGTTTGTCGCTGCTTTAATTGATAGATAAAAATGGCTAACCATTAAACAAATGCCCTGACCGGGACCATTCAATTTATTTAGCAATTAAAACAAGCTGCCACCGATGCCGCTGTTCGTACTGGAAAAAAAACAAAGAAAAACTATAAAATGCAAATCAGTTGAATATAAAAAATCACATATAGAATTTTCATACATATATATATACCTATATATGTACATATATAAAAGTAAGGAGAAAAAAAATTGTTATAATTCATTTGTTAAAAACCATTTGCCGGGCCATTTGTTGAGTGTTTTTTGAAAAGAAATATGTTGTCCTTTTAGGCGTTGACAAATCGACTCTCATACTCATGCCTAAAAGTATGCAACAAGCAAAGGCAGCAGCAACAACAACAGCATGCACACAAAAAAGACAAGAGGTGGAGTTGTGTGTGTGTGTGGCAAAAGGCGAAAACCGAAACGTGGCGAGGCGGGAATAATAATTTTTGGCACGACTGCCATGTTAACATGTCCCCAGACACGTTGCACGAGTTTATTACGCGATTGAGCATGTGTATGTGTGTGTGTGTGTGTCTGAGTGTGGCTGCATTTCAGCTCCCTTGTCCTGTGGCTTGTAGCAACCATTAGTGAACACGGGCAACTGTGATTATCCTCCCCTCCCTAGGCCCTCGCCCCGTCCTACCGTTCATACCTTACTCCACACGGCAACGGCAACGACGACAGACCAAAGTTGTTGGTTGCATTTGCATTCAAATACATATATATGTATGTATGTATATATGTATGTATGGGGGAGAGGCTTTAAATTTTACTTTACTTTTTGAGCGAAGCTCAGACAAATTACTTTTTAAATGCACTCGGTAAGCCTTTTCAATTGTAATTGGCCTCTGAAACTTTGCAAAAAAAAAAAAAAAACAAAAAACAAACCGGAGAAATGGAGAAAAGCAACCCAAAACGAACCTTGAGCTACTCACATTAAAAAACAATAAAAAACACAGAGAGGAAGACCAACAACAACAATAACAAAAAATAAAACAAAAGAAAGAAAGCCAAAAAAAAAAAAAAATATAGGACGAGTATTTACCCTCGAGGCGATGGTAAGGCCCATCTAATGGCGTCACGTTTTGTGTGGCATGCAACATGCGATTTGCTGCCAAAAGTGCCGCCTGGCACGAGTCCAGGACCTCACTTGTTAGTTGGCTTGTTAGTTGCCGGCTGCCTGCTGCCAGCCTGTTGCATTTGTTGAAGGACGACAAGCGATGACTCCTTCTTCTGTGTGTGTGTGTGTGTCGTGTTGAATTTTTCATTTCATTTGGCGGCAGCAATTCACTTGAATGGGAATTTCGTGTCGTCTTCTCTGAAAACCAGCAGCAAATAGAAGAAATAGCAGCAGGAGTAGAAACTGCAGGAAACAGGAAGTGAACAGGCCAAACATTCTTATACATATATATATAAGTATAATAAACGGTTTCCATATTGAGCGCACTGCAAACTAAAATTTTTGTCCATATCTGAGGTTTCCTCCGCCATCCTTTAACCTCGCCTCTACCACAGGAAACCAAGAGTTGGCAGTCGACAGAGAATCAAACTCTATGGGTCGACTCGGTTTCTCACTTGACTGACGAGCAGGCAGGGGGTTCAGCCCGAAAGTGTAGGATTATTAGGCAATTAAATTGACGTTAATGAATTAATTTATGAGCTTTTGTGGTTGTGTTGCCTGTTGCATAGTTCTATGACAGTAGAACTAATTAAGACAACAGAGAGAGAGAGATTACCCAGTGAAAGCTGAGATGAAAATTCTGTTGAGCGATGATATTAGTATTGGGGATTAATGGATTTTTCCCACATTTCAATTTGAAACTTTTGTGTAAAAATAAAAGAAATTGTTATTTAATTAACTGCCAACTATGTATATAACTTAGGGAAGATGATTCTATGTAAGAAAGGAAAGGCTACCTTTGGCATTTTAGAAAGAGATGCAAGTGTTTTGTTCACCATTTCTCTTCTCATTCTAATTCGAAGCAAATAATCTTAAAACTTAAAGAGTCTTGAATTTGGCTTCACTCAGTACAGGGTTTCATTTTGTCCTCATTAAAGCTCATTAAAAGCAGCAGCAACAGTTTCACATCTTTAGGGCACAACGGGAATAGTTTCACATTCCGCTTCACCCACTCCTCTGACTGCCTCCAAACCATTTGGGCCTCCAACCTCGTACTTCATATCTCAAGCACCCCCGTGGCTTCGAATCTCCTCCTCGTCATTGTGCTCCGCTATCTTATGGCCTTTTGCATAAACTGGAGTTTCATATTTCATTAATTAAAATTGTGTTCGGGGCATAAAGCATGGAGCACCTGCTTTTTTGTTGTTGTCTCATTAACGGCACACATACACACACACACTAGCATACACGCACGCACTAATACAGACAAGTGCCTAAAATTATGCAACATAATATCATTGTTACTTTGATTAATGATCTAAGGAAAATCATAAAAGCAGGAAAGGTTTCCCATTACACAAAAATCGAAAAGCAAACTCATCTTAATTGTGGTTCGGGTGTTGGTGTTGGGCGATGGAAGGGGGCGTAAATATGTCAGGAGTAAGAAGAAACGGAAACGAAAAACAACATGGAACAAAAACGACATTCGCAAAATGTCTCTTTTCAATTGTCATATTGTGAAATGTGAAGCCTGTTGCCATTATTATGCTAATTAATTGACATCAAAAGAGTGACAGGGACAGCAAAAGAGCAAAAGAGAGACTGAGAGAGAGAGAGCGAGAGGAGGGAGGAAAAATGCCTTTGAATAGACTAAAAGAATAGGTAGGTAGGCTATTATCTATAAGCTGCTTTCAATAGAAATGCAAATTGAAGTGTGCCGTATGCCAATTATTTTGATATATGTATACACGTAATTATTCGGTTTTATATTTGTACAATCTATAATAATGAGATGGAACAGTAGTAGGAGGCATCAACGTACGTAGATACTGGCAAAAAGGTAGAGGAGCCATCTCTATGATGAGCGGCTTCTGCGTTGTCATCACAAAATAATGGCCTGTAATAGGATTTCCTGTGCTGCTACTGCGAGCAACTCCTTGAAAGAGGAAAATGCGTAAACGGAAAAGCCGCCTATAAATATGCAATGTACAAGTAACAATTTTCCTCCAACCCAAAACAAAGAACGCAGCAACGCCAAAACCCTCTCTCATCCCATTCCATCCATCCATCATGAACCCCCATGGCCCCCCTCACCGTAGCACCTCAAAATAATACAACCATTCGAATTCAACCTGACTCAATCTCTTTCTCCTTCTCTCTCTCCCTCTATCTTTTATCTCTTATCGTATAGGGTGCATCCTCCAGTCTGGTTGTCAAATACGCCGATACGGAGAAGGAGCGACAAATAAGGCGCATGCAACAAATGGCCGGTCATATGAACCTATTGAATCCATTTGTCTTTAATCAATTCAGTCCGTACGGCGCCTACGCTCAGGTAAGTGAAACATAACATTTTTGCGACTCTACATAAAATCCTTGCATCACCTGCCAATTTGCCAACTTGTCTTTTTTTCCTTTAATTTGAACCAACACAGCAACAACAACAAGCCGCTCTAATGGCCGCCGCTGCCACAGCGCCCGGTTCGGCTGCTGCATATATGAATCCAATGGCTGCACTGGCAACGCAAATACCTCATGGCCTTAATGGCACCGGCCAGCCACCATCGCTGCCATCCCCAACTATGCCCAATTTCAATATGGGCGCCAATACACCCAACGGTCAGCCAGGTGGAGCAGCTGCTGCTGCCGCTGCGGCCGCTGCTGCAGCGGATGGTGTATTCACGAATGGCATTCCACAAACGGCATTCCCAGGACGTAAGTCTAGCATCCGTATACAAATTTCTCACTCTCTACTGACACTATGCTAAACTTATACTGATCTCTTACTCTTACTGATCGAAAGGCTAGAGTTTAGCTAGTAATCCTAAGAGAGTTTTAAGTTACAGTTTCAGCTTGTTTTACGAATACTTTCCACTATACATTAATTAAATTGTATTATATATTGTATCCCATGTAGATCCGCTGCATTTAACCATACCACCACAAGGATTGGCAAATGGCGATGCTGCTGCCCTGCAACATGCCTTCCCTGGCTTGCCACCATTCCCAGGAGTTGGTAAGTGTTTCATCCACAATGAGCCCCCGTTTAGTTAGTCTAGTCTCTTTAGCCAACCTCCACACCCAAACCTCTAATTGCTATCCCACTCCCAACCAAAATATTTAGTTCTAAGGACCACTAAGGACAAAATATTCTCCGTACATATATAGATTAGAGCAAATAGCAAATAGGCAAAACAATATCAATTACAATTACATTCACTTTTTGCTCATCATTTGCCACGAAACTAAGGAAACGAAAGAAAACAAATTTATTGCCTTATCATCAATATATATATATATATATATATATATATTATCTATATATATATCCTTTTCTTTTCTTTTTTCTTCTTATTTGGTTTTTTGTTTTGAACTAGTCATGTTTCAGAATCAGTGATCATTATCAGTATCATTTTCATTCATTATTTCATTCATTTCACTGCATTTCGTTTCAATCAAACAACAGAAAAATTAATACAGACCCAATTCATTCCATTCATAATTGTTTTCTTATATCAAGAATAATTAATAATTGTTGTGTCATGCCATAAATATTTATTGTTAGTAAAAGTGTATAACTCTAACATTTATATATAAATATAAATATATATTTCATATATATATATCTATATCTATAATTTGTTATTCAGTTTAGAGTCGACAAAATGTTGTAAACGATTACGAAAACGAATCTCTTTCCTATGAGCGATTGGATAACAATCTAAAATAATGTTTTACAACATTTTGTTTCGACTTCAGTTGATGGCTTTTGTTTATTTTGTTGTTGATCTATATTAATTAATCTAGTTTTTGGTCATCATCATGGAATATTTTTTACTATTTTACTTTTGCTCCTGTTTTAAAAATATTTCTTTATTATTGCCATCGTCTTATTTGGCCTTCTCTATACATCGAAGTCTTAACTATTCTCTCTGAAATCCAGTTACTCAATTTGACTGGTCTAACGATTTTTCAAATTTACTTTTCTTTAATTCTTGATTTGATTTGTCTGCAGTTTTCATTTTTCTTAGATTTAACTAAACAAATTAAAACCACCAATCCCCCGAATCCAACCCAATAATGAATAACAAAAAATAAAAATAAATAAAGTTGTGACCTATATAAAAGTAATAAATATATATCTATATATATATATATATATATATTTATGATATACGTATAACTTACTTAATTGTTGTGTTGTCTTTTTTAATAAATGTTTCGGAATTTTGTGTAAAAACCAAAAACAAAAATTATTTATATATAATGCAGCCTTTCCCGCCGTCTATGGACAGTTTCCACAAGCTTTACCACCCCCCTAGCGGCGGTTGCACCCACTCAGCGTGAAGGTAAGCTTTATATTATTTTTGATTTTCCGTTTTTCATTTCGTTTTCGACCTTTTCAATGTTCCTTTTTCACTCCTATCCTCTTCTCCCTGTCCCATCCTGTCCTACCCATCCATCCATCTATCTACGAATCTAACATACTCAGCCGCCCATTTCGCTCACGTTCTTTCTATCCGGTTTTCCTTTATATATATTTATATAAATATATATTAGTTTGTGTTGTTGTTCTTGTTGTTCTGTAACTCAATATTGTATTTGATTTTTTGTTTTCATCCAACGATAAACAAATAGCTGGAAAATATTTGTTTTATTTTCTATTTACTTTTTTTTTTGTAAATTTAGTTGATTTCCTCTTCTGTTTTTTGGGCATTGTAAACATTTAACTTTCTATATGCCATAGATATAGACATAACAAACATACATCTACACAATCTCACACTTGCAAACCCACACATGGACCTACGCACATTTATACACTGAGCCATAAGAAAAGGAATGTATGAGAGATACATACATACATACATATATACTTATTCATCTTTCATAGTTCTGACAATCGCAACGTTATAGAAACGATTCGTCCATCATTTCATCCTGCCAACAAAATGCTTCTTGGTTTCAATCCACGGAATTTCTAAAAAACACATGAATGAATGAATTCTAACGGTAATGAGTAGGGTAAAAAAAGAATTGCAGTCAATATCAAAGCCAAAAGACCCTTTACGTTTATATTCATATGATTTTGTGATAGACACGCGTTTAAGATGGAAACAACGACAAGAAAGTGTGATACAAACACAATTTTTCATTTTCATGGCACACGTGTCGTATACGTAATAAAGAAGAGCCGATCGCAAGGGATGAAGATTCTCAACTGCAGCTCAAGGCCTTGTGTGTATAGATATCAACCCGTTGGTTTTACTTTCTATATACATTTTATTATATATGTATGCACATACATATGTTCTTTATGACATTGAGTTCTATCTGGTTGAGCGAGACAAATTAATTATTTCATCTTTGGGTAACGAATTAAAATTTAAATAAAATCACAACAACAAAAACGCATAAAAATTAATTACTTGGCATACTTGGCTTTCATTTTGTTGGTTTTCTTTCTGTCATGGTTCGTCTTTTTTCCTCTTTTTTTGGGTGTCTCAACTTTGTGTTGTTGTTGTCCTTTTTTATATTCTGATAAAAAAAAAAAACAAACATTTTATCTTGAACAGAGCGAGCAACTCCCTTTAATTCATTTGTTGTTGCTGCTCTTATTATTGTTGTTGCTGTTGTTGTACTTTGGTTTTTTTTTTCTTTTGCCCAAAAAACAAAAAAGGGTTGCAAAAATGTTTCGGAAAGGCGAAAAAGGCGTAAATCGTTTTTAATGGGCCCCGGCAATTTTAAAGGCCATTTTATGTGATCGTAAAAATAACATATAAACTGCTTAAAATCTCATAAAAATATCGAAAACCGGAGTTGGTCGGAGAACGGAATGAAACCAAATAAAACAGAGAACACTGAAGATGGCAAAAGAAGAAGGGAGAAGACAACGACGACAACAAAGAAGAAGACATTTTTATTCATCAAAAAATGTTTTTATGTTTAGAGACAAAGACACCGAAACAGCATTAACATATATCCTGTCTATATGCGGCTCTTTCTCTTTCTCTTGCTCTTGCTCTGAATATAGCTATCTTCTTTTTTTCTTGCTGTCTAAATCAATGTCTGAATGTATGTGTGTGTGTGTGCGTGAGTGTCTAATACCTTGTGCTAACTTTAAATATGTCTTTGTGTGGGTCTTTTTTTGTGTCCTGTAGTCCTGTCTGGTTTTCAGTGTGTATAAAATGTGATTTTTAATTTAAGTTTTGAATAGAAATTTGGTTCGATTTCTTTGGTTTAAAGCATGACGCACACACCCAACGGGCAAACAAAAAAAGCGAACACTGAATGCATCTCATTTCATATTGGCAGATAAATTGGGGTTTGGCCTAATCTGAAACTAAATTTGTATCGTTTAAGTAACAATTATAATTAGACTTTAGCATATTAAGTCTTATTTCCATAGATTATATAGCTAAATACATATATAGTACATACATCCTTCCCTATATATATACACACACACAGACACACATAGTTTTGAGTTCGATTCATTTCAATTGTTTAATCAAGCACACACTTAAAATCGTTAAATCTATATACATATATTATATATATATAATACTATACTATGTATATATATACACAAGCACACACACAAAAACTATGAACAAATTCTCATCAAGTTTGTGTTGGGTTTTGTTTTCTTATTTTATTTACTTATTTATTTATTTTTTTTTTTTTTTTTGTATATTCTCTCTTTTGTTTTGGCGTCAGTTTCCAATTTGTATTTTCTTTTCCTGTCAATCGCCATAGTTGATTTGAATTGATATATTTCATTTGAGATTCTCTCTCAATATATGAACTTTTTGTGTGTGTTTCTTTCAAGATTTTCTGATGTTCCCTGGATGTTCGATATCCGGCCCAGAGGGCTGCAATCTGTTCATCTATCATTTGCCACAGGAATTTGGTGACGCTGAATTAATGCAAATGTTCCTGCCATTTGGCAATGTGATCAGTTCAAAGGTCTTCATCGATCGTGCTACAAATCAGAGCAAATGTTTCGGTAACTTATTTGTTCATTTCACTTTTCTTCAATGTTCTTTTATTTAAATACATTTATTGCGTTTTCTTTTAGGTTTTGTTTCATTTGATAATCCCGCCAGCGCTCAAGCGGCCATTCAGGCCATGAATGGCTTCCAGATTGGCATGAAAAGACTGAAAGTTCAATTGAAGCGGCCAAAGGATGCCAGTCGACCCTATTAACAATCGGAGTTCCTTAAACGTAATTCACAACAACTACAACAACAACAACAACAACAACAACAACAGCAGCAGCAGCCAGAATTCAATGCAGCAACAACCATATTTAATCGAGCAACATCAGCAGCAGCAACCGCAGCAGCGGCAACACCAACAACATTTACAACAGCAGCAGCAGCGGTAGCAACAACAACAACAACATCAGCAGCAGCAGCAATCACAACAACATTACATAATAATCTTAGCCAGAGCTTTAGGCCACAATTAACCAATGATAATGCAAATCATAATGCCATGCCATATAAATTTGCTAGCTGGCGTAATGGTACTTATTGTTATCGCTATAGCACAGCCACTACAACCAATAGCAGCAACAACAACAACAACAGCAGCAGCAGCACCAGCAGCAGTAGCAACACCACCACCAATATAGGCAGCAGCAACAATAATAACAACAACAACAACAACAACAAAAGCAATAGTCAACAAAATGAACTAAATTCACAAGCAACTACTGAAACAAATCCAAACTATTCCAAAGTTGAGCTAGTTGAGAAACTATTCATGTGGCAGCAACAAAAGCGAAAGGCCTAGGAAAATGCCGCAACAACAACAAACAGAAAACAACAATAAAGGAGCAACAAGGAGCAACTTTTCAAATGGGTGAGCAACAGTAACTCCGAATGCTGATTGAATAGGCAATTTATTTACTCCCAATGACATTTCAAGTGAAGTGAATTGAATCACTACAAAAACGAATCAAAGAAATTGGAAAGTCAACACTGACCATTTGCTAGAAAAGAAATCACAAAGCTATTTAAGTTTTTAATAACTTTTTAGAAATCAAGTGAAAACTCTTAAAAAAAAAACATACCCATTTTCAGAAACATTCGCCCAAAGATGATTTTTTCCTTCCCAACCACAAATCACATTGATTAAAATCACCAATTATATTATATATTGATTACAAAAGTAATAAAATTAATGAATTTTGCCTTTCTTACCTCTGACCTAAATACTGCACAAAAATATATAGCATACTTTTTCGGGTCATACGGCCACCAAATGCATTTGTTGCACATTTTCATGTGTCATTATAGTCCGATCAGTTGAACTCCGACCAATTCTGGTCCTCTGCAATGGTATAAAAACATTCAAATCAGAAAAACAGATCGATCAATAATTGTAATATATTAATTTGTTACTTTCCGTCTCTTTTCTTCCAGATGGTCTTGTTAAACCATGCAAAGATACTGACACATATACCCAATTGTATGTAACAATTGCAACACAAAAGGAATAATAACAACAACAAATAATAAACCACAAAAAAAAGATGTATCACAAAGAAAAAAGAAAATGATATACATTAGAGCTGAAATTGAAATAGATTTATATATATATATACAAGAAGAAAAAAAAGATAAAACCAACATGAAAATTGCAACAACAAGCCCATGAATATGTGTATATATATGTATATATACATATATATTTATCTGATTATTCATGCATTACAAGAAATGAAAAACAAAGTTGAGACGAAATAGTTGAAGAAGTAAGAACAAAATTTTTGCCAAAATATCGATTTAATATATATATTATATATAAAATATATATATATTTATAGAAGAAAAGATGAACAAGAAAACTACGATGAAAATGATGATTAAGCAGAAGAAGAAACCAAAAGAAAAACAAAAAACACATTGATATTGATAGTTTTGTTAACAAACAAATAAAAATGAATGATACAACAAAACCAACAACTAACACACATCTAACACTTAACACACTTGAGACAAAAACTGACTGGTAAGAGACCAAAATTATCTGGGTTTTCAATAAAAAACAAAAACAAAATATTTAACAAAACAAAAGAGAACAAAATAAGAAACAAAAAAAAACCGAATGGAAAAGAAAATTAATAAATTTAGCAGCCATTTTATATACCAAATAAACAAATGAAATATTGGTAAAGGGAATTTATTAAAATTAAAGCTGCAAAACATTTAAAGAAAACAAAAATAAACCTATCAACATAAAACTGAATTTGTTAATTCGACGATGAGGGAAAAACAGAAAGAAACCAGGAGAAAAGAAAAGTTAAAAATGAAAAGAAATTGAAGGTAGCTCTGCAACTTTTTAGCATTTAGAGAACTAAGCAAAATGGCAAAATATATAAATATATGTATGTACATATATATATATATATATGTATGTACATATGTGTATTTGTATATGAATAAAAAATTAACACAAAAATTCGAATTTAATTAATCTTAAGTAAAAGAAGCAAAGAAAAAAGGCAGGAAGATCGTGATGAAGAAGTTGCAAAAGATTTGATGGATAGAGATGTTAGCACTAGAAAGCAAGCAAACTAATATGCGATATGCTTTGAAACAGATATATATATCTATATATATACTGTAAATATACATATATATATATATAGTAGCTTTACTTGATAAGTGGAAAGCTAAAAAAGGAACCACAGATGGTTTTTTTGGATTAGTTTGCTTAGCCGCCTGGCAAACAATATCATTTTTTTTATATATGTACATATATATATATATATATATATATATATATATATATATATATAAATATATATTATATGTAATAATCTAAAGAATTTGTTAGAGCTATTAAAAATGAATAAGAAACCCAAAAAACTAGAGAAAAATGATAATTGAAAGATATCTTAACAGTTTTTTGCTTTGAGTTGGCCTAAAATGGAAAGAAAACTTTCATTTTTATTTCAATTAAATTTAAAAAAGATTAAATAAATAAATCTAAACAAAAAAATCGTAAACGATTTTATAGCTTAGCAAAACCAAAAACAAAAATTAAAAAAACTGAGAAAAACAAACAAAAAAACTAAACAAAACAAAATCAAACAAGAAAACTTTACACTTAAAACAACTTAGCTGCTTGCAACAAAAACAAATACAGGTACTTACAAATTATACATGTATATATACATATATATATATATATATATACATATATATATATATATGTATATATATATATGAGCAAATATATATATATATATATAAACCTTAATGTATATATATATATGTATATGTATATATATATGAGCAAAAGGTATAAGCTACAAAAATCCAAAAAAAAAAAAAAATTATATACATATATGATAAAGAATCCACAAGAAAAACAAAAGAAGAAGAAAAAACACAAACAAAAATGAGAAAAGGGCAAGAATTTTTTTTTAGAAAGTATATATATATATATATATTAAACAATACACATATAAAAACAAAGTATATAGATATGTATATACAAATATATATATATTATATATATATATACACACACACACACAACAAACTTATATACATAAAATTCACCACTTAAAGAAAGATAAGAAAAATATAAACAATTTTTTGGCCACTTATTTTTGACAAGAAAACTACACACATTATCTTAAACCCCCCTAATGCCTTTCCTTTCCCTACTCACTCCTTCATCTAACAATGTTGACCATAGCGCGCCCCATTAAATAATCAAATAATACATACAAAATAAATAATACTAAATGCAGAAGCAAAATCTTTCCAAAAATATTAGTATGGATTATTATAAACTAACTTTAGCATTTTTTATATCTAGACAAAATCTCCACACATATACACACACACACGCATTCACTCCCATACATTTGTACACTCTATCAATTTAGAAAGTCAACTTGATTTTACACAGCAAGATCAAAAGAAGTTAAAAAACAGAGATTTTACATATAACAAAGAAAAAAATATCAATTTTCAAACTCAATTCAATTTCCGACACACACACACACACACACACACATACACACAGTCAGTAATCAGAAATAGAGCATCATATAGGGATCAGCAAACTATAGAGGACAAAAAGCAAAGGCAACTTGAGTATTGAAATGAAAGTATACATAGAAAATGCCATAAGAGTTTGGGATTGCCAATTCGGAATCTGGACTCTATATAGAAGGCACTGAATTAAGCAAGCAAAGGTTATAGCCTTTGTCCATACTGACTGAAATCGATTTAATATAATGAAGACATCCTTTATATAACGATATCAAATCAACATTCAATTCGAAAAGGTTTTTTTTTAAGACAAACTCTGTGTCTTTATGCTTCACATACAAAATAACAAAACACTTGAGAAAAACTAAAACATTTTCTTAAAAAAAAAAAATACTAAATAAATAAAAAGAAAAACTGTACAAATAGAAAATGGAGAAATGTCAAATCTACAGCTAAATATGCCAAAAATGAAAAGAAGAAATCGAAAGTTGGGAGAAACGGAAAATTGAACAATTATTTAGAAGTTTATATAGTCGCTAGTCTGTGGGTGGTGGGTTGGTGGTTGGTGGTGGGGTGGGTGATGGGCAGACCGACCCAAAACCAATTTGATACTAAAGATATAATGAAAATTTAAGCCATATACATATACATATATATATATATATATATATATATATAGTATATTATATCTAATTGATTTATATATATATATATATATATATATATATATGTGTGTGTGTATATATATTAATTATATTTAATAAACATAAATGAAATTGTTATCGAAAGTTAAAGTTAGTTTTGTTACAAGTGCAATAATACTTACAAATTATTATCCTTTACCCATTTCCACCATCCCCACCCTTCTCCCCACACACACACACACACATACACAACCCGAACCATCCCATACCAAACAAATTTTTTTTTATCTTAAGACCTCCCTCCCTTCCAGTATTAAATATGCCTCGAAATGATCTAACTTACACATACAATACAATACAAAATGTATATCATATATTGTATATATATACATATATATATATATATATATATGGATAAATAGAAATATATAAGAACGAAAGAAGAGAACTTAGCTAACACATATATTTCAGTTTGTTTTTATATCAATATGAAATAACTTATAATTTTGTCAAATTCTCAAGCCTTACAAAATATGGAGGAAATGAAAATGCTTGTACATAAAAAGAAAGAGTTAGAGAGAGAGAGAGAGAGAGAGAGCGTTAGAGATAGAGATAGAAAAAGAGAGAGAGAGAGAACGCAAAAGCTGAAGGCAAATATTTAGAAGGCAAAAGGCGGATGAAAGTCCCACACAGAAATGAATGAAAACCAAAATGAAATGGAAAAACTTCACTTCAACATACATACTAATACATACATAAAACTAAAGTAAAGAAATTTCTATATACATACAACATGCATTAACATTAACATATATCTAATTGATTTTAGCCTCTATCGAAAACAAAAAAAAAAACCCTCCCAATGGAAAAAAAAGTAGTTAAAGCAAAAGGAAATTCCCAAGAGAAAATCTAAAACAAATTAATGAAAGGAACAATGCTAAAATTAGATTTTTTATTTTAAACTTCATAAAAACATACACACACACACATCACCTACACACACACACACACACACACTGCGTATATGTATTTATCGATCTAGTCAAATTCAAGTTAATTATTGCATAAAGAAAATACTAAAACAAAATATGAAGAAAAACTAAAAAAAAATAAACACAAAAACAAAAATCCAAGTCAAACTATTGAGATAATAATGAATGAATTATTATTATTATAATTATTATTATTATTATGCAATATGATTTATTCTTTGTATTGAAAATACGAGCAAGTATTTAAATAAAATATATATTATTATTATATTATAATTATTATGATTATTCTATGCTATTATACAATACAACAAAACAAAAACCAAAAACCAAAAAAAACGTTTTAGATTATATACAATATACATTACATTATAATATTATTAAACAAAAAGCAACAAACAAACAAAAAAAGCGAAAAAATAAAAGGTAACAACAACTTAGTGCAAAACAAAATAAAAAAATTAAAAAAAAAAAAACCAAAAAAGCAAAAACTGATTTTGGCAAAATTATGCAAATTCAAACTATCATAACTATTATTTCTAAAAAAAAAAAAAAAAAAAAACAAAAAATATATTTACCTCCCGCCTACTGCCCCATTTTCCTCGACCCGCCCCAAAGAAAAAGAAAACTTTCCTCTACAAACAACAACTAAACCGAGAAATAAAAGAAAAATTAAAAAATCGAACTTGTTTGTCATTTTTCATCCATTTGTTTTTATCCCCTCTCCCTTTTTTTTTTTTTGTTCCCTTTTCTTTTCCGTTTTGCTTACTCACTCAATTGGCCGTTGGACATACACTTCACATCAACTTCAGGACCGATCAGATTCGGCAACATATATATATATATCTACATCAATATCCGTTTTATTTTTGGTTTTGTTCAAGAACGACGAGAAACTAAAACTAAAACATTAAAAAAAGGGCTGTGACTTAAAAAAAAACCAAAAACAAAAATAAAAACAAAATGAGAAATGTTTGACAAAAAATGGAAAAACAAAAAGACAAAGAAAATCAAATAATTTCGTTATCATTTGATCGGTTTTCCTTTTCGCTCATTTCCCTTCAACAATTATTTTGCGTAAGGCGGTGATAACAAAAACAACAAAACAAAAAAAACTTCAAATCAAAATTAAATAAATAAAAACACATAAATATAAATGAAATGAAAAAACGTATGTGATGAACGAAAAGCATAAAACATAAAACAATACAAAAAGACGAATTCAATTTGTAATACATTAACAAAACGAAACAAAAACAAAAACAAAAAACTATGATGAAGAAAACCCAACAACAACAATTGTACCTTGAGCATAAAGTGTAAAATTGGAACTCAACTTAAGAATTAATTCTAAAGAATCGATGGAAAACAATGAAAATGAAAATGAATTGAAGAATAATCAGTCAGGTTTCCGGGAGCCATCAAATTAATCAGATTATTAATGCATTATAATTTGGGTTCGTTAGTTCTTCGATTCATGTCACATCACAGAAAATTGGCACAACATCATCATCATCATTTTGCAAAATTTTGCCAAAATACAGTTGATATACATACATACATACATACATGCATAATTGGTTATCTATATGTATATGTAACCGACACGATTTGTGATTATATGAGAATTGCGCGGAATGTTCCCACTTCAAATTTCGATTTGAATTGCTCCTGTTCAACTAATTGAAACGTATGCCATGGGTCAGGTCAGGGCCTACATGAAAATAATCTTTAGCAAATAGTTGGTAGCTAAATCAACAAAGGATGGATTATAGTATTTACCTATATCATACTAGTTCTTGAATGGAAACTAGCTAAACACTTTGTCCTGATTGGTTGAAGAAGTCAAAAAACCAAAAGAAAATAACGATTAAAGTAAGTAGTTTTTGTTTGTCCCTCAAAAAACATTACAGAAAATTTAACGATTTCTAAATCTTAGTTAAATGCTAAATTCAAGAACTAGTTTGATTCTAATCCCCGCAGTCGAGGAACCTTTCAAATATTTGAATATGGTTTTCTTTTTTGTGAAATGATTGATTGATGCATTGGTAAAGCTTAAAAACTGGTTCGAACTTTAGTGGATGAATTAACAGATAAACGAATAATCGGAACGATCATTGAGCCAGTTTGGAAGCTAAACCCACTTACATAGCACACACCTCTTCCTCCCTCCAACTCCCCGTTCCCTTGCCACATTAACAATCTATCATGTTGCACACAAATTAAACAAAATACAAAGCACATCATATCAAAAAAATAAATAAAGAAACAACATAATTATGGCAAATATATAACAAAAATTTAAAAACAATTAATATTTTTGAAGCTTAGCGCACTCCTAAAGAAACCCTCTCCTTTCTTCCCCCATCTCAAGGCACACACACACACTCACACACACTCACACACGCACACACACCAATTGATAATACTATCGTTATTCGATGCTTTATACTTTGCATATTTCTAACTTGAATAATTTGTTCCGTTTTTACAAGTTTTTTGATCTAAACTTACATATATGAAGAAAACCAAAAAGCACACACACAACTAACATTAATATACTATAAGTATTTGTAAATTTCACTAACAAAAAGAAAACCAAAAACAAAACAATTAGTAAGTCTCTTATCGATGATCGTTCCTTACAAAATGAAAAGTATAGCAGAGTTATGAATAGAAGAAGTAAAATGGAAAACTTAATCTAAGATATTTAATCCGAATAGATTTTTTGTCCTATGGCATATATATACACTTGCATATATACAATACAAGCATATATATGTATATATATATATGTATATATATACATATATGTATGTAGGTAATTGTAGTTTTATGCAAAGAAACAAAAAAGAGAAGCATTCTTATAGAATGTTTTAACTAAAAACTAAACTAAACTCAACTTTATTATTTATTTACATATATGTAAAAAGAAAAAAAACAAACAAACAATACATATACTAAATGCTAGTTAATGACTAAAAATAGTAGTGAATGAAGCTTAACAACATACGACACAACAACAAAAACAACAACAACAGAAAGAAACAAGAACAAGAAAAACACTGGAGTCCAAGTTTAGAACTTAATAATCAAAAATATATTTAGATACACTTTTCTGCAGGTATTAAAAAACCTATAAAAAAAAACAAATAAATAAAATAAAAAACAAAATGAAAATTTTAAAAAATCTCCCAATCCTCTCGAAAATAAAAAACCAACAAAAAAATGAAAAATGAAAAGATGAAGCACTTAACCCCACCATAACCAAGGACTAACCGTAACAATTTGCATAAATTAGAATCGACATTAACCCTTACACACACCCACACACATACACACACACACACATAGTTACACGGGCCCAAAAATCTACTACTACTAACTATATACTTACAAACCCCTATATATATACATATATATATATATAAATAGACAGAGACAGATAGTCAGATAGAGAAACAGAAAGCGATAAAGAGAAAGGTGTGGAAATTATTTGGTAGGGAGGAGTGCATATCTTTTGGCCTTTTAAATAGCATTTGCTACTTGAGTTCTACGTGCATACAATACAGACAAACAGACAAACAAACAAACATATAACAATACTTTTTCTCTCATCTAAACACACACACACAGACTCATACACACAGGAATATAACTTATAGGATACAGGGTAATCTATGCAATTAACAAAAAAACAAAAACCAAAATGATAAATATTTAACAATATTTTTATTTATTAAGCCTTTTTGCACTTCAATTGAACTTTTATGAGAAGCTTTGCGTAACAATTAGATTTTTTGCTTGGGCATAACTTAAAAGAAATAACTATCTATATATAGTATATATCTATATATGTATAGAGAGAAAGAGAGATTGGTACAGTAAAGACAAGAAGAGAAAAAAAAAACAAAAAAAACCAGCAACAATAATTGGCGGCGCTTGTAAGAAAGCTCAGAAAGTGCATTTAAAAAACAAACAAAAACAAAAACATGATAAAAATTAAAACAATTTTAAACCAAAAAGAAGAAACCAACAGAATTAGCAGATGAGAAAGAAAATTTAGTCATATTTATAGAGATCGATGAATTGCATATATATACATATATATATATATATTCGCATATGTACATATATATATGACATTTATTATTATCATGAAGGATTTCTTAGCGAGCTAAGGTCAACCCCATATTCACACACACAGACAAACACACACACACACTAAAAGTTATTTTTTGTAGATAAAAATGTTATGCGTTTTTTTTAGAACTAACATTAGCCAAATATTAGGAATCAAGATATACTAACACACACACACGCAACCAAAAGATAATGAATATGAATGAGATCTACTCGAACTACTCGGTGGTAAGGGCCCCCAACAAAAATGCCCTTATATACAGATATATACACATATATATATATAGCATACGGGGATCATGAGGTAGATATTTTTTTTTTACACAAAGAGAGATTGATTAAGAAGAGGCAGGACTAAGTATGTAAACAAAAGAGACGAGAAGAGATAAGAAACAAAATAACATTAAAAAAAAAAAAAAAAAAAACAGAAAAGGTCAAAGCGAATTTATATTGTAAATAGGAAGAAACTAAGAACAAAAACAAAAAGAGAGACCCTTCAATCAAAAGGGTTAGACTATGACATAAAGTGTTTTTTTTTTTTTAATAATAATAATAATAATAATAATAAAAATAATAATAGTTAATAGTATAGATTTTAGCCTAGATCATTTACACACTCACACACACACACAGACACAGAGAAACTTGGCCAAAAATCAATCCAAAGATACAATTTGCCGCAGCAGCAGCAGCTTTTCTTCTTAATTATGCTTTCCGTTTAAAAATCCGTCCGTATTTTAGCATTACACACACTCACACTCACACACACACACACACACACTTACTGCATACAATCGTTTGAATAACAACAACTAAAAAAGTATATTTCACATAATTTGCCAAAAATAAAATAAAACAAACCAAACAAATGCAACATTTTTTCATTATGCAAAACTTAAAGACACAATTAAACAATTTAAGCATAAATTATTATTTCAAAACGTAAAAAACAAACAAAAACAAAAACCAAACAAACAATTTTTAAGAGAGCACCTTTAAAGAAAACAATAAAAGAAAAGTTTAGCAACAGCCATACATATATACATAGCAACATACATATATAAACTAAAGAAAAACAAAAAGATTTAGTAAGAGGAAAAAAGAAAAATCAAGAATTTTGCAAATTAACAACTAAGTAAAGGAAAATAATTGATATAGAAATTCATATGGATTTTGGATTTGCATTATGTTTGTGGTCTTTGATTTTACCCATTTCCACCCTATTCCCCCTACCTCCCACTCTCCCCAGCCCATTTTCCACCAATTTCCCAAAAACCAAAATGGCAAGAAAAATATCTAGAAATCTGTATGAAGACTTAAGTACATAAATCATTATCATGCTTTATCATTAGTTCCTGTCGTTGAGTAAAGATAAAAGAAAACCGATAAAGAATGAATAAAAGCGAAAAAGAGAACATTCTAAACAAAAGAAAAGGGCAAATGCATACACATAAACAACAAAAAAACAAATCCAAATAAATATTAAATGTAAAATGGTTTCAAAATCAAAAAAGGAAAAAAACAAACAAATGAAGTAAAAGAAGTAATTAATGAATTAATGTGTAAACTAAATGAATAAGAATATTTTCACCGCAAGCAAGCAACAACAACAACAACAACAAGAACAAAAAACAACCAAAATCAAGCCACAAACTTAAATTGGCATTTTGTAATTTCCGTTTCTGTCTGTATCCCCCCCCACCCCGAATCCCCACAAAAACCAATCGCAACAAATTTGCACTTAACTTTTTTCCACCTCTCGCAGACCACCCACTAAACACACTAAAACTGTGAGCAAAACACACAACAAATCCAAAAACAATTACACAAATGGCAGCAGAGAAGAGTCCGATTCAGCGCCCTTTCTAGAAAGAGTATCAAACGTATTCCATATAGGCTGGCACGAGGTCAAAGGTGTCTGTATTAGCCATTGCAAGAATGACTTGGCTGAAATCTGACACAAGAATTGCTATTGGCTATAATGCTAAGCACTGAAACTAGTTGAGAATTATGACTAAACGAATTGAGAAGCGATTAGAATCTTAAGACTGTAAATCAGAGAGTCCACTCAGAGGTGAGACCAACAAAAAGCTATAAAGTCATGTTTTTGATTCTATAATATGCATTCAACGGAAATTGACAAGGCTTAGAGGTCACAGGTCGAAACAAGAAAAGTAAAAACAAAACAAAATGTCGATGTCTGGATACTCTTGCATTTAATTTAGTCTCAATCCAGGAGGAGGATCAATAAGAGCGACAAGGACTTGTTGAAATTTTGACTAATAACGTCTTGACGTTTTGAAATGTCCTTTGTCTTGTCTCTGGCAATGGTTTTAGATACAAATTTAAGCATAGACTTTAAATTGATTGCAATGATCGAATGGGCCAAGTGTTGGAAACAATCTTTGCTGCCTTTATCACACACACACACACACGCACACACACACACATATGTCTTTAAAACAAGATTTATAAATAATTATATTTAAATTTACATAAACTGCAAAACTAACAGTAACTCTTAATAGGCAATGTAGTTGACAAGCATAAAGAAATAATAATTTAAAATAGAAAAGCCCACCCCACCTCCAAAACTCCCCACCTCCCCCCCGTCACTTTATCACTCTTCTTCTAAGCCACCCAACCACAACTCTTCCTCCACCCCCTCCCCCCTCCGCAACACACACAAACCAAATGAAATGAAAAAAAAAAAAAACAAAAAATGGTAAAAGAAAAGTCTTTATATAAATCTATATTATATATTATACTATATACATAT
Source organism: Drosophila equinoxialis (assembly GCA_018150345.1). Classification (NCBI taxonomy): domain Eukaryota; kingdom Metazoa; phylum Arthropoda; class Insecta; order Diptera; family Drosophilidae; genus Drosophila; species Drosophila equinoxialis. The sequence continues at coordinate 871,100 of JAECWI010000868.1, read as the reverse complement.
GTGTAAATTAAATACAAAAAAACCAAAAACAAAAACTAAATAAATTAAATACTAAAATCAATGACGAAGTGTGTAAAAATTTGTGCATTCGTTCATTCGATGAATAGAACAAAGAAAAACCAAAGGATGAAAGTAAACACCGAAAACAAGCAACATTAACAAGAATATATATGTATATTTATATATACATATATATATATATATAAAGTAGATATATATATGTATATATATATAAATATATAGATATATGTATATATCTTTATATATATATATTCAATTTAATGAAGTTGAAGCCACACAACAATTAAAACCAAGAAAAAGCAAAAAGCTAACAAACTATTAATAATACTTAAAATATATATTTTAAACATATACACACACACACACATGCATACATACAAAACTCTCCCAAAACACACGCACACACACACATAATTTATATATGCCATACACATTTAAATAAGAAAACAAGAACAACAATATATATTAATTATATACAACAAGAAAACTAAAAAATAAAAGCTGAAGAAAAAAACGTAATGAGGAAAGGTTTAAAGCAAAAGCCACTAGAAAGAAAATAGAAAACGCAAACCAAAAAACAGGAAAACGAATTCATCTAAATACAACATTTGTTTATATTATTTAAAAGTTGTTTTTTATTTCACACAGTGCATAGTTAGGCCAAAAGAGACAGATGAATGAAGCGGCACACAATAAATAAAGTAAATTAAACTAAATTGAATTAAATTATAAATACAACCACACACACACACACACACACACACACACATAAATTATGATAATATATCAAGTCAAACAAATGCAAAAAATGCTAAAGAAATGAATAAAACTTAGCATTAAATTCATATATTTATTACATTTGCCAGGCAAACCATGTAAATTTTCATTTCGTTTGCCAACACTGGGCGTCGTCCATGGAGCGACAGAGACAGATACATTTCACAGTTACAGATACATTTACATCTTCTTAAATATATATATATATATATAAATATATATATGTTAAACGCAGTGAAAAACAAAAGAACAAAAACAAGATCCCCCCAAACCTCCCCCCACACACACTAACACACTAACACACACACCTCACACACGTGGAGCAGATGAAAAATCGAAATTGAATTGAATTGAAATTGAATGTAAACCAAGTTATAATTACAACTATTAAAAATTATTATTAATTACAAATAATTATTATACACAAAAGAATAAGTATATGAAAAACAAAAAAGAAAACCCAAAACGAAGGAAAGACAAAACCCAAACCCAACTGGCAAGTTACATATAAAATAAAAAAAACAAAAACAAAAAAAATATAAAAACAACAAAATAAAAAAAAATTACAAACACAAACGTAAAACTACAAAAAAAGAACAAAAATTAAGAAAAAAAACATAAAAAACAAAGAAAAACAAAAAAATGCAGAAATATATATATTATATATACTTTATAGACATTTAAACATGAAACAAATGGAAAGGCAAAAGGAAAGAAACTAAAAAATAAAGTTACAAATAATAAACTTTTACCATAAAATATCAAAAAAAAAAAATATATATAATATTAAATTGAGTTTTCATTTGGTTTAAACACTTAAGGTAAGTTCTGCATTCTATCATCAGTCTCCATGTCCTTATTGAGTCCTCATTAAGTCTTGATTGAAGACTCTGCTCACTCTTTGCTCAACGATAGAGTAATCAAACAATGAAATCCCGGGGAATCCCAAAATAGGCACCCAAAAGTATACTATAAAAAGTTAAAAATTGTTTTCCCACACTTTTTAGAATTTGATCGATTTCCTTTTGTGTATTAACTTTCACACTGTATTTTAACTCGCATTTCTACGTCGGCTTAATCCGACACTGGATCAACCAATGAACAAACTACGCTCATTTATACTTCTTCTCACAACTTGGCTATTTTTTATGCGATTTTTATGAAAGAAAAGATAGCTGATCAAAATCCCTCACAAAATCTATGGAGCCAAAGTCTTAGTTATACTTAGTTTGCATATAACGATAAACAATTACATTTTGTTTAACTTTAGAAGATAAATGATCACATAAATGATTGAATCCAGTTGGGTAGCCCACAGCATTCAAACTCTACACCATTCACATAACGATTGGCGGGGGAGGGAATGAAAACAGCAACAGAAATGCCAACTAGATGACAACTCTGTTCTCTACGTTCAATTCCCAGCTGCTCTTGCGCATGCGAATTAGTAACGTTCTTTCAATTTTGCAATCCAGTCGCAATGCGGCGGCGACGACGGCAACTCAAGCGCGTAAACTTAGAAATCGCGTTAAAAACTCACAAAAGTTGGCCAATTTGTACTATTTAGAAAACGAGTGAAACAAACAAAAAACCAAAACAAACTATAAACAATTTGTGAACGGAAATATTAATACATAATAAAAAAAAGCTAACAATAAGTGAGACAAGGGCAAGGCCAATGCTGGCAAATGATGGCAAAAATGAAAAAAACAGAATGCTTCAATGATCTGTTGACCAAATGACTCTTCGATCGATTGTGTGCTGTGTTTGAATTTGTTGTTTTATATTTTGTGGCTTTTTTGTTGCTGTTGAAACACGAAACACCGCGTGGGCGTCCAATGTGGCAGTTATGGCCATAAAATACAAATATGTACGTACGAGGTATGGGTAAGCAGGTATTGAATCAAATTTGTGGCAACCGAATAGATGTGCAGTAATATTCACTAAAAGAAACAGAAAAAAAAAGGAAAAAACACCAGAGAATCAACAACCCACAAACAAAATGAATAATCTTGAATGATGTAAGCTCCCCGGGTTCTCTTCAGAGTCTGTCTCACTGCTGTCTACTTGGGGCCAATGTAAAGCTGTTAAAAAATGCCTGCATATGCATTTATATATAGAAATATATATATATATATGACAAACAGATTAATTGATCAACCAAAACTTGCCCACCCACTCTCTCAACATCACTCCTTCTCTCTCTCTCTCTCCCTCTCCCTCTCTCTGTCTAACGCACTCTTTGCATTATTGTTCCGCACGTGGGTGAAGTGGTCTTTGACTAGAGAATTGAATGAGCAGCATAGTTAGTCAATGGTTTAGCTTTTACAACTAACTAGAACATAAATGAAAATGCAATGACTCAAAAATGTTCCTCACTTTTCAAATCAAAATCCCAAACAAATTTAAATCCAAATTTTCAAAACCAAATTGTGACCTTGAATAGTTACTTTAGTTAGTTTTGTATTGCCAAAAGAACCTAAATTTACTCTACATTAAGTAATTTAACTTTAAAACTGACAACTTTTTCTAAATGTGTATAAAGTGACACATTTAGATTTCTTTCTGTTTATATATTGATCAATTTCATTTACAATTTCCCAACTTAATTTGCGGAACAAACAAATTATTTTAATGACCAAGTTCAACAAATTATTCAATGACAAACTTTTTATGCCCTTACGAATTGTATGAACTTTATAAACATTTGCCATTAAGCTATAGTAAAACTTACTTTCATTGATGATAATGACAAGGATGATTGATAAAAGAAGTAACTTTCAATGCATTTTTCAGCTTATCTGTTTAGATTACGAACTTTTTGACATTTCAGACAAACCTTGTTTGAGGTTAATCTTTAAAAGAATTTTATTTCAAAGGCAGCAAGCAGATTTATTCAGTTTCTAGTTAAGCATTTTCTTACCAAAAATTTAAGCTTCTATTTAAAAAAAAAACTTCGAAACCTTAGCTTACATTAGATGAGAAATAAATGAATAAATTCTATCATTCAATTGTAAACACTTTTTAAAACTATTACGTCAACATTTACAATATGAATTGATCACTGGTTAAAGGCCAACACAAGCTGGTTAAAATAAATTGGCCTATTGACAGGCTTGCATGGTCTTGCTTACAGCTTTGGGGCAATGTAAAAGTCCTGCAGTCCTTTTATATCTTGACTACGTACGGAAAACAGAAAAGAGACAACTATTGTACTATTAAAAATTTGTACATTTGGTTTAAACTAGTTTTCTGATTAAACCATTTTTTCTTCAAGTGTATAATTATCGATCGTTGGCAGAATAGATTCGCAAATTTTGAATGAATTATAAACAAACCGAGAATGAATTAACTGACCCTAAGACCAAAACACACAAAATGCATAGCCTATATTATCCACATGGCCATTTTAGCTCCTCAAAGCCGACAAATTGACGAAATGTATGGATATGATATCGTCTATGGCAGACCGACCAAAATTGGTTGCCCAAAAGTACAATCTGAAACCCCCTCAAAAGGTGTGTATTTCGCATATGGCCCGCAATTGTTGTGCTTTGCATTTTTGTTTTTCTATAATGAATTATGAAATTCATTTACATAAAGTCGAACCCAAAAAACAAAATAAATAGTGAGAGTACATTCTCTCACATATATAACTGACGGATTGATTGTTGTATCTCAAGACCCGCTAACCTATAACATCAAAAATAAATACAATATTGACCTATATTCTGATACCGCAAACAATTTCATCTATTTTGAGAAGCATTATTTTCCTTTTCATAAACTGACGACACACGCACACACACACACACACACACACACACACACACACACAAGCAAATCTCAGTTGCCCTAACCTGAAGTCTTATATTTTAGTTGGCTAATAATAGAATTTGGGCATCAACTGAGCGATCTGTTTAGTTATACATACATATATATGCGTAGTATCAAGCACACCTTGAACATTGCAACCAAAAAGATCACACAACACAGAACAACATTATTGACAGAAACAAAGAGAGAGAGAGAGAGAGAGAGAGAGAGAGAGAGTGAGGAACAGATAGAAAGAGAGAGTAAAGCTAAAGAAAAGTAAATATGATAAACTTATAAAATGACCTATTTTTAAAAATGTTCACAATTTTTTATGAACCTTTGCTTTCAAAAAGTTCTCAATCTACTCGGAAAGTTATAGTTCTATTCGCTTTTCAGTTTAATATAAGAAAGGCAAAACCATTAAGGTTCAGATATTGAAACATTTACGGTCAAGTCAGGACAATAATAAATAAAAAATAAGCATTATTAACATTCATTTTCTTAAAAAAAAACAGAGTAAATGCCAATATTATTGTATATTTAGATTTAAAATGATTTCAAACAAAATATAGTCAAACAGTTTTGCCCATCATTTAATTGAAACAATTCGAGGGTATGCAGTGGTATCAGTTCTACCCAAATTTAGACAATCCACTCATACCAAATTTCTATCAAAATAGCATCTTTTGATGGTGATCCAATTGCATTTACTAAAAAGCTAAGAAGCCAATTATATATGTATGTATGTATATATCTTCACCCTGATCCATTCGATTTTTGTGTTGATAAAACAAACACGCGTAGTAAGAAATTTTTCCCACCTCCCCCCGCCCCCAAGCCACACTGTTTTGCCAACCCAAGGGCTGGGCTCATGAATGAAAAGCCAACGGAATTTTCATTTTCTTTTTGGTTTTGGTTTTGGTTTTAGTTGTTGTTGTTTTTGAGCTATATGGCCGGCAACAAGTTGAAAAGTTTTCTAAAAATGAATACACGAAAAAATATCTTCGTCTTTGGCGTTAAAATACACAGAGGCACTAACAAAAACGACGATTCTATTCTATAAAGAAGAGCACGAGGAATTTAATTTGATTTTTCATTTGGTTTTCATTTGGTTTTTGGTTTGGTTTTTCTTTTTTTCCTTCTGATTTTGTTTTTGTTTTGTCGACTGCTCATTTTGGTTCCTCCTCTATTGTCTATGTGTGTGTGTGTGGGGATTCGCTGCTGCCGCTCCCGCTGCTCTTATTGCTTCTGCTCTCTCCAACCATCTAAGGAGCATATTTTCCCCCCTAAAAACACACAAAAAGCAAAACCCGACAAAACAAAAACAAAAAAACAAAAAAAATAAAGATGCTTTAGCCGCAACTAGTTGCGTTTTGGATGTCAACACGACGTACACGCGATTGCTGGGCAGAAAAGTGATGTGAGAGAGAGAGCGAAGCGAGGGGAGCAGGAGCAGAGCAGGAAGGTGGAGCGCCTGGAACAGGAACCAACAGGAGAAAAAATAAAGAGAAAGAGACTGGAATTAAAACTAAATCCAAAAGCTGATGCAAAATCGAACAAATCTAGAAAAAAATAAAAAATAAATAAACCCTAACCCAAATAAGGACTTGAAAGATTTAGGCAAAAAGGTAAAGTCCAATAAAGCATCCTGGCAAAGAGAGAGTGAGAGAGAGCAACGAATCAATTGATCGATGGATAACATACGAAACGGATCATTACTCTTTCTCTCTTCCAACACGTTGTTGTGACCAAAGTCTGCCCACTTTAGTCCATTTATGGTCATGCATTTTCCTCTGGCTAGGGCATCGAATTTCAAGACACACAAAAACAACATTTTCAGTCATTTTCACATAGAGCAAAATGCGTTGCTCTTTTCAGATGATTTTCTATGGTTGTTTTTTTTCTTGAATTTTTTCTCCTTGGTCGTCGTCTCATTCTCGGTGTGTGTGTGTGTGTGTGTGTGTGTGAGCGCCACTTGCCAGACATTCAAAATAGAATTTCCCCGCAGAGCGGTACAACTTTGCTGCCGGCGAGCGAAACACAAAAAAATAAAATAAAATCAAATAATAAAGAAAACGTGTGAGTGATTCTTCTCCTCACCACAGATAACCCTCAAAAGACAAAAAAAGCGAATAAAATAACCGAAAAAATTTATAAGAAAAAGTAAAAGAAAGAAAGCTAAAAATTCATATGACATATTTTTCTAAATAGTTTTCCATTTCTTTCTCGTTTTTTGCCATTTCGTGCAGTGAGGATGCAGGATAAACAACCAAATACTGGCACCACCATTAAACTGGAGCATGACAATGATTTGGATTGCTGGCATCATCGTTTGGACTTAAATTCCAACAGGTTGTTGCTGCAAAACTCCGATGATCCCCTCATCTCACACGGTGCTGCCAATGATGTACACGATGAGGATCATCCGTTTAAAACGTTGTTGGCCAGCAAAACGCAGGAGCAACAACAGCGGCACAAACTGCAACATCATCAGCATCATTATCATCAGCATCACCAGCAACATTTACATGCGCCTACACACTCTCAACAACAGCAGCAACATAATGTTGCTGGCGCTTGCAGTTCGTTAACCAAGCAGCAATTGAAAGCCAATTTGTTAATGGGAGCCAGAAAAGTGACAAAAAGTCAAGCTCAAATGCAATTGCAGACACCGAGTGAAGTTAAAGCCACACAAATTCAAACGACAAAACCACGGCAAAGTAAGAAACGTCAAACAGCAGCCGGAGCACTTAAATTGCGTTTCCATCATCAGGCGTTGCCGGCGGAATATGCGGCACATTTTGAGGCCACTCAAGGAAACAGGCCAAACGGCAGACCGGCAACATTATCAACAGCAACTGGACCACCACCACCGCCGCCACCGGCGAATCCTGCTCATGAGAATGTACGCAGTTGGCTAAGAAAAATTGCAGAAATCCAACGTACAGCCGAACGTCAGCAACAGCAACAAAAAGAGCAGCAGCAGCAGCAACAACAGCGGCAACAACCACAACAACAACAACAGCAGCAGCAACAACACAGCATTTCATCCAAAGTGGAGGTATCTAGCACAACAAGAACAAAAGATATAGCCACACCAATTAAGCGTAGTACAGTTAAATACACCGATTTACCCTATATGGGTGAGATAACTTTGGATAATTATAAACCTCGACGTGGTCGTAAGCCCAAGAAAGCGGATATATGCCATTTAATATACAAAAACTATGGCACTATAGTGCCCAATTCGCCACCAGTTCGTCATGTGGCCATGTCTGGTGAACAGACCATTGCAGCAGCAGCAGCAGCGTCAGCTGTTACCACTGTCCATTTGCCTGTCGAGGTGGTGGAGGAGGGGGACGAGGAGCCACTCAATTTATGCTTGCGAGATCAGAGTAACGATCGTTATTCCATATCCAGCACGGATAGCAGCAGTGATAGACAACAGGCCACCATAACGCCAGCGACAACGGACACACCGACACCGACCACAACCACAGATTGCCGTAGTTCCTGCACAACCCCATTGAGTCAGTTGACCACCAGCACCAACGCAAAACCCTTGGCCAATCAAGGGGAGGTGGAGCAGCAACAGCAACAGCAACAGCCATCGAAGTTGTTACTGCAACCCGCTGTGGGTCTCTACTATCAACAGCTGATGGAAAATTGCAATTTGGCGGCAATCGAAACAATTGAGAAGGACAATCAGTTGGCCCTCAAGATACCCATACCAAATGGTTTCTTTGCCAAAGAGCCAAATAACAATCACCATAGAGATTCATCGCCTTTAATGCTACGCAAAAGGAAACGTTCTGCCATCTTTATACCACCAATGCCGGCTGAACCATCGGCCAGTCCATCCACAGAGGTTAGCATTTGTAAGTTCAAATTCACCGGCGGTGCCAAGCCCAGTTTGCAGGAGAAGAAAATGCTCTCAGTGGATGCGGAGGGTAATTATCGTTATTATAATGGCACTGGAGATAAAACATTACGAGGCTATGAGTTCATTTCACGCGAACAACAACAACAACAGCAGCAACAACAACAGCAACCACACCAATTACCATCATCAATGTCTTCGAGTGGGGGATCAGATAAAATCTATATTGATATACCGCCACCCTCAACGGATCTCAGTTTGGAATTGTTACATATACCGCCAGAATCACCAACCTCCTCATTACTATTACCCACTGTGGTTGTGGCACCACCTCAAAGTAGTCCCCTATCGGCCTACTCAACAGCATCACAAGGTTCAATAACTCAGCCACAACAACAACAACAACAACAACAACAGCAACCACCGCCGAATAATGAACCAAAACGTCGTTCATCACGTCGCTCCAAGCAACGTGAAAAACTTGAAAAGACATTCAAAGAGAAGGGTTTCCTCATCCAAACGCAACAATTGCAATCAGCCGAAGGTGCCACCTATTGTAAATTTCGTCAATTGAAGAAATTCACACGCTATTTATTTCGCAATTGGAAGGATCACATACCAGACAGTGATCTGGCCAAACATCATCATCATCCACATCCGACGAGCCACAATGGCCCAAACGTTCGTCATGACGAGGATGATGAAGATGTTGACCCAGCAGCTGCTGCTGCTGCGGCGGCGGTTGCTTCTGGCGGCGTTGTCCTTGAGAATCTTCTGGGTGGTCCCCTAGAGACAAGCACTTGAGTGCTTCAAGTGAAAGAGACATACTTTATTTTATGCACTGCCAAAGATTATAAGTTTTTAGTCATCTAAGTGTTAATTTCCGTCCATCAAGCGGTCAGCTATAAATATTATTTTTATTATTCTTTTCTTTTCTAGTATTTAAACTTTTTGTTTTTTTTTTTTTTTTTTTGCCTACCTAGTCAGTCGGTTTTGTTTAACAATTTTTATATAAATGTTTAACCAACGAAAACAACAAAGAAAACAAAATATTCTCACTGTGTGTGTCTGTTTTTATATATATTTTTTTTTTCATAAATTGTTTATATTTTTTATTATTATTTTTTATTATACAATACAAAAAAAATATTTTTTTTCCTTTAATACAGTTAAATGTTAGTACAAAATAAACTCCACAAAAATGATGGTCCATAAGTCTATTAGTATTTATTAATATATGATATGCGTATATATATAGATATATACATATATACCGAAAAAATATGAACTTTTGGGCTTATTTTTAATTTGCTTTCAAAGGTCGTTTCAATGCCATTGCTAAATACTTCTCGTTTGTTTCAAATTAAAAAATTCCTTTTCCTTAAATACAAAAAGGTCCTCGTAGTTTTTAGGTTGAGGTGAAAGGTTCGATGGAAGGAGAAAGAAAATGTTTTGCTTCTGGTATGTATAGGGTATATATATATATATATATATGTGTGTGTACGTATGTATGTAGACGTAGATATTCTGGAAGATTGGATTTTGAGCTAAACTCTCTCTAGGCTTTAAATTCTTTGCTAATATTGTCGATGCGTTTTGTGTTTGGTATCTTTGCTTATTTTGGGGGCAGTTTCTTCGTTCCGTCGTTTCGTTCTATGCTCACTTAAAACTAGATTAACAATATAAATTGTATTTGTATGTGTATTTTCTCCTTTTTTTTGTTTTGTTTTTTTAGTTAATTGTGCATTGATTTCCGCACCCTTTTTGTGATTTTGTTTGCTTTCTTCATTTCTTTCTTGTGTTTAATTTGAGCTAATGGAGCTCTCTGGGTCTTTGACCATATCAGTTTTGGATGCTCTCAAATCCGGCACCAAGGCATTCATAGGGCACACATATTCAGTCCAATCGATATCGGTTTGTCCTTTGGTGCTTTTGCGACGCTTTAAAGAGAATTGCGTACGCTTAACAGGCTTTAGCTTGGCCGTTATGGTCAATGGCTGATAGCCGGGAGCCTCTTCAGCATCACGTTTAGCCAATATAATCGGCCGGCCAACCAGCTCTTTGAAATGCATGGCCAAATGGCGACGCAAAAGCGATTTGCTTGGCGGAATTGAGAGTAAATCGGCCAAAAGACCCGCATTGAAACGAGTCTCATACAGCATTAAGGCACCATGAACACCAGCTCCACGCAAGTTGGGTGTATACTCGGATAGATCGATGGTCTGCAGCCAACCCATTATCCGATGGGCAGTCCACAGTTCGACATTCTCTGTGTCGGGTCGGCTGGCTGACAAACTTTCATCATCATCGTTGTCGTCTTTGTTTGTTGTTGCTGTTGGTCGTGTCGATCGTCGTATTAGGCCCTCGGCATTCCAATTCATTTTACGCATGCACAATATACCTGCCCGCAATGAGGCAATATGCAGGCAGGAACTGACATGTAATTGCGATAGATCCTCCAAAGTCAAACGATGCAGCATTCGTCCATCAACCTTGGCCTGCAGAAAGTAATCCTTGTACTGTGGCAAACCGATGTCGTCCAGCCAACGAAGGACCCAACCCACATCCAATTGGGATGCTTTTAGTGTAAGTTCATCGAACTCTTTGCCCGTGATTTCATCAATGGCTAGCAATATCTTCTTGCGATGCAATGGCAACTTTAAATTCAGTTCATGTTCGATGTCCACCGCTGAAGCAGTAAATATGGATACGGTTGGATTGTCCTTTAGCCATTTTCTATACGACGCAAAAGGAAATGTGTTTTGAGGGATCCTCCACAAATTAGTCACTTAACAAAGCCTTAACACGAACCGGGAAATGCATTGGTTATATAGCTAGAAAAACTCCCCTTAATTGCCCATAATTAAAACGAAAATCAAGAACTAAAACCAAATAAAACCAAAAAACATGAAACGAAGAGAAAATCTGAGACCCACAAAAACTGTCACAAATTTCAATAAAATCGGTTCAAATTTGCAATTCCAATTTGTTTGCCAAATGTTTCAAAATCTACTAATACATAATTCAAATTGAAATAATGTAAAAAGATCGATAAATATCATGGGATATAATCGGAAAATTATAACAAATCAATTTTTGAATAAAATTTTGAAAAATCAATAATAATATATGTAAAACCCTTTTTTATATGATCGCTTCTACGATCCTAATCCAAACCTGATCTAACTTCTTTTCGTGAAAAAACGGACAGACAGAGACACACACAGACTGGACAAGAGCATAAAGAGACACACAGAAGGACAGGACAGGACAGGTAGCCGGATTTCAATCTTTTTCCCAACGATCTTCAGAGATTACCCATGCTTTGTGGGATATTCAGTCGGTTCCCACTTTTGGTGCCAATAATATCAAAGCTGCTTTTTGCCCCAATCATTTGCTAGTGTAACCATTTGTTGATCTCTTTTTGTTGCATTCCCAGTATAGATTTTTGTTATTTTCTTCACTTACCTGCAATTGTCTTCGTAGCAACTCAAACCCATTGAACCAAGCCATTGGCAGACATCTTGACTATTCCATTTACTCCAATGCTTAGCCACATTACTAAACAATGAAGTCTGGGCACTCCACTCAATGCGTCCGCCGGCTGTAGCCCGCGAACCGCCGCGACGGAACTCGGGCTCTGCCTGCTCCAAGGCAGTTAGCTCGCAATTGCTGCTATTACTGCGTCGCAGCATGCCCAAAATGTAGCGGAGACGTGAGCGTTCGCGCAATTTGGGCGATGGTGTCGACTGCGATATGAAGCTGGAGAACATGGAGGATTCTGCGTCCGGGATGACATCGTCAATGAGAATTTGTTCATTCGAAGCAAAGGCCACATTACGCTGTTTGCCACTCGTATTGGCATTGACATCCAGCGAGCGATTGTGATTATTATTGTTGTTGTTGTTGTTGATCTGGTGACTATGCTTGCCATGGGCACGGGGCAGACTGTGAAACTGCGGTTTGATCTGATGACGCAAAGCCGACGGTGGCGTCTTGGGGGAACCCATAAAAGCTTTCTGATTCAGATTACTCAAGCTACCGCCTGCTGCTGCTTCTTCTTGGTGTGCCTGAAATTCATTCTCCTTCTCCAGAGCAGTACGATGAAGCTTCAGTTCACTTAAGGCACTCATTAATTCCAATTTCTGTGTTTCCAGAGCGGATCGAGAGATCATCTGGCGTTGCAGCTGCTCATCTTTAGCACCCAACAGTTGCGTCTTCTCTTGCAGCAAGCCTTCGAGCTCAATAATTCGGTCTGCCTGCTCCGAGACACGCTCGGCCAGCATTTGATATTGCAGGGCCAGGCCCTCCTTGTCCCTTTGCAGGCGTCGCATACGCTCATCGGAGTCTTGGCGGGGTATATGCGTCTCCAGCCAATCACTGATAATGGCAGCTGTCACGGGATCCGGAGCTGGGGCCGCTAAGCCTACCTAAGACACAGAATCAAGCGGGATTAACTGAAACCAAGCACTGAAATTACAAACAGGGTGACTCACCTGTTGCAGGGCCAGGGCCAGTGTCTTGGCTGTTGATAGAACATTTGTGGCCGAAATTAGATTACGCTCGCTCAGTGTCAGCGAAGAAATAGCTCCAACTGCAGATCCTCCACTCACTTGTCCTGAGGTGTTTGATATAATTCCGTCCATTTGTTCTAAGGCTGCTTCCAGCATTTTACTGGCAGTAGCAGCTTTTGCTTCCGTTGTTGTTGTTGTAGCCATTGTAATCCGCCTCTGATTGATCGTTGTGGAACTCAACTGGAACTTATCAGCATTATTTGTTGTCTTACATAATCGCTTTACACATTCCACATATCATTTAGCACACCACATAGGGTATAATTATATTAATTTAGCATAACAAAAAAAAAAAAAGATACGATTTTACAAGAGCTATAATTAAGCGAAACACCGGGACTTAATAGTGGCAAATAGCGGTAAAAACAATCGATATCGAAGGTCTGTTAGCCGTAACAGCCTCATTTGGGACGATGTTAACGTTAACAGCACAATTTGGGACAATGTTAACTTTAACAGTGTGTTAACTCATTTTAAATACTTTGGCCACACTCCAAAGAAAAACTTTTCGTGAACCTAAAAATCGGGATCAAAACAAAGACGAAAATCAGGACCAAGGCATACGAAATCTCCATCGAATCACCTGGCCAGCCAAATGAATCGCTTTGCCTATATCGAGGCCCGCCTAAATCCCAATGAATCCTTTGTAAGCCGCGACCGCAATGTAAAAATCTATGATGGTGACCAAAAAGGTAAGGATGACTGTATTGGACATTTGATGTTGATTTACTTTCAATACATTGCGACTTCCTCTTCTAGACCGAGTTTGAGGAAGGCGAAGTGGTGCTGACCACACATCGCTTGTTTTGGGGACGTCCTGGTGAGATTGCCCGGGCGGCTGTTACCCTTTGTTTGCCCCTCCATTATGTGATATCCTTGAGTGAGGAGACGACGGCGTCGAACTTTTTCGGGCGCAAGACCCGAATTATTATGCATTTGCGACCCCCGCAGGCGGATAAGGGCCCCGGTCCACTAGACACTAGTCGCGCGGCGCACATTAAGCTGTCGGGCAAAAATGGTCTGAGTGTGGAATTCCATAGTGCCTTGCGTGAGACGATCTCGGCCCGCGTCTGGGAGGTCATGATCACCAACGAGATGGTTATCAGTAGTCCTGAAAATAGGGCGGCTTCTGGATCCGAGGATCGCTTGGCTCGCATACAAAAGCGCACAGGAATCGGTGGCATTGAACGTCATCTGGAAGCCAAAGCCAAGGCCACAGATGAAAACATCGCTTTGGCCTTCCAAGATCTTTCCGTTCTAATGGCCATGGCCAAGGATATGGTCGGCTTGTCCAAGACGATCAGTGGGAAAATACGTGAGCAGAAGGGTGAAATCTCAGACGATGAGACAGTGCGCTTTAAATCCTACCTCCTCAGTCTTGGTATCGATGATCCTGTGACCAGAGATAATTTCACCAGCAACACTGCCTATTTCAATAGTTTGGCTCAACAGATATGCGAGATGCTGCTCGATCCCATCGAGGTAGGTGTCCCTTCTTATGACATTGTATAGACTCTATTTCAATCCTTCTATCTAGGAACACGGAGGCATGATGTCTCTGGCTGATGTCTATTGTCGTGTGAATCGTGCTCGGGGCTTGGAATTGCTATCACCGGAGGATTTACTGCATGCCTGTGAGCAATTAAGTGGTCCCATACGGTTACGCAGCTTTCCCAGTGGTGCCAGAGTCCTACAATTGGAGTCTCACGATGATGCCTTGATAGCCATCGATACCTTGGAGCAAGTGCAGGCCGCCACATCGTTGGCCGTTGAGGAATTGGCCAAGAATTTGGGCATTTCATTGCTATTGGCCAAGGAGCGGCTATTGGTGGCTGAGCGTTTGGGCAAAGTGTGCCGCGACGAGTCCGTTGAGGGTTTGCGTTTCTATCCCAATCTCCTGTTGCATCCCGTTGACAACTAAATGTGAATTGTTGTTTCTTGTGTATAGTTTTAGACAAATGTAAAATAAATTATTAGCTTTGTACAATTGAAAACGGTTTCTGCAGACATTTATAGCATCCTTGGTGGTTGCGCCTCTAAGTATGCTTCATTTCTGGATGGGAACAGTTTGGCTTCATTTTGGTGCACTTTCTTTGTTTTGTTGCGAAAGTATATATAAAACAAAAGCTTTCAAATCTATTTTAATGTAATATACTTTAGATTTAGTTTTATAATTCCATTTCACACTTTATTGATTAACGGAGCTTTTTTTTGGTTTGTTTTTTGTTTTTTTTTCTTGCAGTGACTTTGTCGGCGCTTCATTTATGTACCTATACGCATACATATATATCGGCTTATATATGTATATATATATTTAGTTTATAGATTAATTTTGTATTATTTTTAGTTATTTATCAAGAGTTCTTTTCGTAATCAGAATGAAAAGTTTCTACAGTCAGGTATTTTTTGATAAGCAGTTATTGAATTGAAATTACACATTTAATATTAATAGTCGTATATATATATATGTATATATATATATTCGATTTAGTTGTGGTTGTTATATATATGTATATATAAATTAGCTTATGGCTGCTGCTTAGATTGCTCCGCATTACAAATAATAAATCTTTTTTTAATTACGTTTCAATTTCCATTTGATCAGACCACACATTTTGTTGTTCTCTTCTCTCATTTTTGCCTCTTATCCTTCTTGTTTCTCGTCGTCTTCGTGCTGCTGCTGTTGTTGTTGTTGTTGTTCTACTATAATGTCAGGTTTCAGTTTTATCGACTTAACATTTCTTGTTTTCTTTCTTTTGGCCAGTTCTTTGCTAACACTTTTGAGTAACTTTCCATTTTATTTTCATTTTTTTGTCGTTTTTTGTTTAAATTTTTTATTTTTCTTAAATCACATTTATTAATTTAATATTAACATTGAGTAAATTATGTTTGAGTGTGGTTGGTTTTTCATTTTACGTTTTTTTTTCTTTGTTTTTCTTTTTCTTTTTGGATGCTGGACAAGTGTAGTTATTTTGCGGGGTGGGGAAGAGGGGATGGGGGAGCGGCAGGACAAAAGGGGAGTATGAGGTCTTGTTTGTGTGTGTGCTTCAGATTTTTGTTTTAGTTTTAAGTTGTATAGCAAAAGCATTAAACAATTACAGCAAAAAGTTGTAACATAATTAAAATTTTGTCTTAAATAAATACAAAAATTTCATGCTACGAGAAAAAAAAAAGAAATTTCGTTATTGTATGTTAGTTTAGGTGTGTGTATGTGTGTGGAAGGGGAAAAACTGGCAAAAGTTTTCACGTTTTCTTAAGAGAGAGAAAAAAATGATTGTTTCGTTTTTTTTTTTGTTTTGTTGTTTTGTTTTTAGTCATAGCAATTGAACTTTTTACAGTAATAATAAGTAATAATAATAATTGTTATAATGATAATAATATTTTCTCGCTTTCGTCTTTCTGCATTCTACATTAAACTATTACAAATAAATTGTTTAGATAATTCCTTTATATATTGACTTTTTTGTTTTGTTTGTTTAAATTTTGGAAGTACTAAATAGGTTGTTGAGGCTACGACTGTTCTTTTGTTTTTTGTTTTGTTGTCACTTTTGTTTGTTTTTGTTTTCTTGTTACTCGATTGATTACAAACTAAAATTGATTTTTTGTTGTAAACTTAGCGCGATTGTTTAAATAATTAGCAATAATTAATCATAGTACATTTTGATGTATGTTTAATCATATAAATATACATAAGTAATTTATATATATCCGAATATATATATATTTATTAATATATAATATGAACCATTAAACCTGTTCATAAGTTGTTTTTGCTTCTTGTAAACTTAATTAATTATAATAATTAGAATTTCTTTACAATAAATGTACGTTACGTGTGTTTTTTTTCTCTTATTTATTCTCATTTTGTTTTCTCTTTCTTATTTATTTGCTTTTTCGTTACTTCTGTTCTTTTTTGTTTATAATTTCTTCTTATTATTGCTTTGTTTTTTGTGTTTTCTTTTTAATATTAATTTTAGTTTTTTTTTTTTGTGGTATTATGCTTAGAATTCTAGTCTTAGGGAGGCTTAACAAATTGGAGTTTTTTTTTTTTTGATAGATGAAATTTTGCTTATTTGTTGAAACAATTTTCCGTTTTTTTTTTTTTTTATATATATAAGATATATACAAACTAGATAAATATTATTAAAGAGCAAGGAGGGGGAACGTGGTGTGTGTGGGTACAATGCGATGGCTTGTTGGTGGGGGGAGAGGGGCAAACAGTTTTGTTTATGTGTGCGCGTGGAAAGATAGAGGTGGCGGGAGTATGGAGAGGGGCGGGGGATTGGCTGTAGGGTCACAATTAACACAAGCGCAGTCGCATTTACTATAAACTAGATTTGCATATTCTTTCCTCTTACGATTACACATTAAAAAAAAAAAGAAACATATATCTATACATATATGTGGTGTATAGGCATTGGAGGGGGGGGCGGGCGAAGGACGAGAGGGAGGGAGGAGGGGTATACAATGTACGATAGTAGGGCTAGTTAAGTGTTTTGTTGTTGTTGGTAACCATATATAAACTATAATATCATGCAAAATACACAACGCGTAGCCTTTTGAATTGTTCTTCTCATTCATCATTAATGTTCTATCTCTCTCGTTCTCTCTTTCCTATCTAGCTCACTAACTCACTCGCTAACTCTCTGTGTCTCTGTCTCTCTCTCTCTCTGTATCTCTGTATCTCTCTCTTTCTCGATTTCTCTCTAAAAACAATAGATTCTTCTCAATAGGTTGCCCATTTTGCATTTACGAATCACAATTTTCCAGGAGGCGGGGGAAGTGGTTTAGTGTTCAGGAGAAGGAGGAGATGCGGTTGCCTCTATTTTGTTGCATCGGTGGTAGAGCGCCTTCGATTGACTGCTGCCTGATGTTGTTGTTGCTGCTGCTGCTGCTGTTGTTGTTGTTGCTGCTGTTTAGCTGCTGCCAAAGCTGTTAGTGTCCTTTGGCTTAAACTTGTCGTTCCAGTGGCAGTTCCTGTTCGACCAGCAGCAGCAGCAGCTGCTGTAATCTGTATATGTTGCAGTTGTTGTTGTTGCTGCTGCTGCTGCTGTTGCACTTGCTGCACCTGACTAACATTTGGCAGTGTCTGTGATGAGGCTGTGACTGCGTTGCTCTGCTGATTGAGTATTCGATGTTGCGTCTGCTGCTGCTGTTGCTGTGTTTGTTGTGTGGCAGCCTTCACCGTTTTCAATTGAAGCTTCTGGGTGGACATCACAATGGGTGCAGTCAGATTACCAGTACTAGTGACCACATTGGCAGCTGCAACAAAAGAACAGACAATGAATTATATTGAAACTACAACTATTTGCTTTTAATATTTCAACCAAGAAACTCTAAATATCAAACTCCAATCATGTTTCAATATTACATTGTTCAATTGCAAAAGCCATGATTAATTTGGTTAATCAATGTTAGTTCCTTTTTTTTTTTGATACTTTAAAACTCAAATCGGACCACATTTGTTGTACCTGTTAGGTTGAAATTTGTCGGACTTGGAATCTTTATAATAAAGCTATCACTGGAAATACATTAAAGGATCACTCTTTCGCCGAAACCGTTCCGTCTAAAGACTGCTTAAGACCAAGATCAGTCAAGTTGGTCTACAGGAATTCCAATGGACAAAGAACGGTCCATGTCATGTCACTTACATGTAGTCGGCACGCTTTTTTATTACAGTCGAGCCTTGATAATTCGAAATGGCAAGGGAAGAGAATTTTTTACCAATTACAGAGGTTTTCGATTTACTGGGTTTTCCAAGGGACCATCAGTTTCTTACGAAATATTGAGGTTTTGCGTTTCCCCAAGTGACGATATTAAAGAGAAAAAAGTGCTTAGTATCTTCCTGAGAAGACGTTACTTAGTTTTTCGTTGGTAAAAGAAATGACTTCTTCTCCACTCTAGGCGGCAGATCATTCTCACTCTCTACTCACCATTCACCGGGGTTGTGGCTATCTTCAATGTCGATCCACCGATTTGTCTTTGCGCAGTCAATATCTGGCGATTGGTGGCCAATTGCTTGGCTCCCACCACTTGGACATTTCGTGCCCTTTGCTGTATGGTGCCCACGAGTTGGATAGCCGCTGTTGTTGTTGTCTGATTTCCACCAGGCGTCTGTTGCTGCTGCTGTTGCTGAACCTGCTGCACTTGAGTCTGCTGAGGATGGGTTTGCTGTGGCTGCTGCTGCGATGACTGGACGACACCTACACCACCACCAACACTTGAGGTACGTATTGTTTGAGGATTTAGTTTCTGTACACCGGCACCGACTATTTGAGCTGTAAGCAAAGAGCAGAACGTGGGTGTGCGGGGAGTTTTTTTTTTTTGGTTTTTGGTTTTTTTTTTTTTTTTTTAGAGGTTGCAAATGAGAACTAGACATGTCGAGAGATAGGCAGATAGATAGACAGAGAGAGAGAGAGATAGAGAGAGAGATAGGCAATGGTTTCTAACTAAAATTTTCCTTTTGAACTTTTTGGTTAATTTTTTATTTTGAATCTCAAACTGATTTTGGGGTGGAGCAGGTGATGAGGGGGGCGCAGTAGAGGGAGTGGGATGAAATTGTGGTTAAAATACACACACATACACAATAAATATACATGTACACACACACACATAGACACAAATATAAATATAATTGGATTTTGTTTGCAAGTTGAACAAATTGATTGGGCGGACATTAAGGATAATGGGCGTGGTGGAGGACAATGGGATGGATGGACGTGGAGATGGAGGCGAGGAGGATTTATTGAATGATCGAAACGAATTGTTAACGGGTTTGTGTTTTGTTGTTGTTGCAGTTGGTTTGGTTTTTTGTTTTGTTGTTGTAAACGAGAAACGAAACAGAAACAGAAGAGAACAAAATTAAGCGTATTCAAAAAATATTTGTATAAAACAGTTAAATTAAATTAAATTAATTAAAAAATAAATTGTAATAGGTAAAGTGCAAAAAAAAAAAAAATTAAAATATATACATATATATATATATATATAGAGATAAAATATATATATATACAAAATGTAAGTAAGATCAAAATCGCAATGAAAGCGTCGATTATAGAGCCACCTTCTCCACACACCACTCATCCGAACCAATCACCCAAATGGGCAATAAACTAAGGGGATAAACTGCCCCCCCACCCCCACCACAACTAAGGCATAGATACCCCCTTCAATGCGGGCAAGAAGAGGCTTATATCAATTAGAAAGAGACAAAAAGCAGACGGAGGATGTCAAAGGAAGAGGCTGTACTCGTCTCTTGGAGTATTGAGTTATCTCACTGCTGCTGGAAGGAAACTCTCGATCTTATCTTATTCTAGGAATCTAATTTTAATAGTCGTATAACATTCTCTGATTCCTACTACACTTACCAATTGGTAACGTAAGCATGGCCGTTGTGGCACCTCCTCCGCCGGTGGCGTTGCCATTGGGATTGCCAGTAGCTTGTTGCCCTCCCCCGGCGGCTCCAGCATTGTTCGTAATGACCACCGTTTGGGTGCTGCCCGTCACCGATGATGGGAGACTGACTATTGTCCCAGTGGGTGGGGCATGTTGCTGCTGTTGTTGTTGTTGCTGCTGTTGCTGCTGCTGATGCGAGGCCGGCTGAGTTTGCAGGGTAATCGTGTGGGGTAGTTGTTGCTGTTGCCCAGAAACTGGCACCGAGACCAAAACACTTCGCTGTTGACCCTGAGTGCCAGCTCCTCCGGCGCCGCCGGCATTAACAACCGTTGTGGTGCCCGTTTGCTGTTGCTGTTGGTGTTGCTGCTGCTGCGAGAATTGTAGAGAGATTGGCTGAGTGAATCCGGGAATTTGAACCTGAACATTCTGAAGGCCAGCGAAATTGGCCATTGCCCCCTGCAACTGGGAGAAATTTATGCCCTGCAGATTGAGTGTGGCGGTGGTTTGCTGCTGCTGCTGCTGTTGTTGCTGCTGCTGCTGTTGGTGTTGTTGTTGCTGCGGGGATGCCGAAGGCTGTGGATGCGGACTAGACATAGGCGAATGTATGGACGAGGTGGCAGGTGAGTGAACCAAAGTCTTTGTGATAAATTGCTGTGGCTGCTGCGGTGACATATGCGGCATGGCCACAGCTGAGACATTCGATGTCACATTGGAGAGACGCTCGAGGAGTGCCTGATTTTGATGCGTTTGCGAGGATTGCGAATGATCTGAACCAGATGGGGATGGTGTTGCAGCATTTGTCAGCAGAGCGGAGAGAGCACCACCACCACCACCACTGCCACCAACACTTGATGGCCCGCCACTCGAGCCACCAGAACTACCGCCCGAGCTAGCCACATTGCTAGGCACTGCAAATCCACTGGCATTCGAGGCATTCGAATCACTTCCCGGCGATGGGGCAGCCATGCCCACTACTATGGCATTAGGTGGCGCTGTGGTGCTATCCCTGCGCAATGAATTCAATATCCTTTGCTGCACCGGCCCCGTGGGACTTTGTATCCAAGCAGCTGCTCCACTATTCCCTGAAGAGATCACTGTATAGCTAGTCGTTGGATTTGTCATCACCGCCGGTGGGGAGGCCAACTGTGAGGCCAGAGCGGACATTGAAACGCGAACTGTTTGACCACCAGCCCCACCAGCAACAGCAACACCAACACCACCAGCACCACCACCACCGTCAGCTGTCTGGCCTGTTTGGGTGGTCGGATTCAGATTGACAGCAATCAGATTGCCAGCTGAATTAGTGCGAAATGTTGTTGTTGCTCCGCCACCAATCTTACGATTGGCATTCAGAAGATTCTGCAATACTTCACTGGATTGCTGTTTACGCTGCTGCGCCGTCACCAGAGTGGGTGTCCCTCTAGTCGTTTGCACATACGTGGCTGTGGTTCCATCTGTTGTGGATGCCGTGCCCTGTTGCTGCTGCTGCTGTGGGTGATGTTGGACTAGCGTTAGGGTCTGTTGTGGCTGCGGTTGTTGCTGTTGCTGCTGACCCGTTGAGGCAGTAAATGTACCACTGGCCACTGGTGTGCTGGTCATGGCAGCTGGTGCGCTATTGAGCAGGTTTAATATCGAAGCATTGCTCGAATTTTTGAGCGTTGTGTGTGGCGGTGCGGCGACAACGGCGGCGGTGGAGGGTGGCGGTGGACCAATAATGTTGCCATTGTTATTATTGTTATTGTTGTTGTTGCTGCTGCTGCTGGTGGTGTTGCCGTTGTTGTTGTTGTTGCTATTGGTTGTTGTGACAATATTGTTGCTACTGGGCGTTGTTTGGGCAGCTGAAAACAAAACAAAAACATAATTATTACTTTAAATACACATACATACATAAGTGGATTTTGCCCCTTAAAGTATGCAGTATGGGCTGGAAAAGTATTTGCTACGATATGCCAAAATGTTCTGTTTACTGCATACTTTTGATACATGTGTGTGTGTGTGTTGCACTTACAATGCTGTTGCTGTTGTTGTTGCTGCTGCTGTTGTTGTTGTTGATACTGATTCGCCGAATTCATGATGCTATTGACAATGGCATTAATAGCAGGATTTGGATGTATGGCTGTATTATTATTGATATTACTATTATTGTTGTTATTGTTATTATTATTATTGTTGTTGCTGTTATTATTGTTATTATTATTATTATTACTGCTGGCAGTTGTCTGTTGTTGCTGTTGTTGTTGTTGCTGCTGCTTCTGCAACAATTGTTGATGTTGATGTTGTTGCTGAGCCTTCAGCTGTGATTGCTAACAGAAAGAGAGACAACGAGAGAGAGGGAGAGAGAGAGAGAGACAACGAGAGTGAGAACGATTTGCAACATACACAACTTCATTTTGACTTACGAGAATTGGCACATTGGAATTGAGCTGAGCACGCAATGCTGAATTTGCATTGCCTATGGCCGAGTTAACTTTCACTTGCTGCTGCTGATGATGTTGCTGCTGCTGATGATGTTGCTGCTGCTGTTGTATGTTGCTGGCTGCTGGTTGTATGGTTATGCCAGAGTGTTGCAGTACTTGTGTCAATTGTTGTTGTTGCTGCTGCTGCTGTGGTGCTTGTTGTTGTTGTACTAGAACTAAGGAACCATTACTGAGACTAACTTGATGCGTGGTGGTTGTATTATTATTATTATTTTGTTGCTGTGGCACAACAATTTGTTGCTGCTGTTGTTGTCCAGCAGCTGAAGCCTCCACTGTATACGTTTGTTGTTGTTGTTGCTGCTGTTGCTGTTGGCGGAAATTTTGCTGCAAACTTATAACATTTGCTCCAGATAATTGTAGAGTTTTTGCAGCCAATTGCTGACGAGGTAGAGCCACATGATGCACAGTGGCAGACAATTGTTGTTGCTGCTGTTGTTGAGGTTGATTGACAACAACAACATGTTGTTGCTGCTGCTGTTGTTGTTGTTGTTGTTGTTGCTGCTGCTGCTGTTGCTGGAGTTGAGCCTGCTGCTGCTGCTGTCGCTGTTGCTGTTGTTGCTGCTGCATTAACAATCTCTGCTCATTGGTTAATCCCGTATGGGTAACAATTGGCACATGTCCTGGTATTATATGCGTTATTTTAACCGCTTTGCGTCCCTCTTCAGTGAAAATCTCACGAAATTGCTGTATATAACGATTGGCATGCACACGAGTGCCAAGGGCAAAGCGACACGATTCACCATTACGTTCACCCTCCCGATAATCCCGATCCACATACAATTCCCCCAGATATTCAGCATCCGAGGGACGCTGATAGATCGATAGCTTAATGTGATATAGAGCACGTCGACCCTCATTATTGGCTTCACGTTCCGTCTCAAGGACATATTCCTCAATTAATTGTGGTTGGAAATTATGCCGGCAATTTGGCTGGCAGCCATCCTTGCACGAATCACTGAATTCATTCAATGCCTCGAATGTTTTCGCATATTTCTCCACGCTAATGACATGATCGGGAACCTTCAAATTGGCAGGATATTCCAAACAAGGCGGACGTATCGGTCTAATCACTTCGTGTGGTCGACGCGGCACCTTTGAGGTAAACGATGATAGCATCGCTCCAACAAGCGGATTGTTGGTTGGTGCCGTCGCCGGCGGTGTTGCATTCACTCCCGCTCCACCAGAGCTAATGGGGCCACCGACGCCGACGCCGCCGCCACTACTACTGGCCGTTCGTGGCCGCTGCCGCAATCTGGCCAAATAATCGCACAGCTCTAATCCATGATGATGCGTAAATTGATCCAATTTACGCTTACGATTGATGGCGATCTGTGTGAACTTTTTCATCTGTCGCCGCAGCTCGTGCGAATTGTAGAGCTGCTTCTGATGTTGGGCATTGATGGCCTGCCTACCGATCCGTGGATCTGGCTCCAGGCACAACGGCTCCGCCGTGGCCAATACCAATTGACTTTCGAGCACGAGCTTGTCCTCCGAGGACAATTGGCTGCCCATTTGTTGCACTTCGGCAAAAAGTGTGGCATTTGTGGGTCTTAGCAATATATGCTTCATATCACAGATATTCGTTGAGGTGGCAAATGTCTGACGAAAGTCACGAATTTGGACGATAACGCAACCGGCATAGAAAACGCAGGGTTTGGCATAAACTCTCGTTATACCATCGCCAGGTGTCGAGGTGGTGTTGCCACCACCGCCACCGCCGGATGCTGGCCCGCTGCCACTGATCGGACCATCGGCAAGGCTAATGGTCTCAGCATTGAGCAAATCCATCAGGAATTCGGGCAACATTTCACGATCGATGCACTGCAGGAGTAAATCATTCTCATAGGGCCAACGCAAGACTTCCACTAGACCGAGCGTATGATGATGGTTGGCGGAACTGTTGTTGGAGCTGCTATATATATCTTTGGATTGACTCTCTTCTGTGGTTATTTTGTTGCGATTCTTGTGACTTGCTCCTATTCCCGATCCTCCTCCTCCAATGCCATCGTCGTCTATCGTTGTCCATTCGTTTGTTAGTGGATTTAGCATTAAATGCTCATCATAGCGCAGGGCCAGTGAGTAACCTTTATTGCCAGGATAAAGATTTACCACAATTGTATTGAGTTTTTCACGCTCCACCAAACGTTCCAGAATAAATGATCGTGTGCGTTGTTTTACCTGTAAAATAAATAAGAATTTAGAGTCGGAATCCAATAAAGGGTCGATATCAAAACTGTTCCCAGGCAAGACAAGTCACGAATGTGTCTACACAACTGTTCCCAATTGCGTATCCCATGTTTGTCGCATGGGAACAGTTCGTCTCTCGCAATGATAACATTTCGTCTTCATTTTCAAGTTACATATCTTACCCCCGTTTCAGCAAAATGGTTTAAATCATTGCTAAATAGTTGCAAATACAGTTCCCTGATCTTTTCATGGATATTAAAGAACTTTGCTGCGTGACTTGTTGGGCAGGTGTTGGTCGTGGATGATGCGACGGAGGATGTGGCGGATCCGGAGGACGCCTTTGAGTTGGCATTGCCGGAGCGCGCTGACGCTGACGATGTGGTGGATGATGTGGAAATTGTTGTTGTTGGGCGACTAGAGGAGCTGCCATCCTTGGTACCTTGGCTGCCGCTTCCGCTGCTGTTACTACTACTCGATTTTTGTCTTTTGCTGGGTGACGAAGTCGGTGAGGCCAGGACATGATTATGATGATGATGTTGCTGCTGCTGCTGCTGTTGATGATGATGATGATGTAAATGATGGCCTGAGTTTGTGCTTGGAGGACGCTTTTCCAATTTCCTTGTCGTCGCCGCGGTTGTTGTTGTTGCTGCAGACGCTGACGCCGCTTGCGCTGTTATTGTTGTTGGCGGCGCAGTTGTTGTTGTTGAATTATTATTAGTATTATTATTATTACTGAGGCTAGAATTAATGCCTGGCGGCGTTGATAGCAACAAATCTGGGACTACCGGAGATGGTGAAGTAATTGAATTGAAATTCGATAATGTTGTTGTCGATGAGGAACACGATGATGGTGATGGTGCAATGCCCATGGACAATGTACCGGCTCCACTGACCAAACTGAGGCCGACACCCATAACTGTTGTTCCTCCTCCCACTCCTCCTCCAGCACCTCCTCCTCCACCGCCGCTGCCGACAATGGCTGCCTCTGTGGGTTCATCATCATCAAAGATGCAAATAGGCGGTTGGGCAGGTATTTGTGGTATAGCCTGAAGAAGACTTGTCTCCAGAAATGATTTACTGCTGGTGGGAAAAGTGATGGCTTGCGAAGATTGCGTGGAGGGTGGGAGCTGGTGCGTATGCTGGTGCTGCACCGGCAGCCCTAGTCCCTGCACATGATCCGTTGTAGCGTTGGCGTTGGATCCCTTCAATTTCTTCAATGTGTCATTAATGATAAACTGCAAGGACAAAACAACCGGGAAAAGATATAAGAAAAACAGAATGTGAAATCAGCGTTCGATCCGATCCCGATTCGATCTTTGAGGGAACAACAACTTACATCTGCTTCTTGGCATGATGAGTCCAAACTTTGCATTGTTGTTGCTGCTGGCAATGGGGTGTGGATGTGTGGTGTGTGTGAGGGCAGGCAGCGTACAATCCCAATCCCGAGTGATGCCAATTACCCTCGACATTCAAACCAAGGATTGAAGCTGGACTGGAGCTGGCGGCTAAGCAAAGATCTCATATTCTTCTTCTACGCGCGTGTGTGTGTGAGTGTGTGATTGTGTCTGTGTTTCCTTCTGTTTTTGGTTTGTGTCCGCCTCCCCCCGATTTGCAGGTGTCTTTCTCTGATGCAGGTACCCTCCCCCCCCACTTTCGATTACAACTATATACTCCAATAACAACAACACCGCCAATAATAATAACAACAACAGTAACAACAACAATAACTTCTTCTGTGTTTTTTATTTATGCTCTCTCTCACGCTCGCTCGCTACGTCCCTCGCACGCTCACACACGCTCGTTCGCTCGCTCGCTCGCACGATTGATGTTGCGTTTTCCCCTTGTCGAATTTTTCACTCACTTTTTGGAATTTTGCAATTATATTATTTCAGAATATTTTGTTTTCAGTTTTATTGTTATTGTTGTCGTTGTTGTTGTGTGTTTGATAAATTGTTCAATGCTTCTTATGCCGTTTCTTCCTTCCCTTGCGTGTATTGTGTGTGTTTATGTGTGTGTAAGTGTGAGTGTGTGTGTGTTTTCCCCCTCTTGGCCCACACTTTAATATTGTAATTTCTTCACTCTTTTTCTGCTTCTTTGCGTGACATTTTCTCTCTCTCTCGCTGTCGCCCCCTCTTAACGTTTGGTGTGCCTTTTCGCCACCGCTTTGCCCGGGGAAATGTATTGGATGCTTGAACGCGATCTATAACGCTTTAGGCCCGGACTTGTCGCGATTTCTTTAATAATATTTATCACACAACATATATAGAAATAAATAAATTTTTTCGATTCGATTACTGGGGTGGCTGTGTGACCGTAGGCGACAAACCAAAAAATGCAACAGTTTTACGCTTTCCTATCGATACATGCGAAGCAACCCTAATATCCACGATAGTACCTCACTCTGGTCGCACTAAAACCGAAAACGCAACAAAATGTTTGCCTATTTGACATTGGCACCATTTGTTCGACTCATCGGCTGGAGTTCGACTCATCGGTTCGACTCAGGCTTCCGTTATACCATGCACCCATAGGATGAAAAGGTATATTAAGTCGCCCAAATGTATGTAACAGACAGAAGGAAGCTTTTCCGACCCCATAAAGAATATATATATTATTGATCAGGATCAACAGCCTAGCCGATCTAGCCATGTCCGTCTGTCTGTATGAACATCTAGATCTCGGAGACTATAAGTGATAGAGCCACCAAATTTGTTATGTAGACTATATAAATACATATATACAGTTAATTGGAATTTTAGCCACGCCCACTTCCACCCCCGAAAATCAAGTAAAAGCGATTTTCTCGAAAACTAAAGTCACCATAAGGAGAATAGGAAAATTCGGGTGAATCGAATGATCAATAAGTAAATATTATCAATAATTTTCGTGTTTTTTTTTTTAAATATAAGCAATAATATTTATTATTTTTCGTAGGATTTTTCAGTTTGTTGTTGTTTGTTTTTGTATCACTTAAACTTCTAATAGGTAAAATATATATGTATATATATTTGTATATATTAATTAAGGATTAGTCTCTAGGAAAAAAAAAAATTTGTCACTTGTACGTATACTCATTTCCATTTTTTATAACCATAACGCAATATTCAATAGTTTAATAAAATCATAAATCTGAAACTTTTTGTTTTTCCATTTTTTTTTTTTTTTTTTTTTTTTAGTTTTTTGTTGGTTTGTTTTTGTTTAATACACACGCAGTTGAAGAAGTTTTTTTCTTTTGTTTCACATCGTCATGAGATCTTTAAACGTCAATTGTGTAGTTGAAATATGTATATATATATATTGATTTTTATATATATATATACTTTGTATATATGTATATATATATGTAGTAAATTGTAAAATAAACAGCTCTTGTGGTTGTGGTGGTTCCCATCTCCTCTATACCTTCTTCTTCCATCCTCCTAACTATCCATCTTCATCTACAGCTTGTTTGTATGTGTTCTAGTCCTAGTCCTAATCCTTGGTCAAACCGCCTCCTCCGCCACCGCCACCGCTGGTGCCGCCTTGGAGCTTCTTCCAGGTGTCGCCCAGCGCCTTGGCAAAATGATCATCGACAGAGGCTTCAGTCTTGGTGAATATCGAAATGTTTGTGGACGAGGTCGGCGAGGCAGGCGGCGTTTGGGTTGACGAGGATGATGCTGCGGCCACCGCAGCCAAGCCGGGTTCGGCCTTGACGCGTATGATAGCAGGCATTGTGGGTGTTGGTGTTGTTGTGGGTGTGGGCGTGGGTATGGGCGTTGGTGTGGGTGTCGAGGCGGCATTTGTCGTTGTTGGTGCTGGTGTTGTTGTTGTCACAGCAGTGTGACCACTGCCATAGGCCGGCGGCGGAGTATTATATCTGGGTGGTGTATGATGGGGCGTGTCCAGGGCTCGCTTGGCGGCCACTGGGAGATCCGTCCCAGCTGCGGCTGCTGCAGCTGCTGCTACTACAACGGCTGCTTGTAATGTTGGAATTGAAGCTGCCGCCGCTGCCGCTGCCGCTGCCGGCGATGGTGGCGTCTGGCTGCGATGTAATGACAGTGGCTCCTCTTGAGGTGGTGGTAATTCGGTTTGCTGCTGTTGCTGCGGCGACTCTGGCTGAGATCTCAGCGTGGGCGAATGCATTATGGACAATCCGGGCTTGGCCAGTGGTAACGGCGAACGATGTGGCTGATAATGATGGTGAGCATGTGGCGATACTTGTTGCATGGGAGTGCCACTGGGCGAGGGAGTGGGCGTCGGTGTCGATGTTGGCGACTTTTTGGCAAACAAATTCGCATAGTCTGGTCCCAGTGAGCGACGGAAATGTTCATCAATGTCGCAGGCATCGTCTGCAGAAGGTGGGTGGAACGGACCCACAGATCGGGGGTTAATCTGGCAATCATCATTATTATTATAGAAATTTGGCTTACCCGAGAATTTGGTAACTTCCTGCAATTCTCGCTTTGGCGGCGCCTGCGTTATGACGCTGGGACGACTATTGGCCGCATAGTTGGTACCTGGCAGCGGCTCACGATATGGTGGCGGCGGTGAGGCTCTCTGCTGATGATGATAATTCTTCAATGAGCTAGATGTCACCGACATATCAATGGGGCTATCCATATCGCGATCCTCTCGATCCCGTTCTCGTTCTCGCTCGCGTTCCCGTTCGCGTTCGCGTTCCCTTTCCCTGTCCCGCTCTCGCTCGCCATTATTGATGCCGGCCTCATGAACTTGATATTCTGCCGTTCGTTGGCGACGTTCACGTCGCCATTTGGTTGTTGGCAGCTCCTTTGACGTCACATGCATTTCTAGAAGAGATAAGAAGAGATCCAAGAGTCTTTAGAAAACTAGTTTCGATTTTTTTTTAAATTTGCTTTAGATTTTTCGCTTTGGTCATTTTTTTTTTCTTTGCTTTTCTGTTGTCTGTTTTTTGTTTTTATTAGTATTCAATTAAAGGCCATAAATTTGAATTTGGCTTTTTGTGGTTTTTGATCGGTTCGGAGTCGGCATACATAGTGTGGCCTGGCCGCCAATTCGTTGTGGTCAACGAGGGTGGCTCATAAAATATGGCCCCCACCCATCGAACAAATAAATTACATAGATAGAGATCCAACTTCAAGTTGATAAATTGAGTTTTGATTTGGCAAAACTTTATCGAGCACACCTCGTGCATAGACGGGCGGCAGGGACGGACGGGCGGACGGACGGATCGGCGGGCAATCTTCTTACTCCGGCGGTTCGTCCAACTATCATCGTCTTGGATTTTGATTATGCGGTCGACGTTTGTCGTCGTTGTCGTTTCAACGTTTCGTTTCTCCTAGAGTGGGCGTAATGAATCACATGGAGTTTGAGTTAAGTTTTTGTTTTTTTCGAGGCGAGGCCCGCGCGAGGCTCACTCTACACAAATCCCGTTCTTGTTCAACCCCCCGGCCCTTCTCCTCTCTAGGCCACCCCTTGTCTGCTCTGCTGTTTTGCCGTCACGTTCAAGTTTGTTGCCTAAGTCTTTCGTTTTTTGAATGAATTTCTGCTAAAGAAACACAAAATAAAAATAAAAACTAAAAAAAAAATGATCGTTGGTGAGCGGAGCAGGCTCGGTCAGAAAAAAAAAAAAAAAAATTATGCATAAAGACACACGAAGACGAAGCCGTCACCAGCAAAAAAAAAAAAAAAAACAGACTAAAAAAAACAATCGAAACTTCAAGTCACAAATAAAATTGGTTAAGAAAACTCGTTTTTCTACGATCATTGCTAATGTGTGTGTGTGTGTATGTGTGTGGCTTACACTGAGCAAAAATCTCTTCTTGTCTGACTAAAGCGAAACGTGCTCAGCGTAACAATTTTTTGTTGGGGAATCGTACGAGTTTTTATTTTGTGTTTTGTTTTTTTTTTTTTTTTTGTCTGTTTCGGCGTGGGAAGTCTGGCAAAACTTGTGTGTGTTTGTATATGTGTACTGTGTGTGTGCGTGTGTGGGTTTTTGTTTTTTTTTTTTCACCGATTTGTGGGGCGGAATTCGGGGAATTGGGATGATGGATGGATGATACGAGCTACAGATGATTTCAATTGAATTTTAAAGAGGCATTTTGACCGAAAAGAACGAAACCGACCAAGACCCAAAGCCGAAAAGCACAATTCATGGCAATGGCAAATAAGTAGGACACTAATTAGTTAATCCAATTATCAACCATCGATGGAAGATAACAGAACACAAACTAGAACTAAGGCATGAAAACAAGACAAACTTCTTCATTTCTGTAATTGCTATTAAGGATGCTGTTAATATCCATTCAGTGAATGTCCCTGCACATTCGAAATTTTTTCAAAAGGGTCGACAAAAATCAGGAACATTGTAACCTTTTCCTTGAACAAAGTTTTGTGCTCAGTGCACAGGAAACAAAATTGTTTATCTGTTAAAAAAAAAAAAAATCACAAAAACTTAAGCCCAGAATAAAGTCGGATTGCTTCCTCCAATGCCAGGCCCAGGCCTCATATAGTGGCTCAAGGGGCGCGCACAAGTTGGAGCCCAAAAAAACTACAAAAAGGAAAAAGGAAAAAAACAAAAAACAGACGAGTCGAAGGGGCACAAACAAAAAACCAGTCGGGCGACTTCTGTGCGCACATTTCGAGCAGATCTGAGCCTGGCCGGTCGGTCGGGAGAACGCATGAATGAATGAATGAATGGGATGGGATTTGGACTGGAACTGGTATCATGTGAGGCAAAGCAAAGGCGAAGGCGGTGGCGTTGGTGGTTGCCGTTGTTGTTGTTGTTGGTCCGCCGGCGGGAGAAGCTACAACTCGTCGTTGTCCTGTTTTTGGCAACGTCACCGCGAGCTGCAATTTATTATTTCTGCGCCTGCGTCACGGAGAGCTCACAAAAACAACAACAAAAAACGACAAACTGGTCTCAAGTGGAGTTGCAAGAAAGACTCAGAGAGAGAGAGAGAAAGAAAGATGATACACAACAACTACATGAGAATCAAACACAACAACATCGAGGAGAAGAGGAGACTGGAGACACTGGATGTGGATTCTGCTGCTCCCGCTGCTGCGGATGATGATGGGGATGATGATAATAATAAAGAAACATTCAAATTTTATTGCACATTTCCGGTCGTCGGACGTCGCTTGTCGTTTTTGGGTTGGGGGATCGACGACGACGACGACGACGATGCGAAGCTTTCTTTTGAGGCTGCTGCTCCCCCTCGTTTTTTTGTTACTGTTGTTGTTATTATTGTTGTAGTTGTTAGTTATAGTTGCGTTGCTGGTTGTCTTCTTTTGTGCTTTTTCCTTAACTTCTTCTTCTATATTATTTATTTTGTTTAATTTTTTGCTGCTGGACATCCACCACATACTCAGTTTTTTTCCGCCTGTGTCTACGGGCTAATAATTTGATCTAAAAAGGAGCACAAAAAGAACAGGAAGCCATTCGAGCGGAGAGAGAGATTTCTCTCTTCTCAATTCTCTTCGTTCTCCAAGAGAACGTTGCTTTGGCTATTAAAAGTCAATAAGTTAAGTTTCCACTATTCAAAGGAGTAAAACTAAAAACCAAAAACAAATAACGCAAATCAAATGAGTAAACAAGCGGCACACTTCTAAAAAAATAAAACGATTCGTTAGATAGTCAGAACTCCATCATCATCAGCATCAGCATCGTTTTTGCTGAGAACGAGACGATAGACATGGTAATATAATTAAGAAAGTTTTTTTCCCCTTTTTTATATTGATGAATGATTTGAATATGTGTTTGATTTTTTTTTTTATTTCGTTTTATTGTTTATTTATATGCCATGTCTCTGTGGCAGAGTTAAGTTCATCTATGAATTATGCAAATTTTGCGGACAACTAAAACTTCTGTACCATAAAACTTTATTAACCATAAAAAAAGCCAAGCAAATTGTTAAAATTCAAATGAATTCGAACCTTTTCGCTTGCACAGCCTCCCCCCATAACACCTCCTGTTCCCGCCCGTTCCATCGAAAATATTAGCTGAGTCCGTAAATTGTCGACCTAATCCGGCAGACAAAAACAAAAACAAGAAACTTTATTTCTCAATTAACGACTCGGTAATACTCTGTGGGATAAGGTCTTAAAGATTGTTTGTCGAGTATGATTTATAGAGAGTGACAGACAGAGAGAGAAAGAGAGATAGAGAGCTTTATCCTTTTAGAAATGCAATTGACTAAAATCTGCATCGGGAGCTGAAAGCCTTTTAAATCAAATTTCATCATTATCGACAAATTAAAGCGCTTTACACTCTAATCTACGAGATCCTTTAGAGTCCTTACCCTCCTCCATATCTGTGTGTACATTAGGATTGCCTTTCATTTTGGCTGTTGTTGTAGGGTATCTCTCAAATGCAAAGCAAAAGCAAGCTTTCAGATTTATTTATACAAAAAACCAAAAACAAGAAAAAAGAGAACGAACGAAACTCAAGTGGAAATACTCGACTTATATGGCATGGTGGGGATTGCACTACAAATAGCAACACTAACACACAAATAAACAACAACAATAACACACATTTGTTGCTTATGCAAACAAGTTGGTCGGACAGACGGACGGACGGACGAGTCGGTCGCAGGCGTTTATCATTATTTATATTATTTCTCTCGCCGGCTTATGAGTCATACGCCGCCACCGTCGCCGCGTAACCCGTTACTCTATTACCCCCCTTTTAGTTGGCCCTCTCCCCCTGCAGGCCCCCCACTGCTGCCCCCCATGCCACCCTGTTACGAGTTGATTGCAAATCTGGTTTTAATATGTCAACAAATTAACAAAAAAAAAAAAAAAAAACAACAAATTGGAGTCGAGCCAAGTACCAGAAAGAGAGAGGGAGGGGGAGAGAGAGTGAGATAGAGACAGAAGCCCACCTCACTCCCCGTCCCTGTTGTCACCATCCTCCTGCCCCCTTCTCCGGCGTTGCTCGTCGTCGGTTCATTTCGCTTGCGTTTTTTTTCTTTTTTTTTTTTTTGGCGTCACCATGTAATTGAAAGCATTTGTATGATTTGTGCAATGTGGCCAATTATAAGAGAGAGGGGGGTTGGGGGGACGGGGTATACTTGGAGGAATAAGCGGAAGCTGCAGTTGCAATTGGAGCTGGAACTTGGAGAGAAGGGATGAGGGAGAGAGACTGAAACTGAGTTGACTGAGTTGACGTCTATCGGAGCCAATCGAATTTAATCCAATTGTGGAACAGCCGGTGTCGGGCGTTAAAATAAAGTAACAGCAACAACAACAACACCAACGACAACATCAAACGATACTCTGTGTTGCCAATTTCATTACCAATTTTCCACCTCAAGCGAAATGAAATCGAGTAGACGTCAGTGGTCAGTTTGGCGTAACCGATTGACGACGACGACGACCACGACGTCGACAATGACAACAACAACAAAAACAACGACGATAACGACATTAAAATGGCACGTTCAAGAGCCTATAGCTTCCTCTCCTCCCCCCCTTACTCCTACTCCTACCCCTACTACTTCATTTCCAACTAAGCCAAAAAAAACTACCATCCTATCTCCCTCACTTCCTATCTAGTCGCAGTTCTAGGTCTCTTCTCCCCCTACAATCGAATCTTGGATAAACACAGCACTCAAGAATATCATATCCGTGTCCGATTTCCATTCATTAAGCTAGTGGCCAGGCAATGGGCACGTACACAGACCCTAGCCCCAGTCGTCCCAGCCCCATTATTGAACTTTAGCATTGAGCAATGATTTTAGGAGGGTGCTGGGCCCGTGCTCTTTGTGCTTGTGTTCTGTTCACGTGAGCAACAGGTGTAATATGGAGCAGAGGTTCAATGACTAGAAAGCACCAGCGATAGCCCACACCACCCCAGCCCAGCCCAAGTCCACACTCTCCCCCACCACTCCCTACGCCCTCCTACTATAATAATAAAAAGTTGGAGAAACAAAAACCTAAAGACCATCATAATGGGATGGGGTCGCTTTTAGTGTTGTTCTACTGAACTGAGAACTGCAGTCAGAAGTCGAGTCAACGTGAGGTTTTCGCGAAATTATACTTTTTGGGCTTGAAACGAAGGTTCATTCAAATGATGAATAGAAGTGATACCCTCTCTCTCTCTGTCTCCATTAAAGTTTTTTAAGTGTTTCCTTCACCTTTTAACTTAATCAGATGAAAAAAATAATAATCTATAGTCCATTTTCACCAAATATTTTAAACTCTTGTCAATTTATATGTGAAACATATAAAAAAAAAACTTGTTCAGGTATCAGAAATTGAGAGATTAATTACATTTCATTTTAGTTTAATCTCATACTAAAGCAAAAATGCATTATTTAAGGGCTGTAAAAAGGGTAAACTTCCCCTTTCCCTTTAAAGTGAGTACCGAACTTTGATCTTTGGGGCATATAAACAAATTTTAGAATGATCTGTGGCTACAAAAATAAGTCTTAAAGCAAGGATTGCTTATAGACAATTTTTAAATAACAAGGCATACGACATATAAAAACTTTTTAATATTTTTGCCTACTTTAAGGGGCAACACTCTCTTTATATATATTATAAATTTGTTCAATTTTACTCCAGAAGTGAAACATATGCATCATTCTAAAGGGTAAGCAAAGATTTTAGCGCAGAATATTTTCAATCAGATGCAAGAGAAATATTTATGAGAAAACTGATCTTAGGCCCATGCCGAAACTACCTTCTGTTCCCCATAGAAATAGACATGATATATGATAATTCCATGAATTATTTCCGCTTCTATCTTGTGATATATTCTATATTGGACACCTTTTATGTCTCCCCCCGCCTCGTCGTGTGCATGTTGGAGGTCAGTTTGATGGTTTTTTTTTTCGATGATTTTTCCCATGAAGTGATCATGATGATTTGCTGGTTAGAAGAACAAACCTTTGTGCAATTGGAATTGTTGTTGCAATTCTGTTGCAGCTGCGTGTTGAAAATCAAGCCACGGTTGCCAGATCAGACCATTTGCCATATTTGAAGAGGGCTGATGATGATGATAATGTTGCTGCTGCTGTTGATGATGATGTTGCTGCTGTTGCTGCTGATGATGATGATGACGAGCCAAATAGAATTGTCTCATCTGTTGGAAACGTTGCAGTTGCTTTTGTTCCAATTGATGCTCCTCGAGCAGCATCTGACGATGTTGTTGCTGCTGTTGCTGATAAGCAGCCAATCTATGAGTGGCCGCCAATCCTTTGCTAACTTCCCATGCTGCGGCCGCTGCTGTGGCCGATGTTGTGGGCGAGCTGGCTTGAGAGGATGCTGCCGAGGATGATGTCGATGTGTTTAGAAAGATTTCCATCATATTGTTGAAGTACTTTTGCTCAAAGGGTGTCCATGAGCCTTTGCATTCCATTTTAAGTCGGTGGGTTTTGAGTTTGGATTGGACACAATATTAAAAAAAAAACACACTCTCTGGCATAAACATTTAGGCACAATTCGATTTAAAAAAAATATGCAAAAAAATTCTCTCTCTCTCTCTCTCTCTCTCTTTGAGACAGTCCAATAAACGCACTTAAATATCAATTTTGTTTTTATAGTCGCAAATATAGAGAGATACGAATACAATCTGTTTTATTTTATTTATTTTTTCGTGTGTATTATTATTATTATTTTTTTTGTGTTGTTGTTGTTATTATTATTATTGTTCGTGGCTGGCGACTCGGATTACAGTCTCGGGTAAGTCTCGCAGTTCCAAGTCGACATTTAGCGAAATAAAAATAGCACGCTTTATTTTATATGTTTCTTTTTCTGAGTAATAATTTGCATAGAAATCGACGACGACGACGACGACGGCGACAACAAGCGATCCGCTGACTGAACTTGTTTAGTTTTCGCTTTCAGAGACACACACACACACTGAGACAGACTGATAGACACAGTGCTGTAAGTATCTCTCTCTCTCTCTCTCTATATATATATATATATCTATATATATATTTGTATATTTGGATCCACACTTAGCTTTCAGCTTTTTAGTAGACTTTTGCTGTCATCTAGAACCCGCACAATTCGGAATCCCCAATCTCAGTCCCAAAACCAAAAACGAATCCGTATCCGAATCCAAACAACAAACACAACACAACACACACAACTCGCGGCTTCAACGTGCAAACTCAAACTGATCTAAACCGATCACAGCGACTTGAAGATTGTGACTGGGGAACTTTGGGGATTGGGGCGAACTTTTTGAAAGCTTCGTCTCGTCTTCGTTTTTTAATGCCGAACAGACGTCGCGGCTCTCTTGCTGCGCTCTCCATGGGATGTCGTCGTCGTCAGCGTCTCCGTCGCTGTGTAGAGTTTTAAGCCCGCCCATTTGCACTTGCGCCAGTTGTTGTTGGTTTTTCTTTTATTTCTCTCTTCTCTTACCAATTTC
Source organism: Drosophila equinoxialis (assembly GCA_018150345.1). Lineage (NCBI taxonomy): Eukaryota > Metazoa > Arthropoda > Insecta > Diptera > Drosophilidae > Drosophila > Drosophila equinoxialis. Next base: position 833,627 of record JAECWI010000868.1, on the reverse strand, counting down.
CGTTTCGACTGTTTGTCTCTCTGTGTTGTTGCTTTCTTTGCTTTGGTGATTTTGTAATTGAAAAAAAAAAAAAACACACAGAAAATCACCAAAAAAGGGAAGAAAAGTGAACGCCTCTTAAATCTTTCGTAGGATGCCAGCCCATCTGCCACGCCTACAACTCACTCACTCAAAAAAAAAAAAAAAAAACAAACTCCCTTGGCAAATTGGACGAAAAGGGTAACGAAATCTGCAGCAATTGCAAATTGGCCACAGTCCGTAGTATAACTACAGCATAAAAGATTTTTTATTTTAAATATATTTTTTTTTGATTTAGCTTTGGGTTGGGTTCAGTCTTTTTTTTTGTGTTTTTTGGGTTTAAGCACATGGCGTGGGCGTTCTTTTCCTTTTTCATTTTTTTTTAAAGGTTTTCTATTTTTTTTTTTGTGGGCCCGGTCATTGCATTTGGAGGCTCATTATAATGTTTACTCACAGTTTGTGTGTGTGTGTGCTTTATTTTTTTCTCTTGCCAACAAACACTCTCACACATAGACATAGTAACTTGGTCAGCTGTAAAGCAAGCTTGCGAAAATGACAACAAAACAAGAAAAAATCGCCATGCACAATAAATGTAAGAAAACGACTTGCGAATACCCTATAACCAAGCGCCTAATTGTCTCCAATTGAGCCCAGAATCCATGCAAAAGACTAAACTCCGAGTTCACGCTCTCCAATTTCACAGAGTTTCAATCAAAGGAACAAACAGGTTCAATGGTTGAGTATGCCATCTGTTATTACAGGGTAGAGGAGTATTTAGATATATATGTGTTTATAGGAAGGTTGGCAATGAATCGGAACGAAGCTCTTTATACACTCTAAGATACTATTGCCAGAGGCTACATACATACTATTTTTTTTCTATTTGAAATTATAAGTACGTTCTAAACAATTAGAGATACAACAAGTCAATGGAAAGTTTTGCTAGAAGATTAGAGAAGATTAGACCTTAGAGACTTGTGTACAACTATTGAGATTTCCAATTAACCAAGTAACTTTTTATGAAACTAGAGTTGCTTGAAAATTCTAACTTTTAGGCTAAGAGGCACACATTGAATCTCATCTCAGATCGTTTCAAATACTATAAGACAAAGTGTTTTTGTAATCCATTTCGTATCTACTTGAAGAAGATACATACATATATTATTATTATTGTTATAATTAATGCTAGGTAGTTTTCCCATTTCAAGTAGGTTCTGAAAGGGCTAATAAAACACATTTTTTTGAGTTTTCATTAACAATCATTTAGGTTTCAAAATAATTTGTTACTTGTACCCGTGACAAACCAAGAAGATGGTTAAGTGATTATACCCAAGTTTGTGGCAAAAAAAGAGAGTGAGAGAACAAAAAGTGGAGTTTATAAATGAAACAAAACAATAGGTCGGCAGTGCTACACGTTTTCTTGTATGTTGGCTGCATTTGGGGCTTGGCTTTTGATATTGTTAAGCTTCACTTTGGTTATGGTTTGGCTTAGCAGCAGCAGCAGCAGCAGCAACAACAGCAGCGGCAACAGTTTGGTTTTGACTTGGTTAGTTTGCCGATTGTTATTTTGTTGTGGCAAGCGCAGCCATTGCCGCAACCAGCCTAGAGAACAGCAGCAAAACGGCAACAAACAGAAGCAAAATCCATGGGCCAACATTGTGAGTGTGAGAGAGAGCGAGATGGTTGGTTACTTTGCTAGCTTAGAGATAGGTAGGCACACAGGGGCAGAGGGCAGGTGGCAGGGGAGGAGAAGGCGGAGAAGTAAACCCGTTTTTAATTCAATAGCAGGCCCATGAAATTTTACGCCCGATTTGTAGTACAACTACTACTGTTGTTGCCCCAACCCCAAGTGCCCCAAACCCCCAACTCTAGCTCCATCTGCAGCTCCAGGTTTACATGAATTGCAAAAGCAGCAATAACAACAACAACAAACAGAATCGATTCCAGTATCGAGTGTGTGTGTGTGTGTGTGTGCCATCATCATCCACATAGTCATCGTCGTCATTCTCATTACCTGACTTGCCCAAGCAGCTCAGCTGATCTTACGAATCGATCACCAATCGTTCGATCGATCGATTTTTCATTCAGTCAATTTGCTAATCCATGTGCAATTTTCTGTTGCGTGGCTTTTTTGGTAAGCAGCAACAACAAATCAAAAATCAAAATAAACCGAAAATTAAACAAAAAGTGAAGAAAAAAATTTACGAATTCAAGAGGTGGAGACACAAAAGACGAAGGGGGCGGAGGCAAAGTCATAGTAGTAGTAGTTGTTGTAGTAGCTGTGGCCTGACAGTCCATACACTTTTGCCCGCTTACTCATCAAACGGAGCGCGGCAAGTTTTAATACCCTTACTCGGAGTCCTATCACAAATTTCAGACATTAACTTTAATGTCTTCATTATAGATCAAATATTGAACTAGTCTGATCAGTGGCAGATCAACGCCTACATTTTGGTGTTCAAATTGATCATTTTTGGGGCGGAAAGATTCGTCTTGGAATGAAGTGATGAAACATACAAGAAAATTCAATCATTTCCTCTCCAAGTTGAGAAATATAAATCCCCTAGTTTTTACAAGGAAAAGCTTTTATAAATAGAGGTCCTTCAACAGGAAGTCGCCGAAAAGGAATGATAAAGCATGATCATTTTTAGATCAAACTGTTTGTGATCAAAAGACTTTTTCATATATTTAGGGGAATAGAAATCCATGAACTTTGTCACCTTTAAAGAACCAGTGGAAAAAACTCTTCGAATTAAGCTAAGGATTAGCTAGTGTATTGTTAGGTCGTTGCATTTAAATTAGCTGAGGAAGTGTCTTCTTTTTGCAGTGTTTTTTTTTTTTGTTTTTTGCTAGTGTTGTCGTTGTTGTTTTGTGCGAAAATTTTTAGTGTAGCGTGAAACATGCGCACGCATGCGCAACGAGGTCAAATCGAATGGCAATCATGGTACAACAACAACAACATTAGCCAGGCGAAAGAAGAGCCCAGGCCAATAGCAACAACAACAAAAACAACAGCAACACAATGGCAACAAATTACAGCCAAGCCAAACAAAGAATAAATAAATAGTCGTAAGGCAAAAAAAGTAAGTAGAGTTCAAAAAGTAGGCAAAGTTTTTTTCTTCTTTTTTAGAGATCCCTAATGAACAAAGAAATAAAGGTACATTACATGGTTTGGGAGTAGGAGGGAAGGGGAGGAGGGAGATACGTATGCCGATAACCGGATAGGATGATAAGTTGCTTTATGCTTAAAGGAAATGAGTTAATGACTCTAAAAAAGGGCCAAACAAGGGCCCAAGTTTTTTTTAGGTTTTTGCATGTAAAGAAGAGCCGCAAAAGGAACAAAGATGCAGTGAAAGCTATCTCTCTCTCTTGAGAGTCCTGTTTTCTATATGTACTTGCAAATATGAAAAGTAAGATGATTAATAACCTATAAATAGAGGACAAAGGAGAGAAAGATCCTTTTATTTGTTGAGTCCTTCAAGGGATTAGCTTTTTGATTGCAAGTCAAGAGTCAGACGATTCTTAACCACATGATAAATGGCCAAACGTTTTCTCAGTATTAGCATTGAAATTTCAAGATAATTGGCGCGCTTCTAATAGAAAAACCCGAGATATTTTCCGTTTTAGTTCAAATTCTATTATGAAAGAAACTTTCTTTCTCAAGATAGAATTTCCTTTATGAAAATCTAACACAAATACTCGATTATATGTCAGTTCCGAATTACTCATTGCACAATTACCAAGTGGAGAATCAAGTCAAGTCACAGCAGAGTTGAGTTCTTCTTGTTGCTCAATATGAAACTTTATTTGATAGTTTCCCATCCCCCCAAGCCCCCACCTTCTCTTTCTATCAAATCAATGCCAACCTAAGCAGCAATTCAATATTACTTCATTGAAAACAACAAAAAAAAAAAAAACAAGAAAAAAAATTGAGACCAGGAAAATGCTTTGCTAATTGAAATTTGGTTTAATTTTTGTCTTTTTGTATTCTTGATTTGTTTAGAAATCGGCACAGAAATTTGAGAAGAAGATGATCATCAAAATGGGAGCCAAATATGGGTCACTGTAATAAGTGTGCACACCACACACACACCCATACACACACACACACACAGTCAGTAATACTACGGAAGTTCGTTTCGTTAGAAGAAAACTCTCAAACTTGTTCATATTAAATGATTTTGAGAGATGCCGATAGAAAACAAATTATATTTATTTTGTTTGTGAAATCTGAACAATCTTAATTCTCTTTTATACACACATATATAGTAGGTATACAAAGAAAGATCAACCACAACAACAACAAACAGAAAAGGCAAAAAACAAGCCACACAAATCAGCAGTAAACCAGTTCAAAATTTAAATATAAAACGCGAGCGTGCGCGCAATTTGAAAGAAACTGGTTTTCCGATGATATTGAATAGAACACACGGGCAACTACAACAACTATAACAACAGCAACAGCGATAGAAGAAAGAGCAACAACATAAAGTTTAAAAAAAAAACACCAAGTTTGACAATAACATAAATATAGTTGTCATTATAAAATATCATCCGGTGCTAAATCAGGCGTGAGAAAAATTTTAATGCCAAAAATACAGCAAAACGAAAAAAATAAAAGAAAAAAAAAAGGCGAAAATTGAATTTCAATATTTAATGAAATTGGTGACGGAAATACACAAAGCAAAAAAAACGTCTAGTCAATTGGTATTTGGGAATATTGGTCAATATCTATCTTTCTATCTATAAGCATACATATATATATATGTGAATTTGTGTGAATATATTGATAACTTTAAAAAGATAAGCAACTTTCATTTGGTAGCCAGGCTGAGACTTGGACTGAGGCTGGGAAATTGCGCTCTCGAATCGCGCGAAAATTTATGGCAAATAGGCAAATGTTATGTTCAAATAAATAAATAGCCAAACAGCAGCAGCAACGGCAATGGCAAACAGCAATAGAAACCATGGGCTTAGTTAAAAGGGGTTCAGGGGCGCAAAGTGCCCCTTCAAAAGAGAGAGAGAGAGAGAGAGAGAGTAGGGTATGTGGAGCACTTTAAGCAGTAAGCTATAATTTAGTTAAACCGGGGAAAATTGATGGAAAATGCGAAACAAAACCTGTGCAGACTGTCTATATATGTAGCCAAATCAAAACAACCTCCAAGTTTGGTCATTAGGAGATTTGCTGAAGACAATAAAGTACCATAAATCTCTTAAAGACTAAAAATAGTTGGGAATTGTATGTAAATCAAGCTGAGGACTAAAGAATCTCAATATTTAGATAAGTAAACCCAAGAATAGCATAGATAGTGGACAATGGAAAAACTATTTATAGTTTAATAACAAAATAAATGAAACAAACCTTCACTTTTACACATAGAGTCAGCAATAATTGTATAAATCTCAAAAATGTAGCAGACCAAGAACGAATGATCAATTGGTTTCATCTAAAGACCAATCAACATTTCATTATTATATATTGATATGATGTCTCTATTATCCTCTATTATATTATCTATTAATGCACATTTTAATTTTTGTAAATTTCCAATATTAAATATTTAATAGACAGAAATGTAACTTTCAAAACTAAAAAAAACATAAAGACATACAGAAAAAATGATGTCAGATTAAGTTCAATAAGTTTATAAAATTCTTTGCTTTGCTTGATTCGAATGTTTATATGGATGTTTCTTGGCTTTATTTATATGAAACCCAATCAATGATGATTCTGTGGCATGCAGTTTTTGCAGTTTTTGTCTACGCCCATGGCGAGCTGAGTAACAGAAAAGAAAGGTACCCCAAAACTCTAGCAAGTAGTGTACCCATCCCCATACCCATATATACCCATTCCCATCCATGTCCAGCACTGGCACTAGGCAATGGTAAACTGGTTTTCTATTTCTTTTTGCTTCTCTTCTGGTCGAGATTTTGTGGCAATTATGTGCACCGTTTGCTGTCCAAGTAAAAGGAAGAGAGTGTTTGTTGTTGCTGGTGTTGCTGTGAATTGGAGAATTGAAAGGCCATGTAAATTACCTGATGAGCCGCACTATCCACATCCACATCCACATTGAAATCTACAACCAACTCCGCGTCCATATCCAGCTGTGTGTCTGTTCTTCAAAATTGCCACAATTTTTCTTGCTTTTTATGTGTGTGTAAGTGTGTGTGTGTTGGTAACTTATTTGTTTATTAATTATGAGGCCTAAGCAAGATCAACAAAATCACAACATATATATATATATATATATAGGTACATATATAGATAGTTTAATGGAAGGGCCGTGCGTTAATCGACCAATCGACCCGCTTTTTTCCCTCAACATTTTGTGATTTATGAAGAACGAGAATTTTATGTTCGATTATGACAAATTCATTAATCATGCCCAGGTTAACGACATTTTGCATTTTCATTTTCTTCATGTTTTTGTTTTATTTATTTTTTCTCTCTTTTGTCGACGTTTTTTTTTTTGTTTTGTTTTTTTTTTTTTGCTGCTGCTGCTGATCAATCAAATTTGTTGGTGACGATGAACACAAAAATCGACATCCGATTGGCAGAATTTGTGTGTTTTTGGTTCAGGGGCAAAAATTGCATTGATCAAACAAAAAAGAAAAACGAACGCTTGAAATTCCATGCCATAAAGTCATCAAGTTGAATTTAAATATATAGAAGCTATATATACCCTTTTAATCATTAGGCCACAAAATGCTTTCAACCTATGAAGTTTAATACAAATATAATCCACCAAATATAGGGAATCTTTATCCTAATCCTTAGAGTCCATTGAGCCTCAATTTTTATAACTTTGAGGTTGGTCTTCTTTTTGGTGAAAATTGCTTCTTATCTCAGTTTCAGGAAGAATTTGTCACTTTAACGACTCAGTTGAACTTCTCAAATTCTCTGACACATTTTCTCTACCAATGAATCTTAACAGAATAAGTAAAAAACAATTTGTTTGCTATATTATGGGCTATTAGGGGATTCTCGGCGGGGGAAATGAGGGATATTTGCTCCCAAAAGTATGCAATAAGCCGGACCAAGAAGTTAATTTTTGAAACATATAAAAAGGTTTTGGAAAATTCTGCGAATGAATAAAGTTCGAAAGTCAAGCAAAAGTTATAAACTTTTTGCAAATATTGAACACTTTCAGCCTATTGCATACTTAAAGGAGCTTATTTCCTCCATTTCGCACTCCTAGATACGCATATTACTGGGCTGGATTTAGGAGAGGAAACACAAGTGTTCCTGCGAAAACGACAAAATATTGACATTACGTTTAAAGTTGCATTTTATAATTCTTTAGACAAAAAGAGAGAGAGGAAAGAAAAATTGTACAAAATTCGGATTCGGGTCTAGAATTGTCGCAAGTTTTCGAGCTACTGCCGGTGGCGTATCTAGGTCATAATTTGTTCTTGGATTTCGAAATTTGACCTGTTTCAGAGGTGAATAGTTAATGCTAAGTTAAAGGTACCAAAAAATGTTTTGTCTTTTTTTTGCAGTTCCCAAACGTCACGAAAAATTGTTTCTTTATAAATTCTAGTATACAATTAAATTGTTAAACACTCATAATCGCTAGTTTTTCAAAACACAAAAAACGCTTTCGAAATGCTAGGAAAATTTATACATTTCGTTCATTTTTTGTTGAATATGAAATAAATTTTGTTGGCTGTGTTGACAGCTGTACGCATATTTTGGCAAAGGAATTTGTCAAATATGTTAAATTGTTGTTGATAAAACCATTAGGCAGTGGTTGAGAGGGGGAGTCCAAGGGGGCGTAAGAATGTATAAAGAATGAGAGGGCTGACCGTGGGAGGAAGGTTGGAGCCGAGGAGCGGTAGCGGTTGGTGGGTGCTTGGGTCACTGGGAGACTGGGGGCGGTATTTTTCCTTCCTCTTTTGATTTGCATATGTTTTTGGTTTTTTTTTTTTTGCTCCAATTTTATTTCATTTTTATTATTGTTGTTCTTCTTAATTTTCGTGAGCTTATCGCATTTGTTTATTTAATTGTGCAATTAATAAACTTCAGAACATGCCTAATCAAATTGAGTTGTTGTTTTTTTTTTTTTTTTTGTTTAATAAATTGTTCTTTTTTGGTTTTTGAAAGCAACAACAATAACAAATAAAAATTCTCTTTGGCATGTCACGGGGCACAGCCAGCGCGTTGTTGCGCGTTTTGTTTGTCGCGCGTTCGGCAAAATGCAAATTGCAAATTTATATATATGTATATATATGTATATGTACATACCTTCTATATAGTTATGTATGTATGCATTTAAGATATGTGCAATACTTGAGTCTGTGTATGTGTGTGTGTACATATCAGTGTAGTATTTGTGACCATCCACAATTCGTGCTCATCGACCGCCTGCCCTGAGGCTATTGATAAGCCAGAAAGAGAGTCAGTCGGACGAATGGACGGGCGGACGGACGTAGTACACACTATATATGTACATAATGTATATACACATACATATACATATACACACATATCATACGTACATATGTATGTATGTTCGTCGGTGTTGTCGTCGAAAATGCGGCATTTGACACATTTATGAAAATCGGAATCGGAATGCGCCGCAAACTCATTTTGTTGGAATGTTTTGTTGTCATTTGTTGTTTTTGTACAAAAATAAAACATTTCTCAGATACATCGAGTGCTGCTGCTGCTTTTGTGTGTGTTTGTGTGTGTGTGTGTGTGGTGCCCCACAGTGATTTTTTTTTTTTGGAATCAAATACACATAGTAAAAGTATTTACAATATGTATGATGATGTACACACATTTCGTTTAGATTGTAAATATCAATATAGATATGGGAGAAGAAGATCAACAGCTCTCAGAATTGGAACAGAGGTTCCTAATACTTGGAGATTAAGTGTGAATTGTTAGTAAGTGCAAAAGACTTAGCTAGATCTTCATATTAAGCACCTTGTAGGCAATGCAATGATCTCCTTGGGTGACATTTCCCTTTAATCATGTAGAATTTAGACTGATATTGATTATATGTATATTATATGATTGATTCCCCCTTCCCACGGGGTTTACGTAATTAATGGGCTTAGGTGATAGTCAGCAATGCCGCTTAAATGTTACATGCATTTGGGCGTTCTGGTTATATACAAAATGTAGCCTTTGCCCCCGATTTTATCTACTCCCCCAAAATAAAGCAGTAGGCCAAGAAAAAGCAAAAATCAGAAAGAGAGATAGAGTGAGAGGCAAAAAGTCTTTCGAAATTGATAGAAAAAATGAAAGTGACAATAGTCACGAATACTTAACGATAGTAACTACATTCTGTAAGGGATTTAATGATAACTTCAAACAAATAACTAAAACTTGTTAATCGATTTCTTACAAGTAAAAAGGAATTAAGGATTAAAAGCGACATAAAAGATTTTTGGAATAACATACTTCAGCACGAAAACCAATGCTTGACTTAGAAGTGGCAATAGAAGCGGCTTAAAAGTTATAGAAGAATTATGTAATATTCCCTGCCCCTCGTTTTCTATGACACTTACCCTCCCCCCTGTTCGGCCATAATCACATGTGAAATGTATGAATGAATATGCATATTTGAAATACATATGTATGATAGATATATTTGCGTGCTATGAATGGCTATATGAACTCTCGATTATTTGTTTGTCTGTGTGTGTGTGTAAGACTCGTTATCACACAATTAGTTGTTCCACATTGTTTTTAATTGTTTATTTTCGTTTAGGGAATTTTCAAACTCATTTGGAATCCATTTAAATTTCATTTAAATGACTCATGTCATCGTTTTGAAATTTCAATTTCAGTCTTGGTAAGAATAATTATTTCAACCACTGTCTGAGTGTTGTGTGTGTGTTCAGTTCAGCTCCAAAAGCCTTTTTAGTTACAAAGAAGATGTCATGTGGCAGTCGTCGTTGTTGTTGTTGTTGTCGTCTTGTTGCAATCATCATGAATCATGCTTCAGTTATGGGACATGGATGAGCAGCATGGAGAATGAGAATGGCAGGAGAAGTAGGAGGAGGAGTAAAAAGGTGAAGGAGGAGAAGTAGAGGAGGTGGGGCAAACTTCCACAGAACTCCACACAAAAATTGTTGAAATACTTTCGGCTCAAAGGTGAAAGCCATAAAAAATACAAGAAAAAAAACCCCCGACACAAAAAAAAACAACATTTGTTGACCATTTCATTTGTTGTTTGTTTTAAGGAGAATTAGTTAATGGGCAAGTAGTTTAGGTAGGTTTGTTGTAGATTTTTGAATTCTTGGATTAAAAAACTCACCGCTGGCATTATTCTGCACCATAGTCGCTGCTCTAGAGAGCACATCTAAGGCTGATTCCATAGTGTGCACGAGATCTCTTGGATGTGGGCTGATGATTATTATTATGATGAAGACGCTGATGATGATAATGATATTTTCTGCTGCTGCTGCTGCTGTTGTTGGTGGCTGCTCCTCTGTCTTGATCTGCACCGCATGAGTTTCACACTGAAAATGCAAAAGAAATTTGACCATGAGAGCAAAACACACTAACATACACGTACACACACACACACACGCACACAGAGGCAAAGAGATACCCCAAACTGGATGTAAATGGAACGAAAAGAAACAAAAAACCAAAACCAAAAAAAAAAAAAAAACGACTCTGAACAAAGACTGAGACGCTGCTGCTGTTGTTGCTGCTGCTGCTCTTGCTCTGACTCTGTGGAAGCTACAGTAAAGTAAATCCTGAAACAGAGTTTTCATATGTTGCCAGGAGAGAACGGGTGGTGATGATATTATAAAAGGGGTGTGTGGGAGGGAGCAAGGGACGGCGGGCATCTGGAGGGTATGCCATGGTGTTGCAGGCACACGATGCAGTTCAGTGTTGTTGGGACAGGTTTGGTTTTTGGACCGAAAGACTTCAACGACTTCAAACGAGGCAGCAGCCGAAAGTTTTCGGTTTGTTGTTGCTGCTTGTGTTGTTTTTTTTTGTCGATTTTTCTTTTTGTTGTTGTTGCTTTTGTATTTTGGCAATGAAACGAAATCAACTGGCCAGGCCAGGCCAGAGCAGAGCAGAGCAACAGCATCCAAAAACTTAAAATTTTGCCTCCAAAACTGGCCACGGCCATTATTACCTCTCCTCTTCGCCTGCTCCTCCTCCAGCGTTATAGTCTCTTTTAGCCGTGGGACGCTTTCAATAGGTTTACAACGTATAAATTATAACAAATATTCACAATTTCATTGTTAAAAACTTTGCAAATCGCAAACTAGTGCTTAGTGGTGGGAAACAAGAGCGATGTCATTTCCGATGGCTTCCCCGATAGTCCGATGTATCACATAGAATCGATCGATAATGTAAATATTCCTAAAGGTAAGAGTCCTAAGGGTGAAGTAATAGTTCTAAGGAGGTGAGTAATAGTCCTAAGGGTGCGAGTAAAAGTCCTAAGGGTGCGAGTGATAATCCTAAGGGCAGAGTAAAATTTCTAAGGGTGCTAGTAATAGTCCTAAGGGGGCTAGTAATAGTCCCAAGGTTGCGAGTAATAGTCCTAAGGGAAAGTAATAGTCCTAAGGGAGAGAGTAATAGTCCTAAGGAGGCGAGTAATAGTTCTAAGGAGGCGAGTAACAGTCCTAAGGCGGCGAGTAACAGTCCTAAGGGTGTGAGTAATAGTCCTAAGGGCGCGAGTAAATTCAAGGCGCCACGGTCACACTGCTATTGTCTGGGGCCGCAAGCAACAACAAAAAGTTTAAAATTTCCAGTTAAATTAGGGCAATTAAATGAATTAAAATGTTGTAGAGCCGTTACATTTAAAATAATTAAACGCCGGAAAACAATTGGACTGCATACTAGTAGCCATTTCACTCACACTGCAGACAGCAAAGACGTCGAAGACGACACCAACTGGAAAATCAATCGAAGACATTGCTGGTGTGTTGTTGTTGTTGCTGCTGTCGGTGAGATTTTAATTAAAAATTCCAGTTAAAAGACAAAGCCAAAGTTGGAGGCGGCAGCGCGTTGGTTGTGCTGCAATTGTGTTGTCGCTATTTTGGTTTTGAGTCGGTCGGTCGCTTGGTTGGGGCGTTGGCTTTCACCCCAAATCCAAATAAGGTGAATAACAAGTGAAAGCTGGCCAAGATTTGCAATATTTCGCATTGTTCAAGGTCATTGGTAACCCGAAACCGAATCCGCCATTCCCAGCCATTCCATCCCACTCATTCATCAATATGGCTATTAGTTTTGAGAAACATCGTGCCGAAATTGTGGCCGCCTGGAAGGATGTCTTGGATGACAAGAGTCCAACAAATTGGTCCTTATTTGGCTATGAGGGTCAGACCAATGAACTAAAATTGGTCTCATCCGGCGACGGTGGTGTGGAGGAGTTAAATGAGGATTTGAATAGCGGCAAAATTATGTATGCCTATGTACGCATTGAGGATCCCAAAACTGGTCTAAATAAGTATTTACTCATCAACTGGCAGGTAAGTGAGTCATTGCCAAGTAATCTTATCGTACAGTTGAGCTTATCTAAGCTTCTTGTTTTTCTGTTGTTGGATTTGTTTCGATTTCGCAGGGTGAGGGCGCTCCAGTTCTACGCAAAGGCACCTGCGCCAATCACATTCGTGATGTGGGTAATCTTCTATCAGGCGCCCATTTAACCATCAATGCTCGAAATGAAGATGATGTTGATTTGGAGCGATTACTTAAGAAACTTAGCACCGTGAGTTCGGCATATAGTTTCAAGGAACCACGTGCCACCGTGGAAGAACAAAAGGCTCCGGTGGGCACCAACTATACTAGGGTGATACCCACCAAAGAGCTGAATGCCAGTCTCACGCAGGATTTCTGGAAGAAGGAAGAGGCGGAGGAGAAGCGTCGCATTGAAGCCGAAAAGGAAGCCAAGCGTTCGGAATTGCAAAAGCTAGAGAATGAGCAACGCTCACGCGAGGAGAAGGAGCACAAGGAACGGGAAAAGCTAATCATAAGCACCACCAAATTGCAGCCAGCTCATGTGCCCATTAAAACGTAAGCTCAAGACCAATATAATGAGTAAATCTATTACAATTGCAATATTTAATTGCCAGATCGCCCCAACCTTTGAGTCCAGAGAAAACAGTAGCTAATTTTGGTCAAAACTTAACGGATGCCGAACGCATGCGACAGGCGCGCAATCAGGAAGCCAGGGAATTGATTGGTTCTCGTGTGGGAGCCGCCAAGGCCATGTTCACTAAGCACACCAGCGAGGGACAGCTGCAGTCCAAGTAAGAAGCAACAGAAATGTCACTTTAAGTTAAGCAAAACATGGGTAACCGTTCCCTCCTTCTAGACTTAACACACAACCACCAGCAAAGCCTGCACGCAACTCCATTGCCCAGCGCATTAATGCCTTTAATCAGAATCAACCTCAGGAAACAGCCGTGCCTTCACCACCACGCTCCCAGTCTCCCATTAAGCCGGTAGCGGCAACAGCAGCTACGCCACCACTGCCAGCAGTTCAGGAGACAATTCCGACACCTCCAGTTGCTGCCGAGGTGGTATCAACCATTCCAGAAGCCATTGAGGAGCCACAGCCCGCAGATGATTTGCCTTTGGCCCATGAAAGTAGTGAACAATTCTCGACCATCAAGAGATCACCGCACAGTAAAACCAATTCGCTGCAATCTCAATCACCCGATGAGACCACATCGTCTAATGAAACAGATACGGCTGTCTATCAGGAGGAAGAGCAGGAAGTGCGCACCAAAGTGTCGGTGACAGTGCAGCAATCGCAAGCGGCCAAAACCTCAAGCCTCAGCACCCTGGAGAGGAATGCCTGTGTGTACTATATAATCCAATCCCATGAATCCTTTTTTCATTCCCCCGTTTGGTTTTTGCAGTAACCGATCTGGTCAACGAGGACGATTTCATTTGTCAAGAGACTTTAGGCGATTTGGGTTTGCGGGCACGTGCTCTTTACGATTATCAGGCTGCCGATGAATCGGAAATTACCTTTGATCCTGGTGATATTATAACGCATATCGATCAAATTGATGAGGGTTGGTGGCAGGGACTTGGACCCGATGGAACCTATGGACTGTTTCCGGCTAACTATGTCGAGATCATTAACTAAAAACTAAAGCAGAATAATAATAAAACAGAAGGGAAGAAACCCAATTGCCAAGCAATATGGGAGTACTGTGTGTTTTTTTTTTTTTTATTTTTTCAAAAGCATCAAATATATATTTATAATATCCTCTGCCCCTCCCATTAAACTCTTCTTCTAATTACACATTCTTGAACAATAATGCAGACTATACACCATATAGCGACTATAAGCGATTTGTATTGTACGATCACGTGTTTTATACATATATATATATAACAATAACAATAATAATATTAACTAACTTAGAACTTGTAATCATGCCTAAATGTTATTCCTTTTAAGTTTGTGAACACGAAAATGAAAAAACGAAAAACCATGTTGCGTCCTTTTATACAAAAAAAAAAAAAAAAAAAAACAACACAAAAGGAAATGTTTCGTAATCTATATATTACCTAATATGATGTAGTCCACGTTTAGTCAGTATTTAGGATTTGGTTTAAAAACAAGACTCCCAATTCATGCTTGTAACCAAGTTTTTGTTTTTCGTTTATTATTATTATTTTTTTTATATAAATATATATGTATTAGAGATGGAGATTTGTAAAACTTTTTCGTCAAAATAAACTTTGATAATTGTGCAACAATAATGGAGAAATAATGAGGAAGAATGTTGGGATAAACAATTCGTGACTTGAATCATTGATTACTCGATAATTTTTTTGAAATGAATATCCTAAAAGTGCCCAACGGCTCTGACAAATTACATGATCTTATATATTATTTAAGTATTCCCTAGACTCAAATTGCTTTTTAGAGAATTCTAAAGGCCACTTGATCATCGTCTTTTTCCAAAACAGGTTAGTTTTAATTTATTTAAGACCAAAAACTTTTCAATATAATAATTTATTTCACAGGACTGAATGAATTAGATCGAAATTGGATAGTTGACAGTAATGAAAGGAAACAATTGCAGGTAAGTCATCTTGAATTTATACTAATTGCTTTTCTTCTATCTAATTGCCATCTCATTTTTGCAGATGACACAGGATCGAGGTGTACACCAAAGCCTCGGTTTGCGTGTTCCCGATTTGCGTCTTTTCGATTTGCCTCGCATTTCAAAATGACTCTTCTTTCGATTCTCATTTTCGGTTTTGATTTATATAGCCAGAATCCGTTTCAAAAAATATTTAAGACCATAATGACAATACAATGAAAAAATATCTTGTGCAATGCACAAGCCATGGACATTTTTGCTGACAATAATCCAGACCAAAATAGAAACTAAACCGTTGCAACAACTGTTGATGGCATTTAAAGAATTATGTGCAAAAAAACTGATAAAATTTAACACACTTTAGACCAATATTTAAAGAAAACACATAAATCCGGCGGATGAAATGGTTTAACTCTAAATGCTCGCAAAGCTGTCGTCCTATATGGATATAATATGAATTATTCAACAATTATTATCTCAGGTATGTAGTTAAATACTGATATAAACATTTTACAATACAGAAATTGAATATTTAATTAACAAAAATTTATAAATTTATTCCATTTATCTATTCTCCAAGTATATATATATATATATATATATATATATATATGGATCAAGTGTTCCCTTTCCAGTTGATTAAAAAGAATTCTCTCGTTTATATAGTCAACAATATCTACATTTATTTTGTTTTTTTTCTTCTTCTTTTTTTCATTAATTAGTAGCATAAATAATTATGTATAGTTTTCTTCTTCATTCTTTGTAAAGTTTTTTTTTAATGTTTAACAATTTGTTGTCACAGGCCATGCCCATTAATTCCTTGCCCGCCTTCTACCCGGTTCAGTTGAGGGGGACGGGGAGGGGTGAGTGTTTGGGGCGTGGCAAACAAGGCGCATTCGTTGCTGTAGATTTGTATGAGATCATACTGCGAACTTCTTGTTTTTTTTGTTTAGGGCCTTTCGCGTTTGCTTTCGTCTGATTTGTATATATGTATATAATATATATGTGTATAGCATATCAAAAAAAAAAAAAAAAAAAAAAAAATTATCTCCGGGCTTAAACATAATCAGCTCTTGAAAGTAATGTAATTAAGTTTTTGTTTAGGTTACTTTTTTCCTTTGATTTCATTTTGTTAACTTTTTTCTTCAATTGCAATAAATTTGTATGCAGTTTCTGCAGGCACTTTTCATAATTATTCTTGTTGTTGTTCCTTAATAGCCTAATCAATGTTTGTTGATTTTATCTTGTTTTTGTTTTTCTCTTGTCGTTTGTTTATATGTCACATGAGATTTGTTTCTGTTTATGGAGTACGTATATATGTATGTATGAGTGTATGAAATATTGTTGCCAGATTCGGCTCCCAGCTCCCAATTGATGATATATCTTTTGGTATTAATTATAGATAGTAAATAAAGACAGAAGAAAATAGGGTAGAAATCTTTAAAAAAAATCAATTGTCGCTTGTCCGTTGGATAAATTAAAAAAGAAAAGATAAAGGATGGGCGAGAATGATGGATTGTGGATGGCCACAGGAGGGTCGAACGAATTTGCCATCATCTTCATCATCATCATCATCATTATTTGAATTTGGTTAATTTGCGTAGTAGCTGCTTCGAAACGGTCGCCTTATACAGGCGATGTGTTCATCATTCGGACGTCGTTGATGTTGTCTCCAATTGCGCGGAAGCTGGCGTCTCCGCTCCAGCAGCAGCAGTTGGTGGCGGAGGCAGAGGAATTGGCTCTTGGATTTTTGTAGCATCCATTGGCTGCGGTGTGGACGGCTCTGCTGCTGCTGCTGGTGTTGGTGTTGCTGGCGTTGTAGATGTTGAAGTTAACGGGGCCTCTGGGACAGCCTCTGCTTGCTCTGTCGCTGGAACTGCAACTGCAATTGGAGCTGAAGCATCTGTTCCAGATGCAATTCTGGCATTCTCCTCAGCCTTGGCCTCTAGCACATTAATAGAAGCCTGAATACATCTAATCAAATGAAGTAGAAAGTGTTTTAGTTAAGGAGAAAATCAGTTGTCGTTTATTTTGAACTCACTTGATGGCCTCTTTGCGCGCCAGGCGAATGCTATCTTTGCCATTGGTATCAATGGTATCCAGTTTAAGTAGATTACGCGTGAGCATCTCGTCCAGATAGGCATATTCCTTTTCTTCACGTGTGCCCTTGAACTGCTCCACCTTGGCCATCAGGTCGAGTACATCCCGTTGAATATCCTGAATCTTATTGATCGAATCCAGGGTGTGTGGAGTCTGTGGTGGCAGGCCAGATGACTCGGACTGAAGCTGTGGCTCCTGCGGCTGTTGATGAGTATTAAGTGGAGTGGGACGTTGCTGGTGCTGAGAATGCTGTGGCTGCTGTTGTTGTTGTTGCTGTGGGGCATAATAACCTGCCTGGGCAGATGCGGTAGCCTGAGCCTGAGCCTGGGCACTACTGGGTGGAGCATTTTGATTGGGTATTTCCTTGTGGGCATTTATAATGGGCTCCGAGCGACCTTCCACAAAGATTGGTATAGTCCGAATATAACTGCCGCCAGGTGTTTGCGGCTGTTGCTGTTGCGGAGGCGGTGGCGTCTGTTGCTTCTGCTGCTGCTGCTGAGGATGCGCCTGCTGCTGTGGGGCATAGTATGACTTGTGGAATTGAGGCGGTGGTGTTGTCTGCGTGCCGAACTGTTGACCGGGTTGTGGTTGCTGTTGCTGCTGCTGTTGGTAGTGCAAATTCTGTTGCTGTTGCTCCGGTGGCGGAGCCGAATGAGAACGCAGCCCTTGTTGCTCCTGCTCGGCAACACTCTTCACACCCATGTCCATGGTGTTGCGTAGGCCGTGTTGATTCAAATTGATTGAAGATTGACCCCCAGCGGCAGCAGCAGGAGCGCAATCCACCTCCGATTGTCCAACATTGGGATCTTCTGTTTGTATGGCCGCATCGCAAAGATTTTTCGATGGCGATTGTGGCACTGGCTGATGATGGTATTGCTGATGATGCTGGGGCACCTGTGGATAATATTGCTGCTGTGATGGCGGGCCGCCGGCTCCGGGACTTCCGTTGCCGCCATTGCCACCGCCGCCGGCTGCTCGCCTGGCAGCGAAACCCTCTGGTATATACTGACGAAACTCCGATGGCAGTCTATGGAAGAAGTCATCATCATCATGGTTTATGGGATTGGCACCGCCGCCGGTGGCGCGTCCACGTCTGCCCATTGTCGAGAATTGGGGGAAGCCAAAGTCTGCAGCGTCATCAAAATAGGAAGAAAATTCATCATCAACATCGGCAACATGGGGGTATGATGGAAACTATTCCGCTTACGTGTTGTTGGGCCACCACCAAATCCGGCAAAGGGATCGTGATGCATGCGCCCCAAACGTGAGCGCTGAAACATATTGTCCATATCCATATCCATGTCCGGTTCAAAACCAAAAGTCGACTGCAAAATGCCCAAAAAATGAATTGTCAGTATCAAAATATTAACAAATTGCCTCGCACAAATGATTCGATGCCAGTGACAATTATAATCTAGAAATCAAATTTAATTTTGTGTGCTGATTTTTTAAGCATTTAATAAAAACACATAAAGAACGCTTCAACGAACCAAAAAAAAAACGAAAGGCGAACATCATTAATTCGATAAGCATAAAGTGCCCACTTCGCTTACACTGCAAATAAACGTTGAGCTCATTCAAAAGTTTTGAACTTAAAACCACGAAGATTAGCAAAAAGATTATTTTAGAACCGGCTAGAGTTCTACCATAAGCAGATTTCGCTAAAGCGTACAAAGTGGTTATATCTTTGACGCTAAAACAAGCTGAGAATTACAACACGATGAAAATGTTTCTAATTAGAGTCCTGTTTGCAATGGTTTTGATTCCATTAATAAATATTCTTGACTAAACTTGGGAATTTTCAGCTGGAAAATAGTTTTGTTTTAACAAAATGGCCCGAAAGGTCTAAGCAATTTTATTTTGAAAAGTATTTAAATAATGTTTTTCTGAATTCATTAGTTAAAAATTTGAAACATTAATTTTTGATTTAGATTTCAAAGTTTGAGAATGGTTCTCACGTACTTCTGAGAGCTACAAAAGTCTCCACACGAATTTGGTAGTGGAATTTGTGAGTTTTGAACCGAAAAATGTTATTTATAGATGTTTTTCAATTTGTAGTTTCTAAGGAATTTCAGTTAGATAAGTTATTGTAACTTTTTGTTATCTCTACTTTACTTATTCTTTTGTTACATTTTATTTATTTGAATTTGTTTTCAAATGGAATTTTAAAGTCTGACAATGCCTTTGAAGTAACTTGAGGTGATTTGTGATACGAGAATTATCTGCGTTTCTCTGAGTGTCGTAGAATCGGTGTAAAGTGTTTGGCGAATTGTTTATAAATAAAATTATGAGTCAGTGTGAGCGAGTCGTTGAATGTATCTGCTGACACGAGCATTTGAGGTGTATGTGTGTGTGTGTGTGGGCAAACAATAACAAGTGATGTCAATACGATATAAATGAACAGCTGTTTGTTTTTTAACGTATTGAGAAATTGAGCAATTTTCATCGTCAGCGAAATTTACTCGGAATTGAAAACATTTTTATTTACCTTTTTGTTCTAGCACAAAGCTTGTTCTCTCTTTTTCTCACCGTCCCTCTCTCCTCTCTGTCTCACTCTCTTTCTATTTGTCTCTGTCTACGGGCAATCCTTAGTTTACTTAATCAATTAGAATACAATAACACTTGTCACTTTAATTTCAATGCACTTCCGTTTCAAACTGTCGTGAGTTTTTATGTTGTCTCTGTCTGTGTGTGACGTTTATTCTCTGTGGCGGATTGTTTGTGAATGAAGCGAACAGCCGGCTGAACATGGCCTTTTATATATAAAGGTCGCCCACACTTGGCTCAGCTGCTGCTCGCATTGTTACTTCTCGCATGTTCTCGCAATTTCTCGCATTTTCTTGCCTGTAGTTAACTCTCTTAACTTACTCTTTTCTGGGTCTGTCTTCTTAAATAGTGACGCAGAGCAAAAACAAAAACAACAAACGTCACTCGCTTCACAAAAAAAGAAAAAAACAGTTGAGCAACAAAAAAAGCCAAACCAAAAAGGCCGCCCACACGACGTATACGTAATTTTTGTCTTCGTTTTTGTTGTTTTAAACATATTAGAAAACTGACTTGACTTTTTGCTTACATATACATGAAGCGTCATTATATATTACTATATAATGCCCACCTACATCCGAACACACACACACAGAAGACAGAGAATAAGATAGAGAGAGAGATATACATATAGCCAAAGAGCCAACAATTAAAAAAAAAGAGAATGAGTGAACAAGCGAGCAAGAGTGGTGAGGGTAGGAGGACAGAGAGTGCGAACGTTTTTTCTAGAAATTTTCAAATATTTTCTGGCAAATCTACTAAAATACTTGATAGATTTCTATGACTGAGGCGCCGCCCTCCACACCCTGCGTATGTCCCCCCTTCTCATCACATCGCGCACATACCATTTACTCAAAAGATTAGGCCCCAAAACAGCTGTACTTTGCGGTAAATTTCCGCACGCGTTGCCACATTAATCACATATGTACATACAGATACATATAGTGACCTCCCCCCCTCCCCTTCCCCTTCCCTCACCTGAAACCCCTTTTAAAGCCCCCTTCACATCTCCCCATCTTCCTTTACTGAGTAGTAGGTCAATAGTGTATGCATACATACTTGACATACTGTTGTAAAATAGTTGTGGGTAACACAAATCGGGTGAGACGGTGGGTTGTATGTATATTGTTGTTAGGTGATTCTAGCTGCATCTACACATCACACATATAAATGTATGTATATCCAGAGAGAGACAATGAGGGGGTGGTGGAGGTGAAGATTGGAGGAGGATTGCCGCTGTTGGCTTTTACGCAACCACAAAAACGACTTTTTCATTGTTTATTGCGATTTAGAAAGTTTTTCAGTGCCAATTACTGAAAGGTAATTTGTTGGAAACATGAAGGATTCATGAAGGAGGTCGTCCACAAACACAAATATACACACACACACACACACACATCAAATGTTTCCCATTTTAGAGCCGCCTAATAAACTGATGATCTTAATTCATCCTCTTGGTGATATTAATGGGCCGATCTATAGTTCCCAAATTATCGTCCTGGATCCAAATCGTAAACTTTTGGCATTGTAAATAAATGCTTCTAGAACTTAATAAATTTTGCTATGCCCAAAAAGGCAATGCGTCTGGGACATGGACGGATCCAGGGTGCAGGGTCTAAGGGGGTCTGGACAAGCCCTTATATATCGGCTCTCTTTACGCTTAACAAGAAAGTGTTTAACTTTAACTTTCTACTTTTAGAAAGCCAGAAAATATAGTTTTTTGATTGGACCCCCTTAAAATATTTTCTAGATCCGTCCATGGTCTGGAGAGAAGGACAAAATAACCTTGATATATGTTAGCGTGACTTGACTGTAGTGCAGCCCGAAAACACAAAAAACAACAACACAATCATACACGCATAAGGGGGGACGCGACGACCTTGCAAGGCGCCAACCTTGGGGGGCTCTCGATTTGTAGCTGCGTCTCCATTCGGTTTCACTCAGTCAGTCAGTCAGTTAGTCAGCGAGTCAATTAGCCAGTTCCATCTTTGTAAACGTTCACTCACCTGAAAGTGTTGGGGCTGCTGTTGATTTTGTCTTGGTGAACCATAGCCTGGCTGAGGATACGTATTCTGAAATTGTTGATGAGGATGAAATCCCGGCTGTTGCTGGTGTGGATGTTGCTGCTGCTGCTGCTGCTGATGCGGTGAGCCGTGTCCAGCATTTATGTACTCCCGATTGATGGGTATATTAACGCCTGACCCATTGCCAGCGCCATTGCTGCCATTGGAGGACGCATTGGCTTGGGCCTGGTTAGCTGCTATCACAGTTGGCTTCATATTGGCTTCACGTTGCGTCTCGTCTCAGCAGAGGCGACCA
This sequence comes from Drosophila equinoxialis, assembly GCA_018150345.1. Taxonomy (NCBI): domain Eukaryota; kingdom Metazoa; phylum Arthropoda; class Insecta; order Diptera; family Drosophilidae; genus Drosophila; species Drosophila equinoxialis. Next base: position 811,601 of record JAECWI010000868.1, on the reverse strand, counting down.
AAATTCAAAAACAAAATTTACGTTTTTTTCTAATCGAAATTAATAATTTTGACGTTTATTTTTTATTGAAATCTTTCGTGATTGTTGCTAAGTGGACACGGTGAGGGGATGGATGGGCTGGTTGTTGTTCTTTTTTGGTTTTTGGAGAGGAGTAAGGTCTGGAAGGTTCCGTTGCGGTGTGATGTCACTTTAGTTTTTTCTTTGCTTCTTTTTTTCTTAATTTGTTTTCTTTCGTGGGCTAACACGCACACACACGCACACACTCACAGCCGATTTCTAACACAAGTTTACACTTTACTTCCACTTGGCTACTTTTTTTTAGTATTTCCGTTGCAAAAAAAAAATGAAGCTTTTGTCCCTCGCTCTTGCTCTCTCTCCCACACACTCTCTCTCTGTGTGTCACTCTCTCTCTAGGCGAACGTTGGTATTTATTTTTTTTTATTTTTTATTCAATTTAAATATATATAGATTTTTTATTTTTGCACATTGCCGGACACACTCGCACACACACACACACACACACAGAGATAAACACAATTGTTAATTATTTGATATGTGTGCGTTAGATTTTTTTCGGGTTTCTTTAGTAGTTTGTTTTATTCGCCTGAAACAAAATTTCACATGCACGTCTTTGTAGGTCCACACGTTGCCAAAGTTGCTCGTCGACTGAGCGCGCTTTCAACGCAATTCACCGCTGTTAGCCTCAGCAGCAAATGCCGCCGCATGGCTATGCAGAGACGTGGTGAGGGTGATGGTGAGGGTGAGAGTGGGGCGAGCGTGTGTGTGTGTGTGGAGGGGGAAGAGAGCTCTTCGCTATGCTCCAATCTGTCTGTGGGCAGTGCACAGTGGGTCCCTCACTCACTCACTCACTATCTCTCTCTCTCGCGGTCAATCTTAACGTCGCGACGTTTTGGTTGGATTTCCTATAAGTTTAACTGAGATCTGGTTTCTGGTTATGGCCAAAATAGGTAAGGGTAAATAATAAGGCTCAACTCTCTTTTTGTTCGATCTACTCTCATTTTCACTACCAATCTGATCATATTAAATTTTTTTGTTTGAAGATATGTATGTATATACACACATCAGACTTAAAAATAGCCAACAGTGAGAGAGAGAGCCAGATATTGGACCCAACTAAAAGAGAACATAGAGAGTGGAAGAGGAAGACTGAGATAGAGAGACGCGAATTCCATTAGCCAGAAGCAGTCGCATGGCTTCTAGAATCTTTAATTCTACGTGTATATGTATATGTATCTATGTATTGTATGTGTGTATGTATGTAGAGATAGAGTGCGCCTAGTTAGGAGACTTAAGACGCCTACATGTCTTTCACTGCGTCATCAATTGGATTCGCCCACAACGGAATTGAAATCGATCATTGTGACTAACAACAACAACAACTTAATATATCAGTTCAATTTTCTATTGAAGCGTTTCTTCTTTTGTGACAAAGTAACTGCAAATAGATTTTGAAAGAGATTTCTGCCATTCGATCTGCAGATTGCCAACTGTAAGGCTTCATTTACCAAGCATTGAGTCTTTAAACCATTTCTAATAAGTATATGCCCCCTCAAATCATTTCTGTGTCCAAATTATCTCAAGTCATTTCGTTAGAAAAGACCAAGGAATACCCCTTATTGGCACAGTGGGAGAAATAAGAGAAATTTCCTTACCCTTTTTTATCTCTGAACTGAAAGATTAAACTTAATCGAAACCATAAAGTTGATATTATTTCACCTGGATTCAAATGATCTGTTGAGAAAATTCAACTCCCAATAATTGAGCAAGTTAAAGACTTAGAGTTTCGATAAGTGCTAATATACCCTCTTAACTTAATGGCTACAGGATATAATCAATAAACACTTTCGTGAGGAATATAATAAATGCAATAAGAGCAATTTCAACGTTCTTTTGTCCAAATATTCGACTTACTCATCGGGCATACATATGTATATGTCAGTTCGTATATATGTGCATACATATATACTTAGCATGGCCGTTTAGCTAAAGTATATTAACAGTTGGTCTAAATTAGTCCAACGATAGGTGTATTTGTTCTTTGTCACACGTATGTATATGTATATATAAATATATATGGCGATATGATTAACTTTAAGTGTAACAGTTTATGAGCAGCTGTTTAGTTTTCTATAACTTTCATTAACTTAGTGACTGGTTGACTGACTGAATGGCTAACTGCCTGCCTGACTGATGCGTCATTTGGCAAAAAAAACGTTTTTCATGGGAAAGGCATTTTCTTTATAATTATAATACACATATTGTACATACTTGTACGAATTTATAGATATATTCGTAGGTATATACATACATAAAATCGTCGCCTGGCTGCCGTACACGCCCACATAGACACACACACACACAAAGAGGCAGAAGACGGCATTCTATATAGATAGAACTGAGAACTGATGAAATTATTGTTTTTGTATTTTCCAAATATCTCGTACAACAGACTCAGTTAAGCATATAAAATTGAAATAATTCATAATTAAATATTGCACGCCCAGAAAGCTCTCTAATAAGTATATGTATGTAGATAGGTAGATAGATAGAGAGATATGTATATAAAGAAATATCACAGCCACCACAGGCAATATGAAAAATCAAATTCGAAACGAAATCAAATTCATGTTGCAAAAATTTGAACACAAAAACGAAAAATATAAAACAGAGAAATCTGTTTTCAAAGGCATTGCGTGCCATTTATGGCTCCCCTGCAACGCAAACCGTCAAAACAAAGCCCAAAAAGTGGCAAACAACAACAAAAACAACCCAGGGCTAGGCCAAGTTGTGGTCATACCGAAAACTCTATACTCTAATCCAGACACTTAGCCATTCTAACGTTCTAAGCTAAAGTCAATAGATGCTTCAGTTTTTCTATAAGACAATCGTTATACAAATCTCATTCTTTAACTTTGCTGTAAGTACAATTATTAGTTTTTGGCATTTTGGCCACATTTTTATTTAAATTTTATAAATTCTTGTTAAGAAATGTGCACATTTTCTTTAACAGACTTTTTGGCCCAATTTTCCAAATATATTCAAAAAATTCTTTGTTCACTTTAAAGGGAAATTTCGTCCTATTAAAATATTAAAAGGTTAATGAAAAATACATAAAATAATACTCTTGTATATTTTATTAAAAATTTGTTTTTTTTTTAAACTTATAACCATAATGAATAGACCCTCAATGGTACATAGGGTACACGAAACACGGACGGACTGGGCGACACGGAATGGAGTGGAGTGAAGCTGAATGGACTAGCACGGATTGTTATTGAGGAGGGAGGAGAGTTTCATTTTTTGGATGAGTCAGCAGACCGAGTGTGTTTATTATTATGGCTAATGTGAGCTGAAATCAGAGAATAAACTAATTGAAATTGAATATCCATGTGTATATAGTATATACACTTAAATAGGTATGTGTGTAAGTCTATGGCTATGTGTGTATGTATAAGCGATATTCGTTTAACTATGATACCATCAAAGACCATTAACAAAACGTATTAGCGCTATGAACAAATCGGCTCTTGAAATTCTTCAAGTTGAAATTTACGGTCATAAATTGGTAGACGGGTCAAACGATTTTTCATTGATTGTGAATGGTCTTAAATTAATCTATGAAAATTTTACTTCAATTGGGTATCTGACTGGGATATTCCAGTGTGAAATTTTACCATAATCAAACACATTTCCAAGTCCAAGTTCCATAGATTTAAACTAATGGACTAATTGATAAGGAAATATCACAATTTGTTCTTTTTTGTTCAATTTGTATTCTTTTTTAACGTATGTATATACATATGTAGAGTTCAAAATTGTAATGACTTATAAAGAAGATACTATCTGAATTTCTAGTCTGACAGCATTCTTCTGATTTTGAAACATGTTCTTCCGAATTATAGTTATTAAATCTAGCCTAACATTTTAGTTTAAAGATCAATCATTCAATTCTAACTTAATTCATTAAATTTCATATACTATAGACTAATTGACTTGCATTTAGAACTTCATTTTCTTTAGTATATTTACCAGATATAAAAGAAATTGATTAGAACATTTTTTACCATTTGAAAATTTAGAATGTGGCATTAAGACAACAAAGGTTTCTTTCTTTGTCTTTGGAGGGCAATGTAAAAGCCTGATAGCTTTAGTTGTAATTCTAGCTGTGCATTGTAGATGCGGTATATTCTTCTCAAGACTTTAGCAAAGTTTGCTAAACACAACAAACAAACTGATTATCCTTTCTTGTTAGCTTTTGATTACATTGTGATGAATGTTTTCCTATAAACACAAGTTGAACTCAATAACCTCAGAAATTAACTTTTTATGGGGCAATTGTCTTTGAAACCTAAAATGAGCTTAAACTTTAGAGGCGGAATAGTAGCTAAGAGTAGTACGATTTCAGTGGCAGGACTTGGGATTCATTTAAGGCTAATTGCAATTGTTATTTTGACTACCTTTACTGCCACTACACAATCAGGCAATGAAATCGCACAAGAGGTCAATGGATTTGATGCCTGAAACTTGCTTGCGATTAGTCGACAAAAAAAAAAAAAAAAAAGAAAATAAAATAAATTTGTGGTTTCATTCCCTAATTCATGGTATGGCAGGGAATGTTGGTGATTATTTCGCAGATAATTGCCGAACGCTTTAGCCGGTCGTCAGGTGTTTTACCCAGTCTTCAAAATTTCCCACAAATGGCCAACCTAGCCACATAGCCACATATAATGGGAGTCAAGTTTCGGTGGGCCACCTTTATTGTGAATTATATAACTGAATCAAAGGTTTTTACGCACTCCCCCACTTCCTCTCACCCACTCTCACTCTCACTTTCTCTCTCTCACTCTCTCGCGGAAAGCATTCTCTAGCTCTCGACCACAATTGTCCAAGTCCATGTGTGAAAGTAGTTCGTTCTTTAATTTTGTGTTTTTTGTGCTGCGTTGCGTTGTGTTTTGTCGTCGTTGTCGTCGTCGTTTTGTGTGTGCGTTTTCATTCGAGTGAGCGTTTTTTCCAATATTTTTTGGCGGGCTTTCGCATGGCGCATGCCCAATTCAAAGCCTTTCCTTCATTCATGGCCCTCGGCTCCACAAAATGTGTGTGATTGTGTGTGTGTGTGTGTGTGTGTGTGTGCAAAAGGAATATGCCTCATGATGCTCAGAGTTTCAGTCTCAGTTTCAGTCTGTGGCCAGCGTTTGAGGCGTTGTGTTGGTGCTTTGCCATCCCAAAAAATTGTAATCACACAAATTCCATCGAGAAGACTTCAAAACTTAAATACATATAAGAAAATAGAACTCTCACGCGGCGGCTGCAGCTCATTTTTTTTACCTTTCCTATTTCCTTTCTCTGTTTATTTATTATTTTCTCTACATACATACATGAATATATGCTTTATGGTGGTTTCTTATTGTTAGTGTTGTTTTTTTTTTTTTTTTTTTTTTTGTTTGGTAAACCAAAGTCTGCGACATTTGAATTGTCATTCAAAGTTCAAAGTTTTGAATATCACACACAATGAAAACAATTGTATTGAAATAGACAAAATTTCAAAAGTAGAATCAAAACTTCTGCGGTCGCCGCTGGCAAATGCTATTGCCTTGTGAGCTTTGTGAGCCTTCAGTGCGTCGACGTGGTCGTCGTGATATAACACAAGAGTTCCATAGACATAGAGTGCAGGAGAGTTGGACCGTGTCTGCTTCTTCTCTACCTTCTTCTCCTTCTTCATACATATACAAATATTGGTGTGGAGCAGCATTGACCAGTAGCAACATTTGAGGCAGAAACAAGTTGAATGTAAGTAAAGCAATTCGTTTAATGATTTTAATAAGTATGACCAAAAAGCCACAAGAATGGGGTTGGCTAACATAATATTAAGGTAAATGCAAAAATTGTCTAGAAAATTACTCACCTACAAACAAACAAACACACACACACACATGTGTTTTATATATGGCGTAATTTGCGGCTTTTTTTTTACCTCGTCTCGACGGCACGCAACTTGGGAATTAACTTACACTGAAATCCTCTTCTAAAAGGTTTGCCCCAATGCAAAATCATGCCACACTCCCATTGAGTGACTATGGCCTGGTTGGCCGTGCCCCTCTGCATTTGCCCAAATTGGTGTGAAAATTCTGTGAAACGTGACATTTAGTCAGCGATAATAATTATATTACCAAAAGCGAACGACACAACACAACACACAGTCTCTCCATACCGATCAATGGGCAAAAAAATACAAAAATACTTGTACCCCAAGAAATGTCTCATTTAGTAGGAAAATCACATATTTCATGCTCGAGTTAAGGTTTGGTTGTTTACGGTTTATTGTTGTTGTTTTTTTGGAAATGATTATGGGGGAGAAGGGGCTTATCGATAAAGCAATTGCGAATTATTGCATTTCGAGTAAGCAAAGAAACTTTAGGAGTTACTTACATATATATAAAGTTTAGTAAATCTATGCATCGATTTACATGGTGTAATCGATTTTCAATTTATTTTCCCACCGTTTAGTTTCTTCTTTCTGCGAACTTTAATATTTATTTGAACCTATTTTATATATAAATATTTTTAAAATTTTTAAATTTTTTGGTTTACTTTCAAGTCATTATTCACTTTCAAATCTTCTATCTATCGAGTCAAGAGAAAGGTGCATGTCCAAAGACGTTTTCAAATGTCAGAGTCACCAAGTACTAAAACCATTTATAAAACCTTTGCCTGAGTTAAATAAATTAAAATAATTTGGAGGCAAACATTTCGTTTTTAACCTTAACGTCGTAACATCCTGTAATCCGCGTTGTCAATTTATAGTTTTCAAAAAACGCAAATCAAAGTAAGAAAAAAAGATAAAGATAAGCTTCAACCAACGAGATTAAAAAACAAGAGAAATTTCCATTGAAATTATATTTGAAAAACTTCACTTAATTAGTTACATTCTAACTCATGTTTTATTAACTAATTGCTTAACTTTAACACTTCATTACGCGTAATTTCCCTAGATGCACACAAAAAATGTTCATTAAATTACCAAAAAAATGTGTGTAAAATGAAATAAAAACAAGAAAAGGGTCGGCCCCATAATCATTCTCCATGCATTTCATACATATGTGTAATGAAATGAATTTGACATCCTTTAACTCCTTCCTCACTCCACCTACTTACTGCATGTTGGTTTACATTGTTGTTACCTGTCTAATTATTTATTTAAATTGAGTTTTGTGTACAAACACACACTCACACAAATACGTGCTAAACTGGCCACGAAGCTCATTTGGCTTCAACTTTGACCTTGCTTTTGGGTCCTGAATGCAGTTAATTAGCTTTAACATCCGGAAAAGATTTAAATTGTGGCCATTAAAACCCCTGGCAAACGAGCAGAGCCCACCAAGCGACTAACTAGATGGATGTTGGTTGGATGAATGCTTATTTGGATGGCTTGTTGGCTGGTTTGTCCTCAGATTACATACAATATGCAATCATAGTAGATGATTCCGGGGCGATCACATTTCAGTTTTATTGCCAACAGCCATTGCAACACTTTGTCCAAGCATACAGACCTCCTGAGGTCAGAAGATGGCAATGGCAATGGGAATGGGATTGAATAAAGCTGCTTCTGGTCAGTCAGTGTCAGCAATTTGTTAGATATGTAGTTTTTCTGCATTCACTAGCATGTTTTGCGTTTGTTTAGGAGCTTGAGCTCTGTACAAATATTTGCCTACAGCAATGGCATCTCCCTAAGAATGAAGTGTTTGGGGTATTGGGTTCACACTGCACACTGTGTCGAAACCACAATTAAATGGCACTTCAATTTTAATTTAATAGCACTCTCTTGGTCACACGGGGCGATTACGTAATTTAAGACTTGTAATCAGAACGTAGATTATTTAACAAGAATTGAAGGGTTTTTTTTAAGTAAATGGTGATAAATATGAAAATGTCAAACAGATTTTTAAGTCCACCAAGACCATTCCAAAGGCCTACCCAACATATATCGACAACATAGCGTATACGTGATATGTGTATAGATGATTTGTTATGACCTTTCACATTCCTTGTGGATTTTCATTACTTTTTAGTTAAAGGTTAAATAGTGCCAATTACAAAGTGTATAGCAAAGTGGCTATTTAATTATTATTGTAATTAAATTATTGGGGGGAAGAGAAAAGGCAAACACACTTTAGGTTGTTTCCTTCCCCTTTTTTCGGGCAATTCTATTTTGAATTCAAAAATTTGACTTTCAAACTCGTTCCCAAAATTGCAAAGTTGCGAATGTATTCAAGAATTTGCGTAAATAAAGTTCAAGAATTTATGCCACACAAGTTTCAACATTTAGCCTAGTGTGACAAAAACAAAAAAACAACAGGAATTGTGGCATAGTTTGCTAAAGATAAAAGATTTAAGACAAACACACCATGTAATAATAGATGATAATGAAAATGAGATGCTTAGTCATTATAAAATTGGTTTGCAAATCAGTGATAAATAATTGCAAGAGAAAAATTAATGGTAAGGCTAAAGGCCCATTAATTAATATTCTAAGCTAAGGTAATTAGAAGTAAAGAACTAAACAAATTCGTTGAAAGGGTAAAGACTACCCACTTTATGTTACAATGATTCGGTTATGGTATGTCCTTGTATAACATGGCATTCTTTTGTGTCTAAAGAAGTCCTTATCATAAATATAATAATCACTCAAAATATGTAGAAATTGTTCACTTAGTGACCTTCGGCTTATTTATGATTTTTCATGTTCAAAAACTGAACCATTTTGATGGTAAAATAGATTTAGCCAGCATTTGCCTGTGTTTTGTTGTTTGTTTTGTGTTTGTGTGTGATTTTCTTTCTGTTTTTTTTTTAGCTTGATGTTAATAAAACATTTTATGACAGCAAGTTTTGCCGTAGCCGGCATTTCTTGACTGGTCTCGTACTCTGATCCTTGTGCCCCATTCAACATCCTTATTCATCAGTGTGTGTCTGTGTGTGTGTGTGCCAGTCCATTGACTTCTTTTGGCCTCAGACAAAGCGGCGCTATTTGGTTGCCATTCTGGCTGCTTGTCCCTTTGTCCTGTTGTCCTGTCAAGTGTGGCAAACATTTTGCTTTCTTGTTTTGCCTCTCCCACATATAAAATACGATACATACTCGCATATACATACATATACACACATATACGGAGAAAAACAGGCCTCCTTTTTAGTTATACTCTTGCCTTGTTTCCATTGCTTCTTTACCAATAGCCTATGATTCATGACTGTGCGAGAATCAACTTTCGATATAATATTTCCCTTAGAGAAACTTCAGAAATATACGAAATCAGGAAATGTTTACATTTAGCATTTCATTTGCAGGTACAATTTTGTAAATGATTTGCTTCCCTAAAAAAGTATCTCTTATTAGGGCTCTGATATTACACTTTTCATTTGATATTAACAACATTTTCAAAGACCTCGATCGAAGGGTATAAAAACTTCGTCATGAAGGCCTAGCCCCGAATGGTTTTTTGAATTTATTTAAAACTGCCTGCCTGGCAGCTAAGAAACAAACAAAACTTAATCGCCCGTGTGTAAGAGAATGTATGTTATTTCGTGTGTCCTGTATGTCCTTCTCATGGTTGAGACATTTATTACAATACACAAAACAAAAAAAAAAAGCAATATATATATACCAAAAATATAAAAACACACAGAACCACGCATACTACATAAATATGTGTGTATATAGAACATGACAGGAAGGAAAAGAAACTGAAAAACACAATATCATTTTGCACAGTTGCCTGAGCCCGGGGGCCAAACAATTGTAGGCCCTCTGGGGGCTACCCGCTTTTCCATTTCCAAGGAATTGACTCAGCGATGGAGTCATAAAGCGCCAGGCCCAAACTCTCAATTCTCTGCTGATCCGGACCCTTGACTCGCTGACTGCTGACTTGTGCTGCTGGTTGTCTGCCTCTCGCGCTCGCCCTTGTCCTCGTACTCGGGCGGTAGGTGTGCCATTTAGTTGTGTCCCCTTGGTTTGCATGTATTTTATTGCCCATGTAAAAAAAAAAAAATGTCTAAACGATATAATTGACTGCCAGCAGGGGAGGTGGGCGTGTTTATGTGTGTGTGACTGTGAAGCGAAGGCCGAATCGAGCTAATTTATATGCATAAATAAATATTTCAAATGACATTGGGTGAAAAACATGGTGGGACAGTAAATCTACCGATTGATGGCTAATGATAATGAAAATTGTATGAGCAAAACAAAAACCAAAAATAATAATAAGAACAAGTATGATTATTTTCATGTTTAAAAGTGAAAAGAAAGCCAACCAAGTTGGCACTCAATGCCAATTCCGAGCTATACAATTTGATTAAATTTTCCCATAAATTTCCACTTTGCTCAGTTTTTGGGGGGCGCCTCAAGCCATGCAACGCTTTTTGTTATTTTTTTGCATTCCTTACTTTTTTTCCTGCTTTTCGCTTTTCACTTGAACTTGGCAAACGGCCCACCATCTCAATACGATTTCATTAGAAAATGTTTGCCCAATGATGGGCTCTTAAAATATTTGGCCATTGGCTGAACAAACATTCCAAGTACAGGCGCACAGCAGGAGCTTTCAATTGCCCATGAAGATGCTGTTCTTGTTTCCACTTTTGTCTGAATCAAGTCAATAAGAGTACTGAGAGAAAGACAAGCTAGTCAACTGCAAAATTTATGACTGCGTTTAGCGAAAATGCAAAGCAGAACATCATCCATAATCACTCAAAAAAAATAAAAGAAAAGAAATGGCAAAAAAAGCGAACTACTAAAAGTGTCACATCAATTGAATTGAATTGAATTGAAAGAGGAGGGGGCTCGCTTGGTCCTAGCGCGGCTATTCTCGTTGCATACTCTTGTGGGCAGTCTGTGTGGGATGCCTTTGTTTGAGTGCTGCATACTTTGTACTATTTTTAGACATCAGACTCTGTGATGCACTAGAGTGCAAAATCCATCCATCCGTCCATCCATCCATCGACGACATCAAGCAATTTGGTCTGATCAATTGGCTCCGATACACCTCTGGGCTAAAAGAGTCGCGGGAATTTGCCGGACTGCCATCATCCTTACTTCTGTCTAAATGTCTTGTCGGTCCGTCTGTCTGTCTGTCTGTAATTTCGTAATTTCATTTCAAGGGTTCTTGTTCTTGCTGGTATGGGGGGAAAGTTAGCTGCCAGCCAGCGGGTTCATTAGTTGAGCTGACTGTTAAATGACAGCTGCTATGTCCCTGGCACACGTGCCTTATCTTGCTGGCATCTTTTGAGTCCTCCAGCCCATCCAACCCACAATATGCCTCACAAGTCAAGTGTGTCAGTCAATTTAATACTTGTGTGGCTCTCGTTGACAACGTGCCGGGAATGAAATTATAACAAAGCGACACTTTTACTCATTGCTACACAACACGACTTGACGCAAGAGAATAAAAAACGTATAAAGGAAAAACTTATGCAAATTACATGGACCTACTTTAAGTGAGAGACTGTGTGTTATGTAAGATTCAGGATGGATTCGCACTGGAATGAATGTGTGGGGACAAGGATAATGGTAGCGTAAAGCGGACGGGGGTGGTGTGGGATTTTTTTTTTCTATATATCTTTTGTTTCGCAAACCCCGACCAACTGTTGCCTATTACTGTTTGAGGGCCAAACAAGCAGCCAAAACAAAAAGCAACCTTTGGCATTTCGTTTTTCAATACGAATGACAATCCACCAAACCCCACACCACCCCCCACACCTCTCACAGTCTGCCTCATATCATTCTTCATAAATGAGATGCCACAAAGCCAACGTCAAGGTTTGTTTACTTCCGCCAAAAAACAAAAACAAAAAAAAAAGGAGAAGAACCAGTCAGCAGGAGCTGATGGCGAATAGAGACGGCTGCAGGTGGAGGCGCTGTCTTTGTGGTTGTTGTTGGTGGTGCTGATGGTGGTAATGGCGGTGACCGTGACAATGCAGAGACAGCTTGCACTTTGGCCACTTTGCCACTTTTGCTGTTGCACCTTTATCAGGGGCATGCCACAGTCATACAATGCCTTCAGACAGACAAAAAATGGCCACCATTTAGACATACCAAGTAACCGCCAAACCACCCACCCAGGCCGCCTCCATCCGCCGTCTTCCTACTGCAATTTTACATTAGCCTTGTCCCTGAACTTGTCAAATATTATGTACCTACCTGACATAAGAATATACATATAAATGAAATTCACCTTATTTTTGTTCTACTCTTGCAGAGCTGCTGCTGCTACTTTTAACTCATTTTGATTTTTTGTATTATTTTTTTGTTCGTTTTTTCATTTATTTTGTCTTTGGCGCTTTGGACCGAAATTCCTCGTTTGACAATTGAAGGAACTGAGTCGCAACTTTTAAATGAAGAATCATGGGGAATGGCATGAACAAGGTAAGCAAAATATGAACTGAGCAAACAAACTATCTGAACGACAAAACCCATCGATTTCAAGGCTAAAACCTAGATAGTTTATTATAGATATAGAAAAAGGGGGGAGAGAGACGGATATTTGATTTCATTTAAATAAACACCATTTAACCGACCCAAGCAATATAAACAATTACAAACTAGGGGAAATTTGTCCATTTGTTTTTTTAGGATTTAACTAAGTAATCAATAGACAAGCAAAGCATTGAATATTTTGTTGCATGGCATATTAAATATAAACTATAAAAGCTTTTACAGAAATAAAATAACAATACAACATGTAGTTTTTGCCCAAAAAAGTATGCTATATATTATCGTGAAAGGCAAATTCTCTTTCAAACATAAATCAATTCTGACAAAGGAACCATTTTGTAATTGGAAATCAAAATGGAAATATATATAAGATCACACACTGCTCAAAACCGAACGACTTAATAACCAATCGGGGGACAAAATTTATTTGAATTCGGAACCCTAAACATTTTATTGGGCTCATTGAATCTTGGTTAACTAATGCTCTTCGACATATGAAAATCAAAGCATTCTTGATAAAAAATAAACCTTTTTTAGTCGTTTCTTTTCTGTCATCAATTAGTTTAAAGTTCTCGACTTTTCGTTGTTGACAATTCAAGTCTTCATAATTTGTCTTTATTCCAGTGACTCATTGAATTTTTGCTTCAAATTTATAACAGGCTTCCTTTCAAATTATTATAAAAGTTACGATTTCTTCTATACTATATATTTATATATTTTCAAATTGCTTTATTGTTTAGTTACTCATAGTTTAAATATTGACCATATAGGTACCTACCAAAACCGGCTAACAACTTACCTAAATTAGGCTAGACAATGACCAAAAATCGTTTCATCATTTCGCAAAAATCTTAACAATGCGAACCTCAATCAAAAACCTAAATCTTATTTAGCTAATTGAATGTGAAATGTTTAGATAGTATTTTCAATGTAGAGAAAACATTTTGAAACTGTTTGAAAACAGACCAGCTTAAGTCTTAAGTTGTACAGTAATTTAAAAACAAAAAATCGGACAAAATACAAATAGTCTCATAAAAAAATCAAAATTATTTAGTTACTTCTACCATGCCATGTGACTTAAACAGCTGAATTCTCAGAAAATAATTTGATGCTTTGATATTAAATCTATAATTATGGGAAATGTTTCGATTTCATAAACTGTTTACCAAATACTGACTTTAATTGCTAAATAATGGACAAATTGCCCAGCTTACAATATAACCCGGTCCTAGACCAGTCTGGTCCTGGTTTTGGGCTTGGGCCGTGGGTTGGTTGGAGTAGCTCTACAATAAAATATTATTTATTTTCATTTGCTGCCATCAGAGATAGTTGTCAAGGCAACACGCACGCCCCAAACAACAAACAAAAAACAACAGAATATACAAAAAACTAAATAGGCTTTCATTTCTACATGAAATTTATCAGAATAGTCAAATCAAATTGTTTCAAATACTCAAAATACCAAATACAAACAATACGAAAATGAACTGGCATATGGGAGAAGTACATACATGCATACATTGATTGATGTAGGAAATCAAATTAAGATATTTAATTGCATTCCGTTTTGTAGGTCTTGCCGGGACTGTATGTGGGCAATTACCGCGATTCCAAGGATCACCAGCAGTTGGAAAGGTTCAAAATCTCTCACATTATAGCCATACATGACAGTCCGCGGCGTCTGTTGCCGGTACGTTTGGTGAATCATATGAAATTCTGGGTTCCGGAAGGCTATACCAACTCATTTCATTTTGTTTCTTACAGGACAAACACTATCTCTGTGTGATGGCATCGGATACACCAGACCAGAATTTATCGCAATATTTCTCAGTTTGCAATGATTTCATACATGCGGCTCGTTTGCGGGAGGGGAATGTGTTGATACATTGCCTGGCGGGGATGTCCCGGTCGGTTACTGTAGCCGTCGCCTATATAATGACAGCGACACATCTCAACTGGAAGGAGGCATTGAAGGTAGTGCGCGCTGGACGCGCAGTGGCCAATCCCAATGCTGGTTTCCAGAGTCAATTGCAAGAATTTGAGCAATTTAAGCTGCCGGAGGAGCGACGACGATTACGCGAACGTTTCCCATCATCGGCCCTCGAGCAATTGGATAGGCTGAAGGTGGTCATGGCGTTGGATAATTATCAGGAATTATTGCAGAATCGTGACATCTGTGAGGGGAATTGTTCGCGTGGTGAAAAATGTCCTACAGGTGCGAGTACATCCGCTGACGGTGATACATTAGAGAATGGGGAAAGAAAACAGAATGTGTCCTATACTCTCAGATTTGTGGTTGATAAGTGGAAGGCACGTGTGTTCGAGCAGGTGCACAAGGATTTGTATGAGAATACGTCAGAGAGTGGTGGGGTCTTTAGCAGCAGCTCCGGGGAGGATGTAATGCCAAATGTTCGTTACTTTAATGCCGATGGCGGTAATATTGGTCGTTTTGTTAACAATCTCGACGATGATGTCGAGGACGATGTGCGTCACAGTGCCTGCACTGCCCATATGAAACGTATGGCCAAGAAGTTTGAAGAGGAGAATCGTGTGCTCCAGCAGCCGACATGTGCCATCAATACCAACTCAATGTTGTCATCAAATCGTCGGCGACGCCGCAGTTCAACCAAATCCCATTCGAGACCCAAATCATCTTGAATTTTTGAGCTCTTTTTAAATATGGAACATAAAACGAAAATAAAAATAAAAATTGAATCATGATTTTTGATTTTTTCTTCTCTTGTAGGCGTCTGCAACATGGATCCCAGCAAGGGTCTGTTTCGACGCCGTCCTTCCAGCGCTTCAACGCACTCGCGTCTACGCGCCCAATCCTCCAATGCCAATGCTTCGTCCAGCTCACTGAGTGTCAGCAGTGTGGCGGCCCAATCCTGCCCAACATCGCCCAAGCACTCGCCCCTGCCGCTGGCCCGACGCTCGATGGGCAACACTGAGCGTATACCCGAGGATGAAACTGCCTACGATCAGCAGCAGTCTCCCCACATGGCAACCACCTCTAGCGAGGCAGCCGAATATGCGGCTGCCTTTGAGGATGCTCGCCGTGAACAGGAGCAACTGAAGAGGCAACAGCCGCAACGTTCATCCAAGCCAAGTGGTTCGATGTCGTCGAGTGCTGGCGTTGCTTCCTCCGTCACTCCAAGAATCAGTAGTGCGGGCAGTGCAAGTCGCAGGGAAAACAGGAAGGAGGAGAAGGAAGCCAGTGGCAATCAATTGCAACGCAGTGCCAGCACTGTGAGTGGCTTTGGCATACGACCGCGTAGTAGTCCAGCTGGTCTTCATGCCTACACGGGTGAGATTCCTTTCTACTTTCGAGATAATGAAACATTCAAATTTCGTATCATTCATTTATCATAAGACAATGTCCGTTTGTCTATAACTATGAACAAGATATCCTCAATATCTAAAATACTCCCTTTTGAATTTTCATTTCCAGGATCGGTACCCTCTTCGGTGCATGGTTCGCGTGTTGATTTGCGAGAGGTTGATAAAGGATCGGCCATTTATTTGGGTTGTTCGGCGCCGCGAGCCTCCACATTATCAATAGCATCATCACGAGGATCGTCTAGTGGCTCGGCCCCGCCCTCACCTTGTAATACGCCTCCCGCCAGTCCCAGACACGGAGTAAAAAGGTAAAATATTTAACAATATGCAAAGACTTCAAATGGTAATCTTCATTTTAATCCTCGTACCACAGATCCACCAGTCTGGTGAAGAAGCCAAGATGAAGTCATGTGTTATGGCCAAACACGGGAAAGTGTTTTCTATCAACTACTAATACATCGGTCGACCCTCGACACACTCGATGATTGAGATAGAGGGAGTGGACCGGTGGAAGGAAAATAAACCAAAAACTGTAATCAATTAGCACGCGCGCGCGACCTGCATTATCTTCTGTCTCTCTCTCTCTCTCCTTCTCTATTTGTCTTTTGAAAGTAAAAACCCTTAGGGTTAAATGAACCCAAAATAAAAAGGGATCCTCCTTTCTAATCATACTACTAACTAAAAACTATATTGGCTTATAAATTAATATCTACTTAGAAGCTAAATTGCTAAAAGTTGTTGATCAATTTTTTTAAACCCAAAAAACACATGGAATCAAATGAATCAAAAAGAAAATATAAAATCTAGATTATTTTTGTCAGAGACGCATTTAAATATATATATATTCATATATATAAATGATTATATATATATTATTTAGCGTATTTATTGTCAGAATCAGACTGACAACAAGAAGTAAAAACAATTTGTTAGTTTTGTACCGTAACGAAATAGAAAATTGAGAAACAATAATGGTTAAAAATTATGATTATAATCTTGTAGATGAATTGTTGTTGATAAACCGAATATTTTGAAACCAAAGCGTTATATACATTCATAATACCTAGTTGATATACACCAATATGATGGCATATGTATGATTATATATACATACCTACCTATATATACACGAATATATATATATATTGTATATATATATTGGGATTCGAGATTGTTATTTAGAATTGTTGCATTATATGAACAAAGTTTGTTAGTCAAATCCCACAGAAATCCCTTAAAAAACAAAACACAAATCACACACAAGCAATATATGGAAGATTTTTCGAAATTAATGTGTGCTTTAAAGCTTGTGGCTTAAACTCAATTGAAATTGTATAACAAAAACAAAACAACCAAAAACAAAATTTGAAATTTGAAAATTTTTGCAAGCTGGAAAAGAATCAAATATTTATATACCTACTTATGTATGAAATAAACTAGAGAAACAAGCAAAAAAAAAAAAAAAAAAAAACAAGAAACAAAAATTAAAGACACACAAAGAAATGCACAAATCGGTTTTAAACTAATGTTATGTATATATATGCATAAATATATATATATATATATATATATGAGAATCGTTAAGTTTGAAAAATATAATACAATTATTATCTGTCTTGAAGACAGCAAAAAAAAAAAAAAAAAATAAAAATAAAATAATACAAGAAAACCCAACCAAATTGGCTAAAAAAACATACAAAAATAAATGGATCGCATGGTTAATTTAGGTTTTTTTTCTTTCGTTTACTATTACATAAATATTTTTTATACGATTTTTGTTTAGTTTAAACAACGACTAGATTTATAATCACTCTCACAATAATTTTTCTTTTATATTTATATGTATATGTTTATATGTATATAGAATACACTAGAAGCGACATAGAATTTTCCACAACGAGAAAAACAAACAAATTCTACTAAGATTCCTGTAATTGATTTATCTATTAAGTATTTAATAATTTTTGTTTTTCCTTTTTTTTGTTTTCGCCAGTCCTGCTTTAAAGTTAGACCTCCATGTGATTCATTAATAGCGGCGTATTGGCAGTGGGATAGGAAGATGGACGCCTTTTGGCTGGCAGTGTTCCAAGTATTTCAATACTTTGGCAGGATAATGTCGTCTCCTCATAGCGTGAGTGATTCGATCCACCCGATGAGCGACGCAATCCCGTATAGGAATCCACTTCGAGGAGGGCCTCATCACTGCAATGTTGACATTGATTAAAAATAATGGTCTTGATGATGATGGTGGGTCGATTCCTCTTACCTATGATAGCGATGATGTTCGAGTAGACTGCCGGCGGCAAAGCGCAATTTCTTTGGCGATTCGAGACTCGAGGAGCGCGTCAGGGAATTGCGTGGCAAGGTCTTTTGCTTCAATGATGAGCGTATCCCGTACTCGCTGGTGGTTGTCTCCTGTTGCTTGATGGTGCCCTGAATGAATTTATTGAGAGCTCGCGAGCCCCGGCGCTGGGAACGTTCATAGGTACGCCGAACTCGAGCCTCTTCATCTTCGCCCAGCAGCCAATAGGTACGTTGCTCGCCCTTGCCTTTCATCGAGATAATGCCACGCTCCTGGCAATGGTAGCCTCCAAGACGTTCCAGCAGTTGACGGCACTGCCAGCTGCAATGGATTTTCAGGGGGCACACCGCTCGACTCCATGCGCGAGGCGGTATTCACAGTGTCGCCAAAGAGACAGTAACGTGGCATTTTGAGACCCACAACGCCAGCGCACACGGGGCCCGTGTGGATGCCAATGCGAAGGAGCAAACGATTGGTGGGCCTGTGACGTATTTTAAACTCAGAGACGGCGCTGAGTAAATGCAAGGACATGGTGGCTATCTCGGCAGCGTGTAGATCGCCATTGCGAAGCGGCAGGCCTGAGACGACCATGTAGGCATCGCCAATGGTCTCCACTTTGTAGACATCGTAGTGGCCAATGATCGAATCGAAGCAGGTGTAGAGATCGTTGAGAAAGTCCACCACTTGCAGGGGGGAACTTTCCGCCGACATGGCCGTGAATCCCACAATGTCACTGAAATAGATGCTAACCTGTTCGTAGTGCTCGGGATCGACTTTGTGGCCCTTTTTCAATTGATCGGCCACACAGCGTGGCAGCATTTCGTGCAATAGGGCGTCAGTCTTCTTCTTTTCCTCCTGCAACTGATCCGTGCGATCGTCAACAAGCGCCTCCAGATTATTGGCATACTTCTCCATCATGGCCATCATATTGTCAAAGATATTTGGTCTCATGCCCTTCCTGAGTGGACGAAGTTTGGCCCTAATTGTCTTGAAATCGGGACGATCTTCGGATCTCTCTACCCAGCATTCTCTCAAGCACTCACTGACACAATCGAATGCCGTCTCCAGCGGCTGCAGTGATGGCCTATACGGATGCAGTGGATCCTGCGGCGTGAGCACCTTTTGCAGACATTGCATGGGCGTTAGACCCGTCTCGCCGAAGGGTCCACGACGCACATGCATCTCGTACAGTATAATGGCAAAGGAATAGGCATCACCACGCTGAGTGCCCATGACTAGGGAAGATGGACCCTGCCTGAGGAGTTCCGGTGCTCGGTATAATAACTCTACAAGATGACATGCCATTAGGGGATGGTGAATGGGATGTGGGGAGATGTTTTGTTCGTTACTTACTCAAACACTTGGCCGACATGTGCTGCATGTCCGTGGAACTATCCTCAATGCCCTGTTTGAACGCAAATAGCCCGAAGTCTGTTAGCTTGACCACCCAACGTGAATCCACCAGGCAATTGGATGTGCACAGCGAGCCATGGAAGCGAATGGGCGATTCGTGCAAATAGATGACGCCCTGCGGAAAGTAAATGAAATGAAGTTGTGGAGAGAGACAGAGACAGAGAGAGAGAGAGTGGTTAGTCGATTTGCCATTAGTATAATGTTACAATGAAACACAACTGAAAACAGGAGCGAGCACTCACGCGTATAATGTCCGCCACCATGGAGGCAATGAACATATTGTCCAGCTTGACGTCTTCATTCTCCAGTATGTCCTGTGAACAGTTAAAATGTATTTGTGTGTCTTGTGTGTTTGTTTAAAGACATCAATTAGAGACTAACCTTAAGACTGCCACGAGTGCAATATTCACTGATAATGCAAATATTAGGTGGATCTGTGCAGGCTCCGATAAAAGCGCAAATATTATCATGACGAGCATCTCGAAGCTGCAAACAATACACATCTGAATCACAATCACCTTTCAAGTATTTCCCCATTTTATGGACTTACCAACTTGAGTTCCTTTTTTCATTTCGCGTGTGATATCCACACTCTTCTTTCGCACCTTCTTAATAGCATACAGCTGTCCCTTGTACAGGCCAATCGGTGTGAATATGGTTGTATAACGAAAATCGGCATCCGGATTGGAACTTAAGCTAACCTGACTGGTCCGTATGAGCGGATGAGTGGACTGCGAATGAAGACGACGCGGCATTTGATTTAAGAAATACTGTGTTGCCAGACATGCAAGAGGCCAGAGACAAGATACGACTTTGCAACTTAGACATAGATTAACTACATTCAAATTGTGCTATACAGTGATAGCTAAATTAGGCAAAGTTTCAGAGAATGAAGGAGAGATTCAAAACCAGAGCCGAAATTTGTTTAACCTTATAAGTGTGGTATAGCTAACCGATTCTGTTTGGCAGTAATATCTGTTAAGTATCAAGAGAAGATCTAAGACCTCGATTGATCCAAACAGACGAACAAAGGGACATGGCTGTTGGAAAGGGGTGCTCATCTCATATGTATGTATATTCTCTATAGCTCTATTTCAAATCTCTCTAGATGAGCCACTGCTAGAAGTCAATGTATGTAGAGATATCCTTAATTGTTTGAGGTTAAAAATAAGCTCTCATAGTAAAGTACAATACGTTTATGTTGTAAGCCAAATGGAGTAGAGCTTAAACCATCATCTACTCCCTTTCCACGCACTCACACACACACAGTTTTCTAAGGGTATTAGCCGTACAACATCTTCTTTGGTTACATGACACTGCATTGTTTACATCATGACAAAGTCATAGTCATCAGTAGTAGTACATATACATATGTATGTATATGTATGTATGTATATATTTAGAACATATAATACCCTTTTAGCTAAAGCATTTCTCTTGTGGCTGACAGACGTCAGTCAGTCTGCTGCCGGATGCAATTCCGAGTTGCCCGTCCTCAGACGCATCATTAACTTAAATACAGTCATTTTAACTTTGTAGGCGGTCATGACATGGACATGAACGTGGTCGTGAACGCGAATGTGGACATGGACTTACACGCGTCTGTTTCTGACTCTGTTGCTCCCTCTCGTTCTCGTGCATCTGCACCTCGCGAAAGTCTATCTTCCAGAGGAGACTATCCAGCTCCTGTTCGTAGCGCCAGTTGCGATATAAGACCAATGAAACCAAACCCAACAGCAGAAGAGCTCCACCCGCGATTCCTGCAGAGATTTCGCCAGTGTAGTCTGCCGCAATAGATAGATAGGAGGAAGGAGGAAGAAGGTAGAATTAATTGAGCTGACATTTGACTGGAAAGTTCTCTCCCTCTTTTTGCCACAACACTTACTGACACACTTCTCGCCACCGAAACCACAACGCGGTTCAGCTGCTGGACGTTGGCCATTCACCCACTCTATGGGACTATACAAATTGAGATCCTGCCGGGAAAAGACCAAAAGATTATATAGACAACAAGAACGCAGAAAAAGTAAGAGCAAGTAGCAGAAAACGGGGACAAACTGAAGTGATGTATTTATGTTGGTCTAATAGAACACCAAAGCGCTTACCTGCTGCTGTATGAGAGGCAAGCAAGTGAAACGATGCAAAAATGGTTAAGATTAGACAAAGAAAATGTGAGAAAAAAGGCGACGAATGGCGGTATATACGTATATGTATATATATATATAGAGAGAGAGAAACAGAGAGAGTCAGAGGGTATTACTTACAGGCAGCGATTCGCTTATATTGCTAGAGCCTTTGTGACTGAATGTACCAACGGGTAAGAGACCCATCATCGTTTGATTCCGGCTATTGCGTACTTTACCCCTCGCCAAAACTGTATAGTTGCCAGCTGCATCGCCATTCTCATCGATATACACATGATAACTGTGTGGAACGGGTGGAAGGAAGAGGTATAAAAAGTGGGTCTTAGGCCATCGTTTTATTTCTAGATTCTCACTAACTCACCCCATGGCACTGAGATATCGTGAGCCCTTGATGGCCGACACAATGGCGCTGCCATTTTTGGGTCTACCGCCAGACTCTAGGACCTCTATTAGGGCATTGGCATAGAGATGCACAGCATCATAGAGATAGGCTGCTTCGGCGCTTATCTGCAAATCAAATGGGTGATTTGCTATTTCAAAAGGAAATGCTGAAAATGATTAGAGATTAGAAAGCTTCAAACCTGCTTGGCACCACCAAAAAGGCCCAGAGGATTGGGAAAATTGAATGGTGGTCGTTCCATGTATTTGTTAACCTAAAACGAAAAAAAAAACGAGTGATGAGTGACAATTATGAGAGAGCTAGGGCCCATCAATCAAACTGGTCCCCAAAACCCCACCTCATTGGCAAATGTGGCAAAGGAAACTGGTGCTGTGGGCACAATACCCAAATATGACTGAAAAGCTTGAACAGCTAATGGTTCAACTTTCTCTAGCAATAGGCCACGTAGATATTTCTCTGGTTTGGCTGGCTCATATTGCTCAATATCAATGCCAACGACAAAATAATCGCCATTAGTTAAAAGTCCACGTCTCTGTAAGCTAACCATAAGTCCCACGTGCTCATAGTAGTGACCCAAAATGAGGTAGACTGTGAAATGAAATCAAATCGAAATGTTAACAATCAAACATTTTGGTTTTATTTTTCGATTATAACTCACTCCTTGTATTCACATAGGTTTGTTCCACCAGCAAGTCAAAAGGATTCGCCATAAAGCCATGATGATAAATGGTATTCCATGTGCGAATATCCCTAATGGTGACTCCAGCAAATGTCAGAGTGTTTAATATGGTCTCTGCCACTGGCTGATATTGACTGCTAACATCATCCAGATAGAGGAAACTAACTTGTGTCCAATTGAAGGCCAAAAGAAGAGCTACAACGGATTTCGAGATCTGTGTATCGGGCGGACGTGTACGGGCAAAGGTGGGAAAATCCGCCTTATTGGATGGATCACGATGCGTGCAGTACTAATCGGGGAAGAACAAGGCAATTGCAACTATCTCAGACCCAAGAAATTGAAGTATGCAACTTACATAGGAAATCATAGGCAGATTAAAAGCAGCTGCCATTCGTCCCTCATGGACACAGGTCTCCTGCGGTCCAATATAAACTGACACCTGCTGTGTCCAGAGGGCCGCTGTCTGTCGTATGCTGGCCACCTCATCACCAAATGTCTCGGCCACCACAAATTCCAGTGAATGGCCCAATTTGTGCAATTTGCCAGCGTTCACCTGATCCACAGCTAGGGATATGGCGCCTGATATGGTAATGCCTGGACGTTGATAGTCCAGATTACCTGGACGACGTTGCGAGCCAGTGAGATAGCCCAATGTGAAGACTTCGCCATGGGTGGGTGAATTCAGCTGAAGACACAACTGGAGCAGGAGTAATAAAAGTCTAGAGTAACGTTGACTTGAAGCAGCAGCAGCAGTACGACCAGCAGCGAATAAGGTTCTCAACATTGAGGATTAAGTGCCAAAGAACTGATTTTCTCGTTTTCTCGTTGCTTTTACTTTTGTTTTACTTTCTCTCTTTCTTCTTTGCTATTGCCAGGACTATTAATTTAAATGGAATTGACGGAGGGCAGACTTTGGCTCTGATACTGATTCTGGTGTCGTGGTAGCAGATGTTCTTTCTTTATGGGAATGCAACATTTTTGTTGATTTTGCATTTCTACCACTCGAGATGTTATGGTTGTTGTTGTTGTTGTTGCTACTGTTTTCGTTGTTGTTATTGTGGGCGTTGTTAATTACTTTCTCGACTTTACCCGAATGGTCCAAGCCTCTGTTTTACGCGTTGAAAGGTCTGTAATCCAAGTGTTGCACGGTGGTTTCAATAAAAATAAATAACAAAAAAAAACAAAAATTTAACTAATTGCAACAGAAAATAAATTAGAAAACACTTGAATTGGGTTTTTCCATATAATGTTCCATTAGTGTGTATTATCTTCTCACTTGTTCACAATTGAGTTTAAAAACTAAACTTCTACTAGAAATTAAATTAAATTAACTATATACATACATATAACTGTATTTAAGCCGTCTAAAGCAATAACAAAACCAAATTTATTTAAGTGGCCAATCTAGGAGTCATTTTTGGGGGCGTATATCAAAAGTATTGAATATTTTCATTCGCAGATCAGGTGCCGGACTAGCCATATCATATAGCAGGATTTGCAAATGCTACGGGAGCTGAAATTTTCACCACTAAAAAGTTGATTCAATATTCATTTATTTACCAAAATACTGCTTAGTAAAATGGGTAAATTGACCAAAAAGAAATATGGAAAATTCTCAAAAACATTTCACATTTGCGGTTCTGTTACTTTGCCAAATTTCAAACTATTTTCGAACATGATGTATCATTTTAATGTTCTTCAGTTTTCTATTTTACATTGGACAGTAATGAAATTAGCCCCGGCCCTCTGGTTTTTCCAAAATCGGCTCGAAATTAATTTTTTCAAATATCCAACTGTTTAAAATGCACTAACTTGCTATTTGATTGAAATATAACCTTCTTAAATCGGTTAGAAATTGCCAAGGATAAAGTCTCATAAAACATCAGATTAAACTACACCTGGCTTAGTCCGCCTAGATTTATTATTGAGTCCAAGGTAAAAATGTCATAAATTATAATTGATAAGAATTATTATTAAAATTTATTATTGAAATCCGCATATTTTAGCTCCTGAATTTATTTTAACAATCTCAATAATATTTGCTATAGGCATCAATGTTGAAACAGATTCAACGGAAAAGAATACAATTTGAAACTCTTTCAGCTGCCGTTTTGTCAGATAAGCTGCAGTTTTTTCCTCTGTCCAACTATACAAAAAAAAAAAAAAAAAAAATTCAAATATAAATTTAATTGAAGATTTTCTAATGGAAAGAGATTTGCCCACAAACAATGCGATTTAATTCGAATCATATTCAAGCATTTTTTTCGTAACAAAACTATACAATTGGAAAAGTTTCGTTTTCATTATCTAGTGGCAAAAGGCAAACCATCTTTGTGAGTTTTAATTTTCCATTTGAATTGTGCGCTGAAATGTAAATGATTTTTCAATTTGAAATATTTCCATTTTGCTTTTAATTTTTTTCTTTTCTAGTTATTTGAGAATTAAATATAGTTTCATCGAGAGAAAAAATCAAAATTGTGTTAAATTGAATTCAAATGGTTCTTAAATGGCTGAGAGCGCAGGAAAATGTAACATTTTTTTGTTTAATTTGTGCATCAGAGTAACGGTCGGATGGCCACTGTGTACCTACTGTTTACTTTGGGTTTTAGTAGCAACACACACACACGTATGGCATACACACACACGCACGGCTTTTCCTGCAAGACTTCTGTTGCTGCGTGTGATTTATGCGTCGACACATTTGCCATAAAAGAAACAAACTAATGTAGCATACTTTTCAGCCGTTTCACTTAACTTAAATTGTATAAGTACATATATGAAAAATAATGAGAGAGAAAGAAAGAGTGAGTAAGAAAGACAGAGAGAGATACCGAAGCTAGGGGTAAATTTTTAAAGCTCTAATTGATTTCCCTCATTTGGTGTGAATGGACGCCTTGGGGTGGGGATGAAGTAGAAAACTCATATTGCCTGATAACCAAGACAAAAACGCAATCCATGCGGAGCCAAGACAAAAATCCAAACAATGTAATGAAATTTTTATGAGAAATTGCCAAGCATCAAGTATGATTTTCATTCGGCAGCTGCATGGCAGTTACTGATAGTCCACTTCCCCCAACCCAGCCAACTTTATGCTATCCCATCACACACACACACACACAGACAGACACGCACACCTCCTTCCACATAGAAGAAATGTCTTTGTTTGTCTTTTGTCTGACTTTCCCTTTTGGTTCCCTGATTGCTTCTTTCTCAAGCCCCTAACGCATGATATTTGGTTGTTTGAAAGTTGCAGCAGAAGCCAGCCATTCAGACAACGAGCTACCAAGGGAAGCTATCACAGTAATTTATTATATTGACTCAGTTGCTAAGTCACTTGAAAGTTTGCACGCATGGCATATTGACTTTAACCCAAGCCCATCCCCCATTCCCCATCTTAACATCCGTCCATCCGTTCATTCATCTATCTATCTATGACTGGCCTTCCATCTGTCCCCTGTTATTGGCAACCCACTGATGATTGGCTCTGCTATGGATTCTCTCACTTGGCTTATTACACATCTATTATATGCAGAGGATGATGCGTGCTGGAACGTTATGCCGCCTGTTTATGCTAATACAAGTGCCCTTAACGTCTTTCCCCTTCTCTCCACAGCCCTTCTGTCCTACTCTTTTCTCTTGCTTTGCCCCTTTCTCTTGACTTTTTCTTGTTCTTCGGTTATAAATGGGCCGCCGTTGGCATCGCGCGCATTTAATAACGCTTTTTTTTTGGCCATAAATCTAGCGTAAGCTCGTGACGTGCCCATTGAGCTGCTAAGAAGAGTTTCTTTTTTGGATCTTTTGGTTAATTGTTGTTACAACACCAAACAGCAAACACCCAACGCTAAAACGCCTGCACTTGACACAACAATTTCGCAAACGATTTATCCGCATCGTAAACTAAGAAGAAGGAGCAAGTGCTATGGCAACATACATACATATTTGCAAAAACAAAAACGAAGCTCCCAAATGAAGGACGCAAAAGTTCTCCATCACTTACTTAGATTCACGCTCCAGTTTGCCCGAATGCCTAAAAAACACAAGTTATGAATATGATGGTTCTGGGTTAAAACAAACATTTCACCAAAAAAAAAAAGAAGACCTCCTGCTAATCAAGCACGTGACACTGGGGCATACGGGCATAGCTTAATTTCCTAGTGGATGAGATTTAACCACATTTACCAGAGGGTCCTACACAGCTGTCCTTGTCATTGTTTTTGCTAAATCACATTGATGTCACACAGCTGAAATAGCCAACATCAACAACAGCAGCAGTTGCGACACTCTGCGTCATTAGAATAGGTAAAAAAACATTGTGATATCCCAAAAATATGCCTAATCAAACATTAGGAACATTTAGGTTCATTTGCAGGACCTTCGAGAGTAATTTTGAAAAATAAGTGTATAATTTTTGTCAAAACTTATGATACAAATCTCCAAACTATACTCACAAGAGTTCAGGGCTGGATTAAACAAATATTACGAAAGATATAGACTTGAGAAATCTATCAAAATTATTATCCACTACTAAATATCGAATGGAATACACTATTGGGCAGGATACTTGTCCTGTTTTAACACTCATTGGAAATTGGTCAAACTATTTTTTTTCCTATTGATGCGCTTTAAAGCAAATTGAAAGAAACAAGCCGTTGGGATTTCTTTTGATAAACCGTCGAACACTTAGCCATCCGTGAAAAGTGTTTGGCGTGGAAACCAAACCCAAATTCGTTTCTTGTGGAAACGCCTGAAAAACTATCATTTCAGAGCTCATAATAGATGGTAATTTTCATCTCAAATGTTTTGCATTCCTTGCAAGTGCAAATAGCTAGTGGATTCTGTTACAAAGCTTTGAAATTCCAGCGGCATTGCGACTCTCTGTCTCTTAACTTGGTATGTGAGTTTGGGCATTGCTGTCGAGCAATCAAACGCAATTTGTATTGCCGACTTTGCCGACATGCAAATGGCAACTGCATTGCTATGCAGTGTTGCATTTCAGTTTAATTTGACAAACTACAGGAGTGGGAGTGCGAGTGGGGAAGGGAGTGGGAGCGATTGGGCCATAAATTACAATTTTTTCGCGTGCGGACAATACGAAAACTCAGGCTTGAATAACGTGGGAAAATCACTAGCCAAGTTAAAAAAAAAAGACATAAAGCCAAAGCTACTCTTAATCAGTTTTATAAAATGTGAACAAAGTCGCCAAAATGTTCATCCTTGTATAGGTCGGAATCTCAGGAACCATAAGAACTAGAGTTAACAAATTTGGTATGTGGAATAACAGAGTGTATAAGTAGATATTCAATGTATCGTTGTCTAATTTGAATTACTAATGAATCACTTATGTCCCTCGCAAGGTTCAATGTATTTTTTCCAGTCGTAATGTATAATGTATGGTTAGACAAATGACTTTATTTTATTTTATATGTTATATATTTATATTTTGACCGCATTTATCGGTTAAGGGTCTCATAAAAGCCAATAAGCCAATCTGGCAATCTAACAATCTAATCTATTGCCGATATTATTGTGCGATAAGCTTGGGTCACTCTTTCTTTTCGGAATGCGGCAGTTGGTTGAATGATTTCAGTTGTTTTTAAAATGCAGAAGAGAGTGTTTCTAATCGTCGTTGTGGTGTTGCTTTGTAGTGCTATTGCCGGTGAGTTATTTATATGTAATGTCTATAAATATATGCTGGTAAATTATAGTTTTGTTTATTTTGAAAAAAATTATTTAGCTTATGCTGCAAATGAACCCAAATATATCCTTTATACGCAACGTATTAGGGATTCGCCGCAGACAATTCAACCAGAAGCGGAATCACTTGTGCGAAGTTCTTTCTATGCTTTGGACCCAATAATGTGAGTCATTGCAATATCGTTAATGTTTATGATAGCTGGACTTATCACAATTTCGTGTGCGTGTGTGTGTGTCTTTATTTTTAGTGTGTCTATACCCCGATGGCTGGGCAATAGCTCAACAGTAGAACATTCTACTGTGGTTGCTGCCAAACTTGCTCAAGAGACATGTAATGTCATAACAGTGGACCTTGAAGGAACAACCAATGAATCGGATATTATTGAGAGTGTAGGTAATCTAATCATTCTATTTAATCGTCAGTTCGATGTCCCGCTGGAACAACTATCGCTGGTGGGTTTCGCCGAAGGAGCCCATCTAGCTGGCGGGGTGGGTGAGAAGGTTAAGACAGATCTTGGTCGGCAATTAACCAAGATAACAGCTCTCGATCCCACCGCCGAAAATGGGGAATCACTCCAGCATAAATTGTCTACACATGATGCCGAATTCGTTGAGGTCATTCATACGAATAGCGGCGGAGCCGGCACTTGGGAGGAATTAGGTCACGTCGATTACTATCCAAATGGCGGTGACAGTCAACCTGGTTGTGACATAACAACAGGTATCGCAAATGCATGTTCGCATGAGAGAGCTCTCCATTTGCTCAACGAGATGTGGTCACCTTCGAATGATTTTGTTAGTGCTCGTTGCGGTTCTGTGTTGACTTTAAGTGCCGAAAACTGTCGTTGGTCCTCGCTCCGCATGGGGCAGGTGGACGTATCTACCTCTGCCTCGGGCATTTACTTTCTAGAAACGCACAGCAGTACACCTTATTCAAGGGGAGCCTACTACATAGGCTTCTTGTAAGACAAAGAGGAGGCGGCGGTAACATCTCTGGGTGAATGTGAATAAAGGCCCCGAAAAAGATAAAGTGCGAGCATTGTCATTAGTCACTGGGTGGAGGCGGGGTTGGTGGGTGTTATGTCGGGCAATAAGCCTGTCAGAATTGATGGGAGTCAGACGCACGAATCATTCATTATTTTAAAATCAATTTCAGAAGGGTCTGGTGTCGTTTTTAGAAAGTTTCGTGCACGTTCCTTACATGTATCCCATGAAGTTGAAGAAAGAATGAAGCTTGTTGTCAACTTTCCACTGCCCAGGATGTTGCCTTGTGTTTGAAGTGAAAAGTATTGATTATAATCTTTGTTTTTTCTTTTTCTTTTGGTCTTCAAAGGTTTTTCGTTGAGATTTATCTAAATTGTGTCTACAAATGTAAATCATATTGGCATCGTTTATACCCTTGCAAAGAGTCCTTTGCCTTTGCCTCTAAGCCAATAATAAAATCATTTATTTTGCAGCAAATATTCGAACTGCAGATTGGAAATCTAAAAATTAAGGCAACATTTTTAAAATAATCCTCAAAATTTTCTTTTCAAAAATCTTCTATCATTTGGATTAGATTCTGCCAAATAGATTTTAGACTCAATGTTCGTTAAAAAGCAAATCAAAATATTCTGCAACATTCCTAAGTTTTCTGTGGAATTCAGCTAGAATTGACAAGGTTTTGACCGAGTTGATGATGACAAAAATGATTTACCACGAAGACAATTAAATTTGCAAAGGGTATATCAATTTCAGCACTGTTCAGTGAAGCTGTTCAGTGATATATGTATACATATTTTCCTCCTTTCTTTTGCATTATTATGGTACAAAGTGAGAAAAATTTCTTTACGCCAACTATGTATGTAAGAGACTTGACTTTTATTTGAAGCGGGTCGCTGCTGGAGCTGGAGCAGGAATTGGGCGTGGGTCACAAACTGGGATTGAAACTGTGTGGGCGATGGGCTGTGTGTGTGCAGAGGGGGGTAACAGCTTGGCGCCTTTGTCTTTTGTGCGTGTCACTTGAAAGTCGCGCGAATAGTACGAAAACTGTCACAAATTGCATTTAAATGCGCTGTACTTAAGTTTATCTTTTGAGAATGTGTAAAACGAATGTTTGTTCCGCTTCCAGCAGCAGCAGCCACTCCCCTACCCCAATGGCAAGGAGAAGCAGCCAGCCAGCCAAACTTGTGGGGAAACCAATTTGCTGCGTGCCCAACAACTTTTTCTACTTTCAATGCCAAAGTATATACATATGTATATACATATATGCTTAGATCTATGCAGTTTTCTCACGTAGTTTTGCTATTCAAACCAATATCCAATTTAAAGGATAGCAACTAAATAGAATAGATCCGCTGTCGTTATGAAGCCATCGAGTAAATGCAAACAATTAGTCTAATTAAAACTGATGAGGATCTATCTACTACAATCTGCGCCTGTGTGTGTGTGTGTGTGTGTGTGTGATGAAAGACAGCTTTTGCCCAGCGCACAAAAGTAGACAAGCAAAAAACTTTGTGCTACGCTAATTGACGTCTTCATTAGCAGGTAATCGAAAAAGGATGAAAGGACCATAGAAAATAAAGTATGTGGAGCCTCTCAAAAGTTAAGAGGTCTCGTTTTATCATTGCATTCGACTAGTTGCTGCTTTCTGATATATCGCAGAATAGTTTTGTGTTATTTTTTTGTTTTCCTCAGGCTTGCCAAACAGGTTGATCGGGCATTAAACCCGATGTCTTACAGTTTTACTTCAATATTGTGTGGTTTTTCTTTTTTGCATGTGCTTAAGATCTTAATTTGCCTGCACTTGGCCTCTAAAATCTCAGCTTTGGGCATTAAATGTCAGGCCATAAAATAGAATCACGCACACACCAGTGTCCGCCAATACACAAAATGGCCTTTTTGGTGGCCGGTGGGGGGTGTAGCGGAGGTGATGGCCAGTTCCATTAGGCCCGTTTCGCTTTCTATGTGCTAAAATGTAACCACAATGCTGGGCAACTTTGTTGCCCATAACCTATATACCCTGTGAAACTGAAGCAAGACAGAGAGAGAGAGAGATGAATAGGGACTCATCTGGTAGGCAGGTTAATCATCATTTTAGTTAAGTTATAAAAATATCTACTCTAGATGGCGCCATGTTGTCGTTTTTGGATGAGTGAAAGTGAGCGAGATGGCATCTACTATAGGTTAAGTACGTTTTCGTCTTACATTAGAGGGTATCCTTTAATCCTGGCGAACATTTCTTTGTCCTCTTGTCCTACACTTCCAGCACATTAAATATAGCCATTACACATTCTCTCTTATAGAAATTAAGTCGCAACAATTTCATTTCATTTTGCTTTTTGTAATGTTAATGAGCTTCGAATTTCGTTCCCCAATATACTGATTTTGATAAGAAAATGTTTGTCGTTCTACCCACCCCCTACCGCTCTCTCCATCAGTGTTTTTTTTTGGTTTTGTCGAGAGTTCCTTTTAGGTAGGTCCGCTTGCGGAAATTCGAGTTTATGGCTATGTTAATTTCCCTTTTTACGTTTTTATGGGATGCCATTTGAACACCTCAGCAACAAACAAAGTAAAATAAAATAAAAACCCAAGTAACAATATAGAATATAATACCAAGCCCCCCGTAACTGTGCCAACTGTGGGTGAGGCTACACTTTTTTTTTTGTTTTTTTGTCACCTAGCTAACATATACCACGTATGTATGTATGTAGGTACCATGCAACAACAATTATTGTTGTTGTTTTTTGTTGATAAATAACATATGTCGGCCCCCTACAATCAACCCGATTCTGAGAGAGAGAGAAGGAGAGAAATAGAGAGAGAGAGAGAGAGAGGGACAGACTCACCCTCAGGCAAAAAGTATTTTACATTTTGCTAGTGATAAGCTAAAAGTTTCCCTGCCGATTGAAAAGCCATCTACATGCTTTAGTTTAATTAAATTTGCATGTTACCAACGACTGTGTGTGTTGCAGGTGTGAAACATACTCGACAAACACTCACACATCGACATTTTTGGGGCGTGTTTTAAGCAATTTTGCGGGTAATTTGCGTTTTTATTCTGTCTAAGCGTATTTAATCTCTTGGCCCACTTTTAGTAGCTAATCAGCATTATTAGTTTTTATATATTGTGGGTACTTAACCATTTAAATGGAATTGTCTGAGGATAGAGTGATAAGGCGTAATCGTGCGGGTGCGAAACTTTCCAAAAAACATAAAAAAAGAGTCTTCTTATTTGCCGGTATTTCGTTTATCTAAAATCTACAACAGAAATATAATATAGATAGCAACCAAAAGTAGTGAGGTAAGTTAAGGTAAGGTAAGGTAAGGTGTGCTTATGCATTTGGTTTTTGGCCATGCCAAAAGGCCTACAGGCATCAATCATTTATGCATTTTTATTCACTAAATGCAATTCCAAAAAGCCGCGCGCCAAGCAACAACAAAACGCAACTTAAATGCCTGTCAATGCGCCCAAGTTGAGTGTGGTCAGTGACAGCGACAGCGACGGCGACAGCGACGGCGACAGCGACGTTGACTGCGACAGACAATTGCAATGCAAAAACAAAAACTTGAACATGCAATGTGCAATGAGTGGGCCACACTTAATGCTCTCTTCATCTCCCCCGCTCTTGCTCTCTTTTTCCCACATGATCACAATTTGACAGCAGAGAATGCTTATGACAGCGCAGCAGCCACAGTCCTCTCTCTCGCTCTCACAATCTCTCTGTCGCCACAGAAGTACACTTTGGCATGCGACGCGGCGTTGCGTTGACTCATTTTGGGATTTACAGCAAAAACAACAGCAACAAAAAATACATAAACTGACAAATCGAAATATGTATGCACTTTATGGCATAATCCGTTAAAAAACAAAACAAAGAACCGTTATACCGAATTCAAAAGGTAAGAGTCGAAATCAAAAGTAGTGCCTATTTCAGGGCGTCTGCAACCACAAAGGATAATCAACAAAAAAAAAAAAAGCTAATAATAGCTAAAGACTTAGAAGATGTACATTCATATATTTGACTTAAACCTGATTCGCAAGTTTCTGGCCATTTGTTGATCTTCGTCTGGTTACAAAGACGATCATTAATTTCATATACCCAGTTGACATGGTCATGGGGGATTTGGAGGCAAACATACATAATAATAAATTGTTGAGAAAAATTGCATTTTGCATTGTGAGCTTTGCATTGTTTGTTGCTGTCTTATTGCGGGTTTTTTTCTGTTTCATCTCTCCATCTTCTTCGCTCTTACGGTCAGTTGCCCTACCACCAGCTGTCGTTGTTGTCGTTGTCATTTCTACCATTGTGTTTTTTTTTTGGTTTTGCTGTTGATTTCATGGCGCTTATCAATTATTTTCTTGTTGTATGCGTAATTTATTTAAATTATGTGTGAGCATTGCGTAAGAATTGTCAGAGATGCATATGCATATGCATTAGGAAAGAGAAAGGCTAAAGAGAAGATGATGAACTGGAGTATGGGTAAGAAGGGGGGCGTATGGGGCGAGGTAAGTGAAAGAAGCGCGAATTACTTAGATGCCGCCAACGCGTCGCGTATACGTACGGTTGTACACTTCATTTGCGTTTCGATGCTAATTTGATTGCATATGGATTTCTGTGTATAAGTTTAGATACGCACTGATTAAAGGAGACATACATAGTTGTTAGTTAGCACATTCCGTTATATGTACCTATTTATAGGCCAAAGACCTGAGTAAACCATAAAATTTACCTTAACCCTCTCGCGACTCTGTTTGGTCGGTTCAGTGAAGTGCGATTATGGGTCGCAGGTGCGGATGTGGATGCGGATACGAGTGCTGATGTCTAGATGTCTGTAAAGTATCTAATGCTTTAGGCCGACGGGCTCCTCTTAATTGTGCGAACTTTTTTCTTTTCTACATTACGTGCGTTTGTGTGTGTAAGTGTTTTTCTCCTATTAATTCATGTGTTGTTGTCAAAGTGACAGTGGTGCTTACAAAATTTGGTCACGTTCAAAGGCAGCACTCGCAAAAAACCAACAAAACTAGATATTCTTTTTTTTCCGTTTCGTTTTTCTTTTTGCATTAATGAAATACTTTTTTGAGAGTGAGTGAGTGAGTGCGGCGTGGTATGTGCGATAATTTATTAGTGCCACATTTCTGACATAGATTTCGATTTCTCAGACATTGGTCAATTCAATTTTTCAATTTTATTCAATTCAATTTTCTTCACGCGCCGCACACAGACAGTTTGTTGTTGTTTTCTTATTATTTTCTTTTTTTGGTTGACCCATTTTTGGCTAAAATACATACATTTAATAAATGAGCCTATATGTAGTATAATAAGTTTATATGTATATGTGTATGTTTGTCTACAAATATATATTTATCATTCAATAAACACAATTCGTTTTCGTTTTCGAGAGATCGGCATTAAAACATCCGATTCCGAATCAAAATCCAACTGACACCTGTTGCTAGAAACGCGCCAACATTTGCAAACATTGCGGCTATTGGGTCTGCAAAGGCAGATGTTAAGCATGCAAAAAGAGTCTTTTGTTTATTCGCCTTTTATTGTTTCGATATCGGCCTGAAAATCAAATACAAAACAAACAAAAAATTATATACACTTGACACGCGCCGTTTCTATTTGCTATACGTTTCGTTTCGTTAGTTTTTTACGGGTTCAAATATTGTAGTATTTTTTACGTTTCATTTGATTCGCATTGAAAAGCCCGCTCTTGCACGTCCGCTCACTTCAACCGCCAAACCGTTTTGTGAATTCAGACGGAAAGTGTGGCCATGCCTTCAATATGTGTGTATCCCGCTAGCTCAGCTGCAGGTGAGTTACCACTATACATGGTATTGCAGCCTCAAAACTAAGTAAATTTCCAAATTTTCTAAAAATAAATTCAAAATTAGAGGAATCTATAATTTAAATTAATTTAAAAAAATTAGCTTGGCATTATCGAATACCTAAGGGTTTGCACTACGAATTGAAAAAACGCTTATTTAATGTAAGTTTACATGAATCTGAAATGTAACTAGCGTTTCTTCGATATTGATATTGTATTAGGCAAATGGATGTAGATGTCTACTTAATATTCGTTTAAGATAAAACGATGTACTATCTCTACAAAATTGTACAAAAATTAAATAAACACGAGAAAATAAAATTAATTAAAATTAAAACAACCGTTACTAAATTCTGTGTGTAGTGTTGGAAAGCATTTCGATCAAAATGGATAACACGGTTTATCGATAAATACCGAGATTTCGCCTCTCAATTAAACAATCGGGGCGAATTCAAAATCGTAGGGCGAAATGTCTATGAAATAGAAGCGAATTGAGACACCGATAAAGACGACGCATGGATGTTTCGCGCATGAAATTTATTTAATTTAATTTAAATAATACTAAATTTCAAACTTTGCTTCGCCCGGACGTGTGCGTAGCGAACTTGTGTGCCGTGATAAAGTGCAAAATAATTCCAAAACAACAAGAAAAATACACAAATATTTTTTTTTGCCCCTATTCGGTCTGTCTCTATCTGTGTGTGCGCGCGGTTACCTGTGTGTGTGTGTGTGTGTGTTTTCAGCAAAAAAAAAAAGGTGTCCAGTGGGTGTGCTGCTTGGGCCCAAAAGTGCTAAATAATAGTTCAAAAGAACAATCGTGACACAGCGGCAACAACAACTGCGCCAATATGAGCGGAGGTGGCATGGACAAAAGAAAACTATCGTAAGTAAAAAATAGAAAAACAAATAGAAAATTCGCAAAAATAATAAGAAAAAAAAACGCTGCTGACGCTTGTGGTAGTACTCTCTTCCTCCTGTTACATATTTTTTTCCTCTTTCTGCGCACACATATGCAATACATACGCAGACTTTCACACACACACACAACGCAAATGCCGAGGCTAGCAGCTGCGCGTTGGCAGCGCAGTTGGCGTCAAATTGATTTTTCGCGGCAGAAAAAAAAAAAAGGAAAGAAAAGAAATAACGTTAGCCGTATGGAATTCCTTTGCTTTTGCAGGATAAACAAGGCGAGAGGGATCGTTAAGACAAAAAGAGAGAGAGAGAGACAGTGAGCGAGTCATGAGAGGGGGATAGCATGAGTGAAGAGTGGCTCTGACAGCTGCTGCAAGGCCAAGGGAAATACTGCTTGCAGTCTGGGCTCTGCTTGTCATTGACGGGCTGAGTTTAGTTTCTCGCTGTCAATTTCATGAAACGGCATTTAATATAGCAAAAAAAGTATATACTATATACATACTGGCTAATATTTCGTGCAACAGCACATACACACAAATATCAATCACACACACACACTGTCATACTTAGAAGTGTGTGAAAAACACGCTGCAAATGCTGATTTGTGATAACAACAAGTGCCGATGAATTTTTACCTTTTGCCTTTCACGTTAACCGTTTATACGTTATCAAAACACGAAATGTTGATTGTTGTTTTTATTTATTTTTTAGTTCATTATATAAAATGGAAGTTTAACTAAATACATTTTCATGCAACAATCTCTAAATAGTTGGAAAATCCATAAAAAAAAAAATGAACAAGCCTCAACAATGTGTAGAAAATTGGCACTTAATCATTAAAAACTTGAAAGCGAATAAGGTTCAAAAATGAACCTTGTCAAACCTTACATTTTCTGAGTTCAATTCTGCAAAGTTTCTCTATTCCTAATCTACTGAAATTCCCATAATCAATCGCATAAACATGGAAACCAAAAGTTATGCCACATTGTGGACCATGATTATTTTTTGTTATCTATAAAGTATTACAGTCGAGCATTGTTTTAGCCGTCTCTTTTTTTCCACTCGCTAACAATTGATTTGGTTTTTTTTTTCTCTATGAGTAATAATATTATGTTAGACGGTCATTTTGGCCCGAATTCTAAGTTTGCCAAAAATGTAAAATTTGCGTTGGCTGCTTTTGCCCTTTCGAACTCTGCAACATGATTTAGTATTGTCCTTGGAAGCAAGCTTCTTCTTCTCTCTCTTTTTAAAGGACATGCTAAATAAAAGGAAAAATGTTATGTCGAAATAGAATATATGTGTGTATACCAATTGGCTGCTGGTTGGTTTACCCCTCTACACGAACACTTTGTCATCAGCGTTTGCTAATCATCATCCACTTTGCCGCACTGTTGCCTTGTTTTCTTATCAGCTTTTTGTAGATTTGCATTCTGTTTAACATTTCTCAACCCTCGTTTCGGTTAGGAGAAAAGTGCTGGTGCGGGCGGGCGGGTGTTCTGGCGGACGGATACTTAAGAAAATCCATATGAAATGCATTTTATGCTGCACGGAGCGACCTTTGAAATTGTCGAGGTGCTGCCTTGCCTCCGTTGTCCGTTGTTGTCCTCACCAATGCCATGTTACGCTTCCGACGATGTCTTCTTCTACTTCTTCCTTTTCTTTTTTTTGTTGTATTGTTAGGAGGGAGGTGCTTACGCATCCGTCACAAGGGACTCCTTTGCCTCGTTAACTGTGCGGCACTAAACTATTTTCCCTCAAGTATTTCACATTGCGTGTTGCACTACTCTTAAAACTGTTGCTGTGTGCGAACGACGACGCTTAGTCATCGATTTAAATGCGCGTATATACATACATATAAGTATAACCCATATATACATACATATATATGTATATATGCCTAATCGACGACGTCGTCCAACGCCCAACACTGAACAGAAGGCAATAGCGAGTGAGTGATGTTGCTGAGAGCGGTAAAAAAGGGAACCTGCATGTCGTAAATCGACTTTAAGATACTTTACTCGACTCATATTAATCAATCGTATATTATTTCCACTAAAATTGGTTCCACTCAGTTCGCTAAACAAAAGGGGAGGCTCCATAATGCCAAATAAGACTACTTGGCAATTATCAAGTCATTTAAAAACAAAAACAAATTTGCACAAACAACTAGATAAGCAGATAAACACGACGACTTAAGAAGTACCAACTCTCTCTCTCTCTCCCTCTTATTCCCATTTCACACATTCATATATACCCTTCTATATACAGGGTATAAGGGCATATATAAAAAGCCCCTAACCTAATGAAGCAATGTGGAATGTCGGTTCGAAGCTCTAAAAAACAAATGCTTACTGCACTTCAAACTTATCTGAAATTAGGGCAAAGTTTTTCACATTTAAGAAATTGTTTAATAATTTAGTTGACATTTTTATATTCTAGCACATCGGGAGATTCGTTGTACGAGATCTTGGGACTTCCAAAAACAGCCACAGCTGATGATATTAAAAAGACTTATCGAAAACTAGCTCTAAAATACCACCCAGATAAGAATCCCGACAATGTTGATGCTGCCGATAAGGTAAGTAATAGTAATTAAGAGAATTTTCTAAACCTTTTAATCATTTTGATTCTCTCTCTCTCTCTCTGTCTGTCTGTCTCTCTACAGTTCAAGGAAGTCAATCGGGCCCATTCGATATTGAGTGACCAAACTAAACGTAATATTTATGATAACTATGGTTCATTGGGTCTGTATATAGCCGAACAGTTTGGTGAGGAGAATGTGAACGCATACTTTGTGGTCACATCGCCAGCGGTGAAGGTAATGAATAAAATACATACATATGTATATATGTATACATATATGTAATATTAAATATAGCCCAACGTATCATCACGTTACTAATGTCGTTTACTTTGTGTCTTTCAGGCCTTGGTTATATGTTGTACAGTGTTGACGGGTTGCTGCTGTTGTTGCTGTTGCTGCTGCTGTTGCAACTTCTGCTGTGGCAAATTCAAGCCACCGGTGAATGAGTCGCACGATCAGTATTCACATTTGAATGTGAGTGAAGTTGTATAGAGCCAAAAATCAAAAACTCTTCAAAAAAAAAAAAAAAAAAAAAATGCAAATGCAAAGTCTAATTAGTTACCAAACCAAAAAAAAAAAAAAACAAGAAAAACAATCAGATGCATTATTTTTAAATACAATTTAGAATATTAAATGCATGCACTTATAATAAACACAAGCAAACCAACCAATACACTTACATGCAAACAAACACCACGCTTCATATAGACTTTTCCTACACTGAAACCACTTTGATGATTTTTGTGAGGTATTTTTCCCCCACCAACCCACCAAACTAAACCAAACCACGCTCCACCTCCTAACTTCATTTAACCACTAATCCACAAAAAAAAAAAACTATCATAATAGCAAATGTTTAGTCAAAAACTTTCAAACAATTCGAAATTTGACACTCTGAGAATAAATTAAAAGCGCTTTATTTATTGATGTTGATTCTTTTTTTCGTTGTCAGTTAATTGTTTTGGAACTTTATTTACGGCTTCATATATATTTTTGGCATGTTTTTTTGTTGTTCCTTCTGTGTCTACTTTTCTTTTTGTTTATTTAATTGTTTATTTTGGCTTGTTCTTCGAAACAATTGCTCTAACTGTCTCTGCTTAAGTTTTCGTTTTCGTGGGGTAAGTATATATGTTTCTTTTTGTATATATACTTACGATTTCTTTTCAAGTCAACGAAATGTCAAAAAGTGTGGATAACTAAAGGTAAAGGGAACCAACCAACCGAACTAACTAACCACCAAAACCAACCCAAAAAATAAATAATAAAATACATCCACAACAATCCAAACAATTGTCGATCATTTATTTGATAGTTTTCTCTTTATTATTTTTCTTGTGTTTCTTTATATATTTTTTATTATAATTGCAAACTTCACGAAAATCATCAAATGCTTCAAAATCTATCTAACTGTATAACACATCTATATATTAAAAAAAATATATACATATATATATATATATATATATATTTGGATATGTATATATGAACAATTCCTAAGTTGTGAAACCACGATTGCTTTTCTTGTTTTTTTTTTCTCCTTATGTCTCTCTCGAGACTTTTATTGATTTATAAAAATTTCCTTCTTTTTTACATATATTTTTGTTGCCCCTTCCCAAATGAAAACGAAAAAAAAAAAACGACAATTACATTTTCTCTCTTTTTTCTTAATTTTCATTTCGATCGACTTCATCAACTTGTAAATCGTATAACCACCTTTATACTACCTCACACATACAAAAACAAAACAAACCAAAAACCTCCCAATACACAAACCAAATCAAACTGAATCGAAACATGGCACAGAGACCCGATGGCGGCAATCGAGAGGCCAGCGATCTGCCACCGCATCTGGGACAAGCGCCGCGTCTTGTAAGTATTGATATTGAAAATGATATCGGCACGAGTAACGCATGACATCGGATTTTGTTCAAGCCAAAATCAAAAAAGCAAACTAAACTAAACTAATAATAACAAGAACTAAAAACCAACCCAATCCAAGCACCAACAAATCCACAATATGAATACTAAAACCCTTGACTAACCCCATAACAAGATGCTAAATCTAAAAAGTACTTTAAGAGCAATTCAAGCAAAACAAATTTTTGTCGAGAAAATACTAAAGCTGTGTTTATTTATCAAAACATATATGATTTATATACATTTATGTATATAATTTGGGGTAAATCTATTTATTTTATTTTTCCCTTAAATCCTATTTTTACAGTTTCTTTTTGTATGGCTTATTAATAACTTGTTGCAAATGTTGATTTTTTTGGCTTCTATTTAGTATTATGTATATTAAAGTAAAGCGAATCAAAATTTCTTATGTATGTATAAAATGTGTATAGTATTTTGTTGTAGTTAACATTTAAATTAATTGCTGAACAAGTTTTTGACTAAACATAAATACTTCTTAAATATGGTACACACTGACAACAACAACAAAACTTAGATGATTTTTTAATATTTATCAATAAAATGATTAACCGACTCAATGTATTTTGCTCCCCCCAATTTAGGAGGACGTCGATCTCGATGATGTTAATCTGGGTGCAGGTGGTGCCCCTGTCACCACACAGCCACGCGAACAGGCTGGCGGCAATCAGCCGGTCTATGCCATGCCACCGCCCGCAGGAGCCGCCTCCGTTGGCGTCAATCCGTTCACTGGCGCCCCAGTGGCAGCCAATGAGAGTACATCGCTGAATACAACAGAACA
Organism: Drosophila equinoxialis; assembly: GCA_018150345.1. Taxonomy (NCBI): domain Eukaryota; kingdom Metazoa; phylum Arthropoda; class Insecta; order Diptera; family Drosophilidae; genus Drosophila; species Drosophila equinoxialis. The sequence goes on along the minus strand of JAECWI010000868.1, from coordinate 770,109 downwards.
GACTACATACACGCCAGGTATATAAACAAAAGCAAACAAAATCGAAACAGAAACCAAAAAACGTTACTAAATTCGAACCGAATACCCGAAATCAAAATGATCCCCAATAACTCAAACCAACAAATCACAAAAAGAAACGAATGAATGAATGAATGTAAATGAGGGGACAGAGACAGAGACAGAGTGTATTCTCTACTCTACTCTACTCTACTCGCAAAACACGCAATTTAAACTTGGCTTAAACAGAAACCTTAACAAAAGCGTCTATGACCATCGAACTTGTTGTTAATTGTGCAAGGAGGGAAAACAAATATATATATATAAACACAAAGAATTATATTATTGTAATTTTCGATACCAGAAACATGAAATCTGTTAACTTTTTTCAGTAGACCATTTGAGAGTCTGCGTTTATATATATACACACAATATATATGTATGTAACAGAACAAAATCACAAATAATACACCTCTTTAGCAGTTAAGCTCTCTAACTAACATGTGTAGCACCAGATTATAGGATCTAAAATATACATAATATATATTTTTAGATACTCATATCCATGGCCATAAGAAATAGCTAACACAAACGAATTGTCTTCGTCGTCGTCGTTGTACAAGTTCTCAAGTTTATCAGTTACTTTTATATTATTTGAATCAGCCAAAACACGTCCATAGATTTATATATATGTATATATACCTATATATATATTTGGGTTTATAATGTTGCATTATTCTTTCCATCACAAGAGCCAAGAGATTGTAAAGATTTCCGTTTCACTTTCTGTTTTTTCTTTCCTTTTTTTTAACTTGTTGCACATTTTATTTGATTTAGTCGTCAAAAGCTCAATTTTCCAAGATCATTAGAAGATCTGTCTACTGTTTCCATATGTTCGATTACATGATTAGGTAGGATACATCCTTCATCAACTAAAATGTGCATTCGGTGGGCAAAATTAGTTAGTAGCATTATGGTCAGAATCAGATCAGATCAGTTTTGGATTCCATGAATATTTTATTTAGAAAACAAATTCAAAAATCAAAGACACTGCCACTGCGCTCGACCATTTGATTGTATTCATTCACATTTACATTGTACATAAATTGATCAACAATTTTTCGTTTGATTGATCATTTTTGTTATACTCATCCCTCCTCACCTCACCTATGTATTTGCTGCCTTTTAATACATATATTCCTCTCTGTATCTCTCTTTCAATTTTTGTTTTTCTTTCTTTCTCTCACATTCTAGATATGGTTAAACAGAAATATTAGGCATAATATTATGGCTTCACGCGAGAGACATGCCCCCGCTCGACCCGTCCCCCCCATCCTAGTCCCCCTAATATGTTTCCATATTTTCCCCATCCAAATTACAAATGAAAAAAATTCAAAGAAAGAAAACTACACAAGCAAAAAAAAAACTAATAGATAAACTTACAAAATGTGAAACAAAAAATGTTTCAAAACCGACAACAAGAAGCGAAAAGGAAGAACAAGAAAAAAATATTTGTTTAATAATTATAAAAAAAGAAAGTATGCATATATGTATATGTATAAACTTATATATTTATTGTAAGCTATATAGAAGTTAATTTTAATTTTAAAAATATTACGTCAAAGCGAAAGCTTTCAGGGTTGATTTTGGTCCATTCATCTAATTTTTTGTGTGTGAAATTTAATAAAGTTTATTTATTTAAATAATAAAAACAAAAGCAAATAAGCCTCAAGCACATGTATATATATATATATATGTGCTTTGATTGAAATCTAATTACATATATATACCTTAAAATATATACACATATGTATATATATATATATATATATAAAACATAAATTTTTGGTAGCTATTCAAATTGAAATTGATAAAAAAAAGAGAGTAAAGTTTAAACGAAATGAAAATTACGGCATATGCTTATTCATAATTATGTATTTGATCCTTTTAACAAAAGTGAAGTAACTTAATTAATTAACACAAAAAAATAAACAAACAAGACCTAAACATTACTGCGTAAAGCAAATTGTAATTATAGTTACTTACTATATATACCTATATAATATGTATATTAGTTTGCATTTGTCAAGGAATTTCGTCTCTTAGCTTAGAAAAGTTTGTTGTTACGAGTAATGTGAAAAACAAAGAAGGAGATTTCATTGAAGGACTCGCAAAATTTGCCCCACTGTCTATCTCTCTCTCTATCTCTTTTGTATACCTTTAAATCAATTCCTTTCTCTCTCGCTCTATTCGCGTATTATTTAAGAGAGTGAGACACAAGAAGATAGAGAGAGAGAGGAAAAAAAGAAGGAGACACACACACACAAATAAAGGATAAACCAACCGTGCACTAAAAATTGTTAAAATAAATAAAGAGAATATTAAGTAAAGTAAAAATTAAAGAAACTAATTAACTATTGCAATTGTTGAACGGCTTCTCCGATCCAAAATGCAAAATGTGTAAATAAGTCAAGTTAAACAATTAAATAATAATAATTAACAGAGACCACACAATAAAAGTTAATAAATTAACGCAAAATAGTCCCGTCATATATATATACATACATATATATATCCAAATATTTATATTATTATCGAGTTATTGAATTATATATATGTACCTTCGTCCCCATTTCCCTCTCATCCATCCCGATTGAACCTTTCCTCAAAGTATTCCAATTATATATGTATTCCTTCACATTTGTTTCCCAACCAAAATTGGTATTCCCCATATATATAATTTTATTATCTTTTATTTTACTATTTTTTTTTTCTATTTTTCTGTTATTTTTTTTTTTAACTGCTTGGAAGAAAGAAAAGGACAAAACAAATGTAAATTAAAATGCAAATTTAGACAAAACAAATGCAACAACTTAAACGAAACATAATTTTTAGTATATATACATATATATATATATATTTAACTTAAATACAAAATTATCGTTCATTCTATAAATATATCATTGATATCAATTATGTGAAAATTCAGAGCAAATATATATATGTATACAATATTATCTTTTCAATTTTTGATTTTTATTATTTTATGCAAATTTTTGAATCAGGAAAGTGAAAGGATTATTGAAACACAATCGATGAATTTGTCCTAGATTCAATCATTGCATCTATTCAATCTGAGGCCATTTTTTTGTAACTTTGCTAGTCCATTGGTTGAGTCCTTTAGTGATTAAATCAGATTATTGTTATTTCGGAAAAAAGGATTCGATCGACAGTGCTTCCCCTGTTAAGCTTCAGTGTGTGTTTCGAATATGCGCCTTAAAGTATGCAATGCTTCAGTTTTAACTCTTGCAATGCGAATGCCTGGAGATTGAATAGACGGTGTCAATGTGGTACACAAAATTTCAATTGTAGGCCGCTTCATGTTGAATTTTACTTTTCCTCTTCAATTAATGATAATTACATTTTTACAATTTTTTGCCTGTGTGTGTGTATTTACTATATTAATAACGATCGATCGCATCAAGTCGATAAACGCAATGAGAAAGATGCGAAATGCAATTATACAAATGAAACTAATATGAGTAAATTACACTTAAATATTAATATAAAAATAAATGAGAATTGTTTTCAAATTTAATTATAATCCTTTGCCGGGTATAACACACAGAACACACAGAAAAACCGAAAATCAATAAATTTACTATATAAACTCCATACAAAAATGTTGTGCCTTTTCTTTCTTATTTATTTTTCAGATTTTTTGCGTCGTTAACTAGTTGAATCAAGAATATTCATTGGATTGCTTAGAAGTTATTCGATTCTATAGTTCATGCAATTGGAATCGTAGAGAACAAAATGTATTGCCTACATTTGGGAGACAATTGAAAAACTTTCCTGACGCTTGTATATTGTATTTGAGTAACACAACCATAAAGTATTTGATTTAAATTTTCAACTTAGTGAAATCCATTTTCAATTTTATATTAAAACGAACTGGATAATCCAATAGGTGAAAGCAAACAGGATCAGTATGAATCTTAAATGATTTTCAAGTTGATCAAATGTTTTTGATAAACTTTTTTGACAGCTGCCGTTAACAAAATATCAATCGTAATTAGTGTGTAGTGTTATCAAAAAGTGTAGCATACATTTGAGAGTAACTGGTGTATTTCACGTAATTTGTTGCTCCTTAAGCTTAACTTGGAAGTATTTTAAATACTTTTAGCCAGAAAGCTTTTCGTTAACCCAATAGGTAAAGAGGGAAAAACAACAGCGGTCCAAAGCTCAATAAGAAACACAATACCCTTGTTAAAGGTGGCTATTTGATGGTGTTGTTTTTGTTGTTGTTGCTAGTGGTGCTGCTGTCCAGATGGTAAACAAACTGGGCGAGTACCCGAAACCTATGTATGTCTGTATATTTTGGTCGAGAAAAACTTTTTTCGACAGCTGACTCTATGTAGTTAGCTTTTCACTCGCTTCTCTCTTTCTTTCAGTAACAAACATGCGCAGACATAAAGCCTAAAGCCCAGTAAGCCAAAGATAGAGAGAGAGAGAGAGAGAGTGTGTGTGTGTGTCCGTGTGTAGAAACCGGATTCAAAACTTCGTGGCAGAGTTTCAGAAACTGAAAGACAGTCGGAGAGAGAAGTTTAGGAAAAGTGTTGTGTTTTTTTCCATGTGTGTGTATGTTGATTTTGTGGGCCCCATCGCAAGATTCGAGAAAAAAGCAAAAATTCTCTGTGTATAGTGTGCCAGTGTATGTGTGTGTGTGTGTGTGCGTGGAAAAAGTGGCAAGAAAATGTTGAAAACAAAAATATTTTAATTGCAAAAGATGAAATCAATTTGGAATTAAAATCACAAAACACAGGCCGAAAAACGGAAACAAACTGTGTGGAAAAGCAAAAGTTGTTGAGGGGAAAATCATAAGGAACGTCTGTGTGTGTGTTTGTGTGATTCTTTTGTGTATGCATGTGAGTGTGTGTGTGTGTGGTTTTCCACTTTTTTTCCTTTATGCGCAATTTGGGTTACAAAGCGAAAAGCAAAACGTTGGCGTTAGCGCTTCAAAATGCATTAAAATGTGTTCATTGATTTTCCTGCGTACTATAAAAAAAGTATGTTAGAGGAAATTAGGCACAAAGGCACAAGAGCAAAAACAACGACGACGATCAGGACGACGACGAGGATGACGATGATGAGGATAAGGAATCATCGATCAAAGTAAATCATTTCACCTAGCGCAATCCTGGCTCCTGTATTACCAAGTAGTGGCCTAGCCAGCCTGGTTAGTGCTGGTGTTGGGGGCGGCGGTGGAGCAGGAGGGGCGCCCACCAATGGCAAACATCATCTTATCTCGCCCACGCACACTGCATTGCCCTCCCTGCCGGCCGGCATATGCAGCAGCGATAGCGGCATTTCGACATTGAGTGCCATATCGCCACCATTATCGGCTGGCACAGCATCAACAACAACAGCTTCCAGCGGATGCCCCGGCAGTGGTGCAGGCGGTGCCGGTAGCCCCCAATTGCGAACATCGCCAGCTCTCAGTATGCTCGGGTCGGCAACGGCCACAGCAAGTGGCCATAAGACTCCGCAAAGTCTTACCGCTGGTATTCTGGGACCCGCTGCCAGCATTGATTTGGGCAGCTCACCGCTCTCGCATCGAAACTACAGTAGCAGTTTCAGTTTTCGACGCAGCTTCGACGACAAGATCATCCATCCACCCTATTTGAATCGGAGTGGACCCACCTCGGCAACCATTCCATATCCACACTTCCATGTTCCGCCGCCGTCCACAGCAACGCCGCATCATTTGCATTACCATCAGCAGCAGCAGCAACAGCAGCATCATGGAACAGGTGCCGGCACGACGGGTTCGACGGGCGTGGGAGCCGGCAGCATCTACTCGCCCGCTCATCAGCCTCTCTCGCTGTCGTCGGCAGTGACAGCCGTTGCTCCCGGCTCGTTGCCATTGGGCTCGCTCTACGCCTCGCCGTTGAAGTCCTCGCAATCGACAACGAAGTTATCCTATCGGGATGATTTCCTTCAACAGATTGGCTATTTGCCAACGACTCGCATCTATAGTACACCAACCAGCATTGTGGATGAGGACAAGGCCCAGCAGGATTTCCTATCGTTGTCATTGTCGCCGCCACTCAATCGTCGTAGGGATATGCCGGCGCTACGAGGACCCTTTGTTAGCCTGTGAGTAGAAATCATTAAATGCCTTTAACTATTTAACTCATAATGAACATAAAGATAAAGTATACGACACGTGTGCTGTGGCCCCACGTCTCTAATTGTTTGAGCTAATTAAATTCATCGAGCACTTAACAGCACCTACTTCTATGTTGTTGTTGTTGTTGTTAGGGCCCATCATAACCAAGTGTTTTTGTTCCCACTGTGCGCTATGGTTATTACCTTGGGCCCAAATTCAAGCAGGTGACAAGCCATTTCCTGGGAACTAACACCCGCTGTGCCCACACACACACACACTAAAGCTTTTGCCTTATTAGAAAATATAATTTTGATTGCTAATTCTGTTTAAATTTATATTTGGAGAGCTGGCAGTTAAATTTCTTTAGAAGCATTTAAATATGGAAGTAACATCTTTAGGAATTTTATTTTTTTAATAAAACAACAATATTTATCCTTTTGTTTGTTGTCATTGATTCGTTTCAGGAGAGAGTATCTACAACTACATATCAAAACTTTAGATCCATCCTTCATTGTATATTTGTTTTTGTAGAAAAAGTCAGAGCTAACCGCAAAATATAGTTTTGTTTATTAATCACAATATATAAAGAAGTTAGTTGGCATTTTTCTTTGACAATGGTTCCACTGTACAGCCATCGCATAGTGTCAGAGATAATAGGATAACAATTTGTCTATTATTTTTATATATGTATCTTTTTTTTTGCTATTTGTGGTGTACAGTGAACTTTACCCCAACGCCCACTTAGTAACAGACACAGGCACACACACACACCTACACAAAAACACACACGCATACACACAGTAGTTAGGTATACCCTCTTGGCATCCATTTTCCTCCTCTCTACCCCCACTTGGGGGTTAACCTCTCGTTGGATTTGTTTACGTTTTTAATTTGCTGTAACCACAAAATGGCCACGTGACGCCAAAATGTTGCCGTGCCCCCTGTAGCCACACACACACACACACAGACAGAGAGATCTAGAGTAGCATGCCAACGCCTACGCTGCACTTGACTGAAATGATGACGTTTCACACCCACACACACAGAATAAGAGACCATCGCTCTCCTTTCTTTTCCTTTTGTTTTTTTTTTTGCACTCATTTTCCACAACGATTTATTGTTTTTATATGCTTGTTTCGTTTTCTATAAATAATATCATATTGAGGAAGCGGAGACACAGAGAGCTCGCTGAGATTTTCGAAGGTAAAACTCTCACACCCCATTAGAACACGCACACATAGAGCGGGAGAGATAGATTTGTGGCAGAATGGGCATTAGGGTGACTCATGTGGCAAGTGTCTTTTTGGAGAGAGAAGGCGGCTGGGGAAAGTAAACAAAGATAACTTCAATTTTGATTAGTTTCAATACATTTTGTAATTTCGAGTCAATTAGTTAAAGACATTCGATTCTGCGAGTTATATATGTACCTATATACCCTTTAGCCAAGGGTATAACAAAAGAAGTCATAATCACGATTGCAATGAAACAAAGAGCAAAGCAGCATTTTAGGGCTAGGGGGAAGTACAATGTATGTAGGATGATGGGGGTGGTGCTGGTGGTGGTGGTGGTGCTGATGGTGCTGGGCAATGTAGGTGGTTGTGGGAGTGTGGGTTACAAAAATCAATACAGTCTGCTTAGTCACTTTTAACAAACTTCTTAAAATTTACATATCCCAAACAAAAAGCAAACAGGGTAGGAGCCGAGAGGTGCATAGGGGTTAGTCGAAAGCAGAAAGTGATGCGGTTATCTCTATTAACTACATAGAAGAATTGATATTTGAGTCACAACAGGTGTAATCAGGGCAATTATTGTTAGGTCTAGAAAATTTCCACAACTGATGAATAAAGGTTTGAAAGTTTTGCATTCAAATACTTTCTAAGTGTAGAAATTACTTCGGTGTGTCTATTTCAAATGACTTATATGGGATAATATGTAAAACAAAAGTGCAACTATTTGGAAAATATTTGAAAAATGCACAATCCTTGCAAATGTGTGCCCCTACTCCTACCTCCTATCTCTCTTTCTCTCCAATCTCTCTCTCTCGGTCTCTCTCTCTCTCTTTGTTTCTTTCTCGCTCTTGTGGCAACATTATAAATCGTAAATAGACAAAAGACAAACTTGGCAAAATGCCTAAGAAATCCAACAACTACCACAATGTTTGACACGACACAACGATGAAGATGATGATGATGAAGATGATGATGTATCTTAACATACAAGTATATATATGTATATATATTGTATATACTTGTAAGATTGTTTCAAAGTGTGCTCTGACTCTCTCTATCCATCTGTCAGGGTATATCTCTGGACTGCATGACCGGCACTTGCCGCCGCCTGGGCGACGACAACGATGAGTTGATGAAGTACATTGGATAATGACGCCAAAAGGCACATACATACACACATTGAATCTACATATACATTTGAACCAAAAATATATATATGTATGGATTTATGTGCATATACATAGGTATCTCCTATATACATAAGTACCGATCCCCACAGCTGAGCGAACCTAAACTTAGTTTGTGACAAAATAAAACACAGAGAAGACCAACAACTAAAAAAATTTACTCGGCAAATAACGAACACACTCAGAACCACAGAATTCTTTCACGAAAAACAAAAGCGAAAAGCGTTTTTCAACATTCTCGCAGACGCAACTGAACGAAACGGTCGCAAATTAAAAAAAAAATAAACCCAAAAAATTAAATCAAAATTTCGAATACGATGTGAAGCAACCACACGATATACTACAATAAGATATTTTCAGATACGTTTTTTTTTTTCATAATTTCAAATTTCAAAGATTTTTTGTTTTTGCGTAGTGCCGCGCGCGATTCTTTAGAATATTATTTGTTCAGTTTCTAGAATATATAGTATTTATTTACCCGCGCGTGGATTATGTAAGAATTTTGGCCCCCTTTTACCCCCCAATTGCCCGTCCATCGTTTTGTTTTCGCGAGAAATCAAAAAAAACATACAAAAAAAAAAAAAATCAGCAACAACAACAAGTGAAAGAAAGCCAAGTGTAAAAAGTAAATCCATTGCAATGCAGGCGAACGCATAAGAAAGTCAAGGTCACCACCCACCCACCCACCATTATCCATTACCCTTGGCCCATAGTCCTATCCCCACCCATCCCATCCCATCCCATGTTACTGTGCACTCGGAGTGTCATGTAGGCGCGAAAATCAAACAAAACAAAAGAAAACACAAAAAACCTGAAAAGCGAAAACGAAATCAAAAAATAGAAAGGAAATCCAATAAACGAAACCTATCAAAAGATGGATAACTGGTGGATGTATTACTACCAAAGTGTCGATACGTCGTCGATAACGACAGCGACGGGCACATGCCCAAAGGAGGCCAATCGAACTTTGACCTTGGTTAATGAATGGCCCTGGCGTCTATGGGAACTATGGATGGATTTCTATCCCAATTATCTACACTATTATCAACGATTCAGACAATTGGCCATCGAAATGAATTCATTTTGCCAACACATCGTGGGAACTCTGTCGCAGGATCCGATATTTGTTTACACACTGCAAGTGTCATTGCTTTTATGCTTCTTCTATGTGATGCACTTGCTCAGCCTATGGAATGCCGAAAGACCAGAGACGGTAGAAAGATTGCCTAAAGCCACACTAGATATAGCCAAAGAGTTGAGCTGTGACTTTAATTTCGTATCGGATCAAGAGAAACGAGCAGCCCAAGAGGCAGCCACCGAAGCTCTGCTCGAGGTGGAGGAGAAGAAGCGCCGCAAACGTTTCACCAAGAAACGGAACTGTGTTTCGGCTGGTCCCATTCTAATAGCGTTGCGTCAACAATCGCAACGACCCAAACACCGACATCGGAGAGTTGCTGCTCCTCTGCAGTTTGAGCCTGTCACGCCAGGAGAACAAATATTGGAGAACTACTTGCCACCCAGAGATAAGCCATTGACCATTAATTTGCCAATGCCGCCAGCTCCAGTTGTAGAATCTGTGGAAGAGCCAGTGATCAAACGAGAGCAGGAGCAGGTGGTGGTAGCGGAAGCAGAAATGGAAACCGATATTGCAGCCTTTATGTGGGTTTGAAATGAAAATCATGGAAATTAACATTATAGAATGATGGGCAGAATTTAATTAAGTTGAGCGATTTATTGAAACTAAATTCATTTGGCATTTTCTGTTTTGTCTTCTTTGCAGCTCGGAGCCACGTGGAACATTAAGCACCACAGATGAAATCTATCCCGATTCACCGGATAGCAGTCTCTATGGTTCCGATGAAGAGCAGGAGGATGCCTCTCAGTATTGTCGCGGTGGCTATCATCCGGTTGTCATTGGCGATATATTCGATAATCGGTTTCGTGTGGTACGCAAACTTGGCTGGGGTCACTTCTCCACTGTCTGGCTATGCAGAGATCTCAAGTGAGTCAACTTCTCTTCTCTTTCAGCGATGTGAATTGTAAAAATAAACTGAAATTTAAATCAATTTGCAGAGATGAAAAGTATGTGGCCCTCAAGGTGGTGAAGAGTGCCCCGCATTATATAGAGACTGCAGCGGATGAGATACGTCTGCTGGAGGCTATACGTGATGCCGATCCCATGGATGTGAAGCGTGAACGTATTGTACGACTGATGAATCATTTTACAGTGCGTGGGGTGAATGGCGTGCACACGTGTCTGGTATTCGAGGCACTTGGCTGCAGTCTCTACAAACTGATCGTGAAGAATAACTATCAGGGTTTGGCCATTGCCCAAGTGAGGAATATCATTAAGCAGGTGCTAGAGGGTTTGGATTATTTACATAGCAAATGCAGCATTATACACACGGACATTAAGCCGGAGAATATCCTACTAGTCATAGACAATGCGGCGGCCATGAATCAGCAAATTGATGACGAAATCAATAGTTTGCGTGTGAAGGGTGCCGATTTTCCCGATTCGTATAGTAAGTGAGATGAATTCTTTTTCACCACTCTCTGAGCATTACATCTCTCCTCCTTTTTTTTCTCTTTTGCAGTCAGTTCGATTGAGAAGCAGACCAAGACTCGGGCCAAATGGCCAATTATTGAACCGAATGGCTCAACAAATACCAGTAATAGTACAGCAAATAACTCCACCTCATCCACACCGTTGGCGGCAGTTGTGATGTCCTCGTTGGATAAAGATGATACCACAACATCGTCGACTCTTAACTCAAATACCACCTCATCGCTGGCCTCCAAATACTCAAGTCTTCTTGGTGACAGCGAGTGCAATGGTGTGAATAGCCTGGTCAGTGCCGTATTGGGTAGTGTAGAGAGTCCCATATTAGGAATAGGAGGTATTACGAATTTAAGCAATCGTTATCGTGCTGAGAAGAAAATCACTGCCAAGGTGAGTTTAATTGACACACCTCACTACACTACACACACACACACACACACACACACACACACACTCACTCACTCACAGAGAAAATAGTTTTACACTTGACAGCTGGCGAGATCAATAAGTATCCATATCCTCCCATCTCTATAACTCTCTCTCTCTCTATCTCTCTACTCGATGTGCGTCCATGGTACAGCCTTAATATTGCACTGTCTCGATATCTTGATATTGTACTATATACACACAATACACACACACACACACATTACAATCGACAGCTTCACAAATTGCAAACTTCTATTTTGATTTTTAATTATTTGTGTTGTTTTTTTTCCATTGCTTTCGTCATTATTTGAATTTTGATTTCATTGACCACTTTTTTTGGGCAGTCTTCTGATGATGACACCACTGATACCGAAACAATAGCCAGCGACACGCCTACCGAGCATGATGCTTGTCTAAATGCGGATAAGGTAAAGTCCCCCCCTCACTTCCCTCACTCTTAAGGCAGATACATAGATGTCGTTTTTGTGTTGCCTTGCTTTAGATGCCAAAGAGTTACTCCAGAAGGCCATCTAGCATCATCTCGTCTCTTCATGCTTGTGCTCCTCCTCAGAATGTGTTTCTTCTGGAGTTCTGTTTTCTGCTTAGTTGCAAAAGCCTTTCCCCTCTCCCATAGTTGATAAATCCTTATTTCATTGAAACAAGTTTTTGTTTTTTGTTAGACTTTATGTTTTATGTTTAAATTTGTTTGATTTGATTTCGAGTCTGTCTTCATCTTGTTACACTTACAGACCATATTAACACTCTAGTTCTAGATAATTAAGAATTGCTAAATGTTTGTTCTAAATAGATGTTTCTAGGCCTTAAGTCAAAATGCTTAAACGCTGACATAGCTAACCTGCCAATTTTATACTCTATGATTTGCGCTTAAGCAGCCTATAAATGTTTTGAATGTTGTTGTTTTTACCATACCTATATACTTAAACCAAACATAAGCGGATCTATGGCTGTCCAAGTGTGGAAGAAACTTTGCCCCTTAAAGTATGCAATCGAAAACTTTGTAATATAAAATAATTGCCTAAAAACAATATTTACTTGTTGTCAATCCAAAAGACATATACAAATTTACTTACATTGCCTTTCTCAAATTTTCATTGTTAATTATGCTAATTCCTGCTTATTGCATACTTTAGAGGGCACAGCCCTAGATCTATCTATGTAAATACAAAATAAAGTCAATATTTTAAACCTTTAAAAGAATGTGGGAATTAAAGTGATCTATCAATTATTAAGATATTGACTTTAAATGTATTATTAGCAAAAGCAATTCCTGAAGAATTGGCTTAAATAATGGAAAAAAAACCCTAAAGGATATTCAAAGACAAAATTCAATACTTTTAATATCCTTTACTCTGTATGTTGCACCAAAAAAAAAACCAATATCGAACGTTCTTTTTTTCTTCTTTTCTTTCTTTGTGTGAAAAATCCAAATAAAATATATTATAAAAAATACCTATATATAATAATAAATGCAGCTATCCAACGTCACCACCAATAATTCCTGCCCCTCCTATACAAATATAAATACGATAACGAATTCAAATACAACAACAAATACTGCAAGCACGTGCACGTCCATGCCAAATGACACCAACACCAATTGTCCTGTCACGTCCATCTCAACAGACCCAGACCCAATTCAAGTAACAATCAACAATACCAGTAGCCTCCCTACAACAGCAACACAAATAGTAACAACAACCACAGCAATACCAACAACAACAATCACATCAACAACAAGAACAAACGATTCCCTTCCTCCTGAAACCTACTCCGTTTCCAATGTCCAATGTCCCAATGTCCCTGTCAATGCCATTGCACCGGCTTCGACTCCAACTCCAGCCAACTCCACAACCTTCATCACCAGCACGTGCACATATTTGCAACTAGCGCCAACAACAACAACAACATCAACAACAACAACATCTGCAACAACAACTATAACTAGCACTGAGCTGTACAATGGCGACAATACAACAACAACTACAACAACGACCTCAACAGCGACAGCTAAACTAAATGTCAATGCCAATGCCATTCCTTCGCAGAATCAGAGTCAAAGTAGTCAGAATTACACCCATACGATACAATCGCTCATCAACAACAGCAATGTGCGGGTGAAGATCGCCGATTTGGGCAATGCCTGCTACGATGTAAGTGATAGACCAGTAGATTAGACTCCTCCACAGATTCACCCCCTAACCATTTTGTTGATTGTTTTCGATAGTATCACCATTTCACGGAGGACATACAGACCCGTCAGTATCGTTCGATTGAAGTTCTACTTGGTGCCCCCTACAATTACACAGCCGATATCTGGAGTACAGCATGCTTGGCCTTTGAATTGGCCACTGGTGATTATCTGTTTGATCCGCACGCTGGTGAATCCTATAGTCGAGACGAGGATCATTTGGCCCATATTGTGGAGCTGCTGGGCTCCATACCACAATCAGTGATATTGCGTGGCAAACATGGTCTCAAATATTTCACCAGCTATGGTAAGTTCGCCAAAATGCAATCGAAAGGATGACGATTCCTGATTCCCTCTTCTCGTTTCATGCAGGCAGCCTACGTAATATAACAAAATTGAAGCCCTGGAGTCTATTAAATGTGCTCGTAGAGAAATACGATTGGGATCCAGTGGAAGCAAAGAAATTCTCCGACTTTCTATTACCCATGCTTGAGTACAATCCAGTTATAAGAGCCTCGGCGGCTGAATGTTTGCAACATCCTTGGCTAGAACAGGAGGAGTTTGTCTAAGATATACACCATATACATACATACATATAGACATACATTATATATATATATATTAAATACGTACTCGTATTGGTAGGCTTAACTTTTATATGCGAAAAAGAAAGAAAACAAAAGAAAAACCCAAAAAAAAAAAAAACACACACACACAACATATTATACTTGTACGTTAAATACTAAATTAGAAGAAGAACAAAAAACAGCAGAAAGGAAGGAAAATCAAGAAACGGAGGAAAACGAATCGAAAAAAGAATAACACAAAAAAAATCAGAAATGTGCCGCATGGAATTTTTTTAAGCTTTTTATTTATTTCAACAAAACAAAAACACACAGAGACACAAACACACACAATTTTTGTACTTGAGAGCTTTAAAAAAAAAAAGAAAAACAAAAAACCAACAAGAACAACAAAGAAAAAAAGAAACAATTAAGGAAAATTGCTATAATATTGCAATTTTTTATTTTTAAAACAATGGAAATGCGGAAATGTTTTTTAAACATATTTTATGTCCTCCTTTTTTCGTATTGCTTTTAAAATATTGTAATTTATTTTTTCTGTTCAATTTGTAGCAAGAAAACTAAAAGACAATGACGACAATTTTTGAAGTCAAACAGATGCCTAAACTGACTGACATTTTCAAATCAACCAAAACAAAAAACGAAAAGCTAAATGAATTATTAAAAATTAAAAGAAAACAAATTAATAAAGAAAAAAGAAATCACAGAACATAAAAAAAAAAAAGAGAAAGAAACCCTAGTAAAATATTATGGATGAACGCATAAATAACTTAACATTAAATTAATAATATAAAAGTAAAAAAAAAAAAATATGTGTATAAAGTTAAATGTAGATAACGATAATGTTTAATACAGACAGCTTTCTAGCAGCATGTAGTGATTGTGGTACATTTAACCAAAAATGATAATATTAAACAAATATACATACATACATATATGTGTGTATGTGTGTGTTAGACATTTTAAGCATTTGTTTGGAGACGATCTTAGCGATTAATTTATTTATTTGGATTTTGGTTTCCCATCGGTTCAGGTGCAATATCATTTCGGCTCGATGTTACATCCGAATTAAGTGCAACTCTCATTTCCTTTTTCTAATTTAATTATTAATGACTTTCCGCTATATAACAAATAAGTCTAACTAACTGAATGGAGAAACTCTTTGTAGTTGGAATTGAGAATTCTTTAAATGAAGTTTACATCAAGATATTACCAATGATATTTCTAAAACGAATGCAAACAGAACAACAAAAATATACTAAATAAAACATATTTTATTACCTTACCTACAAGTATTTGTACACAGAACCTAAGAAGTAACATTGAAACGTGACCAAATAATTTAATAATTGTGGAAAATTTTTCCCTTTATGCATTAAATAAATGGATACATATTACACAACAACAACAACATATAAAAATAAATGCAAATCTATGTCGAATACAAAATATAAAGACACTTTCTATAGATTGATAGAACAAATTACAAATTAGTTTCATCCCATCTTGTTGATTGGTTTAAGATGGTAAGAAGACGGATTATGAGAGAAGTCCCTAACACAGATGATGTTCCTTGTTGAATGGAGAAGTTCAATAACCATTTCGTACTGATCCTTGCGAGATATTTGCAACCTTTTTTAAACTAGCTTTTTCTATCACAGCTTTCTAAAGGACATTCCAGGATCTGGTGAACACGAGCATTATCATCTACCTAGCTTAAGGACATGCCATTCGTCCCTAAAATGACCGAGTTATCTGCACTTTTTTGTTTTTTGACTTGTAATTTTTTTCCAAGTCCCAAATTAAATCATTAAAGTCCTTTTATCTCAGCTTCACGAAGAACATTCCAGGATTTGGTTAGGTCAGTCGACGCGAGTCGTAAAGGACTACCATCTGACCAAACGACATCCTGATTGTCCTAGTAATGGCTGAGTTATAAGGACATTTATTGTTTTTTTGAGAAAAATTGTATAAAAGTATGCAGAGAAAATTTTAAGAGGATCTTAAATAAGCCCAAACACCTAAAAGTATGCAACGAATTCGGAAAAACAGAAAAGCCTTAACATCTCAGCTTCTTGCAGGATTATCGGGATGTCCTTATTATCCTTCATGTAAGGAATTGTTTGACACCATTTTCGTCCGGATCCTTCAAAGGATACTTGAAATATTTGTTGATTCCCTTTTACCCCAAATAAGTAGGCAACACTTTTTAAAAATTTCATATTATTCACCCCAAAAGTATGCTACATAAGTTTGTCACTTAAGCTAAAAAATTACAAGTCCAAAAATCAGAAAACTGCTTATAACGGCTATTTTAAGGATAATTGGAATGTTTTTTTTTGCCAGTTCAAGGTCCTTTTTCGTCCGCATCGACTGATGTCATGAGGTCCTGGAATATCCTTTGAATTGCTGGAAAAAGGACATTTTCGGCAATTTTTGTGACCTGCATCCTTAGATGATCCCAAATTTTTTTGATGCCAGTATGTAGAGATCATCAAGGACATCCTAGGGAACCATGTCCTTTCGTCCTGCGGCAGGATTTGTGGATTTTCGAGCTAAAAAAAAAAAAAAAGGATAATTTTCTCGGGGCCATATCTCCGCAGGACATTGCCCGATTTCGACAGGACATACTTTTTCTGGTCCTCCAAGGTCAGGACTACCGATCTGCATCCAAGGATATTCAATACCCAGCCAAAAATATTACTCGAAGGGGGTTAGTAGGAAAAATGGCGAAAAATCACATAAATGTCCTTATATCGTCATTTCAAGGACTATCAGGATGTCCTTTGGTCAAATGGTAGTCCTTGATGACCCGCTTCGACTAACACTAGATCCTGGAATGTCCTTGGGGAAGCTGAGATAAAAGGATTTTTCTCTTTGAGGGAAAATGGCAAATATCTCGCGAGTCCTTTGAAGGATCAGGACGAAAGTGGTGCTCAAACATTGCACTCATTAAGGACTATAGTTGGTGCAAAGGACATGGCGATAGTCCTGCGGAGAGCCGAGATATCAAGGATTTTGTAGCTTTCTGCAGTTTTTTGTCCAGTTTTAATTTGGGGCTTGGAAAAAATTACAAGTGCGGAACGAGTGCTTAGTGTTCTTGTAACAACAACAACAGCAACAACAACAACAAGAACAACAACAACAAGAACAACAACAAGAACAACAAGAACAACTACAACAACAACAACAATAACAACAACAACAAGAACAACAACAAGAACAACAACAAGAACAACAACAACAACAAGAACAACAACAACAAGAACAACAACAACCACTATTTCTCTTGTAATTCGTCTAAATTTTATGCAAATTTTTCCAAGTCCCCAATTTAATTCGATGACCAAAAAACTGCAGAAAAATACAAAATCGTTCATATCTCAGCTCTCCGCAGGACCTTCGCCATGTCCTTTACACCGACTATAGTCCTTGACGATTGGAATCTTTTGACACCACTTTCGTCCTGATCCTTCAAAGGACTCGCGAGATATTTGCCATTTTCCCTCAAAGAGAAAAATCCTTTTATCTTAGCGTCCCCAAGGACATTCTAGGATCTAATAGTGTTAGTCGAAGCGGGTCATCAATGACTACCATTTGACCAAAGGACATCCTGATAGTCCTTGAAATGACCGAGTTATGAGGACATTTATGTGATTTTTGGGATTTTTCGCCATTTTTCCTACTAACCCCCTTACAAAAATTCGAGTAATATTTTTGGCTGGGTATTGAATATCCTTGGATGCAGATCGGTAGTCCTGACCTTGGAGGACCAGAAAAAGTATGTCCTGTCGAAATCGGGCAATGTCCTGCGGAGATATGGCCCCGAGAAAATTATCCTTTTTTCTTTTTTTAGCTCGAAAATCCACAAATCCTGCCGCAGGACGAAAGGACATGGTTCCCTAGGATGTCCTTGATGATCTCTACAGATTAGCATCAAAAAAAATTGGGGTCATCTAAGGATGCAGGATATAAAATTTTCTGAAAAGGTCCTTTTTTCCAGCTATTTGAAGGACATTTCAGGACCTGGTAATGTCAGTAAACGCGCATGAACAAGGACTTCCATCTGGCCAAAAGACATCTCGCTCATCCTTCAAATGACTGAGTTATTAGCACTTTTCTGCTTTTTGGACTTATAATTTTTAGATTATTGAAGAAGAAAATTTATGTAGCATACTTTTAGGACGAATAAAATGAATTTGATAAAACAGTGTTGCGTACTTATTTGGGGTAGAAAAGAACTATCAATTATTACGCATGGAGAACAGAATTGCTTAGTAGGCAACTGGTTAAAATTTTATTTTAATGTGTAACGGTCAGTTGGGCAATTGAATTTTTAAATTTAACTGCCAGGCGCATTTTTACAAATGCCGAAAAGTAGGCAACAAAATTTATTTTTAGTGGCGTACAATCTCAAACGGCTTAAAGTATGCATCTGAAATTTTGAAAGTATTTAGTAAAAGCCTAAAAATATGCAATAAGTTTCAGAAACCACAAAGTATTTAATATAGCAGCTTCTGACAGGATTATTAGCATGTCCTTTTCACAGATTATTGTCCTTGATGAAATGATTCGTTTGACACCAGTTTCGTCCTGACACTTTAAGGATAATAGGGATGTCCTTTGGCCAGATGAAAATCCTTCTTCGGGCGTACCGACTGAGCATCACAGGTCGTGTAATATCCTGCGGATAGCCGATAAAAATTACATTTTTCGAAAATTATATGTCTTGCATCCTTAGATGCATCTGTAGAGATCATCAAATATTTACTGATTCCGAAAGGACATAAAGTTTCTGGTTCAACTGCATTTCGCAAATCGCAAGGCTGCTGCAATTGTTTACCAATCAATTTCTTTTTCCAGAAATCTGGAAGACTTTCCAGGACCCAGTAGTGGTCATAGGTTCTTCATTACTGCAATGGCAAAAGGACATTCCAATATTCCTTAAAATGGCTGTGTTAACAAAAGTCAGTCTTCATCTTGTTGGCATTGAAAAAGGCTAAGACACAGCTATTTTATTTATAATTTAAGCCTAAATAAACAATAAATTCAATAGAGAACTTAAATTAAAAACTCCAAAAACTTCTTGAGTTTTCCAAAGGACTACAGGTCTTACACATTTGTATGTCTTTAATAAACGAAGACTTGGAAACTTTTGGTTTACGTAAGCACTTTAATTTTAATGGTATAAAAATGTGGAGCTCTCTAGTATAGATTTAGATTACTCTTTAGTACATATAATTAATGGGCATGTGTAACTGTTTCGAGCAGTGAAATAATCGAATATATGTATATGTAAAAAAAATAAAACAAAATACTTTGTTTGATAGACATCTATATAATAATACGTGACGCGATAATCCAATAACGATAATCTAGAGACCCAGTCCTAAGATTTGTTCCTGTTTATAAACGCCATGATAGGCATTTCGTATCAAGACATAGGGGAAACAGGACTCAAGCAGATCCATGGTGAGGAATGGTGATTGTTTGACAATCTCGTCGAGCAGCAAATAGATGGATTCACGATTCCGTGTGGCCTCTTTGTCCGACTCCTGGCCTAACCGTAGCAACGATGAACTGGCCAAGGCCAAAAACTCCTTCATGCGATCCTCCATATCGTTCTGTCCACATATGGTAAAAAGGGCCCCAAATATATTATTAATGGCCGCCGCCATGCAGTGAGTATTATTCGAGTGGCCATCAATAGTGGCCCGATAAAAGGAGTTTTCATTGCGAGCCAACTTTGGTATAGAAACAGCCACAAAGACCATGAGTAGGCATGCTGTCAAATGTTCGCCCTCATCAAATTCGGGTTTCTTTGACTTCAGGGTGGTGGCCAGTGTGGGATCAACTTTACACAGCAGGCCTGCTGCTGAGGCCATTTCAGAGGCCACACGAATTTGATCGCCACCAGGTAAATGCTCTTGGAAATCCTTAACTGAGCTGAGTAAGAACGGAATGCGTTTGTCCAGCACATCAACGAGAGCCTCATGAACTAGATTACGGAAGCAAATGATTACGCCTATAATGGTCATGCGTTGAAGTACACGATCGACATCTTGAAGGCGTTTAAATTGCTCCTTCATCACCTCGGGTTTATCAAAGCTGGTGCGTAGAGTGATGAGAACTTCCTTGTTGGTGCCCACGAGGGATTTTAGCTCTTGCACCTGATTTGCTATATGCCACATGAGGGTTTCATTTAGGGTCTTAATGCCATAGGGCCCTACCAATTCAGCCAAGGCTCGCAGCTCATTCAGATCAGAGAACTCTTGGGGATTGAAGGGTACCCAACCCTCCGGGGAGATGGGTACAAATGCTTTCTGATTGATCGAGAAGACAATATTGCCAGCTGAGACTCTCCTCAAGAGCACCTCACTGTACCAAGTGTTGTATAGAGCAGCTATAGTCTTCTCGCCATGCGAATCCAGAGCCTGTGTCTGCTGGAGTAGGCAATTGTTGAACACTCTCGTAATGTCTATATGAACATAGTTCTCAACTGTTTGCAACACATTCATATAGGCCCGCACGCTGGCCAAAAGTTCAGAGGGTTTGGCTATCTCCATTGTCTCCTGATTGAACATGACCATGCCCACTAAGTCCCTTGAGAATCGATGCTCCAAATTCTGGCAGAGATATTCCCGTGGCGCAAACGCAAATTCCCAAACATTCACAGTGGGGCAATAATTTATAGCATAGCATAGCTCAGTCAGTGCCATATGCAATTTGTCCATAGTGGTAAGATCCTCGCGAGTCTTTCTATAAGATTCATCGCCTGGTTTGCGTATATCGTCAAAATGTTTGGATTTGTTCTTATCCTTTTTCTTTCTGGCCGACTGAACAGACAGAATTTTGGCACAATGCTTGGGCAATAGAGCATCGGCCATGGTGCATTGTTCATCGCATATTGTCGTTATGATATTCTTGGCCTCCTTGGCCATTTCCTCTAGGAATATGTTGACCACACTCAGCGATCTCTCGCGTATGTGATGCCTCTCCTCGGGACACATTTCGTGTGTGCAGTTCTGAAAGTGACTGCAAATCAGGGGAAAGGCAATAATATAACGATTCTGTGCTGGAAATTCCAGGCACATATGGAATTGGTCATCAAACATTTTGTTATAGAAACAAAAGATGCTTAAATCGGAAGTCTCCACTAGGATTTCGTCAAGATTGTCCACGACACGTGTGTGAAAAACCATAGAATCCAAGAGGCGTGCCAATTCGGCGTGCTCGGCAATCCTTAGCGCTGCTTTGCCCACACTCATATAGGTCTGCAGACGGAACCAATCCAAACGGAATGGCCTAAAATAGAATAATTCATTATCCTCGACCTGTTTCACAGTCAATTGAGCGGCTGTGTTGTAGAGCGAACTGAATATAATGCTCTCATCCTCGGGGCACATCTGTAGGCTCTGCATCCGTATATTTAGATCGGTGGCATCGAAACCCGACAGATATTGCACATAATATCGTTGCATCACTTGGCTATATTTGCGAACCAGAGCACGCAGCTCCTCCATGTGAAAGAGTAGCTCCGGCAGCTGGCGATCCACCAGATCTTCATTGCTTTTACCCTTATGTTTGACCAAGGGTGGATTATCGTTGTGCCGCAGCAGCCAAAGGATCTCGTCGCGAGCCAAACACAAGCCAATGAAAATGAATATGGCCTTTGGTCCCAGCAAACCTGGCTGATCGGTCATAATCAGAGCCAATTCCTTAAGGGCGGTGCGCAGGAATTTCCGTCTCTCGCGATGCATTAGAGCCGCCTTCTGAACTGCCGTGTTATATGCCTCTTTCACCTCGCCAATCCGCTTGCTGTAGCCCTTGATGCCATCAAAGGTAGATTGGATATATTGATGAATTTGTAGAACTTCATCGCGGAATAGAGCCACAACCCAACTGGATTCCAGAGCCGATAGCCACATCTTATTCACCTCCGGATATTGACCAAGCATTTGATGATTCAACAGCAGACCGAATATAATCCAACGATCCATAGCCTCCAGGGATATATATTCACAGGACATGGTGTCCGTTCGTACCGCTTTCAGCAAGATAGCTGGATTCCCAACCAAGCTGAGCTTCTGCGTCTCTCTCCACTTGTCGGCAGATAGATTTCTCAGACCATAAATCGCAGTCAAAGAGCGTAGGGCATTTGTCAGGAGTCGCTGGTGAGGAATGAACTCTTCAGCCAATTTTTTAAGCGGTACTTCATAGTCCAATATCATTTGACCCAATCGGGGGAATCCCGTATCGGCCTGATTGTGCTGCAATTCATACGCTGCATTATATAAACCCAGCACGGCCTTGCGATCCTCAACGCGAGACAGAACGATCATAAGAGACACATAAGTGACCACCAAGTCCAAATAGTTTTTGGTCAATTCAAAGTTCAATGTTATATCCAAATGGATTTGGCAAGCATCCATTGTGGTCAATAGCTCACAGACATTGTCCTTAAAGTCGAGCAAGTCCACAAATGTGTGATAATAGAGTGATAAAGATTTGATTATCTCTGCCTTAATATTGACTATGGCATTCAGACCCTTCACATCAATGTTGGGGAATCGCTTGACAATGAATTTAATGCTCGATTCCAGGGACTTTTCCGATAGGAATCCTGGTTTGGATTTTGTGTCTCCGCATGCCTTCTTGATATTGTAAATTCTCGTCAGTATGCCAAGGCCGCGATCATTTAATATAATTAATTTCTCTGCTATTTTCTGCTGATTTGGAAAAATTGGGCGTGCCATGGTTTTTTTCTTGTGTGGGTGTGGGTGGGACGAGGAAGCTGCGAATTATTGTTGCCGATTCGATGACCCGGTGCGAACTCGACCTCAAGAGGAGTCACAGGCACTCCCAAACGCACTGAATAAACGTTATCCCAGTGGAGTTTTCTATTTACGGCTTAATGATATATACATTTACTAATCACCAAAGTGCGGATGTGAAAAAAATGTACACATTGACTTTTAGCTAAATATGAGCGATAATACGATAAGACATCTAGATTATCGATTGCCCCAGTGTTGGGTAATGAAATCGCTTATCGACCTACTGCCGTATTGCCCACCTCTAGTGTGCGTTCAAAAAAAGTTAGTTGTCAACGGGAAAAAGTTAAAGTAATAAAAATTTTTTGGATGGATCAGCGCGAGGATGTGCTGCGGCAGGTATATGATCCTTTACCAATAGATTCACTTAACGCAATAGATTCGCCTCCCATGAATATAATTGCAGGCGCTGGATAAAAATGCCGCCGAGACCGAGCGGTGGCAGGCATTTAAGGAAGACAATGTGAACACAATTAAAAACTTGGACATGTTTGTCAAACAACAGACCGTGGATATCATGGTGCCTATTGGTAAGAAGGCTCTTATGGCTGGACAGCTGGTACACACAAACGAATTGCTTGTAGGCCACTATGAGGGGATACTTTTCAACTTGTTCGGCTCACAAGGCAAAAGAGATATGTAACCATCGCCTAGGATTGGCCGAGAAGCACTTGAAAGAGTTGGAGACTGAGGCGGATCTGTGGCAGTAAGTGGGCAGTAAGCCTATGAGTTTTCGTCCAGTGGTTTTACTGTCATCTCTTTTTCAGGAACAAGCTACAAACCCCCATACGTGAAGGAGCTGTGCCAAATTCTGATGAAATTGAAATTATTGAGGATTATGACGAGGAATCCCACAAAAAATGGCTGGAGGAACACAAACAGAGCGTTCGCAACGAAAAGAAAGAGGAGCGCCTTAAACGCGAGGTTTTAGATGCCAAAGATGACGAGTTTCTGAAAAAACTGGAGGAACGAGAAATGCTGGAAGAACTTGGTCTAGATCCGGACGATTTGAATGAAGATGCGCTCCAAAAATATGTTGAGTAGCGAAACTGAAACTAAACCTTCATCTGCATCCGCACCTCAGACAATATCAGACGAACGAGAAGCAGAAATGTGGGCAAGACTGGAGGCGCAGGAATGTGAGGAAATCTCGGAAATGGGGGACAACGAAGAGAACAGCGTAAAAAGTACCGAGGAAATGGTACGAAAACTAATATCTGGTGAAATGGACGTGCCGAACGAAAAGAAACGCCGTGGAAAAAAAGAGAATCATGTGGAGAACCCTAGTCCAAAAGAAGATAGTAATCACGAGGCCGACCAGCCGGAGGAGTTAGACGATCTGCCCGAGGAGGTGAACATAATAAGGCAACAGCTGAATGTGTTGCCCCGTGAAGAGCATGAGGAATTCCTGCGTACCCAACTGCAACTCTTGAAGGCCAAAATGAGAAAAATACAAAGTAAGCACTTTATATGTGATGAATTGACCCATTTAATGAATGTGGTTGTCGCCTTGGAGGACGACCTTGAAGAGTTGATATTCGAAAGAGAGCTGGAGACTGGCAGTGAAGATAATGTTTCAGAAGGTGAAGCCATTGATGCCGAACCCATACCCGAATCAGCGACCACAAAACGTTGCATTACATTTGCTCCGGTTGAAGAAACGCTGGAATTTAGGAAAGAAGATCCAGTAGTCGATATGATACCCAAGAGCAAGACCATACAGAAACATCCAGCTTCTCGTGACGTGATAACATTGAACATGCCTGGGCCTTCCAAACCCGGCAAGGCCAGCTCCAATTCGCATATAATACAAAAGGTGGAACAAAACATTGAATTAGTACAAGAGCAGCAGAGTATTCAGGATTTCGATTTGGTTAATCAAATATTGGATGGAATGACTGGACGTATTAGTACACTGCACATTAATTTTACTCATTCCGATGCAAAGCCCGCTGAGAGATATGTTTCTTCCACTGATAAAGTGGATATACCCGGAACACCAGCAGACTTCTACCGCATATACGAAGGGAGTAAAGCTCGTGCGGAAAAACAATTTCCCATCTACGTCAATGGGTTTGAGGGTGAAGAGGAAGTGAAGGTGGCTCTTTTAGGAGAGGCTGCTCGTGCGACAGCCTACGAGGATCCCAAAACTGAGGTAAGATCTCAAAAACACAACAGGCGAAACAAATTAAACAATATTGTCACCTATTTTTCTAGATGACCAAGTCCATATTACGAAACAAATCGGCTGTTGAATGTGAACCTCACATCACTAACACAACGAAGACGACAATTAACCAGAACCAAAATCAGAAAAAGAAATCGAAAAAAAATAAAATGAAAAAGGAAAGAACCATCGATGATGAACTCCGTGAAATGAGCGCCTACAAAAAAGTGATGAGCGATGATCTTGTCGAGAAGGAGCCCGAGGGAAAATTCGTTGAGACACATGCTCCTAGAAGGAGAGTCAGTCGATTCAAGGAGCAAAGGGCAGCCTTAAGATAAATCGTCTTATCCTCCATAAATCAATAGAAAAATCGATTTTCCAAATTTTTTGTTACAGATTTGTTGAAATTTTAATCAGTTTAACTGAGACCCGTCTAAAGCTAATAAATATCAAATATACATACCTACAAATACATAATTAAGAGGCTTTCTCTTTTATATAGCAGCTATACAATACATTGGACTTGCAGAATTTGGAAACTGCAAACCCTTAAAGAATGAATGCTGCAGACACCAATGACAAATTCATACATTTTGAAATGGCAACAAATAAATTTTTTATTTTAAAACTCAGCTTAAAAACTAGCAAATAATCAATCAGTTACAGGCCTACAGGATGAGACATGTAAAAATTGATAATACAATATCCGCCCGTCAAATACAATTTAAAATTTTGCTATTAAATTCAATCAGAGAAATGCCTAGGGAAACTAATTATCCAAACTTAGTTATTGAATGCGTCGTGTGTAAAACAAATGTTTGTCAAGTACATATATAACAACTAGCTTATTGTAAACGGAGTAGGAGGAGTATTAAGAGAGTATTACATATGTGCATATGGCGACTATAAGTCTGACTAGATGTATGAGTAATATCCCAACACTCAAAAGGCGGCCATCGAGGGACTACGACTATTGCGCAATGGTGTACACAAGGGTGTTCCCGGCGTACTGGCTCGACTGAAGCAACTCGAACAACAACTGGAGGCATCCTCCACCTCGCCATCTGTCGGTGTTTTGTGATGATACGGAATCGGCCGTTTCCGTGCACTATGTAAAAAAGGGGGAATTAAAAACAAAATGGTATTTAATATATTTCGACTTGAGGTGAGAGTTCATATATATTGTAACGAAATCATATGTATTGAAACTTACCAACTGAAAAATTGTAATCAAATACAAAATAAAGGTAGCTAAAACTCAAAACTGTGAATCCTATAAAACAATAATAATTAAGAGATGACATAATTTATTTTGATACAGACAAACAAAAAAAATGTTTTGCCTCTAAATACATAATATTGAAAAATTTAGCAGGAATACAAATTACAAAAAATTTTACAACCAAAAAAAAACCACACAAAATTATTTAATCAGCTAAAAATAAAGTAGAAAGAAAGTTATTGGATGGTCAAATAAAATGAATTGTGATTAAGAAACAAATTATATAAAATGAATATAAGTATATATGGATAAGTTCCTGAGTTGGCTGTAAAAACAAAAAGGGAATTATAAATCGAGAAAATGTGTGGGAAGGAAAAGAAAATCATAAAATTAAATCATATCAAGTTGTGTGTGTGTGTATGTGTGGGATAATCAATCAATACAACTCAAACGGGATGGCACAGCTAACGTCTGGTGCTGTGGCGGGGCGAACGACGGCTACGAAAAAGAAAAATCAAAGAAATTGTGAAATTATAAATAAATGAAAAAACAATAAGAAAATAATATAAAGAAAAACACTATGAGTGGGGGGCGGAAGGGGGATGGCCCAGGAGATCCATTATCTACCTCGTTATGCGACGACGATCCAGAAAGCTAGGCGAGCCGCGACGCCTTGGTATAGAGGGGGAACGTGATCCGGATTGTGATGTACCCGAACCGCTGCTCGAGGAGCTGCCTGAACTGCTACGCGACGAACAACTGGAGCGGGATGATTGTGAACCAGAGCGAGATCGTGAACTGCGTGAACCACTGCGACTGCTGGAGGAGGTATAGCGGCTACAATTAGATGCATTTCATCATGGTAAAGGCAAGACAAACGAAACGAAGATAAACTTGGCTTCTTACGACACTTACGATCTAGACCGGCTGCTGGAGTGATGATGATGCCCGCTGCTAGTCCGCCGTTTACTGCGACTGTGGCTGCTGCGTCTGGATCTGCTCCGACTGCGTCTTGCTGCACTTTCGGCTGCTGCCACCGTGGCAGTGGACACCTTGGACACAATGGCATCCACTAGGGTACTGTCCGCGAGGGCCGCAACTAAGGGCTGTGGATCGTGAATTTTGAAGGGTTTTATAACAATTTTCGGTTTCTGTTGGTTCTGGTGATGATGATGATAGCTAAGACTATTGGCTGCCACGGCTGCGGCCGCTGCAGCCGCATTAAAACTAATGCTACCGCCCCGCGTATGCTGCGGATGACCACCGAGCAACGATAAACCGGCGGCAGCGGCAGCAGCAGCAGCTCCGCCAGCGGCTGAGCCTCCACCAGTGGCCAGGGTCAAAAGGCCCGCATGCCGTCCACCATGATGGGCATGGCCATGTGTGTGGCCATGGGTGTGGGCGTGGGCATGAGCATGGGAATGGGCATGACCGTGCACATGACCATGATGATGACCGCCGCCAGCGACTGCCAGCAGAGCCTGCTGCTGTGGCGTGCCATGACCAAAGAGGCTGGGATTATACACAAGATTACGCGACAGATGTTGCTGCTGTTGGTCGCGACGACTGAGCAGCGGCTGCTGCTGCTGCTGCTGTACACTGTTCTGATGATGATTCTTGCAAATGTTGTAGTGAGTGGCCGTTAGCAAGGGGCCGTGATTAAGGCGATTCGTCGTACGGTTATAGGTGCCAGGCGTGCCGGCCAGAAAGGGTGGCATGCTGGGATTGCTATTGGAATGAGGGACACCACCACTAGAACCGCCACCACATGCATGTATATTGTTAGTATTGTGTCTACTGTTGGGATTGTTATTCAGCGTGCGATTGTGAAAGACGCGTTTCGTTTGTTGCATATTGTGATGCTGATGCGGCGTTTGTTGGTGTTGCTGTTGCTGATGCAGATGCGTGTGCGGATGAGGAGGTCTGTGGTTGATTTTGGTCGTTGTTATTGTTGCTGTTGCGTTCAATATTGGACTTTTCACATCGCCATTTGCTGCAACTAATGGTGCCTTGCAAATGGGCGGCGTATTGGTGTCCCTTTTACTTGTCTCATCCGCAGCCTTCGGCTTTTTGCTCCTGCTGCTTATCCAATGGTTGCGGATGTATCACAGCTGTTGGAGGCGGAGGAGTTGTTGTTGTTGTTGCTATTGCTGTCGTTGTCCCTGTCGTTGCTGTTGCTGTCGTCGTTGTCGTTGTTGCTGTCGTAGTCGAAGTTGCTGTTGTCGTCGTCAATAACGACGCCGACGCCGCCGCCGCCAAGGGGTTAATTAAAGCAGTTACATTGTTAGCAACAAGAAATTCACTTAGCGAGTTACGTTTAGAAGCCGTCACCATGATTAGTTCGCTGCCACTTACTTCGCTACCATCTTTGGCCGCATCCTTCTTAGCATCGCCATTCTTCTCCATAGTCTTGATTTTCTGTTTGGCCTTGGCGGCAATACCAGATTTCAGTTGCTCCAACATGCGCAGCTCCTGTAATTCCATTCGCTCGCGTTTGCTTTGTTGAAACTCGTCTAGGGCGCCAGAATCGGCAATGGCTGCTTCGCCATCGCTTCCGTCATCGCTCTGGGCACGCAGACGCACTACGGGTGTAGGCTTTGTCGCCGGAGCGGTAACTTCGCGACTCTTCGACTGTTGCTTCTTGTCCGCTATAATGTCCTGATATCGCTCCGGATGTCTCTCAGCTGGCGAGTAGTGCAGTTCTGAGGAGCTGGATCTGCTGTGGGATCGTCGCCGATTTGGCTTCGGACTTGGCGTGGTAGCCACCTCCGGAGCTGCTGCTTTAATGCTCTTTAGCTTGGGCGGCGTACCGGATTGCTCTCGCTTCACACTTGTCTTGCGTGGAGTCTTCTGCCGCTCTTGTTTGGGGCTATTCTCACGTTTTACCAGCTCGGGCGTGTGACTACGACGCCGCTGTTTGCGTGGTGTTTGTTTCGGCGACGGGGTACGTGATGCTGATGAACTAGAACTGGAGCTTTCCGAATCTGAGCTAGAACTTGAGGCCGCTCGCTTGCGCTTAGTCTGCTCCAAGGCCACCAATACCGACTTTGTGCCCAAAATGTCATTGACTGTGTCTTCGGCCGCTTTGAATGGATTAAAAGCTGGCGCCACGGTGGTTTTTTTGGGTGCCGCCACTTCCTCAGGCGAATGGCTACGTCTCCTCACCGGCGAGCGCGACTTTTGTTTACGTGAACGGGCAGGCGATGGAGTGGTAGCCCGTGTTGATTTGCGATCATCGTTGCGTTTCCTACTACTTGAATTTGATGGCGATCTCTGGCGTCTCGAGTTAGAGTTGGAGCGACGATCGCGACGATGGCGATCCTTGCTACGGTCACGCCTTTGCTGATTGCGCTCTTTGGAACCGGCTGAACGTGATGGCTGACGTTGCTTTGATCGTTGACGATCTTTGGAACGTTGTCGTTCAAGCGATTGTCGACCTTGTCGATCCTTGGATCGCTGCTTCTCCCTCGAACGCTGTCGTTCTTTGGAACGTGCCATCCTATCCACGGATCGCTGTTTTCTATCTCTTGATCGCTGACGCTCTTTGGATTTCTCTAGTTCCTTGTTACCCGATCGCACATTCGATTTCTCTACAGATCTTTGTCTCTCTTTCGATCTCTGACGTTCCTTTGAACGATGTCGATCCTTGGATATTTGTCGTTCTCGAGAACGTTGCCTATCCTTGGAACGTTGCCTCTCTGACGATCGTGGTCGCTCCCTTGATTTGTGTGCGTCCTTCTTCTGGGACTCTCGTCTCGGCGGTGTTCGTGCCACCGATTTGGGACGTCGACTTCGACTGCGACTATCACGCCTACTGCGCTGCTGTTGCTTGTCTCCTTGTCGCTGACTCTCTGCCGATGAATCGTTGTTGCGTCCCTGTTTGGTGGCTGTGTCCTTTCCACGTTCTGCCGATCGATTGCGGAACGGATTGTCACGTGGCGTACCATTGCCATCGGTTTTACTCTCAGCTTCCACTAAGCTGTTCCGAGCCTTTGCCGATTTCTTCTCCTTCCGTGCCGGGGAACTAGTTGAGATTTCCTTCATTTAATATTGTTTCAAAGATTTGGGTTTCTTATACTTACTTGGAGCGTTCCGAATCCGTTGAACTGGCACGGGTGCGACTCTTCTTTTTCTGCTTCTTATCGCGTTTTTTCTGCATAATAGAAAATTCGAAATAATTAATTGAATCCGCCGCATGACAAAAAGAAACAAAGTTTGTTAAGAGTCTAACTTTTAGCAATATATATTTATAATCGAAATATATATATGTAATAAGAATATTTATATATATATATAATAATAAAAACGAATTTCTTGTTATTCATTATGGCATGATAAAAAAAATGAAGTTTCGATTTGTGGTAGCGTTTTCTTTATTCTTTTCTGTAGGGATGAAAACTTTTCTTCCTTGTTCCCTTTTTTGTGTTCGTCTTCTGGAAATTTATGTATATAATATTTTGCTCATTTATCACTTCACATCAGTTTTGGGTTTTTGGAGAAATTTTAATTGTTAATTAGTTTAGTTCGTGACTGTTTGTATATTTTTTTTTTTTTTTTTTTTTTTTTTGTAAAGAAAACAGACAAATGAAAGTACTTACAAAACTACAAGAGAGCCATTGAAAGCTATCCTA
Source organism: Drosophila equinoxialis (assembly GCA_018150345.1). Taxonomy (NCBI): domain Eukaryota; kingdom Metazoa; phylum Arthropoda; class Insecta; order Diptera; family Drosophilidae; genus Drosophila; species Drosophila equinoxialis. The sequence continues at coordinate 738,885 of JAECWI010000868.1, read as the reverse complement.
TATCAATGAAGCGCCAAGGGTTTTTATAAACAAAATATAAATTTTCTTTTTCGTTTCTTTGAAAATTACTTAAATCGATTTGATTTTGGTTTTTGTTTTTGGAAATCAAACTACTTGTAACATAAAAATCGATACGATAATAACAACAGATTCAAACAAACAAAAAGACAAAAAAGGGGAGAGGTAAAAGGGTAACACAAAAAACGAGAGAGGGGGGGTTGGAGAGACTATGCACATATGTAGCTTTTGAGAAATTGAGAATTGACTGACTAAATGACTAAATGATTAATTAGTATATATACAGATGTATAGCCTCTACCTGCCCCGACTTCTCGATTTTAATGATTTTCGACTGGGCAACTATATTAATAGATATATATATATAAGAACCAAGGGAATAAAAACTGAATAATCAAATAGTCAAAACAAAAAAATAAGCACAAATTATAAGGTTTTTATACTATATTTGTGAATGCGTTCGAAGCCTTTTTTACCTTTTACACGATTTGTGGGTGAATTCTTGTATTTTTTTTTTTAATATTTTGTTTTTTTTTTTTTATGTTTTTGTGGTTTGGTTTTTCTTTTTAGAGTTTTGGTTTTCGTTCTTTTAGTTTTTAGTAGATATCTCTTGTTTTGTATTACTAATTAGATATTAGTATAAGTTGTTTATAGTTATAGAATGCGTTAATATGGAGGATTTATATAGATAGTATATAGATCAGTACTTGGTTATAATATTTAGATTGTTATTATTTGGAATGTTTCATTTTGGTTTGTTGTAGTTTTGATTTTTTTTTTTTTTTTTTGTGGAAAAAAGAAGTAAATAAGCAAGAGAAGAAATGGCGTATGTTTAATATTTTGGTGAACAATTGAAACAACGAAACGAAAAGTCAAACGAGAGAGTTATCATCATATACAGTTAATATACATATACATATATATATATATGCATTATATACACATATAATATGTTTATACACATACATATAATATACAGATATATATATATATATTTTTAAAGGCATTATTTCCATTTTGGATTTTGGATTGAGACGTACAATATATATATAATTAGTATGTATGAGAAATAGTTAAAGAAATGGTTCATTATACAGAGAGAGAAAGAAAGAGAGCGAGAGTAGGAGAGAGAGAGAGAGAGAGAGAGAGAGATTGAGACGTGAGTGGTAGTAGGTAGATATACATAGATAGATATTTCTCGCCCATGCACAACCAAAGGACAACACACACTCTACAAACCACACGCACACACACACACACAAAAGGCATCTTCTCACTCAGGATTGGCGAGGATTTTGGGAGTAATTGGCTCTAACTCGTTGGTCCTCTTCTCTATTAACAATATTAATCATCTCTCCTCTTCAACAATTCTTCTCCCCATCTTCTCCCTTTGAATCGCTTTGACGGTATTTGCATACCTTATCCTTTTTGGCTTTCTTGCGAGCGCTCTTCAAATCGCGCTCATCATCGCTAGTGCCACCAGCCTCATCCTCGCTATCCTTGTCGCTGTCGCCACCAGAGACGCTGACACTGTGTTTACGTTTCCGCGATTTCTTCTTTTTCGACTTACTGCAAATAAAGTTATCAAAGAGAGAGAAAACATTTGGATCAGAGTTCAGTTCGAAATACATTAAATAAATCGCGATATTTGCTTAAAAATTTGTGTAAGTATGTAAATATATTCATCGTGTAGTCCTTGTATGTATGTAAATGTATATGTATCTCTTTTTAGGTATTTTGTTGGACAACAACATTTTCGGACATTGGGCGGTCGTTTTAAGTATTTGTTATATTTCATTTTTATACAAAGCTAAAACGACGGCAGCTCCAAGAAAAAGAAAACACAAAACGACAAAAAGAAAATTACACAAATTGATTTAGCAGCAACAACTTAGAACTTAGTATAGGTTTTAAATTTATTTTAATTTTTTGTTTTGTTGTGATTAAGTGCTTTACCTTCATTGAAAACTGCTCAAAATTGCATTGTTCTTAACATTAATAGAAGGTATATATATATATATACATATATATATATTTATAATTAATTAATAGAAAGAAAGATGAGAAAGTAATTTGCGTTTAATTCGAGTGTCCTTAACAAAGAAAGATAAAGAGAAAGAGAGAGAGAGAGAGAGGAAAGAGAGAGAGAGAGACATGGGGGAGAGAGACCGCTTAAACTTGTTATCAGTTAGTTGTTAACTAAGTACGTTTCGTATTTGCCAAACAATTTTGCAACTAAAGTTTGTTTATATTCCTTTTGTTTAACGAATTATTACTTACCGCTGGTAATTTTTCAAATTTTAATTAAAACAAACTGTGAGTAATCTTTGGGCTTTGGGATCCATGTGAGTGGGTGAATAGAAGGCATTAGCACACACACACACCCCCTCACACACACACACACACACAAACAAATACATACTAATTGCATTTTAAAACTAGCTTGGCAAATATTGTACAATTTTCCGTCTAAATAGAAAGGCATTTGAAACATTTTGTTTGATTGATTATAATTTTCGTTTTTCTTAATTTTTACAAGTTTTGGTGTTTTAGTTTTTTCCTGTTGGTTTGGTTTTTGTTTGTTTAAAAGCTAAGTGTAATTTCATTTGTACATAACTTTTCGTTTCTTTTTATTTTTACTTTCTTTCTCATATGAGTCCCTTTTGTGGTTATTCAAATGCAATGTAAAAGAGGGAGAGTAGAGACGAAGAAAAACATAAAATGTATTAAGCCATTGTTGTTTGGTTTGGTTTTTCAAAAAAATGGTATTTGATTTCATTTGTTATATCATTTGTTTTCATTTTGTCTACATGTTTATTATTTACGTTAAGAAAACTAAAAGTAAAATCATTCAAAAAGAAAACAGAATCAACCAAATTCAACATAAAAGAGCAATGAAAGAAACTAAACACAGATCTACTACGATTGTATTTGGGTTTAGTAACATAATTTGATGTCATTGCTTACCTTTCCTTCTTGTGCTTTTTAGACTTTTTCTTCTTGTCCTTTTTGCGTTCAGGACTGGCCGAACTAAATTGCAAAGAGATTAGTAGTGGTTGATTATTATGTTTATGTCGATGTTTGATTTCTATTTACCTATCTCGAGTGCGTTTCTTTTTCTTCTTTTTGTCCGACTTTGACACATGCTCACGTTCATCCGCACTGTTGGCCACTGCAGCTGCATCCTTGCCGCCATCCCCGCCATCCTCATGCTCACGATCGCGAGAGGGTGTACGGACCAAGGCATATCGTTTGCCAGTCTCCTTATCTTTGCCTGCAGCAGCTGCAGCCGCTGCCAGGCTCTCGCGCTGGGCGTCCAGTTCCTTTTGCAAAGCCAGACTTTTGACCAAATCCTCTTTGGCCTTGCGATCACTATCAAAACTGCTGCCCTCAACAAAATACTCCGAAATATTGAACGCTTCACGCAATTTGGCGTTCTTTTGTTGCTGTGCCTCGGCTATTTGATGAGTATCGCGTACGCTGTGCATAATAGTGAATAACAATGCAGGATATTAATATCAATTTAAATAAATTCTAAGACGGACTTTATAAGTTTAAACAAAAGTATATTCGGTTTATATATCAAATGATCTCCAAGTCAGATCGTCTTTAAATGTTAGAGGCATAAAGCGGTTTACTCAGTGGGCAGATTATATGGCAAAGGAAATGAGGGAAACCTTCTTCCTTCGTAAACTGCTTAAGTTTTGATGTTCATGGCCAATGAACTCCCCTCAAAATCACAAATTTGACCTGCCAAAATCTATATTTAGGTACGTAACTGCTCTCAGTAATCAATGATTGAATATATATCCAATAGAATGTGGTTTAGTAAGATCTTATCCCTCCCTTGAACCCATATTCATCAGTTTCTTTTTTACCTGCCAGCACCGAGCAATGTCTCTAGCAATGTGTTCGACGATTGCTTTAGTAGCTCGAGTAATATTTTACCATCGATTTGGATTTTGGACTTGTTTCCTAGCAAAGAAGTGGCTTCCATTAGCTCTCGGTGGCTGTCATCAGCTGCAGATGTTGTTGCTGGTGTTGTTGTTATTGTTCGTTGCGCTTCCTGTGGGCCAGCAGCCGAAGCATTAGTTTGACAGGCGCAGGCGCATTCGCCAATCAACTTTCTGGATGTTGCTGGTCTCCTGACTTTGGTAGTGCCGGTAGCCAAAGCCGGCCGCAATGGCTTAAACTTCCTGGCCACTGCTGCATAGTTTAAGGCAGCTGCCGATGTTTGTGCCGTAAAATGGAAACTCTCATATTTGGCAATATATTCACGATTGTCGTGTTGAAAGTATTGGGCTTTGCATTTCCTGCCAGGTGCACCACCACCACTCGAGGAGGCGACAATTGATGCGGGGCTTAATGGCATGGGTGTTAGGTTGTTGTTGTTGCTGTTAATGGTGCTTGTTGTGTTGGAATTGATGTTGCTATTGATTGTGAATCCTCCGCCATTTGCTGATTGATGTCCTCCCCCTCCTCCTGCCCGTTTTCGTCGTTTGCGTCGTTTCCTTGGCCTCACCACTTGCTGTAATGTGGTTGTTGTTGCTGCTGCTGCTACTGCCGTTGATGTTGTTGTTGTTGCAATGGCTGTGCCCGACGTATTGAAACCCACCGAGGCTGTTGCCGCACTCGATGTGCTTGTATTAGTATAAATTTCCGAAGATATCATTATAATCTAGTTTTTGTAAATATTCATTTCAATAAGGAAGACCATGGATTGGAAGTGTGTCCATTGGTTATATTATAACTACATATACTATTATTATATTTTCCACAATTTGCTAAGGAAGACAGTGGATTATTTAGTTTTTGTTTATAATAACTTTTAAATAGATTCTTTGCTTGTATATCATTAATTGTATTATAAAAAATATATATTTATATAAATATATGCATTATATTGATTTTTCAAAAACATTTCATATATATATATATGAATTACTTTTTTTTTGAAGACGTTGGATTAACTAGAGTTTTGTTGTCACTTTACATTTTCATATTCGAAAACATCTGTTTATATATTTGTCTAATCCATAGTCAAATTGGAAGACATTGGATATTTTGTTATTCTACTCCGTTTGTTGCTCTGCGCACTTGCATTTAACTCCGTTTCACAATTATAACTAATTAATTACATGCTAAGTTTGGAAGACTTATTTAGTGATTTGTTGCTTTTAATGCAGTTCAATTGGATCGTTCTTACATTACGCCCCCACCACGGTTCCACGGTTCTCCTCCAGCGCCCGATGCCAGCAACAAAAACAAATAAACCAACAGCCAACAACAACAACACAGCAAGGGCCACTTGATTCAACTTTTAATCCATGGCTCTCTTTGGGGATCAACGTCGTCGTCGAGGGCAAAGGGATGGCCTTTTCGTTTAGGGGTAGCTGTGGCACTTTTGCTGATATAGCCACCACCATTGGATGGATTTGCCTTTGGATAGCTGCATTTTTAGTATTTCATTTTGCCATTGATGATGGGATGGGATGGGGTGGGCACTTGAAGGGCTGCATCAGCATTGCTCCAATTTCATTTACATTTTTCCATTTTCAAAGCATTTGTTTCTTTGATTAAAATTTCCAGCGGCTTCTTTCGTTAATATGCCATTTATTGATTTTTCCAAATGGATTTCAGACATACACACACCGACAGAGAGCATGTGTGTGTGTGTGAGTGCGAAAGGCGGGGGCTTCTTCCGTGTGTCCTAGTAGTCTTGTCCGGCTGCCCAGTTATTGTGTTGCCAAGGACACACAGACATTTACCAACATTTGTGTCCTTCGGTTGGTTTATTAATAAATTATTCTATATATGTATATTCCATCTAGAAGCGCGCCTAGAAAAAAAAAATGAAGACTGACAGGTTGACCGACGGACTGACTACTAACTGACTGATTTGACTGACTTGAAGCAACTGAGAGGAAAATCTTTGCAGCAGCAATTCCTATATATGTATATATATATTTTTTTGGTTTTTTTTGTGTATACCATCATGTCCTGTGATTGGCCCTTTGGAAGAGGATGCAGGCAGAGAGACAGACGAAGGGAGCTACGAGCAGGTTACGTCGTGTTGGGTGTTGGGTGGTTGATGGAGCACATGCTGTGCGCAGCCGGCAACTAGAGCGAAGTGCGCTAACTTTGACTACAGCTGGCCGAGATTTTAGTTTAACCATATTATTGATTTGTCAAATGAGCCGTTTCAATTATTGTTTAAACTTATATAAGTCCGACTATTGTCACACCGACACTTTTAGATAGTTAAATGAATTTATGTATATTACTCACGCTACACGTCCAAATTCATCTTTGGCCAAATCAGTTTTGCCTTGGCCCATTAATTTCTGACGATACAGGTCCACGTGCGATTTAATCTCCTCTGGTGTGCGTCTGCATTGAGTGAAAAACAAAAAGAAAACAACCCAAATGGTCAATTAATAATCATATAAATATGTATATAAATTAATTAATTAATTGGACAATCTATATGCTCACAGAAATTCTAATAAAACTAAAATTCATTCGATTGGATAAAGATCTCTCTTCTTGTGTTGGTTCTCGACAACTATCCGCGTAAACCTGACACGCGGATATGTTTCTATATTGAAATAATCTCTACAACTGAAATGCAGTTCTTTTTTTCACCACCACCAGCACCAGGCCATGGCCCAGGGCTCAGAGACAGGCCTGGGTTTTGCTATGGTTTGGTCACCGGAAGAAGAGCGCGAGTGCTCATATGTGTTATAACGCATTGCGATTGGAACGGAATGGGGGTTGGGGCGGGAGTAGCGGGTGGGTTTTCAAAACTTTCGGGGGTTGGTGGTTGCTTATTTCAGCGCGTGTGCGTACGCTCTCTGTCTCTGTCTCTGACTCGGAGAGACATTGCACCCAGAGCAGCGGTTAAGAGCAGCTACCAGGCGCCAAAATGCAAATGTAAATATAAACAGCAGCACGCAGCCCCGTGTTGGTGGTCACTTGAATAAGCAGCTCTGCTGCAGAGTTATATAACTAGCCGATTGCACTAGACGGTCGCCCGCTCGGTATTTTGAATTCTTACCCCTGTTTCTCGAGTATCTCCTCGAATTCAATGCATTTCACTTCGATTTTACGTTTGCGATCGTGATCGAGAATCTCCTTGTTGGGCGGACGATTGAGTTGGGCGTCCAGCTTCTTGGTATCAGTCTCGGCTCTATAGTCCTTATCCTTTTTGCCTGGACGCACAAAGGCCCAATTCCGCTGCACATGGCCGTTTGTGCCCGAGCCACGAGGAGTGGTCAGGCCAATGCCGTTGTACATGATGAGCTTCTTAGTTGGCCAATTTTATGGTTCTCCGCTGCTAATCTCTCTGTGTGTGTCGGCAAACGTTTACCTATTGCTACGATGAATGGTCACAGGGGGAGATGAAGATCGACGGTCCAACTCCAAGCCAAGGTTGCTGCAATTCGCAAAGGCAAACACAAAAATCGATTTCAATTGCAATTCTTTCAGCCAGCGGGTGGGAGGGAAGTGCCGTTGAGTGATCTACATACCTTTTATTTACTTCTTATTTGTCTATTAACCAAATCGAGTTGTTACTTATTTATTTATTAATGATTTTAAACACTTTTCAAGCGAAGCGGAAATTTTGCGAAAATCCAAAGATTTTGTGTGACCAGAGGGTGGGGGCACAAAATACCAAAATATGAAAACAAAAATAATCGAATTTGATTAACAGTGGTGAGCCGTGATAAGTCACATTTTAGTGGTATAAGGAAATTACCTTGTACAAGTGGCAGATCATAGATGATTTTTTAATGCTTACCAATTATGTGAGTGTTCGTAGGTATTAAAAGCATTACCGTCTTACAGTTATCGATAAAGTTATCTGCAAAAGTGATTTGTGATTTTGCTCATCTCTAGGCCAAGAACACGCTGGGCAAAACATAAACAAACAAAGAATCAAAGAATCTAAACAATGAGTGACACAGAAGAAACCAAAAATGAGACTGCTAAAATCGTATTTAAAAAGAAATCACGAAAGAATCTGAGGCAACGCAAGAATTCCGATGATGACGACAAAGAAGAACAGTAAGTAACAGTATAATATGGTTCATCTGAAGTTAACTTACCAAATTCCGTCTCAGGCTGACACTGGATGAAATAAAGGAGCGACAACGTCTACGACAGCGGCCCAATGGTGTCAGTCTTGTGGGCCTCGCTCTAGGCAAGAAAATTGCACCTGAGGAGGAACTGGCCATCAAGGATCCGTTTAATGTCAAAACCGGGGGCCTTGTCAATATGCAGACACTCAAATCGGGCAAAATGAAGGAAGCCGATGATGCCTACGATGTGGGCATAGGCACACAATTCTCCGCCGAGACCAATAAACGTGACGAGGACGAAGAGATGATGAAATACATTGAACAAGAGCTTCAAAAGCGCAAAGGTGGCGCAACAGATGCCGACACATGCGGAGACAACGATGATAGCGATGCCCACAAATACCTAACACCTGAAGATGCTGCCCTCTATGCACTGCCCGATCATTTGCGCCAATCCTCATCACACCGATCAGAGGAAATGTTGTCCAATCAAATGCTTAATGGTATTCCAGAAGTCGATTTGGGCATCCAGGCAAAAATACGTAATATTGAAGCCACCGAGGATGCCAAGCAAAAACTATTGCAAGATGCCAAGAACAAAAAGGATGGACCATCTCAGTTTGTGCCCACAAATATGGCAGTCAACTTCATGCAGCATAATCGATGTAAGTTTTGACATGGTGACACATAAAGAAGGTGTCAATATATTTATTTCATTCACTTTTATTCCAGTTAACATCGAGGATAACAACGAGCAGCGTAGACGAAAACGTGAGGAAAAAGATGGCAATAAAGCGGCCCATCATCAAACGAATCCGAATGGTGTTAAACGGGCCACAGACGATTATCATTATGATAAGTTTAGGAAACAATTTCGTAGATATTAAGATTCCAAATAGAATATTCCATAATTGTAATTCTTTTCTATCCATTAAATAAAATTGTATATTGTGAACTTTTAAATGAATCACTTATATATGTATGTTTTTGATCATCTGCGATAGCATATTTCGTACATGCAGCTATCTCTGTCTGATCCAAATCTTGGATTTTGGAAACCATGCTACTCTCTGACCAAAAAGCCGGGACAGATTGAAAGCGAGTGCGATAGCATGCATTTCCCGAAAAAGAAGAGTATTCCAAAATTGGAAGGCCTCCGCGTGCGTCTCGAGTGAATGCTTTGTCTCGAGAAAAATCGTTTCGGGTTATTCTCTAAAAACATTTGCCAATAGTTTTCAGTTTATTTTACAATAGTGACATTAAAAACATTGTTTCTTTAAAGTGAAAAAATCGTTGTTTTATTTCAGGATAAAGTTAATAAATGAAAAGTGTCTGAAATAATCGTCTGCAAAGGTCATCGATATTTCTTCAGTATCTCACAATTAAGAATGACAATCGACCAAACCATATTCCATTGCGGTAGTCAACTAAAAATTAAACAGAGAAAGCAATTCATTAGTTAAACAGTTGAGAAAACTTAATCAGTTAATGCTGCTAAGTATTTAGTCAGTGGGAGATAAGTTAATTTCATAGACAACGCATGACTGAAGCTCAATGAGATTCCTACTCATAAAAATCATCACAAAACAAATTCACATGAGATTCGAAAGATCCTAAAAAAATGAAGGTGAAGTAAGGAAATATATATTACCTTTTGCAAAAACAGTTCCTTTTGTTTTCCCATCTCTCTACGTCAATCTGAAATTTTAGAAATACAAACATTTGATTAGTTTACACATTAAATTGAGATTAAAAAAGTCTTTGTATTTTTATTAGTCAGAGGATTAATGTTTTCAAAGCAACGCATGACTGAGGCTCAATGAGATTCCTACGTAAAATGTTTCATCATTCGAAATTATCTTATAGCTTAAATGAATCTACAATTTATAATTACCTTTTTGATGGCCAATGACTTCTTTGTGGGTTTTTTTCTAGTTGACTATCTGCAATAAAAAATAAATTGTTATAAGTTATCATTAATATTTAATTTCTAAAACTAACCTTGAATTCAGTTCCACTGCTTTCTCAGCTGAAATTAAGTTGCTGAAATAAAAATAAATATAGAAAATGATTGATATATCCCCGCGCCCTCCCTTTGCGTCCATTCGTTATTGTTTAATGTTTTTTTTAGTTTTGTTTATTATACCCAGACAACACATTTTGAAACGTTCATCCTTGCTCTCTAATCGTGTCAGCTTAGTTTTAACTCTATGTAGAAAATGTAAAACGCTTCGTTTCTGCCTGCAGCAGCTGTTTATATGATGCCGATCTTGTTGGCAATATCCAGAGCATCGTAGTCACGCGCCAGGCGCACATAAGCCTTCTTCTGACCATCGGGTCTGATCAGAATGTTAACCTTGGCTACCTTGATGTCGTAGAGCTTACGCACTGCGGCACGCACGTGGTTCTTATTGGCGCGCAGGTGTGTGAGGAAGACCAGAGTGTTGTTGTCTTCAATCTTCTTCATGGCTGCTTCCGTGGTAAGTGGATACTTGATGATATTGTAGGCATCCATGCGGTTACGGGTTGGCACCGATTTCCTTGGGTACTTGGGATGGCGGGGCAGCTTCAGAGTCGTGGGACGACGGAAGTGCACGTTGGTGCGCACCTTACGGGTACGGGTACCGAATGCTCCCTTGATGATCTATATAATGGGAGTAAGAGCGGGGAGAACCATTAATAAATAAAACAATCAAAGGCTATGGGGATAGATTTTATCATACCTTGGTCTGAACTTTCTTGGCGTTCAGGAGGGCAATAGCCTTAGCCTTGGCAGTTCCCTTGGTGGGCTTGGCACCGGGCTTGCCTACAGGCTTCTTACCCTTGGCGGCAGCGCGAGCCTTGGCCGAGAGCTTAGCCAGCACCGATTGGGGCTTCTTGCCAGCAGCAACCTTCTTCTTCAGATCCTTAGCCTTAGGCTTGGTAACCTTGACGGCGGACACTGATTTCTTTGCAACTGCGGGCTTCTTAGCAGCAGCAGCAGCGGCGGGCTTCTTGGCAGCTGGGGCAGCAGCTTTCTTGGGTGCAGCGGCTGGGGTCTTGGAAGTAGCTGGAGCATCCTTCTTGCCAGCAGCAGGAGCTGCGGCAGGTTTCTTCTGCTCTGGCTTCTTATCGCCGGACTTGGCTGCAAATACAGAAACACATGCACATTAGTAAACAGTATTGAAATTATGTGGGGGGGGTCCCATTCGGGAAAATGGAAACAAATAAAAGTTGGGTTAAAACCGATATAGCCGATCAGCAAAGCTATGTCAAAGTGCCTCGATCTAGTTAGTTAATACATTTCTTTCAAAAATTGTATCAACATTTTGTTAATTCACTGTTTGCAAATTGCGACATTACTGAACTACGCCGAGAGGTGTCTTCTTCGCACGTGGCCATACATGCCGAAACATTTTTTTGTATTTCGCAGATAATTTAATGCTTTTACACATTTCTGTTAGTATCCACGCACAGCACTTGCTTCAACCTTTCATTTGGTACCGTTTTCACATTTTTTTTGCTAAAAATTCTATTAAATTATCTCACCGGATTTTTCGGCTGGCTTTTTAGCTGGCATTTCTACGAGAAAAAGAAATGAAAAGGAAAAATATTGGGCAGTTGTCAAAAAGGCGGAAGTCTCGGTTGACAGTAGAGTGGCCAGATGTTATCGATAAGTGGCAACGCTACGCGTTAACAGCACACACTGTGTGCGCTTAACAGCACACTGTACTGTTAACAGAAAACGTGATAGAATAACATAAGACGTAACGGCACTATGTTAGTATGAGCTCAAATTATAATTAATTTAAACCAGAGGGCCGGAGTTAACTTCGACCGCGTCGAAGTTTGTATACCCTTGCAACTGTTTTGGTAATTCTTTCCTTACCCATAGATATCAAAGTGTAAAAACGTTTTATCCAAAAAGTCTAATGTTTGCGAAAGAACGGCCTTCAATCTTAGCATAGGATATTACGAACTTTTTGACAAAAGTCACTGTTTTCGCCCGATCGTTCTTATGGGAGGTCTTTGATATAGTCACCCGATCTTGATCAAATTTGGCACAATTATTAATAAGAACACAAAACTGACAAATACCAACTTTTATGACAATAGCTATAAAATTAATGAAGTTATTGAGAAAGTCACTGTTCGTGACTTTGACGTTTGTATGGGAGCTATATGATATAGTGGTCCGATCCGGCTGAATCCGAGATATACAACGCCTGCAGTATATACAAGGCTACGCCTAAATTTCAGCTCTGTAGCTCTTACGGTCTCGGAGGAGTTCGCGTTGATCCAGACGGACGGACGGACGGACATGGCTATTTGAACTCGTCTCGTCGTGTTGATCAAGAATATATATACTTTATATGGTCTGAGATGCTTCGTTCTACTAATAATTTCATAATTTAGAAAAAATATAACTATTCGGCACACAAGTTAGTTCTATTAACTTCTACCATCCTACCAACTCAAAATCGAATTAGAAACACGCAAAATATTCGTATAAACGTATTAATAACAACAACAATGACGACAAAGCATGCTTTTTTGTCCCGATCCAAATACCCTTTGCATTCTTTATTTTCCATCCTTTATTCTTAATTGTCTGCTACATTCATTCAATTGACTCAATTATTTTATATTCTGCATCCAAAGAATGATCAAACGATATTACGTAGCTCTTGATCGGTTTTAAATTTATTGGGATTATAGCGTTGCCTTTGTTGCTGTTGTTGTTGCTGCTGTTGCTACCGTTAAGTTTCTTTTTTCCTTTGGCATTGCTGCCACTGTTTGGTTTGGTTGTTTGTGCAATAACTGTGCGATTTCTAAAACTATTTGGTTTAGTTTCTAATCTAAATATAATTATATTCCTATGGGATTGATTTTCACTATTCTTACTAGAATTGTATTGCTGTTGTTGTCTCTGTTTCTGGTTTTGCTGTTGTTGTTTTTGTGATAATGATGATGAGTATGGCAATTGAGTGGAGTTTGGTGAGGTAAATTTCATCTATTTTTTTTGTGATTGCTCGTGTTGCTGTTGCTGCTGCCGTTGTTGTCTTAGAAATTGTCTCTGTCTGCTGCCTTGTTGTCTGCTTGTTGTTGTTGCTGCTGTTGCATTTGTTATCCCAATTTTATACTCATCATCAGCCTTATATCATACATCATTCTGCTGCTGTTTACGCTCGGGCAATACCATATAATTCATCATTATTTTGATTCAATTGCTCAGAGGTAGCCAAATTCACATTGGACCACCAATCGCAGACACGTCCAGCCTGATTGAATACAGTGACATTGGGACATAGAAAGAAATATTGATGACCCGAATCCTTCATTGCCAGATCTGTGTAAACAGAATATTTATTCAAATTCAAATTTAAATTGAAAGCTATAAAAAAAAAAATTTATTTTAAATTTATATCTCAAACTAAAGTTCAGCAAACGGTCAGCAAGCGCAGCCCGATTTTTGCCTGTACAGACGACTTTTAAAATAATTGCGTAAATCTGCAAACAAATCAAACTTAATGAAACAACAATTTCATAAGTAAAGCAATGACAGACAAATGATTACCAAATGTTTGCGATTTCTCTGATGTTTGATGCGCCGCCAATTGCTCCGTTTGCGCAAAATTTTTAAGTGTCTCCAAATGCTGTCTGACGGCCGTTTCAAAAGCCAAACCAGCCAAACGCTGAAAGAATTCTGTGACCTTAAAGCCAGATCGGGCCGATAGAGACCAATACTCTGCCTGAATATCATTGGCCATCGTAATAGCCATACGTTCCATACGCATGAATTCCTCTTTAGTCTATGAATTGGAATTAAAGACCTAAATTGTCAACTTTATCGACTTTGACTCTTTGTTCGCTTACCAAGAGATCGGATTTTGTGCCCACTAAAAAGATCAAGGGTCTTGTGCTAGTATTATAATTGAGAGCGCTGGCCAGCCATTTTTTGGCCGAGTCGAGGGAATCACGTTTGGACATGTCATATGTCACCACGATGACTTGAAAAGAAAACTCATTTAGAATAAATTTCGTAAAAACAATAAGAAAATCAACTCACCATTGGCATTGCGATAATAAGCACCTGCAATGCATTTAAAACGCTCCTGACCAGCCGTATCCCACCTAAGTGTTTTAGAATAAGTATTTAACAAATAAGTTTGTTCACAATATTCTCTTACATTTCCAGGCTGAAATTGTGACCCAATATATTAAAATTCTCCAACTCAAAATCCACTCCAATTGTGGCCTTGTAATTCGATTGAAATTTATCATAGCAAAACCTAAGGGAAAAACTTGATTTAAAGCGAATTCCTTCTGCCAATTGAGTCCACTAACTAACCGATTGACTATGGCCGTCTTGCCCACCGAACAGTCACCCACAAAGATGACTTTGCACGGTCTTAGCTTTGGTTTCCTTGGCATTTCCAGCTGATACCGCAACTGGGCATGAAAATCCTTTTCCCGACTCAACGGCGACTGCTCCGGACTGTAGGCCAGAGGCAGATGTCGCAAATGTGTGCGCAAATCTTGCAGTTTCATTGAGGGTGGCGGAGCAGGCACTCGCAATCGATGAGGCATGGTGAGGGTTTAACATCCAACTGACAGCCCAAATTGAAATTCAAACCGGAAAGCTCAAGTCGTCGTCGTCGTTAGTTTAAAGCAACTAAAACCGCAAGCCTGAACTTGGTGGCTTTGTTTGATTTGATACCTTTTGCCTATGAATAGCCTATCTACTCAAGGTTTTGGCGGGGGCCACACAAAACACTCCAAGCCATTGCATTTGATAAGAAAAATAGGTAAATAGGGCCAAGTGAAGTAAGTCGAAGTGATAGGAAGAAATTTAAACTTGTTTCTATTTTCGTTTCATTTAACGTTTCGTTTTTTTAGTGCTATCCCTGGGATAGCCAAAGTAACCAACACTTTTGACCTGTTGCCGCAGTTCTGGCTCCATGGCCAGAGCCTTGAAAATGGCTCGTTTGAGTTGTTTATATTGGAAATGTGGTGGAAATGGCATATCCTCAAAGGAGAGCATCAACAGATTGCCCTCTTCATTGCCCACGGCCAGCGAACGGCCACAGTGGGTGAAGCGAAAGATCGTATAAGGAATTTTCGCCTCAATGGCCGTCGAGGATACGGGCTTGAGTGTGCTGTTCCTCAAATCCCAAATGTCCAGAGTGTTGCGACTGAGCGACACGAGAATTGTCGAATGCGTACGACTCCAGCGGGCACAGTGAACCGGCGACATATGATGCCGAAGTGTTATGATCGGCACTAGGATTCCCGCCAGCCAGATTCGTATGCACCAATCACTGCCGCAGGTTAGATACAGTTTGGGTGACCATGGCGAGAACTCCATGCAGACACCGGGTCCCTCATGCACTTGACGCAGTTCCAAGTGCTGTAGGGGATAATTCGTCGAGCATTTGTAGAGTGTTCCCTCATCGGTTAGGACATAGTAGATATCGGCATGTACCGGATCCAATACCAATTCCAAGCACTGCGGATGGCGATTGGCCAGCAGCGAGGCCGTCACCTGTGGTCTGTCAATGGGTATGCCCTCCAGTTCACCCTCGGACCGCTGCAGACGCTGCTGCTCAAATCCCACCAGATGGGGGCTATTGATGAGGCGGTATTTAGTAACAGCTCCTGTTCTCGAGATGGTAAGAAATGGGGTTATCTCTTCGGGACTTCCGGTAAACCATTTGATGGCCATAACGGGTTCAAAGTGCGGCGAGGTCGCTCTCTCCGACCTGGCCAAGGGAGGCAATTCTGGGCAGGAAATGTCACGCACTTCGATGCTTCCATTGTGCAGACCAATGGCCAGGAGCTGGGGACAGGCCGGCGAGAACTGTACAGTGACCACGGGGACTTGGTAGTCATAGCAGCGCTCGGGATTGACGGGATTCTTAATGTTCCACACATAAACATGGCCGCAACTCGGCAGACGCCTCAACATGGCATGGCTATAGACGCCATAGGCTACGGCTAGGATATCGCCATTGCTGGGGCAGAAGCTAACATCGGTCACTGCCCGATGATGGGCCGATGAGGGCGGATTCAGGCGCCACAGTAGACACAGCCGGTACCTGAACTTGACATCTTCGGCCAGGGGATCGGGCATGGCCATATTGCGATAACGTCGCTGCTGTGGCTCATATACATTGCTGGCCAGGATGCGCATGGTCAGCATGAGGGCTAGCTTGAAATTGGGCAAACTATTGATCGCCACAAACTGATCCACACCACCCACTCGATAGGTGGTAACTTCCATTTTCTGCTGACCCTGCACCTGGACACTGGTGGTCGATGTCTCCAGATCCTGATACGTGTCGAACATCTCAAAGTTGGAGACATACGAGCCCACTTGTTGGGTGGTCAAACGTTCGGTATTCACCAGGCGCGACTTTTTCAGAGCTGTCAGAGTCTGGGTGTCCGCATCGACAGTGCGTCGCGTCTTGTCGATGCCGGCGAGTAGTTCCTCGTAACGCTTATTGTCCTCTAGTACGAGACGACCCTCCTCACTGTCCGCCAGAGCCGTCATGCTGCGTCGCTCGAACAACACTTTGGGCCTATCGATGCGCAAGAGAACCTTAATAAAGGGCATATTGGCTGCCTCCTTGGCGGATTTAGTTGGCCTGCGCTTTGGTTGTGGCTCCATCACGGTCACTGCCACTCCTGGAGCAGTCGCCGTTCCACGTTTTGGCTGCTTCTCTTCCTGACCCAGTTGCAACTTGCACAGATTGATCTGCAAACGGAAAGAAGGAAATGATGCCAGCACAAAATGGACTCCAGTAAAGAATCACATACACCCAGAGCTATGTCATCCAAGGAGGCTCTCATCACACATTTTGTTCGATACTCCGGAGTGCGTAGCTTTGCATCTGCAAATGCTGCTCCATGTCCGGCCGATTCGTTTTCATCAATGGATGATTTCGTATCATCTGGCTAAGCTGTTCAAAATCTTCGGAACGATAATCTTTGTTCAATATACGCGACATCTTCTCTCAGTTTCAGAAACTATTTTTCCTTATTTGAAGACTTTGTTGTTTACTTTTTTGGGCTTTATGTGCTAACATGGCAACGAAGCGTTACCAAACCAACTCATCCCAAGCAAAGTCCAAAGCCAATTCCCCTTTTTTACTCAACTGACATGAACTGAACTGAACTAAAGTAATTGCACTTCCATTGTATCTCTTCCAATTGGCAAACAACAACAACTGGCAATTTGAATTTCATTAACAATCTTACACATTGTGATTTGCCATATAAATATATAAATATTTATAAAGGAACTACAAAAAAAGAATGGATATAGAGAAATCCAAATACTCTTAAAAAAATTCGAATGAAATTACTTAAAATTAGAGATACAACTTTCTATTTGATTAACCAAAACTTTATTTAAATTGATTGAATTTAAGAAGTAAAAATTAAAGAATAGGTCATCAAATAAAAGTGCTTTACTTAAATATGTTTATTTGTAAAAATTATATTTTATATACTCATGAATACATTCAAAGCTCAAAACTCCAGGGATTACTCATTGGAGTACACTTTTTCGAATATATAAATAGAACATAAATTTAAAATTATCTTTAATTAGTTTTAAACGACATTGAATAAGGCAAATGTTTCAAAAAATTGTATGTCTTGGCTTAACTGGAAACCTAAAGGGCTAGAAGTACTCACGACCTTGGCACCTACATGGAAAGGATTCTTAAAAATCCATTGGTTCCAGCACTTCAACATTTCATTGTCTTATCATCTTCATCTTACTTTCAGCAAGCCACTCTACGGCTTATTCAAAGCTATCACATCCAATAAATCAATTGCTAATGATTAAAGGATTCCTCCAATGTCGTCATCCTGGCTGGCTACAAGTGTAGGTCGCCAGCAAAACTGGTAATACAATAATTCTAAATATGCCAAGTGCTGTGACCTGTCACAGACATGACAAGTGAATAAAAAAATACAAAACGAGAAGATTCGTTTTACAATCCGGTTGGTTTTTTTTTTTTTGTTGTATTTTTTTGTTATATTCCAATTAGACGCGTACCGAAAAAGCAATTTGCCCGGCCACCGGCAATAGAAATGGGTCTTTAATTCCGCCACAATGACTGACAATGGGCCAAGAAGAAAAGCGAAAAAAACGAAGCAACTGGTAGTAGTAATAGAAGTCGAAAAAGAAGTTGTTTATGTTAATTTGCTTTATGCTTCGCTACGCTGATTCGGTTAATGAACAACTGGCAGAGGACCAGTCCCATAGCCCATAGCCCATACCTCCATAGTCAGGCCGAGCGGATCAGAGGCAGCTAGTGCAATATGTCAAATAGACAGGGAAAAAGATGAACAAGTCTTCCGCATGCGGGCCAAAAAGGCGAATTGCATGAGTTTTGTTTGGTCAGCGACAGGAACATTCAACGCATCAAAGCGTAAAGCAATACTCGTAAATGTGCAGTCAAAAAAAAAAAAAAAAAAAAATAAAATGAAAAAGGGGGAGGCAACCGACAATCATTTAAACCGTTGGGGCTTATACCTTAGCAAAAATGTTATATATAGACAAAGGATTTTTGCAAACAAATTTCAATGGGATTTCTAAATGTTGTTCAAATATTATTCCTTTGGGATAAAGGAAGCTTTATGTGCTTTTTCTTTCTTTTATTGGCCTCATTTAGTTGTAATTCTCAACCTGTTTTAGCGTTTGAGATAGAGACTGTTGAAACTTTTGTAATGGATTTGATATTGTCAAGTCGACTTATCTACCGGTTTCATATGATCCAGGAAACTAATTCCTTTTATAGTCTATTTTACATTCATCAGAAAAAGGATATGTAAGTCGTTCCCCAATCAAATATTGATTAAACATTCAATCATGCTGTTTAGAAAACTATATACTAAATTGTTCAGTGCCAATTTTTGGCAAGGGTATCGAATGTGGCAACTGATAATGCAACAAATAAAAATGAAGTTCCTTGTTGTCTTCAAGTCGCCACTTTGCGTGCATTATGAACTTTGCACGAGCGAGCGAGCAAGCCAAAATGCGTCCACTGCTTGTTACATTTTTTTCTTTCTTATTGTTTTTGGCTCAAAGGGTAAGGAGGAAAAGGCGAGGCGGGAGGGTAAGGTAGGCGGCTAAAACCAAGCAACAACAACAATAACAAACCCAGCGGTATGCAGCAGTGAGGCAAATTCACTGAACCGCCACCAACGCAAAGTCAGCGTCAGCAGCGACAGAGGCAGCGAAAATTCTTGCCAGACACACACAAAACCACAAACGATCACACACTGGGCCGAAAAGTATACGAACAATATTACGCTTAAACATTTCTGTCAAAATGTATGTCAAAAGTTGAAAAATGCATCAAAAACCCATCGAAATTCAAACATAAATGCGAAATTATTATTTATCGCTTAGTGATCCAAGATCTTTAAGAATATTAGTTATATACCTATTTAACAATATATGTGTTCTATAAAATTCTCTGTTGAAGAACGAGTTCCTATTATTTGGGAAATCTGGATAATGTATTACAATATAGTTTAAAACTTACTTATAATAAATAATAATAATCGTTGAGCAATTAATTCAAATTGCTAACTTTTCGCAGAATAATGCCAAAATGAAATGGAAACTTTTTAAGATCTGTGAGTCATTGCTGAATTTCAAATTTAGTTTTTTTTTTTTTAATCTTTTAAATTGTTTAGAAAACTTGAAATATTTATTTCTACTGATCGAATCGTTGAACAAATTTGATTTCAAAACAGAGCGAGAACAACAAAATGAAAAGTATCATAAATTTAACATATTTCCCATTTTCCAAAAAGTTCCTGAGAAACCGAAATAAATACCCCTTGAATACCCCCCTGCTACAGAAAACTAAAAAAAGAAAAAACAAATATTTTGATCTGCTATTGCAAAAGCCTTGTTCGTTAAGTTCAAGTCAAGTTTGAGTTATGTTTTGGTAAATCAATAAACAAAATATTAAGTAAAGCTATAAAAAAGGTAAACGACAGATCGGATTGTCGTATCTATTGATCGAAATTGATTTGCTGGCAATCGTTAATCCTCAATTGTTTGCATTTTACGAGCATCTAATTGTCCACACCCTCGAATAGTCATAAAACTTAACGGCTACAAGTTAGTTTCACTCTCCTTCTCCCCCTGCCCACCACCAGCTTCATTTCGATAGTCTGCTTTGGGTTATATCTTTAAGTTTTAAGACCGTTTGATCAGTTTTAGCCCCGCTTCTCTCTCCATTTACCTCTCCCCCATTGACGTTCTCATTCATTTAGTGTTAGAGTATTTCCTCTCCTCCGCCCCCTCTCGTTCTGTCTGGCTGTCTGTGTGTTTTGGTTTTTTACACCTGTTTTATGCCTCCATTGGCCCCAATGTGCGCTGGCAACCGCCAACGCCAGCGCCAGCGTCTCTGCTGCTGCCTCTGCTCTTGGTGTAACATATTTTCTTTTTCATTTTTTGTTTGTTAATTTTGTTTTTTTTTTTTTTATACATATATACTTTTTTTATTGAGGCAACGCTGAGCCATACCGTCAAGCAGACGCGTTTAAGCCATGCTCAGATATTTTAGTCACAACAAAACAAAAAAAAAAGAAGCAAAACGCTGACTTTTTATTCGTTAATTAGCCGTCGTGAAGAGCAGAAGTGCCGGGCGTTTGAGTACGGGGCGTGAAACCATCTTAACGGAAGTCCCACAGATCCGAGAGAGTGTTTTGCGGTATACATTTTTGCTTTGACATTTGACGATGACGATGACATTGAGAAAAGTACAAAAAAATTTAGAAAAACCCCATGAAGAAAATCGCTAAAGAAAAGAAAACGATGACAGCAGCAAAAGCAACAGCAGCAGCAGCAGCAACTGAAGAAGAAACACCTGAGCTAATCGTTCCATATTGAGCATAACTTTTCCTGAACTGTCGCTCCGGTTCAGTCACAGTCTTCATTTGTGACTCGCTTGGCTCACACACGTTTTTGGCCCGGCCCAAACTGTCCGTCACCGTCTCACCCTTCCTCTGGCTCTGTCTGTCCACTCGATTTGTGTGTGTGTGTGTGTGTGTTTGTTGTTTTTTTTTTCAATATTATTTTATTTTTTGTTGTTGTTGCGGTTCGGTTGCAGTTGCATCTAAAGCCGGCACGTGCTAGGTTGTACCTTGTTTTGGAAACCAACCACAACTCACTCACTCATTCAACGGAAGGGCGCGTGCGCAGGTGGTTCTTACCCTGGGGGCCTTAGAGAGACACTCAGTCAGCCAGCCAGTCATGCAGCCAGACAGCTAGTGAAACATTGAATAATTTGAAAATTATGCTAATCATTATAAAATAGCTTTTTGGTGTTTAACTAATTTGAGATGTGTCAAGCGATTCACAAGATTTTGCAATCACAAGAAACACCCGCATAACTTAAAAGCGAATCACATCGAATCCGCGACAATCCAATCGCGAAATCTAATCCATCCATCTAACGAAAACTCAACGAAATGTTATTTTGGAAGCGTCTCTGTCGTCCCAATTCGACAAATCCCAGGCAAAGTAAGTAAAGTTTTTGTCATATTTCTATATAAATCAGTTGTACCACGCCCACGTGGCGCCTTATTTTATACAATGTAATATATAAAGAGAAGTATATATACATACATACATACATACAGATGATAAGACGAAAACAAAATCAACCCAACGAAAAAAAAAACATTGTGAAAGAGAAAGAAAAATTATGATTTTTGAATTTCGGTTTCGGTGCGCTTCTCATTTGCATAATTTGCATCTTAAAATTGTTTCGGTTTCTGTTTTTATTGACTGGTTTATTGATTTTATTTTGTGATTTCGTTTCGTATTCGCCACCAAGCCCATCATTGCCCATGCCCTAAAACAAAAATCTCCTAACAAAAATTTCCTTCTCCAACTACGCCGCATAATAAATTACTATCAAATTTTTATCACCTACAAAAGACGAAGACCCACAAGAGTCCAGATTCAGTTCAGTTCACAGTCCATATGCTTAAATGCCACAAAATAAAAAACATCTCATCCATCCCCAGGTCTCATTCAGAGCATAATGAATAATAACTTCGATATGTAAATCTACATATATCTTCTTGCCTCTCATTTCATAATCATTCTCAGTGTGATCCACCACTGTGTGTGTGTGTGTGTGTGTGTGTGTGTGTGTGTGTAGAGGCACCAACAACAACTCACGAGCATCATCATTATGATCTTTATCATCGTCATCGTGCCTAGCCAAAAGATTTATGAATGAGTTTAAGTGAGCTCCCCCCCCATTGTAGACCATCCGAATTTAAATAGTCTCAAATCAAATATTAAATACAAAGTAACAAACACGTTGTTTATATTATAACAAAGAATACATCACTAATTATAGTTGTTCATATTATTTGTTCATTATTCATTTTAAAGAGTCCTTTTGAAAAAAAAGAAAATACATTTTTTTATCTTGGCAAAACTTGAAGCAGTTTTTTTTGAAACAACTTTAAGAGAAACCTTCTTCAATATCATCAAAAACGATTCCTACGCCCGAGAAATAAAAATGAAACAGTTAAAAGAACCAAAATAAATTAACTTACATTTAATTAAATTAAAAAAAAAAAACTCAAAACATTTTATGTTTATTTCTACAATCGTCAACACTTGAGTACTGTGAATGTTTAACATATTCTTAACAGATGCAAAATGTTTCACAACTTTGGGACCATCCTAGATCCAATATTAAAAGCTAATCTTATTACAAGTTACCTAAAATCTTATTAAAAGATATTAACTTGTTAATGAAAAGTTTACTCTAACGGAAAATTATTTAAATTGTATTGAATGGAACTGGAATGTTTAAATAGAGGAGGAAGCATCAGCACTTAAGTACATATGTATGTAATAATGATCACATCATCGAACTGCTCACTACTCTTTCAAAAAAAACTTTTCTCAATTTAGTTTTAACTAGAACCAAAAGGATTCAACTCGTTTAGTAAGGGGACATCAAGAAAGTCTCACCTAAAGGAATGAGATATCAAAGGAAAAGATGCAAAATGTGGTAAAATTGTCTAACTGATGTCACTTTTGGCAATATTTTATTTTTGGGTGATCTAGAAATGTTGTACCCCCTTTCCATTTCCATTGCCTACCCTCTCTCCTCCATTATCCCTTCAATTTCTGTTTTAATTAAATTTTAATTTCTCTGCTCACCCAAGTGGTATGAACCGAAGACAAGTGTCAATTCGCATCTTGTTAAACATCAAGCAATCACAGAGATGTCCATGTTGAGTGGTGTTGGTGGTGCTGGGTACTATTACCTGGGCGTATCTCTTATTGTGGTTTCCATTTCATTTCATGCTAACCATTTATTTTTTGTTTTTTTTTTTTGTTCTCATTCGCCCCGCCTTTTCTCTGGTTGTGCCTCTCTACCTTTTTAACAATCAATAAGCGACTATCTGTCTGAGGTTCACATTTTATTCTGTTTTTCTTTCTGATCAACATGACTATGACTTGTGGTAATTTGATGTTAATGACAATCATCAGCAGCAACACAAAACAACGGCAACAACAACATCGGCAGGCAAGTGACATCGACACCATGATTCCTCTTTCTCCGACTTCTCCCCGTCCACCTTCTCCTTAGTCTTCTTCTTGTGGCCCCATCTTCTCTTACCCTAATGCTTAACACGATTTCTGGACGATCTTTCTGCTGCCTGCCTGTCATAGAATCCAGCAATGTTTGAGTGTGTTTGTATGTGTGTGTGTGACATTTTTATGTATGACCAAACTAAAATACTCCATAGTCGAAATCGTCGTGGCGCACATAATCGGCTTAGACCCTAAGACATAAGACTAAAAAACCAAGACCCGACTCTGTCTCAGAAACTATGATGAGCAGCATTTAGGCATTCTTGTTATTAGTAGTTCGTGTCTGAAGTCATCTGTTTTTCTACCTAACTTATTTTCTTCCCTGCCCCGCCCCCACTCCTCTGTCTTTTCACTACTTTTCGAAATGCCATCAAGTTGCATGTTTTATAGGCAGTTTTGGTAACGCATCGTAAAAAATGAAAACGGCCCCAGTGACCGGTCGGTGTCAAGCGATATCAAGAAATGAGTTCAGCGTTTTGTTGTGACACTTTTATGGGTCTCCCCCACACCTTTCAATACATCCATAAATTGATGCTTTTCACTTGGAATGTTATCCCATGATTTTGATGTTTATCAAAAGTTTTGAAAATTCTACCGAGAGATCAAGGATCTCTTTGCCTCTAACCTACTTTACTGACCCGCTACAACCAATAACCACCTATAAAGTTCCCTTTTCTCCTCTTCACTATCTTTCTGTGTCTCTTCCTAAATTCCTTAGTCAGCAAAAATTGCTCATAAATTACAAAACAAAAACAAAAAGAACTGCACCTACACCATCATTATCAGCTTGTAAATAAAAAGACTTTATCAAGCATTAAGCCTTTGGGCCATAAGCATCCTCCCTGCCCAAGTCCAAGTCCAAGTCCATGCCCAAGCACATCTACAGCAATCCCAGACCCAGTCACATCCTTAGCCAAAAGGAGGAGTTGTATATCTGCTTTGGCCTGAAACCAACTCTCTCACCTAATAACATAAAAGTTAACGAAAAAAAGGAAAACGAGAGGATGGCGAAGGGGGCTGGAGACAGGCAAGGCAAATATTTTTATTTATGATTTTACAGATCAGCATATGGCTCAATAATTTTTCCGCACAGCAACAACATGAAAATAACTTTCAAATTATCCTCCACCCCACATCGAAGCCCTCTTACTACAATGTTTACTTCTTCCTCCCTTTTCCCTACCCTCAACCCGTCTCCACACCCCACGGACTAAGCCACATTCACCTTTAGCTGCTCCTTCTTCGCCTTTGATTTGGCTGGGGCCAGAGCGTTTAAGTAAGCCAATTTTGAAATTATTGGCGGGGCTCTGCGTATGCAGATAATCGTGACCTGCTGCTCCACACACACACATATACACCTCCACCTGGTTGGTTGGCCAATAATTCAACCAACTGAAATACAAAAACAAATTACTGTGCGAAAGTTCTAAGAGAGACGGAGAGAGAGAGAGAGACAGATTGACTAAGACTAAAAGAGAAGACCAATATTTAAGTAGATTTGATGAGATAGCAATCCATAGATCATTCCATTGATCTGCTCCCTTATCGTCATTACTTTTAATTGAATTACTCTATTTTCAACTATCGAGTGAATATCAATTTTTGTTTTCCTTTATCTTTTTCATGTGATGTATCCTTACTATATGTGGGTTAATATTTGGTTCAGGTTAATATTTTCCCATAAATTATTTGGCGGCTGAGAGAAAATTACTTTACAATTTATGGCATTCGTTTGGGGGGATGTGTGTGTGTGTGTGAATCTCTGAACTTGGCCCTGTGATATTGTGTGTGTATGTTTTTGTTTTTGTTGCTTCTTACACGCTGATTTGGCCCTTTTATTTTTGCAATTTATGTGTGCAGCATGAGAACAGGTAGAGCTAAAGACTCAAGACTTAAGACTTGAGCTCGAACTGAAGCTCGATCTGAAGCTGGTGCTGGTGCTTTATGCCTTTTATACGTGGCAGTGATATCCACGAATAAAGTTTTTTTTGCTTCTTTTCGTTTTTCGGCTGCCCCAAGTGGGCGGGCCATGTTGGCTTGGAAAGTTCGCACGATTGATGATCGACCTGACACACACGCACACAGTTGGAGTTGGATGGATGATCCAACAACTGCAACGCAATGCGCAAAATGCAAGTTTGACTTGAGCGACTGTCAGTTGGACTGACAGTTTCGATGACGCCGACCTGTCACCGCACTGACATAGCCATTTATGTAATTACACGCGCGCGGGCCTATCACAAAGCGATCGCCATCGTTCCAAAACCCACCCAACCCCTCCCCAGTCAACCCCTCTCGAAAAACCAAACCAAATGAAACCTCTTCCAAGCCCCCAAAAAACACCGGGGACTTGTAATTATTTTCTACTTAATCTTCATCACAAGTGAAACATGTCGAAAAGTTAAGCGAATGACGCCCAGCATTCGAGGTATAAGCATAACCTCCCTACCTCTTACTCTCCTACCTCCCAGAGAGTCATCTTGTTGTCCCTCCACCTCCCCCCTCTACCAAAATAAAAAGGTTACACACAGCAGGCGGGTATAATGCATTTTTCTTTCCCCCGTTTCCAATGAGAAGAACTGATTCGAAATCGGGGGAGGGGGAGCATTGGCCATGCTCTCCCAAATAGGGTTGGATAAATCAGTCAAACTTTCGTTTAACAATTTCAAAATGAAATTATCAGTGAAACATAATTGATTTCAAATTAAAAATTCGATTTGCTTTGAAATGTTTATTAAAGCTAACAATTGAAAAGCCTGTGAGAAGTATCTCTTTCACAACGTTTGAATAATTAACTATAATTATTAATTGTTTGAAATCTCAAACTAAACTAAATAAATAAGGATTCTATAGATGAGCGTAGATGATTACCAGTCGAATAGGGAAATAAAGGACAAAAATTCACCATGAATCAACTGAAGCTAATATCCTGCAACCCTGTTGTGTCTCTGTGTGTGAGTGCTTCAAAGTCATGCAAAAAGATTAAGAATGCCATCCACCTGCGCTCCGAGATCTTTCTTTATACTACTCGCTCTTACTCTGTCTCTCTCACACTATCCCTGTTTCATCTTATGCCATTTCTCTCAGGTGTAACTGGCATATCAGGTGTTTAGGGTCCCACAAACAATCGCACCGCATGCAGATTGAATGGGACGTGATCTTGCCTTTGGGCTCAGTCATCCTTTTGCCCCCTCCCTCTCTCACTCTGTTCGTGTGAGTCAACCTCTGACCGAATTTTTAGCGATAATTATCGGCTGGCGTGCAAATATGCGGAAAGAATTCCCCACTTACACACACACTCCCGCAGAATCAGTTGTTTTGACTGTGTCTTTAAATGGAACTAATTAAATTTATTTTTGGAACAGAAAGCGTTCAATTTCGCCAAAAGCCATGACCGTATATTACACACATGTGTAAGGTAGTGTGTGTGTGTGTATGCCCATAATTTGGGCTTGTAAATCTACTCGGTAACGCCCACAACACACACACAGAGACATCTAAAGCAACTCTAATATGCAATCCAATTGGGGCACAAAAGCCAGGTAACAAGGTATACTTTTTCTACTCCTCCTCCCTCCTCTCCGCCCTTCTTTCTTTTCATCCACCACTCTCTTATTCACATTCATCCTCCGCCCTCTCTTCCTGCTCGTCGTGCTACTTCCATTCCCATTTTGCAGACTTCGCACTGATTTAGTGTCATATGAACTTGTAAGTGAAGATTATGTTACCAGAATTAATTGCAGCCAAGGTGAAGGTAACAGGCTGAAGGCACCCCCGGCACACGGCACAAGGCATAAGGCAAAACCGTTCTGATTTTGATTCTGGTTCTGTGGTCCTTCCTTCCGTTTGTCCCTCGTTGACAGCACGTGCTAAAGCTGTTGTCCCTCGTCTCCTGGGCCTGGCCCTGGCCCCCTTCCACTTTCCAGTTTCTGGGCGCTGTCTGTCGGCCTTTTTTTTATATTTTTTTTGCCTTCCCTGTTGGTAATTTTTATAATTTAATTGAAAAAATGACAGGTTTTACTTTGAGTGGAGGGCGTTGAAGCCTTAAAAATGCTGGCAATTGATGCGATATTGATTTTATATAGTACTTCCACTTATATATATGTACACTGAATATTCATGTTTATGTAAGTATGCAGGAAGTTCCCCCTTTTGTCCTCATGTATAGGCACTTTAGTCAAGTGTCTTTTTATCATGGGGTCGATGACGATGATGATGATGGTGCAGGTGCCGCCGAGATTGGATGTCGTAAGCAATTTTTTCTCATTGGGGTTGTTGGTTACTTAAACAAAAATTATTGCACAAATTATAAAAGTAAATGCATTAGCTTAGACACCGAATCCTGGTGACTTTTTGACAAATGTTCATCGACTTTTCGTTGCTTTATTCAACATTGTTTACTTTGTGAAAAGTTTTCAATTCAATTTGATCATTTCGTTTTGACTTTAAAGTGTCTTTGGTTTAATTCTTTCAAAAATCTGTCATGGCATTTCCCTGCATAAAATTAAAGGAAATGCTGGGACTAATAAAAATCGAATGGCATCAAATGCAAACCTTTTATGCATTTGTACGTGTCTGATTTGTCTAACCAAACGCCCATACACAGACACACAGATGCTCAGTTCAGCATTTTAAAGACAGAGATTCCTTTATTCTTTGTGTGCCTTGATAAGGAAGAATTCATAGCTTTGGCCAGTTTCATGTTTGTGCATTCCTTTTGATGCACATTAGATAAATATTCCATATTTCTGGCAGCAGCATCAGCAGCAGCAGCAGTAGATGTAAACAGACTTTGCATACATATTTGCCCAGCAACAACTAAACCAATCAAACAAATATTTGAGTTTCGATTCAATATTCAACTGTGTGTGTGTGTGTGTGTGTGTGTGTGTGTGTGTGTGTGTGTGTGTGGCCAATGTGGCCGCAATTCCGCAATACCCACAATGCCAATGCCCAGCAATCACCACCGAAAAAGAAAGAACGAAAGAACAATGCAAAAAAAAAAACAGAAATCGAAAACAAAACCTCAGCGGGTTGATGCCATGCCACAAGCAAAAGAAAGAACCACAATATGCACCACACACGAAAATATATTCCATACAACAATGGCAATTCTCTGATTTCCGTATCCGCATATTCGAATGGAGACGACAAAAATATGAGAGACGAATATTTGAAAAGGTAAAAAAATTCGGAGCTTGCACATTAAATTGTAACCCATTCGCAGCGGCCAAGGCATGGCAAAAAGTGTAGAATAAAAATGTTACCATTTAATGGGTCGTCGAGTGGAAAAAGTGAAAAATAAGCGGTGCTTGGTTGACGCCACTGCGAGTACTGCGGTTCTAAGCCCACCGCCACTCACTCGGTCCAAAGTCAATTTAGTTTAAATGTAGCCTAACTTAGGGCGCTGCCGCAACTCTAAAGAGACCTTGGGCTCGGCTCGCTTCTCGTAATTATGTAGGTAGTAATAGGTGGTGCGGGCAAAATGGCCTGAAAGAGAGTTGTTGCTGCAACCGCATATGTTGCAAATTTGTTTGGATTCAGTGGGATGAAAAAACAATTACCATATGGCGGGAACGTGCATAATATCCAACGCAGCTGGCATATTCATTTTTACCCTCCGCACACCCAGATCCACACCCACACCTATATGACATGCCATGTAATCCTTTTCGAGATATTGTTTAGATTTTTTCAGCTCTCCTACAATCATATATGTATATGCATTCGTATATGCATTTACACACATGCATATATGCGTTTATAACTACACTGAGAAAAATGTTTGATATATGAAATGAAAAATTCAAATAAAATCTAAGCAGGAAAAAAAAATTTAGATTAGATAAGAGAGCAGGTCTAAGATATATTGTTTGATTCAAACTAAGTAAGCTTTAAGCTCAGATTTAAAAACAGATATTCTTAGGTATATAATATAAAGATTAACCTTTCAAATTGTCTAAAAATTGAAGTTCGATCACAGCTTTTAATAAATATATTTTCTCGCAGTGTATGCCTCGCTTGAGTTGCTACTAAACCTTTAGCTTCAGTTTCAGCTTTTCCTTTTTTCTCCATTTTTGCCAGTTTTCTGCTTTCAGTTACTTCCTTGTAACATTTTTTCGCCTGGTGTTTTAGTTTTATTTTTGATAATTTTGTTTGTTCCATTTCTGAGTGAGGGAGTCAGAAGCAAAGAGAAAGAGAGAGAGAGCAAACACCGGATGCCAAGGCATATTTGATGAGAAGAAAATGTGTGTTTTCTCGGAAGTATCCACATGCACATAACTCACCTTTCTGAGTCTGAGATAATATATGGATACCCTTTTTTGCTTCGAAAATGATATTAAAACAATAACAACTTGAATGAACTTTATGCCAGCGACCTTCAATGGCCTCAGGGTTCTTCTTCTCGTCTACATATATACAATTGGCAAACTTTTCCCTTTCCTTTTCCGGGTTGGGGGCCGGGGTCAGCGACTAATCACCATTGAATAGACTAGAAGTGAATAAGACCCTCATGGACATACAAAAGCCGCAAACTAACTTGCCAGGCAAGTAAAGTGCAAGTAAGCGAGAGTTCGAGAGAATATGATGAGAGCAGACAGCGACCCCAAAAACAAAGGCAACAAACAGAAAAAAAGAATAAAGAAATAAAACAACAACTACACGAACAAGGGGCCCAAGCGCGTGCCTCACTCGTCTCCACTTGGAGCTCCAATGGTAGCAAGCACCAACCGAGAGAAGGGTGCAAAAAGGAACAGCATAAGATGATGAGAAACTTGAGCGTCAAGCAGGCAGAAGCTTTAAGCCGCTAAATTGTATCGGATTACAGAAAATTCCAAGCAGAAATTCCTTCCTCCACAAGAGGCAGTGGCGAATGGGCAGGCGGTCGGGCAGGCAGGCAACAGGCAAGGCAATCCCCCAAGCAAAACCCAAACCCGAATCCGAACCCGAACATACAAACCCTAACCTAACCGGGATTACCCCCGTTCTCCCACTTTGCATTTGCAGTTGGTATGTTAATGAAGGTGCTTCAACCGATGGTGGATTTGTTGGCGTGGGTGTCGCGTCATCGTCATCGTTCGTCCTGCTGCTGCTGCTCGACAACTATGGCAAAAATGGCTGCAGGGCAAATGCATAGAAACGGAGTGATGTGGATGTGGATGGATGACACACAAGTGCTGCTAGGCTCTGAACCCGGTGAACCCATACTCGAATCTTAGTCAACGAACGAACGTACCAACGAAACAAACGAAGGAACAACAAAACTAGCAGAAAGACTGTAGAGAGGAATTATGAAGGAATAAACCAGCGAAATAATCTTAACACACTTTGAAAATGCTAAAATCATGAAGAAGATGATCATGATGATTCTGCTGAGAATGATGACGATGATGATGGTATTGATGCAAATGGAAATGAAAGCCTCACAAAGACAATCGATAACCTGCCATCTGCAACAATTTCAGAAGAAAAACAAAAAAAAAAAAATACCACCAAAATACGCTAAAAGCTGCTCAACCAAAAATTGCAGACAATTTGCCTAATTCGCGCTCAACGCCCGCCTCTAAAAACAACAACAGCACCAAGTAAAACCAAAAAACAGGATAAGCCGCATTCCCTTAACCGTTTTTCAGGGGCAGAAATTGCTGCGGTTTTTTTCTTTGCATTTTTGGATTTTTGCTAAGGCCACTGCAATTATTGTTTGCGGCTTTTCAATTGCTTTAGCAGCTCAGCTCCAAAGTGCAGCTCACCTCCTCCCGCTTGCCACCTTTCGCTCGCTCCTTAGACTCCTCCTCCTCTTTGCTGCTCCTCCTGGCTTTGGTGGCTTTGCCAGTCAGTCATCATAAGGTGAGAATATAATAGCGCAATCGTGAGATGCGTGACTGCAATTGCCCCTACGCCTGAAACTCACTATTGCACTGTGGTAACAAACTGTTCAACTCGACTCAACTACACCAAAAGAATGGCAAAAACAAATCGAAAGGGAAATGGTCAAAAGGAATTAGAAGTTTTCTCTTTAAGAATAAATTCATTGATTGTAGATGAAATTAATTTTCAAAATCATCATCTTCTTTTCCAGCCATTCTGCTGTCAAAAAAAAAAAAACATTCAGCTTTTTAGAATCTTTCCTTTAAGAACTAATCGAAATTTCGACTATAGTTGATTGATTTGGACATTAAGCTATGCATGTATTTACTTTTGACATTTTAGTCTAGACTAGACTAGTTGACTAGTTAAAAGGTTGAATAGCATTTGCCTAGCCTACTTTGTGGCTTTTCATAAATTATTCATTTAATGCCGTCTCCAAACCACTGTGATGACTCTGAATCACTATGTGATCAGACTATGGCTTTTGGTTTGGTGTTTTTTGTTTTTTTGGTTTTTGGCTTTGAGACCCAAAACTGATAAGCAGCCCAAACAAACAAATAATAATACACGATTTGTGGGCCGAGGCAATGGAAATTTTTCCTCTCGTTTTGGTTGTCTTTGATTGAGAAGCGCTCGCGTTTGGCTTTTAACTAATTGAGCCTTATTTGTGAGAGGCTTTGCCGAGGAGGAACGGACAGAGACTTGGTTGAAACTTGCAGACATGTTTCCTGTTGCTCACCAAAAGGATTCCACTGCCACGTCTGTCATTTAATTAAAAAACTAAAAAGAAAAAGAAGAGAGCGCCAACGAGCAGATGAAAGAACGTAAGGCGGAATGAAAATAAAAAGTCCATGTTAAGAAATGAGGGGGGAAAATAAAAAAATGGATCCTCCTCAAAAACCATTTTGCGGAAAATTAAAAGTTTTTGGCCTGTTTTGTGTCACACACATGTGTGTGTTTGTGTGAGAGAAACAATTTGTACATTTGAACATTTGTCTGTCAGACACAACAAGTTCTGCTGCTGTCAAATGAGTTTCTAGCCTTTCGTTATTCATTTGCCAGAAAGACAGAGAGAGAGAGAGAGAGAGAAAGAGAGAGAGAGAAAGAGAGAGAAAAAAGAGAGAGAGAGAGAAAGAGTGAGAGAGAGTTGAGGGTTGAAAATACTTTTTATCAAACAATGAAAAATTCTATTAGCTGCATTCACCAACAACATTCACCATCGAGTCAATCATTTTCGCCATGATTTTATTTCTTCACTTATCATAATGCAAAATACAAGTTTGCCCTTTTGCGTTTGCCTATTCAATTCAGGGTTACAGTTGGGTATGTTAGTGTCTATCAAAATGGCCAGAGAAAGTTTATCAAAAACATATGCAGCATTATAATGAAATGTTATAAACAGTTTCCAAAATCTTTACCTTATTAGTTAACACTGAAATTGACTAGACATTGAGTAATTAAATAGAGTCTGAGAAAAATATTGAAACATTGATAAAATTCCTCAAAAATTCAGCAAGAATTCTCGACATTATGTCAGATTTTCAAAATAATTATATTTATAATTATTATCCATTTTTAGAGCGCTTTAGATCCCTTTTTTTTATTTTATACAGGGTGTTTTTATATCCGTTTCCTTCTAAAATTCGCTAGTTGGATTTCTTTTGTTTTTGTTTTGTCATGACGACTTTAGCCTTTAAAAAAATTGCCAAAGCTTCGGAGTCATAAAACCAAAATAACAAAAACTTTTGTCAAACTCCTAAACGAGGGAGAACAAACACAAAAAAAACGAAAAATAAAAAGAAAGCACAACAATAAGAAAAAAAAGAATATAACGAGACATGAAAGGGGAAAAAATTGTTCAATATTAAAGTCAGGTCTGGTAAATTTGTTTATTCCGCCTTCTCACATCCCCCCGATCGCTGTCCTTTCCACACGTCTTTTGATTTGGCTGGCCCGTTGCTGCCACCAAACCATCTCAGAGGGGTTAAACTTTTTTCCCTCCATGTATAAAACATATGATTTTTGCTTGATGGCCCCGCGGGCCAATTTATGTCTAGAACAAATGGCTGGGCCAAACAAAAGCCAGGCAACAGGAGTTAGAGTCCTGCCGCTGCTGGTACTGAGGCTTGCTGCTCTAATAAAATAAACCTGAAGTAAATGTGATGCTGCTCAGAGCACAGTTTTGCCTGTGGGTTGTAAATTTGAACGCCTTGGCGCTCGTGCAAACATAAATTGTGTGTTAAATACATTTTATGCGTTTCGCAAGGGCCCACCATGTCGCCTTGCCTCCTCGGTTACGAAGTTGAAGATTCTAAAAGGAAGTCAGTCGGCTGCAAACGCAATCAAGGTCGTAGCTGGCAGCTGCTTGTTGATGTTGCCGGTGGCAACGACGATGACGGAGGTGATGGAGATGGCGACCAGGATGAGAGTATAGTCGACTGCGTTGCTTGTTATGATGTATGGCTTGCTGCTCCTACTGCTGCTTTTGCTGCTTGGGGCGGGGCGGGCAGCAGAAGAGGCAAGCCAGCGTGTACAACGTGTCGTATGCGTATTATTAACGCACGTAAAACTTCTTGGCCTGTTCCAGAGAGCTCCTTGGTAATCCTTCTGCTGCTCCTTTTGTAGTCGAAGGCAGAGGCATAGCTGAGGAGGTGAGTCAGAAGGCATACACATGTTTGTGTCACATTTCTACTTACATACAGACAGACAAACTGTGTGTGAGAATAAATATATTTGTATATGTGTGTGTATATGTATACGTATTTATATCCTGCATTCTGTATGCTTGAGCTTGGCATTTCCTTTGTATATTATAAAGAAATTTGTGCTAACTTGTTCTTGTTGTTGCTGTTGCTAAGCATTTTGTTTGTCCTTCTTTGGCGACGGTCTCTATCTATCTCTTTCTGTCTCTTACTCTCTCTCTCTCCCTGGTTGGGACAAATTTCATTGCCTAGCTTTTAGGGCATAGCCAAAGTTGCTGCTGGCCGCAGCAGGATTCCAGAAGGGAAACGCCTTAGAAACGCTCCTTAGAGCGCGCCAGCCGTCTTACCGTGTTGTCTTTTCATCGAAAAACGTTATTTAGATTTGTTTGCCCGCTTCTTCCTGTTTCTGGAATCGCAAGCCCCGCCCACACGCCCACCCTTTGGCTTGTGCTTTTTTCCTCTTTGTTTGGTTTTTTGTGTTTTTATTCATGTTTAAATTCCATTTTAATTTGTTGTGTTTCCGGTTCTTCTTTTTTTTTTCGTTTTTTTTTTTTTTAAGCATCTGAAGAGCGCTTAATTACCAGCATTTTGAATGGAAACTTCTTCCCCACCGCCGAGTGCCAACCCAAGACCACTGCCTTCTCTTTCCACTCCCCCTCTGCATGTTCGTTGCTTGTGCTCTCAATGAAAGCAGCTGCTTCCATGGTGGTCCTCTGAACCTAGAACGAATCATTGAGGCAGTTTAAGTAATGCAGTTAAAATGATTTTCGTTAATTTTTTGTTCGCTTTTTCTCTTTCTCGCTCCCGCTTTTGCTCTCTTTCTCTCGATTTCTCTCAGTTCTGCAACAGTATTTTTATTTGGTTTATTTAATTTAAGTCTGTTTCCTTTTGCTTTTATTCCTGTTATCGTAGTTGTTGCTGTTGTTGTTGTATTCTCCACAAAAAATGTTGCAAGTGTGGAGTGAAGGTAATGGCATTCGTTTTGAGGTTAATATATACAGGATTTCAAATAAATTATTATAAAAGAATATAAAAGAAATTCATTTTTTAAGCCTAGCTATAAGTAGATAAATGCAATGAGTTATTAATTAAACTAATTTAAAGTCTATAAAATGAATAAACGTAAATTTTACTTTTAGTATACCATTTAACAAATTATTGATAAAAAAATGTTTTAGACGCAATTTTATAATTTGTAAATCATTCAGTTTATATTTATGTTTTACAAGCTGCAAAATGCAAATACGACTAAATAGTGACTAGCTCGTAACAAAGATTTCAAAGCAAGATTGATTTATAGTTAACAATTTGTTTCTATCAATATTTAATTTTTTTTAGATTTTACTTCCTAAAACTATTACGATCATTTTTGGATTCAGTTTTAGGCTATGTAAATTCTACGCTAACGTTTTACTATTATTTTTTAACACATTTAAGAGATAAGAAAAGAACAAATTTGAAGGACTTGTTCAACTTTTATTATATTTTTCAACCTTATAAACCATCTGAGAAGGGCTTAAGTTAGTTGAATCCTAAGTCCCTCATGTTATCTGTATTAAAAACTCAAGTTAAGATCTTGTCAATTAGTATAACTTTAACACTCTATAAACTAAAAACTTATGTATTTTCGGAGTTTTTTTGCGTTGTGGTGGAAAAATCTAGCGCAGAAATGTAAATTTGATTACAAAACAACCGGCAAAGTGAAAACAATAAAATCATTTTTAGTTGGTTAAACAAATTCCGCTGCAGGATATTTTTGCATAAAGCCTGGCGAGTTGCTTTTGTTCTCTCCGACTGGTAGACCTGGCCACATGAAATGCATTTAATTTGTCCATTTCTGTGGGGCTAAAAAGGACAAAACCAAAAGCCGAACTCAAACCAGAAACTCTTTTATTTTTTGTTTTGTTAAATGAAGCCTTTTTGGTAAATTGTAATTGATTTAAATATGGTAAAAGTAGAAACGGTTTTCTGTGTTTTATTAAAATTTAATTTGCATATTTTATGCATGTCTGAGCATTGTTTGCCATACACAGAACTAACTATATCGATGTACTAAACAATTTAATTTTCCACTCTCTTTCTGTAGCCCTAACTATCTACTTACATATTTATATTTCTTTTCATATACATATATAATAATTGTGTTTATAGAGTGGCATCATTTGCATAATCGGCTTATCATCTAATCAGCTAAGTAAATTATAGTTAAAATAAACCAAAACCAAAAAATTACAACAACAGCAACAACAACAACTATAACAAAGAGTTGTGAAATTTTTGTTAAATTTAATTATTTATAAAACTTCTGTCTGCTTGAAACGACAATTCCATTTTCTATAGAAAGAAAGCATTTTGATGGTTGTCATTGGTATAGATTTTCATGGAAATCAATTGAATGCTCACAAAGACCTCTACACAATCCGCAACTACTTAAGCTCCTCCACCTGCTTCTCCTCCTCCCTACTTTCCTTGCCAAGACCTTTCCTGGACCTCTGGCCCGAATCCCCCGCCCCTTTCAATTCGTAAACAACTCGCTTGACACAATGAAGTAACGACAAAAGAAACAACAACAACAAAATAATAGCTCAGGCCAACTCAGAAGGGTGAGATATATATATGTATGTACATACTCTTCTCTGTGTATGGATTGTCAGCGGATGGGAGAGATGGACGTGGTTGATGAGGTGATCCATAGAGAGCCACGGGTGGACTGGGTGGGGAGGGGAGTTGGTATTGAGCTTTTGTGGCATTAGAGCCGATAGATACTTGGAGGCAGATAGATGCCTTTGTGTCACTGCAATTGACAAAATAATCACTGCTACATGGTTGGTTGCAGCTACAAAAGTTGTTTGTTGTACCTACACAACAGCAACACATATTTTTCCCGCCTAAACGAATGAAGAAAAAACAAAAAAGACCAAACAAAACAACAGCAGCAACATCAACAACAATAACAACAACAGCAACAGCCACAGCAACAACTTCTTACATTTTAGTAACATTTTCTCAGGCGCACGTTTCTGGCATGCAGCAACATTCCGCACGCTGACAACATTTCTGTTGCTGTTGCCTGCTGCTGCTGCTGCTGCTGATGGATGCTGCTAGCAACATCGTGTCTAAGCTTCGGCTTCGGCCAAGTTAGCCTTCGTGTGTTTTCATTACATTTTCCGTGCGATTTTTCAACAGTTTGCAAAAAGTTTTGTTTTGTGACGCGCTCAGTCTGCATTTGTTGTCTGTTGCTAGCGGGTGAATGCGCAGCGTGCCGCTTGCAACAACACACACACAAATAAGGTGCCAAATCCAACACACACAGAAACAGATAATAAGCATAATAATCCGTTTTGCCGGCTTGAAGGATTGAAGCTGCCGATCTGAGAGGTCCGTTGAACTTTTGACGTTTTCAAGTGCTCTTCCCATTATTTACCCAAAAAGCAAATACAAGAATTAATTCAAAATGAGAGTAAAACAAAATATAAAATAAAATATTCATAAAATTCTATAAAAAAAAAAAACAAATAAAAAGAAAAGTTCACAATGTTGTTGTTTTTCTTTTCACATATACAAAATTCGCGCGCGCAAAATAAAAAAATAAGAAATAATTTTTTTTTTTTTTTTTGTATTTTTTTGTTGGTTTGGTTTGCCGGCTTTTCGCTACTCTGGTAATTCCCCGAGCTTGCAATTGTGTGAGTTGCAAGTGAGTGAGTGAGTGAGTGTGTGCGTGTGTGCAGGCGGAAGTCACTGCAGCCGCCATTGTTGGCGATACGAAACGGAACGGAACAAAAGCGGAAGTGTGTTCTTAGTGAGACGGAAAATTCTATTTACTTAAAAAAATATATTCTATCTACTCGCAAATTTATGAAGTAAAAAGTTTCCCACGAAAAGTAAATCAAATTAATTAAAATTTATAGCAAAAATGCTGAAATCTTTATTGTTGTAGTTGCCGTAGGTGTTGTTGTTGTTGCTGTTGCTGGAGTTTCCTTTATGGGATTTTTTCTTTTATATGTATGTAATGTGTGTGTGTGTGTGTGTGTGTTTGTGCGAGTGTGCCAAAAGTTTTAATTGAAGGGAACTTATAGCTGCATAAATGTTCGTTATGCTTTGCTAATTGAATTACAACGGCAACTGTAAAAACGCTGCCACAGGGAGAAAATCCAAACAAGATAAACAAGACCATAGAAACCACACAGAAAACACACACACATTTACAGCAAGGCGGGAAAGGGAGGGAAGGGACCCTCTGAGGGTTTAAAGAAGTGTGGAAAAGATTTGTCAATTAAAAAGTAATTTGTGGTTACTATTTTGTTAGCTTTATGTGTTTATAGTTACTATAATTCGCAGCAGCTACCCAAAAAGGAAAAAAATTTTAAAATTTTGTAAAGTTAACTAACCGTCTAATGTATAAATGATTGAAATGTATACCTCAACAATCATAATTAAACAGAATCTCATAAGCATCTTGTCTTAATGTCTAAAGATGAGATTCAATGTATTTTGAAAAGGATTTTGCTTTTGAGAGATTAAAGTTCGTTTGTAAAAATGCTTGAAAAGCCTGAAATTAACATAAATAATGCATTTTTTTTTTAATATTTTAAAGCTTCGAATTAGAGAAGAAACACTCGTATTTTGAACTAGGTTTTAATATTTTGAATCCAAATTAAATGTTTAATTCCATTTAGAATTGAAGCACTGTCCATCTGAGTATATAAGTTTCTTATACGAATGTTGCACAAATCAGAAAGCAAAACCCAATAAGACATAAGTTGAGTATTCATTTCACTTATTCACACTGATCATTCAGTGGTAATTCAGATCAGATCATAAGGCAAATTTACTCAATACCCCATCAAATCACTTGAGTGTGCCTAGAACATTAATTTATATATTAATATAAATGTTCACTTCAAAATATAATTCAGTTAGGTCGTAAAATGTTGACTGGCTATTAAAAATGCGTTTATTAAATGAAAAAATTTAATGAAAACCATAAAAAGACAATTTTCCTATTAATTTTTTTTTTTTTTTTTTTTTTTTTTTATGATTATCAAGCATTGCTTCCAGTTCGTTGAACCTTCGCAACGTATTATTATGACGACAAAATGTATAAAAAAGAAATAAGAAAAAACAAAAAGGATGAGAAACGAATGAGGAGTAAAACTTTTTGCATTTATTCATAATTTTTTAATGGGCAAACTTTAGCCCTTCTGCTGCTTTTGCTGGTACCGTCTTTTTCTTCTTCTTTATCATATTCTTCATTGCTGTGGCCATGTATCAAATTCAATAATCACTTAAACCTCATAAAAATTTCAACCAATTCAACATGGCACATAAAAAAGCAGAGTCTTTCAGCCCATCAACTCATACCCATATACCGAGGACGAGGACGAAGACGAGTGCGCCGTCGATGGCCTCCAGCTCCCCACCGGCTTCCCATCCAGAATCACATTCACATTCATTTTACTGGTGGTGGCTGCTGGCTGTCAGGCTGCTGTCAATGTCACTTCAATGATTAAAACTTCAGTGCAAATACATATAAAAAAAAAAACGAAAGAATCGAAAACGAAAGCAAAAAAAAAATAAGGAAACCAAAAAAAATTGAAAGAAAAACGAAAAAGGATAGCGGACAGTAGCAATGGTAAAGGCCTTCAAACCAATCATCCACCGCCAACGCAATTGTTCTCTCATCTCTTCACTCCCTTCGGCCACACCTTTCACATGGCCATCGTCATCGCCATGGCCATTGCCGCATTTGGTTATTTTTTTTTTTTTTTTTTAATGAAAAACATAAACATCTCTTTTCTCGCGAAGAGTTTCTTTTGCTCTATTTGTTTTACGTTGCCTTCCATCCATTCATACATATTTTTCCTCCATTGCCTTTGTTCATTCGCCTCTTTTTGGACTCTCCTCGTGGTTGGTAATAAATTTTTAATTTTGCTTAATTGAAAATGCTTCCCTCGCCCCCCTCTCCTTGCTCACCTTACACCAGAACACAGCCAAGCGGAATTATTGTTATTGGTTTGGAAAAGGTTGTAGCATTTCCCTCAAGTAGATTTCCAGTTGCATTTTTCAAAGCAATTTGAAATGGGGCTAAAATTGTTGACGCTCTTCATTGTAGACTGTTGACTGTTGTTTTGTTTTATTTTATTTGCCACGTGCGTTTTCGTATAATACATATTGCTATGATTTGAGCCACTGAACTGACCCAGCCACTTGGCACTTGCCACTTGCTACTTGCCACTCCAAAGCTCTACTCACGATCCACGAGTTTGCCGTATTGCCGTGAGTGAGTGGCACTGGGCAAGGTGTTAAAAGCTGCTCACATATTTATATAGTTGCCTCTGCCATATATAGGCAAACATTTAAGCAAACAACAGCAGCCAAGCAGGCAAGTGTGATGAAGGGTAGGGTGTTAAGGGGTTGGGGCATTATGTGGGAGCTACTATAGAAAAATGGGTCACATTCTTTGGGTCTCTGTCTCTCTGTTGTCTCCACCATGAATGGCGTTCATTTTGTGGCGCCAAGGCGTTGCAGTTGAAGCATCTTGCACAAAAGTAGCTCTGGGCCTCACTTCACAATGCAAGTTCCAGTGGCAGTCACTCTGCCTCCCTCTCTCTCTCACCGTCCCTCTCTTCGTGCTCCTTTTGCTGTCATAAGTACACCCTATAGTCATCATCACATGATGGCACCATGGCAATAAATTCTCATTATTTTTCTCATAAATTGTTATGAACAAAAAGAAAAAAAAAAAATAGAAAAGAAAACGAAATAACTTACGTAGACAAGGCAAATGTGTGGCAAAAAAAATAATTCATTTAAATACAAATTTTATCAGGAATATAGCTTAGATCTCATAAGTTTTTCTTTCAGCTAGTGTGAAGTGATTAAGAAATTATTTTAAAGTCCTTGTTAACCGTAGAAAGATCTCTCGGAAACATAAATTTCAAAGATCGACTCTACTGGACTGAAAGATAATAAGACATTTACTTAGTTAATTAGTTCTAATAAGATATTCTAGCTTTATTTTATTTCATTTCATTCAATCTCTTTCGTATTTCCAAATACTGCTCCATGGTGACAACTTATAAAGTTTACCCCGACTTACTAGGCTCGTCTACATTTTGTTCCCAGACACACACGAACACACACACTTGGATATGGAACAGGAACATACAGCTTATAAAGTGACACCTCCATACCGACTAGCCAGTTTAGTTGACTGTGCCCAGTGGCTGTCCAATTGCTGTTGGCCAAATGATGTCGTCAACGTCGCTTTAGAAATGTTTTTGGCATAAATTAAACAAGGGCACAAGTGAGCTACCCATACAACTTTGTGAATCTTTATATACATACTATATTGTCCAGCAATCATTTTTTTGTTTTTTGGGTGGAGCACGGAAGGGTAACTAGCTTTTGCCTCCTGCCATCACTTCCTTGATTCTTTTGCGTTGCCTCACCTTTTCATGGGCCTGTTTGCATTGCATTTTGTCACAATTTGCACGTTTTGTGTATGTGTATGTGTGTGTGTGTCTGCCTGTGTTGAAAAGCGACGCCAATTTGTCTGAAATGTTTTGAATTCTAAGCGATGATGACATGGTGGATGGATGCGGATGAGAATGTCGACATGTGGACACACTCGCTACTGGGATGGGACTAGCATCTTGCATACATACATACATATGTGGGTTTAGATGGCAGTCGTGTGATAAATGTCCTAGGGGAACTGGTATGGTTCTTTCTTTCTTTGTGTCATCTGCCATATTTACTTATTGAAGCGTGCTGCTCTCACTGAGTGGGCCAACATTTATCTCCCAGTGTGGTATATGTGGTGAATTGGGTGTTTGCATGCTGTTTGAGTTTTCCATTTTCACACTTTCAAAGTCTGCCACAGCGCCGTTTGGGGGCGAGAGTGAGTGAGTGAGTCAATCAAATCAACTTGCCGGCCATCTACCTCGGCCTCTCAGAGCCATCGCCGTGTGAATTATGGGCCGATAAACTTGGCCAGGATGGGCAACTTGTTACCCATATTGTGTTGCACCATCAGCATCAGCAGCAGCCTGAAAGCGAAACACCTGCTGCAGATGCCACAGTCTGTCCCATTGTCCGGGCTCACACGTTGATCTTATCGCCACCTGCACACACCCAAAATGAAAGAGTTGAGGCTGGAGAGTACAGAAGACTTCCCCATGCCTATATGTTCAGGGACGGATTTGGCATATATGAGTAACTAATATTCATGTTTTAAACTTCCAACCAACTAAAAACTGTAACACTTTTGATTTTATATTTAGTTATCGAGGGTTTCAATGAATTGATTACTTCTCAAATTCTTCTTTTATGTGAATCTCAACCTGCGCTTTTTTTAGCACACTTTAACCCTTCCGGAATGGTTTTCCTTCTAGTCCGTTCCGTTCGTGGGCTGCCGTGCTACGTAGCATAAGTCTGAAGCTGGGCTTATCTTTCTCTATCGCTCTCTCTTTCACTCTGATTTGAGGATACAACAGCCGCCCGCTGTCTGCTGCTTTGCTGAATTGGCCTTGGGGCATATTGGTCGCTGGTTTTTTGCAGTTTGGTGTTTTTTTTTTTTTTTTCGCTTGCCATTACCCTTAGCTTCATTTATTTACATTCGGTTCTTCGGTTGCGCGCGCTTGAGACTTGCCCAAGTCAAGGGCCGCAGCTCGCCTTATTGTCTGGCCACGATGTGGCAACAAGCAGAATAAGAAGGCCGAGAAGGGGGAGAAGAAAAGATGATGTTGACTGCTAATTTCACCTTTTCACAGATCTCTACTGCTGCCCTTGCTCCATAGAGCATTCAGTTTTAGTTAGCGTATGGCTTATGCATCTGCTGGGACCCACAAATTTTTAGTGTAAACCCAAGTCGACTTTGTATTTAATGTTCGAATTGTTCATTTCTGGTTATTTCTTTGGCCTGGTTGGTTGCTTGGCTGCCTGGTTAGTTCCCTGCTAGTGGGAGGCTCATGAAAAATTGAGCAAGTGCCGCACTTGCAATTTCAACAGCTCATCTGCCGCTGCGCAAAAACCATTTCTTTCCTTTAGCCGTTGCCTTTACCTTTACGTTTACCTTTACCTTAGCTTAAGTCTCATTCTCAGCCTCAGATTCAGCTTCAGCAGCAGCTGTCAGGTTAGGTGCTGTGCCTTCGACTTGGTGCTCTCTGGAGCTATGCAATCCTTGAAGTTTCCATTCTGGGCCAACAAAAAAAAGAAACTGGTAACTAACTGTCTTGATTGTAGGCAGCGAGCACACCTTCATTTTTGCTTGATAATTTTGTACATTTTAAATTATCCACTGCTGAGTTTTAATCTTATTTTATATTTAAAAACAGTTTCAATTCTTTCAAGTTGAAAGATTGCCAGCCAGCAGAAGAAGAAATTGCAAAAAAAACAAACATAAATGTGCAAAATAAAAATAATTGGAAACATTTTTCTGATGTGTGAATGATGTATTTAAGAAATATTTGCAGTATTTTTTGCTGAAAATTCTTAAGAAATTTCGTGGTCAAAGCAAGACAGGATATAACTCTATTTCTTTTTTTTTTTTTTTTTTTG
The DNA here is from genome assembly GCA_018150345.1 of Drosophila equinoxialis. Lineage (NCBI taxonomy): Eukaryota > Metazoa > Arthropoda > Insecta > Diptera > Drosophilidae > Drosophila > Drosophila equinoxialis. Next base: position 695,011 of record JAECWI010000868.1, on the reverse strand, counting down.
GTACAATACAGCGGCAATTCAAAATTTCACTTGAAATACTGTCAAAATCACTCTCTCCCTCTCCCTCTCTCTCTCTCTGTTAATCAAAAACAAATTTGAGATGGGCATTAGGCAATTCAATTACTAAACTCAGCAAGAGATCTTTTCTGGCCATATATACACCCGCTTATGTCAATGACCAGGCGTAGCTCATCGCTCACCTGGCGACATGTCAACCTGAATGGGTGCCTGGGGTGGGAAGATAGAGGAGGAGTAGGCAAAAGCCAGGCAATGACAAAGTCCCTAGATAAAGCTTTTACAGAGTTCAGTTCAGTAACATTGGCATGAATATGTAGCTGATGTGCATTTACCTCTCGATTCTTTTTACCTTCCTGCCCCCTACCCCACATTTTTCTCCAGGCCACCACACCAACTATCTGGCTCCCTCTCTCTCTCTCTTTCTCGCTGACGACTGTTCCACTGTCTTATCTTTTGGGTGAATGCATTTCCCCCACAGTCTTTTGCACTTGCCCAACATGCAGTTTTCTCTTTTACTATTTTCCATTTTTCTTTCTGATTTTTGTTGTTACTACTTTTACGTTATTGTTGAAGGGAAAACATACAAAACGAGTCATAGATTTCCGTTTGTGAGATTCGGAAACAATGGCATTTTCATGTTGCACGTTAAACGGAAGGCGGTGGAGGGTCGGGGGAGTCGCGAAAAAAAAACACAAAAAAGGAGCCGAAAGCAAGCAGAACAACAACAATTGAAATGCAGGAGGCACTCGCACGATAGAACTTAAGTGCAATTTTATTTTTCCTCGATATTTTCTTTTTGCCATTGGCGCCCTTTTAAGTGTGCTCACACACACACAAAAACAATGTCAAAGGGAAACGGAAAAAAATAACGATAACGCCACAGACAAAAAGGAAACAAAAAAGCTAAAAGAAACTATGACTAAAACACACACACACAGAGGCACAAAGGAAATTCTAAAACGAAAAAAGTCATTAGAAACAAGACAAGACAGGACGGGATAATTATTAGTTAATTTGATGTCCCATCCAATGAATATACATATAATGCATTCCATTCGAGAGATAAGCATTATATACAATCTTTTTTGGGTATAAATACTCGTGAAATTGTCTAGGAAAGTATAGTGCAATTGAAACCTTCAACATGGTAAGTTCTCTACCTTTCGGGGTCCTGCAATTTGGAATTGTTTAATTAATTTGAACAAAAATTTCCAAAAAACAAAAAAGCGTACCATAACCATTGTGACTTTGCTGGGTCTGTTCCTGTTCACGGTGCAGGCGAGGATCATTGACAATGAAAGCGCTTCGATTAGAGGAGAAGTCGATGCATCAAAGCCATTAGAAGTAACCCAGGCAGAAGCTAACAACGATGTGGTAAAGAATAATGAATCCCAGGACAAACAATCTGAGAAGACAGCTCAAGGAGGTAAGGAGCCATCTGCAATTTTTGCCGAAAATGAACCTCAAGACAAAAAGCAACAAGTGCAACCAGCGATTGAAGGCCAAGAAACTTCCGAAGAACTGAATCCTAAAGTGCCCAAGCAGGAAGAGTCGCAAGAAGCCAGGAAGCCAGTCGATGCCAAGCAGGAATCGCACGAAGCCAAGACGTTGGAGAAAGTAGATCGGCAAGAAGCTAAGCCATTGGAGAAACAAAAAGCCAATTCCGAACTGAAGCCTGAGATAGCCGATGTAGAAAAGCAGCCATCTCAACTGGTGGATGACCCAAAAGTTCAATCGAATGAGGCTAGCCAACAAGCCACCGCCAATGAGATTAATCCGATTGATGGAGACCAAATCCAGGGACGTATTCTTGATACTAATGATGCAAGGATTGAAGTGATCTACGAACCAGCCAGTGAGATTCAGTACAATGGCTCTCAGGTTGTTCAATATTTGGACAAGATCTTTAAATATCCTGTCATCGTGACCAATGCCAATTCATCTCACTCTCAGTACACGAACAGCAAGTACTCATCGTATCCCAAGGTGCAATTTGTGCCCACAAATGGTTCTTCATCTTCCAATCAATACCACAACAAATTCTCCTCGTATCCAAAAGTGGAGTATGTGGTTCCTGTCACCACTGGAAATAGTTCGGATGGTAATTCAACCTATCATATTCACAATCATACCCATTATTATCATCAGCAGCAAAAGAAGCCATTCCCGTTCTTTGTGAATCCCTATGAGAAGCAGGAAGTTGTTGTTGTCGATAAGAATACAACCACGGGCAATGTTACAGTACATGAGCATTACTATATTGATAGTAAACCAGGATTTGGATCATCTGGTGGATTTCCATTCCCATTCTTGCCAAATCCTTTTGAGAAACTAACCGAAGTGCCCAAAGTTGTTGGATTAAGCTTTGTCCTGTTGCCCAATCCGTTCTATATTAACAAATCTGGTTCATCTAACTCGAACAGCACTACCTATTCGTATCCGTATCACAAGTTTCGAGGGTTTTCGGATGATAATGCCAATGCTGGCCTCTATTTGATAGCCAATCCGTTCTACACCAAGAAAACGGAACAAGAATCAGTCCACCAGGCAGAACAGGCATCTACAAAGCGACAAAGCGCAAGTGCCACCAATTATCTACCCATTAGGGTAGCTTCGTTGCCTATTTTATTGCCCGCTTCGCTGGATGCCAATCAAGAGACTGTGAATAAGGATGAAAACGATGCCAAGTCCTTTAATACTGAAGGCAGCGGCAGTGGCAGCAGCACCTCCAGCCAAGGAAACAAAATAGTCCAAATTGAGGAGGAGATATTCAAGAACTTGCTACTTAGCCATGAAATCTTACAGAAGCAACTTGCTTCCAGCAGCTCTGGCAGTTCCTCAGAAGGCCAATCGTTTAAAATTGATGATCTCAGCAAGGCTCCATTTCTGGTGGCTCACCCTCTAGTATTGAATATCAATTCCAATTCCAACAAGAATAACAAAACTAGCAGCAGTGGATCATCTAATCCCCTAAATGGACTCGAAGAGGAAGTATTCAAACATTTGGTTCTAAGCCATCAGTTCCTGGAGAAACAGAATCCCTTCAAGAATGAGAAACGCTCACAATCGGCCGTTGCCGATGAGGAGAGTGCTGTCCTCTTTGCTGTCGAGATACCAAAACCCATCTATCGATTCTTCAAGTCTGTCTTCGGTGTCTTCTCGCAATGAGAAGAGTAAGAGACAAAATGAATCTATATATTTTTTTACCCAATTTTTTTTCTTTCACCTAACAAATTATTAATCAAAATTTATATTTAGAATTTAAGTCGCAATAAAGAAAAAGACAATTCAATACTGTAATACTTTAAGTTTTCTTTTTTGCATAAAAAAATGGATTGAATGATCTTAAAAGATGGAAAAAAATTGTTCTAAATCGAAGTATTTAGAAATTTAAAGCCGAATTGATCAATCGAAGATCAAAATATTTAGAAGAATATAAAAAAAAACAGGATCGAAAATCTTTTTCTTTAAATTCTAATGATGCTTAATGTCAAATGCTTTTTCACTGAACTTTAACTCGATTTAAATTATTTGACGAATCTTTTCAAAGTCAGGTGGCTCGGTTATGTCTTTATCCATTCTGAACCAACCTAATACATGTACCTATATATATATACATATATGTATATATTTAGGATCCATTTCACATTTTATGCACACAAATTTGTTGTCAAATTAAGTTAACATGCAATATTCATCCACACAAATTGGAAGCAAAACAAGATGAAAGCAAAGAGAAGCAAAAAAAAGACGACGAAAACGTGGCCATTATGCAAAACATATTCCAACACAAAATGCATTCATTCATGGTTCCATGGTTCATGGTTCAGCCTGCAACTGGCTGATGTTTCTGTTCTGCTCCTTGCTCCTCCATGTCTATCCAGCTGCCCCTTGTGGCAGCAGCTGCCGCTACGTAAAGCCCCCCGAAACATGCACACATATGGCCGAGACGGGTCGGATTGAAGCCGAGACGGTACTGCCAAAGCCGGAGCTGCCTTCCTGGCATTCTGTCGGCATTTGCCATTTTAATGAATACATAATTAGTCTTTTTGCCACCCACTCGCATTACCCATTACCCATCATCATCATCAGCAGGAGCAGAAGCTTCTCTTCTTCTTCTTCTGGTCTTCTGCACCTGTTCAAATCCTTTTCACATTTGAATTTAATGCACATGCAGCAACACGTTCAGCAGTTTTGTGTCCATATCTATGTATCTGGGGCTGGACTTGATTCAACTTTGCTTATTGGTTCATTTCATTCCTCTACAATATTGAGATAATGTTTGTGAATGAGAATGCACACAGAATGAGGTAATGGGTGGCAAGAGGAGCAGAGAGCAGTGGGACTGAGAGTGGGTGAGATTGCTACTCATAATTGCCAGGCTTACGCTGGATTGATGATAAAGTTTTTCGCCGAGTTTTATGCACATTGTGTTTGTATTTCACTTCAATATACCTATACATATCCAACATACATACACATGTACATATATGAATGTATCCATGAGGCATGAGCCGCTTTAAGTAGTGGGAGATAGAGATGAGAAAATTGCTGTTTGCTGATAGCGTTTATTTAATATTTAATTGATTTTATGCCCAAGCGATTTTTCCATTAACATGGCACACAATTCCAGTTCTCATCCTTCGACTCCCACTCTCTGTTCTGTTCTGTTGTGTTCTCATTTTATCCTGTGCTCAGGTACCAACTCGTTGCGGATTTTCTGATAGTTTTCCCATTGTGTGTCATTTGTGTGTGTGTGTGTGGAAGTGGGTGTCTATTGTGGTTCAGCTTTGTGGGAAATTAGCCAGGACTTATCTGATCATTTTAGTACTTACATATTTGTGTCATAATTAACGTACGATTTTCCCTTTCCTGTCCCATCCTGTCCTGAACCTGTTTATATACAATTTTCTATCTCAATTTAATCAGCAAAAAAAAGTATTGCCATTTCCTGACCTTACCTAAAGCAAAAGATAATCATACTGGAAGCAAGAATTTTAAGAACTTTTCCACAAGAATAAAGGTAATTTCTACACACACAGGGTGTATGGTCGTATCCTTTGATGTTTCTACGTGCCACGAACCACAAAAAATCACTGACAACATCAATTCCTCCTACACGGGATGACCATGTGTGTAGGTGTGCTCAATCCTTTGGCCAACTTTAAATGGTTCACCAAAAAATGAATAACTCAACTTGTAAGCTGTAGTAGGTGTTTTTTTTTTTTCGTTGCTGGTTGGGACAACAAAGTTTATTACTCAAAGGAATTGGACAGCACCAAAGTAGCGACGGAAGCCCATAAATATATCATGAAATCAAAAACTTTGCTACAACTTTTCTACTTGCTTTTTTCTCTTCATTCCTTTTTTCTCTCATCCCTCTCGTTCCGTTGTCGTTTCGGTAAGCTTGCGTGTGGCAAGCGAGAGCAGCATCAAACGAGCAAGGAGTAATGCGTTTCCGTTTCCGGCTTGCTTTTGTGGCTCAACATTCCCGAGCTGAAGACCGACCCTGAAACGTTTTACACTTGGCCCTGGCCCTGTCTCCAACTTTGACTCTGCATTTGGCCCTAACTCACTCAATTCAATAAAACTTGTGTCCATTTAATTTAAAATTCTCTATCTTTTCTCCTCTTTTGCCTGCCTGCTTGCCTGGCAAATTAATGGTGTTAAAATTAGTGCCAGAGAGTCCCACGATGTAAACTTTGCTCTAGCTGTTTATTTGGTTGTCACTTTGTGTGGAAAATTATGTCGCCCGCCCGAGTTTCCTGCAAACTTAGGCGATGGAGGCCAGTACGAAGCCAAGACACGTGTAACTTAACTCGGTAGAAACCTCACACATACACACTTTTCACCGCTAACCTCTTCTGTTTTTTTTTTCCTTACCTAGACGGAACTTTTTCTATTGGCAGCATCTTCACAAAGTTTTCCATTTTCCATTTTGCTTAAAAAAATAAAATAAAAAGTTTTATCCTATATACAATTTTTCAGGTGCTGTTCATCAGAAGCGACGCTTTTTTGGCATCTTGCGTACTGGCAAACGAAAGGTCGACGACGACAACATCAACGAAAACGACAACGAGAACGACATTGTCGACAACATTGGTAACAACATTGAGGAGGCTAACAACAACCACGTTAACGGTAAGTAGAAAAGGAAACGGAAGGGGTTTTTCTTCTTTCCTCTTTTTGGTATTAAGCCCTAATGAAAGCAATTAGCAAACAGCAAAATGGTTCAAAAATTGTGGGTAAAAATGAAAAATCAAAGGCTAGACAAAGGGCACAATATAGCAACTGGTTGATGCAAGGCTCCAATCAGCCCCCACCAAATCACGTTGACCATTCAATTACAAAATGAATAAACCCCTCCACCAAAAAAAAAAAAAAAAAAAAAAGAAACAACAAAAATAAAACAGAGTTTCAAATAATGCAACTTTAAGATGCCCTATAGGAGGCAAATATTTAAATTTAAAAATCAAAACAATCCGAAAAAAATTCGCATTCATCATTCTCATTCAAGTCCCCGAAATTCTGAAATTATTATATTCCCAAACTTTAAAACGACATTAATATGCCCTCTTATTTGTTCTGAATTACAGAGTATAAGTAAACCTTTTGCAGAAAAGGTATATACAGAGGAAAAAAGTATACAAATTAAAATTGATAGACTTTTAAGTGTCCCTCAATTTGCATAATTACTTCAAAGAGGAATTCAGAGTAAGGGAAAGTGCTCTAAATTTCGAATTGAATCGACATTTCTTTTTATACCCTTGCAGAGGGTATTATAAAATTGGTCAGATGTTTGTAACGCACAGAAGGAGACGTTTCCGACACCATAAATTATATATATTCTTGATCAGCATGAGAAGCTGAGTTGATATAGCCATGTCCGTATGTTCGTCCGTCCTTAAGAGCTATCGGGATAACATTTTTTTTGGGGGCTTTTTATTACCTGGGTGGGATAAAGTATGAAAATCTTTGGGATCAGACTACTATATCATATAGCTCTAGAACAAACATTTTTGCAAAAATTGGAGTATCGCTATGAAATTTACCAATATGATAGTATTTTATATAAAATCTCAGATCCCAAAATTATTGATCGGATATACAAATCGGTTGAAGCGCTGCATGCTGCCTACGACGTCATCATCAAATCAAACAGAGCACATGCATACACACACACACACACGCAGCGCTACACGAACTGTATGTGTATGTGTGCCGTGGTTTGCTTAGGGAATGAGCGAAAAGAGTAATAACTTGAATGTTTTGTTTGTGTGTTGATGAATTGAGTTGCAGGGAAAGAAATTTCAAAATGTAAAAAAATTATTGCCAAGGACTGCAAGGGTATATAAACTTCGGCATAGCCAACAGGTCTATCATATCCTTTGGTCAGAGTATATGGAATTTTGTGGCAGATTCCTACTAGAAGCAGAAAACAGGCCGAGAATCATGAGGTAGTCGTTTTGTATGCTTGTCTTGCCAGTGATGGGCCAACGGGTGGGCGGAAGAGGCGTGGTAATGACGGGTGCTCATACAAAAGCCATTTGCCAAAATCAATACATTTATTTAGACCGCAGGCCAGTTGGATTTGAAATGGAATAGGATGTACACCGAGGATTTCTGAAAATGTGTTTAGCATGGGCCTCCGAGATACTGGTGAGAAGGAGGGAACAGAAGGGAGGGCAAGTACAGGGCAAAAGGCAAGCTATCAAATATTGTATTGCTCTCTTCTTCTATACCAGGGCTATTTGAGTTTTTGACCAAATCGTTTTGTGCCTTGTTGCCGCAAGGTACTCAACTTAGTTCCACACACACACACACACTACAACTACAGACATGCAAATACAATTGTGCAAATAATCAGGACTGGATTTAACCATTTCAGGGTAAGGAAAATATCAATCAAGTTCAACTTGAATAAAATATAAAGAAATCCTATTAGTTATTTTACATTTCCCCTTCTACAGTCGAATGATATAAATTGAATCCTCCAGACATTGTAAATATCGAGAAGTTCAGGCGATGGAATATAAGTATATATAAATTGATCGCATATACCAGGCTTTTCAGATAACCCAAAATAGTCTAATATTTTTCACAAGGACACGGAAATATTTATAGAGAATTTAACGAAAATCTTTTCTAAATTCAAAAAATTAACTTTATAGGAATTCCATTACGTAAATCTTAAACCGCTCCTGACAAATACTTGATATTTGCCATAACGGGGCATGAGCATACCCACTCTTTTTCTTTCTTTCATTTCATCTCATCTCTCATCATCATTGGACATAAGCAGTTCACTGGCTCAGGCCAGTCGAGGCCAATCCGCCCAGTTGTTGGCCTTTTGGTCTTGACCAAATGCAACAACAATGTTTCTGCTGCTGCTGGCTGCTGACTGCTTTTTGAGATTTATGTATAAAACTGGCCTTAAATGTCATTAGCTGGCTAAATGCCTTTAAATAGCCCACATTCATATGGCAAACAGCAGTTGACCGACCACCCGTTGGGCATGCCCCGAGAAGCATTTATCATCCTCGCCAGTGACATGCTGTCGCCTTCAATTAAACGCAAATTATTTTGCGCTCAGCAAGCGGTGGCCCGTGGCCTGTTTGCCCGATTTGGCACCTGCTTTTTGCATCTGGAAATAAGGCGTCAGCCAGACGCTTGTTAGTGATCAATCTGCCTTATGTCAAAGTCGTGAGTGAGTGGGATAGGGAGGAGAATGAAGTGGAATGAGAATGGCTAGCGCATAGTTACATACATATATTAATATTTTTCTTCCTCTCTCTGTCTCTCTCTCCCGTCTGTCTTATAATCGTATTCATATTGCATTCATTCGTTTTATTTAATTGTCCATTAAAATATGCCAGTTCTATACCCACCGGGATACCCAAAAGCTTCCCCCTATGCACTTGAAGCTAAAGTCAAGAGCTATGCAAATATTTTTCGTTTGGCTTAAGTGCGCGACCATTGACCACCTCCGCCTTCATCTCCATCTCCAACTTCAACTTTTGTTTCCTCGTCATTTCGAACCCCCCATCCTTAGCTCCATTTCCATCTATGTACATCTCATTCTACTACTTTACAACTACTACAATTCGCTGCTGCTTTCTAATTAAACAATACAAATGCCAAAATAAGAGACACAACGAAATTCTTCCCTTCTGGTTTTCTCTCTCTCTCTCTATCTCTCCGTCTTTGGTTAAGTTTTTCCTGTAAGGAATTTCGTCTGACATGACTTTCTTTCCAAGGAAGAGGCTACGTCAACAATTCTGTGTGTAATTACTTAGGGAGCCGCATGCAAATCGCTGTGCTCAATGACTGGCACTTGGAATTTTATAATTAATCAACACATAGACATAGACACAACTACAGACAAAAACAAAATACAAAAAACACACACAGACAACAGGGACAACTTTATTCACAGCCAAGCATCGCGTACATCAATGAACTCATCCTGCTCCTCTTCGGCAAAATCCTCCTCATCCACATTATCATGATGATGGTCGTCGTGGCGCGAATAATGATTATACATCATATCCCGATGAGCTGGCATCAGTTTTCCACTCTCACATCCGTGCATATCCTCGTATGTGATTTCACCATGACCCATGGTCATGCCTCCTCCATGAGTGCCATGGCCACCGCCATGACCGCCATGTCCGCCACCGCCCGTTGATCCACCGTGGCCTCCTCCTCCGGTGTAACCGAGTAATACTGTCTGCTTGACAGCTCCACCGCCACCGCCAGATCCATGTAGCACCTTATATACCGTATGGGTATGGTGATGGGTCTTCACCTTGACGGGCACATGAATGACAAGACGACGATGGCCAATGCGTCGTGCCTGCAACAAGGTTGATGTAATCAACAACAATGCCAAAATGTTGGATGCGGGCTAGAAAACAACATCGAGAAAGATTAGCATCCTTTCACATCCTTTAAACTTCATATTCACAGTAAAACAACGAAAAAAAATGAGAACCATAACAAAACTAACAAAAAAAGCTCCATAATGTTTCTATTTGCTTCGCACTTTGTTGTTGATGGCTCTCACTCACTTTGCTCATTCTTATTAATGGCTTTTATTATAATCCTTTGGCTAATCCTTCTTAAGGTTCGATAATCCACTCTTTTGTTCTCTCTCCCTCTCTCTCTCTCACTCTCTTAGTGTTGATCCGCTCGCTGTAACACAATTTTGTAAACTGTCTGGGCATATTGGAATCGATGAAGCTTTTATACATCTAATGAAGATCTCAGTTAACTTAGGTTCAGTGCACTATATGGAAACGGCATATGGCCACCGAGTGGAGTCCAACTCAGTCTCTTTCTCTCTCTCTACCATCTAGTGTGGCAACTAACACATTGTATCACATCATTATTATCAAGAGTGTCGATTGCATTTCCATTTCATGTGGCCCCGTGCAGCTTCCATCGAGAGTTGGCTAAAAATATGATTTGCATGCCACACAATCCCGTCCAGAGTTACGTGTATCTAATTATTGCTTACAAGCTTGTAGGCTCAAATTGCACAGGGATCGGTGAGGAGGAAGAGTGGTGAGGAAGGGGCCAGGTAGATGGTCTACTGCTGCTCATTCGTGCAACAAAAACAATTTTCGCCACAGCTTCTCCGGAAGCAGCGGATGCCACCCATCATAGGCGCTGGCGCTGGCTCTGCCCACCACTGGAATCCGATCCAATTCATAGCCAAGCGTTTCGAATCGTCGCCTCTTCGTTTTGTTCAACATTTTATGCAACTGGGCGAAATGCGGAAGACACATTGTCCGTCGGCATTTTATTGCACTTAATAATATTATTAAAAATTATAATTGATAAATTAATATATGTACATACATCTTATACATATACTTATATAAACAATTAAGTTTTGCTTTAGATTTTGCCCGATTTTGTTTAGTTGGACAATATTTCACCTAGTTTGGGGCGTTAGATTTCGGTTTCGTTTTTCTTTTTGATGGATTGAATGCTGCCAACTTCATCAAGCTCGGTCTTTGCCTTTCATTCGAATGAAAGCGATAAAAAGTAAGCACATCCTCTCGCCCAATAATAACTGGCCAACATATATAGAAGAGAAGCTAATGAAACGTGAGGTTCGCTTCTAGCACTTGGCCATAAGTAAACGTTAAGACAAAAACGTGCTTCATGAATTCTATAACTTTATGGCAAATGCCACTGCTCCCTCCCTCTAATTGCCCCACCAAAAGTATGTTCTAGCTGTATCTCAATGTCTCTCAAGTACGAGCTGGACCCGAGTAAAAAAAAAAAGGAAGAAAGACTATACTGTCCGGGGTTTGTAGTCGTAATAATTTTGATCAACTTTTTGTAAACGGCGTCATCCTCTCGTTGTTGTTTTAGTTGCCCAGATGCCTAGCCATAAACTGCATGCGAAATTACCAAAAGGCACACACACACATAGTACTGAGAATCAAGGGCAAAAATTTACTCATTTACAGGCATGAACATTTTACACTTGCCAAAATATTTTTTCGAGAGTCAGAAAAGTACAAAATTTATCGTATTTTCTCAAAATTATAATTTAGATATTAAAAAGAGATTATCCCAGAAAAGAATTAGCTATAACCATTTTCCATCATCATCAAAACTAGTTAAGAATCACAAATAAAACTGAAAAAAAAACACAAAAGATTGGCAAAGCTTACAAAATCAAAGTTCACCTTTTTGTGCATATTTTCCTTGAAACTTTCTTTTAAAAATTTCCGATTTGATTTCTTTTTATTTATTAGAATATATATGTGTATTAACTACTTTAAATGAATTGTAGCTTCACATTACAAGAATAACAACATGTAAGTATGTACATATCCTAACATCTAGATTTTCATGAAAAATATTGTCTTAATTTTCTCACTTTAAACTAACTGGCAAAAGAATATTGAATAAGATTAGTATTATTTTCATGTTACATAGATTATATTTTCTTAGAAGCAATTGCACTGAAATCTTTTTCAATTCGGACAAATTTATTTGGGTTGTTGATATTGGTATTGCACAGCAAGTACTTCTTATTTTTGCAAGTGTAGAGAATCGGTTGGAAAGCGACAGAAAGTGAGAGAGTGTAACGGTGGCGAGTGCGTTGCTAATAAAATGAGGCACACCGGCAGGAAAACCCCAAATGAAACTAACCCAACCTAAACCAGACCCGGCCAGGCCTGACGCGGAGACCAAAACCAAGCCAAGTCGTAAATCCTATAGTTGCGCTGTTTTTACTAGCCATCCGCCCCCTCACCGCCAGCCCCCGCCCGACCGAAATCCTGTATACAAAAAGTGGGTACACACCCAGGCTAAACAAACTCGTAAATTTGTGGAAATTACAACATGAAAGTTCTAGCTCGGCTTGGGCGCGACTCTAAATTAAATAAAAATGCTCTGAACGGACTGGGTGGAACAGTAGGGCAGTGGGGGGCAGCATGTGGTCGAAAAACTTTTGTGCACCTGTTGTATTGCCCGGGCTATCAAGGTGTGTGTAGGTGTAGGTGGAGGTGGAGTGAAGTGTGGTCTTTGGCAGCGGCTTAGCAATCACAAAACTGGCGTTAATTAAAGCTAGAACATAACATAAGCTCCCACAGGAGCTAAGCCCACCTACCTCATTCCTTCGCCTCGTATCCCAAAATTTGTGGGCAGAGCAAACTTTTTGCCATGCGCTTGAGATTTATGTCAAGCTAAAGCACTTGATGGCAGAGAAGTAGTTGGCATTTAATGGCTGCATTATTGGAGTTGGAGTAGTTCCTAGAGTTTGGAAAGTGCCGTAACTAATGGTTCATGCTTCGCTGTGTGTGTGTGTCTGTGTGTGTGTGTGTGAGGGTGAGGATAAGCCAGAGTGTAGAAGGAGTGAACAAATTGGCGATTATTCGTATTTTGGCACACAGGTACCACACGCTCTTTCTTCTTCCTCATCATCAGATGAGACGGAAGAAACTTCTACTTTTAGTCTCTTGTTTTTGGTTTCGGTTAATATTTGTACTTTTTGTCTTTTTCTTCATTTTGCCTCTAAAGTCACATCAAGAGTTTATCCCAAGTCTATATCTTTTTACAAGCTGCTCTTGCAGCTGATCTACCCCCGGCAGCCAAATATTTAGCCTATCAAAGCCACCTGGCCACCCAATGCACACACAGACACATACACACACAATAACAACTCAAGATGTGCGCCACAAGGCCAAAAGCAAATCGAGATGGCCTTAAGCAGCCTTCTCTTCTTTTCCTGCTCCTTCTCTTCAACTTGGTCGTCATCATCATCATAGTCATAGTCATAGTCTTTGGGCCTTGTCTTCTTCTCTGCCAACTACGCGCTATGGCAATAAATTTCGATTACATAATTTGCAAATTGTTATAACCCGGCGAAATTACCATGAAATCTTTCACAAAGCATTAAAAAATCTGCCATTTCACGCATACAAACATGGCGGGATGGAGAAGGATAAGAGTAGCAGAAGAGAATTGTGTTTAGGCTAAGGCTATTGAGAACTGGCAATGGCGTTGGCTGCTTCATAAACTTTTATGAATAAGAAGTAGGAGCCAACTGGTGGTAGGGCAACAGCAGCAGCAGCACCATCTAACAATGCGAGCAACATGGAACACTTTGGTTTCGGGATGTTAGCCATGAAACGAGGCCTCCTTCTTTAAGTTTTGCGTGTTTTCTTTTTTTTTTTTTTTTTTGACTTGCATTTCTTTCGGCTGCTTCCTGCTTGGGTGGTCCTTGCGACCGATTTGTGGGCGTGGTCTTTAGGTTACGCATCAGTGAGCGCAATTTCATAGATGATTTCTGTAATGCCCAGCGATTAGTTTTTATGCCTCTCAAACATTTGAATTTGAATTGAAATTTGAATCTCGGCTTAAAGTGATCTCTCTCTCTCTCTCTCTGTGTTTTTCTCTCTGTTTCTGTATCTAATTAATGGCAAATTGAAAAAGCGACCGACCAGAACCAGAAACGTTTATCTAGCTCTTGTTATCATCAGTAGACAGAGACGACGACTCCAAAGGCGACAGCCATGAGCCATAAATCAACAGCCAATTACAATAAAAATTTATCATGCACAATAAAATCAAAAAAAAAAAAAAAAACGCTAAAGAGAGAGAGAGAGAGAGAGAGAGCGAGAAAGGCCAAGAGTGAGGGGAGGGGGCGAAAAAAATACCGAAACGAAACGTTTTCGAGACGCAGAAATAATTTACATGGCGCATTTTTCACATTTTTCAGCAAAGGAATTTATAACAATGTCCCCAAAGGGACTTCGTTTCGATGCTCCTGCCGCTTCATCTCCAACTCCAGCTTCAACTCTCCTTAACAATGAAATTTTAATAAAGCACGCAGGAGAAGGACCCAAAGAAAGATTTCGTTTTGATTGCATTTGCTTTGAGTTGAGCTGAGTTGGTGACTTTTGACTCAATGGCACTCCGAAGACATTCAACTAACAAAAAGCATCACTACTAGGCGAAAAATGCGGAGAGGACGAAGGGCGGGAGGGGAGGAGAATTAAGCTCTTAAAGTGCAGCCTCCATTGGTGCAGTTCATCAACATCTTCGATGCGTGTGCCTGATATATACCCCATATTTCCGTTACGACTTACGTTTATGTTCTACAAATGGTTTCTTCTCTCCACACCCACATACACTTCCTACCCCTCTCCTTCTCTCTCTCTCTCTCTCTCTGTCTTTTTATGCCTGCCTCATGGTTCTTCTCTTGCCATATTTCAATTTACATTCCGCCTTTAGGACTTATTGCTTTTCGCTTTGATGTTCCCCCTTTTCGCAAAGAGCAGCTACATCCTGACCAAATATTCATTCCCTTTGTGGGTGCCCATGTCCTTTGACGCCAAAATAAAGAGAGAGGGAGATAGATTCAACTCCAGAGACAGAGAGAAAGAGAGCTACTGAGAGGTTGCGCCACATTTGTCTTTGTTAACTTAATTTTGAAGCCCAAGCATGTAAGGCAAAAGTGCTTCAAGTTGGTCAAATCGGTTCACTTGGCTGGTCTTAGCCTTGAACCACATCCATATCTATATGCTGAATGTTCTTGGATGGGTGGGGGTGGACGGCAAGGGTTGGCTTTAGATATCTATCAAGGCTATATACATATTTATAGCATCGCAATAAAATAGTTCCAGCAATAGTTTTCCATAACATTTCGACTCTGTTGTGTGGCTTTAAAGCATTTCTAAAACATTTCTCAATCTCTCTCTCTCTATTCTCATTGTTATAAATTTTGTTGAGTAATCCTTTTCAAGGAGCAATAAGAATAAATTTGTTGTTATTAAAAGCTTGTTCACATAAGAAAAACTCTTGTAAATTATATATTTTTCATAATTATAAACCAATTATAATACTAAACTTATGGTCAGAAGACGCTTTTTTCCCACTTTCCAATAAGCCAAACTTTCAAAGACTCAAAAAAAATTTATCTTAAATACCTTAAAAATAAGCAAACTTCAAAATTCTCTGAGATTGAAACAATTTTAAGCCATTAGAACTTTAAAATGATTGAAAAATGAGTTCATAAATTAGTTTTGCTAATTAAAATGTCAATGGGAAATCTATTTATACCTATGTACACATGTATATATGTATGTCCTACAAATACATATCAACTTTTAAAAAAACTGTGAATCTTAATAGTTGTGTAATTTGAAATGAAAATCTGATTTCTAGGATTGAATGGCAAAATAAGTTGTATGATTTTCAGAAGCGAATATTTTCATAATCATTTTATTTTACTTTGTAATCAAGTGATCAGATTAAGACACGAACTTGGCCCGAAAGCCGACAAATTGTTAAGGTGATGATTAATACATATGTATATTTTATTAAATATATAGTCAAGGATTGCATGATAGCTTAAAACACGAAATAATTTGATTGTTTTAAGTTAAATTTAGCGCCAAGTCTTCTTCATTTAAATAATCATAAAACAATTTAAATTTGAAGTTGAAACAAAATTTTACACTCACTTACCTCGAATGCTCTTGTATGATGTTGCTTTTGGGAAAGGGATAATTCCCCTCTGAAACGAAGCAAATAAAATGGAACAATTAGAACAAAATTTACGGATCATTTTCATTCATCAAATCGCTTTTCTTATTAACTTTTAACCACACACACACACAAACACAGAGTGAGAGAGAGGGAAAACAGGGAACAATTTAAATTTATTATGGTCATAAAATCATATTTTTGTGGTTTGTGTTACACGCACACACACATACACACGCACAAATGGCTCTCATAAATATTTAAAACCGCTTAAAACACGCACAACGAACCAAACAACGTTTAATTTTATTGCCCCTTCTTTCCTCCCCCACCTGCTAACCTGTTCGGAGCCAACATAATTTTTGTGTTGGCCTACTCCAATCTCCTTTTTACCTTTGCTTGACATAGGCAAGTTAATAAAAATTGAAATTTTATTTGTGAATGCATTGAGAGAAATCGCACCTATTGAAATCTCTGGAAATGTCTGGGCCACCCATAATCCGATGGGGGCATTAAAAAGGCATTAAATTGTCTTAAGTAGTCGCCCCCCTTATAGCCTATGGTAACATGATTCCAGCTAATTGAAAAGCAGCAAAAGAAACTTGAAATTTGTGTAAATTATTTTGTGCATAAATTTGCACATTTGATGTCGCTACAGTGGCAAGTGGCAATCTGGCAAGGTGGCAAGTGGCATGCTCTGCTCTGCTCTGCTCCATGTTGTCGCCACCAAGGATTGCCCAGGCGGCCGTCTTGCTGACAATCTGACAATCAAGCAGGTTTATGTGGAATTTTATGGTTTTAGTGTTAGTTCAGGCTTGGTGGTCATTTTTATGGTTTGGCCCCTTCGTATCGTTAAATTTGCCTCTGCGTGCGTGTTTGATGATTCTCTCGGTGCAGCATTTTAATTTGTTTTGGCACCTTTTGTTTTTTTTGTCTTCTTTGCTTCTTGATTCACCTAAAATCCAATTTTAATTAAATCTTTATGAAATCAGAGTTTTATTTATTTGGCATTTTGTTAACCCATTAGTAGCAGCAGCAGCAGCAACACTTGCTGGTGCCGTTTTACAGTTGCTTGGCCTACAGCATAAAAAGAGTAGTAATGGATGATGACTGATACAGGGAGGGGGTGTGGCAAGTAAACTTGTATGTCCATTTGTCCGTTCGTTCGGGGTCTCCATCTGGCTGGATGGCTGGCTGGATGGCTGGCTGACTGGCCACTGTGGCGCTGCCATGTTTAGTGGCAATTAAAATGTTTTTATCTTATTAGTTGCTGCTTATCTCGACTCGCAGTCTTGGCCATTTAAGATATATTTATATGCTAGGGACGTGCGCGAAACGCCATCGCTGGATCGACGGATAGCGACGGATCACGATTAACGCACAATATATATAGTCAGTTGTCAGCCAAGCTAATATAAGTAAAAGAAAGCCTCCAGTAAAAGAATCTCATTTCGATTTATACAACAACAAAATGGCAAGGGTTGGCGACACACACACACACACACACACACACAGAGAGAGAGTTTATACGATATAATCAAAGTAAACGTTTAAACCGTTAACCGAAATACCTTCATGTAACCGATAATAATGACATAGACTTTGAAGTTTATATTCACACGCTTTAGCTAAAAGGTTTTTAACCAACTTTCCTAGAATTCCTCCTTCTCTATATACTTTGATCTCTTGAGAATCAGAATTGTGGCAAGGATATGGAAACTACGACTCTAGTATTTAGTTTTAAATGAATTTCAACCAATTACAATTTGCAAAATGCTCTTAAAATTTTCTCTATGGACACAACAACTATCAAAGTGGAAGAAAAAAAACCCATTCCCAGTTCATCTCACACATCAGCTTAATCACATGCAACTCCAATCAATTCCAAGCGCCTTTTATGCCAGCCAGACACCAACCAACAAGCTCCAAGCAGAGGCGACAGAAAGACAGACGGATAGACACAACAACACAAATCAAACAGACGATTTGCACGCTTCGACATTTCTCGATTGAATTATTATCACCAGGTAAACGACAAGGCAAAAGAGGCAAAGCCGCAACGGTCCAACTAACCGACCAACCGACCGACCGACCGACAGCAGGCAAGCACCAGTGACAGCTGTCGCTTTGACTTTGCTGCTGTCCCGTTCCCGTGCCCCACATGGGCACAATGCCCCAGTGGAGTCATGTTGAGACCATATTTGTTGGCCAGCCAAGACGACCGACCAACCAACAAGTTGCAAAACAAATTTGTCAGAGTTTTCACCATTTTTGGGATGGCGTTGCAAATTTGGATTTATATATATAAGTATAGATATATGTATATATTTGAGATTTGTGCAATGCCGCCGCTGTCGCTGCGGTTGGCGTTGCCGTTGCCAGCTCCATTAGCAACATGTTGCAGTTGATCACAAAATGTTGTCATTAGCTAATTTGGCAGCCAGTCTGCGTTTAATTAGAGGGCCGCCACCGAGCCACAGCCCAAAGCAACACTTTCGTTTTTTTAACCGCCTTCCCCGCCAATCCAGTCGTTGCTCCTCTTCTCCTCCAGCCTGCCTGCCTGCTTGAGTGCCTACTTGGTCTTCAGTCTTCAATCTCACGTAGAGGCCATTAAAGGCCACAGCATCACGATCTTGCCTTGCATTCGAGCAAGCTGAGTGAATGACTTTGAGATGGCCTGTCGTCACACCCCCATGTAATCCTCGCACGATCTTTTTCGCTGGGCTTGAACCTTTTGATTACCCTTTACCTTGTCTGAGGGGAATAACAACAACAACTAAAACTGGTACTGTCTGCCCGTCTGAAAGTCTGGGCCTCCGACGCCGCCGTCGCCGCCGCCTTGTAAAGGTCATTAAAGTCACAGTTGTAGTTTCTTTCATTTGTTAGCCGATTTTTAGTTTCTCTACTCTTGTTATGAATGATGTTCCACTATTTGTCCAACTCAATTTGTCAATTATTTCATAGTCATAAACATATTTTTCCATATCTTACTTTTGCACTCCTTTTTCAATTTAACCATAAACAGATTATGATATGAGGGAGAGGAATCTCGTTTAATTTGTGACAATTTGTTTTGAATTCCATATTAATCGCCAATAATTGCAGTTTATGGCTCATGAAGGCATTTTGATTAACCAGTTTCAAGGGTATTGGCTAATGCCTTATATGCCCTAGTTTGAATTTAATTTCTTTTATGCTTCATTAAGATTTTGTGGCCAAAAAGAAAGTCACCATGCTCATCCTTATCCCGAGTTGAGTTCAGGATCAATGCAATATTTAGTACTTTTTTTTTTCCTTTTTTTGAAATACCATCACGTTTTCACATTTTACTACTCACTTCTGGCACGTTGTTGCCATTGAAACCATATCAGTTTGAAATTTTATTGGCCACGCTTCTTGCGTATCTCTGGACCGCCTCGTTCTGCTTCTCCGCCACCGCCTCCACCTACATCTGCTGTCCTTTTGAGGAGCAAGCTGATCTTGGCCTTGATAGCGCAGGTATAGATGGTTGGCTATGTGGTTGACGTTTGTATTGGCAAATATTTTAAATATTCCTCATCAAGACCTCTGCCGGATATTGTGGGAGTGTCGTTATCGCTGGTCTTAGTGGTATTTATGGCCAACAGGCAGACAAGCAGCATCATTCCTTCTTTTTTGCCTAGAAATATAATTGGAATTTTTATTGTCATGCGAAATTAAAATGATAAAACCATGTGGACCAGATGGAAGAAGGTGTTGGCATATTCTTACATCATTTGGCTAACTTTCATATTTGTTCTATTCCACTTAGTTGGAGGCCAACAACGTCCACCCAATTATAGACGAAATGCAGACGCTGTGGACACAATTGCCGCGGGCTATGAAGATGCCAGCACCATAGAATTACAGGCCCGGGAAAACGATTACGTCATTGAAGCCCATATACCCATTGCCGAGGACACACATTGTCGAGTACGTTCGCCGCCGCCGTTCTATTGCCCATTGCCATTGACACCGCCTCCCAGTTACACTGAGAGGCCACAAGCAGGGCCACAACCGCTGACCGAACGCCGTGTGCTAGACAATGCTGGCTACGCCAATAGAAACGCTGAAGCAGAGACAGCAGCAGCACGTCAACAGGCCAGACGTCGCCGCCGACTTAGAGAATTGCAACAGGAGCAACATCATCATCAACATCATCGATTTGCCTCAAGCACTGATAGCAGCTCCAGTTCCAGCTCAACTACTTCTAGCAGCGACTGTGAGCTTCTAGGCACTGGCACTAGTCCAGTTAGACGTCAGCAACGTCGCCGACATAGCAGTTCGCGTGATCTTAGGGGGTAAGTAAAGTGATGTACAATTGGATCACCTCTCTTTTATGATAATCTTTTTGGTTTATTATATATTCAGATGCCTATTGCCCGGATCTTTTGCATGCGTGCGCTTTAATTCTACATCAGCAACCTATAACCAGTGACAGTTCAGTGGGTAATTTTACGGCCACACCGCCGCCGACTCTGTCACGTTTGCAGAGCCATGGCGATGGCGATGGCCTAGATACCAGTTCGGATTATGTGGAAATTGATGAATTGCTGCCTCTAGTCGCTGCTGTGCGAGCCAAGAGCACATCGCATCTGCAGCATGCTGTAGGCCTGGACGAGGCGAGTTTAGCTATGGGTCAGAATCTCAGCCTGCGACGGCCGCGTATCTCCTTAACCTGGGTGCTGCGGGAGCAGCAACAGCAACAACAAACGCAGCAGCAGCAACAGCAACAGCAGACGCCAAACCAAACAGATTCCCATGAAGGGACGACATCAACAGCTGACAACACAGCCAACGCAACGCCAACAGCAAGTGGGGACAAGAAGGAATCATTATCTATTACAACCCAGCAGAGAACAGAGCCTGTGCCCACACAATTGGATGTGTCCAAGAAGAGATATCGTGTCAAACAGCTGCCGGGTGGGACGGAGCCACTCAATGGTTATGCCACCACGCCCACTGCTCATCAGGCGCCAACAAATGGCCATTTGGTCAATCAGAAATTCTTTAGCAATCAAAATTTACTGGACTACAAAGATAAGGCGGTCCTCAGTCATCGTACAACAGGAGGAGGAGGAGGTGGTCCGGTGGCCGCAGCATCCACCAAAGAGTTGCTATTTGTGTGCACACCCCAGCGAGCGCCGAAAAGCGATGCCCACAGCGAGGCCCTTCTCTTGGCCCGCAAACGCAATGAAATACGCAAAAAGTTGGCCAGCCGTTTGCAGCAGGCTCGGAGCCAGATGTCATCATCATCCACGGCTCAGCCTGGCTCAGTGGCTGGAGCTGGCAGTGGTGAGAGTTCCAAAGTTGAACAGAATCTGAAATGCACCTACTCGGAACCGAGTCTAGTGGCTGCCTCAGAGGTGGGGAGCAAATGGTGTTCAGCAGCAGCAGCAGCGACGACATCGTCATCGCAAGCGAAGGGAACGAAATCGGGGGCAACGCTTTGGCTATGAAATACACAATGTGGAGGAATTCCTTTCACGCTGCTCTCTGGCGGCTCCTGGCAATATTCCCGTTGTCCTGGCCACCGCAAGTACACTCTATCAAACACGTCCGGGTGGCTATCAGCTGGAGATTCCTCTGCCCCTGGGCATGGTAGTAAATGCTGTGTTCAAGAACCAAAATTGGCTGTATGTGCAGACTCCCCATGCTGAGGAGGGCTATGTGGGGTATGCCTGCTGCCTGCCACTGGGTATACTCCCACCAACTGGACGTGGGTCCAGCTCTAGACACACTCCCTGCTGGGAGTCCAATGCTGATGTTTTTCCGCGTCCATGCGGCAATATGACCGATTCGGAGAAGGAAATACGTCTGCGTGGCGGCACTCGGTCCGATGGAGCACGAACTCCACGTAATTCCAAAACTGTCGAGGAGTTGATGCCACTTAGTCTCAACAACAATAGCAGCAACAATAACATCAATCACAACAATAATAATAACCATGTGACGAAAGCGTGCGGCAGCTCAGCAAGCTCTCTCTACGGAGAGCAACATGTGGATAAACTCTATCTACGTGCCGCCTCACAACCCAAATTGGTTGAAAAGGCCTACGCCCAGTTGCGTTCCACCAAACAGGTAGGTGGCCTGGCCTCAGGATCCGCCTCGGTCAGAAGCGGAGCCTCCAATGATGAGTATGTCACCCTCCAGCAACAGCAACAGCAGAGATCAACACAAAAGAAGCATCTGCATCAGTCATCACAACTAACAACAACAGCAACACGCCGCCTGTCCAATGTCTCGTATATAACCAATGGCCACAATGGCCAGCATTTGCATCCAAAGACAATGCCACCGCAGCAGCAGCAGCAACAATCCTCACTGGCATCTGCAGGCTCCATGTTGAGCGTGCTGCGCAGGCAACAGCAACAACATAATGGTCTGCGTCAAACTCTAGTCGCCATCAATTCGGACTACATCACAGAGAGCATTGCCGTGCATAAGGGTGAAATTGTAACTCTCTGCGAGTGCCGCGAGTCCAAGGATCAGCGGCAATGGTTCTATGTAAAGACACGCGATGGACGCGAAGGCTTTATTCCGGCCGAGGTGGCCGGTCATGGTTACCTTTAGATAGTTAACCAACCAACCAATCAATCAACAACCAGTCAACTTATCCTCTCTACAATGTAATAACAGTTAGCAATGTAACCATCTCTCACCATTACACACACACACACACACACACATCTTACATATACATATTAGATAGATGTCCATACATACATAGCTCGACATTTATATTTTTTTTTATTATTATTAATTAATTATTATTGCGCTCTTTCAGTACGCTTCTAGTTGTAAACTGTATTCGTATCTGTATCTGAATGTGTAGATGTATGTATCTGTAACCCAAATCGAATGGGTAATGTATTTATTTAGCATTAACGAGTAGCCTATATAATAGAAAACTTGCTAAAAAAAAAACAACAACAACAACAAAAAAAAAAAACAAACACAACAGAAATCAAAGACAAACACGAAAAATGAAACTATTTATATGATTATTGTTCTTGATGCTTCTACTAAATAAATCATTAATAATAAAAAGAAACATATTGAAATTAAAAAAGATATCTATGTCGTTTACCTTTTAAATTCAAGAAAACTTGATATCCATTGACAATTCATTATTTCCAAAAATTCAAAATGATTTATATCCTTTTGATTGTTATCTGCGGAGAGCTCTGCAAAATTTTTGAAAAAGGAAAACTATTTTTGGTTAGAATTATTTATTTTCAGATTCTTGAAATTTGTTTATATGTACTTACTCGGACTTGCATCGGATCAAAATAATTAAATGACAATCTCTAAATAAAATTTGTATTTTTGTTTCAGTGGCAAATCTGATCAGTTTCAAATATAAGTGCACTGTGCCCCCCCAAAAGTATGCAATTTGTATTCCGAGAATTTCATTTTATAAACAAATCAAAAAATTTCGTTTTACGTTATAAGTTATACGAAAAGTTATAAATTTGTTAAAAACAATGAATTCTTCTTTCAGCCTATTGCATACTTTAAGGCGCAAAGTTTCTACCATATTGACTCCCAAGATTGCTAACTGAAAGCTAATATCAATTTCCACTTTACGAAAATTCATTTATTTATTAGATACCGACATTTGTTTAATGGTTATCGGTTTGATGACTGACTTTGCAGAATAAATTACTATCCCGGATTAAAATCTAGGTTGTTTGGTTTAAACGGAACGAGCTATAGGAATACATAGTCCGCCGATATATATATCACAACCACATGCAGATCTCAAAATAAATTATATCCATTAACAAATGTAAATATAGACTATTGTTGTAATGGGTAAAAATTATGCATTTTTTATTTCACTTTCAAAGATGAATTTTTTGTATATGAACAATAATATATGTATGTATATCGGTATATAAATCTATTTAGATCAGATTAAAGTATAATAGACTACCAGACAAGGGGAGAAAAACACACAACTTAACTTTCTCGAATCGTTCTCAAATATCAAAACAAAATAATTATTTATTTTGCACTACCACTTATGTATATGTATATATAGATATTGTATGCACGTATATTTATGATATAAATTTGTTTTGTTCAAACCAATTATGAGCTAATAGTTTTGGCCAATTGTTTTCTTGAAATAACAAATTGCTTTGATTTTTTGATACATAGAATGAATTGAGGTTTTAAATTACTCTCATTTAATCAATACATAAATTATGCATCTTATTAAAAAATATATATATATATATATAAATACGATATATGCTTATTTTCTATTGATATCATGTATGTATATGCTCAAAATTAATGCAACCTTTGGATACGGGGCCGTTATAAAATATAGAGTAAGTTTCTCTTAGAGATTCTCACAAATTTTTGAAACGGCTCAATTTTGTTTCATTTGTTTCGTTTATATTAACAGGAAGAGGTGATTAGGTACTTATTATATTATGTATGTATGTATAATAACATAATAAACTTGTTATGACATTGACAAACATACAAAACACAGAAGAAAAATAAACAAAAATTTACAATAGTCTGGATCGATCTAATTTATGAAACGAAATTTACAATTGATTGTGAGCACATGTCAAAATGCTGAGCAAAAAATAGTTACAGATCGATTTTTTACTAATTTTTTTTTTTGTAAGGGGACAAACACAAATGCCATTAAAAATATATGTATACAATTATAAATACATAACTAAAATGCTAATGAATAAATTAGGCTACAAAATTTCACTTAAAAATATATATCAATATATGTATGTATATAGACATAGGAAAAAAAAAAACAATACAGACACATTTTAAAACTTAAATTCTATACAACGAGCATATTGACTTGTTCAATTCGTTTTAGATTTGTTTGTATCGTTGGCTTATTTTCGAAATTCCGGACTGGAACTGGGCGATGCTGTCGATACATTATCGTTATCCACATTGGTATTATCAAAGCTATCTTGCTGTGGCCCAGCTTGTTCGGTGGCTGGTGGTAGCTCCACTGGAGGCAATAGCACATTCATGTTCTTTAGATTACTCGGCTTCTCCTCATCGTGATTGATATTAAGCATTGTGTCGTTCATGCGATGATAATGCGGTCTCTGCGAAGTGCTTGGTCGTGAGTAGTCCAAATGATCATATTCATCTGTTGAGAAATGAATTTCATTAAATTTTCACAATCGATTTACTAGAAATATATTGGAATGGTAAACACTAAACAAGTTTGTGAAACTAGCCAATACAACAAAATACTAAGGGACATCACACATCCTACACACACACACACGCACACACACAAACAATGCTTTGGCTTGCTTACCCTCTGGAAATAATATTTTGCTATAGATTTTCACTGTTACAGTGTGTTTTTTTTTTTTTTTTGTTTGGGATGTATGCGGAGTTAATAATTTTTGAATTTATGAAAAAGTTGAAATTTTTGTATGAAGTAAATTTAGTTGTTGATGCTTACCGGGATCCTTGTAGCCCTCTTTATGCTTGATCTCATCATAGACATGCTCTTCCTTTAACGTATCGCCAATGGCATTATAAACATTTGGATTGGTCATATCAGCATTTAGATTCTTATTAAGCAATTCCTGATTATATTGTATGGAATAGCTGCCGACTGCACAAAAAAAGAAAAGAAATCGAATCATAAACTGGGTTCAGTTAAAGGTATTTTTAACCCACCTCTGCCGCTGGCATTAGAGTTATCACCACAAGAGTTATTGGCGCCATTTAGGGAACCATTGTGATCAAAGTTATTCATCTTT
Organism: Drosophila equinoxialis; assembly: GCA_018150345.1. Taxonomy (NCBI): domain Eukaryota; kingdom Metazoa; phylum Arthropoda; class Insecta; order Diptera; family Drosophilidae; genus Drosophila; species Drosophila equinoxialis. Next base: position 669,185 of record JAECWI010000868.1, on the reverse strand, counting down.
GGGCGCATATTGTTGGGCAACAAACGCGTTTCGGGCTGTATATCGTAGACGGGATTATCGAAATTATGTGTATTCGGTGGCCAGGTAGAGCCATTCGTGTCATGTGTATAGTGTACATGAGCGATTTCTGTCTTCAAATTCGATACACGGCGCCGATAGTAAAAGAATACGGCAAAAATGATGAATGCGAAGAGCATTAGAAGCACAATTGTCACGGCCACACTGGCGCGGTTGGCTAGAGGAGAGAAATAAAGAAGGCATGATTAAAAAAATCAAAAAAATTTTAATTTATTTTGAACTTACATTCAGTTTCAGCCTTGGCCACCCTCTGCGAGGCAACCAGTTCATCACAATTCTCTCCCGTATAACCACTACGGCAGACGCAACCATTGGCCGCATGACATTGGAAATTGGATGAAGGACAAGCACACTGGTTCATGCAATGTTCCCCATAGAAACCTTCTGGGCAGACCTCATCACAGCGTGTGCCTGTCCAGCCTTTGAGGCAAATACACATGCCATCAATTTTACGGCAGGCCTGATGATGCACACAACGACATTGCTGGGCACAACCCTGACCATATGTATCCTGGGGACACGATTCATTGCAATTGGCACCCGTCCAGCCGGGCAGGCACTGACATTGGCCCGTAATGTGATTACATTCGCCACCATGCTCGCAATTGCATTTGAATTTGCAGCCAGGTCCATAGAGACCAGCTGGACAGGGATGCTCACAGGTGAGTCCCAGGTATCCAGTGCGGCAAAGGATCTCACCAGTAATATGATCGCAGCTCTTGTTGCCTAAAACAAAAGGGGAAAAGAAAAGTATCGGAGTGGTTAGGGAGCTTATAAACAAAACTAGAATATATCCACTTACCGTGCAATATTTCGGGACAACGCTCTTGGCACATCATGCCGTAGAAACCAACCGGACAGGGATCGGCACAATCTTCTCCGGTCCAGCCGGCCGAGCATATACAATTGCCAGTTTCCGGATCGCATGAGGAGTTGTTCAAGCATCTGCAAACTTTATCACAATTTTCACCATAGTAACCAGTCGTACAGTTGGTCTCACAATGAACGCCTTGGATATTTGTGTGTTGTTTGGTTGGGCATCATCAGACAAAGGACAACAACAAAACAAAAAAAAAAAAAAAGAAAAACCAAAAAACAAAAGAAAAACAAAAACACACAAGTGCAAAACGAGAAAAGCGATAATTATAATTAAAAATAGATACCAATCATTAAAGTGCATGCCAACAAAATGAAAAAGAGAGAGAGAGAGGGGGTAGATGTAAAGAAGGATACGGGTAATAAGGATGCAAGTGATTGATTATTATTTGGGTGAGAGATCATGCTTGCTAAAGCTACAAAGCTTTCGGTTGACATTCTAATTTATATATGTAGATATGTATATCCACTGATCAAAACATTTTGCAGCTTCAGCATATGAATGTGGACAATGATTAGATATGTAGATATATGGATTGATGTGTGTAAATGAATAGATCCTCCTCTCTTTTCCATTGTCTAGCTGAATAACCCCTTAATCATCGTACCTCCCCAATTGTGCTTGCAAATGCATTTCCCATTGGCCGCATCACAGGCTATGCTATTGTCCATCTCACACTGACATTTCTGGGCACACTCATGCCCAAAGGATCCTGTATCACATTTTTGGTCACATCGTTCGCCCTTCCAGCCGGCGGCACACGTGCAAGTACCATTTTGGGGATTGCATGCGGCATTATTATGACAATCGCACACATTATGGCATTCCGGTCCAAAATGATTGAGATCACAGGGCCTATCGCATTTGAGATTCTTCCAGCCGGGCGTACACAGACACTGCCCCGTCTCGGGCATACATTTCGCTCCATTCTGGCAATCACATTTCAGAGCACAATCTTGTCCATACATATTGGGTGGACAGATTTCAGTGCAATTGACCCCTGTGAAGCCAGGCGCACACAAGCAAGTGCCATCGATTGGCGAACATTTGGCTCCGTTCTTGCAATTATTGCAGCTCTGTTCACAATTGAGGCCATAGCGCAAGAAGGCACAGGGCCGGGTACATTGGGCACTGCTCCAACCGACCTTGCACAGACAACGTCCGGTTGCAGGGTGACATAGATCCGTATGCTCCATTTCGCATTCACACGTCTTGTTGCAATCATCGCCAAATTTGTTAATCTCACAGATTCTTTCCTCGCAGTGCTCACCTCGCCAGCCGAGAGCACAAATACACGCACCAGTCGATCGATCGCAGGTGGCATCATTCTCACATTGACATTGCTGAGTGCAATTCAATCCGTATGTATTAATGGGACATTCGTCCACACATCTCTCGCCATTGTAACCGGCTGGGCACTCACACTGGCCCGTAATGTGATGGCACGGGGCATTGTAGCACTCACAGGACTGCTCACAGCTAGGGCCATAGCTGCCCACTGGGCACTTGTTGGCACACACTTCACCCGTCCAGCCTGGCCGGCATATGCAGGCTCCAGTCTCCGGGTCGCATTTTCCATCGTTCTGACAGCGGCAGTCCTGCTGACACTGAGCCCCATGCTTTCCGTCCGGACAACTCATATCGCATCTGAATGGTGAAGTGAAGTGGAGGCGGAGATGGAATTATTACTGATTGATTTTTGGGTCCTATATATTGATATATTTCATTTCATTTTCGTTCATCTTATCTAAACTCATGGGTTGAAGGGTTCGACTAAGAAATCTAGATTTTCCGCTGGCAAAATGCAACAATGTTCCCGTGGGCCATTCCACTTTGAAACACTGCTACTGTTAAAACCCTTCGGACTCCCTCAACTGACTGTATTCCGTTCAGACTCTATAAAATCTATGTATATTTCATCTTCTTTAAACCTATTTAAATCAAGCAATGCATCCATAAAACTCAAGGCTGGTTTTATGAAAGCGCATGTGAAACTTTTGACACAAGAAGAACCCCCAGAAAACGGACTTTTAAAACTGCTCAGATCTGGATACCCAAAATCTTTTTCTGAAATCGCCAATTTTACCCACCCAAAACCAATTTTCACGAACGGCTTTTCTTGATATTTCATAACAATTTGTTCCATGGCTTAAAATTGGATTAGGTTTAAAATGGGTAAGTCCTGAGCAAAGATGTTTCCTGAAAACGCGACTAATAATTACCCAAACTACATATATTAACTATTTATACTGCATTGCCTGGTGAAGGAAAATGTTTTTTATATCAATATGAGCCTGGATTAAGTCCTATCATCATCATCATCTGCTGCATTTGGGCCACTTACAAGGGACCTCTGTAGCCAGGGGCACAGATACATTCGCCTGAGATATGGTCACAGCTGCCGCCATTCTCACAGCGACATTCCTCCAGACATTTGGCACCATAACGCTGTGGCGGACATTTGTCACCGCATCGTAGTCCCGTATAGCCCTTGGCGCAAAGACATTCGCCGCTATATGGCTCACAGGTGGCATTATTCAGGCAGTCGCATTGCATCTTACAGTCTCGTCCATAGAGACCTGGCGGACAATCTGGGCGAAAAGTGTTTGACAATCTTGATTAACGGAAGCTCTTTCTATATGTATCACATTTTTATTTTAAAACGAGAGTGCGTATCGACTTGGTTAGTTTGCTGGCGTTTTGTTTGCTTTTTATTGTGGCGGGCTAAGCGAAGAAGGTTTGTGAGAAGGAAGGATTAAGAACAAGAAGCACTGCCTAAAGAAACGTTTTTGTGTCATCTGGTGGGGGAAAAGGTGTTTTTTTTTTTTTTTTTTTTTGGTTCTGTGTGTTTTGTGTTAGGCGGCGCGGCATTGCTAGTGTAGATTAAGACTACCAAAAAAGGAAACTCAAAAAGCGAAATAAAGACTAGAAAAGGCAAAGCAATTAGATTACATAAAAAGCAAATCTACATATTAAAAACTTTTAAGTGCAGAGAGATCTTCGAAATAGACCGAAGATTTTTCGATTTAAAAACCCATTCAGAGATTATGTAAGTTTTCCATTTACTTTATCACAAATTTTGATATTATAAGTAAGCCTAAATTCTGTTTTGTTGAAAGTAATAATGACGATTCGATGGTCCTGGTAGGAACACATGCTCACGAAATTGATTTAGATTAAAAGAATTCGGATTAAATTCAAACGGTGGACCTGGGTGCGGTTTCAAGGATATACTGTCTGATAAAAACGATTTCCCATCGCTTTTCGTCAACGAGGGAAACACCAGGGACTTGTTTCGAATACTACCTAATTCGGTTTCCACAGACTTTTTGGCTTCATCCGAAATTATAGTTGGATCACTGAGAAGTTTTACTCTCGGTGGACGATTTCGTATGCACTCAGCCCGTTGAGCCAAGTCATTTTCGATTTTCCTGACTATAGGATGCCTCCAATTGCGGGCAGCTGTGAGCATATCTTCCTCGGTTCTTTTCACACCAATAGTCACGAACTCAGTGTTGGTACGATAATGATTACGTCGGATAATAATATCCGCTTCAAGATCCTCTTCGATATCCATGTCGCATTCACGACTATCGAAGTGGTTTATATTCGAGCTGGCTTCCAGGGCGCAAACGATTTCACGTGAAACCAGCGGATCCATTGGTATGGCCACAATATCAAGACTTCGTAATGGCACATGCTGGCGTAATATATACGATATTTCACGGCAAACTGCAGATTTACTAGCCTCAATGCCAGTTAATTTCAATTCCTGGACATGCGGCGTGCCAACAATGTGCCGTGAAAGATTATGTAGGGCCACATTGTCGATGATGTTGTGGGCCAAACCAAGATATTCCAAAGTCCCTGTACCCTTATGTTGAAATAGGGCACGTCCAATGGCGAAAGCAGCCTCTGCATCAAGCCGATTGTATTCCAACTCCAAGGCTTTAAACATATTATCACGCTCCAGGATCATACCCAATGTGGCACCACATTCATCAGTCATTTGATCATAGCCAAAGTCCACGACCTCCAATTCATCGAGAGTCTTAAGAGCACGGCTTAGTGTTTGCAGCTTCTTCACATCCATAGAACTATTGCGTAAACGAAAGATTTTCAGCTTTTCCAAGGTCCTCAGACCCTTGGCCAGACGGGTCATGTCGTCGTAAGAGAATTTCAAGTGTCGCTTATGGAAATCTCGACCTATGTGGGGTCCGAGAAATTGCAGGGACAGCGACACCAAATTATTAAAATAGCGGACAAAACTGAGATCAATGTGATGACAATGTTCGGCCGGATAATCATAGTTTTTTATGCTTTGCAACAATTTCTCTTTGTTGCGTTTATCCACAATTTTGTCTTCGTTATCCTCTGGCTCGGAATCGACCTTAATGTCAAAGACTCCCTTGATAGCAATCTTACGGTTTTTTTTATTTTTCTTTGGTGTTTCTTCCACTGGTGGTTTTCTTAGGAGCGAACGTTGTCGTCGTCGCCTCTCATGCTCCACACGTTTGGCAGCCTGCATATCACGCAGCTCTTGACGGGCTGCATTCCGGGCATGACGTGTCCGGCGACGTTCATTCATCTCCTCCTCCCAATCCACTGATCGAGCATCTCCCCGTGTTTCGATACTTGATTGACTTGACTTTGCAATCGACACAGCCTTTTCAACTGATTGGCGCTGACTTATGATATCCCTATTATCGTCTTTGTTGTAATCGGATGGTGCTTGAAATGAAACAAGCGATGTCATTTTTATCACCTTATCATGAACAATTTTTTGTTCATTTTCTTCATCCTCTTCTTCGAATTCTTCCGAATTCTCATCATTTGTATCAGGCTCATCGCTGGATATCTCAATTTCCTCCGACTCTTCGGAGGTAACATCCAATTCCGTTTCGCTGCCAACATATCTGGTAAAAGCCTCCTCAGTCAGCGACTGCAAGTGACGCATATCTATGGAATGCACATGCTCCGACACCAATGCGGCCAGATCGGCCATTTCTTTTTCTGGCCAAAATCCAGCAGGACATGCCTCAACAATTTCCACATATTTAATACTAATTCCAGCACCTTTCCAATCAAATTCATTTAGTTTCTTCAACGCCAACGATTTGTCCGTACTCTTCGCCAACACGACACGTCGCCAATAAAGCAAATCATCCACAAAATAGCATTCCTTCAGAGGTAAATTCACATCGATGCTGTCATAGTGAATGCGCAGTTTCAAAGGATCCTGTCGCACGGGTTCTGCAATCTGCATGGTACCCAATTTGGCCAATGCTCGTACACATAGATCAGCCAAGGTGCCCAAACGTTCATGCTCAATAAACGCTTCGGTATAGACGCTACGATTACGTTCGCTAAGCAATTGCCGTGTCTCCATGGATGGTCTATAAAGTTCATATTCCGCCAATAGTTTAGGATCATTTGGTATGCCAAAAGTATTTGTGCTAATTGGTGGCATAATATCCTCATCATTTTCCTCCAAATCCATTTTTTTTAAGTGTTTGTGTGTATTTTTATAAATGACTTTTTTGGGTTTTTTATGTGCTTTTTTCTTCTTTTTTTTTTTTTTGTCTTTTATGGTTTGTTTGTTTCTTAACTCAATATTTTTGAACATTTGTCGTTAATTTACTAAAGATGTGAAATTGATCAAAAGTTTTTCATGGCTTTCTATAGAAATGTTAACAAGATTCTTGTTTTCCTTTACCACAAATTTCAGTTCCCGTTTTGAATTTTAGCTATAGTTGTACGGACATTTCAATAATATATCATAACATATTCTCTGCGTGGGTTATTAACTCATTTTTGGCAAACGACTTTTGAAGCAACAAATATTGGGGCTAAGCTCATTATTAGAATACAAAAATATATGTAAAATGAGCTTAACCCTTACAAGCCCAAGGCGTAACATTGTTGAAGTTGTGTTTTTCTTTTCTTTTTTTTGTGTGTTTTTCTTTTGTTTTGTTCCCCCAAACAAACACGACAAATAAAACAATGAGAAAACAAAAAATGATAAAATAATTAAATTGTCAACGAACTTATGTCACAGGCAGGTCCTCCATAGCCATGATCGCATTTACATTTCTCGGGTGCAATGCATCTGCCATGGTCACAGGGCTCCGAACAGTGCGGAACACACTCATTTCCTCTCTCCACGTAGCCATCTAATGGAAGACGAATTAGCTTGGATTAGCCGAAATATTAATGGAGTATCAAATCAATTTTCAATATTACCGCAACAGTCTCTCACAATGCGAACTTTATTTAGGGTTTGTGTCTTATTTATCACTCTCTGTTTGATGCTATAGGTGGAGCACCTAGGTGGTACACTGATACACCACGTAGAGCCACGCTGCTGATATGGTTGCAGTTCAGTCGTAACTACCTCAACGGTATAACTATAAGTCGATAAAAATATTCAATATAAATTTCATTTAGAGAATGTGTTTCTCCAACTTACGTTTCACGCCTTTTGCATATATTGGGTCCATCTAGATCTTTCACTTCAATGATTTCGGCTGAGACTAGACTTAGCAATGGCAGCCAAACGATCAGTTTAAGTGCTAACATCATTTTCAGTTATGGCAGGCAGTAGAAAGAAAAACTTCAAAATCCAACTCTATATCCGTTGCAAAATATCAACGCATCATATCGAAGTGAGCATTCCCAAACGTTGTCCAGCTGACTATATATATATATATATAGTATTAATGTGCTTCTGCAAAGATGACTCAAGCCAGGGCGGTCGATTGAGTAGTGTTGTGATGGCGATATGGTACGGTAGGATTAATCACCAGTTGCTTATCATCCAATAACTGCACAACAAAAGAACTACAAAAAAAAAAAAAAACAACATACAAAAATTTAATGCAATTGCATTTGTCTTTTATGCATTACAAAGTGATAGAGTAGAAAAAAAAAAAACAGAGAGTCAGTGCTAACTTCTACCGCGTCAAAGTTTGTATACTCTTGCAAGTTTTTTCGTTACTCTCTCCTTACCTATAGCCATCAAAGTTGAAAAACGTTTTATCTAAAAAGTTTAAAGTTTGCGTAAAAAAGGCCTACAATCTTTGCATAGCAAATAACCAAGTTATTGATCAAAGTTACTGTATACCGCCGATTGTTCCTATAAGAGCTATATGATATAGTCACTTGATCCTGATTAAATTTAGCACAATCATTAACAGATATATAAAACTAATATATGTTTAATTTTAAAACAATCGCATTAAAAGTAACGAAGTTACTCATAATGAAGTAAGTAAGTCGTCTCGCCGACTTAGGTATACCATACACCAGTAAAACAAATATTTCAAATTTATTAAACAAATGCATTTATTCAGCCTTTTTATTACAAGCGCCCCCACCAGCCAACGGCCTTATGGAAAAACGTTTATATGCATAACTTGGCTATTTTTAGTCCTATTTTGATCAAATTTGGTATTAGTATGCCAAATTTGATTCCACAACGTAGAAAATTACTGGAGATAATCGAGTTTTTCAAATCGAAATTTTCAAATCACTGTTTTAAACCGACCGTTTCTATAGGAGTTACATATATGTAGCAAAATTTCAACCCTGTAGCTGTAACGGTCTAGGAGGACGGACAGACGGACATGGCTATTTGAACTCGTCGGAGATGCTTCCTTCCAAAATACCCTTTTTGCAAGGGTATAAAAACATACCTACAACAATATATCAAGGAATCACTATGACAGGTCGACTTGCTTATTCTCTCGGCACTATTTCAGTCTCTTCAAACAGCTAGGACATTGTGCTCATACCTCCATTCATTCATTTATTTCGCTGTTAATAATATAACAATGTATTTACTCCTATAATCACTTTGAATCAATTTTGCAGTACGTTGACAACCCTGGTAATGAGTAATAAAACATTTACATATATACATTTTCTAATCCAGGTGGCCATGACTTTTTTGGACTACTCAAAGGTTTTATAAAATTGTTGTCACAAGTCGATACAACATCAATTACAATACAACAGCAGCAAATAAAATAAAACCTAATAATAATAATTTAATATTATTATTTGTGAACAGAAACAGAAAGACAAGAACAAAACCAGTTCAAAAGGAAAGCCAAGCCAAAGCACCAAAATCATCCTGGTAAGACTAAATTCTACAGTAAGTTAACCTTTAGCTTAGTCCATTACCGATAAAGAACTAAAACTTATAAAATTTAGCAGATAAGATAAAAAAAAAAAAAAAGGAAAATGCACAAGCAACGTTCTCCTTTCACTGGAGGAAGTAGCTTTGGGGCTGCTCCCTTTAATTTCAATACCCAGCAGTTTGTGGATGCTTCTAATTTAGGTTCAACCGAAGGTCTCAATGGTATGCCATTTTTATCCAAGACTCAACAGATACCAATCCCAATGAAGCATATATCCAAGGATGTGATACGTTCGTTGAGTCATCCACGTGACAATGGCGATGGAGACTGCGGGTAAGTGAAGCACCAATATATACCTTGACTGCGATGCAGTGCATTCCATATTTTCAACTCTCCGAGACAGTGTGGAGTCCATTTCACGTGCTAGAAGTGGTGGCTCTAAGACTTGTGGAGATTTTCCACCCATTACTCGTCAGGCTCTTACCACAGTCGGCGACAGTGGAGGCACCGGCAGTGTGTGTAGTGGCACATCCATAAGTAACAATTTCAATGGCCACTTTGAGGGAGAGAACTCCATCTTTAGCAGCACCATCAAGGATATGAAGCAACAATCTCCATCTCTCAATGAAGAGCCAAGCAGCGCCACCGTTGCCACCCTAAGCAACCTGTTAAAAGCAAAGAACCGTCATATCAGTGAACCGGACACTGAAACGAAGGTTCCTTCCCCTGACGAGACATACTTGCAAAGGGCATTTAATTATATAAATTCAAAAATCGAGTCACAGAATCACGAGAGTCTGGAGAAGATCATGGAGCGTTATAATGAGCATCCCATTCTTGGTTATATGGTGCTCTTGATGCAACTTTTGAGCATTGCTCTGGCAGCCACTGTCAGGATGATCGCTACGTTTGGAACTAGCAACAAATCCCGTATGCAATTCTGGCGCTACAGATTCCATATGCGTAGCACCGTACGCAATGTGCTATGGCGTATGGCCAATGCCAAGGCAAATGACACAGTGCTATTCCTTATTATTGTTCTAGTCACGCCATGGCTATTTCTGCTTGGCCTATTTGGGTTTGCCGTCTCTTTTGCATTTTACATTAGGGCTGTTTTAAACGAAACCATTCATCAGATGCATATGCGTCTGATTTAATACGATAACGATGACGATAAATATAGTGAATGAATGAAACAGGAGGAAAGGCAGTAAGGAAGGGAGGAAGAAGGTATGCAATTAGGTAGGGGAAACAGCTAATATAGATAGGGAGGCAAACACACACGAGATGGCATCACTTGTGGCAGCAGCAGAAACATCATCAGAGCAGAGAACACTTCACGGACACTACCAAACAATCAACAAGCAAACTCCCCCCAACCCTTATCTCTAACCAAGTCAAAAACTATCTATACATCTTCATATATTGTATGTGTAAGGATGCAAGCAATAATAAATGTTTAAAAAAAAAAAATGTACAAACATAAGCCTTAAGCCCTTTTTATTAAACCAAATTTTCTTCAGTTCGATTGTCTGATATAACTCAAATCTATAGGCTAATGATGGTAAGTATTATCTCAATTTTTTTTTGTGAATGATCTGGCTTATAATTTATCTTCTCCCATTTTGTTTCAACTTAATTTCGCGCGATCCAAAAACGGAAAATCTTTCTATAAATATATTTATAGTAGTCAATGCTTTAGTGAGCTGATACAGACACTTGCCACACACGGATGGTGTTGTCAGAGTAGCCGGCGAACAGGGTCTAGCCATCGGTGGACCAGGCAAGGGACAAGCACTGTGTCTGATCGGCCTTCGAGGTGGGTGAAACAACCTCGGGGCGCTATTCCTCAACGGTCTTCTTACATGCCACGTCCCAGATCTTAATGGATGGACCTTAGGCAACGCGCAGCCAGTAAGTTGGGCGAGAAGTACAGGGCATTGATATCGTGGTGCTACAGAGTGTACCAGTTCTTGCTGTCATTCAGCTGCGGAGAGGAGATTAGAATCCGTATCAGGAGAGACGGTGACAGTGTTCAAGGATCCATTGAGGCCATGATGGTTGTTCATCAACTTGTAGTTGACCAAGTTCCAGACCTTGACGGTACGATCCGAGCCACAGGAGACAATGATGGGATTGGAGTGGTTTGGCGAGAAACGCACACAGGACACCCAATGGGTGTGTCCATCCTCTTGAACGATGAACTTGCATTCAGCTACAGTGTTCTACAACTTGATGGTCTTGTCCCGAGAATTTATAAGAATATTTAATAGAATTATATATGTATATAAATTTATTTTTTATATGCAACGGAGCGCAAAGGAAACACGTCCGAATGCGCTGCTGGTTCGCAGAAAAAGAAGAACAGCCACTGAAGTTTCAGCCAATCTGCCAACTTTTTCCTTTTCTTTTTTTTTTGTTCTATGGTTTGAGATAAAACTCAAGAATTTGTTAATTGAGTTATTAGCAACATTTTGCTCATTATACAATATGTCATAGAGGCATTATGAGTAAACATTTTATAAAAAGTAATTAATGTTTAAAGTACAATAAAAACAGGTTAAAGCTAGAATCTTATGAGAATCTGAGTAAATTTTAGTATGTAATACATAACAGTTTGTGTTTTTTATGGTTTTTTCAGGTGCCTAATGGCAAATTGGAAACCTTTTTGAGTTAGTTCAGTTGTTCGTAAACAGATGTTTTTTTTTTTTTGTACTTTTTATTTGATATTAAATATATTCAACAAAATAGGTATAACAAAAAGCATTTCCGTTGCTCATCATCATCAACAGCAGCAACAACAACAACAAGTAAGTTGTAGCAACTAAGTGGAATTGGGGGCTTTTATATATATTTACTTTACATATATACTCATTCATTCGTTTTCATTTTCACTTTCAATTGCATTTACAGTTTAGACACACGCATTTTATAATGGGCAGCCTCTACAGGCATCTACACATGTAGCATATACATATATAGAGTGTCCGATTGTATCATTTGTCCACTTAACCATTTTCCAACGCATATGCAAAAAAAAAAAGAAATAAATAAATAAATGATGATACATATAATGGTGGAATGTAATGCGAGCTTTAAAATCAATATCAAAATGCAAAATGGACAAAGAATAGCAGGTCAAGATTACGTGTGAATTGGGCCAGACTAAGCAGAATGGTCAGGATATATATAATTACACACCTGAAAGAATGGACAGACATGCCCAATTAATTGGATCGTGTGAGTTGCATAATCATTTATGGCATTTCTCTATTATCTAGTGAAAGCGGAATCGATAGATGACTAAGATTATATACATTTCTCTCTTAATTATATACAATTTGCTTAGCTGAATTAGAGTACAAACTTAGTTTGCTTTTAATAACTATGTACATACCATTCTAAATAATTCTCATGACTGATATCATTTGCCATTGTATTATTACACGACTCTTTTGTATTAATAATTATAGGAGAATTATGACAGAATTAAATAGTTCAAACCAAAAAATGAAGAGGGCCGGGCTGACTTCGGTTATACCAATGTTTGTATACCCTTTATATACCCCTCTAAAGACTTATTTTATCGTTTGTATGATAACTAACTCAAATGAATATACCCTATTTGGCAAGAGTAGAAACAAATTCACTGTCAAGGCTAAAAGGGTCACGAAGTGGCCACAAACTGTAGGAAGCTCTAAATCCTTTAAACATGTTGGCCACTGTCAATAGACATGTACATACATGGACATGCGATAAATATTTAAAAGAATGAAAAAAACAAAAACAGCGATTGAACATTTCAATTAACATTTTCCATTAAGCTTAAAATAATACAGAGATTGAATGAAGACTTTGGAATCCCCTAAATGATTATATCTAAACTAGAATCAGGGATATGGCAGTTGATTGGAGATTATATTTATGCAGGGCGAACAAGAATTTGAATCAAATTAGCTAACTCTTTCTTTGTCTCTGCCTTAAAGGCAGATTCTCCAATGTTTTTTAAAGACTTTTCCTCTGCTTTTTTTTTTTTTTATAAAAGCTATATAATAAAGTCAACAAATAAGACATATATAACATTGTTAACAATATAAAAAATGGCTTTCTGTCGAATCAGATGTAACCTTGCTGATAATCCAAACAATAAGTTTTAAACTCTTTTGTACAGCAATTCTAGGAAATGTTTAAGGCTTTTATTACAAAGAGACACAACGAAGCTTATATACCCTTGCAAAAGGCCAAGACTTCATACAAAAATATTTAATCTACATACATTTAAAGCTACAGCACAATATGTTCTCACAGGGGTTTATCACTTAGTTCTTAGAGAAATCTCAATGCTCAAGAGGCAAGATAAGAGTATCGACTCGGTAAGAGTATTAAATAGAGATAAGAGAGGGAAGAGTAGACAACAGACAAACCCTCTGAGTGAACGGGCAGCTCGAGCCATTAAATTAAGGAGCTGATAACAAATGACACTAGAGCAACATTATGACTAATCCTATTGAGCACGTCTAAGCATATGCCTAACCTCAGCCCTCTATTAATATAAAGAGGGAGACAGAGAAAGAGAGATCGGCTAATCAGGTGAGAAGAAGATACTTCAAAAAGATTTCGTCCCGATGATAATAGGTTATCAAGCAATAATTATTTACATAGATAATGAATGAACTAATCGTAAACTAATGATTCAGTTCCACGGGATACTTTTATATATATTTTTTGTAAACAATTTATGTTAATCTTTTGGCAGAAATCGTTCTCGTTTTGCCCCCTGTGAGACAATAGCTATAATTTACTTATTTTATTTACAATTTTTGCTGATTTCATGAGCTAAATGAAAATGTCGGAGATGAGTCACTTGCAGAAAAGCCAACTCGTCTACATATATAGATATGTACATATATCTCTATCTGTTTAGACTTGTCTCTATGTGTGTGTGTGTAGTTGATTGCTTTCAATGGAAAACTGTCTCTACGAGTGTCTACTCTCAGTATATAGTTTGTAAAAACAAAAACAAAAACATAAACGGCAATTTTTTATAGGCGATTCATTCAGTTCAGTTTCCATTCATTCATTGATTCAGCATCTGGTTTTTACCGCTTATTAATTATGTACAAATATGTATGTGATTTATATTTGTTCAATTTGTAAAGTACTTTCATTTAGACGGGCTTATTGACTATTTTGTGACATTTGCTAAATGTAAAAGTCCGATTTTCCTGCCCTTTCCCAATGACAAATATGTTGCGGATGCGTCAATCGATTTTAAGCTCTTAGATTTGATCGATTGCTGTCTAATTATGAATCAAAAGCATTATCAATTATTCTGCTTCTTTTCCGATGAACAAAAATAAGAATAAAAAAAAAAAACCGATAAGCCCTGAGGCCTTCAAACATTGGATTCTGAAATCTATTTGTTTCGTCGTTTACTACGTCTTTGCCTACGATTGCCATACAGTGCCGGTAAAAAAAATAGCATTAAGCACATGTGGTCATAGAAAAAAAGCATTTGCGCGAAATCTAACATTGAGAAACCCTCGTGTTTATTAGAAAGTTATTTTTTAAAGCAAAACATAGTTTAAAAACAAAATGAATAGCTATTTTTGAATATGGTTCGCGGAATAAATTGCAGTGATGAAAAAAGGAAAGTTATCAAAAAATGCTAAAAGAAGGCAAAACATTCGTAGAAATACATAGCAGCAGCGCCAAGAAGTTTGTCCCAAAAGTGAAGTCTCGTGGGCGAAAATCCCTAATATCGCCATTAATATTTTGATTTTTGCATCTGTTGAAACCATACGTACTAGGCTACGGGAAAATAATTTAAATGCTCGTAGTCCGAGAAAAATGTCACTATTGTCCAATAAACAGGCAGCTAAACGCATGAAGCTTGTCAAGCAACACTCCAATTGGCCAGCGGAAAAGTGGAGGAATATATTGAGGGACAGGATCTCGTATTTTCGTTCGGAGACCACCAAATAAGGTGTACAGACCAATGTATGGTGCTATTATTTTCACCGCTGCTGTACATTTATCCGTTTCGGTCTGAACTTAAATATATTTTGTATTCTTTTATCAGCAAAGTTTTCTCATATATATATTATCAGTCTTAAAAGTTACAATAAAGAGCTCCTTATTTGAACATCATTACATAAGAGTTGAAACTTTTTTTTCTTTTGTTTAGAAATGAATCAGACGAAGATAATAGCACCAAATGTTTTTTATTAGATTATGTATGTACTTAAGTATTAGACAAATGTGTTAAACTTCCGCTATGGATTGTCTTATTACCTTTGATTCCCATTTTATATATAAAGGAGTTATGAGCCGGGTTTTGTTATGACCTTCTTTAGGTTCCCATATAAGTGGATGGCTCCACATAGCGAACACATAGTCTCCCCTAATATATATATATATATATATATATATATATCTGTTGAGGTTTTAAATATTCTATTCTATTATATATTCATTCAATCCCTTAAACTCTAAAAATTCTTGTTTACCATATTTATATGAAAAATGACGGCTCAATTTTAAAAAAATTTGCTTCATATACTACAAAGAACAATATCGAACACAAAATAAACAAAAAGGAAATCAAAAAAAAAAGTGAACAACAAAAATAAGACAATTTTAAGATCGTAAAAGCACTTGATGAGAGCTAAATTAGTAAACTGTCGAAAAAGAAAATCATTCGAGATTATATTATGAGAGTTCTTTAGTTACTTAGTATAGAAATGTACTTGTAAATATACAAAGAGATTGGACTTTATTATTGCATATATACATACATATATACATAAAATGATATCCAACTTCATGAAATGACGCAGTGGATGGCAACTAAACAAAGACAGCTCGCTCTGCTCTTTTCTGGCTACGAATGCTTTTTTAATACATACATATATGTATATTTGTATGGAATTGGAATTTGACGCGACATAAATGTATAAAATGTGTCTACCAATATTGTTTACTCCAATGCTGTTCCAAGTTCTACGTTGTTTGTTTCGTGTTGCATCCATCCGTCCATCCAAACAATTCTCATCCAGAAATCCAGTTGGCAATTTAACGCCTAACAAATTGCTGATAAAAGCTTCAAAACCAAACCCAATCCAAGTCCCACGGAAAGCAGTGTGTCGTCGTCGAGCCGTTAAATGAATAAACAAATTGCAAAAATAATAAAATAAACCAAATGTGAGGGGCACCCAATAGCAGCAGCAGCAGCGGCAAAATGGAAATCATCAAAAATAAATAAAAAATTGCTCATATTTATTGCAAACTGTACCAACAAGAATGCATTTGGTTTAAACAAAACACATACAAGAGAAACTATATATGTATGTTTGTATCTATTCAATGTGCTAAACTAAACAAAGAAATAATCACAATAAACATTTTAAAATTAATTTTTGCTGACGTTAGGAACACTCTTCTTTTCACTTGCCACTTCCCACAAGAATCTCAGTCTAGGATCTGGCTATAAACCAAATCAATGTGATAAATTCTCAATCTTCTCTATCTATCTCATTCTAATGAGATCTTGTCCTTAAAAGATAAATGCCTAACCTTGTCTGTTGAAATGTTCAAAGGCCAAAAGGATACAGGAAATCAAAAACTTTAGTTTGACACTGTTCTTCCCCAATCTATTTATGAAATTCGAGTGTTTTTTTTTTTACTTTTCCCTTAGCAACACAATTCTCTTTTTACATACAAAAAAAAAAAAATCAAACAAATTGGCCAATTAGCAAATGAATCTGAAATTTCTTGAACTTCTAATTGTGTGAAATTGGAAGTTCTCTTCTATATACAATTTTTTCAATGGAATGCAATCGTTTTTAAAGCGAACAAAGGAAAGTATATTAGTTGTTTTTTCTTTCTGTATTCAGACTTTTGCATAATTATTATTGCAACACAAGAACACAAGAATAAACAGAATCAAACACAGAGAGAGAAAGAGATAGAGAGAGCGAGAGATAGAGAGAGCGAGAGAGAGAGAGAGAGAGAGAGAGAGAGAGAGAGAGAGTGGGAGAGTGGGAGATAGAGCGAGTTTAGTAGATTTTGCCTTTGACTGATGGCCGTTGACTTATTTGGCAAGCGTCACGTAATGACAATATTGTCTAGAAGCTATAGAAGGCCTTTGTTGCATGTAAACACTGTTGTCAGAGCGTACAAAGTGGAGTGCATAGATGTTCTAAAGTAAAGGAGCAAACCAAGTATAGACTTGTGGATAAACAATGATACAGTCGTTCGTCCGTCTACGCCATGCCGCACCCTCTTTGATATCAATAAAAAGCTCAGTAATTATGATGGCAAAGTGAAGACTAGACACGAGAAGAGAGGAGGAGGTTGCTGCTCTTTAGTCAGTAAACAAGATATTCGAGACACATTAATGCACTCCTCTTTTAACGAGAAGTCTATCAATTTCCACAAGAGAAGCCATCCTGGCCGCGTCAAGCAAGGAGCATTTAAAATCTGGTATACATAAGAATACATATATGTATCTATTCAGTGAACAAGCATCAACTACAAATTTAATCAAAACCTTAACTGATCATGATTACGATGGCTGCTATAAAACATAAGACGAACTGAAAATGAAATGAAAATAAGGGTATTTCCCTATTTTGTATTTTTGTTTTTGATTGTGAATGGAATCAATTTTGTCTGAATCCTACTGATTATATTTTTTGTCAAATGCTACAGAATGAATTCTACATTTAACGCCTGGGATTGGGTAAACTTTGTAATGACTTTTGCTTCCTAGAATTCGTCATTCCGTCAATTTTTAAAGGATGAAAGAAAAGTTACAAATTCGTACTTGGATTTTCGCTCAATCAATTTTTTTTCAATATTTCATTATATTCAACTGCATTTATTTCCTTTTGCAATTCAAGTGGAACCCTTTAAAGCACCATCTATTGAGATTTGGCCATTTGCGACAATGATTTCGATATTTCTCAAGTATCATTTATATTTCTTATTGAAGTTACTCAAGGATTGAAAACAAAGTAAATGTAAGCACATTTTTCTGTGTTCATTTTTCAACGTATGCGTTATGCACATTACAAGGTGTCTCTGGAAACGGAAAACTGCAACGACTGCACGTTTTGCACCTTTCGTGCTTGTGCAATGTACACATGCATGTGTGTACATATGTATGTATATACTTTATGCAGAGCAATGCACTTAACAGTCAACTGAAAAAGTGCTGAAGCAGGGGCAGGGGCACGGGCAGAGGCAGCACAGGTCCTAAACAAGGTTCTCTTTCCCTCTCTCTGTATTTAAACTTCCTCATGCTCCTTGTCATTATCATCATCATCATTGTCAATGTCAAAAGTATTAAGAAATTGTTCTGTATGCAATGTTTTAAGGTGAATAATGGACAAAAAATGATTCAATGTACATACAGACAGAAAATGAGCGAGAAAATATGGAAATGGTTCCTCAATGTCTGCATATAATAAATATCATTTTTGAGTGTGAATTACCGATTTTGAATGCGGACAAGCAATCGACTTACTGATAACAGATAATGACAGATTAGTCAGTATTATTCTTATCTTTAAAAGATAAGCTCAATCTTTCAATATATTGCAGTTTTTTTTTAAGGTGAAATTTTTCAAAACACATGTGCAATGCGTCATTATCGTTGGTATCGACCTCATAAACAGATGTCTGTGTGTCTAATTGGCTTTCCATTTAATAAGTGTGAGTGACGAAAATCAAACACAAAGTAAGAGAGCTTTCTTTTGTACTGAAATTGGATATGTTTTATTCGTTTATTTTATTATTAATTGATAGAGCATTCAGTGATTCACAATACACCGCCAAACACGTTATGAACGAATGGACTTCAAGTGTTCTCTACACACATATTCTCTATAGAGAAGAAGCTAACAAACGTAGAGACATTTTTTGTTTGGTTTTAAATTTCGAAAAGTTTTCAAGAGGATTTTCTATAAAAATACATAATTTCTACGCAACATTTATCTTTAAGAAAAGACAAAAACCAAACTCGATAGGTTCTAATTTTAGAGCATTCGTTCTATTCCAATTTCCCCGTGGTTCTACTAGAAATATGTTTTCATATACTTGGAAAGGATTGTGAAATTGCAAAACAACTTAAGCGGGTTTTTTAAACGTTCTGAACTGTGGTACAATCAAATTGTTCTTCACTGAAATTTAACCTCTAAACGAAGTGCTCTGAATTTTAAAGGCGTTTTTCTCGAAGAAAATAAGTTTTTCAATATGATGTAGATGATGTTTCGGTTCTAACGAATCAATCGACTTGCAATTTTAACGACTTATAATGATAAAAACAGTGTCTTTCGCCTGTTGGATAAGATAACGATATATCTTTTTTTATTGGATTGCTACAGGCGATAATAATATTGAATTGGGACAAAAACAAAAGTTAGAATCAAAATTCCTGGAATTGTTTGTCTTTCTGGCGTCAAAATTTTGCCTCAAATGTTTTGTATCGACAAAATCCTTCGTCAGACATTAGTTATGGAAACAATTTGAATTTTAATTTATTCTAATAACCGCCATGAAATTAGTTTCAAAAAACATCCATCCGACTTGAATTGTCCCCTGACTAAGTAAAATAGTGATTCGTGAAATGATTAATGAACCTTTTTTTTAATGGGTGGTCAAAATTTGGTCTTGCAAGAGAGTTTTCACTGTTGACGTTGCTCTGTTGGATGTTTATTTTACAGTGAAAACTCGCTTGCTATGACCACTTTTTCCTAAAATTGATTTACGCTCAAGTCGAGGATGAAGCCAGCATCTAATTTAGTAGGTTTGGTTAAAAAACTTTGGGTGGGGTCCCCGAAGTCTTCCTCAAGCCTGAGGATAAAACATTTGAGATAACGCGCTTGGAAATGAAAGGCATCCACTTGATTAAACTCGACTCTAAAATCTGCGCTGCAGCAGCGATACTCGGCGGCAAATTATTATATGCGAATCTCTACGACAATAGCGACAACAACAACAACAACTAATAAATAAATAATCTCTGAGTTAGTCCGAGAGGCTGCCTCCCTCCTTGAACGTACCGCCGACCCATCTGTTCCCATTAGCCCGCGGATTGCACTAGTTAGTTATGCTCGCCTATAAGATATAGCGTCTGTGTGTAATGTGTGATGATGTGGGCACAGCTGGAAGTTTCCGTTGTATGTAGGGAAAGATGCGGGTTGACAAGAGAGAGAGAGAGGCCCATGGGCTTATTTTTTTGCCAATTGATTTGATTTTGCTTTCTTTCTGCATGACTTTCTACAACAACAATTGTACGAGTGAAAGAGATAGTGAGCGAGGTACAAAAGAGCGAATGAGAGAGCAACAGTGGAGGGCGAGTGAGAATAAAACAGGTTTAACTGTTGTTCTTGGGCATGCTCAAAAAGAATGCGCTAATTGACACGCATACAACTACAGATGATCCACACACACACACACACACACACACAAAAGCTAACTGGAACTTTCGCACATTTAAACGACTTCAATTTCTTTTGTTGGCCAAGTAATAAAAGTTAATACAATTTTTCGGGTCCCATCGTAAATGGCTACTCAGACTCAAAATCAACAACAAAATTGAACTCAATTCTCACACTCAAAACATACACACACACACACACACACACGCACACGGACTTCTATAAAAAAAACAAATGTATCTAAATACATACATATCTATATACTGTATATATTAACGCATTTGGAATAAGGCAGGAAAAAAAACACTTGTATCATGTTACTTATACATGATTATTACATTTACCTTCAACTCTTTTTTTAAATCATTTCATCATTTCACTTATTTGCAAACTCTCTTTCCACTCACAAAACTTGTTTTGAGTTGCAATTGGCACCAATTTATCAACAAGAGAGTTACGCTTATTTCACAGCATTTAAAGATTAATTTTGCGTAGTAAATGTTATTCTCTCGTTTGTTTCGTAAATGCACGCTCAATTACGCACAAACAGGCAGAAACAAAAACAGAAAAGAATAATCCAAACTTTGATCGATTGCAAATGCAGAATACTTATTTAATTTATAGTTCGTTTACACACATATACGCGCACGCACACAAAACAAATAATTAAGTAATTTTTCCTGAATTTTTTTCTGTGCACCAACACTCCGACCGCACAACTTTTCGCTAATAATATTTATGGATGTTTTACCGCACTCTTAATTAATTAATCATTTACTTAACATATTAAAATTATTTACTTCTGCAGCCGAAAAAAAAGTTGATGTTTGATGATGTTTGACGGTGTTTGATGGTGACGGGTCTATTTATAGCCAGTGCTCTGTTGAACATGTTGCAAGTGGGGGTCGCAACTCGATGGAAGCTTCCAACATGCAACAAAAGAGTGCAGTTCATGCAAAAGAGTCCCCAACTTCGAACAAAAGAGTAAAAATCGTGAAAAATACTACCAACATCAGGTAAAGGAGTCGAACTCGAGCAAAGGAGTCCGACAAAAGAGTCGAACTCCGACAATAGAGTCGAACATGCAACCTTGGAGTCGATCATCGTACAAAAGAGTACGTCCGTCGACCAAAAGAGAACGATCAAGAGAGACAGTGGACTTGGCAAAAATCCCAGAAGTATAACAATCAGTGTTGCCAAATCAGTTTTTTTCCCGTCAAATCTGGCTTTTTTGATAATCAATTTGCGGGAAAAATTTCGAAACAGCGGGCAGCGGGAATTCTGGATTTTTTTTTTAATAAAAAACCTTTTTTCTTCTTTTTAATTTTCTAAGAAATTTATAATATTTTAGCGATAAATCGTGCTAACAATAATAGTTGTTCATTGTAGTTGAATTAAACCGATATATTTCAGTAGTTCAATTTTTGATAAGCGAGCTTATCGATAATAGAGTGGAACCAACTGAACTATGTAGAATAGTTTGATTATTGAACTTTGTGATTTCTAAATTTTGCCATTAAGTCTGCAAAATGCCAAAGGAATATAAGCAAAAGTGCCGTGAAGTGTGGCTTAATAGCGACGAATTAAAACGTGGCTGCATAGGGTCATTGATGACACTACAAGAGTGTTTTGCAGTTATTGCAAATGTAGCATAACTGCAAAACTTAGTGATTTGCGTGCCCATGCCAGCACCAAAAAGCAGGAGGCTTCCAACAAAAAAACAAAATACCATTTGCTGCATTCAAGAAAAAAAACGGCAGTGCAGGAGGCGACACTCAGCATGATATGTTCGACAGCACCAATTATACATATGTATTTGGTATTCTTAAAGCCCGTACTCTGCGAAATGCAAAAAGTAAACAAATGCTTTCAAAGTAATTCCACCAACGTAACAGAATTACTTAATGAACTTATTGTGGCCATTGGTTGTTTAAGGAACAAAATAATTCCGGAAGACGCCAATATTGATATTCTTGAAATTGATGACTTCGAACAGTATATAGTAAAAGATTTATACCAGGGATATGAATTCGAGAAAGAAATTAAGTTGATTGAAGATGTAAATTTGAAGGAATCAATTCGAGATACTTGTTCAAATTTTGTAACAGAGCTTATCAAACAATTCAAAAAAAAGGTATGTAACACAATTAATAGCATATAGTACACAAATTTATGTATTAACGAAATATATTTTCTATTCTAGATTGCCAGAAAATTTTCAAACATTAAAGAATGTTGATTTATTTTCTTGCCAAAACATTTTGCGAGCAAGCAAAAAAAATATTGTTCCAATACTAGAGCTTTTTGACTCACAGAATATTGCCTGTATTGAACACCAATACAAAAACATTCACCTAATTAAGTGGCACAATACTGAGGACACTACAAAGTTTTGGGTTGAAGTACGATCATACAAGGATTCGGGTGGAAACAATAAATTTGGGGACTTGGCCACTTTTGCATGGCATTGCTTTCATTGCCATGGTCGAACGCAGAAGTGGAGAGAATTTTCAGCCAAGTCAATCTCGTAAAAACCAAATTACGAAACAAAATAAACATTCAAATGCTTAACTCAATTTTATGCGTCAGGTAAATGTATATTAAAAACTTATATTATAAAGTTAATAATGAAATGTATATATTTATAGATACGGTTTGCGTCGGTCAAACAAATGCTGCCACAATTATGAAGTGCCGAAAAAGTATCTAGATATGATTGGCACTATGGGATCGTACGACAAGGAAATTGATTGTGATGATTTAGATCAAATACTAAACATTTTGTAAAAATAAAACATTTATAACAAGAATAAGAACATCAGCTTTTTTGTTGGATTTTTTTTTTTATTTCAGGTTTTTTTAGTTTTCTCCCGTTAAACACAGCTTTTTTGGTCGACAAAAGTTGGCAGCACTGATAACAATACCAGAAAGAAACAAAATACTGGTTTTTGCATAATTCTAAAAACCTCTATTTGAATATGCCTACTTTGTCACTGTTATTTAACATGGCCGTTATTAGAAGCCGGTTGCCAATATTTAGCAACGGTCGATGTTAAAAAACTTGTATCCTTCTTCGTTTCAATTTTTCAACTATTTATATATATAGTCCGATACTTATACTCAAATTTTCCATAATTCGTTTTGCCCTTTATGTGACTACATTTTCAAATAAATTGCATGTTATCGAGTTTCGATGACTTATCGATAATCGTGTACCAACCGGCAGGCAAACAGGGTGTCTCTGGCACGAAACTCTCACCCCCTTTACACATTTTTTGGTATCCTTGGAAATTTACTACACAATCTTTTGTGCGTATATGTCGGCGAAGGATTAGCTTTCAAAAAAAAAAAAAAAAAACAGTCAACAAAAAACCCACACAAATGGACAAATAGAGTAATATATAGGAATAGTGTTCAATTCAGGCACAATTATTTTTATCTAAGTTTATTTTAATATCCTAATACTACGACTCCAATGTCCTGCGGGAGTGTGTCAATTGTGCGTGTGCTCTTTGTTTTTTCCGCAAGAGGAAAAGCGAATAGAAAAATCGGTGTCTAGGTGGAAAGAGATCGTAATTTGAGTATATACTAATGAGTGCTTCAAATGAATTGCAATAAAAAGTCATTAAAAAAGCGCAAAACAACGAAATTTGTTATTAATCAATATATAGTCGAAAAACCCAAATAAATAAATTGCAGCATAACTCAAGGCGCAGTAGACGCCCAAAAGTAGGCAAACACCAACACAAGCACCACCACCCCCACATCGCTACATACAAAAGAAATGCCCACAATTGAAAAATCGATAATCCCACGAAGAATACGAATACCGGCGCGTCCTATCGACCGAGTGCCACAATAACAACAATAACTAGCGCATCGTTCTAGTAAGTATAAAATTATAATAAGAAGAGAAGCAGAAAAAAAGGAACCCAAAGAAGCTCCAAAGAGTGTAAACAAAAAGAAAAGAAGACGAAAGAAAAAGGACGACAACGACACTGATGAATTCGTTACGAATTCTTACGATTTCGTTCAAATGTCAAAAGACATGGGGCCAATACACGGCCCCGTCTTGTCCTTCCCCTTTTCTTTTTTTTTTTTTTTTTTGTGTATAAATTGTAAACCGTGACCTGACCGGTTTTTAATTTCACCTCTCTTATAGTTCCGCCCTGTTTGGTCCTTGCTGCTTCTGCTGCCAACTGAAGCAGCCCAAAATATTCTCATCATTATACGAAACACGAATGCCAATCAGTTTATTGTGAACACCATGCAGACGTTGAGGAAAAAGACGAGTCCTTGTAAATGTAAGTACATAATTATGCCATCAAATACAATACAAACAGACAATAGATTAGCAAAAATTCAAGTTTGATCGATGAGATAGGGCCATTGTTTTTATATACTCACATATGTATACCTATATACGTGTGTACATTATACGATTTGTTCATCAATCTAGAAACTTTGTATCATAAACACGAATTTTAACATTTTTAAAACTAGCTAAAGGGCTAATCAGGCAACGGGGAGACAAGAAAATTTCAATTTCCTTTTTGACACAGACTTAATTTGTCAGTATTGACTTCAAGTACATCGTAGCGTAGCCTTAACGCTTGAAACTAGAGTCAATACTAGACTTTATCAAGGGGGAAATTTTTTTACTGAGCAAAACTGATTTTAATTGAACGGCTTAGTAAAATCATCCTTAAAACTAAAAGTAAATGCAACTGAATCAGAGTCAGATTTAATATTTTCGCTTAAAAATTAAATTTATCTTTCATTTGATTTCAAAAAATTCTTTAATTTCGTTTGCATACTGGTCGGCTACATAATAAATGGGTGAAAATTTTCCATTTTCAAACTGATCCTTGTTGGGCTCTGATTATCGATTATCTAAGCCTGCCTATCGCACCTTTGTCTCGTCTCATCCAACGTCTTCAAGTCAATTGTTATCGGCAGGTGGTAGTCAGGCAGCTGCTTTAGCAATAAACAATAACGATCAGTTGCGCGGGAGAGCAATACAAATAGAAACAGAGAGAGAATGAGAGAGTGTGTCTAAAAGAGAGTTAGCAGAAGATTGAGAGGGAGATGTTTTCTTTTTTGTTTTTGCAAAAATGAAAAGCGCTTAATAATAGAGTGAAATTCCAGCGCGCATGTGCATATATCTCTCTCTCTGTGTGTGTGTGTGTGTTTGTGTAAATGAATTTAAACAAATTGTTAGCGCAAAGCAGAGCAGCAGTAGCGACATCGACGCTTGGATCCAGGCAGGCAGAGACAACAACCGCAGTAGCCGCAGCCGCATTTGGATTCGGATTCTGATTCTCATTTGGCATTCATTTCCATTCCATGATCGCGAAACGGTCTGGTTTACGGTCTGGTCCGGTGACGGTGACGCCATACGTCTTCAAGTAACCCACCCTCCGCCCGGCTGCTCCCCTATAATCCTCCCACCACCCGCGCACTACGGATTTTAATTAAACTACAACAAAAAGGAAAAAAACACTTTTTTTATTTTTTTAGTCGCTGTTTCGTTCGTTCGTTCGTTTGTTGTTTGTTCATTTCGTTGTTGCTGTTGTGTTGTGTGTTTATTCAGTATGTGATTTGTTCTGAGATTATATTGTTGACACACCCCGCGCCCCATCCACCAATCATGGTCAAATCTTTGGTATCCAAGCTATCCACAGCATCATCTAATCTCTCCCTGGCCAGCACATTTGGCGTCGGCAGCGGCAGCAGCAGTGGAGGAGCCGAGGAAACTAATTACGCAAAACGTTAGCACACAAACAAAAAAATATACAAACATACATATATAAACCAAAGCCAAAACCAAAAAACAACAAAAACAATACTTAAATTGCAAACAAAATATCATTATAAACATGTGTCGAGAGAGTGAGAGAGAAAGAAGTGCTAGATGGGGGGAGACATTATAATATTTGTGATCAGTCAAATATAACATGAATATATACATACATATGTATATTTACTTAACTATCATGGAAAAGTTGCTAATCTTTTGAAATTGATTTTTTTTTTACTTTTTAAAATTATTTTTTAAAGAAATTTTGCTGATTCTTAAATTTTAGTTCAGTTCACAATAGATTAGTTTGAATTTATTTATAATCTGTGCATTAAAGTGCAATTATTTTTACATAATTTGAATAAAAGAGAAATATCTATAAAAAATCTTTCCTTTTTTTCAAATGCATCATGCAGAATCAGATCTAGTTAAAGTTAGTCTTGCAAATCGAAACCTAACTTAGTTTTTAGGGGAAATGGCGTTTTAGAATCAGGAAAATTCGACGCATTTCCTGCATAGAGGATTCAAGACTACGAACCTTTAGTTTGGGTGGGATGGTTTTTAAGATTTCAATCATTTGATCAATTTTTATAGCTGGCAAAGTGTATTAAAAGCTTCGACTGATTGATTATACAAAATAGCTTTAATGAATTTTTCCATTATAGATACACACACATGCATATAGTACATATATATATGTAGATTCAACCTATATAATATATATATATATTTTTGATTTTTCCACACAGATCGCAATGATCCGGGACGCTTTTTCGGCGATGGCGTACAATTTAAGGCAAAACTCATTGGCATTTTGGAGGTGGGTGAGGCTCGTGGGGATCGTATGTGCCAAGAGGCTTTACAGGACTTAAAAATGGCCATACGAGCCGCTGGAGAGCATAAACAAAGAATCACCATACATGTAACTATCGATGGCCTCAGATTGAGGGATGAGAAGACTGGCGACTCATTATATCATCATCCGGTGCATAAGATATCGTTTATAGCACAGGATATGACAGATTCGCGTGCCTTTGGCTATATATTTGGCTCACCGGATAGTGGACATCGTTTCTTTGGCATCAAGACGGACAAGGCGGCCAGCCAGGTGGTGCTGGCTATGCGAGATCTCTTTCAGGTGGTTTTTGAGTTAAAGAAAAAAGAAATTGAGATGGCACGCCAGCAAATTCAAGGCAAATCCTTGCATGATCATGCCAGCCAGTTGGCCTCCTTGTCCTCATTGAAGTCGGCGGTTGGTGGTCACGGTAGCGATCTGGCTTCGGGTGGTGCCAGCTCTGCTGGACATGCCCTAACCCTACTAAATGTGGCTTCCAATGGCTCTGCACGTTTGGGTGTAAATCTCGATGTGGCCAAGACATCGGGAGCAGCAGCCAAAGAGGTAAGTTTAATATCAACCCAATGACAACTCTCTTCATCTCTCTGTCTTTATCTCTCTATCTCTAATAGATCTCTCCTGAATCTGTAGCTGATTTGGTTGATCTTGAACAGGAATTGACTTCTCTGCAACGTGGCATCACACAAATGGAGCGAATAACCCCAAATGATCCCACTAGTTTGGCTGGTGGTGGTGTTTCTGGTGCTTCTCATTTAGCCAAGTCTGCCAGCGAAGATGATCCCTTTGGTGATTCATTCATATATGTGCCATCGTATAATATATTGCCACCACCACCTGATTCTGGTGGTCGCAATCGTCATAAGCCTCCTAGCAACACTAGCACTAAGACACCCGAAACTCTGGATGCCATGTTATCACCAGTTCCTGGTACTAGTGGATCACCAGCCACATTGCAACCTGAACAAAACGACGATGACAATTGGTTGCATGAACTGACCGAACAAAGTGATGTCTTTGATACCACCAAGGTGCTGCCCATGGCCCCATTGGCGGCTAGCGAATCATCGGCAACGCCCACACAGCAATTGAATGAGATTTCCACTTCATCATCGTCAGCAGTAGCAGCAGCAACCGCCACAGCAGCAGCAGCATCAGCGCCAGCGCCCCTCGATGAGATTGGAATCGAGGTGGGGTTAGGTTTAGAGACTGAACAACTATCATCAGCTGGTGGGGCATCAGCGGTCATATCGTCGGGTAAGTGACAGTTTATTTGTCTCGTAGTGTCTCGTACTTTTGTTGTTGTAGCTTGTAGTTTCTTTTCTTTCATTCGTACGCATTGTAGAACAAGTAGACTATGTGTGTTCTCTCTTCTTCCATATTCTTTTTTGGTGAAAAGAGCTGCGTATTCACGATGGAAACACTTCGATGGTGGTAGGGGAGGGGCAATCAATGATGACCACTTAACAAGCGTAACTAATGCGATTGCATATGGCATAATAGCTGTGGGAGTTCTCTTCTCTTCACCCACCACTGACTTTTTAATTCCACCGTGAATGCATTTCTTCTTACACCATATTATTTATTTATTTAATTTGATTGTTTTTTTTCTTTTATTTTGATTGCACTGTAAATCTCATGTCATACTAACCATAATCCTATACAAAAAAATGATCCTTAGTTGAGGTTTGGCAGCTAATGGGGCTCAGTAAAGGGGAGACTAGTCAATCGTTAGTTGGTGAAGAGTAGTATATACATACATACATAATTTAAGAGTGAAACGTATTTCGATTTCCGAATTAATTTGGTATTCCGCTAAATGATAAATAAAATCAAAAGAACTGAAAACTAAAAGGGTCCATGATTCCAGTGGCAAAATAATTATCTAAGCAAATATTGTAAATTTGCATACATTAAGGGACAACAATTCCCCATTTCTTATCCCTAGATCAGCCAAGATCAGCCTGATAAACGAAATTTCAATGAACAAATCTCTTAGTTTAGTTATATCTATGATGACAATTTTAGTATACCCCGCTTCTGCTTTGATACCCACAACCTACAAGAAAACCCAGCATGACAAAATAAAGCAAAGTTTCTGTATAGAAACAATTTCAAAACGCTCTCTCTTTCTCTATCTAAATTATCATCAGTTTTGTTTGATTTGATTTGGATATATTTTCGTTTTTGATTTTTGACTAGAAAATCCAAATTACACAATTTGAGTTATAGTTTTGTGTTTTTTTTTGAATTGTTAATTAGTTGTTTGCTTAGGGCATTTGATAATAGTTGCTCTCTTCTCTCTCTTTCACCCTCTACCTCTCTCTCTCTCTCTCTTTTGCAACGAAAATTATCATAACAATTAGATGCCTTTACCGATTTGGACCCATTGGGAACGGGACGAACACGTCCGTATGTCGATAAGAAATACTTTTTCCAAGAGCTTAAGAATCCACCGAAAAAAGTACTGAAAGAGCTGAGCGTGAGTCAGGGCCTCGATCAGGGCGGTCAGGGAGCAGGCAGCCTAAGCATGGGAATTGATTTTCTGCTGGCCAAGGATAGTCTATTCGATGAGGAGGCAGCAGCAGCCACAGCAGCAGGATCAGCAGGTACTAACCCACTCAGACAGCAGCAGCAACAGCAACAGCCGCTGCAGCAGCTTCATCACATTCCATGCACTTGCACTGCAGGCGGCGGCAGTGTCGGAGCCGGAGAAGGAGGAGGTATAGGAATAGGAATAGGTGGTGGAAGCGGTGGAGGCGGTGGCGGTGGAGGAGGAGTAGGTGGTGCCACAACTACTAACACACTAACCACCACAGCTAGCATTGGCCAGCATTTGTTATTAACATCATCATCCTCATCCACAACCAATAATCCCAGTCCACCACCACCAGTCCTAAATCAAAGCCAAACCGACTCTGACTTCTCGGCGGCCAAGCTGAAACTAATGCTAAGTCACTCCACTAATCCCCAAGTGAATTATTATGCCACAGAATTGACAGCAACAACAACAACGACAGGAGGAGCAACAACAGCAGGTCTCGATATACTGGAGGATCCGGTTCTATTGCCACGCGACACAGATCCATTCTCACCCACACGCAAGAAGAGTGATCCCGATCCGGATCCATTTCAAGAGGCCAGCGGTGATCTCTTTGCCAAATTGGATGCCTTTGAGTTTGATCCGCCACCTTCAATGGCGACGGCAGCAGCTGCAGCAGTGCCCACCCCAGTCCCAGCACTAGTCGAGATGAAGCAACCGCCGGCAAGTGTCTTCAATGGACCACTGCAAGTACAATTGCCGCCAGAGAAAAGCGATCCACCTCCAATGCAATTCTCCAGTATTCGCACACGTCCCACGCCCGCTATCTCTTCCAGTGTGGGTGTGGCCAATCCACTGGATGTCATCTCTAGCATTGGCAACAAGAAGATGCCCCATCTGTTTGGCCAGGCACGCTTCTCGAAGCGCAGCGGTGGCAGTGATTCCTCATCATCGGCCATCGGTTCGAGTGTCAATATGCGACGTCTGCAGGAGAGCGACTCCTTAAGTGAGAATGAGACTGCACCGGAGCCACCACCACGACCCGATTTGGCCCCATACTCGGAGCCACCGCCATTGCCACCGAAGAAACAGTTCAGTGATCTGGTCATACGCTCAACACCGACTCCAACCCCGGCGACAGGACGTTATGAGTATTTAAATAGCTCCACGCGACGCAGCTTGAGCACTTCGACGACAGCTGCTGCTGCTGCGGCTGCTGGAGATGCTCCACCCATTCCGTTGCCATCGCGTCGTGTTGGTCGCTCCGATGGCTGTTTCCCTGGACCCGGTCGTCCCCGCAAGCCCGGCCATACCGAGGATGATTATTTGGCTCCTCTGGGTGGCGTGGCACCACCGCCACCACTTTTACCGCCTCCGAATCAGGCCAGCGGCCGAGCACGTCCCCAGAGACAGTCATCGTTGGGTCGCGGCCAGGATATCTATGAGAATAAGGCGGAAATCTTACAGGCAGCCGCTCAAGCGCATGCCCAGAATCAATCTCAGACACAAACTTTGGCTCCAGATATAACGCTGACACAGTTACTCACCCTCGGTATGGATGAGTTGGCAGTGAAACTGAATGTTCCAGCCTCAAAGCTAAGCACCATGACGCTGGTCCAACTGACAGCCTATCTATCTGAGTATTTGTCTACCAGCGGCAAGGCAACTCCCCCAGTGGTGGGCACCACAAACACCACCAGCAGCAGCGGCATCACCACGATTACTACGACTACCAACACCACCGCCATCACCTCTGCCTCCTCTGGCACTTCGGCTGTATTCAAAGTGAACTTTGATCAGCAGACATCATTTGTGGCCAAATTTGATGATACATTTGGTGAGGATTTACCCCAACATCAGCAACAGCTGGAGGATGACGCATCTTCCAGCACTTTTGTGGCCAACTTTGCCAATTTCAATGAGGCACCATCAGCTGTGGCCACTGTGCCGCCGGCCGATCGTTATGCGGTGTTCCGTGAGATTATTGATCAGGAACTACAGCAGCAGCAACAGGAAACAGATCTAATGGGTGATCTAACGCCACCGCCCCAACAAGATGAACCTTTGCCAAGTGAAGATGCTGCACCAGAACTGGATACAGACGCGATTCTGCATGAAGCAGCTCCCCAGCCCCCGAAAATCGATACTAAAATCACTGAAGTGGTAGCCCAGGCCAAAGATCGCTATGCCGCGTTAAGAGACATCATACTGGTAGAGAATCTCTTCGACAAGCCCACAACGCCGTCGGTTGTGTCAGAGCCACCGGAGAAGGATCTATTGCAAGATTTTCCCGAATTTAGTGACCAGGAATTCAATGAAGAACAAATAATGGACTCGACCCAACCGGATCGCTTTCCAGCTGAGCCCTCATCGTCGGCTCTTACCGTGGACGACGATGATGAAGATGAGGATGCCGATGCCGGTGGAGAAAGTAGTCTCGATAGCAATGAAAAGGATGCTGAGCAGATAAGTGGACAAGATCAATACGAAAAGCTAACTGCATCGACGCAACAGCTAGATAAGACCGAAACTAAAATGCCTGAAGAGCATTTGAACCCGAACAAGCAGCAGCAGGACAACAAATTCCTAATGGTCACCACAACCGTGGTGGCTAAAGATGATATTGAAATTGATGAGCTTATGCAAAGGGCCATTTCCAATTTGTCTCTAGACTCACGAGATCGAATCTCACCGGCCACTTCGTCGGCAGCTCCATCCCGTGGTGCTCACAGTTTGCATACACCGTCCCAGTTCAATGATGTCAGCACTTCGCCCATTCCATTGCAAAAGTCTCCAGCTCCGGGTGCAGTTCATCATCATCATCATCAACAT
Organism: Drosophila equinoxialis; assembly: GCA_018150345.1. Taxonomy (NCBI): domain Eukaryota; kingdom Metazoa; phylum Arthropoda; class Insecta; order Diptera; family Drosophilidae; genus Drosophila; species Drosophila equinoxialis. Next base: position 636,618 of record JAECWI010000868.1, on the reverse strand, counting down.
CAAGGACCGTCGCCTGTGCCCTCTCAACTGTCGGCCGTCTCACAGCTAATTGACTCCGCCACCAAGCAAATGATGGGTGAACGTGAACGTGAACGGGAACGAGATAAACAATCCTGGGCCACTTTTGATTCACCAAAAGTAAGTGCCGCGGCAACTGTGGGAGCTGGAAGCAAGGGAAAGGCGCGTCTCACCCTACCACCGCCACCAGCTTCGAATACCTCACAACAGGATACCGCAGAGTCACCATGCAGCTCCGATCCCCGTGACGATGGCAGCTGTTGGTCCAAGCAGCAAAGACGTTGGGCCAAGAAAGAGCAACGCCAGCAAACTTCCTCATCATCGCGAGATCTCAGCCCGTGGGATGATGAGACTCCTGAATATCTTAAGCGAAGACAAATGCCGCCACCATCATCACATCCAGGCCATGGACCACCCCCACATGCCGATCGTCATGGCTATTATATGAGGCACGCGAGACGCATGAATTCCTGCGATGAGGATTATGAGTGAGTAACTATCGCTACAGTTATTTCGATGGAAGTTCATCAATCGTCTCTCTCTTTTAGTTACGACGCCGCCGAGTTCTGTGCCCGAAGGGAACGAGATCAACAGGCAACCCAACGCAAATTCAAGCATGGTCTATCCCGCAGTAGAGATAACTTTGATTTGGGTAAGCTTTTAATTTCACCTCTCATTCTGTCCTTCACTCATTGCTTTCGCCCTCTGTGTCGGTTAGACTCACCCAGCTGGTATCATCATCCGGCCCATCATACCTGGTCACCGCAAGAGATCGAGCAAGGTGTCCGAGCGCGTTCCTTTGAGCGTAGTGCCTATGAGCGTTCCAGCTACGGACCACCGCCTCCCATGTATGATAAACGTGGCCAGGCATTGCCTCGTGAACGACCCAGCAAATATCGTAGCGAGCGTGAACGAGAGCGCGAGCGTGAAAGGGAGCGAGAGAGAGAATATCGCGATTATTCGAGGCCAAGCTATGAATTCGACTATGAGAATGTCTATGAGGAACGGGGACGTTCCCCAATGGCCTATAAGACGCAACGCGGTGAATATCTTTATCAACATGACAGGGATAGAGAAAGGAAGTCCTTCGATCGCGAGAGTCTCGAATCCTACGAGAGTGCCACACGCAGACGACGAAGCTTTGGCAGCGGCAACGATGTCTATGGCAGTCTGGATAGTCGAGATGAGTATCGAGAGACAAGGGATCGAGATAGAGAGCAAATGAAAACCCGCTCGTTGCGTAAGCCAGCCTCCAGTTCGGCAAAACTGCGCGTTACCGGAGATATAGACTATGAGCAGGATTCGGAACAGGATTTCCAACAACAGCAGCAGCAACGAACAAGTTCCCGAAGCCTGCAGAGGCCAAGTCAACTAAGTGGAGTTGAAGTGGGTCCTTCTGGTGTGGGTGTAAGTGGTGCTGGATCTGTTGGAGCACCACGTTTGCGTAAAAGCAGTGGCTCCAGTCCTTGGGATGGCGAAGGTGATAAGTTCTCCCCCTGGATTATGTAGACTTGGCTCTAAATATCCTGTTTTTCTTTTCAGAACCCTCATTGCCTGGACAGAAATCATGGAAGAGGCCAGGCAGTGCCGCTGAGAGTCGTCGACAGGTAGTTGCATTGGGTCAACCTCCCTCAGATGGCGAAAAGGAACGCAGGTAAGATGAGCGAACCAATCATCCGAATTACCCAAAGGTGATATTTACTACCTCTCTCTCTTTTAGATTCCGCAAAAAGACCCGCGCTCGCAGTACTAAAGACTTAGCCTCAACTGGTGGCAGTTCTGTCAATCCCTCACGTTATGTTGGCCCACCGATGGGACGTGGTCTGAGAGATAACTATGATTACATTAGTTGCCAGCACGACCAAAATGTGGACGATGATGAGGAAGAAGATGACGATGAGGACTATGTGGACGATGAACCGCCAACAGATGAGGACAAATTCGAGCGTTTAAATCGTCGACGCCATGAGATGCATCAACGTATGTTGGAGAGCGAACGTCGTCAAATGGAACGACATGCTCCCTCATTGGCCAAACTCCCGGGCCAGAATCGCCCGAGTCGTGGCGGCAATGCGAGCAATGTGAATAGTGATTATGGATTTGTCGATAGCTATGAACAGACACCGACACCCACACCAAGATCGAATGCTAGCAGCACTGCAGCCAACATGATGCTAAGCGGTGGCGAATCTTCAGCTGGTCTCGGTGGCAATGGAGGAGGAAGTGGTGGTGGTGGTGGTGTTGGCGGTAGCGGCGTTGAACGAGGAAAATTCAATTTCGACGATGGTTTTGAATCTGATTTCAATCAAAGTTCACCACCACCAGCACCAGCTGGTACTGCATCCAGTTGTAATTCCACACCAGCCGGTCTAGTCTCAGCCAGCAGCACAGGCGGCGGCAGCGGTGGCGGAGGTGGTGGTGGTAGTTCGAAGTCGATATTCCGTTTCTCCAATGATTTTTCCGCTGATCGCGAGAAAAGCCAAAGGGATAGGGGGGAACGTGAACATTTCGATATGGAACCATCGCCGAGTACCACATCAACACCGCCCATAACTGGCACAACACAAAAATTACGTTTCGATGATAATGTCAAGGTCTCACAATTCGATGATGCCGCATTTGAAGATGATTTTGCCAAGGCCTCATCGTTTGAGGCATTTGATAAGGAACAGACAGCGGCCGCCAGGAAACAGAATATGCGTTCTAGTAAATTACAACAGCGACAACAGGAGCTAATTAAGAAATCCGAATCGGTGAATATATTTGCCAAAAAACAAGAAGATCCCTTTGAAGATGATGAATTCTTCAAGTCACCGGATGAACTAATGACTGAAAATCAACAACAGCAGCAACAACAACAACAGCAAGTGGATGATGCTGAAACCACAAATAAATTCCAATGGAATGAGGAGGCCAATTTCGCCAAATTTGATGAAAATATGTGATTTGATCAACTTTTTGCCAAGGCAACAAAATCAACAACGGCTACTGCAAGTGCAGCTGCATCTGCATCTGGAGTTCGAGTACAGAGATTCGATTTGAATCAGGGTCATGGTAGTGGTGGTAATAACTATGCTGAAATCGATGTGGTTAATGACTGCGATTTTTTCTATTTGACCAATCTTAATCATTATTATCAGCAACAACGCCTGGTGGCCATACAGCAAAGTCTTCAACAGCAACAGCAACAACAAGTAGATCATATATATTATAATCTACCATTGAAGGAAACAAAATCAACATCAACCAGTCCCTGGCATGAGACACCACAAACATCAACAGAGACTCATAACCAAAATGAAACCAAAATGAAAATAACTAAACCATTGCCCATGCCCTTGCAATTGCTTAAGAAACCAAAAAAATGGAAATTAAAGCGTACATTCGATGATTTTGTAAAATGTCTAATCATAGCCTCATCGGAGCATGTATACGACTATGATGTATTGTGGTAGGATTCAGATGAGGAGAATGTAGAACTTAAATCTAAACGAAACTAAAGATAGAGAAAAATACTCCAAAAACGACAGAAAAAACAAAAAAATACTTATTTTCTTCCTCTGACACTTAATACCAAATGACCCCACCCCTTTTTCCCCCTCCCCATTGTATGTATATCTAGTCAAATTTATTTTGCCATATTCCGACAAAGAAAACAAGTAAAAAAGAACCTAAACAAAAACAAAAAGCGATAAATAGAAAACAAATAGACTGTGATTTTTCAATATGTATATGTTTACCTAAACTATGTACATATATGTCGAATATTATTTTCCAGTTTTTCCCTTTTTAAATTTATTTTCGTGGAGTTCTACATTTTCCTCAAACGTTTCCCAGAAACATTAGAAACTTTTCTTAATATTAGTCCAACCCCTCCCTCATCCTGAAATTGATTCATAGATTGTATATAGATTGAGTATTATCCTAAAAAAAAAATCTCATAAACTAAAAAATGGATATTTAAAGTGTTTGTTAAAGATAATTCTCTGTCCCTTTTCTCTGCCCCTTTCTCCTTCGTAAATGCTTAAAAAGGAAAAGCAAACCAGAAAATATACTCATCCATTGAACGAAAGCAACTAATTAGATGCCTATGCTAAATGTCGTCATCCTAGCCTCTAGTATATAATATACTAATATATATATAATTAATTAATTATTAATATATATATATATATATATATATATATATATATATATATATATACATAACTAATAATAAATCAATATATCGTGTTTATCCCCCACACAAAAAAAAAAAGAAACTAAACTAACATAAATATTTTATGATCATATAATGCATAAATAGTTAACTACCAAGTAAATTAGTTTAAAAATTCAACTCCAATTCTGTTTTTCTGTTTATCCTTTCTTTGGTATATGTTTTTAATTTGTGTGTGTTTTTTTTTACTCTTCTGTGTTTTTTATCTAAATATACATATATTCAATTGTATTATTTATATAAACTAACTAATGACGAAAACGATCAAGCAGATTATGATATATAATTATAAATATATATAATATTACAATTATACAATTACAATTATATGATAGTTATTATGATGTATGTAACAATATTTAAGTTGAATTTGTCATTTTGTTCTATCTAAATTAAAAAGGAAAACAAATTAATGCTAAAATGGAAATATACATGTGTTCTTTACTATTTACGTGATCAAGAGGAATAATAATAATCATATATCTTTAAAAATTCTGTCACTTTGGATTTGTTAAAGTTTGATTGAATGAGAATTTTTTTTTTAGGTTTCGAATCTGATTTTACTTTCGCTACGCAATTGAGTAATCTATTGAAATTTTGTATGTTGCAACCAGATTTCTGTTTGCTCTTTTGTCAATTGTTATTTGTTTTTCTCTATATGTATATGGGACTATGTATCGTTTACTTGCCAACTATGTAATTTTGGCTAATTTTGCATCCAAATACGTGACAATTTGGAGCGCCAATTAAATTCACAGAGTGCCAAGTCTGGAGCAAGTATAAAACACAGGGCCAGTGGGACAATTGAAGGCATATCCATTTGGAAATCGCAACAGAAGAGACATACACAATGCAGCAAATGGTAAGATCAATGTGGACTCCATTCAACTCAGTCTTTTCATCAAGGATTTTATTTTTTATCTATGTAAGTTGGTTATCCTATCGATGGCTTTGGTGGCCAGTGGTGCAGCTAAGGCTGCTCCTGCATTGCCGATTGCTCCTGCGGTGGCTTCACCATTCACCGCTTCATCCATTGGACCATATGGTTTACCATTTGCTGCCTATACCGGACCTTTGGCAGGGTCATCGCCCTTGGCCATATCGAGTAGTCAACGTTTGGATTACTTCAATCAATTTAATGCTGCCTTTGCTCCAGCTCCAGCTGCACGTCTTGTGGCCACTCCAGCGGGCATAGCCGCCTTGCCATTCCCGGCTGCAGCTGCTTCGGCCAGGCTATTTCCACCTGCAGGACTTGGAGCAGGTCCATTCTTCTTTTAAATGATGCATTTTCTCAAACAATTCCTTAGTTATAATTATGTAATAAATATAAATGCTTTGGTTAACCATACAAATGGCAGAAAAATGTGTGTCAATGTTGGCCAAGTTCGTTTAGTTGGCTTAAAGCCAATTATTTGCGCTATCTACATTTATAAAGGCTTGAACTTACGATTTGCATAGTCAACTAAAATTTTTAAGTAATTCCTTTAAGTCCGTGAGTATATAATTCTGGAAGGAAATGAGGACAATTTTTAGTCGTATGCCGAAATGATTATGTTAGGATTAAGTTTTTAGTTAAAGGATGCAAAATGTCGTCTAGGATCCAAAAATGTTAAAGTAATCCATAATTTGTCACTTTTTTTGCAGACCTTTTTAATTATTATTTAACTTTTTTTGTTTTGTACATTAATAAATTTATAAACAAAAAAAATCCGTAAAAGGGTTGTTTTTTGTTAAAGTTATTAAAACTTTTAAATTCTTAAAAAAAAAAACCAATAACTATAAATCTTAACCAGTTTTTTTGTTTTTTACGTAATATTTGAGCCATTAAATTTTAGAAACTTTGTTTTAAGGATTTGTTTTAGTCAAATATTTCGGTTGTAATAAATATTTATTTGCCAGTAATATTTAAAACCATGATTTTTTTACTTTTCACAATAAATTTTAGATATATAATTTTATAAGATGAAAAAAAAAGCCATAGAATTAAAGTTGTATATGTATATATGGGTCCAATAATATCACATTATAAGAATAATACATACAAAGATGGGCACCTCTTCAGGGATTACCAAACACTTTTGTAGCTATAACCATAGTTGGAATATGGATAATAGCCATTAACATAACCATATGGGTATGTGTAGGGATATGCATATGTATAAGTTGGATATGTAGCTCCATTTCCACCATATTTATAATATATTCCCGGCTGATAGGTAGCCACAGTTGGCCAAGTTGTGGCAGTTGTTGTTGCTGTTGGCACATAGAAGCGATTAAAATTTCGTGTGACAAACTGATGACTAACAGGCAATGGAACTATAGCCGGAGCTGGAACTGTAGTGGCAGCTGGAGCAGTAGCAGCAACTGGCAGAGCGGCAGGTACATAGCTGGCCATGGACAGTGCAGCGTTTACCAGGAGCACGAGAATTGCAAGCTTACAAAAAATGAAACAAAAATATATCACAGGTTCATCACTCAAAGGATATTTTGCTTAGACTTACAGTCTTCATTATCGTTTTGGTTTAGATCTTCCCACTGGCAATTGGTCACTGTACAATTGTTGGCACAGTCGTTCAACTTTTATAGCCCATGCATTTGATTATTAAATGCTAATTTGCCTTAGTTGAATGAAAAAAAAAAAAACACAAGCCATTCTGGGAGTCAATCCTTTTTTTGGCGAGGGCATCAAGGGCAGCGCATTTGGTAGCATTTGCATTGCAAAATCTTTGCCTCTGGCATTGCCAGTGCTCTGCCAGGTGACGCAAGCGGATGAAGATTTCAAAATGCTTTAAGTTGGTATTGTTTTTGTTGTTGCTCGAATTAATTGTTAATTGATTGCCATTATGAAATTATGTATGTATGTATGTATACGCCAGCTGAGCAAACATAAAATAAAGATCAAGAATGGAATATAAATAGAGCTGTTGCAAAGTCATTTAACATTAACGAAGCAAATTGTCATGCAGCTCCAAAAGAAATTGTTACTACCCCTGATATTGACCATGGGACTAGGATTGACTCTGGCGCAGATTGTGCCACGATCATCTTGGTGCCGAACGCCTTTATCGCCGCGCTTGCCACGCCTAATGGGACCCGTTCGTTATATTATTATACATCATACGGTAACACCGGCCTGCTATAATCCATTCCAATGCCAAAATGCAATACGTCGCATTCAATTAGATCATCAGCGTCGCCGTTTCCGGGATATTGGCTATAATTTCCTAATTGGCGGCGATGGCCGCATCTATGAGGGCCTTGGTTTTGGTATACGTGGTGAACATGCTCCCCATTATAACAGCCAATCGATTGGCATTGCCTTTATTGGCAATTTCCAAGGTAAGAGGATTTTGTTGATTCGATTGATTCAAGAAATAATGTTAAATCTTATTTAGCTGGACTTCCAACTTCACAAATGCTGCAAGCGGCACGCACTCTTATCCAGATTGCCGTCCAACGTCGTCAGGTTGTGCCTAATTATATTCTATTGGGTCATTGTCAGACTAAGGGCACTCTATGCCCAGGACAGCATCTTCTCAATGAACTAAAGAAATGGCCACGCTGGCAAAAGAAGCCTTGAAAGTCCTTGACTAAACATTTTCTCATATATCCTTAGCAAAATTTATGCATCATAATATATAATAAATCATTAAAAAACCCTTAAAAATGAAAACTACAACTTTTGGGCCTATTTGGTTTGTTTGTCAGAAGTTTATATATCAAAAGTCTTAGCCATTAGCCACTTGCAAAGCCATACACTATTAACGTTAAAACTAGTTGCGAATTATAGCTTAATGAATGTGAATGAATAGAGCTCCAGAAATGTAAGAATGAGGTTTCTTCTCATCTAAACAACATAATCTTTGGTTCATATAGACAACTTTTTAAAATTTGACACCAAATTTACCAGGCAGAACAGGGTTAAATGAAATATCGTAAACTTTCCATCATCTAGTTAAGCAATTTTCCAACGATCAATGGAAAAACATAAATTTAAATAAAGCGGCAACAAAAATTCATAAATAGTGACAAAAAAAATACTGGTTAATGCTGCCAGATTGTTAATGGGGTAACGTTCACACATCATCACAGTTTCTGGTAAGCCCTTCAGTTATTGCATATAAACATAACACAGTGGCAGCGCTGGTAGTTTAAGCTTTTATTTTCGGTTACTTTAGCTTAAGTTTCTCAGTCGCTCTCCATTTTCTAACGGTAACGTAACGGGCTTGGTTTTGCGCTCTCTCCGAAAAAACACGCAACTTCGGCGTCGCGAACAATAATAATAAAACAAAAAAAAAAGCGTTAGACTTCGGATCAATTGCTTTTGTTGTTAGTATAATTAATTTAATTAAATCTAAATATTAGTCACACAAAAACTCTTCAGTGTTTTGCAATTGAAATCTAGTGCTAATGGGAAAATCATTTTTGACAAAAAAAAAAACAAAATCGAAATATATACACATATGTATATAAAACGGGTGTAATAAAATCAAAATAAATTGAAAGCAAAAGAAATCAAAAAAAAAAATCCTTAGTACACTCACGCACACACACACACAGAGATACACGTACCTACTCTAAGCGCTGCTGTAAGTGTGTGTGTGTGAGTGGGGGACGGGGGCGACCTGTGCACGTGTGCGTGTCTGTGTGTGCAACGGTTTCTGGAAGCTAGCGCATGCGCCAATTGCAAGCAATTGCCGCCTGTCAAATTTGCTTTTTTTTTTTTTTTTCTCTTCTCTGTGTGTGTGTGTGTGTTTTTTTGTTATTTTTTTTTTTTTTGTTTCTTGCCGTTGTTGTAGTTTTTTTATTTTTTTAATTTGCATTTTGCAGGTAGGTGGCAGAGAGTGAAAACAAGAATTTTATAGTCTAAGCTTGAATTTATAGACAATTGTGTGTGTGTGTGTGTGTGTGTGTGTGTAACTGTTGTCATAGTCAACTAAAACCTGTCACAAACTCACACACACACACAAAAGAACTCTCCCTCTAAGACCATTCAACCCACCCGCACATTTACTACGCGCGCTTTGCCGAAAAAGCTTTTGCCAATTGTAAGAGAGAGCGAGAAAGAGCGATAGAGAGAGAGTGGGCGAGCATTGGGCATGCATGTGCTTGTGTGTGTGTGTGAGTATGCTGGTGTTGGCGACGGCGTCTGGCCATTAGCGTAAGCTTTTTCTTTCATTCAAGTTGTTGCAGTCAACGTCGTTATGTTGCGTGAAAGTTAATTCCATTTACTATCGGCATTCATCAACATCATCAGCGGCGTTGGCGTTGCCACTTCAACCCAGCCCCCGCCCTACCCCTGAAACTACTTCGCCCTGCTCCTGCCCCTGGCCATGCCCCCCTCTGCTACTCACCGCTTCATTTGTCTATCCTTTTGGCCAGGCGTCCTTTTACCGGCTTTTTTTGCTTTGTTTTTGCCTTTTCTTGTGTGCGTTAAGCATTTAAGTCATAATTGACATGCATTTGCCGATATGCGTTGACAGATAACTATAATTTCAGTTTCTTTTTTTACTTAATTTCCTGCACTCTTGGGGATTCATGTGCCTGGCTTATGGGGATTATTTCTCTTAGGGATTATTTTGTATAATGATGATAATGTGTGGCAGTGGGAATGGGGTGGGTGGATTACTACTAGATGATTAAGATAATGCTCTAAAAATGAAAGCCCTGTGAATATGGCACACGCATAAAATGGCAAAAATTAATTAAAGTAGTACAAAGGACACAACTAAACCCTCAAAGAATCCATTTCATTTTTTATTGTTTTAAAGCTAATTTATTTCAAGTTTAGCTTACAAACCTAAACAAAATTCTGTCTATTCGTTGATCTTCGATTCTAAACTGTCATTCTTACTGCTTACTATACAGATACATATTTAATATTCTATATATATTTGACTTCAGTTAAAATTACATTTTGTTCATCGCGACGTATACGTGATATTATCTTGATTCTTATAAATTATTTAAGGAAATGTGTTAAATATGCATTGTGTAATTACTTAGATCACATTTTATCATATTTTACTTTTATGTTTATTAAAGAATTCTCTGATCAACGTGTGGTATACGTGATATTTTTGAATTTCTGCAGTAAAGATGACACTTTCAATTGTTAATAAATTTTTTCATTTAAAGTTTTAATATTACAATATGTAATAATCGAATGGTTCAAAAAATTTGTTTTTTGCTATATTCCAATTGATTGCAAATATAAGTTTTGACTATAACAATTGAATTTTAATTGTAGTAATTAAATGTTGTTTCATTTGAAAGTTGAATAAAATGTGATCTCAATGCATTATTTATTATTTTTGTTATCTAATAGTTTCCATTCCTCAAAAACAATTTAATTCGATAATCGGCTGATTGCAATTTCAACTAATTGCCAACAATTTGCCGCATTTTCGCTTGCTTGGAGTCTCTTAATGAAAATCACACAAAATATTCATTGCTTAAATGCTGCTTACCTAGTGCTTACATGAAAACTCTCTTTTCAAAATTTTGCTTTTCCCAACTTAGATTGAGGTCACTTTGGTATTCAGCGTATAAATTACTTCTTCCTTCTGTTTTTGTTTTTCTTTTTTGTTTCTTCCGTAAAATATAATCCGCTTTTTGGCTTAGCATTTTTGTTTCGTTTCATTTTGTTTCGTTTGCCTTGCTTTAGCCTTCAGATTGGTGGGGAAGGGACCACAGATGGCAAAACCAGAAAAAAAAATCTAAAAGGAAAGGCAAAGGAAGAAAAACCAAATTGCTCTAACTTAATCAGAGCGACGTGCAATTACTTGCATTAGAGGACGTTTTCTTTTTCTTCATCTCATCTTCCACTCATTTCTCATTCTTGTTGTTCTCTCAGTGTTTTTACCTTTTGTCATCATCTACCATGCCTTTCAGCAGCTCAACGAAGCGTTGCATAGCTAGAAAATATCGCACTTAAATTGCACTTAATGAAGCTGCATCATCACATTTTGCATTTCATGCAGACCGACCCCAGTGGGGGAGCAAGGCGCAGAGATGACGAGATGACTTGAGGTGAGGGATTTGGGTTGAGGGAAATTCTCCATCTCCTTAACCAGTTCAGCAGTCTCTGTCTCTTTCTCGCACCCTCTCTAGCGTTTTATCTCTGTCTTCTGTTTGAACGTGAGCAGATTCTTGGCTTTTGTAGAACAATAGCTACACACACAGAAAAGAATGGAATACCCCAAGTTGCATTCATCAGACAAATGAGTGAAAATTATGCCAAGACACTGGCAATTAATAAGTAAAAAAGGCGACAACGACAAAGTCTCTCTCCCTCTCTTTTACATTTTTAGCCACCTGCCGTTTCACCGTGCATGTCGCAATCCCTCACGCCTTTGCCCCTGCCCTAGCCTTAAGCCATTTCCAATTGGACAACTCATTTACATGATGTTGCCACCCCTCCTACCCCCCACCCATCCATTATGAGTGTCGACTGTTTGCCCATGGCAATACATAATAATAATCTCCCATTCTGCATACAGGAAATGACACTAGTACACAGTACCAGAAACCAGAATTAGCATCACGACCAAGCACGACCAACTCAATAAGGACCCAAGTATACCAAGACCATGCTCGATTTGCTCAACTTTTAAAGCAAATTCTTGTTGTTGCCTCATGAATTGACTTTAAGATCATTTCGCACTGTAAATTGCAAATGTTTAAAGCGAAACACGTCCAATTGCGTTGAAATTTGTAATTTGTAAGGTCCTTGATTCCTTTAAATTTTATATATTTATAGCGATACTCAAAACACACAAATTGTAGCTCTTGGCCCTTGGAAATTGTAAATTTATTAATGAGATGTTTGGAATTTATTTTTGCTAGCAAGATCTATTAATATTTAGAAAGAACTTATCCCAAAAATTGTGGAAAACTTCCAATAAACTGTTTAATGATCAAACTTTAGACAGATTAGATTAAAAATCAGACGAGTCAATTTATTGATATTGGAATTAAAATCTAATAATTATTATTATCTGATTGGTAGAAACATCGTTAACGTGAACAAAAATAGAGAAATAACATGAAACAAAATTATATACTATTACAGTTTTCATTTGCTCGGAGATAAAGTAACAAGTTTTGTGGGAATTGTAAAGACTAATTTACACAATTGACATAAATATATGTATAAACAAATACACTTACATATGTTTGTATGTATGTATTTATAAATGGTTGATGTTCTTTATATCTTAACTCCATTGACTGACGAAAGTCAAAGTCAAATCAGTTTGAAAATTCCAATTGGTCTTTGGAAACTTTGACTAATTTATGTGCATAAATAGACACGCAAAGCGGCTCTGAGTTGGGATTGAAATTGAGCAAACACCCAAACACTATACACTCCACAGACACACACGCACACTCACTCACATAGACATACATATGAGCATACCATTACACACACTCACACACACACACTACAATCAATATAAACGCATTTTCATAATTAATCAATGCCTGAATAATTTGTCAGACACACACACAGCCAAAGGTTAGAGTCAGGTTGAGGGCGTTTGGCCGCTCGGTCTGTTCTCTTTGTTCAAGTGTGTGTAAATGGGTGTAGAGATTGGAGTGTGTGTGTTTGTGTGTGTGTGCTATTAAGCAAATCTCAGAGATTTGTTTTGGCTTTTATCGGTCGTGGCAGTGGCGGCTTTGTGGTAAACTCATACAAATAACACACATATACAAATTAGTAAGCATGTTTACATAGTAAATTACAATATATTTGATTGATATACATATACATATATATATATATGTATATATATACATATATTTAGTTATTATAGATATAACCATTTGATTAACTCTCATCTTAAAAGTGAAAATCAATCTCTCTGTAAACCAAAACGAGTCTTTAACCGCAAATTCCCAAGTTGACTTGGCCCTGCCCTACACTGCCGTGGCATGCCTTTGGTTTCTATAAATGACTACATTACTAACCCATCCTCTTGCTACTCCTCTTCGTTCACTTTTTCAACTAGCTTATAGATATTTCTTTCCATAGCTTCTTAGCTCAGTGTTTCAGTGTCCACGGAACGAACCATCATCAACTCTGCGGCATGTTATGCGCATTATGTGTATTTAAAGATCATTAGTGCGCAATTTATATGTATGTATATCGATTTCCACCAGTTGAACGGGCTCAGAGCTTAATGCCAACATTATTGTTGTTCTTGCTGTTGTTGTTGTTGTCGGCAGCATTGTTAAGAATGATTAAGAGTCCTCACCTTACCGCAATTCACCGCTTGAATACGGCGGACGGCATCAGAGCCGTAGAGGCATGAAAACCATATACTTATACTGGGGCTGGGGGTCGAACAGGATGGAGGACGGAGGGCTGAGAAGGACGGTGATGGCGATGGTGTGGTGGTGGCTTTACTGGTGGTTGCGGTGTCAAGGCCAAGCGTCAAGATGTGTGCTCCATATGCAGAATGTGTTTGTGTGTATGTCGAGCTCTGACTTTGGCTTGGAGGCTTCTGGTTCTTGGGGGTTGATAGTCTATGTGTGTGTGTGTGTGCGGTAATCGAGTTTAATGCAAAGTGGGGCATATAAATAAATGTTATAGAAACAATGCCGATTTTTACCTACTTTTGACTTATGCATACTCTTCTTTCTTCTTCTTTTGCTGTATATATACATACATGTGTGTTGACATTTCTAGATATAATATAGATATACACCATATATACATATGTCCAAATGATTAATGAATACGCATGGTTTCTTTAAGGGTTCTCAACGCAATCAGTTTTCCTAGACTATCAAATTAACTTTCATTGGTAATCTGCAGTTTGATTAATTTATATAAAATTCACCCTTCAATTTAACTAAATATTGAATTTTTAGTAAATTTCTAAATCTAAGACTTTAGGCTGTAGGTTGCTCTGACTAAGAAAAATGACATGTAATTTAAAGCAACACCTTATGAACGTCATAAACAAATGTTATAGGTTTGTATAAATTGGTAATGGAATTTGAGAAAAGAATATTCTACATGGAACTGCCCTGTGTGGTTCGAGGGTTTAACGTGAGTATCCTTAATGTGAAATCCAACTAACTGGAGCCAAGGCAAGAGATACTCAAAGATGATGCTTGAGTTCTCCTAAGTCACTTCTTATTAGTAAGAAACTAAACCTATGGAAAAAATTCTTTCATAGACACACAAGAAACGTTTTTAAAGTGACATGGAAATTATCTTTGCCTCCAGTACGAGACATAATTTGCATACATTTAGTTTTATAAGGAGTTGAGGGATAAATTTATTTAATTTAGTTCTTACAAGTTTCTTATACAATCTTAACATTCAGTTCAGTGCAGTTGCCCTGAAAGGCATTTACACATTGTTTTGACAAATTGGCAAACCAGCTGAAAAGTATGCTACAAAATAACGTTGACATATTGCAACAAATATTTTATTCATACAAGATACTGGGTACCCATATATAAGTATTATATATATTTTGATATCGATCACAATTACTTGACATTACAGAAATGTTGTTTCATTTATTTTTTGTGGGAGGAGTATATTTGTCCTCCCATTGTTGTTGTTGTTGTTATTTTCGTCAATTCATCCATCATAATTTTTCCTTTAATAAATTTTCATAAAATAAACAAAGGATATTCTGAATGGTTCTTTTTTTCTTTTGGGGTTTTCTCATGATGATAGATTTTAGAGGCCAAAGAGGATAAACTGGCAAGAAGGAGATTTTCCATTTTGCCGCTTTTGCTCTTTGTTGGTTTGTTTTGTTAAGGTTGTGTTGGATGGATGGAAAATATATAATATATATGTACATGTATTTGTTTGTACGTATGTATATTGCAAGAGTCTCGTCTACGCAGGCCTCCGGCTTTAATGAAGCGACGCCCACACCCATACACCGGCACCTACACACACACACACACACACAAAAACACTTAAATATGAATGTCAGTATGTATTCGGTGAAAAATTCCGCACAGGCTACCATAAATAAATATGTATGTAGCTATATATATGCGTTTTCTTTTCTTTTTTTCCACTTTTGAAATAAATTCTCGTTTACAAATTATGATTTTATGACTTTTTGATGGCCCGGCCGCAAACCCACACTCTTACGCAACGCAAATACACACAGACACACACACAAACGTTTATAAATACACTCAAGAAAATAAAAATTGCATTTGCATTTAATTCCAACAAAAAAAAAAAAATATAATATTTAATCAGTTGCATTCAACTATAGTAATATAAGCAAAACGTTAGATAAGTTTACTCAACCATTTATAGCTTGGCATTTTGCATATTTTTCTTTAATCTCTGTAAAAGATAATACTAAATGAGTAAAGAATGGGCCTGGAGTTTTAAAAAGTCTTTAAATTATCTTTAATATTTCTGTATCTTTTTATATTCTTTGTCGTCTTAGACTTTCATTGATGAATTTTCGCTAAATTTTGATTTTTTTACTGCTTATAAGCCTTAAAGTAGCTCTTCCGATTGATCAATAAAGTTTTATTTTTGTTACGTTGCAAATAAATTGTGTAAGCATAAAAGTATGCAATATTTGTAATCATTTCTCTCAGCATTAACCATGATTTTTCTCAGTGTATGCTCATGCAATATATTGCCAAACAGAGGAGTCATTGGGTCGAGAGGTAAAACTCTCGAAGGCAAAACGCTTTACGTATTTATAGCCATGGCTCTGCTTTAAACATATATCGATACAAAAAAGAAAACAAAAAAAAAAAATACCATCGCCCTACCATACACACACACACACACATATGTATATCCAGATAAATTCTTCACACATTTTGCATTAAAAAATTGGCACAAAAACATAGCGAACAGAAAAAACAACGAGAAAATGAAGAAAAACGACGGCCAAAAGCAAAAAAAAAAAAGTTATTACAGTGAAGAGAGAGAGAGAAAGAGAGTGAGAAAAAAAGAAATGTTGAACCAAGCTGACTGCAACTTTCATGTGCATGTGTGAGTGTTCATTCTATAGCAGCAGCTGCTGCCATTTCCCAGCCTTCCTTCTTCCATTCAGCCCTACTCACTCACTCTCTTTGTCGTGCATGTGTGTGTGTTGCCTACTTTGGGGCGCATAATTTATAGCCGCCTAGCATTAAATTAGCCAAAAGCTCAGCATGAAAAATGGCAACGACAATGGCGACAAGCGACGTCCGGCTCTTATTAGGCTACGAAAAAAAACCAAAATATAAAAAAAAATTCACTCCATGACTAAATACTGCAATTGCCTGGGCGTTGCGGAGGCAAACATACACACACAGAAGGATATCCCGCAATATGCAATTTAGTATGGAAAACCCTCTTGAGATATACACATACAAATATATATAGAAAGTTTGCCAGTAGTTGGATATTCGTTTTGGAACATTGATGGAGGCACCGAGCGGGGGATGGGGTACTAATATCTCGGTTTGATTTTCAGTTTTGCCAGCAAAGTTTTTCGTCTAATTAGGAAAACATTGCTGGATGAATAACCATAGCCATAACTTGGCCAAATGCCAACGAAATGCAAATGGCCATGCGAGGGAGGGAATTAAACAAAAAAAAAAAAAAAAAAAAAATAAACGAAACACACCCACACACAATGAAAAATTGCACACACAAAATACATATATAAATTTGAGAAATAACTATAGTCCAATAGAATTTTCAATTAATTGAATATGTACATATATGCAAATTAGATAAAACACAATGAACTTAACAATTCTTTTGTTGTTAGATTCGCACAACATTTGTGTTTTTTTCTTTTTTATATATATATTGCTTTTGTCAATGAAATAATGTTTTAATGAATCTCAACAAAAAGACAAAAAAAATGCAATTGTATACAACAAATTGCACAATGGCCAATACGATTAAGGATAGAAATCCCCAAATATTACTCACTCTGTGATTGAATTTTTAATTTCCTAGTTAATTGATTCACAGGAAAATTTAATTAATGGGCAAACTAGAAATACATCAAGTTAAATATTAGATAATTTTGTCATTAAAGTACAGTCAATAAAACACATTAAGATCGTGACTAACATTTTAATGCTGTGTCGGGGTGAGTTTCTTTTTTTTTTTTGAGTTTCTTAAAGGTTAAACATTCTTTACGTAGAAATCTTTGCAGACCTTTTCAATTATTAATAAAGGGTAATTTTGTGTAGTCAGCACTTAAGTTTAGCTTAATACAATCAGACAGTTGATGACTTTAGTGAGGTGCGCTGCAAAGATTACGATTTGCATTGCAAAGGTCCTTTAAAGTTCTTTCAACTAAATAAAATGTATCTAGGAGTTTCTCACTTAAACTATGCAGGATACAAATTTCGATAGTTTTTAATGAAATACATAAATATAAGTGATTTATTTTGGCAGAAGAATATTCATATACCCATTGCCTGTTGATTAAGTTTCATAGAAGACAAATTTCGTTGTCATTTTATTATATCAGTTGATGGAAATTTAATTTATTTTTCATTGCTTGAAGACAAGATTTTATATACCTTGGCTAATTGGAAATCTTTTAGTTGCTTTCAGTTTGTTGTGAAAACCTGCCAACCCTTTTTCTGATTCTTTGTTGTTTGTTATTTTTTTGTTGCTGACTTATCGCACCGCCCTCGTGTTGGCTGTGTTGGTATTTGTTTGTGTTTGCTTACAATTATGAGTGTGTGTTGTCATCATCATCATTGTTGTTGTTGTTGTTGTCGTTCTCCATTTTGGGTCTCCATTTCCATGACCATGTTTTCGTGTTTCGTCTTGGTCTTGCTCTTCGTCTCAAGCACTCGCACACTTGGCGCATTTTCAAAAGTTTTGCTTTTCTTTTTATGTATATAAAAAAGTCCATACCCAGCATTAAGATGTATAGAGGTATATTAAGATGGTCAAAATCTGTCGGTCTCCTGATTATATGGAAAACTGTTTCTTTAGTTAAAATATCGTGAATCCTTGAAAAGACTTAAAGCATAAGAAATTCGATTTAGTTAATTGATTTGCTGACTTATTCTTAAACAGGGTGTCCTTTTAGTCGTTTCGGGGTATCTTTTATGTGTTTTTTTTTTTTATATTTGCTTGCAGCAACGGGCCAAGAAGAAGTATGCAACATAGCAATAATAATTACAAATGTGCTGCACAATAAATTGCAAAGTAAACAGACTTGGGGGAATCGTTGCTGAGGCAGCAGAAGCAGCAGCAAAAGCAACGACGTCGACGACAACGACGATGACGGCATCTGAAGCGCCGGCAAAATTACTTCCTGCTGAAGCGTAAGCGGAAATGTACATACAAATGGCAGTCACACATACACACACACACACACACACAAAGGACATTTATATACATGCAAATATCTACAGGATGTGTCTGACTCTGTGTGTGTGTGTGTGTGCCTGGCATAGTCACTTGTCAAAAACAAAATCAGACAAAAAGTCCCGCGGCGGCGACAAGATGCGTAATTGCAGCTGCTGTTGACTGACTGTTGCTGGCCTCGGCGAATGCCGATGATGCCAAGGATGTGGAAGGATGTGGCATTTTGCATTCGTCTATTTTCTATTTGGTGATGCCTGTTGTCGCCTTCCCCCTTCCCACATACACAATTCCCCCTCTCTATATGCATATGTATGCGAAATATCTGTAGAAGTTCTTGTTGCTTCTGCCTCTATGGAATGCAATAAATCTTGGACAAGCAAAACAATGACAAATGTTGTGTCTCTGTGTGGTTACGCGTCTCCCTCTTATCCCAAAAAGGAGCGAATGGTGGTGGGGGTAGGGAGCATGCGGTTGCCATGGCCGGACATTTAATTTGATATCCGCTTGTTTCCCCAACGATTCCTTCTTCTCCAACAACAATTGTCAACTTGACTGTCTAAATAGATATTGACCATTGAGAGTGCGAGAGACTCTGTTGAATTCACTTCAAAAGTTGCAAAAATCATGATGATATACAAATATATGCACGAGAAATCATTTGGGAAGGACGTGGAGAAAATGTTTGATATCTGACAAATGCAATAACAAAATTGGTTTCGTAAAGTTGAACTACCTTTAAAATAGGTATGTAATTATATAAGTGACAACTTTGATTTCCCATAACTGAATTTAATTTCTAAGTAAGGTGAAAAAGGACAATGGAAATATAAAATGTCATTCATTCATTTTAAATGTCATAAATGGTATAAAAAAAACTACACAAATTCTTAACAACTCCATTAGAAAAAATCTTAAAGAGAATGAGAATGAGTAAGGCAATAACAGATTATTTTTTATTAAAATGAAGTAAGTAAGTCGTCTCGCCGACTTGGGTATACCATACACCAGTAAAACAAATATTTTAAATTTGTAATATCTGAGTATCTCGCGCACTTATGCATATAAGCACCCTAGCGCCCCCACCCGCCAACGGCCATCTCCGGCCTATTGCAAAAACGTTTATATGCATAACTCAGCTATTTTTTATCCGATTTTGATCAAATTTGGTATTTTGCTGGGTATTAGTATCAAATTTAAGTGTGCCAAATTTGATTGCACAAGGTAAAAAATTACGGGAGATAATCGAGTTTTTCAAATTTCGGGGGCGGAAAGGGGCGCTTTATACATACAAAATGTGCGCATTTACTATGCAAATATACATACCAAATTTGGTGTCTCTAGCTGCAATAGTATTTGAGATAAACGTTTTTTTAAATTGCGGGGGCGGAAAGGGGCGTGGCAAAAATTTGAAATAAACTTGATCACTCTACATACTACATGAGCCTCCATACCAAATTTGGTGGCTCTAGCTTTTATAGTCTCCGAGATCTAGGTGTTCATACGGACAGACGGACAGACGGACGGACGGACAGACGGACATGGCTAGATCAACGCGGCTGTTGATACTGATCAAGAATATATATACTTTATGGGGTCGGAAAAGCTTCCTTCTGCCTGTTACATACATTTTGGCGACTTTAATATACCATTTCACCCTATGGGTGTATGGTATAAAAAGACTTTAATGACACCATAGTAAATATACTTTCTAACACAAAATGAGAATCGAATTCGACATGTTTATATTTGTAACGACTTGAGTTTATGAACTGATAAAATAAAAATTGATATTTATGCTTTTTTATATACATAGATAGGTTAAGTTTAAGGGATTTCCCGCTGGGAGAACTTAAACATAAAGAACCATAGGAATAATCGCTACAAAAAGTACTCCTAAAGAAAAACTGTTTTGCCTCTCTAAGTTTTTTAATCTAAATACGCCTCTACTCTTTAGTAGAATCAAAAACAAAATTGTTATTATAAGGAAAACTCAATTGTTGTTGTCAGGTTTCTAACAGAATGGATAATTTAAACTTCTGTAATAGTTTATATAAATTGTTAGTTTTCACCGCTTAAAAGAACTGGAAAAGCTTTTAAAGCATCAAGTTATTAATGACTTATGTCTCCGCACAAAACTTTCATTTTAAATGCGTGATGAGTTTTTCCAAATATTAGTTTCATTTTGTTTAACGAAATGCAATTAATTAGATTTTTAAGTTTAATTTCAATGCAGAAAGCTTTCGTTTGTCTTTTCTGATAAACGGAAATTATTATTTTATTTTGTAAATTTTTGTTTTTATGATATAAATTTGATGATTATTTTGGTTTCTGCCCCCAAAATCTCTAATTGATGAGAATTGTTGTTATTAATCCAATTGTAAGCTGATACTTTGCGTTGCCATAGTTTCGAATGATTTGCGTTTAATTAACCATTGCATACTTATGGTATGCTTAACAATGATGTTGATAAACACACACAGAGACACACACACATACATACACACATGTACAACTAGTTGTTGTTTGTATGTATTTATTTTGGGAAAATTACCGTTTCAGTGCTTGCCATGTAGAGCCTTATTAGAAACCATAAGTGTGGTTTATTGTCGACATGGTGGAATCGTCGAGTTTGGGACGTGCCCCGCCGGCGGCACAGCAGCCAATACCCCAACCGCATTCGCCATCGCCTTCCGGCATGCGATGCGGTAATATGGAGACACGTGTGCGTGGTGCCTGGTATCGTGTTCTGGTCACACTGGAAACAGAATTTCTGGCCGTCAGCCTGGATGAGACATGCGAGGCGGCACAACAAACACAAGATGGACAATCTACCACTTTAAATGGTACACTTGGGTAAGTGTCCATGCAAATGTACAGATTAAATGAACATTTTTATCAAATATCTATCGATTTTTATTCTTGTTGTTTTTTGTAGAAGCAATCACAGTGGCGGCGGCGGTGGAGGGGGAGGAGGTGGAACTAGTAGTGGACAGAATGGTTCATTGCCGAATTCAGCCTCAATGCAGGGCATTACAAGTTCGTTGCAGGACACCGAACTGGATGGGAGCACCACCAATGACAATGGAGGTGGTGGTGGTGGTGGCTCTGGTGGTGATCTCTGCTTAAATAATAACAATAATGCCAACGATGCTGGTGGCATGGATATGTGCGACGTACCTGATCATGTGGCCAATCAGAAGCGTCATGTGCGCATTATCAAGTCGGACAATAATGGCCTTGGCATATCCATCAAAGGTGGCAGAGAGAATCGCATGCCCATATTAATATCGAAAATCTTTCGTGGCATGGCCGCCGACCAGGCCAAAGGACTCTATGTGGGTGATGCCATCTTAACAGTAAATGGTGAAGAGCTGCGTGATGCCACCCACGATGAGGCAGTGCGTGCACTTAAACGTTCTGGCCGTGTGGTAGATCTGGAAGGTATGTATACCCCACCACCCACTTCTCACACTCAAAAAAAGAAACCAAACCTAAACCTTAAACCCAAATGTCAAATGATGACAATGTTATTTGCTAAGAACGTAGAAGGGACGCACAGGGAAATGTCAAAGAGAAGAGC
This sequence comes from Drosophila equinoxialis, assembly GCA_018150345.1. Classification (NCBI taxonomy): domain Eukaryota; kingdom Metazoa; phylum Arthropoda; class Insecta; order Diptera; family Drosophilidae; genus Drosophila; species Drosophila equinoxialis. Next base: position 614,460 of record JAECWI010000868.1, on the reverse strand, counting down.
TTAAAAAGTCAAACTAACAAGTAAACTATGTGGAGAGTGAGTGAGAGAGAGAGAGAGTGAACCTCAAAGCATTGTACAGTGGAATAGATTAGGAATATTTTTCACCAAAATGGATTGCACATAGTCAATGACTGTTTTTACTTTTCAAATCATTCTCTTTCTCTCACAACTTATTTTGTTTCTAGCCAATGATTAATTGACTTTTAACCCCATAGTTGGGTCACCACATTTAAACGTATCATCCCATAGTTTTTTTTTTGCGTGGGAGGGGGTCTGAGTAGAAGTTTTATTTCCGTTTCGGTTTTTTTTTGCGTTTGGAGTAGTTGGAGTGTTGAGAGGTTAACACAAATACATACGTGGGATTACTCAGCAGAAAGGAAAAAAAAGAAATAGGAAGCACCAAAAAAAAATGAAACATGCGAGTTACTACTGTCGGCTATTGCTACTGCAGCTGTGTGTACTCTGGTTCGGTGATAAATCCCTACCTAGCCAACGAGCAGAGCATCTCTACTCCCCCGCACACACCCACACACTACTCTCTACCCTATCCCCCACCTATCATGTTGACTCTTAGCTGTTGACTGCTGTTAGTTGTGCTGGTTTGTTGGTTAGTTTGTTTGCCTTGCCTTTGCCTTTGCCTCGGCTTGGCTTGGGCCTGACCTGGCATATAGTATGGTATGGTATGGTATGGTCTGGCATGGTTTGGTCTGGTCTGGTCTGGTCTGGTCTGGTATGGCTTGGCAATGAGTAATGAGAAAAGTTTTCCTTCCATTTGATCAAAATGGCTCCGAAAATAGGAAAAAAAAATACTACATAGTAGCCTTTATTTGAGGGGGATTGGGAAAATTGGTGGCAAATGGAATGCTACGCACTAGATTTTCATCTGTTTGAGTGGATATTTGGTTTGCTGCTCCATCTTTCACTGTCTCTCTCTCTCTCTCTACCATACCAGCATAGAGGAAGACCTATTTCGGCATGTAGACAGATGCGATTTCTAAGAGGATTACAATGTGAACTATTGAATTAACCATAGAACTACAAACGACCAAATGGTACAAATGGTTATAGAATAACATTTATAGGCGGATCTAGGGCTCCGAAATCATAAGAATCGCCAAACGAGACTTTGTGCACTGCTTATTGCATACTTTAAGGGCCATTTCAGATCCCCTGATAAATCTAGTTAGCTAAGTTAAAAATGTGAGATTAAAGCATCGTAGAGAAATTTCAACTGATCTGAAAATGTCTTTTAAAGGAGTCATTCCATTAGGACATTTTTCAATTACAAAAAAAGTTGAGTAAATATGAAAAATGTTGGCTTAATTTATAAGGGAAAGGAAAAGGAAGAATTATATTTACTAGTGAGATAAAAAAACTGAAATTCTAATCTTCAATTTTTAAAAATCTTTGTCACCTTTTTCTAGTCATTCTAATTGATTAAACTTTACAATAGACAAAGTTATACTCTAGACAATAGCTAAGTTAAAAAATAAATGAAATATGAGAAAAGCTTTTAACACTTTTAGGTCGAATTAAAATTAACAGAATCAACATCGATTAAACTGAAATCAAGTTTGACCTGTTAAGTATCCCGGTTTGCCTTCCACAAAAAGAGGTTAAGTCTGTTCAAATCAAAGATAAAACTGCCAAATTAACTACGACTAGATTGTCCAACAAAAATTTATTATGCACAATTTTTGCTACCAACCTCGTTAGATGGTAAAGGCACTAGCATACATACATCAGGCCCAATATACAATCACATTTCGAACCATTTGGCATAAACAATGCAATGAACCGTGCACGACAATTTTGCTGGAACAACTTCCGTTGGCAAACGCATAAAACCAAACATACAGAAAATGGCAACCAATCTGACACAGAGCCAATTCCATTTCCTTGACATGCGTCTAAGCATTTCCTGTTCAGCTAACATACCTACCTCACCTCACCTCCGCGCTCTCACCCTCTCACTAAGCTCTTAAACATTTTGTAGATATTTTCGTATTCTTGATATTTATTTCATTTCCCTGTTTATTTTTTCTTTTTTGCTGATGTTGTTGCTGGGTAAGAGTTTTACCTTTAGATCCTACGCAAACGTTCACTACGTAGCGATTTCTGTTGGCGTTGACGTGGCTGCTCCACAGCCAAAATGAGACGACCAAATTGTGCTCCACCTGGACCCAGAGGCAAGAGTATAAGACGCCCACTGGCCAATTCATTGGTTAGTTCTTGCTCTTGCTCAGCCTCATCGACTAGTTCCACTTGCGATTCATCCACATCGTCCAGTTCATTAGTTGGCTCATTCAAATCAGGTGCACCATATGTGCTGGCTGGTGTCCCAGCAGCAGCGGCAGCAGTTGGCAATGGTGGTCCATAGGTATTTGCTGGTGTGGTGACAGCTTTCAGTTCAACTTCATCGGTATTGATTAGCGTGGTTTCGACCTCGGTCTCTGTCTCTGGTGCGGACTCCTCTTGTGGCTCCAGGGCAGGCACATCAGCAACAGGCTGCTGTTCACCAGCAATGCCATTAGCGGCAAAATCCTCGACAGCCTCGAGTACGGGTGGCTGAAAGTCACGAGCTGGTGCTGCTTCAATTTCCACAGTATCCTCGACCTCATCGACATTGGTGGCTGGTGGTGCTCCGTAAGTGCTGGCTGGTGTACGCAAACTTAAATCCAAATCCTCCTCCGTGGTGGTTAAATCTTCAACCTCTTCCTGTTCCTTGTCCTTTGGTGTGGTGGTTGTTGTGATAGATTGTGGCTCCGGTTCGGTTTCCAACTTTGGTTTGGGTAAATCAAATGCTATACGTGGACGAAAACCAGCCGCTGGATATGGGGTACTAGCATATTCCACTTGACGTTGACTGAGACGACGCCTCTGCGGCATGGCCTGACAGCCAAGGGCCACTAAAACCACTAGGATTAAATTCAATTTCATTTGGCTTGGCATTGCTTCTGCTGCTGTTTTACGTTCGACTATTGTTAACGGTTTGTGTAGTACTGCTAAGGGTGCTGGCCATATTTATACGCATTATGTGTCCCCCTCTCCCACTCCATCTCTCTCCTTCTCTCTCTCTCTCCGTGTGTCAGTATTTTTTCAGTTTTTGCCAATTCTCAAAAATCTGGAATTCAGTAATAGTCGCAAGGTTACAAAGGCTTATTGATAAGGCGATAACTCTTGACGCACCGCTCAATGCAATTGAAATTTATTTTTTTGTTTTTTGCTCGCGCGTTTCATTAAGCGCAGCCCCATCAAGCTCAATGTTAATGTTGCTTTAATATCAAAATAAAAACTACAAAAATTGCCACAATCCACAAATCGACCCATACACCGCCTCACCCCCCATAGCCCACCTTGCTCTGCCCTTCTTACTAAACTCCAACCAACCCACACAAACACACACACACACGAACTCTCGTCATCAACATTGTCAACGTGCTTGGCATGACACGCAGCAGCAACCAACAGACGACGATGACTCCGATTCTCGCATTTAATTTCGAACTCTGAACACATGTCGATGTCGAACCAATTTTGCTGCCTCCTTCGCACCTGTTTACCTAGTCCACATAAGTATGTAAGGTAGCTTTTGCTTACCTACATACAGATCTACTACTCTAATATTCATCCAGGTCCAGTTTCAGCCAATATGAAGACCCCATGCCGTTAAATGGTGTGGGGCTCCTTTATATTCCATAGAATTTTGTCAACTTTTGTTACATGCATCAGACCAATTTTCTCATCAAAGGCCAACTACAACTAATGACATCAAAGACAACAAAGTGGCCAAGCTTATGATATTTCTTAGTTCGAGTGCAACAACATTAAGGAAATTAGTTTCTAAACCATTTCACTTTTATTTGAACCCAATATGTATAATGAATTGAAATGGGTAATTTTCCAATTATATTGGGTTCAGCTCATTTCTCGGAGATCACTTAAATCTATAAATGATATTTTATTTACAAGGAAGAATTAACCTAAAGAATCGCACTAAAACTTGTTGAATTTGTATAAAAATATTCAACCAAGTTTAAAAACATCAAAGTATTTGATTCCGAGAGATTATTTAATTCATTATGCCAAAACAAATAGAATATGTAAATATATTTTCCCAGAAATTTTCACTTTTAATTATGCTAAATAAATATCCAACATTAAATCGCTGTCCAATGTTTCTGCATTTAGTCATTGATTGAAACTTATTAAATGATTCATTTCTGGAAAATAATTCGTTTAATATTTAATGGCCCCCCGAATAGTCCCAAATGGGGAAATAATCTGTCCCTGCACTCACCTTTTTGCCCATGCAAATTAAGGCCAAACTTTATTCATTTGTTGGTTTTTATTTTATTGGTGTGGTGTGGGTGTTTTTTTTTCTCCCTTTTTGATTCGGTTTATTTTCATAATTTTCATTTTCATTAAATTAAAGTGGCCCAGATCTATAAGCACGTAAAATGGCACAAAAAAAAAGCATATACATATACATACATATATATAAAATGTAATCACAATTCCAAAAGCTTTAGCCATGAATGGGTGACGACATGCTTAACAGCTTTCCAGCTCCTGCGACCATTCCCCGTGTACCTTTTCTACTTTTCGCCATCTTCATTCGAACTTTAATTTACAACTTGGCCAAATTGTTTGCCAAGCTTCATTCCCGCCCCCTACCCAAGTGCTAGTGCTCCCGATGCTGCAACTTGGTCCAAAAGTATTTGCTGCGACCAGGCAACCATCTCATTGTAATTTAAATAAGCTCGGCTAAGAATAAAGTGAGGAGCGAGGAAGTAGCTGTAACTGGATTTCTTACTCTGTGAACCAAGTTTTCAGCGTCCAAGAAGCTTTCTCTTTCTCTGTCTCACTTGCCTTATTGGTCTTTTTCCCTCTTTAGAGAAACTCCAAAAACTGGCAAATGTCAGCGGCAGATTTCGTCGCCAAGGAGACGATGACAGTTTTTGGCTGTGGCATCGCCTTGCCTACCAAAAGTCCATTAGCAATGGTTTTTACAGCTTGGCACACATTTGTGGGTCCATATCTACCACCACCCACAATCAGTAGGAGATCCAGATTCAGATCCACCAACCAACTCCAACAAACTGCCCCTTACAATGGCCCCTGATGTCGCCCTCACCTCTTTTTTCCTACTGGCAATTCCTGATTTTCGTTTCCTTTCGCGTGAGATTTTACTCTACAAAACTTTTGCTGAAAAGTTTGTTTTAACGCACGATTTGCCCGAATGCCGTCTGCCGTGTGCCGCCTGCTGTTGATATCATATTCGAGTGAGCTGCCGGCCCCTTCCTTTCTTTGGGCCCCCTTTAGCTTGCCGCAGCAATTGCCACGCCCACAGAGCAGGCATAAAAAGCAGTTTGCCATTTGATTTATGCCGTGGGAGAAGTTCTCGGATTTCGGTTTTCGGTTTGCCGAGCAAAGGTGTAAAAAAGTTTGCATGACTTTTGCCATTGCAGCGGAATGAAAACGTTTACGGTAAGATGATAAAGAAGCAGATAAAGGATAATAAACCTACGTAGGCTTATACGTTGTATTAAAGCATTGAGTAAGCAAACATTACAAAATAGACCAAAAAAAAAAAACAAAAACCTCCATCAAATTGCCACCACACACACGATATTAACTTTCGATATACACTTGAATATGAGTATATCACGACAACTTTTTATGGCTAACAAATAAGAATAGGTGCTTAAATGCAATTCCACTTCTTGCAATTCTTCTTAATATAATTATAAATAAAAGCTTTAGATTTTCAAAAGGTCCAGAAAGGTTTATAGATTGGATATTCTACAACTTTATCAAACCAGCTTTATGAAATATTTCACCAAGAATACTTTCGTAAGAGAAAATACTGAAAAGTAAACGATTTATTTGCCAAAAAAAAACAACAACAACAATTGCCTCAACAGCAAAATTACAGATGTTCGCTTAGACTAAAAGGCATTTCCTTATGCATAATACAAAAATTTGTCAAGACCATCCAATAACTCGTAACAATTTGAAGTTATTTTATTGTAAAACTCAGAGTACGATTGAGATAATTAATTATAACGATGTCATTACTTTGATTTTACAAGTTACAAGAAATGAAGTATTTTTATTAATTTCATTAAGATTCTGTGCAAGAAAAGTTTGAAAAAATTTGTAAAATAATTGAAATATTTTTAAGCAAATTAATTACCTTAACCCTTCAGGCTCGAATGTTTAAAGCGTTACGTAAATATACGTATTAATTTGAAGTAATTAAGTAAACAAATGTATGTTTACTTATCAATTTAAAATTCCATTACAATTAAGATAATGAAATATTGTTTAATACACTAACAAATGAAAGATTATGTTTGTTCAATCGATTGGTTTGGTGTAGGGTAAAAGAAAAGATTGATTATTTCCAGTTTTGTCTAAGTTTGTTAGGAATCGACTAGACTATATACTACAACAAGCAAGGCTCTTGATATCGAATAAAGATAACTTTCATGTTGGCAAACTGCCAAATCTATACTATTTACCTCTCAACGGACTAATTGACTTGAACTTGTTTTGGTTCTTTTTGTTAAAAAGATCGTTCAATTGGTTTAAATGTGCAATATCATAGCCCCCATGGGAATGAGCAGATAAACTGTAAAAGTGAAATAAAAGGCATTGAGAGAAGGGTAGACAAGCGTTATGAAAAGGGTATAGAGCGATATAATTGGTAAATGATAAAGGTAGACAAAAAGGGGAAAATTGTTAAGATTCATGTGGCTATGTCACAGGTGTATCGTCTAGAATATATGTATGTACATAAGTACATAAATGAAAATTTTCAATCATTTGTATGTATTTGCATATGACTTAATTGACATCATCAATCATTTTTCGGTAGCCCTATCGAAATATTTCATCTTTTGTTTTAAATTATGAAATTTACATTTTACGAGTAGCCGGCGGCGATGGCTGTGACATATATATTTATATATTTATATAGGAGAAATATTTCTAAATATTAATGCTAGATGGGAGTGTGAGGGGAGTCCAGTGCCTCAACGTCATCACATTCATGTGGGATGCTTTTAGTTGTATGTACATAAAGTATATACCTACATGTATGTATGTATGTATATATGTATATATAAATATATGTATATATGTATGTATATTGTTTGCTCAACTTTTCATAACTTGTTTATTTTTGCCAGAATTGTTTTTTAGCACACACACACACACACACACACAGGGAGAGAAAAAAGAGAGAGCAACTTTATTTACACTTAAATGCAAAAATTTACACAACTTATTACTGTTGTTATTGTTGTTGTTTCTAAAAACTTTTGCATTGCGTTTTGTTTGTCGTTTGGTTTTTGTTTGCCTTTTTATAGTCCACTACGAAATCCATGTCCAACCTGCACTGGATCCCCCATGTGGCCCTCCTAACCCATGTGCCCACAGCTCTTCTCCTACTTCTCCTTCTTTTCCTCCACTCTACTCTAGTATAGCCTAGGTTTCGACTTTTGCGCCTTACGCTATGCAACACATTTTTTACGTTTTGCTTGTTTGGCTATTTGTTTGCTTGCTTGTTTGTTTGTATGTTGTCGGTTGCATATTTGTGTATGTAAATGTTTGTACAGCTCCCAGGCCAAAGCGATAGACATGAGAAAAGAGAGGGATAGAGAGAAAGAGAGGGGGAGAGAGAGCAGCGGCTTCCACTCTTAACCCTTTAGTGTACGTAAATGCCAAGCAATTAGTAAGGATGAAGAAGTGTATATATATATGAATGTGTGTGTTTGTGTACGTGTCTGTGTGGGTGTAGTTGTAGTAGTTGTGTGGTGAGTAAAGAGAGGTAAAACCAACCCGGGGGCCGTTCTAATTAGTTGAGCTAAACACACGAATTGAGTCGCACAAACCGCCACTGCCACCGACCCGTGCCACAAAAACCCGCCAACGCTGCCAACTGGTTGAACAAGACAGCAGCACCAGCAGCAGCAGCGGCATCATAGAATGGGCAACCGGGTGGGCAGGTTAGATAGAAGGCAGTCAGCCAACCAACCAACTAACCAGCCAGTCAACCAGCCAACCATCCAGCCAGCCGATGGCATTAAGTGTGAAAATTGAATTTCCAAATCACTCGAACAACCCCACCTCCCGACCGTCCCTCTGTCCTTTCGTCTTTTCGTCCGTCCATTCGACCGACTGACGACAAACGGAAATGTGCAAATGTTGTGGGTGGAATTCCAAGTGGTAGCCGAGGAGAGGGTTTTGGTGTCGAGAATGAGTTAGATATATGAAACACAACTTTACCCGTTGCAAGAGGCAAGAAGCACCTGGGCATCATCAACGCCATTTGCATAGCAAAGAGTACATAGAACAAGATACAGTGGTTCCAATAAAAATAAAACCGAAAATCTATTAAAAATGTTTGCTGTTAACTTAAGGATTGTAAATAAATACATAAAACTTCCGAATATTGGCCTAGTCTGGATGTTGGCTATTAAATTAAGGATTGGATTCAGTCTGCGAGTCGACAGGAAAATGAAAATGGTTTTTAGTTTCATATAAACGACATTGTAACCGAAAACAAACGACAAACAAATAATCGAAACTTTTCAACAATTTAAACCAATTAGATTGTAAAAATTGGTTTTAGTTTGTCGATCCAATTTTTATGTTAAGAACGTTTAATACATAATGATAAAACAAAAAGAAAATAGGTAATCAATAAATTTCTAAAAATCGTTTGTCTTGAAACATGTTTCTCTATATAAGTACATAATATAGACAATTGAATATTTTTATTAATGCTTTTTTTTTTAAATTGAATGACCCACTGTAAAAAGTAAGTTGTCGTTTGTGTTTTGAATGGATGTTTTTCTTGTGTGGTGTGTGGCGGGGAAATTCGAGGGGTGAGAGTGTGATAGAGGAGGTCTTGATGTGCAAATCGAATAAAAATGGAGCGGAAACTCTAATGAATTTATGCCGCAACGTTTCTGATGACTGCAGCAACAACAACAAGAACAACAAATATAACAACGACTACGATGGGAATGGGAAATGGCGAATGGGAAATGGGGAAATTGTGGATGAGGACGACTGATTGAATGCTGTGTGGTAGATGACACCGCATCCTGTCCATGCACACACACACACACACAGAGATAGGCACACTCACATTCAACCACATTCCTTGTGGCATGCATATTCATGTGTTCTGATATCGCAATTGCGTTTCCCTCTCATTTATCCGCAACCTGACCTCACCCCCTTGATACGACGTCTTGACATTCCACACACACACACACACACACACACACCATCACTCCAAACACATTACTATATTTCATTCCTTTTGACTTTGCAGTTAAATTCCTACGCGAGGTAACGCCCTATTTTCGTAAGGCTAGCATAATATCTGAGGTCGGGTGGGAATTGCAGCGTGCCTTCTTGTGTCCGTTAGCGCCGGGCGTACCAACCTCACCGCCTGCACCAAAGACAACCCCAAGAGCCGATACCAGATATATACCATTACAGTTAACCCATCTGGCCAGGAATCTCAAGTACATTGATCCGGGTAAGTGAATTCTACAGACTGACAAAAGAATCAAGAATGCAATTTGAGAAATCAACGCAACCCACACTCACGCACACACACACTCACACACAGAGAACCGATGTTTCGAGCTACATTCACCGGATGGTGTGCATTCGTGCATTCTCCGTGCGGCCGATTCCGCGGAAGCTTTAGTCTGGTTCAATGCATTACATTCGGCCATGGGCAGCAGCACGCAACGTTCCCTTGTGGAGGCCAATCGTGCATTGACAAATCTCATTGGTGAATTGAAGCACATTGGTTGGCTAAGCAAGCGTTTGAATGGTGGCGTCAGCGGCAGTGGTAGCGGTAGTGGTGCAGCTAGCGGTGGCAGTGGTGGCACATCGAACAGTGGTGGCGGCCTTACCGGCGAGGTGGTAAGTGTAAGTTCAACCCACAAAAATCCACATTCGTTTTGAATTCAAAATATTTTTACAAGTATTTCTCTATGAAAATGTTTGGCAATTCTTTCTTTAGCCAAGCGGTCGTTCCAGTTCAGAGAGCTCGGATGAGAGTGACAAATGGATGCCCATTTTTGTGGCCGTGACTGAACGTGAATTTCGTATATACGAGAGTGCTCCATGGTCAGTGGAGGCCTGGAGTCGTCCATCAGAGATCTATGCTTTGGCCACAACACGTTTAGCCGGAGCTGGTAACAATTCTTCACTGAATGTAAGTTATCCTTTAAAAGATCTTATATGTATATAGATTTCCCATTTACATATGTACATACATATGTATATATTTTTGGATTTGTGTTTTTATTTGGTTCTGTTTAGGGCCAACAGACGACTGTGTTCTGTGTACGTTGTGGCACTGCCAGAGGCGTGCTTGTCTATTGGTTACGCTCGGAAACGCATCGCGATATGGCCTCCTGGGCGAGGGCACTTGTCCAGGGCTCACATCAGGCTGTCAACTATCAGAGGGAATTCTCTTTTCGCTGCCTCTATCAGGGCAGGCAATGTCAATTGGTTGTGCATATAAATCGTGGATTCTTTTTATATGATTGCAGTGGTTTTGCCACACAAGCAACACCGACTGCGGCAACAGCAGCAACAGTTGCTAATGCAACAGCAACGACGACACCAACAGCAGCGCAATCGGTGTCGATGACCAATAAAACTCAGTTATGGCAATTTGCCTTTGATAAACTCAAAGGTTCAGCAGATGATGGACAACGAATGTTATATTTGGATTTTGGTGATGATGGAGAGATTGTAAGTAGACCGCCCCACAACACACACCACACACATCCCCAAACTTCTAACTCAAACGAATCGATATATCTCTATTTATCTTTGCAGGAATTGGATATGGAATGCTGTCCAAAGCCGGTAGTATTTGTGGTTCACAATTGTTTATCGGCCAAAGTGCATAATATAGCCTAAAGAAAACAAAACAAAACAGAAAATGTGTATTAACTGAATGATTTCTATAAGACTGACTTTCTAATGATCGTACGATTGAACTCTCAGGAAATCAATTAGAAAGTCTTCTCGAATATATAGAATTTCCAAAATTTCTGAACCAAATTTGTTCGTGCAATTTTCTATAGAAATCATTCAACTATTTTAAGGCAATGGGGAAAAGCTAGGCAAGTGCTTCCTGATGATGGCTAATGGGTTTATTAATAAGTTTAGCAAAAAAAAATAAAAAACAACAACCATATTAAACGAAATTACAAAACAAAAAACCAAGTAGATTTTCCATAAAGCACAAAACCAAAAAAAATAATAAATAAATTAAACAAACAAACAGAAGCATAGAAAACGAAAACGAAAGGATGAAACCACTTTATTATTATATTATTGTAAGTAGACATAAATTCATTTTATACGACAGACAAAAATCATCTAATAAATATTGATTGAAACTGAGATGAAGGAGAATCTACGTACATTTTGCATACACGTTGAACAATAATTATCGTAAATTGTATCTAAAACTAATTCTATCTTGTATTTAAATACAAACACAAACAAACACACACACACACAACATACACGCACACACAAATACACACAGAGTAAGACAAAAAAAAAAACACATATCTCGATGCATTTATCAAAAGACGAAAAAACAAAAGCAACATCGACATCGATCATTCGAATATCCAAAATAATATATATACATACATATATATGTATATAACTATATAAATGCAATATACATCATTTATATTGAAATATATATATTGCAAGCCATTTCGAAATTTCCTCCCACTCACTCTTCATGTACAATCGATCGATCCATATGCAATTATTATATATATACATATATACATTTACGAGTATATCTATACAAAAACAAAAAACATATTAAAGCGACATATTAATTTTTATGAAATTAGAAATTTCGTTACAAAAAAAAGAAAAACAAAACAAACCAAAAAAAAAAACAAAAAAAATATATATAAATAAATAAAAATAAAAAAATTGATAATTAAGACGTACAATTTTTTTAACATACATAAGTAGTGTTGAATCTTCGATAATAATAATAATTTAAAAACAGCAACAAACAAAAAACAAAAACCGAAATAACAAAACAAAAAAAAAAAGAAAAGAAAAAAAAACTTACATATATGAAAAATATAATTAAAATAAAAACATAAATTTCTACACAAGTGTTTTCTTTTTTGAGCAAAAAAAGAACTTAACATTTATCAACAATTTCAGCAACGAAATCAAAAGAGGGAATCGTAAAGTTTTTCTCTTTTCGTCTGAGGTCCGCCGTAGGTCCTCAACTGGGTAAAAATGATTGTAAGTATAATTAATTTATGAATTTATAACCTAAAAACCGTGATCGGAAACAGATAAAAAATTTATTAAAAATATCGAAGTTTTTATCTGTTTTCAATCTTATTGTTAGTGATTTTGAAATAATTTAACATTTGAGCTTCTTTGGAAGTTAAACCAAACATGGACATAAAATTTTTGCTGAATATTCCTATCGAATAGTACAAAACAAAAGCGGAACTACGGGGGTGAAATAATACAAATTTCACACATTTTGTATCCTTTAGCAAGTCAAAGTTCTTTTAGCTGGTAGTCATATCCTTTTCTTTAGGTCTAGTATTCATATTTTATTTAAAATTTTAAATTTAGTAAAAATGTTGGTGGAAAAAATCGTCTCGATCAAGAAAAGTTGTGGTAAATGCAAAGCTAACAAAAAGACAAATTGGTTCTAGGGTATAACATTTTTTTCCCCAGCAGTTTCTATTTTAACAGAAAGGAGAGGAAAAGGCGGAAAATGAAATGACAATTTATAAAATGTTATAAAGTTTGTTTAAAGCTCTAATTATCGTTTATTGAAATTCAATATAACTTAAAGCTTGGCTTAGGAATGAAATAGTTTAGCCAGCCAAATGCACATATGTAGACCTGGAGATTCCTTATCAATTGATTAAATCATTAATTTTATTTTCTAGGGCATTTCTGGGGCTTTTTAGGTCAGCCAATCATTTTGAACTTTGCCAGTGGCCTGTTGATACCTTCAACGCACATGTATTTATATATATATATAAATATGTATATAGATAGATAAATATTTATTTCAATTTTATCATTTCCCATTTAAGACGAAAACAAAGTCACCTAAGTACGTGACCAGCATGTCTAACAATTGACCGGGGCTGGCCACTAACTTTGCTCATCACAAAGTTAAACCGACAAACTACACACACCACACACACATACACTAAGTGGGAGACACACACAGACACAGAGAGAGAGGGAGAGAGAGACAGTAGACATGGGTAGAGACATGTACAGAGTCACGAGTTGCTGCGAGGGGTAAAGTGGAAAATGTAAAGTGACTTCTGACCATCATTGCGGTCAACTTGGGGTGTAAACGAACGACGCCGCCTTTTTTGGCCAGCCTTCAATGACATGACAGCAGAAACAGCACCACCACCACCACCTCCACCAGTAGCAGTACCACCCACACAATTACATTTCCGGGAACTGAAACTTACGGAAGTTAAGGCGTCAGGGTTAAAATTATGACAGCTGAGTGCTAGAGATAGAGACAGGCTGGGAGGGAGAGAGAAAGAGAGAGAGAGAGCGCGACAAAGAGGGAGCAAGTCAGAGAGGGCGAGAGAGATTTTTGGGGGGTAAGAACTATAAATACGCTCGAGATCGATAAGAGGTTAGTCAATTAGCAAACAAACGCATGAAAGAAACATGTTGAAGGAACTGGCAATATACATTTGTATCCTGGTTGTGATATGCCAAGGAAGAACTTTACCCACCGAGATAACCACAACGGCAACCATTGCCGAGGAGGTGGAGACAACTGAAGCGTCAACTGAAGAGTCAAGCACTTTACCCATCCTTGCTGTTAGTCGCGATGAGGAGGCTAGCATATTGATTGATCCTGCCCAAGGCTCTACCGCTTATCAACAGCTGGATGATAAATCGCAACAGAAGTCCGCTAAGCTGTTACTTTTGAGTGCCCCACCCAAGAGGCATCCAGTGGAAATGGAACAACAATTCGAAGAGCAGGACGAAGCCCAGGATAATCCAGCCGCAGCTGCATCTGCCACAAACGATGAGGCGGCTACAACAACAACTCAATCCAGCCTAGAGGCAGAGGTGGATACAACTACCAACGCCACCCATGACGATAATCTGGATGCAACGACTACAGCAACAACAACAACTGAGGCCATTACAAAGCTGTTTGCCATTAATGCTACTGTCGCCTCTATGGATGCCCCACCACCCAGTGTAGCGGTTGCTTTGGCAATGGACAATTCTACCGTTTCAATTGCCGAACAGCCGCAGGAAGCTGGCAATAACAATGCAGCCATCGAGTTGGCCCTTGTTGAGCCCGAAGCGGAATATGTCCTTGTCTCCGACGACGACGACGACAACGATGAACATCATCATGAACTTGGCGAATTTGGTGAACTGCAATTGGGTAGCTTTACGCACATTGACAGCGATGTTCACTTGCAGCCAGTTGTACATTCTGTGGAAATTGTGCCCACCAGCTTCGATGATCCTTTGATTGTCAATTATGTGCACAATTTGCGTTGAGAGTTGAGCGCGAAAGAGTAGACGCCAAAGGAACGAGCAGGAATTTAACTGCCATCAGTTAAAGTTTGTTTTATTTTTTATTTTTGTTTATGTTTCTATATATGTATGTGTTTATTGATCTATCGAATTTCGAAATAATAAAATATGAACTAATTTGTTCAACAAAAAAATATGGAAACCACTCTCGTTAAACAATTTCGTACGAAGCTCCCCAGGGATGCAAGCTGAATATGCCAAAAAGGAAGTCAAGTTCCCGGCATCACGTCTTTGCATATATCTATGTATGTTTGTATGTGTGTGTGTGTGTGTGTGTGTGTGTGAATGCCACTCACGTTTCATGGTTAAAAACTTTGCACATCCTCGCACGTCAAATTTAATACGCTCCAAAGAAATAGAGCATATATATATATGTACATATGTATATATATATATAGATCCCACACTTTTTTCCAAATGAAAAAACAATAATAGAAATATAACATTCAATAAAAGTGTTTGAAAGAAAACTTTTCTTTCTCTCACTTTAAATGGATAAGTTAATTTGTTTTAAAGTAAATTGCCAACCATTAGTTCAAGATTTATAGTCAAACAAATTCGAGTTATGGCTAAGGACCTTTTTAGGGAAATCGTTAAGAAAAGAAGTTGAATAGTCTTTAAAAAAACACACTTTGTTTGCCTAATATTAGGCTTTAACCTTTTTTATCTAACAATAAGTTAAACCATTATCTGTAAACTAAAACTATTTCTGTAGCTCTTGAACTTTAAGTTGTTGCTTTTAGTACAACAAACTTCAAATAAATAATAAAGCAGAAGAGTTCGTTGTTTTTTCGCTTTATTAAGCCATAATAATTCTTAACTAGGTTTGACCTTAATCTTATACCTCTTTCTTTAATTCTAATTTCTTAGTTTTGCACTAAACAAACAAAATTATCAATAAATTACCTCAATGCATAAACATTAATATTAGTTTATATCACAAATATTCTAAATTAAGCTCATTTCATTTAAATAAGGATTTTCTTAACATTTGTAGGACATTGAAATCAGCAACAATTTGTTTATCCTTGCTTTCATTTTACATAAATGATGGTGGTTTCTTGTTTTCCCACAATTCGGTTAAAGGCATTCCTAATTCCTTAAAAATCGTCTCGAACTTTCGGTTTTCCTCCATTTATAGGATAAGTTCGCAGAAAATTACTTGAGGAATTTCTTCCTTGAAAATATCGCAGGGGGACAAAGATATTATCTGCTATTTAATAATAAATGTAGTCTACTTTAAGGGAGTATAGTAGAATAATTGAAAACTGTTTATTTTAGTTTGTAAATAGTTTTCTTTTTTTGTATTTTTATTTTATGAATATAAAATAACAGAAGACACAAAAAAAAATAGAGAAAGTCAGTGAAATGAATGTTAAAAGTAATCATAAATACTGAGCAGTTAACGATAAAATTTCTCCTTTAATCACTCTGAAAATGAACGTGGTCACCAACGTTGCTCCACATGCGTCGTGTAGACAAATCCTCTTGGCGGCCCTTGTCGCAGTGGTTGAGAACGCAATGGAATAGCAACGGGAATAGCACGAGGAACAGGTGCACTGGCCACCAGAACAGCTGGCCCCAAATTTCCTGTTATCACAACACTCTCCGAATCAGGTTCATCTTTCGAACCGGGCTCTGGTGTGGGTTTCAATGGATTGGTACTAACTCCACACACCGGATGATTGGCATTGGTAGATGAATTGTTGTTGGCCAACAGCGAATCATCTTGAAGCTGTTGTTGTTGCTGTTCGGTGGGTAAAAGAAAAGCCCGACTTGGTCGATAACCAGCAGCTGGATATGGTGCCTTTACATAGGCTCGACCAGAGCGAATATCAACAGGCAATGGTGAATCTGTAGTGGTGGCATCCACTGCATCATTTGTGGTGGTGCTCAAATCTAGAGTTTCCGTAGTGCTAGTGTAACTATCATCCAATGTAGCATCTGTTGTAGTGGTAAAATCGGAATCCGACGCGGAACCAGCACCAGAACCGATCTCCCCCTCACCTGGGAGCCAGAATGAACGTCCCTTTGGACGATAGCCAGAGGCCGGATAGGGTGTTACTTCACGTACCGTGGCCGGTGAGGCAATATCATCATCCTCCTGTACACTGACCGCATAACGATTGATACGTATTTGTCGGGATTCCGCCAAATTGTCTAGGATCAAAACTAGAACAGACAACACCAAAAACCACTGCATTCTGTATAGCAAAACTGAACTCAACTGAATTATAGTGACAATGGAACCAGAGTTTTTATACAACAAATGTTCTCGAGTTCTCTAAGGTCTCTCCTACATTGAATGAAATCGAGAGTCGTCCGAGACAGAGAGAGAGAGAGAGAAAGAGAGCGAGAGACAGAGATACTTATGATGCGACATCATTAGGCGCACGGTTATCACATTTATTGATTTATTTCGCATTTGTTTCTGGTATTTTATTTTTTTTTTTATACTCCACCTTCCGACCAACCAACCAACCACGTCCACCCGCACCATATTCCATCGACTACTTCCACTTCCACACAGTGTGCCTCATCTACCGTGTCCACACAGTGTCTCCGAATATCTACATCCACGTTCGAATCGTCGCCATGTTCTATGAAAATTAAATGCGTTTTGAACGTGACTCGAATTCACTTGGGGCAATTGAAAGCGAAAATAACCACAATAAACGCAAAAAAAAAAATATGTTGTCAATTGCATTATGTTTTGGCTATTGTCAAGTTTGAGTGTTAGAATTTTTGATTAAACACAAAACAAACCAAAAACAAAAACAAAAAAAGACACTTATAATCGATATTTATGCGATCAACGACTGAGGAGTGATATGAGGTGACCATCAAGGGCAGAAATGACTCAACCCAACGACCAACAACATATGTCACGTTCTCGGGCTATGGGTTAAATGGTGTGTGTCATTAAACCATAATGGTTATATGAAGGATATATAATTGTAATTTAATCGCTCCAACAACAAGATATTCTCATGATCAAAGTAGAAGAATTTCTGTTGAAAGTTGTAATTGTTATTCCCATTGAACTCGAGAGCTTTAACAATTTACGATCCAATTATTTGTCAGTTTAAAACCTTAAGTGAATGTAGAACACTTGTCTGGACTAAGATGGTTGGATTGTTTCTTATCAATCGATCGATCACATTCGCTCCGATTTTGGATTGATTAATGGCGGAACTATAAATTTTCGAATCCATTGCAGAGCCTTTGCTTCGGCTACTTCTTCTTCTTGTCACGTCGCTTCCACATAAAGCCAAGCCGCCACCGTCGCCGTTGCCGAAGTAGCCATCTGACAATGACTACGACGTCAGAGTGTAGATCCAAAAAAGGATGCCTATGGTTTAGGTCTCTGTCCATTCATTCATCCATCCATGTGCAGCACACTAAATAGTTATCTATCCTATTCAATCGAGCTATAAAAGCGCCCATCAACATTGACAATGGCAACAGTTGGTGGCTAAACATCAATCCTGAAACTTCACTTTACATTCGATTCAAATACTCCCACTCCACTGCAGCATTATGGCCAAGTTTCAAGTGATTCTCGTGGTGATCGGTCTCAGCATGCTGGCTCTTGGTGAGGCTCAGCAGCAGCGTCAACGTTATACTCAACGTTACTTAAGTCGCGGTCGTTCCAAATATTTTGCACGCCAGGAATTGGCACCGGTGCCCGATGCCGAAGCCGATGCCGTTGTCACACCATATCCTTCGGCTGATGAACTTAAGCCAGAGGTGCCATTCGATGAGACGGCTGCTGCTCCATCAGCTGCCGAACCCACACCAGATGCTGTCTATGGGCCACCAGATGCAGCCCCCAACAATATCCCCGATGAGGTCTATGGACCACCGGATGTGACAGCAAATGATTTGCCAGCTGCTTCTGCTGATATCCCTGCCGATGCTCAACAGGCTCGTCTGGTAGCTGCTCGTGGACGTGGGGCCAATTATCGGCGTGCTGTTGTTCAACCTGTCTATCGGCGGGCTGTCTCTGCTGCGGCACGTCCGGCCAAGCTAACTGAGGCAACAGCCAGCCGCAATGTCGTGAGGCGTTTCTAGAAAACAGATTCATTTGCATACTGACTGCTCAATTCTAGAAGCAGTTGTATGGCCAAATGTTGGTCCGGTACATACCCGAAACCCATGACGCCAACACCAACACACACACACACACACAGCCACATACAAACACACATTCGATTGTAAAACAGCAAAGGAAATAAAAATATATGTTTGGGGAACATACATACATTTGTTTTAGCCCTCTGGGCATTATTCTTTTCTGATCGTGAGTCAGTCAAGTGGTAAAAGTTAGGTAAGCATCGCTCTAGACACTCCCCAAAAATTGCTTGGTCATTGGAAACTCGAAACCGGTTTCAGGACCACGCGTCACAAAAAGCAAGCAGATCCCCAGCTACTACATATAAGTAAGTTATATATGTTTATATTGTCGTTGTCCGCTAATGG
Source organism: Drosophila equinoxialis (assembly GCA_018150345.1). Classification (NCBI taxonomy): domain Eukaryota; kingdom Metazoa; phylum Arthropoda; class Insecta; order Diptera; family Drosophilidae; genus Drosophila; species Drosophila equinoxialis. Next base: position 595,320 of record JAECWI010000868.1, on the reverse strand, counting down.
TCATGATCATGATGATGACGAACCTGACTGAAAAAATTGCATTTACTTGGGGAATTGCCCCAACCGCAAAAGAAAACAAGAAAGAGTTTCAATACCAATATTTTTTTTTTCTTCTTTCTGTCAACAAACCGAATATTTCTTACACTTTCATCAAAAGCTTGCTCTCCATTTAAATCACGAGAGAGAATTCCATTTACAAGAAAAATTTAAAAAAAACTTTTACTTTCAGTAATTTTTGTTTGTGAAATTCCAGACTTTATTTATTTGTAAACTATATCATGGGTTTTTTTTTTGTTTTTGTTGTTTGCCATTGACAATTATAAAGAGAAAATTTCTAACCAGACTTTTTAAATACACTAATTTACAAGTTGTAATCGCTATAGGAAAAATTTTAAGCAGTAAATAAATTTTAATATCATTTTAAATCTATTTTATATGCTAGAAATTAAGTCTGCACCTGTATCCTATATATTCTTGATAATTAACCCTTCTGTCGTTATCCAAGAACAATTTTTCAACCAATTTCACCCTCTTTAATCATCTATTCCTTTTAGTCATAAGATAAATAACAAAGTCAAACTTCCCTATAAATTTTGTATATAATCTCATCCAGCTACATTGGCGATAATTTCACAGGTTTTCCAAACCAGACACACACACTTATTCACACCAGATGAGACTTAAGATTAGAGGGTATTCAATTGGGAACCAATTGATGAGTCGTTTCGCTGCCAGCTGAGTCAGTTTGGGGCCAATTGGAAGCTGCGAGCAGGTTCTGGTCAGCTTATTTAAATCATCTCCAAAAGCTTTCAGTGCTCAGTTAAGATCGTCAGCGCGTCGAGTCATAGTCAAGCGGTTTATTTTGTTTTCTTTTCGTTATACGAAACAATGTTTAAATTTATTTGCCTTTGGCTGATTATTGTCTGTCTATGGGAGATGAGCTCTGTTCAAGCCCAGCGACCATCATTCGCTGGTGCCCGTCCACCTGGTGGCCTGACACAGAAGGATAAATACATTGGTGCCCAGAATACGGCACTCGAGAATCGAACGGGTGTGGATATAGCCACAAGATTTGGCGATTCGCCAGCAGGACAGCAAACCGCAACACCGATCATTAATTTACCCTTTGGAGCATCACAAAAGCCACCAGTTGGAGTGCCCTTGGTTTTGCCCACCAACAGCTATGTTCCCTTGGGCACAGGAATTAATGGAAATTCAATTGTTTCGGATTTCGGTGTCGCCAATCGTTTTGGTGCCGATGATACCAATAATTCTGGTGTAACATTTGCCAGTTCATTGACTCCGGGAGTTGTTGCCGTACCAGCATTTTCCCCGCCTCTTGCTGCCGTTCCTGCTTCTGTTGCTCCTGCTCCAGCTCTTGCAGCTGCCCCTGCTCTTGCTCCTGATTCTGCCGCTGCCAATGCATCTTCATTTAGCAGTTCTTCTCCTGCCCAGCAATTGCCCATCGATGCTCATGGGGATCGTGAATTAATCAATCATCTAAATCAATTGCCAGTGGAGCAACGTCCCTTCTGGCTGATCAACTATGAAGCTATCGAAGCATTAAGAAACAGCTCCCGTCCAAATGTTGGAGCTTTACAAACGAGAGGATCATTTTTTGGTCGTTGATTTTAATTGAAGGCGGCAATGCAACGCTATCTATACGCTTAATAATTTATTTATTCAAGAATATATTAAAAACAAACATATATTTCACAAAAAACAATTTTTTGTTTGTGTGTTTCCGTTTCGAATTGTGCCCTTTCATCTTGCGATTAGATAAGCTTACAACTGATTAAGCAAAATTATATTACCCAAGCTCAACAGATGACAGTTTTATTGATAATTCGTAATAAAAACTTCAACAGAGATTATGAAAGGTACTAACAATAAGAGCTTATGAAGACAATCAAAATAAATTGAATAATAAAAACGAAAAATGAATAGGAAAAACAAATTTTGGCAAATATAGAATGCAGAACACAAAAGCGAAGAATAATATACATAAATATTTGCTAGTATCAATTTAAACGGCTCAAAATGACGAAATAGTTAACCTTTTCACGTTGTTAGCTAAATACTGACTCTCTTGCTCAGTTGTCTTTAGATGAAATCTTTGAAGTTTAGGGACAAATAAATAAATACTCTAAAAACCGATCAACGATGTAAAAAACAAGAGAACTGACAGGGAAAATCTATACAAACGAGTCAGTGAACAAGTCAATAAGTGAACTGATCGCTCAATGAACAAAAGAGTAGACAACTGATTGAATCAAATGACAAATAGTTAGATCAACATCATCGTTCATTTACTGAAGAGAACTGCTCATTCACACAATAACAACTTGTATATGTGTTTTAGGTTAACAATATTTTCTAAAGAAACAACCGATGCATAAAATAGAATCAAACAAAGGCAAGAAATTTGTCCGATAAAAACTTCCACTCAATTTTAGAAGGATGAATTTAATGCAGCGGTTACAGTTGAGATGAATAGATAACACAATCAATTCAAGGTAAACTGATAATAAACTGCTAAAGCTTCATACAACAGCAGTAGATAAATTTTGGCCAGTCTCTAGAAAAGATGAAAAAGAATGAGTTAAATTTGGATATGAAAAATTCCAATACTAGCACTGTAAGTATTTGAGTTGGGAAAGCTTTTCCTATTAAACATTCTTTGAAGTATCATACACACTTTTATGCAGGAAAATATATATGATGAGTTGGAGAAATCGCAAATTGATTGTAGCTTAGATTTTTATAGTAGAATCAAGACCCTATTGAATCACAAAGATGAAGAAATCGATAAATTGGGAAATCAACTCAAAACGCTAGAGACAAATGAAAATATATTAGAAGAAGGCAACACAATAAACTCAATAAACTGATTCAATTGATTAACATAGATGCAATATTCAATTGGATTATAAATGAAGTAAGTAAGTCGTCTCGCCGACTTAGGTATACCATACACCAGTAAAACAAATATTTCAAATTTATTAAACCAATGCATTTTCACATGCTTTTTATTACAAGCATATCTTATAATCTCCCTCACTCAAGTATACGAGCACCCTAGCGCCCCCACCAGCCAACGGCCAACTACGGCCTTTTGGAAAAACGTTTATATGCATAACTTGGTTGTTTTTTGATTAAATTTGGTGTTTTGCTGGGTATTAGTATCAAATTCAAGTGTGCCAAAATTGATTACAAAAGGTAGAAAATTACGTGAGATAATCGAGTTTTCCCAAATTACGGGGGCGGAAAGGGGCGTGGCAAAATCGTTGCATATACAATATATGCGCATTTATTAATCAAATACACATACAAAATTTGGTGTCTCTAGCTATTATAGTCTTTAAGAAAATCAAATTTGTTTAAATTTCGTGGGCGGAGGGGGGCGTGGCAAATTTTTTTTGCAACAAATTTGTGCGCGCTTACTAAAGGATTAATCATACTAAATTTGATGTCTTTAGCTATTGTAGTCTTTAAGAAAATCAAATTTGTTTAAATTTCGTGGGCGGAGGGGGGCGTGGCAAAAATTTGAAATAAACTTGACCACCGTAGGTAATACACGAGTCTACGTACCAAATTTGGTGACTCTAGCTCTTATAGTCTCTGAGATCTACGTGTTCATACGGACAGACGGACGGACGGACGGACGGACATGTCTATATCGACTCGGCTGTTGATACTGATCAAGAATATATATACTTTATGGGGTCGGAAAAGCTTCCTTCTGCCTGTTACATACATTTTGGCGACTTTAATATACCATTTCACCCTATGGGTGTATGGTATAAAAACGACTTGACAATCCGGAAAATGAGATTCAAAGATGGGAGATGGAAAATCGGAGGATGGAGGCTTTACAGAAATCACCAAATGAATATGACAGGTTGCTTAGGCGCTTACAAAGAAATTAAAAGGGTTGCAGATGGTAAAAAACTTAAATCAAACCAAATCAAAATACAGATTAATATACATATTTATTGGCAATTAAGTCATCAAAAGTTACGAAAAACAACATGAGGACATTGATGCAATGACAACATGAATTTAAATGCAATTTTCGATAAGTTAATTATGGGTAACAATTATATAGATGCAATTATTTATTTATAGTTGTTGTTTTTGAAGCGAATTTTAAGCAAAATACTGTGATTAACATCAATTGAAATTTAAATAAATTAATTGAAATAACCTGTTTTGAGACTGGCTATCAACGCCCAGGCTCTTCCATATACACAGTAAATATTTATGGCATTTTAAACTAGAATTGATGCTCAAATCACTCTACCACTCAAACCCACTTAAATGCATAGAAACGAAATGCAAAATAGCAACAACCCAGATGGAGAGAGAGAGAGAGAGAGAGTGAGAGAGAGCTAAGAGTAGTGAGAAAAAGGCTTCTCTCCCTAACTCCTGGGCCCCTTCGCTTCTTCCCTTATGAAAACCTCTATATTCCACTGGATTGAAGAGAAAGCATTAAAAATGCATTGAACAAAGAAAGAGAAAACTGGAGAGAAAAGGAAAAATATAAAATAAAAGAAACGAAAAGCAGACTGCTGCCAATAATGGTTATAAGCCGAGGGCAAATACAACTAGTTGGCCATAAAATTGCAAAGAAAATGCACAACAACAGCAACAAAAGTCGGCAACACGATAGCGTTGAAACTTTGCCTCAAGGAGTAGACTCAGAGAGGTGAAAGGAGGTGAAATTCATCGGTGTTTTGAGGTTGTAGTGTTAGGACGTACTCTTGAGCTATTGTTACAGGCAAATGATGCGAAATGAGATGTTGGTTTCATGCGATAATAATACCAGGAGGGGTCACAAGAAAGAATGTCAACAATGCCAGGCGTATGCAAGGAGTTGGACTTAAATCCTTGTTGAAAAGGCCAATATTAGAGCTATAAATTATACACTGTCATTAAAATCTTGTACTTTGTAACTCTCTTTTTACAAAAGAAAATTCTATACATACAGTTTTCAGTAAATGGTTTACTATAGCATAATAGCATGTAAATAAATGCGAATGTTTTCCTTTCGACTTGTTAAAAAAAATATGCATGAATGAATCCCGTAAAGATTTTTTCATCCTAATTGGGGATACGATTGACTACCATTCAATTTATTCATATTGGTCAGCAACCGAGTACCTATACGGCAGGATCGATATTTGCATCCCATTTGCATTCTAATCAATATTCAAGTGAATATATAGAAAAAAATAATCTATAATCTATAAAGTTATTGTATAGTATATTCTTGAAGTCTAAAATGTAGAAATTGTGTGACAAATTACAGCTAAAATTATTAATTTTAAAGAAATTTTTTGAAAATAGATATTTCAACTACATGTCTCATAAATTCAACCAAGAACTAATAAAAAACAACACCAAAAAGTTTTTTATATTTTACAATCCAATTTAAGGTTGAGAAGTTCTTTTTAAAAGAATGTACAAAAGGCTGTTTTTTTTTTCGTCCATTTACCATTTCAACATAACAAATTTTTATTTATTTTCTAGAGAGTTGACAGTTTGTATAATATGCGATTCTTTACCAAGCCAATTGCTGGGAGCCAGTTGGCGATGAACTGTAGGCCAGGATTGTGTACGGCTGCTGCGGGGCACCAACATAATAAAATTGTGGCACTGCTGCCGGCAGAGCAGCCGAGGAAAGTGCTGGATTGATCACTGTTGGGGCAACAGCTGCAGGCACAACAGCAGGAGCAGGAGCAACAGCAGCTACGGGCTCTATTTCACCCTCTAGGGGCAATTCCTCGAGGCGTGCAGATTTCCGTTGAGTGCTTTTAATTTGAAGTTTAGACAACCTTTGGCGACCAAATTGACGCAAACGAGCTGGCTGAACACTTTGTGTGGTCACCTCCAATGAGTTTTCTTCGGTATCCAATTCTTCTGCTTGAGGATTCAATGTGACTGTTGGCTCTGGCTCCTGCTCCTCATTGCCCTGGGGTGGGCCATAGATTAAGGCGGGCTCTTCGGGTTTCAATTCAGACGCCAGTGGATAAGGTGTGGGCAATGCTGCCTCTTGTCGGGCCAAAAACCGAAGACGTTGGCCATTAAAACGTTGGTGTCTGACATGGGCAGCTGGCTCCGCCAAGACTGCCGAAACTGTCAAACAGATGGTTAAAAGGAGCAACTGATATCTTGTCATGATCGTGTGACTTGCTGTGTCTATATGTGGTTAACTTTATATGGAGCTTTAACTTTTATAGTTGACAATTCTCTTACTTAGACGCCCCCAGTTATGTTGTGCATATAAAGCAGGGAATTATCGAATAATAGACCAAACAAATTGATAGGCATGCCAAGCAGACAGGCGCCCGCAGCCAATTGAGCCCAGCACACTGTGTCGCAGGTGATAAAAAAGACATTTGTAATTAAATACAAATATTGAAATGGCAGCCCTTGACTAAATATTGTCACGTAGTTAGTTAGTTGGTTAAAAAGCCAACCAAAAAATAATGTGTCCCTGGGCCCACCAAGTGACAATTATTATGAGGGCGGGGGGAAAATGTTTATTGGTTATGACTCTATGTTATTTTATATATAAACCAATGGCCTGTCAAACTAAAGCATCATTCTACAATTAAACAACAATTGATCAACATGGCCCATCAAACTATTAGTTGCTCGTTGTCTCTGCTCCTCCTTTTGGTGATTGGCATTACAGCGGAACCTGCTAGATTCCGTAGTCGTTCCTCGCGTTTCCAGCTGGCCCGCCAGGAGGAAGCGGCAGATCCCGCTCAGGATCTAGCCCCAACTGCGGCACCAGCACCCTATCCACCAGCTGGTGTAACACCCGAAGTTCCCTTTGATTTGCCCACCGAAACGGAAGCTCAACCAGATTTGACTTACGGGCCACCGGATAATACCTATGGTCCGCCTGCAGTGGAGCCAGATAACACTTATGGTCCACCTCCGGCTGCGGCTGCTGAACCGGATAACATTTATGGCCCACCAGCCACCAATGATGCACCCATTGATGATGGCTCATCTGCTGCTCCTGCTGCAGCTGACGCGATTCCAGCAAGTCTTATTCAGCCACGCAATGGACGCCTTCGCAATCGTCGCCCGGTCTCAGAGAAATTGCGTTCCGCTCAAATCATTAGAGCCAAACCAATTCTCGTCTACACCATTTAAAAGGGAAACTGCAGAATTTGCAGCATTTTGTTGTTAACATATTTTTTTTTTACGAATCATTTGTTATTAATATATATGAAAATATAAACGATCTAAAGACAAAACAAGAGTTTGACTTTAATATCGGTCTAGTAGAACATAAAGAACAATTTAAAGGGTAAATCCTAAATGAGTTTCAATTTCAGCGAAATCTTTAAATATAAATCTCTGTTAATTGATTTCTTTTGCAACTTAAATAAATGAGAACTAACTTACTAAATAAATGGAAAGACTAAAAAAACATTTGATGGCAAATAAACCAACATCAACAGAGTTAAAAGAGATTCTGATTCGATTTTGATAGCTTCTCAATATTAGAAACTATGATATATATAATTTGATATCAAGTAAACAAGTAAGATAAAGAAATCTAACTCTATAATGCAACTTACTATGGATATATTCTTTGTCTTTTTATTATGATTAAGCTTTTTGAGTATACAACGAATCGAATTAAAATGTTTAAATTCTAAAATTTTATTTAAAAAAGAGTCAGTTGATAACTTTTGAACTGATTCCTTAACGATTCGTCTTGTGGGCTTAAAGCCTAAAAACATTATAATTTTCAAAATCTCGAAAATTGCTTGGGGGTCCTTTCACATTGGAATATATATTTCTGGGCTTCTCTTTCTGATTTCACAGCTCTTTTACTTTCTTAAAAACTTATCTCATGCACAATCTGATTAAACATTATTAAATTAATTATCCAAGTATATCTAACGAAGATTTTATATGAAGTTGGTCTAGGAAATCGACATTTAAATGGATATTAAGGATGAAGGATATATCCCTCAATTTCTACCTCGAGGATCCGCAACTGTATTAAACAAAAGATTTCAAAAGGTATTCTCAAAAGCCTCATAAATAAATGGAAGCCCCAAATTATAGTAAAAAAAAAAGAAAGATATGACTGATTCAATCAACAATTTGGAATATTAATCAATTTCAAAGTAAAATATATATACTTTTTAAGGAATTTATTTAATTTTCGATAATATTCCGTTAAATTTGTTTGTTTATTAAAATATTCAGCTAATTCAATTTAGTTGAAGTACACGAAAATGTAATTAGAAGATACTTTGAATTGGCCTTTCTTGAGGTGCCAGAACTTTGAGGATCATCGTTTGAATATTATGCAAAGATGAATGCAGATGGTGAAAACAAAAAAATGATAAACAACATGGTCAGTGGAATGATTTTAACCCATTAGGCACGTAATGCCCATGGCCCAAACAAAACATATAAATGTTAATAATAAAAATTATGAATTGCCAAGAACCCTAAAGACCAAAAAAAATAAAAATAAATAAAACTATATAGCCATAGCATTAGTGTGGTAATGAAAGCTAAAACAATTGTCTGTGTTTATAGTAGGGGGAGGGTCGGGGGGTATAGATAGCATTGGCAGAGTCAATTTGAAAAAAGTTTCACGTATCGGACATTAAAACTACAACAACAACAACACCAACAGCCGCAACATAATCGAACAAAAAAAATGAAGAAAAACATTGCTTGATCGGGAACACAGGCCTAAAAATCAAAAGTGACGGGCATAAATTAAAACTGAAAAAAAAAAAAAAAAAACTAACCAGTTAATAGTTATATATGTTACAGCTATAGGTATATAAGCTAACCCCAGTTGAGGAAGTCAGAACAAAAGTGAAATAACAAACAAAGCGACAATGTTGAAACAAATTCTCGCTACAATTCTGGTATTGAGTGCCCTGAGCCATGCCGAGCCATTGCGCCGCAGAAACTTCTCGGCCAGGCAGGTGGAGGTTCCTTCGCCACCAAGCCCAGCACCAACTGGTTATCCTTTGGCTGGCGTCACTCCAGAAATTCCCTTCGATTTGCCCAGTTCAACTGTTGAGCCACAGCCAGAAATCAATTATTTGCCACCGGATAATGCATATGGTCCACCAGCAGCACCGGATAATGTCTATGGTCCACCACCCACAAATGATGAGGATATTGCTCCACCCGCCGTGGAAGATGAGGAAGAGCAGCAGCCAGAAGATGATATTGCCAAACAGCAGCCCGTCGATGATCTGCCCCCCCAGGAGGAGGATGGACAGGAGGAGAACGTCCTTGTTGAGGTAGCCGAAGATGGCACTGTGATAGCAGTCTCAACAACTCTGGATCAACCACAATCTGGCAGACTATATCAACGCTTTCCCCAGGGTAATCGAAGGCAACCACAGCCTGCATCGAGGCCAGTTCCTCAGCGTTTGGTTCTTCGCCGTAATTGGTAATGGATTAAGCATACCTATAGATCTAAATAAAATTAATTTTTCTTTGGGGAATTTTCCACCATTGATTTCCATAAAAAAAATTCAAATCCCTGGTTTAGTCATCATTTGGGCTGTCATCATCGTATATTACGTGGGGCACGTAATATTTGGATTTGCCGACACCATATACGTCATTGGCTTTATTGGTGACCGAAGACAAAGTGCGGGTACCTCAATCCGTGAAGGTCGTCTGCCCTCCATTGGTGGGCTTTGGTATATATAAAGTCGGGCATTTGGTCAATTTAGGCAGCAGTTGAAATTTGACAAGCAAAATGTTTGGTTATCTAACTAGTGTATGGATTGGTTTGACCCTCTGTTCTGTCTCCATTGGAGCAGTGGTTTTTGAGAGACAGGGAGCTAGCAATGGTTGCACCATATCCACCAGCTGGACTTACACCGAATCCTCCGTTCGATTTGCCCACAGAAGAGCAGCCAGTGGCGTTTCCCCAACCGGATGTAACTTACGGACCACCAGATCAGACTTATGGGCCACCAGATCAAACTTATGGACCACCAGATCAGACTTATGGACCACCAGATCAGACTTACGGACCACCAGACGCAGAGGAAGTGGAGGTGGTGCCAGCTGAGACTTATGGCCCACCAGCTGAAACTTATGGACCACCACCACCAACAGCACAACCAGCCAATGATGCAGCTGCAGATGGTCCACCGCAAAGTGCTGCCATTATTAATCTGGCCAGTCTGCCGTTGCCACCTCAAGCGCAATTTGTGCTTCCTTTGCTTAATCGTTTCACGGCTTTCCGTAATTCCGTACACACCGCTAGCATCACTCCTCAACGCCCTAAGCCGGCCAAGCTGCAGGCACGTCCACAGGCCAGATTTAGACCACGTCCAGCCAAAATTATCAATGGAAATGCTGTCTTTCCCTCCACCCAGTTGGCTTTGCCATTCGCCGATCGCCGTATTCCCTTCCGACCAGCACGCCTTATAGTTAATGGCCCACTTAGGCGTAGACTCAATCATTAATTCAATTCTTTAGCCAGAATTTTTGTTTAACAATGATTTGTTGTAAATAAATATTTTTGTTTGTTGTTAAAGTCTTAAATTGTTTATATCAAAAATAGATAGAAGAAATCAAAACGCCAGCCTTTTCATCAACAGATATATATGCTGATCCACCTCGAATCCATGCAAATTATTGGCATCTCCTTGTAGTCGCATTAACAGGCCACCAAAGGACACATATGCCGATAGGCGGGAAGACTCATTGTGCGCTTCATCGCCTTCGATGCGATAGATTTTGCCATACATTACATACTCAAAACTGTCCGCCCGGGTGCCCTCATGTTCCATGGGATTGTATTCACCACTGTCGGGGCAACCGTCTTCGCGCAGTGTTGTGGCCAGCACAAGGCGGAATTTGTCACCCAATTCCATGGGATACAGCCATGAATTAATATCCAGAATGAGATCCATTTTGAAGGATTCTGATTCACAGTGTAGGCGGGATACACGATCGAATTTCTTGCCCTCTGGATCCATGTCCTTAACATTGAATATATCCTCAAATATTACGCCAGCCATGCTACAGCTGGCAATCACAAAAAGAAAGAACCGATTAATAGAGAAAAACTCAAATGGTAAGTCACCGCCAAAAAAAACAATGTTTACCTTGTGTCGGTTTGTCTGTGGTTGTTTTTATCTAGTTGTGAATGCCTTTTGGGTTATACGGTACTTTGCAGTCGGACACCGATTGCGTTGTTTCAAATTGTTTATTTTTTTGTTTCTTAGTGCAATTTATTTATTTATTAAAAAAAAAAAAAAAGAATTAACTCCACGCTAGTTACTTGCTTTCGCGTGTTTCCAAAACAGTGTTGCCAGACAGTGTGGCGGCTTACAGGTAATAGTGGTTTTTAAAATAGGGGTTTTAACATAATAAATTTATCGCCAACGACCAACTTCTCTTAATCTGGCAGCACTGACAATTTGTTAGCTGGCAACGCTGTCAACTATAAACAAATCCCAATTCATTAACAAAACGCAAATTAAGACCTAAATTTCGTTATTTTTTTTTTGCCAGAAAATGGAGTTGCTTATGAGGATGAAGGTAAAAATAAAATACATAAAAATGTGAACCTAACGAGCTACAGAGAGGATTTAGAGGTCTTCTTTACACACGGACACTATATGAAGTGGGGTAAGTGACAAAAGGCGTGACCAATTGCAATGGATTGGGTATTAATATGGTGTTGGGTCTATCAGTCTAATTATGTATATATACAAACTATAAATTAATTAGCCATCCATTTGTATGCATATATGTATGTATGTATGTATGTAGATAAGAAGTAATCAAGTAGCTCTGGTGCTGGCAACAATTACAAATATGTACATACTAACAAACACAATCCAAAAACAAAAAAAAAAAGAACCCTAACGAAAAGAAAAGCTGACTGTACGTTTGTGTAAATGTATGTGTAGAGTACATACATATATGTGCAGGTTCTTGTGGCCCCATACGAAAGACTTCAACCGTTGATGAACCTTACCCCGAACGCCCATTGTCATGCAACAGTTCGTCGTTTGGGGCCTTTACCCGCCACCACCCTTCAATCGCAACCCACTCTGTGTGCCCCCCTTTCCACCACACCAATTACCTAGGCAAAAGACTATTTAGCATTACAAAACTGCTGTTATGTATTCTTTCTTTTCTGTTTCTGTGTTATTTTTTTTTTCGATTTTTATTTTATTTTATTTTGCTTTTGTTTTTTTTTTTGCTGTCGTTCGTGCTTTTTTCAACGTTTCTCTTTCAGTTTCAATTGCGACCCAGCTCCAGATTCTAGCTTTAATTCGCTTTTCAACAGTTACTGGTCTTCCTTATTGTTGCTGTTATTGTTGTTGCCCTTTTTTGTTTAACGCTTCATTTGCGTAACGTGCAGCTGTGAAAATTGACGTTGACGCGGTTGATGACGGTTGCAAGTTAGTCCCGTCCCTCCTCCTTGCAGCAGCAGCACCTCATAACCATACCCATATCCATACACCAAATCCCTACCGCTCCTCCTCCAACCCGTAGAGACCACGCCTTATCCAACACACAATATCATGCTTCATTGAAAGTTCATAAAGTTTTTCCTAAGGTGAGTTTCAATACGCGCGGGTGCGGCCTAAATGAACCCAAAAAAACTAACAACAACAGCAAAATGCAAGCAGAAGGTCGCCACAGATCGCAATATATATGTATATATACATACATATGTACATATGTTTGCCAGATGTTGTTATTAATAGTTTGCTTTTTAACAACTCATCCAACTTAGCAAACTACCACCAGGGTCAGTCCACATTGGTTTGTCTGTCTGTCTTTCTGTTCCCGGGTGCTCATTTTCTTCGCTTTTCGCAGAATGTCCAAGTAAATTAATCAGAAAAAAAAAAAATAGTCATCTGATTCGAAACTTCTAAAGAAATCAATTGCAAAAGCAAACGCAAACGAAAATGCATAAGAAAATGCAAAAATTATAGAAATGTGAGTAGACTTTAATAAAGTGCCCTTTGGTCCTTTTTTTCAAGATGATTAATAAATAATTTGTTCAAAAGTGAGTGAATCATTTAAAAATTAATATTTAATCAATATTGTTGACTTCTGTAAAATGTGCCCCCAGAAGTATGTAAAGGTAATTGATATTTTTAACGATTTTATACGTTTTGTATGTTTTGTAAGGTTAAACATTTCAAAAAAAGTTCTTTGTGTGTTGTAAAAATCAATCACTTACTTAATTTAAACTGCAAGAAAAGGAATTGAAACTGAATTAGCGTTAAATATTCTCTTTAGCCACCTTCTTTGGATCTTCTGTGTTCGAGATCTATTTAGTTGTTATCTACTGTATTTATAGACAAAGTCAATGGTCTTATCAGTTGTTGCCTCTCGTCAAGTGGTTGTTGTTGTTGTTTTCTACTCTTATCAAGTGTCGCCTTGTCAGTATTTTTTGCTCTCACTCGTTCTCCCACAAACAAATGATTGAGAAAACAAACTAGAAGTAAAAAAAAGTCAACAACAAAAATATTTTCCAAGTTTTTTTTTTCGTTGTTGTACCTGGAAATTCTAAATTGATAAAACGATCAGAAGGTAGAACAAAAAAAATTAAAAAAAAAAAAAAGAAAAGAACAGAACTTTTTTCTTACTCTTATCGATAAATGTTGACACAGCTGAGAAGTTTGTTGTTTTATTTTTTGTTTTTTTCCGTCTTTTTCGACTGTGTGTTGCTGTCCCTGTCTGTTTCCGTGTTACTCGTGTGTCTGTCTGACTGTTTGTTGGTTGGTTGGTTGGATTGATTGTGCCCTCTCTGTCTCATCACCTATATTGCCACCAAAAGTCAAGCAATAACCGTGCTCTTAACTTTTTCCTTGCAGCCACAAAACTAATCAAAAAAAAAAAAAAAAGGTGTTTGGGAAAAGTAATGAAAAAATATAAAAAATATACTGTATAAAAAACAATTTGCCTAGTTAAAATATAAACGAAATACGACTAAAAATCTAACCTAATCAAATGAAATAAAACAACAAAAAGCTAGTGGTGCCTGGTTCAAGAAATAAAAAAATTTCTAGAAAAATTCAGTAAACAAAATTTAATTTTTAAACAAAACAAACACAAAAATGGCACGCAGCCGTCGTAGTTTGTCCAAAGAGGATGCCGTGTCCCTGCTCACAGACAGTGGCATATCGCTATCATCGCCGCCGGCGGCGGGCAGAGACTCCTCATCGCCCACAACAACAGCAACATCGACATCGACATTATCGATTAAACGTCGCAAGAGCAGTCTACTAAGGGACAACAACAACTATGCAGAAGCCGATGAAGAAGATGGTGAAGACGGTGGTGACACAACGGAACAGGATTCCCGTGATGCCGACTATATACAACCCTTGCCCAAGAAATCGTTAAGAAAATCATCGATATCGTTAGCCTCATCATCAGCATCGGGATCGCCATCCGAATCGGGACGTCGCAAACAGCATATATGTACGCATTGCTCCAAGGAGTTTGGTGGCAAGACCGATTTGCAACGTCATATGCTAATCCATTCGGATGAGCGGCCGCACAAGTGCGCCGATTGTGGTAAATGCTATCGCCAGGCCGTGAATCTTAAGAATCACATAACTACCGCACATGAGCATAAGAAACAATTTGCCTGTGGCCAGTGTCCCAAATCGTTTGCCCTCAAAGAGCGTCTGCGTCTCCATATGCGTTTGCATTCGGGCGAGAAGCCATATCCATGTGCTCTCTGTGATAAGCGTTTTGCCCGAGGTGGTCAGGTGAGTGCCCCAAAACACACACACACACACACAAATCTATCTTTATCTTTCCTACTCTTGCCATTGCAGCTCCAGCAGCATATGGTGTCGCATCATAAAACAAGTATACAGCAATTTAATTGTACCAAATGCTCGGCCAGCTTCTCAACCAATGCCAATCTGCGTGTTCACATGGAGAGGCACGAGCAGGGCATGGAGCATAGATGCACCATTTGTGAGAATCAATTTGCCAACGAATTGGCTTTACGGGCCCACATCAATCAGGAGCATCATAAGCTTACCAAATTTGACTGTGAAATATGCCACAAAAGCATTGAATCGGATGAAGATCTTGCCACACATATGCAAAAGCATGCGGCCATCAAGACCCATGTCTGTGAGGTGTGCAATTCGTATTTTACTCAGAAATCGCAATATAATGTTCATATGCGTATGCATACAGGCGAACGTCCATATCAATGTCGGGTGAGTTAAAAACAAATATCAAAATTATATTAATTAGAGAGAGAGAGAGTACCAGTCACAAGCATTCATTTAGAGAATACAATTTTAAATTCTTGAACTGTTCTTTTTTTCTTTTTGCAGATTTGTCATCAAACATTTGCCCATTCGAGTGTATTGAAACTGCATATACGTAAGCATACGGGTGAGAAACCATTTCGTTGTCTACTTTGTACGGACGAAGTGGCCTTCTCCCAGTTGGCCCATCTCAAGAATCACATGAAGAAGATCCACAAACAGCAAAAACCCTATATGTGTCATGGGTGTCATGAGTTCTTTAAAATCAAAGTGGAATTGCAAGCACATGCGGAACACTGTGCCAAATGCCAGAAATCAGGCGATGAGGATGACAATCAGAATGAGAATGCCCAGGCATTGTCCACCATGCGTTTTAATATGGCCGTGGTGCTTAAGAAAATAAGCTCCGCTCAAAAGCTACGTCAATTGGGCTATGAGAAACGTTTAATTGACAATGTCATAATTGCATCACTCAAGTTGGCTCAACGTCCGGCCCACGATGATGCCCAATTGACACCTTTGGCTCGGTTGCGCCTCAATGTGGAGGAATTTCTCAAGTGGATTGTCCCGGCGCCGACTATGCAGAAATTCAGCGAAGAGCTGCTCTCGATTGAGACCATTCTGGATAAGATTGCCGCCATGTATATGAAACAGAAGTAGACAAATTGAAATATTGACCTACGTGCCATATGGATAAATAGTATTAGATCTTGCCATTAGTTGAGTACCTTCTTGGCCCCAAAGAAGTTTCCCCTGCTACCCACATCCACCCCTGAAAGAGAAACCAAAAACCCAATGAAATCCAAAGATTTTTCCCGTTTATCTGTCTTACAATTATTTTTTTTCTTTATCTATTTTCTTTAAGTTAGTTATAGTAGTTCCTTGCTGTTTTGCCAAAAAAAAAGAAGTAAAATCATTCATTTTAGTTGATTCTAAATTGATCGAAATTTCTATTTAGTTAAAAACTTAAATTAAATGAATTTAACAAAATCTTGCCAGATCACAGATATCTAGATATAGTAAATAAGTTCATTTCAATGTGGCCATGCATAAAACATAAAACGAATGCATTTAGTTTAATCAACTTGAAAACCAAACCAAAAACGAAACCATTATATAACCTTAAAGTATAAAAAACATGTACATATATATGTATACGTATATATAATATGAAAATTAAATATGTTTGTAAATTTACTTTTTTTTTTTAGCATTTCTGATTAATCATCGTGTAATCTCTTTACTGGTATCTTAGCTAATTGATTTACATTTCTATCTCGATCTATGAGTATGAGTATAGACAGAATCAAAATAATGAGTGACAAAATTCTTTAATGATATGCCCTAATAAGAGCAGGAGGGGTAGGCGGTTGAAACTAAATTTTTTTCAGCACCAAAACTATTTGTATTCGGATTTTTAGCCGCTTTTGTTTTTTAGTCTCTTGGCTTAAAAGTTGTTTACTTTCTGTTATATAGAGATATGGTCATTCTAGTGTTATTTCGTTAAGCATTATCTTATTGCAATAACTACAGAGAGGGAAGTCAAATAACCTTTTAAAAGAGAGTATACAGAAACATTCTCATAAATCTTCAACAACTTTTCCAGAAGAAACTCCTTTGCCCTGTTCTGCGACTCAAGCCAAGTGGAAACAAGTAGTTCGTGTTTTTAATCCAATTAATATGAAAATCTTATAAAATGATACAGTCGAATTCCCATTATTATTTTCTTAAATGCTTCGGATAATTGAAGTTTATTTGGCTAAGCTGCTAAATAAATGGAAAAAGGGTAATCTTTTTTTCAATTCTAATATTGTTTGAAAAGAAAACAAGTCATTCAAACTATTTTGTCATGATCTCAATAGTTTTGAATTTAAATTTTGAATTGCAAAATAATATCTATATATTTTGATTTAACTCTTCTTACTTACTTCTTACAAAGTTATGGAAAAACTAAAGTTCCATTTCGAAAAATCAAATTAATATATTCCATTTCCTAAAATCAAATTAATATATTAACTTCAAGGCTAAATGTATGTATTATAAATAGTGTGTGTCTTTGATAGATCGCTGCGTTAAAATCTTCTGTCTAATTGCATAATACAAATAAGATAAATTGAAAATTCCCTTATATACATGTATGTTATATATGTATGAATGTATATGTATCTTCTATAGGTAGCTCCGCTTGCTTCTTCCTTGCCCTGATTAATGTAATCCTTAATGTTTATATGTTATTTTTTAAATATTATATGGTAGAAGAAAAAAAACTATAAACAAAATGTTTGACTAATAATTTGATGTTAGTAATTGCTATGACGTTTAAAAGAAATATGAGGAAAATTGAAGCAAGAATGAAAACCCTTCGTCATTTTTTTTCGATTCCATTTTTTTTTTTTTTTTAAATCATGTTTGTATATGTGCGTGTGTGTCTGTGTGCGCGTTTGTGCCCGTTTGCTTGTTATGCTGGAACAAAGTTTTAGCCAAATGGAGGAGCGCATTCCATATATGCCAATGGACAACAAAAGCATTGTGGCCGGGTGGTCGTTCGCTTGTAGCTCTAAGAACATCCCAGATGGTACAAGGTGCACACACCCAAACCCAATGCAATCCCAAAAGCCACTGGCTAGTGCCCAAAGCCAAACGAGCCAACCACATAAACAGTTATGTATGTAGCATGCCCCTCTCTCCGACCTCCCACTGTCACAGTAACACCACCACATCCCCCCGCAATGGGTAACTCTTTCCCTTTCTCTCTCTCTCTTGGCTATATATGGTCGCGTTTGTGCAAATTTATAAGCCACTCACATTAAGGCGGCAAATATTTTTATGGCAAACTACATGCAACCACCACCATCACCACCACCGCCACCACTAAGCAGCAAACCACAGTGGCATCCACCTGCTGGCAATTAATGAAATTTCCACAGCAAATTTATTGACACGATTGTAAATGTTTATCTGTGTGTGTGTGTGTGTGTGTGTGTGTGTAGTATTTTCTTCCTTTGCGGAAAATTTGTTGGACGTGCGAAAAATATGGTAAATTTTATGTATCAAATATATATATCTTTTATATATGAATATATGATTTTATGACTACAGCCTCTACATTGCGTGTCACTTGTTTCTGTGTGCTTGATGGTGATCCTCCGAGTTAACCCCACCCCCACCAATTGCCACACTCTCTTGCTAGATGCCCATGTCCTCCTGGCCAGCAGCAGCAGCAGCTTAATGTCTACATTTGTTCTGGTTTGGTCTAACCATTGCGTGCTCACTGGCTGCCCTTTTCTTTTTTTTTTTGTTTAGTTTTTTTTTTTGCTCATGGTCGTTGTGCCAGCACTCCAACTGCAAATCCAACTCCATCTCCGTCTACATCTCTGTCGCCGTCTGTTGTTGCCTCTGCTACGGCTGCGGCTGCTGCCTGCCACGGCGCATTAGAACAAATTGCTCTTGTTGCGATAGGAATGAGATGGACATGCCTTTTGCCTTGTTTGGACCGATGGACAGCGATTGCCACTGCTGGTTAGTTAGAGAAGAGTTTGGGTGTTTTCCTTTTTTTTATTTACCCTTGCAGAGGGTATTATAAAATTGGTCAGATGCTTGTAACGCACAGAGCTGGGTCGATTTAGCCATGTCCGTCTGTCCGTCAGTCCGTCCGTGTGTGCAAATCAACTTCACGCTATCATCTTAAGAGCTATCGGAATGAAATTTGATATTTGAGCTACTTTTATTCCGGAGCTGATAAAGTATGAAAATTGTCAGGATCGGACTACTATATCATATAGCTCTAGAAGAAACATTTTTGCAAAAATTGGAGTATCCCCATTAAATTTACCAATACGATAGTATTGGATATAAAATCTCAGATCCCAAATTTGAATCTGATCGGATATACATATAGAACACAAGTTACAGTCAATATATATAAATCGGCTCAAATCTGCCTGCTGCCTACTACGTCATCATCAAATCAACAGAGCACATGCATACACCCACACACGCTACGCTTCATGAAATGCATGTGTATTCGTGCCGTGCTTTGCTTAGGGAATGATGGAAGAAGAAGAAAAATTGTTGTAAAAAGAGTAATAATTTGAATGTTTTGTTTGTGTATTGATGAATTGAGTTGCAGGGAAAGAAATTTCAAAATGTAAAAATATTATTGCCAAGGACTGCAAGGGTATAAAAACTTTGACATAGCCGAAGTTAGCTTCTTTGATATTTTTTCTTTTTTTCTATGCACTTTCCAAGGCCAAGGTATATCAATTTTGATCACAAACTTTAGCCAATATGATAAACGGTTTACAATACACATTTTCGCTTAAAATCTGACAATTAAGAATATGTCTTGCTTAAGTTAACGCAAAAATTAAAAATAGCATTGAAGCATTGCTACTTTTATTTAAAATCATATCGGATACGTGGAGTCTAATTTAAACTATGAACATTCAAAGACATTTGCAGTTCAGCTTAAAGTACTTGGAGCCAAAATTAAATTGCTAAAGTCTTTAGAGGTGACCTAAAATTACTTGGGAGAGGCCAGTTGAAACCATTTAATCAGCATTCAAATTGGTGAAAATCTTATATAAACAAGTTGAAATTTACTTAAAGAAAGTCAAAGAATATTTTGAGAGCTTAAACTAGTTGAGAATCATAAGACATTCCTAGTCATAATCATAATCACAATCCCAGACATTAATCATAAGGCGTCTAATTTGAACCATTTCAAGTCATTTAAACTAATCTTTTGATTTACACATTAAGCTTAAATGAATACCTAAACTAAATATTGTATTTATGAGAAATATATCTTTCTGGTAAGTGTATTTAAAAGCTAACTATTTGTTGGGAAATTGTATCTTCTGTTTGTTTTCCAAGTAAAATGCGCTGCAAATTCGGGAAACAAATAGTCGGCAGACATACACACAACACACACAGACATACAACAAGTACGCATGTTTCTTGTTTCTTGATTCCTGATTCTCTAGTGGCTTAACTTTTTCATCTGCATGCAGATTTTGCTTGGTGCCTGCTGGACAATGTTAATGATGGACAAAAAAAAAAAAAAAAAACATATATATATAGGTATAACAAAGATTACTTTACCCATGCCGAAGTCTATATACCCTTGCAGTTCTTAGCCTAGGAAATTCTTTCTTTCACAGTGATTACGAGCGGTGGAAACTCTTCCTTTTTGAACAAAGAAAAAGGAAAAACTAAACTAAAGAAAATATGTATGTACGTTGAGAAGAAGTAGAAGTCAAGTTCTGTGCTATTTAACCAACTCTCGTTCTCGTTTTGTGACGACTGTAACAAATTGATTTGATTTGGATTTAGATTTGCTAGCTTCTTTCCAACAAATTTACCTTTCTATATAATGTCTGTAGAAATACAATGGCCCATACATATACATATATGTATATATATACATACACCTACGTATGTATATACATACATATGTAGGTTTATATATGTAATTCCTTTGTTGTCTACTGCTAATTTGTACATTTTTTTGCCTTTAGGGAATGTCATTGGGTGGATTCGGTCACTATAATGATGATGACGATCATCATGTTGACTGACATCTAATTTGTGGTCGGTTATTTAGGTAAATTGCAGAAGCCCACGCAATTTACAAAATAAGCGAGAGAATGGCGAAAGAAGTAGTAGAGGAAGAAGAATTTGCATTGTTGTTGGTAAGGAAAACGTTTAAGGACTAAAAGAACCATTTGGATTGTTAAGCCGTTTAAAGTATAGAAAAGGAAAGGAAAGAGCTGAAATGAACTTATTTCTTTTCCGTGATGTCTGATGTATGTAGTTATTGAAATTTTTTGTATTTAAGCTAAAATTGGTGGGATGCTTCTTGCTCAACAGGCCAACGCCTCCTTCCGTCGCCTTTGGGTCATTCAACTCCAGCCTCAACAGCAGGCAAAGTTTAGAGTCAGAGTCGGAGTCAAGTCAAAAGTCATAAAAGATGTGCAGCAACAGCGGCAATAGCCACTGTTGACTCTGTTTGCCTTAACAAATGTATAAATGCTGTGCGTCTGCTGTTGCCGCTGTTGATGTTGCCCTGTTTGCAGCAGCAGCAACGGCAACAACAACAATTACAAATGAACGACTTCTTTGTTCTGTCAGCAATGGGCCAATGCCAAGCTAAAGTTGTGTATAGCTTAGTTCGGCTTTAAAGTTTCATTTTGCTCTTTAGAAATAGCAGCAGTAGCCACAGAAGCAGCAGCAACCCGAAAAGAGGGGGCGGCAGCAGTTTTACCCCCATCCCCATTCCCAAACTCCAACTCCAACAGCAACAGCAACAACTTGCCATTGCCATTGCCATCGCAAACTCCATCTCCATTCGCAGCAGCTGCTGCTGCTGCTGCTACGCATAAAACATACGTTAATACACTGAGAGAAAGATTTGAAATCATCATTCTTTACCACTAATCATTGCTTCTCATCTTTTTTATTTATTTTTTTTTTTGTTTTGTTTTCTGCCTCAGTGTCAGCTGCGGATGCGCTGATCTTTTTGGGGCGTTGTTGCTTTAGCCCAAAAACAAATATATGAAAAGCCAGTGGAGTCTGTGTTTGTGTGTGTGTCTGGGTCTCTGAGACTGAGTCGCTGTCTGGGTCTCAGTTCTTTTCTCTGTTCATTTTTGTTTTTGTTGCTGTTGTTGCTGTTGTTTTGTTTTGTGGCAGAAATGTGCAACGTTATCATAACTAAGTGCATGTGCAGCATGTGGCTAGGTGGCTAGGTGAATGCGTGTGCTTTTGTGTGAGCTGCATCTCTCTCTCTATCTGACTCTGTCTCTGCCCAATTCTGTACTCCGCCTCCCCCTTATCCCTCACTTAACTAAAAACCGTGTGTTTGTTCGTACGCCCCACCAAAAAGGTAAAAACCGTCTGCATATGCATAATTCATGCTATTGAACCTTCTGCGGTTATGACTGGACCCTGGACATGGTCATGGACATGGACTTGAACCTGGATGGGTATGGGTTTTCGGGCTGAAGACCGCAGTCCAGGCAAACTAGAAAAATTATAATTTCACAAGTCATAATAGGATTTGCAATTCAAATGCAGACACAGACAAGTTTTTTTTTGTATTTTTCCTTTTTTTTACTTCTTCATCTTTAGTTCCTTTTATTTTTTTTCTCGTTTTGTACAAATTTTCCTGTGTGCAATGAGGAGTATAAAAGAACACAATAAAAGCTCCTTCTTTTTCTACTTCAGAGCCAATATGTCAAAAATATTAAGCGACATGGCCCAATGGGCTTTTGTCATACTCGATTCCTATCCCTGTAACGACATAAACACATACAGAAGGAGATACACACGCTGGTTTATACATTCTATATAGATATGTGTATATATATGTATATGCATATATATGCAAACGATAAGACGCATTTTGCCTTTACGCTATAAAGTTGTAAAATTGACAGGGCCGACCATGCCGAAACTCTCTGAAAATAAAGCAATAAAATGCTCTAAAACATCGCCATCGACATGCCCCCATCTGCATCTGCATCTACATACATCTACAATAAGGATGGGACGACGACGGACAGTAGCCACTAGCTGACTTCAGCAGAAGCCACAGCAATAGCAACAGTTCCATGGACCAAATGCAAGAATTAGAAATGAAAAGCCAGCGGGTTGCATAGAATTTATGCCAGTTTTGGGCTACGACAGTTTGCCACTGACTCAATCAATGGATGGTTTTTTTGTGAATATGAGGATATATGCATGTAAATGCGATAGTTTGTGTGTGTGTGTTGAAGATGGTTTTTTTTTTTGTTTTTTCTTTTGTATTGGAGCCCAGGAAGCATCGTTTGTCACTAGTCACAGCAGTAGTACAATTCATGCATTTTCTATTCCTTTTTTTTCCCTTTTTTTTCTCAAAGCTGAGGGAAACGAAGAGCTACATGACAGAAAATTGAAGTTTGTAGTTTGTTTATTTTAGTTTATTTCGGGTTAAGGAAGTGCGCCCCAGTTGACAGGGTATAAGCATAAAGTATAACTAATGGTGTTGCTATGCTGTCCTGCAGCATAATCATGTCAAAAAACTCAATGACAGACAATTGCTTAAAAGTTATTTGCTTATTTGGCATCAAAATACAAACATGATTGAAGAATTTTGAGGCATAGTAGATAAATTTATGAATTAAGTTAAAATTCGTTGTTTTTGACTGAGAAATAATTGTACATTTTAATAAAAATGCAAGTGAGGGAAAGTCTTTTGTAACATTGAAAACACCATCTCACAATTTACTCATTCATTTCATAAAATATAATTTATTGCCTCTGGTATATGAAGGATTTTATTCGTTCATTCCAATATTGTTTATTTGAACATTGGAACTAAATTTTGAATTTCCTTAACTTTTAACCTAATTTTTGTTTAGAGTTGAATGGCAATAGCCAGTTAAAACTCCTTGAACAAAGACAAAAATTTAAAGCGACATAAAAGTGCTCCTCAGGGCATAACTTAAAAAAAATAAAAATAAAAATAAAAAAAAACTATTTGGTTCGGTTCGTCTGCTGCTTTGAACCTAATGGGCAGCAGCAGCCAAGCTCTTGACACGGACACGGGCTCAGGCATAAACACTGGCCAAAGACGAGGCAGAGGCAAAGAGAACTTCTAGACCATAATACTCGTAGTTGCCAGTCCTGCATAAAAAATGATTAATTCCTGGTCCGGTAATTTATGTAGACACATAATTCACAGCGGGACATATTTTGCTAGAGAAAGAGAGTTCGAGTTCAGGCCGATGCCGAAGCTCTAAAAATAGCACACACACACATATATATATATATATATATATACAAGTGTGTATGTGTGTTCATACATGCTTATGCTAAAAATAAAGAAAAAAGGAAGACAAGGCCTTATGGCGACGACGGCTTCGCTGCGCACATTTGATTTAAATTGAAGCTAAAAGCTTTAGCCCAAGATCAAGGCTCTTTTGGTATAAACTATGTTCAGTTGTATGCATGTTATATAGGTATATGTATGTGCCCAGATCAGGCTATGGCCTGACAATATCATTAAATATTTATGACGCAGCAGCTGAGCACAAGGTAAGCAGCAGCAACAGCAGCAGCGGCCAAAGCAGCTAAACTTAACTGGAGCCCTAATCAAATTTTGCCGTTTTACCTAGAAAAATGTCAAGTTCGTTGCACGAGTCTTTTGTTCTGTTTTTTCCCAGTTTTGTGTATAGAACATTGCCAAAAGATATCACATATACATGCATGCAAAAGGATATATTATGTTGTTAGCTCTTCTCATCTCTTTGACATTCGGTCTGTCTATTTGATAGGACTTAAGAAAGTGAAACGAATTAACTTGTGCTTGCAATAAACTAATCAACTGCAAATAAAATAAAACGAAAGATAGTCGGGTCTTTAATGAATGTAAAGTAAATTTGATAATCAAGTTTGAATAACAATGCGTGCAAAGTTGGCACAAGGCTCTTGAAAATCGAAAAAAAATAAAGATACAAGTTAACTAAATTAGGCTCACAAAAATAGAGACATTTTTATACCCTTACAGAGGGTATTACAAAATTGGTCAGATGCTTGTAAAGCACAGAAGGAGACATTTCCGACCCCATAATTTAAATATATATTCTTGATCAGCGTGAGAAGCTGAGTCGATATAGCCATGTCAGTCTGTCCGTGGGTGCGTATGCGTTTTACTCAGCCATCTTAAGAGCTATCGGGATTAATTTTTTTTTGGGGCTTTTTATTACCCGGGTAAGATAAAGTATGAAAATCATTAGGATCGGACTACTATATCATATAGCTCTAGAAGAAACAATTTTGCAAAAATTGGAGTATCCCCATGAAATTTACCAATACGATAGTATTGGATATAAAATCTAAGATCCCAAAATTTGATTCTGATTCAATATAAATAGGTTCAAGCGCTGAATACTACATCATCATCAAATCAACAGAGCACATGCATACACACACAGACACAACGCTACATGAACTGTATGTGTATGCGTACCGTGCTATGTTTGGGGAATGATGAAAGAAGAAGAAGTAAAAAGAGTAATAATTTAAATGTTTTTTTTTTTTGCATTAATCAATTGAGTTTCAGGAAAATAAATTTAAATTTAAAGAATTAATTAAAGGATTGAATTTGATAAAAATAAAGGCAGAGTATTATATAATTTGAGCTTGCCTAAAAAGGTTTTTGCCTTGCTTAACCATTTTACCATCGTTATAACATAAAACTCTGATCCAGCTAAAGTCGAGACAAATATACTATAGAAATATGGCAAACCCAGAGGTTTACAAAATTGAGCTTTCGTATGATGGTTTCTGCCTCGTTTTTAAGATTTGCAATCGTTAAATACATTAAAAGTGTGGTTCAGATCAATTTGAGAAACACAATGAAATATTTTTTCTAAATTGTAATACAACTACTATTATGGTATTAATAGTATATAATAATAGTTAATATATCTATATTTCTTAACCAAATTGTTGTCCTGATTAGCTCCCTTTATAAATAGTAGAACATTCTAAATTTAATTACATTTTCTTTTTATGCTTGAGGGAAAATGATTTTCTGTCCATGTTTTGCTCATCAACAGGAACATGGTCTAGTTATGAATGTAAAAAACTTTAATTTTTGTTGGTGTGTACATATATTATGTATTTGTATGTATGTGAGTGTGTGTGTTTGTGTGCCTCTTGCAATAATTGATACGTGTTGCAATGTGCGCAAAGACAAAATCTGCCTGGTGGCTATTTACTTTGGCTGCTTGACTCTGCATCGACTGGTACTGGTAGATTGCAACTTTAACTCCAACTTCAACTGCGACTGACTGTGTATTTTCCTTTGCTCCTTGCTACACGAGTGGGGCGTGGTCTATACAACGCCCCATTCAGCTGTGGCAATGGCATTAAATGTCAAGGAAATCGCATGTCCACCCTCATTTTCTGTATCTGTGTGTCTCAGTCTCTCACTTCTTCTCTCTCTCTGTGTCTGTGTGTTTGCAATTTTATATATGACAGAGAAGCAAATGAAATGGGTGAGGGGGAGGTAAGAGGGATAGCGAGGGTTGAACCGCCCCACTTGTAAAGCATTTTATAATTTAATTTTCATATAAAAGAGATGGAGAGACTTTTTGGCTGGACCATCAAAGTGGGTGTTACTATCGATTATTATCGATTATTCTGCTTGAACTTGGCAAACCATAAATCAGATTTCTTTCGTCTCTTACCTTCCCACTCCGATAACCATTACCATTATCATTGCCATTCAAAGCCTTTCAGCAGTTCATTTATCACAATGCGGTTAAATGTATAGCAAGTAGAAACAAAACGCGAGGCGACGATGACGACGGCGGCGGCACAAGAATATCAGCAGAACAAAAGATTTAAGCAACAAACTATGTTTAGCGAGAATTGTCTAATATTGTCGGCGTTGTTGTCATCGTCGTCGTCGCCACCAGCCAGCCCACTGTCAGCCACAACAAAAGTGATAATTAATGTGTAAACTGAGGAGCACGAGAATCCCCCCTCTCCCATAACCACCCGTTTCTTCCACTCACACACAGACGATTCCAACAAAATTGTCAACAGTCAAAGCTGGAGCTCCACATGCTAAGCAAGGTGCTGACACTAAGCACTTGTCACCCAGCCTGAAGCCAAAAGGAAACAGTCACCGGTGACCAAGCCTTGCTCGTGCTGGTAATAGTGATGCGAAAATGCAATTCTATGATGATATGATTAGCAGATGTAAGAAGGAGATGCATCTATTTAGCTTATTATCATGCTTAAATTAAAACTACTACAAAAATTTGCTGCTCTCAATAAAGAATTCTTGGAATTGAGTAGAAAAAAAATGCCAAAATATATATATCAAAATCGTGGAATATTGTAGTGAATTATTTGTGATTTTGTTAAATATTCACAGTTTGGTTGTCACAGTGATTTCTGCTCATGTCTTATGCTTCATGCGTGAGTCTTTCTCTCTCCCTCTCTCTCTCACTCTCTGTTAGTTTGCCGCCTTCAACCCGCCACTACTTCTTTTGGCTTGTCTCCATAGCTTGCAGCTGGACAAATTGCAGTTGTCGTGGATGCTGCTCGTTTTTTACTTCGTTTTTATATGTATATATGTAGTATTATAGTGTAGTTTTTCATACAAGCTTCTGCCTGGTTGTTGTTGTTGTTATTGTTGGTTGTGCGTAGTTATGCAAACAGTGGCCAGGTAGAACAAGTTGCTGGTTGTTGGTTGCTGTTGCTGTTCGTTGTCGTAATTAAAGGTCAACATTTGTGCAAGTTGTCAATGGCATCATGACCATGCACGAGCCTGAAAGTGAGCAGCACATGGCACAGTATTTTAACTGAGAAGTGAAGACCGGAGAGATGTGAGATGAAGATGAGACTTGAGACCTGAGAGATCTGAGACACTCCAACTTCAACTTACCAGACCGCATAAATAATTCTCGCAAATGAGTTGTTCATAGTTAGTGGTGAGTTAGGCTGGCAGTTCAGGGCAGGGGGAGGGCAGGAAAAAAATAAAAAGAAGAAGCAGCAGCTAACCAAGCTAAAAGCCCTCGACACGTAAAGGAAGAGAATCATAAAACTTAATTGGTTTGGCTTTTTGTCATTTTCTTTTACCCTCCCCCTGTACCAGCGCACCTGCAGACCACTTGCCATATGTATGTATATGTTTGTATAGATATTTATATATATATATAAGTATATGTAAATCTGTAACTCTTATAGAGAATATTCCTTTATATATGTATTACTTGCTTTTACGTGGTTTAAAAGAAACAAAAATTCTGCTTATTATTTCGCATGAACACTTTTTTAACTTGAGCCATCATCTTGTGTGCCATAATTGATTATTTCCTGACAACAAAAATAAATAAAAAAAATTTTTTAAATCTCTGCAAAGTGAAAAGTGAAACAAATTCGCCTCGGGAGGAAGTTTTTGATAAAGGAAAAGTCTTTTGTTTTCGTTTGGAATTTGCTGACGGTCTGTCAATTGTTTTGACTTTGAGATAGAGAAAGAAAGAGAGAGACGGACCCTGCTATGGTTATTTGCAATTTATGCAAAAACCAAAAACCGAACAAAATAAAAAAAAGGAAATTTTTACTGAGGCTGCTACAGCTTTTGTTGTTATTATGGTTGTTGTTGTTGTTGCTGGTATTATTATTACTGTTAATGTTGTGGCTGTTGCTGTTGTTGTTGCATGGGCTATAGCGAACATCTCTGCCTGCAAATCTCGCCTCATCAGGTGAAAGAAATTTCACTTTTCTTCTGCTACAATTTTGAATGCTGGCGCGCTCTTGCACTTAAAAAACATTATTACTATTGTTATTCAACCAAAAATATTTTTAATGAAACTGGCCGAGTTGCTGCTCCATTGCTTGCACAAATTGCAGTCTATTCTGCGGCCTTCTCTTCAGAGTTAGCGAAAACAACTACAACAAAAAACAATATAACGAAAATACATAAAAAAAGATTTTCTTACACTGAGAGATCAATATTTTATAAGGGTTTTCTAACAAAAAAAAACAAAACAACTAAACCTTGTAGTAATTTTGGATCTCAGTTTATAAATTTTTTTATAGAAGTTTTAGTATGGAACTATTAAAAGAAATTTTTTTTTTTTTTTTTTTGCTTGTTGTCTCTTGACCGGGCTAGGACTTTTGCATTCTCTAGGTGTAGTCTCATTGTTTCGTCATGCTTTCATTGTTTTTATGCACAATGTTCATTGTGCGATAGTTTTGTAGTTGTTGCTTTTTCCCTGCGCTAATTACAGCTGAAGTTGGCTGCTGTTGTTGTAGATTGTTTTTTTTCTGCTGCTTTTATTGTGATTGATTGCAAAGTGCAATGTAGTCTGAGTGCCTTGTTGTTTGTGCTGCTGATGGAGAGAGAGATGGTAAAGTTTCTGTTGTTGTTGTTGTTGGGGGCTGCTCCCATCAAGCGTGGCACGTGTTGCATTTAATGTGCAGTTTCTATTACTCTCGCTGGCTGGAGTCTATGCAATTGAAAGTGAAACTCTGGTTTATGATCAGCAACATCAACAACAGCAACAACAACAAGAACAACAGGAGCAGCAGCATCAGCAACAGGAGTAAATCGTCGATGGCAATGATGATGACGACGACGACAACGACTACTACTTGTAGGTCTGCAATGGGATTGGCTGGTTTGGTCTGTTCTTGTCTAGCCTGGCTGGTCTAGTGTGGGCTTGGTCTTTTTAGCTCAGCTGGACAACTTGCACTTTTGGATTTCTAGCTAAGTTCTACCCATTGATAATTGACCTCATTTAAGATGAGACGGTTGAGATAAGGGCTGATAGGAATTAAAAGCGGCATCCACTAATTTAGCTTTGGGGTCTCTAGGATGGGCCCCAGAAACAGAGAGAGAGACAGAAAGAAAGACTGCTTCTGCTGCTGCTGATGATGATGATGATTGTTATCAAGGCGGCCCTTAAAGTCTTAAGCCTAGACCAAAAAGACTGGTGACTGGTTTCGAGCTGCTGCTGCCCGTTTGGAAGTTGGCAATTGCCAATCGCGTCCAGCAATCGCAGCACGCTAACGAGACGACGATGACTATGACGACAACAACATGCTGCAGGCACAAAAAAAAAAAATAAAAAAACACCATAAACGAGGGGTAATATATCAAAGTTGCCAATCAAATATTTCACTACAAATTTTCATCAAAATAAACCACAAAATTTGGGTAATTTTTCATTTGTTTTTTCTATTTATACTAAAAATCTTTTACGAGACAAAACCAAAGTACTGGAAACTTTTTGGTTGGACCCTCGTCCAATTCTAAAAATTGAACCCTATAGGATATAGTGAATGAGAGAATGAGGGGAAGGGGAAAATTCGTCTTGCAGTGGCTGCTGCTGCTGCTGTTCCTGCATAAGCATCTGTAACTTTTTGCGCTTATCTAAGCCATAAATCTTTGATGGCGGCCCCAATACCAAGACCAAGACCAAGTCCAAGTCCAAGTACGAGTTGGAATCGTGC
Source organism: Drosophila equinoxialis (assembly GCA_018150345.1). Taxonomy (NCBI): domain Eukaryota; kingdom Metazoa; phylum Arthropoda; class Insecta; order Diptera; family Drosophilidae; genus Drosophila; species Drosophila equinoxialis. The sequence goes on along the minus strand of JAECWI010000868.1, from coordinate 565,012 downwards.
GGGCGTTGCCTTAACCATCTAACTGACTGACTGACTGAGTGACTGACTGACAACCCAAGACGATGCTTGATACGAGATTTGCGATTCTCGATTTCCGATTCTTGATCTGCTGCTGTCTCTTATGGGTCTCTAATGTCACACCTCTGCTTATCTAACAATGCAAAAAAAAAAAGAAAGAAAAAAAATTGCAAAAATATAAGAAAAAATAAAACCTTCTGGCCATATAAATGCGACCCACATATGCAACCAGTTGGACTTTTACATGGCCCTGCCCCACCATCACCACCACCAAAAATAGTGGCAACAACAACAACAACAACTAGCAACAGAAATCTCCTACAAAACACCAACTGGCAGCCAAACAGCCCAAGCACCAGTGGCTCCAATGGCAATAAATTTCAATTTGCTGGCCTGGCCTGTGTTGGCCTAGCTTAGCCTAAGCCTGGACTGAACAGAACTGAACTGAACCGAACTAAAGTGGACTGGGCTGTGCCGACTGTCTGGGTCTATGCTGGCCTGGCAACAACAATGCAATGCGGAGGTAAAATGATAAAAATTCGATTACATTCAGGTGTGAAACTTACATACATTGCAGCGATTTACTTGTTTGTGCGCTACAATTCAACGGAATTAGGCCTTGGCGGTTAAAAGACTGAACCAAAAACGAATTAAGTTGAATTGAAAATCATAGATGAGAACTGATAGAATTCTAAGGCAAAAACGTAAAAATTTAACTAAAAAAAATTGTTATACAAAAGACTTAGGCAACGAACTTTGTTAACAAAAGACTTAGGCAACGAACTTTATAGATATTTTAAATGTAATTTAAAAAAAATAACTTTTGTATTCTTTTGTTTAAGCCACTCATCATATATATCAATTATTAATAGTATTATTATTAACTCAATTAGCCACTGAAGTAGCTCATTCCAGAATCGACTCAAATATCATTTCGCCACCACCAACTGGGACTTCAACTTTGGCTGCTGCTGTTGCTGGGCTAGACTATGCCAAACCAACTATGCCAAGTTGGGGTTGGCATCCTTTTTGCCTCTTATTTATTTATTTATTTTTTTTTTTTTAATTTTCTTGCTGTTCTTTTATGTTGCCCATTTGGGCTGATGCTACGGCCCTTGTTGGTCATTAATCATGCGCTGTGAACGACAAGCGTATAAGTTACCTAGGCCAGGATTGGTTGGCCCCGGCCACCAAAAAAGGCCAAAGGAATTGGGAACTTAGCAACTCAGCAACAGCAACAGCAGCAAGTTAGAAAGATAGAAAGAAAGCAGACACAAGAAAGTAAGCAGTCCCAGCTAGTCAGCCTTTTTGACGTTGCCTTTGCCTAATTGGATCCAGTCGAACATTTGTGCTTGGATGATTTTCAGTTATTTCTTTGCAATGGAGATTTTTTCTTTTTTGCTTTGTGTCATAATTGAACTATTTCAGCATGCAATGCAATTAAAACTAGTTTTCACTTTTTCATAAAACAAAAACAAATCCAAATGGTTTCCATTTAAGAGTAGGCATTGAATTTCTCCCAAAAAATCGTTACATCTCAGAGATATTCTTTTGAACAAAATACCTAAAAAAAAGTTATAACTTTGACTTTGGAATTTTCTACATTCACTTACACACACACACACACACACACACACTTATACACACCCACATCACATCAATCTCTGTGTCTATTCTATTCAACTTACTCCTCATTTTCCTAGATTTTGAGCCGTCAACAGCCATTAGCACTTTGGCACATAATTGATACGTGGTTGAACCATAAAGCAAAAAAAAAAAAAAGTGCATAGACATCCACTTCGACACAGGCTCATGGGTCAGAAAATGACGTTGTAAAAACGAAAAACGAAAAAATAACGTAAGAAAAGAAAAAGATTATGTCGAGGTTTTTTTTCTCTTCATGTTCTTGAGGTTTTCTTACACAACACCTTGGGGGCGTTGTGTGTGTGTGTGCCGTTTGCCATACGACACCAAAGAAAAAGGCGCAGAAGGGCTGCCAATTGAAGAGTCTGCATATCTATAGACTCCACCTCACCCTCTCTATCTCTCGCTCTGTCTCTTTCGCTCGTTTGTTTTCCCTAGGGTGTCTAGCTATCTCTGTCTCTGGGTTTTTGGGCCGGGCTCGTTCCGGACTCGAGCCGGCAACGTAACTAACAATTTATTTAATACGCTGTACGTGCGCTTTAATAAAAGGCTCAATCAATCTGCGCGCAAAGAACCAAAAATCGAACAAAAATATCAAACATTTAGGGGCAAAGAAAACAAAAAAATTTACCGAAACCTAAAACGAAAAAACAATAAACAAACAACAAAATGCTCTCTCTAAATATATTACAAAATAATAATAGTGAGAACATCAGTTTTGAGCCATAAATCGAGAAGCAAACAAAATATGAACTAATTTTCAAATAAAAATATTACAAATCTCAATTCCAAAAATGTTATCTTGTAGTTTAAAAAATAACTATATATTTAAACTATATACATTTTTGATAAATATTTTAGTTTCATTCAATATTTGTTTTTCTGTTTTTTTAGGGTTGTAAATTGCGAGAAATAGTTTGGTTTCCATTTTTTTTTTTAGTTGTGGCTATAAAACTTGAAGCAATGTGTAAATATGACTCGAATGTAAACAAGAAGTAATTTAGTTTCGTTGGAAACTCTTCATTTCGTTGCAGTTGCTGTTGTTGCATAATACTTAACAAAAGCGGACATGCCATTTAACATGCGAATATCTTGTGCATCCCAAAGTGCATTAAGAGAACCTTCTTTTGAAGTGTGTGTGCCTACAAAGTCTCAAGTGCTTTAGGGGCTTCGGGATGGTAGGAATGATGCTGCTTGCCTGCCTGCCATCGACATCAACTATGTATAGACTCTGTGTAGTGACAGATACATACATAGACAAGGAACGATGGCCAAGACCAAGACGAAGACGACAACGGCGACGACGACGACGACGACGACTACGTCGATCCTTTTGGCGCTGCGGCAGACAGCGTGTCGAATGGGTGGAGTGAGGATGTTAACGGAGCAACGGGGGAGGAAAGATAACGCGGGTTAAAAAGGGGCTACTGGAGGGTATGCACGGATCGGATGCAAGGGGTCCAGGGTTAGCTTTTCGCTAATGAAGCCATAAAGATATGTATTATTCCATAAATTTAGCTGAGCACCCACACTGAGTAGGAGTGACAGGAACAGGGCGAGGACAGAGATTCATTCATTTGCCTTCATTCCACTACACTCTCCGTGGTATACCCATTTGACTTAATGTCTTTGACGGTGGGAAATTGCATTTAATTTTTTTAAACAACAATTAGCCACGCAACAACAAAGGAACCTACCTTAACGTTTTTTTTTGTTTTTGGTGGGGTTTTTTTTTTTTTTGTTTCTCTTCCTTATTGCCAAAGCTTAGCTCAAACGCCTAACAAGGTGTCAATATCTGAAAAATGTTATCTTTCTGCACATAAAACTCAAGCGGATCATAGTAAATCAGCCGTTTTGGTAGGCAGACGCAGCGCGCGCAATGGCCATGTTGCCCAAGGCACTATCTCTTGGGCAGAGCCTGGGCCACCACAACAATGGCCACGGCTGGCTCCCTCGCTCGCTCGCTTGCTGGCTCATTGTACCGTAGGTCTCCCTGACCAATGGAGCAGGCAATGTGCTTTTTATACGCCGGATTTACGAGCCAACTCGACGACGTCGCCGCCGTCGTCGTCTTCGTGGCAAAGAAATATTCGATGGCCAGGCAACGATTAAAACGGACGCTTCACGCATGCGCGCAGACACACACACAAGAGAACACTCACACTCACACATGTGCCGCATATTGGACTAAAACATATGTAGAATTATTACTATGCAGGTTGAGTATTTAGAATCAACGATTACCACGAATCAGTCATATAAATTGCTCACATTTTAAAGGATATGTGCATAAAATATTAAATATAAAGTTATCTGCTAGCATGAATTTACGTTGGGAAAGTTTTTTGCTTGCAAAGAACTTTCCACTTACATAATATCCACACTATTTAGATTTTATCATCAATTTAGTATATTAATTAATATTCATTATGATATAAGACTCATTTTAACGACTTACCCAGTTTAATTTGTTTTCAGTTGTATTGGCGACTTTATAGCTACAAATACCTTTAAAATTCAGACAAAGAATTGATTTGCATTAATTCAATATTAACAATTTGCTCTTAAGAAAGGAAAAGAAAAGAAAAATGAGAAGAAAATATTTTTTTGGAAAAAACTGTGTCCTAATATCGTTTTTTTCTCTAAATTTGTTCAATGTTTTTTAGAAAACAATAAAAATATTAATCTAATTGAAAAAAACGTTTCGGCTACTTCTTTAAAAATTAATTAACGTGGATTTTTTTATCATTATTTATTATTTATTCTTTGCTAATTACAAGTAAATTGCTTCCATTTTTATTTACCTATCTGAAGTTAAAATTAGTTAATTTTAAATTAATTGTGAGAAAAGTTTGAATGCCAAATGCAATAAGTAAATATTATTTAAATAATTATTATTCTTAGCGATTTTTATCAATATGTATTGAATTTCGTAAAACATAAATACATTCAGTAAAAACGGTAAATGGCAATAAAAATTTTAAAATGAAGTTAGAGAAAAGATCTTTGATTTAGTAGGCTTAAATGCCAATTTCCTAATAAAATGGGCCACATTGTAAATGATGAGGGGGCTCGCTGCCTGGGCAATGTTCACTGGGTGTTTAGCCTGGCAGCATTTGCAACACCAAACCGGCATTTCGGCATTGGCATCAGCAGCATCGGCAACGGCTTCAGAATGCGCAAACACTGAGAGAGGGATAGAGGGGCTTGCTTAAGATATAGGGATGGGAATGGGATTGGGGCGCATCATATGCGCATTGCACGCACGTGATTAAAGTGCAGCCCCGTCGGGAATGAGAAAGAAAAAGTTGGGGCAGACGGGGCAGACGAGGCAGAAAGGGAAATGGAGGGGAGGATGAGCTTATAAATTAGAATTCGCTCGTTTTCGGCGGGGCCGCCGGATGACGACAATGAACTGAAACTGGAACTGGGGATACGCACTACATATTGATAAATAAATAAGATCGCCAAAAGGCTTTTGTCTTTGGTCCATATATATACATATATATTTTTATCGATTGATTTTGGCGCAAGTTCAATGCACTTGTGCCAACTGCCCAACAACTGTCCAACTGGGGGCAACTGGTATAAATTTAAATTTGAAAATGCATTTTTGTGTGTGTGTTGTTTTTTTTTACGTTTAGCCATGATTTATGACCACCACAAAGAGTCCAGAAAGAACATTTGTGAAAATAAAACAACCTAAAATAAAACAAGTCAAGAGAAGAAATAAAATTAATAACCAAAATCGTTGGCCTTAACTGACTTTTGACCCAGGCGCCGGCTTGTCTTGTAGCAAATAAATTAAAGGCGTTCATGATGTGCCGCCAGGCAAGTTGGCCCTTGCTCTCAGTAAGCAAACCAACCAGCCAGCCAGCCATACGGCAAGCAACTACAACTTCTTTCTGACACATTTCTCTATGGCCAAAAGGAACCTGGCCAAAAAAAAGGTAACAACCAAACTGTCGGCACTCTTTATGATTTCCAGACATTGAAATCACTTGAAATCAATCAATAAGCGCTTTTTGGCGCCATTTGAAAGTTGAGAGAAAGATAGTCAAAGAAAGAGACAGATAGTTGGACATGGACTATTCTAAAAGGCCGCAAAAATCAGCAGAGAAATGTGATCTTTACCCACGAGCCAAAAAGGAGGAAAACTTACCTACTCTCTCTCTTTCTCTCTCTGTCTCCCCCTAATTTCTATATCTGTGCCCAGTCAACAGTTATTAACGCAATGTGTCTCGATTCGTGTTCAAAAATGAAACTTAATCGTGGCAGAGAAGAAGAAAATATGCAAAAAATAAAGAAAAAAAAAACAGTAAAGATATTTAGATTAGAACTAAAGCCGCAAGGGATTACATAAAGTAAACAGACAAGTGACAGTTTTAATAAGCACTAAAAGAAAAGACCAAGTGAAGAAACAGAGAGAGAGAGAGAGAGAAGTGGCACAAAGATGTGAGAATGTTAAGTCTGCATTTAAGACCCAACATGAAATGCTGCTGAAAAGAACAAAATTGCAATTACAATTCAGACAACTATCAGGGAGAGAGAGAGAGAGAGGGGAAAGAAAAGGAAAAGGTAATAAAAAATTAAATTCCTCAAATGTTTCTTATTATTTTGTTTTGTTTTCGGTAAGGTTTTAGTTTCATTACATACAACATCATTCACTCATGATTGGAGTCATGCTCTCAATTTATGTACATATGTATATATACATTTAGCTGTGGCATGGCAAAAAGGTTATTTACCCGCTTTCATGTCAATAGTTGTTTCAAGAACAACAACGCTGATTTTTCTGTTGTGTTTTTTTTTTGTCTTTTGGGTTTTTGTTTTTGGGCCGAGTTCAGGTTCATACAGATCTTTACTAACGATACCGTTCAGAGTAATGTAAGGGCATCGGCTTTGCCATCGACCATTGCGATCTACATAACATTTGAGGCTAAGGCTGTGACTGCGGCTAATGGCTATGCGGTAAGCTGTGCCAAATATGGAGATGGATATGCTATGGCCAATGGGCAATGATTCCACTTAAGACCCATCCACACTAAAGAGTACAAACATATCGAAAAAGTGTAAAACTGATTAGCCCAAGACCTTATTTTGACCCTTTATAGGTAACCCGAATAACGTTTTAGACAAAAATAAAAAACCTAACTAAAATTAGTCTGTAACTCACTAATTTTCAAAATAATGAAAGAATATTTTATAATATTTTTATTTTTGTAAAATGTTTTAAAAAAAGATTATACTTTTCTTCTAGACTGAGAGTTTTTGTTTATATTCGAGGTGCGAAGAAAACAAAATTAATGGTACTTAAATAATTATTATAAGTAGGTAATACTAAAAGGTTCTCAGAGCTTTGTACAAGTTATTTAAAGTTTATTATTGACAAAAAGAAATATTTAAACTCAAAAAGGTTCCAATTTTTTATTTACTTACTTTATTTGACTTAAAAATACATTGCTTAATTTGTTTTGGCAATGTTTTACTTGTCGGAATGCTAAACTACTTGCATTATAATAATACATACTATATTTATTCGACTTCGAAATATATTCTTGAAATTTTGAAATGCTTTAGAAGTGTTTTAAAATCCAAAAATGATTTACTCAATTTAACTAAAAGTCATGCAAATTAAGTCTTAAATTTATTTCTTCTTTTATATTTCAGATGTGCTAGTAAAATATTCACCATCAACTCTATCCTTTTTTGGGGCAAACTAAATAAGTTGGAAAAACTAAAAGACTAAATAAAATTAATTTAAAGACCGAATTCTAAAATTTTATCTCATAATTTCTCTGTATTTTCCAAACAAAGAGCTACATAGGATTATCCTATTTTAAAATGAAATATTTGTTAAGATAAAAAAATGAATGGCTACAAGATTCGCCAAATAGTGAAAACGGGGCTTTATTCTAACTGTGGACAAAGCAAACAATAAAACTTATTCAAAATCAGAGTAAGTGATGCCGCCGCCGCCGATTAAACAACAACAACAACAACATCAGCAGCAGCAGCAAAAACAACAACAATACCAATAACATTCAACACTCTCTATATACATAAGTATATCTCGATATATCATTAGCTGGCTTTTGATTTACAATCGCCTTTTGTGCGGATTTTACACTTTGCTAAGCTTTTGTTTTGCCCAAAAGAGACAGAATAAGCCAAATAGGGGCGAGAGGGAGCGAGAAGGGCGGGAGAAAAGAAATAGAAAGAAAGGCAATTCGAACCGCTAATAGCAGCACTTTCCTGGCCAACTAAACAGAACGAAACGAAAGTGTTCCCCCAAGTGTCTTTTTCCACCAAACGGTTGCAGTTCGACCAACAACGACTTTGGCTTGAAGTTGGCTTCAAACATGTCCAAAACGATGGGGAAAAAACCCAACCACAGACTCAGCCAAAGACGAGCTTGCAGAGAACTTGCAGACGACAGTCGGAGTTGGTGTAGCGAACCGAACGGACGTGAGAGTAGTAGGTAGTAGTAGAAGAAGAAGTTAGAGAAGACGAAGACGACGACGTTTGAAAAAATAATTCGAAAATCAAGTAATAAACAATTTTGAAAACGAACGAAGAAAGGAAAAAGAGTATTATTAAAACGAACCGCGCGAACGAGAAATGTGCAACAGAATTTGATAAATCATATACTCAGTGTGGTTGTCTTAGACGTTTAGGAGGACCAAATGGCCAAAAGACGCCGCCTATTATTGCTAATTTGGCTGATTCTCCAGCTGATATCTGGCTCACAAGAGGCACGCGGCGGCTCCAATGTGAATAGCAATAATATATGGAGACGCGTGCGTCTGGTCACCAGTCAGGAGAGCGAACGCAATGCCTATCAAGTTGTCAGGACAACGGCAACAACAACAACAACAACTAGCTCCTCCAGCAGTAGTAGCACCACCAGTTCAACCACTGCACGACCGCCACCAGAGATTTCTTCACGTATGGCCAAACAATTGGATCTCGGATTGCCGGATAGTAATAATATATCGAATGCTGCACGTTTGGAAATGTCCACAGAGTTCTTTGTGGTGCCCACCACAACGGTGACAGCAGCAAAAATTAGCAGTTCCAGCAACACCACAACTGGTGCCACCACACTCTCAGCCACAGCCCCTACACGAAGTCAGGGGGCTCGTGCCAGATCCGCCATCGGTGGCAATCATCGTCCAGGACATTCGCATGCCGGGAATAGCAGTGGCCCAAGTATTATATCCACCCATCTGCCCTTCAATGGATTGCGTAAGGAACCGTGGGTGGTTCCCGTTTTAGTTTTGGCCACCCTCACAATGCTCATGATGGCAGCCTTTGAGATTTTTGTTCTCTTCAAGGCCTGGCGTACATCCCCATCGCGTCGTCATTTGTTTTTGGGACAAATGCTTTTGCTTGGACTATTTGCCTGTGCCAGTTTGGGGGCCATTATCACAGCTCAACCTACTCTGCTCAGTTGTGGTGCTATACGTTTCGGTGTGGGCGTGGCATACGCCTTAGTATTTGCTGCATTGCTCGTGAAATGCGTATTTCTAATCAGTCTAAATGGTGGTGTCTATTTACCCGCACCCTACCAGGGATTACTATTGCTATTTGCCCTACTAATTCAAGTGGCAATCGGTGGACAGTGGTTGCTCACACAACCACCCGAAGTATATACGACAAGTGTACCCGTAATGGGTAGCAATTTTCTATCCACCACCGTGGCATCGCAAACGAACTATTCGGCCCTATTCTATCCCACGTCGTATACGACATTGGATGGCACTCCGGAGATATATACACGTATAGCTGCCGTTAGCACTGTTCTGATACCATTATGCAAAACTCAATTCTCGGAGCTGTTGTTCTCACTCATCTATATCGTCTTCCTTATTGTGTTTATTGCCGTATTGGCCATCAAATCGCGCGGCATCAGGGATAATTATCGTGAGGCCACCTATATTGGCCTGGCTATTGGTGGAGCCATTCCCATTTGGTTGGGTTGGATGCTCTGTGGCTTGGCTGTGGCCGAAAGGCATAAAGATGCTTGCATTGCGTTCGGTTTGGTGGCCACATCGGCCACTGTCTTTTTGGTTATGTTCATGCCAAAGGGACGCCAATTGGCGGCCATGGGCAAGGAAGGACTCTATGTGGAGGATCGCGAGGAGCAGTTCAGTTCGTTGAGCCGTGCCGGTTCGGGTTACTCGCCATCGTTCTTTCACTTCAAGCCCATCAAGTATGGCGTGATGAGTGGCTGCGGTTTACCAAATTCGGCATCGAATACGGGTCAGGGTATTAGCTCCAAACATTGCTCCAATGCCAATAATGGTGGAGGTAAGTTCAAAGAAAAACCAAAAACCCCAAAAAACACAAGACTTTTAATATCTATCCAATTCAATTCAATTAAATTTGTTTTTTTTCGGGAATTTGTCACAATTTCTCAGTTAAGCCCAGCCAGACCCAAAGGCAAATGAATCCACAACAACAATAATAATACACAAATCTTGTCAGCTGTCAGTTTCTGTTAATTTTGTAATAACTTTCTTTTCTTACCCAGGGAGTGGAATGGTGGAGTGTGTCTGGGCTTTTTTTCCAGGGGTTGGGGGCTGGGGAGAGGGTTTCAAATCGTTGGGGAATGGTGGGCCCCTTGCTGCAACCTCTTGAACTTATGTTTATCCATACGTTCGCTTTTTTTTTCATCTCTCTCAAAAAACAAAACAAAATGAACAAAACAAAGCAAAATGTGGAAGTAAAGTAAGATAGAAATAAAAGCAAAAGTTAAGACTTTCAAAGTCAGTAGCCTTCCATGAGCCAAAGTACATACGCACAGTGGATAGAATTTATTTAATAGCCTTTATTTAGTTCAAATACTAAATATTCAAAAAAATAATATCTAAATTTCCTTTGGATCTAGTAAAAATACTTTCCTAGGCAAATTAAAATATTCAATTTCATATGGAAATTAATCTCAATTTCTTAAAGTTTTCCCCTAATTGTTATCTATCCAACTGCAATTGTCATAGAAATTTTAAATAAATTTGTTTAGAAAAAAAAAATGTATAATGATATATGCAAACAACTAATTTGCTTTTATACGCATTCGCATTCATTACATATCAATTAGTTTTCTATATAAAATGACTTGGTTTATTCAATTTGAGTAATTTGCAAACTTAACGCATAAGTTGCATTCAATTTGCATTGTCCATATATCTCTAAACACATAACGAATTCGAGATTTTTTGATTTATTTTTCTATATACATAACATACATATATATATTGAAATATCTATATATCTATATATATATTTTTTTTTTGCGGTTCATTAGCCATAAATATTGATTGCAATTTTCCAACTAAGTAGTCACACTTTTCATTCAGCATCAGCATTTTTGTGGCCACTGTGCCAACGACATTAACTGGGCTTAAAATTGTTTTGCCATGCCGTGTAATTGTTTGGCATATTAATTTTCTCGAAGTCGCCGTCGTCGTCGTCGTGTAAGCCAAGTGTAAAAAGAGCTCACATGGAGTTAAGCATTTGTCTGTCTGTCCATCTGTCCCGATCTGACTCTATCTCTTACTCTTTCTCTATTTTTCTCGGCTACTTATATATGTTTGTTCATTTTGTGTCTGCTCTCGCCTGGCTGCTTTCATTTTCGTTGTGAGAACGTCCCAAGTTTGTTGTCTAAGTCTTTTGATTTAATATCTTCTGCTTTTTATGTTTACTACTGCAGCAGCAGCAGCTTTCTTAATCATTTCTGATAAGCGCTTTGTGCTGTGTTTTTCTGTATGTGTGTGTGTGTGTGATGTTTGCAAATGAAGCCATCATCATCATCATAGTCATGAACAACGTATTCATCATATTTATTAGCCAGATTTCACATTTTTGTTTGGCCATTAAAGAGGTGTTAAATGTCATTGTCAACTTTTGTGTGTAAAAAAAACAGTCACGACCCCTCCACCGCCTCTTTAAGAAATAATCACACTAAAAAGAGAAGGAGAAGTGGGAGCAAGGTAAAATGATTAGCACATTGTCAAAGGGCATGAGTGAAACGAGCCACAAAACTTAAACAAATGCTACACACACATAAACACACATGTATGTATATAATTTGCAATTTTTGATTTTCAACAATAATATTTATGGCATTTTCTGTTTATTGTTTACTTTAATTTTGTATTATTTGTATGTTTTGTTTTTTGTTTAGCTTTCTAATGAAAGCAAAAGCAGTCAGTCTGTAGGGAATGTGGCACAGTTGCAAGATTAGTATGGCGAAAGAGTGAAAGATGAGAGAGAAGGGTAGGGGGAAGGCAAGAAGGTGGCACTTATATTTACACTTGCATGTGCTTGCTTCAAACATGTAACACTTATTTTTTGTTTTTTTACGTAATTTAATTAAATCAAAATGCATTGAAATGGTGCGATTACATCAAATCGAAATAATCGCAAAAAAAAACTGTAAACACACTATTATCATGTGAGAAAACCTGGACGAGGAGAAAATCTTTTTATATCCAATAAAATTGATATATACTCTTCTTTAAATTAGACTTTCCAAGTGTGGTAAGTCATTTTCTTTAAGGGGATTTAATAATTGCCTGTATCAAATGTATTGCCATTTGAGTTATACTCTAGTTTAAGTTAGAGTAGGAAAAGCTACAATAATTTAACAAAATTATAACAATAAGCCGCTGGGCCTAAGTAGGAAGCGTTTTACATGGCAGCTACTTGACGACGACGACGATGACGATGACTGCATGTAAGTTGTTGTGAGTGTTGCCATGCATGGGCCTCTGCCACGCATAAAAGCAAACATACAACACACACTGGCTAGAGCTGGAGCTAATGCTGGAACTGAAGCTAAGGCTAAAGCTAGACCCGCACGGCCCACAACTGCAATGCTTCGTCTCACGCCAAGTGCCTGTGGGCAGCCTCGGATTGAGTCTGAGACTGAGACTCAGTCAGATTCCGATTCCAAACTACAAACTCTAGACTCAGTCTTTTGGCTTTTCGTCTTAGCTATCGGGGCATAAAGAAAGCAAGTCAGACAGCCAGGCAAAAATATAGGTAGGCACACATACAAATACACATACACAATATATATATTTGAATATGTATATACATATAGGGCTATTATATATATATGTATATATATATAGATAGATAAATGAAAGATATAGTGCTCTGGCAATACATATATGCATATATATATATATATACGTCAAACTGTCTGCAATTGAAAGTGCATTTGAGGGGTAACAGAAAACAAGAGACAAATGTCTGGATCTGGAGACAGAGAGACACAACAGCAACAAAACTTGCCTTCGAGGCTTAACAAGCAAAACTGAACTGAGCTCCAACTGCCATCGGTTGGCATTATCGGCGCCCAAAGAGGCCCAACATCAGCATCAACATCAACATCATGTACATGTGTGTGGGTTGTCTCCAAGTTGACTTTACTTCAATAAAGGCAACAGCAAAAAAAGGGTTTTAGCTTGATTAAGGGCAAAGGAAAAAAACCGATCTCCAATCAAAAAATAAATACAAAAACGAAAAACTGGAGCTACATGTGGGCTGGCAAGCAATCCAAAACGAAATTTACATAAGGCAATGAGGCAAGAAGTAAAAATCAAAAGTATTCCATTCCATTCCATTAATTTTTGTGTTTTTTGTTTTTTTTTTTTTGCCTTCTCTCTCCTTACTTTGCTAATGTATAACAAAAGACTTAGGCAGCGAACTTGATTTCTTTGAAGATAGGTTCTTGATATAAATTAAAACTTAAGCATTTACCAATTAGAATTATTAAAGTACGTAGTAGCAAATCCTTGGAAGGCTATATAAATATATCTTTCGAAAAGCAGCTAAGAAGTCAGCGAACTCAAAATACATAGATTTGAGACAGGACAGATTGTCTTTTAACTTTGATATGAGAAAGATGACAAAGGCCCTTTAGCATAGCACAATGAACTCCGTATGTTGTATAAAAAAGAGATTTCCATAATAAATTATCTGGTTGAAAGAATAAGAAGTTTATATTAAGACATTTTGAGGTAAGCCAAAACTCTAAAAGACTTAAAAACATTTCTAATAACTTGGCAATATCAAATTTCCTGCCAAGCCCTCATATTTCTATAGATGTGTTTGTGTCAGTATGTGTATGTGTGTGTGGTCGTTCACAGTAAGCAGTTCGGCACATAATTCACTGAGCAATTTGCAACAATAAACTAAACGACAGCTAACGGCGTTGACGCTAAGGAATGAACCAACGAATCAACGCACCAAAAGAGGCAACGCAAAGACCCCAATGGAGGAGGGAAAAACAGGGGGTCCAGCGGGGCAACGCAAAACGCGAACAAGGAATGAACGTAGATTGACAGCGGCAGCCGCAGCAGCAGCCCCCAACAGTCTTGGCAGCAGTTGGTTAAAATCAAAAAAAAAAAGGATCTGATCTCGGCCGCCGTTGATTGAACGCGCGCACATAAACCGCTTGAAAAGAGAGTTCAAGGTTGCCTCGATTTAATTGAAGGCACATTGTTGTAACCAATGCATCCATTGGCCGGGGCCCCAGTCAAGTACCCTACCCTTAACCAATATCCAACATCCAGTTGATACCCGTCGTCGCGATGGACGCTGACGAGGACATGGACATGTATGATGTAAAGCGTTGACAGGGCCGTAGTCAGTCGAAAATAGATGCAAGCTTGTAGATGTATGTATATACATCTATCTACACTAGGCACAACTAGGTGGAGAACTTTCATTCAAACATATTCTTTATGATATCCCAATACTCTACACAGAAAATGTTTTATATAGCAAAAGTCAATTAAAGATTAACAAACAATAACAAATGGTTTTTTGCTTCTTCTGAAATTGAAAATATTTTTTTAACTTACCCAAAGTCGAATGGAAATAAACAAAGTTTTTTTTATGATATTAGGATTGCGATATTTTTTATGTTACAAGGACAGCGAAATGTTCCAGTCGAATGCATATTTTAAGGACTAAATTGGCCCTGTCTCGAAGTCGCAGATCAGTCATAGATATTTTAAATATTAAATATTTTATTGAGGGTATAATAACGTCGTCTTTGGAATGTTCAGCTTTTTTTTTTTTTGTTGTTGTTTCGTTTTGTCAACCACTTGAATTGGCCACTTGGTCAGTAAGACGCGATGTATTGTACATTGTTGTTGTTGTTGTTGCTGCTGCTGCTGTCGTTGTTTTTGTATTGAGGTGCATCTGCCTTCTGGCCTTTGTTCTATGCGACATGGCATTTTTTTTGTAATTTTATTGAGTGACTTTTATGCCAAGCAACTACCATACATAAAATCAATCATTCAAGTCAAGCAATAACTACAACAACAACAACAAGGCTAATTCAAAACTGTTGTTGCCGGGTTGAACTTGAGTGCTCACCCGTCGCAACTCAAGAGCCGTGCGGAAGTTTTTGTTGAATGTTTATCGATGGGATTTGTCAATATATACATATATTTCTATATATGTATATATGCATATAAACATGTACATATATATGTATATTTATAAAAAAAAATGCCGCCCGAGGGAGGCCACATATCCAATTTAACTGTGAACTGTCCAGAGGTTTTGAAGAGAGCTGAGATTTGGGTTTCTTATGTTATTGATAGATTTCATTGAAAATGATGTTTAGTCATTGTCATAAACCAGTTGGGCAAAAAAGAAAACCAAAAGCAACCAAATAACAGAATAACAAAACTTAAAGTATTGGAGAGGATTAGGTAGAAGATGGAGGAAAAAAACTGTCAATTCTATATAAATTAATGGAACATTCTAAAGGTGGAAACTATTTGATAAAAAAAAGCTTACACATAACATTCATTCAAGTTGCCATTTCCAATTAGGCAAGTTCGTTGACTAAGTCTTTTTTTTTTTTTTTTTGCCTTAGAGCAGGAAATCTAATTATAAGTGACAATGATATAGCGCCTTATCTCCAAAAACACACACACACACACACAAAATATTGTTGTAAGTCTTAAGAAATGTAAAGATCCGTAAAACTTCTTAACCAAATTATACAAAGAATATTATTAGGGTATGTAAAAATAAATCTGATTTAGGGTGCCATGCTAATCAGCTAGGCTGCTTCACTTTTGATTCAAAATTTGACTACAAATATCAGGAAAATACAAACTAATCTTTTGCAAGCTTTGCTTTTTCTTAATGCCAAATAGCTGTTCATCCATTAATTGGGTTAGTTAAAAATAGACAGAAAAAGCTTTAAACTATTGCAACAATGAGCAAGTTAATTATGCAATTAAATTGATATTTTTTCCTTTTATTTACAAAAATAAACTGCTACACAATGTTAACTGATTTCAGCCCTTTGTTGTTTTTTTTTTTTTTTTTTGTTGTTGAGGGTGAGGAAAATTTGTTGTATGTTTCGCTTGAGGGGTAATAACAAACCAGCGCTCAGATGTCGAAAACAACAGCAACAACAACATTAATAAATTAATAAAAAAAAAAAAAAAAAAAAAATCGATTAGCCTGAATTGTTCTAAGACTACTCTTCAGGAGAGCAAAAGAACACAAAAAACTATCAAAAGAGTATAGGCAACGAACTCGAAATTGAAAAACTGAAAAGAAAAACAAGAGAACGAAGAACGAATAAACTTTGGTTATCTCATGACGATGACGATGATCATAATAATAATCACAATCATGACTATGGCGTAATGTACAAATCTGTGAAGTACGTGTTGGTTTGAGTATACAACTTCAACTTGCAGTCTATCGAGATGTCCATGTGTGTGTGTGTGTGTGTGTGTGTGTGTGCGGGGCTTTAATATATGAGTTGGGGTAAATGTTGCTGCAGCACGTGCTTGAAACGAGCGTCGCTGTATATTACCACAAAATTATAGCGGTTTGCCCACAGCCGCAGCAGCAACAGCCATAACCACAGCTAGAGAGAGAGAGAGAGAGAGAGAGAGACGCAAGGGGTGGTAAACAGAGTGGCAGGCACCCAGTCAGCCTGCTAGCACACCAAGGAAACCCAAGTCAATGGCTGAAGCTGCGATGATATTTAAGTTTTCGCCTAGAAGTGGCAGCCAACGTAATCGATAACCAGTTCCGAATTGCGGCAATGAAACCGAAAGCGGAAAAGCCAACCAAAGCCAAGCCAAGTCAACGTAACTCAACTCAACTCAAGCCGCGTCGCATCAAGCGGGGCCAAGCTAAGATAGGGGCAGGGCTGTTAGCCAAGAGAGTCGCCTGCTGCCAATGATCCGTATGCCAACTGCTTTATACGTTAAATTATTACACTAAATTGTTTAAGAGATCGTAGCGGTATCTTCAACTCAACTTGCTTAAGACGTACATATCAGATTCTATATATGTATGTATGTTTGCCGACAACATCATCAGCAGATTCTCATAATTTGTTAACATTTCGGTTTGCTATACATAATTGAAACATAAAATACAAAACCTTATTGCAATTAAATTCTGTTATACATTAAAATTTAAGTCCACTATCATGGATGGATAAGAAAAGAACAAAATTAATTAGAAAAGTTAATGCAAAAAGAAATGTTAAACTTTTCACTATCTCTAACGTTTAGGATTATTTTAATCTTCTAATTCTTTTGAACAAAACTTTGTTTCAATGTTCTTTTTTTGTTTCGCTTAAAACACACAATTGCAAAATAAGATGAAATAAAATAAATTTTTAAATTTCTTTTGGCCTTCTCTACAAAAATTATCTTAGCCAAACGTCCTTAAGCAAAGGAAAAGTTATATAAACCTCTCTGGCAAATGCAAATTGAATTGTAGCAATTTGAAGGTCATACGCCCTTAACCGAAATGTGCAAATTGTTCACCATTGTTGTTGTTGCTGTTGATGTTTGCTTTGCCTTTTGTTGCTGTTGGCCATGTGAAAAAATGCTTTTCTTCCGCCTCGATAGAGGGAATAGAGGAAGCATAGGCAGATTCCAAAGGCAAAAACTTTACGTTCATGACAATGAACTCTGCACGGAGAGTGAGAAACCTATAGGCAAGTATAGAGAGAGGGGGAAGGTATGGGGATAAAAGGGAGACATTGAGACAGCGAGAGGGAGTGAGAGATAGAGAAAAACGAACGTGGCCAATTAGTTATAATGCTGCTTCGTGATATCACAACATCTGGCAACTCACTCTCAAAAGACCCCAGACAACAACAACAACAACAGCAACCCCAGAGCTGCAGCTAGAAGCAAAGCAGCAAAGAAAAAAAAGTCAAAGCTAGAAGCCAATAAGGAAAAAACTCGACGCTCGCCAAAGAAATTACTCAAGTCTGCAAACTATGTAGAAACAGCAACAACAACCAGAATAGAATAGTCTTTGGCTGCGGCTAGAATAGCAACAACTACAGCAACAATAAGAACAACAGGAAAAGCGGACAATGACAATCTACACGTAGCAATCAGTCAACGTGCGGCAGTTGGTTTAAAACTTTAACTTTAACATGTTGCCAGCCCGGAGCCCCCAAAGAAAGGGCCAAAACGTTTTAAGCGGAGCGGTAAAGGAGGGGCAGAATGTTATTGTTGTTGGTAATACTAGTGGGTGAGTAGGCAGGTGGTGGGCGGAGAACGGAGGGTGAATTCCCGACAAACTGCAAATACAAAAAACAAAAAAACTAAACACTACACAAGTCAGACAAAAGAGAGATAGAAAAGAAAAATAAACAGGCAACTGCTATTTGAATTTAACATTTGAGTTAAGTAATTTTGTTTCACCATTTTTGGCATCTAAACTAATAGAAAACAAAACAAAAAAGAGGCGAAAGATTATTGAAGTTGTTTATTATCAAAGTAAGATCAAACTGTCATTTGGTTAAATAATCTTTTCTAAAACGTAATCAGAAAGCGAAGGCCTTGGTATTATTCAACATCTGGTTTATTAGTTTAAAATTATAGTTTTTAAAAAAAAAAAGAAATGCTGTTCTATTAAATCTAAAAACAAAAAAAAAACAGTTTGAAAAAATCAACTTGAAATGACTATTTAGTCAAGTTTTAGTTCATAGATTTAAAACCAAAGTTTTTCTTGTTAGAAATAAATTGTAACTAAACTTTTTTTTTGTAAGAAACAAAACATACAAGTCACGATCAAACAAGATGTAAAGCAACGTTTGTTGTTTGTTTGATAATTGACATGCAAATGTGAGTTACTATAAAAAGTCGTTAAAAATAATAAGCTGAAGGTCTTTCTTTCAAAGTCTAGCCTTGATTTGACCTGATTATGAAAGGATATCTGTACTTATAAATATAGCCATCTAGCACATTTGTGTTTCAATTGGCATCCAAGTTTTCATTTATTACAGTCACGATGACTTTTCATGTTCTCATCTCTAACAAGCCATGACTTTGTCTGCTTTTTCAACTTTACCGCCCACACACACACACCCACATCCATTGAAGAAAGAGAGAGATAGTGTTAGAAGGAAAGGAAGAGAGAGAGAGAGAACACGCATGGAGCCTGGTCATACATTTTCTTGCACTTAATTAGCGTATTTTTTTTTTGCGTTGAGTTTAGTTGTGCTTTTGTTGTTGTGTTTGTTACTGTATAATTTCATTTGTTGTTTAGCGGCATATTTTATGCAAGCGAGCATAATTCATAATAGCTTCAAATGAGCTGACAGGCCAAGCTTCAAGGTATAAGAACAAAATAACAACAAAACAAAACACAAACACAAAGACAGAAAGAGATATGTACATAAAAATGAAAAGCAGAAGCTGCTGCTTCTGCTGTTGAGTAAAAGAAACATATTGCAACTAGAGGAAGAAAGAAATTTCTTTTCTGGAGGCAGGCACCGAGCCAAAGAATTAAGCCAAATTTGCCGCTTCAGCTGGCGGCGCAGTAGCAAACTAGTTTGCCAAATGCAAAAGGCTACACATAGACACACACACACCGATTTACACACATGCACACATTTTCATTTTCTGACACATAATTCCACATTCGAGCCTCGAAGAGGAGTAAAAAAGAGAGGAAAAAAAAAGCAAAAAGCAAACCAACAACAAGCGAGCTTAATTGCAGTATTTGTTCTAAGTTAATTAGAAAACCAAGACCGCAAACTAGGCACCAGAGCGGTGAGACAAGCGGCAAAGAGTTGGCCAGGGGGTATGATGGCAGATGCCAGTAGATGGTGAGATGGAGCATGTGTGTAACTGCTGCATTTAACACTGTCAAGAGTTCAGTCTCAGTCTCTCCAGCTTGGCTTTTTAGTTGTTGTTTTTATTTTTTGTTTCTTTTTTTTTGCCCACTCAGGCTCTCTGCATCTCTCTGACAGTCTTTGGAGTTTTTTATATCATTAACACAGTTTGCCACATTCGTTTCTTACCACTGTGCTGCCGCTGCTGCTGTTGTTGAAAATATAATAATCATAATTTATAAGCATGTCGCTGACAAAAATCGGCCAGTTACAGCTGCTGGCCAAAAGCATTTTGCTTGATTGGCTCACATTTGTTTGCCTTTTGCCTTTTAGCCGCCTGGCCTCAGTTAAGTCAAGAGCTATTTATGGCTAATGATAAGCTTCAGATTCATTTTGGTCAAGTCAGCACATAGAACTTGAGCCAATTGACATTTAAATGCGCCAATTTTATCAATGACCATAAACCAAGCAGACGAAAAACAAAAGACTTAGGCAACAAACTTGGCGACCCTTTGACACATCTGATTTTCTTCTAGACAATAAATGTTTCACCAACATCTCTCTAAAGCTAATGACCTTGGCTAAAAAGAAAAACCAAAAAATTCCAAATAAAAAACGAGATCAACAGACCTATTAAAAATACCAAATGAAAATCGTTTAGGGTCGTTTTTGCTCAATACAAAACCCTGGACTTTCTCTATGGCTGGAGGGTGATTTTTTTTTTTTTTTTTGTTTTGTTTTGGCAGTGTTATGATTGTTGGCCCATTGACATCATTAGACAACGGGGAGACTGAGGCGAAGTTATAAACTTTTGTTGTTGTGGCAAAAAGTGTGAAATATGGCTAGGTAATTGGGCCATCATACGGTTGGGTCAGGCCAATGCCAATTAGTGGTGGTCAAGGTGAGATATTGTGACATCTTCGGGCGAATTGAAACACAAAATATTTTTATATATGTATGTACTAACTAACTATGAGATGCACTCTATAATATCTAGTTAATGTTAATCATTTTTTACATTTTTTGTTTATCATCATCCACATTATTATCATCAACAACAACAACACGATCATCATCATCTTTATCATCATCGTCACTAAAAAACTGAACATCACTGCAACGTAAACGCACAACCAACCCTCGCATTCGATATAAAAATTTTTGTCATAAATTCTCAACACGCTCATGACACACACAAACACACACTGGCAAACCACCATCTATTACATAATATTTTTTTATGATTTTTTTTTATTATTATTATTTTTCATTTGATCATCAATCATTTGTAACATTATTGAATTTTTGTTTTCTTTTCATTATTATGATTTGTTTGGTTTTTGTTTCCGGTAATTTTACCTTTTTGAAATTTAATTAAATTTACATTTACCTGCACATATATACATACATATTTATTCTCTGTTTATATGTAAATATTTATTATATTTATTCCCCTTCCTATTTATGTACGTCTGTGCGTGTGTTTGTGTCACGATCGATTATTTTATATATTTGGTTTGGTTGATTGAATTGAATGAACAAATACGAAATACGGGATATCACTTGGAACTGGGCATTTCTTCCTCAAACACAACAACAACAATTTATATATATATATATATATATCCCACACACACACATGTATATATATATATATATATATATACAGATCGAGTTGCCTTGGTCACAGCCGCACCGCCCAGTTATACACGTATGTATCACTATTTTCCAGCACATTTGAGCGCGCACCCGTTTTGTTATTATCCACCCGCACCACCACCGCCAATGCCACCCCCACAACCACCACCACAACAATTAGCACCACCACAGGTGCAGCAAGCACCGCCCACGCTTACAACACAATTGGCCACACCGTTGACCCTCAAACAATTGGGCAATTCGCTAACGTCCATGACACAAGCGGCACAATTGGCTAAAACTTTGCGCTATGCGCCAGGTAATACAAATACATACATAATTACACCTATACCAATACCCATAGCTATATATGTATGTTAACAATATATCTATTTGATTTTATTTAATATAACCATTTGATATAGGAAAGGAGAACATGTCTAAGTTAAGCTAATGTAATTTGTACACTCCACTAAAAAGGCAAAACCTATTCCCTCTCTTACGATGAAAGCTGACTTTAATCCTTAAGGGAAACTCGTCATATAATAATGAAATGCAGTCATTAGGTTGCACAATGTTTTTTTTTTTTAATTCTGACTTCTTTATACCCTTAAACATTGCCGATTTGAATGATCAGTTTCAATGTCGTATAGACAAAAGAAAACGAAAATCTTCACTCTAGAAATCCTCTTCCAACTAATCTCAATCTTTCATTCAATCTTTTATCATATAAACTAAGTCTTTTAAAACCAGCAAGCAGCGCTGCCGGCAGCGCTGGAACCGATTTATGTATTACAAATTTTTCTTCTAGAACTATATGATATAGTAGTTCATGATGATTTTCATACTTTATCTTACACGGGGATAGATTATATTCTTATATTTTCAATAGTTGGATCTAGGACTGTAAAATGGGGGACAACTTTGCCCCCTAAAGTATGCAATAAGCAGTTCAAGAACACTCTGGATCAAAATTATTTAAGTATTTTTATACCTGTAATCAATCCTTTTTCATTTTTTTTTTTTTGTTATCGTTTCATTACTTTGTCAAGGCATGTTCATTCGACCCGATGAAACGAATCTATATACAACGCTGGAGCCAACGTTGAGCAGCAATCCGAATGTATACTTCCAACGCAGCGGCGCCGTACATCCCGGCATTCTGTACTAAGAGAAATCGTCTACTACTACTACTTAAATGGAGAATTATCAATTATCCGAGAGAGTATAAGGAACATTGGAACTGAGTATTTTTTTTATATATTTTTTTTTTTGTATCTAATCTATAATAATTAGTTAAGTAAGTGAGCGAAAAACAAATCATAGAAGCAAGCACCTAGAGCTCTCTTCAAATCCTACGTGACCTCCCACACCACCACCGGCCCCTTAAAGACATTTCCCCAACCCCATTTAATACAGCTCCCAAGGAGCAAAGAGAATAGGTTTAAGTGAGTGAATGAGAATTTTAGTGTATTATGTTTGGTCATTAAATACTAAGATATTAGATATAAAAATACTCGAGGTACTAAATCTAAGCATGTGCTTCATAGTTTTGCATAAGTTAAATTAAATATTAAGTGATTTTCAACAAGAATCTCTTTGAATAGATTTCGGGAATTATATGCAATAGATTGGCAAAAGAAAAATACAACAACAAAATATATAAACAATGATAAGATGTAGTCCTAGTTAAGGAATACAATTATTAATCTACTGTTTCGTTCTTTCTTTTTTTTTTTTTTTTTTTTTGTTTTTTTTTTTTTTTTCATCTTTAAATTGAAATTAAAAAAATTCTTTAAGAAATGTGTGACTTGAAAGCCGGAAATTGTGATTTAAATTTAAATGATTTTTAATATCATTGCGAATATAAAGTCCAAACAAAATTGTAAGTTTTCGTCGTTTAACAAATAGGAAATGAGGTAAATAGTTTTCCAAAAATTTCAACCGAAATTCACAGTGTTTGTAATTCGATTGGATTTAAAGTTGAAAAGTTGATAAAATTGATTGTTTGTATACA
Organism: Drosophila equinoxialis; assembly: GCA_018150345.1. Taxonomy (NCBI): domain Eukaryota; kingdom Metazoa; phylum Arthropoda; class Insecta; order Diptera; family Drosophilidae; genus Drosophila; species Drosophila equinoxialis. The sequence goes on along the minus strand of JAECWI010000868.1, from coordinate 541,550 downwards.
TAAATATTTTTGCTTGAATTAAATAATTTTGTGAAGATTATTTACCTCAATTTGCTATTTTTAATGCTTCTTTAATAAGTAATAGGCTTAATAAACATTGGTCTAGCCAAGTAAACGATCGTTTAAGCAACAACAAAACCACTCACACACATACACGAAAATGTTGTACATAATGCCTTTGGGCTCAATCACACACACACACACACACTGAGAAAAGCAACACGAACACGAAAGAAACTCAATAAAAAGCGAGATATATATGAGAAACGAATAAGAAGAACAGCAGCAACAACTATCAAGCAACACTCAATTACCACACACAAACACACACAGGAATAACAATAGCAGCAACAACAATTGACGATTACAATTACAATTAAGTATAATTGCAAATTATTGGCATTGCAGCGCCTATTAACGCCTGCCAAGTGATGTAGGAGCCGTAGGAGTAGAAAAGTTTCGAGTTGCAATGTATTTTACAGGAAGGAGAGAGAGAGAAAAAAGAGAGAGAGAGAAAGAGAGAGAGAAAAGAGGATGCAGGATGCATGTTTGAAATAATTTCTTAACGCTTTGCAATTGAAGATTGGGTGCACTCAAACACATACACTTACATATATATACATATGTAGGTAAACGTTCAAAGATGCTGCCCAGATTGGAAATGTTCTTTCGCTTACGCTCAAAAGGGAGGAAGGACCATGGTCCATGGACCATGATGTGATGACTTGACCTTATACGGCCACGGTAAAAAGGGCGTGGCTTAGTGGGTAGAGAGTACATAGCCCCACATTAATTAAGTGCAACAATGCGAGGCAACATTTCACATCTTGCCGTCCAGCCAGAAGGGGCACACACATCATTCCCCATTGTATTAATGACATTTCTCACGAACATTTTGTGCCAAGACAAGCTGGTCTCCTTTTTTGTGTCCAGCATGCACCCAGCATAGCAGCCAGCATAGCATCCACCACGCATCACCAGTCAAAGTTTCATGTTTTGGTTTTGTGTTTTTTTTTTTTTTTTAGAACAAATACAGGTCCAGCTAGAGAGGTCCAGGCACACAGTCCACCTCGCTTCAATTAGGCGCGCCTTCAAATCACAAGTCAATCAAAGTTGTTAGATTTGCCGTCGTCTTCGTCTTTGCTTCGTTGAGTCGCCGTCTCCGTTGACATCTCCTTGACATGGCCGACCAGGAGGCGGCAGCATCAATTACAACATCTATGACAGACACAGCGTGAAATGTTTGTACATACATGTACATGTACATGTCTATGGCGGCGCTACCGAGGGGACCAATTAGGCCCTAAGTAGGCATACCAAATGGACTTCTGCAATTAGCCAAAATCGAAGGCTGAACAATTTCATCACCATTTCATCAATCTCCTTCTTATCGACATGGTCATATCAAAATTGACCATTCCATCCTTCCACCCTCCGCACCTTATTTACCATCATCGCTTCTTTTTATTTTCATCATCATTGTAATCATGATCTCCTGCTGCCCATTCTTCATCTGTAACTTCACTGCCAGCCACCACCATCTTCTTCCTCTCTTTCTCTCTCAAACACACAGGTATGGCCAGGGGCCCGCCACTTCACGTGCAAATGGCGTTTTGGTTAACGCTTTATGGCATAATGGGAACAAGATCTAGCCAACAACCGAAACACGATCATCATCAGACATCATCAATGTTGATAGCTCAAAAATTCTATGCGGCAGCTAGTGATGTGTATAAAACAAAAATTTTCAACTCATAAAGGGTCAGCAAAATAGACCCACAAAACTCTTCCCAATATATTTACAAAAAATGCTTTTGTAAATAAAATTTATTACATTTTTTCCAATCGGTCTACATATAAGAAACTTCATTCCAAACAAAATAGAATGGAAAACCTAGTCTGAGAGATGAACCTTTAAAAAGACTAACTTGTAAACTTAAATATCAAAGAAGCTATCTTCGGCTAAGCCAAAGTTTTTATACCTTGCAGTCCTTGGCAATAATATTTTAAAAATATTATTTTTACATTTTAAAAATTTCTTTCCCTCAATTCGTCAATACACAAACAAAACATTCAAATTATTACTCATTTTACTACAATTGTTTCTTCTTTTTGCATCACTCCCTAAGCAAAGCACGGCACGCATACACATACAGTTTGTGTAGCGCTGCGTCTGTTGTGTGTATGCATGTGCTCTGTTGATTTGATGATGACGTAGTAGGCAGCAGGCCGATTTGAGCCGATTTATATTGACTGTAACTTGTGTTTTATTTATCCGATTAGATTCAAATTTTGGGATCTGACATCTTATATACTATCGTTTTGCTAAATTTCATGGGGATACTCCAATTTTTGCAAAAATGTTTGTTCTAGAGCTATATGATATAGTAGTCCGATCCTCACAATTTTCATACTTTATCATCTCCCGGCTAAAAGTAGCTCAAATATCAAATTTCATTCCGATAGCTCTTAAGATGCCGGCGTGAAGTTGATTTGCACAGACGGACGGACGGACGGACGGACAGACGGACATGGCTATATCGACTCAGCTTCTCATGCTGATCAAGAATATATATACTTTATGGGGTCGGAAACGTCCCCTTCTGTGCGTTACAAACATCTGACCAATTTTATAATACCCTCTGCAAGGGTATAAAAAGCTGTACACAAATATAATGTTGAAAGAGAACACTTTAAAAGGACTAACTAGAATTACTAAGAGAAGAAATTGTTTGTTTTTAAACTAGGCAAACGGTTTTAAGGTTAAAACCAAACCAAATTTAATTAATTTTTTAGAGAGATTTTATATGTAATCTTCCTATCCTTAAATCTGACTCCTGCCACCCACGTTTTTGTTGAATGACTGACTGACTGGCTCTGTGTGTCATCTCTAGGCCGTAACTTCTGACCAAATCCAATCCAGTTGAAAAATGCCTTCAGGCAACTCGAACTGTCTAGCAAGCCAGCCAGGCTGGCTGGCTTGGTTGGTCTGGTTTATGCCTTTTGTTTCGTTTTTGGCAATGTTTTATAATAGTTCGCATGGTTGTTGTTGTTGTTACGAGTAAATTAAATTATTTTTGCCCCGGCCGCAACATTAACCGTAACATTATCCTTGAATGAATGTTGAGTGAGGGTTTAAAGGAATGGCAAATGGAGATGATGGTGGATGGGGCTTGGCGGCAGAAGTGCAATCAGTTGCTCTATTACAGCTATTATTGTGGTGCAAATGTTATGACCGCGTCACAGTCAGGCCAAAGAAAAAAAAAAAAAAAAACAAAAACAATACCAAATGGAAGGGAGGTAGGAAACGAAGGCGGAGGTGGAGAAGGAAAACTGGGTGGTTTTTTTTGTGATTTTATGAGCCCTAAGGGCAGCGTCACGTTGCTATGGCTGTGTGGCTGTTGCTGATTTGATGGGCTTTTTTTTGTATGTTTTTTTTTTGCTTTTGTTTTTGTTGTTATGGGGAGGAGATCTGCGGCTGATAAGTTTCCACAGCTCCAGCTACAGCTTCAGATCCAGAACTGGTAATGCGTGCATTGACCGCGCAATGAGTCGGTGTGTCCAAAGCCCTGAGGCTATGTTGACGTAAGATGAAATTAAATTTGTTTGCCTACCCGTAGTACAGTTAACCTCGTTTAAGTGCGTTGATGGGGCAGTCAGTGTAAGTCCAATTAACAGTACCCAGAAGAGACCAAAGACCAAGACCATGAGACTAAAAGCAAATGCCTGGTCTCTAACCACATATATATATATAAATGTGTACTATATATATATATATATATATACTTATACTTTATACCCATCGTACGTGCCCAGTCCTGAAGGAAGTGCAGTCAGCGAGTCACAGTTTTGTCGCATGCTCCTGCTTATAGCATAAGTATAACTGGTTCTGGGCGACCGACCGACAAGCAAGAAGCAGCAGCAGCAGCAACTAACCAACACCTTGGCACAACATCTAAACCCCAAACCCGATCCCGAAACGACAAAACCCGGCATACGAGTTTATAGCGGATGCGTAAACGTAAACGCATTTGGCTCAAATGCCGTTAGGGCCTTTGACTAAATTGCTTTGGCATTGGCATTGCCGGTATCGTCATCGGCTTTGGCATTGGCATTGGCACTCTGGCATTTTGCATGTTGGTCTCTCTATCTCACTCTTTCTCCTTTTTTCTCTCCATTTGAGTCTGGCTAACAAGATTTTGTCTTTGACATTCCCTAAGCTATGCTAATGCATTACTTTTTAACCCATTTGACGTAATCAACGCTCTTCGTATTTATGTGTGGGCAACCACACAAGAATATGTGTGTTTGGGTCATTGATTTCTCCATCATTTCATTTCATTCAGTCTGTTTATCCAGGCTGAACCGTATCTTTGAATCTTAACGGTTTTTTCTCTGTCTCTCTTGGTTCATTCTCAAGATCGTCATCAGGCTATATATGTACGTAGAAGCCTAACACTATAAGTATGTAGTAAATACTCGTAAGTAAGTAACACACACCATGTGGGAGAGAGAGGAGCCGATGGCGGGTAAGACGAAAACTTGAGTATGCCCTTTTATGTTTTTGATATTGAAGCTGAAGGCCCATTGATTAAATAACCAACAGTCAAAAGCAATGAACATCGATAATAGCTACATAATAGAAGTAGGGAATCGAAAATACAAGCAAATGAATGACTCAACGAATTTGGCATACCCTACAACCCCCACCTGTCCCCCAGCTGCATTTCAGCTGAGCTGTGAAAATTCGAATACAACTAATTGAATCCATTTTAGGTGAAGAAAAATAAAAGGGGCCCAATAATTCCATTTTCATTCAACATTTTTAAGGAACTTTACATACTCTCATAAAAAGGGCATCATTAAAAAGAAAACAAAGCGACCAACCATGGACGTAGGGAAATATTATAATCTACATATGTAGAAGGTAAAACTAGAATGGGAACCTTTTTTCTTATTTATTTCAAAATGTCTGACTAACGTGCGTTAGTTCAGGACAAGTTAAACACATTTCTTAACAAAATGACTTGAATGTTGTGTCTACAACTATTTGAAAATAAATAGAAAAATAGAAAAACAAAGAATTTTAAAGGTGTACAATTTGTGTTTATAAATAATCAACAATTTGTATTGTATTTTTAAAAAATTTTAAATTTTTGAAAGCTTTTCAAGTTGTATGAACTAACCAAATCTCTATCCAAACTAATTAATTTTTTTTTTTTTTTGAACAGTTTCTATATTCTGCAAGAGACTTCGACGGCAATTGAAAAGATAAATGTAATTTTGAAATTCAATGTCAATGTGTTTTATATCTTTTTTGTAATTGAATGTTCTAATCATTTTTATCGTTTGTGATACATGGAAGTAGATTTTAGAATATGTAATAAACTTTTCTGCAATGATCCGAAGGAAAACTTTATAAATTTGTTAATTTAGTTAACTTTTTTGCTACGCCCATGGAACTTACCAAGCACGGACTTCTTAATTATTTTTTATGATCTCCAGTGAAATGACTGGCTACCGTCTTTGTCTCTGTCTCTCTCTCTCTCCCTCTGTCTCTTTCTTCAATTCTAATTTCAATTCGGATTTCATCTCATCACATCTCATTCTTATACCCCCATCAACACCAAATTGTTGTGTGTGTTTTCTTTTATGGTTAGAACTTTAAAATGCTTGAAATTGAATTTGGGTCAAAGAGTTTTTTGTATCTGAAGATGAAGAAGTTTAGTTGTTGTTATTGTGGAAAATTATATGTACATACTATACTTATAATGCATATGATAATGCGTTTAATCAAGCGCATGATAGAGACAGCAAACCGTGAGAGTGAAAAGGAAGAGAGAAAGGTGAAGATAATTATGATTTATGTTACAGAAGAAAGAAAGGCACATCAGGCAAAGGTAATGCAGGTAGAGAGTACAAAGTTAACTAAAGCTTGTTAAGAGTTTGTTGAGTTTTGTTATTGATGACAAGAAATGCATTATAATTTTAATTATAAAATGACTGATGAAAAAAATTAAACTTTTTCAATGGATCGATTCATTTAACATTGATTTGTTTTCACTCAATGAGATTAAAGGCCGTTTACGCTTTCCTCTGTTGACTTCTTAAAGCTTTAATCACGATTTGTTGATGTTCTATATATACATATCTATGTATATTTCCCCCTCTTGTTTGCTCTTTGCTTTTTAAATTTATTGTATGCAAAAGTCGTTGAAATAAATAATAACAAAAACAAAGGAAAACGTGATTTAAATATAAAATTTAATATTGCAACTAACATATATAGGTGAATAGTATGTAGAAGAATGGCTTTAATGCTTTTGGCCTGATCTGGTTTTATGCCTATCCTATTATCTTCACCCACCTGCCTTCCCCTCCCCACGCCATCTCTTAGCACTGTTTAATATTTTCCTTTTAGTATCATTCTTCTCTTTCTCTCTCTCTATCTCACCGTTAAAAGCTCACGAGGGTTAACTGCCTATTGGTTTTGGGAGGGTTATTTTGCTTGATTTTTTACGACTATTTCTATCTTAAAGATACAAGTTTATTTATGTATAAAATGAGACAGAACGTGAGAGAAAGATAGAGAAGAGGAGGGCAACACTGGCGAAAAGAGTGGGAGGAGAGAAGATGTTGATAGTGGTGCTGCTTGCTGATGGTTCGTTTGGCGGAGTGTGGGGCGAGGGTCGAGGTCTTTGGTAAAGTGCAAAAAGTGCATAAAATGCAAACGAATGACATTGCAACAGCAACAACCGAATCAAATAGCAGGACACTAAAAGATGCAGTTTATATTAGTGCTATGATCTCCATGTGTTTGTGTGTGTGTTTGTGTGTAAAGATGTGTGTGGGTAAGTTGAAAATGAAGTTTAATGCAAAACGCACAGAAGCAGAGACACAGATAGATAGAGAGGGAGAGAGAGAGAAGGGGAAAGCAGTACGAGGAGTCAAAGGAGTTGGTGGCCACCATCACAGTTGAATGCTAAAAGGGTTTTTGTTGTATATTCTGTTTCTGTAGTTTGTTTTCCATTTTTTTTTTGATGTGCCTCATTAGGAGTGGCTGCAAACCAGTTTCTCTACTGAATTCTCCTCTGTGAGCCCCAGACAATTGACAATTTAAACGAATTTCTTTCAAACACAACACTGACATGGCCTCGGCACATATGACGAATAGTCAGTTGCAGTTGCAGTCAAAGTGCTGGATGAGATGTGGATGCCATGGAATGGGAAACCATCGGATGAGATGAGATGAGATGATGGAATGAAGGAAGGAAGGAAGGAAGCAAGGAATATATATACAGAGAGACAGACAGAGAGAGAGAGAGAGAGAGAGAGACAGAAGAATCCTCTGGGCTACGCATGATATACACCAAAGCTAAAGCCATTTGGCCACCATCAGCAACAGGCAGGGCAGACTAACTGTGGCTATGCAGAGGCAGAGGCAGTAGAAGAAGCATCTGTATGAAGTGTCATTCATCTGCCCATAAACGCATTTTTCAATATATGTATGTATATAAACAGATACATACATATTTTGTATGTATATTTGCTAGGCCACAGGCTGAAGAATATGAATCTAGGTATGAGTCGGATGCGAAGTCGAAGTCGGCGTCGGAGTCTGGACGGGCACAGTCAGCCTAGACAAACGAGTGATCGGCAGACGGACAATACAGCAACGTCGTCTGACTAAATGCCTCATACTGCGCGCTGGGGCTGAAGATCTTGTGTGGGGCTGATGTTGCTGCTGCTGCTGATTCTGCTGCTCCATCGCTATCTATCTGTCTGTCTGTCGGTCTGTCTGTCCATTTGTCTGCTTAGTTTCAAGGTTAACAAGTTGCATTTGCAATTTGGGGCTGAGAGTTGAAGAAAAGAAACAACAACGACGACTACGAAGACGACTCCAACTCCGACTATGACTTCAACTTCAACTCCAACTTCGACTCCAACGACGACCCATCGACATCGTCGACTTTTTTCATTGGGAGGGCAACCGCGCATCAATCGCATCCTTTTGGTGAGAATTAAATGTTTATGCCTTTTGTTGTTCTGCCCAATGGCCAACAGCTTCAACACCAGCTTTTAGCCAATAGCTCTGGCATATTTTTTTAATGAGCGACCTGCTGCTACATGTGTCCTCCGTTCATCCGTGCCCGCTAAGCTGCCACTCCCTCAGTCCTCCCCCATTACCAAAAACCGAAAAATATGAAATCATAGCGACAACAAAAAGCAGTCTCATCGCAAAAGGAAATGATGATACCCTTTTAAATTATGAAGAATCTACCTGAAAACTGATTCATCATAGGCGTTTATGAAAATATTTCCAATTGAATTCAAATCATATTTCACTGTACTTTAACGGTAAACGTTTGTGGATATCGAAAATTTATCAGTCTTAGCTATTTATAGATACATAAGACTGATCAATTGATATCTACATATACATATATACATACCTATTATTAAAGTCAAGTAAACTAACCTATTTAAAATTTTCTGAAACCAAATTAACACTATGCATAAAAAATGAAGTAAGTAAGTCGTCTCGCCGACTTAGGTATACCATACACCAGTAAAACAAATATTTCAAATTTGTAATAACTAACGGACGGTCATGACTAGATCGACTCGGCTGTTGATACTGATCAAGAATATACATATATACTTTATGGGGTCGGAAAAGCTTCCTTCTGCCTGTTTCATACATTTTGGCGACTTTAATATACCATTTCACCCTATGGGTAAAATGCTCTCAATTGCTTTGAACGAGAAATATGAAGATTGATAAAATATATTTGAATTTGAGTATTTAATTAAAAACAAATTCACCTTTGCTAGCACACGCATAGAAATCAATTTGATGGGTAATATAAGCCTGAAAAAAGAATTATAAGCACATAGTTAATGAAAAAGTAATAAACCTTTTTGAGTTTATTCAATTACCTATGCAAAGTTGACGAGGATTTGGCCTATAGTACTTACTGCAGCTGGGATCCAATCAAATAAACTTACAAATGCAATTCTCATGGCATTCGGGATCTAAAAATCAAATACTTATGGGGATATAACAAGCCAGTTGGACAGTTGGGAAAACCGACAAGTCGGCAATAGTTAATACAACGCTGATCTATTATTCGCCAGATTGTAAAAATGTAAAAATCACGCTTTCGTGTTGTATATAAATTGAATGCAATTTATAAATGTCCAGCATAGAATTAAATCCCAGGCCATGGCATCAGGCACCAGGCCACGATCGGGTGATGGTGATTTTTCAAAAATACAACAACCTTGAGCCGACGCCAAAGAAGTCGAGAACAATTGCCCACAACCAGAGCGACAGAGAGGGAGATAGATAGAGAGCGAAGGCCACAATAGACAGCAGCCACAAGGATTGAGAATGAGGATTCGGAATCGAAATCGCGGGTCCCTTAAAGGCAGCACCGCGCACAAAGCAATGAAAAATTGCGCCAATTGAATTTGGCCAACGATTGTGGCCAAAGATGACAGAGAGTGTGTGAGAAAGAGAAAAAAAGAGAGAAAGAGAGGAAAGGCCAGTTACATAGCAAAAGGGAAACGAAGTATATGCTGTAGCGGAGGAGTAGGCGGTAGCGGGTATAAATCTACTGGGCGGTCGCTTAGTTTTCAACGCATTTATCAATACCCAAGTGGTTTGAGGTCTTTTAGGGCCCACGCCAGGCGTTGACAATGCCAAGTGCCAAGATTTTTGCACATCCTTACCTTCCAACTTCTCCACTCCTCCCTCTCTCTCTCTCTGAGCTATCCCCCATCCCGAGCCCTCAGTTACAACATTTTCCTTTGTATATGTTTGTATGAAAAAAGATGCCGCCGCCAATATCTCGCCTTTGGCTGGAAAATGAAGCAACAAAATCGATTTGCTATGGGGCCTTACACATCAGCCGCCTCTGGGAGCAGATTAATGGGAATTGCTTAAATTTCCAAGTAATTTAATTCGAAAGGATATAGTTAATGAAGGTGCCTCCTTCTTGCCTGCCTTACCTAAAAAAGACCGTTCATATTGTCGCCCCAAAATGACCGCACAACAAAAGGGATAAGAAGAAATGGTAAATACGATTATTAAATCAAATACATTTATGTATGTATGGCTCACACATACATTCCATATTTCCAACTTTGAAATTTTTTTGTAATATAATCTAGTTATTAATGGCACAAGTTAAACTAAATCTTATTGGCCACAGTTAAATTTAGCTATTTCATTAACTCATTTAATTGTCGTTTAAATTTAATGTTAGACCATTAATCAGTTGATTTGTATCTTTTGAGTTCAGTGTGCCAAGCCATGGCTATTGCGGCTATATATTAATGATTCTACTGCTAATTGAAGTGTGTAGAATCTAAAAGAAGTCACACATTGCAAATCTAAATATTAAACCGGTTATTAGTGAGAGTACGAATTATTATAATCGCAATCACATGCTAATAAGTTTGATAGAAAGTAAAGGTGAACAAAGTAAACTTTTAGTTATTACAAACTATCAAGCACTTGTTGCCCTGTCACAATCAAATCAAATAGAATTATGTAAAGTAACAAAGATAAGCAAAATTTTTGGAAATAACTCAATATTTACAACGAACTGGAACTAGTTGGAAAAGATTCGCTTATTTACTAATGGTAATGGTGTGAAAAAGTCATGTATTTTTATTCCCATTTCCAATCGTTTGCCTTAGAATGTTAAAAAGTCATTTACCTTAACCTACGCATTATTTGCACCTCAAAAGAATGACTGTAACACTTACCAGAAGTAAGTGGACAAATTCAAAAAGAAACTCATTTGTCTTTTTGCAAACTGAAACTCAATATTTCAGAGCCGATACGACAAGAAAGACACGAATGAATTGAAAGTTTGAGTTGAGCAAATCTAGAAGCATTTAAATCGATTTCGAATTTCGGATGTCTATTCATGATGAACATATTTAATGTATATTTATGTTAAACTTTAATAAATATATGACACTTTATTTGTTATAATTTAATTTTTTAAATATATGTATATGTAAGTATATATCAAATAGAATGCCTTAATTTGTTAATCTTTTACATCTATAAATAAATATATTTCTACTTTAAACAGAAAAGAAAACATCAAAACAAAAAAAGAGAAAGAAGGAATTTTCGATATCGTATTAAGTACGAATACTTTTTCTGTGATTCATTGTATTCAAAAAAATTGGCACGGTATCCTAGGACTTTGAAAGGGATTTTAATAAATGTTGGCCTCACAATTGCAGAATCTATATATATATATTTTCTGTATATATAAAACTGGCGAGAAAAGAAACCAAAAATAAACAAAGCTTTGTAAGAATTTTCCTATTTGAAAAAGGGGACTAGTTACAAATTATTTTTTGGATTGCACAACAAAATTAACTAAATTTGTTTCGCAAACAAAACGAAAAATAAACTAATAATATATGTATGTATATAGTAAATATATATGTATGTATGTATATAAAGGAAAAAAAAAAATTCATTCTATTAACTAATCGGCACACCGACTACATATAACCCTGCACTCAATAGTAAATTACCCATTTTTTTTTTTAATCCAAACCCATTTTCAGCCCTTTATAATTCCAAGACTTTGTTGGTGATACAAAAGAAAATGTGAATACAATTGTTGAAACTTCTAATTTCTTAAGGCTAAAATGTGAGCCATATAGAAAGAGTACAGGGTAATAATACAAAAACAAAATATGAACTTTGGTGACCCAAAGTTTATACAAAAAAAAAAAAAAAATATTGCAGTGCTGTGACAGTCATTAACTCTAGATGAAGACATCAAAAATTAGTGTAAATATAAACATTTGCAATCATAATCGGAAAAACCGATAAGATTAATACAAATTATATAAGTTTGAAGCAGATGGTCTATATAGACACTCATCACGGACATTAAAACTAAAGTGATTAAATTTACACAGACTGACTGACATGGCCAGACCGACTAGTCTAGGCAGATGAACATCTGCAATGAAGTTTGTGACTAATTGTTGAACACAATCCTTTACCTAAGATTGCTCAGTTACAGCTCTTAGCTCATCCATTAGCGATGGCGCAATCACTATTTGTCTTTGCTCTCTTTCAGCCAGCAATTTGTTGAGCATTAGCACATCAGAATTACAAGCGGCTAATTCTTCGCCTAATTGGCACAAACTTGGTTGACATTCTTTACTCCGTTCAATCAGCTCTAATATATAACTGTTACGCGGACGACCCGTCTCGTTGGCCGTCTGTTGAATCAACTGAAAATGGAGATAAATCAAAAATGAAAGTGTAGACAATAAACATAAGTGGTTGGTGAACAATTTCTTCTTACCTTTTTGTAGTCATCAATTAGATTGGCCACTTCATGGGCGGGTTCCTGATGAGCTGTTGCTGTCGATTTACCCGAATCGGAGGCATTAAAACGTATACGTTCGGCATTTAAAGTTTTCTCCAATTCTTTTATTCTGGTCAAAGACTGCTCATGCTTGGCACTCAATTCGGCCAGCTGTAATCTCAAGTTAGGCAATTCTTCGGCTTTCCGGCTGGACATTCGAGCTTGTCGCAATTCTTTACGTAATAGTTTTGACAAATGAGGCCAACCTTTAACATTTTGGATGCGACGTCCCGTCTCCATTTCCATTATTTGGACCAACGAACGCAAACAATCCGCAGCCCTGTAATCTTGTCGAGCATTCTTTTCACGCTCTTCGAGCAGAGTTTTGACTTGATTTTGCAATTCTTTTAATTTCAGAGCATCGATTGTATGCAATTCAGAACTCTCTTGGAATGTTTGTCGCAATTGCTGAAGTTCAAGTTGATTTTGTTGATCCTTTTGCATAGTTAACTGTTGCAGCTGATGGAGCTCGCCATTTTGTGCAGCGAATAGTTCATTAAGTTCCTCCAATTCAAGGGATTTCTGTTGCAATTGATTTCGTGTCGACTGTTCCAGTTTTTGGGAAGCTTCAAGGGTTTGATGTAACTGCAGCCAGTCAGTTTCCATTTGATTGGTTGTCTTTATTTTTGAATCCTGTTGTTGGATCAGGGATTGCAAAAGGGAAATTGTTTGTCTCTTCTGAAAAGTCATGTCTTTCAATTGTTTCTCCAGGCACTCAATACGTTCATTCAGATCTGGCTGTTGCTCAAGATTCTGAATTCTCGCTTGCCAGACACTCAGTTGACTTTCGGCCGATGATAAAGATTTACTCAGTTGGTCACATTTGTTCTCATATTTTTGCAATTGTTCGTGAAGAGTTTTCTCTTTCAGCGTATTCTCATTTCTCTCTATGGTCATTTTCAATTTGGTGTTCTCGCATTTCTCACACAATTCTGCATAGTTTTGATTTAATATTTGAATCTCATTTTCAAGATTTCTCAATTGTTCTCGAGTTTCCAAGAGCGTGTCATTAAGAAAGTCTTTTTCAACTTGCAGTTTAGTCAATATTACATTTAGTTGCTCAATTTGTTCTTCTTTCATGGCTTGATTTTTTCTTAATTCAGTCTCCTCTAATTGTTGTGTCTTTAGGGCAAATTCCAATTTCTCCAATTGTCTTAATTGTTCTTCGTTCTGGGTCTCCAAATCGGACATGACAGCTAACTCTGTTTGCAATTCATTGAGCGAATTCTTAAGATTGGCTATTTCATGGGTCTTGTGGTTAATCTCTTCGTGAAATCTTAAACTATAATTATGCATCAAATCAAGGCTATTTTCTTTTAGTAATTTTTGCTGATAATATTGCTTGAGATCGAGATATTCTTGTTCCTTTAACGCGAGCAGTTGCTCCTGAGTTTGCAATGTTTCATTTAGCTCGGCGATAACATGACGCAGTTGCTCCCGTTCGGCTTGGACAGCACGTATTGTGGAGTCCCTCAATTCTAGATTATATTCGAGTTGGCTTTTATCATCGATTAGCTGCTTAAACTTGCCCGTCATGTGTTTATTTTCCATTTCTAAGCCGGCTAGAGTTTGTTGTAATTTCATTAGCTTTTCATCGTGTTCAAGGCTCAACCGTTGTATATCCTCGAGCAGATGTTTTTTTTGTCTACGCAGGACATCAATTAGTTGACGCTGATCCATGAGACGAGCCTCCTGCTGTTGAGCTTCAAAGGATTCACTATACTTCTCGCTGGGTTTTGACAACGTTTGGGAGATTTTTTCTCTCTTCTCTTCCTCCTCTCGCTGCTGCCGCTCCAGCGTTAGACATTTGACCTGAAGATGCTTAGATTCCTGTTGCAGGCGTTGATTCTCTTTTAAATATTTTCTTTCCAGTGCATAGAGACGCTCCAGGGTCTCCAGCCGATTGTGTTTTTGTGACTTGAGTTCTTGTTTGTACCATTGCTCGGATCTGATAAGGCGCTCCACTTCGCTGCGCGATTTGATAAGCTCCTGTCGCACCTGAAACATTTTTTGATCTGTGTCCTGATCAATTCTGGAGCCATCATCGCTGGAATAACTAAAGATGCCAGAGTCATCTGCCAATGTAGCTGCCGTCGCACCCTCGCAATCCGAGTCCATTGAGCTTAGTGGATGGCAAAAAAAAGAAGCAAAATGTTCATCATTCTTGGCTCAAACAAGTTTTGTGGGCGTAACTTACCTTTCCATCTCAGCACCGCCTGTCGCTTGTGGATAACAATAAATACACTTTGACTACACTATTGACTTAATGTAATCACAAAATTACATTATTTAATCTACATTTTACGTATTAATCATATAAACAAATATTGCAACAAATTTTTGGGTTCGCGGACCAGCTGCTTATTGAAACTGTGTGGCCATATGCTGAGTATGGAAAAAATACCAAATTACAATTAAAAATACCAGACAAGCTGCAATTTGCTGGAAAAATGTTAATAATAATAAACACCACCTATAAACAATAATAAGCTGTTTATTAAAACATATTTATTACCCTTATATTAAAGTGAAGCATTATCCCCTAAGGCCCCATACATATATAGAGCGTTTTTCAATAAGAGCGCTTAAACTTTTTTTTGAATAAAACACAAATGGTTTGACTTTATTAACTAATTTTTTTTTTTTTTTTTTTTATGTACATATGTATATGCAAACATTTTTTAGTTAGCTTGTTCGAATTCCCAAATACTCTACACTGCAGTTGGGTGAGCTCAAACTCAAATTAACATGCTCATTTGCTTTACTGTGTAGAGTGCAGTACAGCTTGCGGCGTCATAATAGGCACACTACTTACACTCCGTAGGAGCGAAATGTGCACATGTATTATTTCAATATATAAATTTCAATGACAACTAACTGAATTACTCATATTTCTTAATACTAATGAAGAAATCTTACAAGAAGGGAAAGTTTAGCATTTTTTTTTTTTTTTTTTGTTTTTGTTCAAGTCTTTTAATTTATAATTATATCACAAGTTATTAGATCTAGGATCCTATATATCTAAATATATTCATACATGTATTGTGAATGATTAGTTACAGGTTCTGTAAGACTTTATGCTTTATAATTAACAAAGTATCGCAATAGAAAGCAAAACTTACAAATTTCTTGTTCATATTGCCAAACCTGCTTAGACGCTCCCAAATGTATACACATTTGCTGTAGCTTGCGAAGAAATGACTTATGTATGTTGACAAAAATACTTTTTTTTTGCCTGTTTACTGAAATAAAATATTTTACAGTTTATTGTTTATAATCAATAATGAAATAAACAAATAGTGTTAGGAAAAGAATAGATAAGTAAGAATTAAATATAAGTACATACATAAATACATGGAAGTAGACATATACATATGTACATCGCTGAGATGGCTGCTAGCAGCAATTAATATACATAAGAAGATTAAGTAACAACAATAATTATATAAACAAAATAATTCGTAAAAAATAATAGTTATTTTTGTATGAGTACCCTCTATGTAAATTTTTCCAATTAGTATTTACGGTGACATGGTCACTCTGCGCATCCATAAGACAACACAAAAAAGGAAAATAATGCAAATTTATTAGAAACTTGTAGAAGATACTAACATATTAACGCTGGCCTTAAAGTCGCAATTAAACCAGCTGCAAAATAAAAATGGAAGTTTAGCGGACATAAAGAGATCCAATATGCTTCGTTTGGAAATACCAAAATAACGTTAATTGCATTCAAAAACAATTGCGTTGCGTTACAACACCAGCAACAACAATAACAACAATAACACAGGGAGTGAATAAGAATGTCCACCAGTGACACATCAACCGATGTGACCTCCCAAAACGATAGCGATGAGGCATTTAGTATATATCACAAGGGCAAGCCCCTGAAATTACATTGGCATGGCCTGCCCCCATTGACTCGCACACCTGCCTTAAGACTTTGCTGGATTGGTAGACTGGATGGAGTAGAAGCTGACACTTCTGGGACCAATGAAGATGGAACACTTGTCTTGCTTACAGCAGATCATTCATTGTACACGGGTCGCAAAAAGGCTTCCGTTTTGGAACTGCAACTGATACGCACGGACATTGAGGATGTGGACTATTGTAGTGGCAGTCAAGAGCTATTTGTGGTTCTCACCAATGGCGGAGTGCAGCGACAATTCATTGTCCAAACAGTGTCGTCAGCTTGGCAAACCCTTAGCTTTGATCCCCTGGAACTCTTGGCAGAAGGTGTGCGTATACATCGCGTCTGTTGCTCGGCCCAGGGTGTGGTCTTTGTCAGCTCCAGCGGTGATACCTATGTGATGGGCAGCTGCGGTGAGGTATTTAAAACAGAAGCACAGCCACGTCATATGAGGCTATACGAGGAGGGCAAAGAACTACTGGACCTGGTGGCTGGTGATGAGCATTTTGTGATGTTAGTGGCACCATATAATTTGGCTGACGATGTCTTACAGCTGCAGGGCAAAGGTGAGGACTACGATGATGATCATGCCTCCATTAAATCGCTAAGTAGCAGTAATTCAGAACGAAGCTCGGCGGCCAATACCAGGCATTTGCTTCATCAGGGCTATGCCTTGCTCAATACGCAAATCTTCACATTTGGATCGACAAACAATGGCCTATTGGGCACTGGTGATCACATCAAACGAGCGAATGTAACGAGATTACAGAAACTAGAGAGTATGGGTGTGTGCAGCATTGCAGCAGGCTTAGAGCACACTGTGGCAAGGACTCTGGATGGCCGTCTCTACCATTGGGGTCTTAATTCGCATGCCCAAATGGGCGGACATGAGGATGTTAGTTCACCTGTGGAGATAACTATTGCCGAACAGGCTGCACCATTGCCAAAGGAACAGCATACCGCCTTGGAGGCTACTTGTGGAGACTATCAAACTTTGCTGCTGAATGCAGCCGGACAGATACAGTCGCTACAGCCACCACCTTTGAGTAGGCATCAGCAGCAGTCGAGCACCTATGCCCAGACTTTGCTGCAATTGCAGCTAGGAGCTGCCTGGCCGCGTCAATTGCGCCTTCTACTCTGCAGCAGAGGTGGCTATACCCTGCACAATTTGCGACAATTTCAATTGAAATATCACTATTATCTCTCGCATCTGCAATCACAGCTGCAGTTGCTCATCAAGCATCGGCAGGCGGTCAATACTTTGCACATCTGGCAACGACAATCATCGCTGGAGGCATTAACAAAGCTTGGACCGCTGCTCTTGAATTGGGAGCGCATCCTCTGCCTATTAGTTGCCACATTGCACTCACTAGAAGGCTTCTATCGTGGTGATTTTGAACAAGCGGCGGACTTACTCTTCGTTTGCTATTACAAGGAATATATGGAACTCTTTGAGGGCTATATTCGGTCCTACTGTGATGTCTTTGCTGTGAATGGATTCGCTGAGGCAGTGTCCTCAATTGTTACTTTAAGCTCACCCCTGCCCGAGCTCAATGAGGAGAGCTATGTCATACGTCTGTTCCAACAGCCATTTAGCATTTACCAATTGTTTATACAATTTATGGAGCTATTGATTAAATCACAAACGGAATATCAAGAACATCGCTTGGCTTGGCTGGAATTTGCTCGACAGAGTTGTATTAGCCAAGAGTTGGCAGTAAATACAAGAGATTTTTGGACTAGTAATGATCGTAATCCCCCTATCAATCAATTCCGTCGAAGGCAGCGTCGTGTCATACTAACCTCTGCTCTGGTACCTTTGAAGCTATATAGCACTCGCTATACAATATCGAGTCATAGTTTTATACTCTTCTCCGATTTCCTATGCCAAGTGAATGGCAAAGCCCTGTACTCGTATCCATTGTCCACTCTGTGGGTGTGGTCAGACGGCGAACTGGGTTTGCGATTAACAACGCCGGAGAAAAGCTTTGTGGTACTTACGCGTACCCAAGAGATGCGCAAAGTGTGGCTGGATCAGCTGCAATCGAGTATAGTGAGTGCCTTAGGCAGACCAATAGGTAGTCCCGTGCCCAGTGCTCGTTCGACTGGCTATGAATATAGTCGGGATCATCCGAAATATGCCAGGGTTAAGGCCTGCGGCACATGGCGCAAGGGTGTACTTCATGGCAATTGCTATCTTGAGTATCCCGATGGCACTGTCTACTGTGGTGAGGTGCAGCATGGTGTGATTGAGGGTAAGTTCATCAATCCAAATCCATTGTCATTTAAAACTAATTAATAATCTTTCTTTCTATTAGGTTATGGCAAAATGGTAATACCCTCAACTGGGCTTTATGTGGGCCATTTTAAAGGTGGCCGTTTCCATGGTCGTGGTGTCTATGAGTTACATGGCGAGGGAGCACATGATAGCGAAATCTATGAGGGAAATTTCTGCGAGGGACTCTATCATGGTCATGGCATGATGAGAAACAATCGTTACATCTATGTGGGAGAATATCAAACAAATACACGTTCCGGCTATGGTGTCATGGAGGATCTAATCAGTGGTGATAAATATATGGGCATGTTTGTGGATAACAAACGTTCTGGCATTGGTTGTTGTATCACCAATCGCGGCGATTACTTTGAGGGGATCTTTGCCAACGATGATCTAACGGGCAATGGTGTAGCCGTATTCGAGAATGATTACTGTTACGAGGGTGAGCTAACACTGCAGGGTCCAAGCGGACGTGGCGAGTATTATATGCCCACTGGTGATGCTGGCAGTACAACAACAGCAATGAGCATTAGCAATGGAGAGAATAGCGATGAGAGCTATGAATTAATTGGCAATAAAATGTTTGGACATCTCAGTGGCACATGGGAGACAGTGAGAATACAAACTGGTGAATTGGTCTTGAATCGACGATTTCCCAAGTATCCCAGGTAAAGAAAAACCGAAAAGAAAAAAAATGTGAAGAAAAGTGTCATATATATATATTTTATTTAGTTCCCTGGGACGACAAGAGGTGGATCATAATCGCAAATGGCGTGCACTGTTTCATAATTTTGAATCGGACTTGGCTAATTGTACGGCCGCGACCAGTTCAACTTCATACGTAGCATCATCCTCATCACTGGGCTCATTGAAGAAGCCTGTAAAGATTAATTTGAGCACAGCTCAATGGTGGAGCTGCATTGCTGTCTATATGAACAAACAGCGGGCACGCGAAGGTACCAAACCGGGCAATTATTTCAATAATATATTACTTAGCTTGCCGTTGAGGCAAAAATCACCGTCACCAACACCAGCGATGAATAACAGCACAACCGCAACCACAACAATTACCACCACCACCACCACCACGAAGCAGTTATCCTCATCTGTGTTAGATTTTCGGACATCAACACCGCGTCGTATACATTCACAGGAGACGTTGAGCAGTCGTAAAGGTAGCAATTTACAGCGTGCCGATAGTTTACTCTCAATGGGACATAATGGGTCTGTTGCCGATTTGGATACAACAAGTTTGGTTAGCTTTCAACTCGATCAGACTTTTTTGCATAGTAGCTTCAATGGTGAACCGGATGGCTCAAGCATTTCAACAACAACGACAACAACAAATAATAATAACAATAATAGCATTTCAAAGCATATCAATAATAGTAATTGTTCGATTACCTCAACAACAACCACATCTAGTGGTGGTGGTGGTGGTGCCATATTGGAGCAAGTGCCAAGTTTTGGTATGGCTAGCACTCTAACCGAACAAGATGTCACTTCGATACGCTTATATCTCGAACAAGCCTTCAAAGATCACTATCATCCGTTGTATGCATTAAATGAGCGTATAGCAAATTGTTTCCATTACTCCTATGGCTATTGGAAGGTGAAACCAACACCGATATTAGCCAAACAGGCAATGCGTGAATGGGAATCAATATCGCGACGCATTTATCGTTTTATTCGCAAAATGTTTCCAGCCCTTCCCGAAGATTATTGCAATTTCGATGGCAGTAGGGAGGTTATCTCCCATATAACTCTGCTTTATCCTCTAGTGCTATCCGAGGGCATTTACTCAACGCTCTTTGTGCTTTATGCCAATAAATATAGTCGCAAAGATGAGATATATAGACAAAATTTGAATTATGCTGAGAAATTGAAAGACGACGAGCTAGTTGAATTGATGAATCATGATAGGTGAGCCATAAATTTTGTCACATTGATCATAATTTATAATTTTTGTCAATTAGTTTTCTCAACGCCGTAATGCTGGATCCACATTTCGATGAGTCTGTTCAAATGTTAAAGCAATTGCAAGAGAAATTTAGTCCCCAGGATATGTTGACTGTGATACAGCGCAGCATGCAGCTGCTAACCGAGGCCTATGAGCATGCCATGGCAGGTGAGTCCAAATCCTTCATTTACTCTATACACTCTATGCAAATCATTTTTTCTGCATTAACATCTAATCGTTTAAAGCCAATGCCGCTCAATTAAATGCCGATAATATGATACCACTCACTATGTTAACCATGTTACGAGCCGCTGTTCCCCATTTGGGTGCTGAACTGGCATTATTGGATGATTTGACTGGTGGACCAAATTTCCAAGACGAAATGAATGGCATGGCTGGCTATTGTTATACTACACTCAAGGCTGCCTATGAGCATGTTACAATGAAGACCCTGCAAAAGGCACCCTGAAGAGTTGGAAGTTCTGTTATTTGTTATAGCTTTTTTATGCAACGATCAATTTAATCATGTATGAATGTATGTGTAAATAATTCTATATGTATTCTCAAAAACAAAAGTCAGCGAAATTATACTTTGTGCAAATGTCCTCATAGACTTAGAAATCAAAAAAAAAAAAAACAATTCTTGTTATCGTATATATATTTACGATTTGTATGTATACATATATATACATTTTTTCTCGACGAGTTTGCTCGATATAGTGTGCATTCATGTGCGTATGTATGTATTTATATAACTGTTTCTTATATTATTATAAATATACAATTAATTATAGCCTATATAGAAGTATAAATCAACTGTAAAGGCCTAGCACTAATACATTACATTCCCAATAACCTCTACCAAAAAAAAAAAAAGCAAAAACATAGAAAACAAAAACACAATAAAGATATCGAAAATGTAACTTTAAATCTTGGCAATAATATTACTAAATTTTATTCGTGTTTTCTTTATAATTTACAATTACAAAAGAACATGATGAAGAAGAATCAAAGCTAAAATAGACAGAGACAGGTACAGAGAAACACGAGCAAGAAAGCGAGTGAGATAGCGACACAGGCACATCTTAGTCAAAATCATTATGATCAATCAATGTTCCATCATTTGATGGAAACATCGAGTTGCACATATGTTGGGCAAAATTGATTTTATCAAATTTGTACATTAGATATTTTTCTGGAAATGTTGTGCCCGCCTCATAGTTATATACCAATATGATTAAATCATTTTGTTTGACAAGTTTACGATCAGCTAAATATGCCAAACCATAGATAGCCTTACGAAATGTGTTCCGACGATGTGATATGAAATATGTTGTGCGAAATGATAGCATTGTGACATTGTAATACAACGACACATAATCCTCAGCGGAACGCATTTGGCTAACAAATATGATGGGAGCATATGGTCGAAAATGGGCTATTTTCTGTACCATACGCGTGGTCACGCCACAGACCACAATGGCCACTGCTTCACATTCCACCGAAGCGGTGACTATCATCCTGGCAAGACTATCGGCTCCGGTATGCGAGCTATCACAGTATGGTAGCCTACTTAGGGCCTCGGGTGTTATATGCCTAAAGATGGACTCTTGCAATATACTGAAGTAGCAATCGTCTTGCGTTTGATGGCATTTAACTAGATATTTATCCGGATAATAGAATGTATAGTAATAATGAGAGGGATCTATACGAATTTTCTGCTCATTGATACGTATGGCATCGAATATCATGGGTTTCTTGGTGGCATAAGCCAATTGCATAAAACACTCGGCATTGGGACACAAATGCATTATATCCGGCACAAGTGACGGCTCGGCTAACTCGATTAGAAAGCCATCGTAACGTTTTATTGCCCAATTTGGTTCACCATCAGAGCCTTGAATCTCATTGAGCACAACACGGGCAAAGATTTTCAAGTGCTCACACTGTAAATCGCACATCACATGCTCCAGATCGTCGAGATATCGTAGAGTTCCCACCATATTTGAGATTACCACATTGATGCCCACTTCGCGGGCAAATGTCAGATCCTCCAGCTCTTCATAGGATACACGAAATTTACTACAACGTGACGGGAACAGAACCGGCATATATGATCTTAGTAGGCCACCGCGTGCCACACAGCACTTTAGATGATCTCGTTCCCTGCTAAGGACCATTAGTTGTATATGCTCACCGATGAGTATAAAATCATATTGCTTAATGTCGCCCAATAGGAAACGAGCATTGACATATATCATCGAATTGGTCGATGCATTCGAATACTCTCGATTCACTGTTAAAATAACCGAGTGACCCTTCATTAAGTCCACACCATTTGGATGATCCTTAAGGAGCCTAGGGCTCAAATAGCCAGTGTATTGAAAGCGTGGTGAAAGCTTCACACAAATGGTGGATACCACCGGAAAACCATACTCTTTGGACACACCAATCTCGGCCTCGCGCAACTGCACAATCAGGGCTTGATTGTCGGCTTGAGTGCCAATGAATAGGTCCAGCAGAAAGCAACGTACACCAGAATCTAAGGGAAGGGATATATAAAAATATTTATTTTGTTGAATTGAAATGGAAGTAGCTCTACTAAGATAAGTGACGGATGTAGAGAAGAGCGGAAGGGGGCAGTTGTCCTGGGCGGAAGAAAACTAAAAAGTAGTCAAGTCCTAACAAATATATGTATGACTGATATGTATACATATTCTTAATTAGCAGGATAGATCAAGTTTAAATAGGCTTCGCTTGTCTGTTTTTAAACAATTTAGACTTATATTTTTCTACAGATATTCTTTATCTCGGATTTTAAGGTTCTTAAAGAATGATCGATGGACTAGAAAGTTTTAGATCAAAATTTTTGAAATTTTTTTAGAGATTGTTAAAATTTTGATCATTTTCCTTTCGAAATACAATTAATAATAAATATACCAAATCATATAACTAAATTATTAAGATTATTAAGGAGGATATAGCAGATATTACTAAAAATGTTGAGTAACGCCAGCCTTTCCCGAAATCTTAAACCTGTTATAACTTTAAACTATTTAAACTATTTATCGGATAAACTAAATTATATTAAATTGTGAAAGAATACCCACGTAAAAAGGTCTTGAAGTTGCGATCACATGGATTAATGGTGGACAATTCTATACACTTATTATTCTCATTGGTATACGCATCATGGGTGGCGCTTATTATTTCAAAACCTTTGAAATAACTATGCCAATGATCCTCGTCAAAGGGTAATAGGGACAACTCTTCACTGAAATCTTCTTCCATGCCGCCTGGAGCCATGTCGTTAAACTCCTCGTCCAGGTATCCCAAATCAAATTTGGATTCCAAGCGTAGCAGATCCGTTTGACTCTTAACAATGCTGCCATCATCATCATGGCCAAGTAGGGCAAAGAATGTTTTTCTACGCTGCATTGAGGCAAGCAGTTCCTTGGCCCTTTGCACTTTATCCACATCGACGGAAATGATTTTCAATCGACTACATATGTTGGTTATAACGTTATCCAATGTCTCCGGATTTTGTCGCTTACTTTCGATTTTCTCCAGTTTCATATTTTCATTACGTTTATTCTGTGTATCCTCGATTGTGGCCATTTCGTATATATGTAATAAAACGGAAAAATTTTTATCAAGTTTAAAGCTAAATGAGTTTAACTAATATATCGATGTGTATGTTTGGTATAAAATACTGAGAATATTTCAATGATAGCCTGATCAATGTATACATACCTAGTAGATATTTCAAGATATTTTTGAGGTTTGGACTTTATGCATTCCAATTGTTTATAAGTCAAATGGTTTTATGGTTTCTTCTTTTGAAATTAACCCCAGCGATAAAAGAAAACCGCAACTCAACGGAGCAGGTATCTTCTTATCCTCTCACCCCCCACATCACATTCCCCCCATCCCTTTACCAACACCATCCTTTTGTTAGTTTTTCTTTTTTTTGTTCTTTTTGTTTATTTCCGTAATTTATTTGCCTATTTTGTGAGGGCGAATTGTTAAATTTAGCAACGCGCCAAGTGAAATGTTTACAATGTGAGAGAAAGTTAAATGGAAACGGGGAGCCGGAGCTGCCTAAAACTAAGCGTTTTCAAATATTCCAACTGAACCGAAAAAAAAAACATGGGAAAACCAAGGAAAAAAAAACCAAGACGAAAACGAAAAGAAAAACATAAACATCAGGAATGTTTAGAGAATAAAACAAAAAAACGAAAAACCGTTCGTTTTCTAAGCGAACGTTTCGATTTTCCTTCTATGTTTCTCAGTTTTTTTTCCCCTTTTTTAATACCCTTTGGTACAGGGTATATAGATTACAGACCTTTTCTTTCCTAATAGGTTTCTAATCTTTAGTTTCGAGTTTACTATGTGAAATTAATTGAAGTGTGTTCAATAAAAACATTACTGATCAGTAGAGCTCATGATTATAAGAATATTTATTGTATTTCGATTTCATAAAATAAAACTCTTTCAAATAATCGTATAATTTAAAATAACCAACTTTTAGAAAATTTATATACCTACAGGTCAAAGTCAATAGTATAATCTTTAAAAATATTGGTTAGCAAAGATTCTTGATATTGATATTAATTTTATATTATATATTTCATACTATTTGCTAGTAAAATTTATTTTATAATTAGCGGATCGATTTACTTTGGAATTCTCAAATTGTTTTTAATATTTCAAAATTAATGATTCCATCTTTAAAACATTTTGGTTTGGACTAGCAAAGGTTAAAAACCTAAGGATATATTTAAAAATCAATCAATGCAAATTTCAAAATGTGTAATTTATATTTTTTTAACCTTTCTCTAGGAGCTTTATCTTAAAATCAATAATACCTTCTTTGGAATATTTTGGTTTAGGCTAGCAGAGATCATGATCTAAAGAATATACAAAAATTAATGAAATTAACAATTTGTAATTTAGTTTATTACAAACTCTTTAATATAAACTCTATAATATTATACACATTATAGTTAAGGTTAGCAGGGGTCAAAATCTTAAGGATACAACTCAATGGTGTCTTTTGGTTTTTTCATCCGAAAATCATGAAAATATTATATTTGATCAATATTTAAAAGCAAAATTGATATTTTAGGTATAATCGATATTGTCTTTGGGTGATCCTTTTGATCAATACAAGGGCATGGATACTTCGTCACTATGTGGTCTTATATGGGGTTCTCCTTTTTCTTTTTTTTCATAGTCTTGTGTTTATTTTTTCTCTCGGATGACTGGGTGTGGCTATATGCAATGTTTAGACCAAACAACGATCATCATAGAATTTCATTTTTTGCCTTAGAAACCATTTGAGAGTGCAAGCTTCTTGAACTTTGACGTGAACTGCTTCTGCTTCTGTTGGTGGTGCAGTTCATGCACCACACCTACTACTAGTTGCACCCGTTCCACCGCCGCCCTTTCTCCACCATTTTTCAACCTCCTTCCAATTTCTTTACATATCCATCTCGGTCTCCATCCTCATCCTCACATCTCACACTCTAATAAGCTATTTTTTCCGTTTTTAGAAACAATTTCTAAACGGGAAACCTTGCATTTGTATGTGTGTTCCTCTCTGTATAAAGATGTGTGTGTGTGTGCATTAGTGTGTGGGTGGGGAGCTGCCCATCTGCTCTGCTCTGCTCACATAAATTGCCGTACTCATTGGTATATGCTCCTACTCTCAACAACTATCCCCATCTCGTTCACACTTGACACCAGTCATCGTCTTGTCTCTCTATATAGAAAAGAAACAGAAAATACAAAAAAAAAACAAAATATGTTCATTTCATGAATAGAATTTTTTAAATGTCTTTGAGTTTTCAAAATTTTGGAGCGTAGGTGCAGTGCGTCGCGAAGCGTCAGCGTGTACGGAACATAATTTACAAAATAAGGCGGAATATTAAAAAAAAATTAACATACAAGAAATTTTAAAACACCCTTAAAAAAAATACAAAAATAATACTACAGAAAAACAGTTTTGAAAAATCGATCCAAAAAATCTGAAATGATTAAAAAAAAAAAAAACAAAGTATATGGAAAGTTTGCCAAAGAAACTACGAGGAAAAATAGTTTCCTTTTTAGTTTCGTTTAAAAAATTTGTTGCTTTTTTTTTCTTGTGTTTGAAGTTGGTTTCAACTTCCGATCTAGTTTTTTTTTCAACACTTTTCATATTCAAAAAAAGAGTTTCCTTTATTTTCATAATTTTTTTCAAAAACTTTTTTTTGTCAAAAATGTTTTTTTTTTTTTTTTTTGTTTAATTTGCGGAAGTGGGCGTTATCTTTCCAACTGTTGCCAAGTCGCCACCCACACAAACACACACACACATAGAGACACACTCACATCCATATGCTTTCCAATATTTCATTTCGAATTTTCCTGTTTTTCATACATATTTCGACTATGGCTAAAAATATAGTTAAAAATCCAAAAATCCACTTGTGTCTGTTTTGGCTGTTTGTGCTGCCTGCCCGCCTGTTTTTCATAATTTTCGTTTTTATTTATTTATCCCAAATAGAATGTGCATATACATATAAGAAGAAGGTATATATACACTGGACAAAAAATACCAAAAAAAAAAAAAAAATCAATTTAATTGGAACATGTAGACCAACGACCTTGAAAAACTATTTGAAATTTGTTTAACGTAGATTTGAATCAGGAATTTCCATATATGCACTGACTTTTCCATTGAAATATCTATTTAAATAGTTTTGAAATGTCTTTTGATTTTTTGTTCAGTGTAATTTTGATGGTTCTTTTGCGTTTCTGCTTGTTTCATTTCGCATGTCGTCATTTTTGTTTACTCCCCTTCTGGCCATCACCGCTTTCACCCCCAGCCCCAGCCCCACACCCACCCCCCACCATTACCCGTAGTTTCTTGCCAATTTCTTTTTTGACATTTTCGCGGTCTTTGTCTTTAGTCAGGAGAAAAGCCAATGATACAAATCATAATTTAATAGATCTTTTTTCTGTTAGCTTACAACTTCCTTGATCAGATCATATTCATTTATCAACTATACAATAGAATTCCATACCTATTCCAATGTACGTATATAGATGTTGAAATTTGTGTCATAGAAAGACAGCTGTGTGCATTGGCAGATGCCATCAACATTAACATCATGATCATAATCATCAGCATCATCAGCACGGGGGAAGTCCATAAAAACAAAAAGAAAAAAAAAAAAAAAACGAAAACCAAACCAGCACAAAAATATAAAATTAAAACTATTTTTATAACGCATGTGTAATTTTTGTTTTTTTCTTGAGCTCTCTCTGTCTGTCTCTGTCTGTCTCCTGATCTTGTAGCCATATTTTTTGTGCTCTTTGCTCTCATTCGGTCACGATCTGAGCAGATTGCAATAGGAAAAATGGGCAGCCTCCTCTTGGCACAGTTTTCCAGATACATCAGTCCATAAATCAATCGAAGCAAATTAAATTAATTCAATTCTCAAATGAGAAATCAAAGATGCCAACACCCAAAATACACCAAAAACAATAACAACAGCAAAAAAAAATACTCAAAAAACAAAACACACACACAAAATGCGATAGCAACAACAATAACAACAAAATGTGGCATGTGTTTTCTATCCTAATCTTAAGATATACATATATGTATGTATTTATCATTATGCAGATATACATATATATAATATTAGTATAAATTCAAGTCGATTTGTCTTTTTCCGCTTACTGGCGTTTTATTTAACTAACGACAGGAAAGGGAAAAAGGCGTATTTACTATGAGTTTAATCAACGAATTCTCTGCAAAATATCTACAATTAAGTAAGTATAAACCTATATACTTCTATATATGCAAACACAAAAGATCTTTCTCAAATGCTAATCAAAGACCAACATATAAACGATGCATGCAAACTAATTTTATGCCACATTTCGACGCATTATCATAGAACATCCCCTACAATTATTTACCAAAACACATTTATGCATCTATGTATATATGTATGTACATACATATGTATATATCTATTCTATAATATGTCATATTGAATTCAACCAACAACAAAACAAAAAGAAACAAAAAATAAACGTAAAAACTCTGAAAATGCAAAGAACATGGGAATAGTTTTCTTGAATATCTATTAATATGAATCTAACATAAACATTCGAATGTATCCCATAAATATAGGCCTGAAAATGTTTGTTTACATTAGATGAAACAAAGAAGAAAAACAAAAAAACATGATGGAAGTATAATTCAACTATTTCTAAACAATCTTAAGAGTAAGATTTTAGTATGTTCAATACATATACTATACATAAATCGATGTTGAGTATCAATAAATTTCCAATTTTCTAAAACATTTTTATCTATGTATACATAGATACAGAGTCAAAAAAGTTGAATAAAAGATTTTTCATTTTTCGAGGGGAATCTAATATGTACATATAGAAGAAGAAATGATTTCAAGGATTTAAATGTTGGTTAGATCACACATATGTTTTAATTATATGAAAATAGTTGACAAAGTAAGAAACTCCAAAATGAACTACAATTTCTTTAAAAAGTAAACTTTTCAAAAATCAGAAGACCATAATTAAAAATATATATGACCATGAGCTGACAGTTTTGCCCTATTGAAACCCTTTTATAAGTATTGCTTTGTTACTATTCTTTAGATTTTAAAGAAATTTATTGTTTTTATGGTAATTCATAAGAAATTTAAGTATTCTAAAATTTTATTACATTACTTTAAATATTGAGCCTTAAACTTCTATAGTCTACAGCAGAATCGACTTGCCTTTTGATGTTGATCAATAATGTACCTATATATATTCATTGGTTTCCTTTTTCCGAATCCTTTTGCCTTTTACATGGATTTACTATTACTCATAGGTAAAATGGTAAAATGAATCCTTGAACTACGAATTTTTGTTATTGACTCCTACAAAGGAATAGGCGAGCTTTGATGACCATTCACAAATACTTTCTCTGACGTTTCCTTCCAAAAAAACCTACATGTTCGTCTATATGGACTTGCAACTGTTATAATGTCAAAAGATTCGATTTAAAGGTATAACTTAGCCATCTCAACTACTTATTGAAGAATCTCGTAATATTGCCACTAAAAAAGATAGCATTACTCGCTTTGATTTCAACTTTAAATCCTACTGAACGAAAAAAGTTGACTTCAATAGAAAAAAGTACCAAGTTTCTTCTATCGTTAAATATTAAAGTCCTTATGTGAATCGCTCTTCTTCAAAATTGATTGAAAAAAATGACATAGTAACAACCCTTTACTGGTATTTATGTTGTAATTATATAAGTAATTGAGAAGAATAAAATGAAATTTGTATTTGACAATATAATTATTGTTTTAGCTATTTCAAATACTAAACATTTACAAAATAAACCAATATGTAGGACGCTGTTAAATTTGTTAATTACTCAATATTTGGCAAAATGTTTCATAGAAAACGAAAAATATTTGTGAATCATACGATACGACTAGCTACTTTTAAAGTTATTCGATCAATTTATAAACGTATATTTGTTGTACTTAAGATTTTATAATTAATTATAACACAAAACCACAGGGAAAATACCATAAAAATCTAAAAACAAAGGCGAATGCAATTAATATCAATAATTTCCGTTAATCAATAAACTCAAATGGATGGGGAACAACAAATTTGGCTAAATAACTAAATTATTTTTAGACTACATATGTATGTATGCACATACGTATATAGTTTAGTGGTTTGTTCCATGAAAGAATTTCACAAATTACTTGCCCCAAAACCATGAAACCAATTCAAAACCAAATGCAAATCGAAATCTAAACCATCCCAAAAATCAAACCATTCGTATATGAACTATGTACTATGTAGAGGATGGCAAAGAGGAAGCCAACCAACCAACCAATTCAATTCAATCCAATCCAATCCAATCCAAAATTGAAGGCATTTTCTAATGAAATGAAAATTAAATGTAAAATTTATTGTTGCATAAACAAAAAGCCAAGAAACCGAATCGAAGTCGTATTGGATCGTTGCGCATGTGGCACCTTTAAGTAGGTATCCATGTGCTTGGTTTGCTTCTTCCTCCCTATATAGAATGAATATGAAATATACATACATTATGGCCAGCAGCCTGGAGAATATTTAGAGCCAAAAATAACACACAAGAGGTGCCTGACGAGGGCGATGCCAAGAGAGTGAGCATCATATTGGTTTATATAGGTGAGGGTACGATGGGATGAGGAGGAGGTGGAGGTGGAGGTGGAGGTGGAAATGGCGGTGGAGGGTGTGAGCATGTACAAAAGAATGAGGGTGTTTGGTTTTGGATTCTTTTTTCAATCTTTCTCGTTTTTGTATAGTTTCTTTTTCAGAATTTTTTTTTCCGGTTTTGATTTTTTTCTCGTTCAGTTTATTTTTTTTTTCGTGTTTCGTGTAAACAATTGCGAATGAGAAATCCAAATCTTTGCCATGTTCGAGAAAAATCGAATCTATATTGAGTAGGTATATGCATTGTTGAGTGCAGTCAAATGCCGAGAAACCAACCGCATCTTACATGGCGTTAAGCGTTAAGTAAACAAAATGCCTGGAATGCTAATTTCGATGCTAATGTTGATGATGATGCTCCATCTCCCCCTTGATACACTCGAACAAAAATTGCATTCAAGTACGTGCTTGATATCGCTTAGCCCGCCCCCCTCCAAACAAAAATTAGAATATAATCTTTGTTTTTTGAGTAAATTTTTCCAATAGTAGCAACTGGTTAGGTATTATCTTGTGGTTTAAGCAAGTTAATATGATAGAGTCAAAAAGTCTAGGCTTTTATTTTAATGTATCCAAGGGCGTTTCAATAAGTACACACTTGAGCTACGAAATCAGTTTGGAAGTTTTGAAGAACTAACAATAGATTAGGTAACTTCTTTTAACCAATTTGAAAATAAAGTTTTCCTGGCTTCTACAAAGTGGAATTTCTCTAAGTGTGGATGGAACAAAAAATCCACAGGGCTCGGCTGACTTTAGACTTGCCGGAGTTTCTATACTCTTTCAAGTTTTTGTGGCATTTTAGTAGGCTAAGCCCGGTAAACATTGAAGTAGAAAACCAATGTAAAATATGTTTCTATAAAAGATATATGAGATATATATTTATATAGTCAACCAGCCCTGTGATCTTGATTAAATTTCGGACATTGATTAAAACATGTATTAATTGATGCATATTAATTTTAATAAAAATGTCTTGAAGAAAAAACAATGTTATGACTGATTTTTGATAGATTATTGCTAAGGGAACTATACTTCTATATCACAGATGAATGAACAGGCAGTCGGACATGGCTATCAAGAATATAAATGTATTTATATACTACAGTAAGATCAAAATGAATATACTTTCCTTTTTTTCAAGAGTATAATAACAATAAGATGAGTTTCAATTTTGCTGGTTGTTGTTTTTAATATAATTTTTTTTTGTTTTATTTTTTTTTGGGATCGCATAAATTAAAAGGCACAAATTACAGCTTGAAATTGGAAGCTGGAGCGTTCTTTAATTAATTCTTAGAACGAGTTTCAGGTAAATATGCAATTTCATATATGTCAATAACAGGCAAAGAGCCGGCAAAATTTTTATTTTGCATTTTTGTGTTTTTATTTTATATATTGTGGTTTTGAGCCAATATGTATAAAAGGTCTGGCCAATGCAATCGAAACTCAATTTGAGTTCAGTTCCCAAACCAAGAACAACAGCAACATGATCAAAATTGTAAGTAACAGGTAACAAAAAATAATAATGCAATTGGATTAACATGCCAAAGGATTACTTCACTTAAAATTGTTTTCCGTTAATTCTCTTGTTTTTGGTAATTGCAGCTTTTTGCTCTCTTTGTCATTTGCCTGATTGGAATTTGGGCTGCCCCAGTGGAGCATGGTTCAACCAGCACTCAGCCACCAATAGCCATATTGGAATCGCAGAATGAGAAACATGAGGATGGCTCCTATAATTTCTATTATCATGGCGAGGATGGCACTCATCGTCGCGAGGAGGCAGTCGTTCGGAATGCTGGCACCGATCATGAGTTCCTCGAAATAAGCGGTTCCTATTCATATTTCGATGCTAATGGCAAAGAGGTCACTGTCACCTATAAGGCTGATGATCATGGCTTTGTTCCCGAAGGCGGTGATATATTGCCCCAGATATCGGTGGCCGCCAAACAGGTCAGTGAGATAGTGGCCCAACCAGATTTGGATTATGATAAACCACCAAATGTTTAAACAAAAGCTATGGCAAACAATTAAACCAACTGATAAATGACTAAAAATGTTTGAGATTGAAATTATTTTCGGGGCATTGGGGAAGAAACAATTGGTTTGAATTGGTATAAAAAAATATTCTGTTAATATGAAAAATGATATTCCCACAAAGTTGAATAACGAAGTCGATCTATTGAAATGGGAATGAAAAGTTTTCCCTAAATTTGGATTCCGAGGATATTTTTCAAAAATATTTTCTAGATCCGTTTATGATTTAAGATCGGAACTTGTAAAATTATTGGATTATAACTTTTAAATTTGTTTTAAAATTTTTGTTTATTATTTTCTTTGTTTTTATGCAGACAAACAATTTCAACTACAAAATAATAGCTACAGGATATATATTTTATATATGTATATATACGTTTTAGTCCTTGGGTTCGTATAAGTTAACAGTGCATTGAACAATAAAAAAAAAAAAAAATTAATTACAACTAACAATAAGTCTGTTTAAGAGGGAGAGGGAGAGAGGGGATTATTGGGTCAGGTAAGGGACAATAGTATAATTCTTTTTCTTTCTTTTTTCTTTTGGGATAATGATTAACCAATCAATTTATATATATGTGTATATATGTAAGTATTATACAGTACAAGCTCAAAGATTATGATTAAAACAATGCAATAAATATGAAATGAGTTTCTCTAACGCTCTAACTATTATTTTTCACGGGCGTGGCCGGAGGCGAACGGTAGGAGTTGGCATTGGGTTTACGGGTCTTGAGTCGCGTCTGTAGGGTCTGCAATAGACCGGCAAGGACATCATGATTTGGTATCTTCTTGGCAAATAATAAACGCTTAACCGAATCATCATAGGTAAGAAGGGCAACCATATTCTGAAGTAGAAAACACTGACAATACTCCAACAAATGATGGGCATTGTAGACCTAAACGAAAAAATAAACAACAATTAATTAAAGACCAAATGAGAAATGAGAATGAAATGTTCTACCTTGGCATGTATATACATGGCCACCACATTGTCCACATCGACCATTTCGGAACACCTTGCTTCTGTATAGCGTAGGAGCCCCTCCAATTGAAAGAAACTTGCGGCTGCCATCAATTCGAGAACATCGCCATGGGTAACGTCCAAGGAACCGCATCCACCACTATATAGATATTGCATAACCAATTGGAATATATGATAGCGTATATCATTGATCTGAACTGTTGGCGTTGAGTTGACATCACTTAGTTTCGAACTCAGCATGCTCTGGAAACGTGGCGAGGCTGTGACCAAAACAATTTTATGGCCATAAAAGATTTTGCCCTCAACCCTGGGGTAATTAAGAAAAAAATAATAATTTATTACTGTCATAATTACTATCAAAATTCATTCATTGGCCTCATGGTCATTTGGCTTACCTGAATGTCACATCACTTAGCTCCGGATTGTTCACAAATTTGGGATCAATACGTGAACCCTGAACCGGTTGCAATTGTGGTTGCTCCTTCAGTGGCATTAGGGTCTCCCAGCCGAAGCAGGTGGCAAATATATCAGCCAATAGCAATGTGGTACCCTCATTTTTATTACGAAATATATTAAATAACAATGGCAGACATTCGCTAACAAATTGTGCACTATAATCATCCGGGCAGACCTGCAGGAAATCCTGTAGCAATTGATCTATAACCCCATCCAATCTCAGTTCATGGGCAGCCGACAGAGCATGCATCCAGCAATGAAGGGTCCAGGGCACGCCCAGTTTGCGTAATTCAATTGTTATGTCTGCATTTTATTTCAAATAAAAAATTAATTAATTAAATTAATGAAATACACAAAAAAAGGCTATAAATTGTGTTTTTGTTTTCAAGTAGGTAGTCAGGCACTTGGATGTGACTTTTTGAGATTAAATACCGTTAAGTGCAAATACCCTATCAAACTGACAAAAGAAAAAAAAAAAAACAAAAAAAGAACAAAACTGGTTCAATTCATTCATTCAAGAAAAGATCTTGGTGGGAAAGACAATTGTGAACACTTCATATCTCAGTTAATAATATACATAGGTTTGCCATCAGTTTAGAAATGGATATGGATGTTCTTAGTTTTACTTGGACTACTTTTTCAAAAGGCTTCTAGGATTAGAGAAATTGGCTAACATAAGATTTTAAAACTAAGTTATTCGAATGCATGAGTTTGTTTTTTCTGTAAATCATGGGTTTCCTGGATAATGAGAGCATCCTTACTTCGAGTCTTTTCTATGCCACTGAGAGTCTCTTCTAAGCCAAAGATGAATACAGAGGCTCTGTGATGGAAGATGAATCAAAGTTCATGGAAGATTGAGTTTGCAAGCGAATTACTTTGCTAGTAAGTTAGTAGAACCAGAAGAAGACTCAGACGACTTCACCTTAAAGATTTACTAGACCGAATCAAGATTCTTACTCTTACTTCAGCTGTGTTAGGTGCTCTTTTTAATAGCTATATATACTGGCCTCCCCACTTTGTCATGTCTGTTTAGCTAATTGTAAGATGAAATTAGGACTTCTTGATTTAGTGAATCTTATTGTAACATTTTCGGTCATTAAACTTACCCAAGTGATTATTTTCAGCACTATGATACATGGCCTCCTGTAGTCTCTTAATTTGTGTCTTATTCAACAACGGCAATAGATCCTCATTGGTGCCATTTGCATTTGATGAATTGGCAGCATTGATAGCAGCACCTCCGCCTCCGCCCCGAACACCTCCCACATCGCCCTCGGCAAGCATTTCTTCAAGCGATAGAACATCCCGGGTGCCCGGCGAGACGGGATGTGCCAACATTTTGCGTAAGCACGAGCGATGGCCATGGGCAGCAGCCACGGATATAGCACAGAAGCATCCCTTCTGGGCTGAACCGGCAAAACACAGTGAATCCTTTTGCTGTGTGGATAGAAAACCGTTGGCCCCATGGGCCAGCAGAAGGGCCACAATCTCCAAGTTGCCAGTGCCAGCGGCCAATTGTAGAGGAGTCAGGGTACATTTCTCTTCGCTGGAGCGAGCTCCACCCTCGACTTTCCCGCCACGTTCGAGGAGAATGCGGAGGGCCACATAATTGGCACGACTGGCGGCGAAAGTCAAGGCTGTCCAGTGTTGGGTATCCGATTGAATGGCTGGATAGCCGGCACTGCCCGCAGAGGGAACTTCAATGTTTGGATCACAGCCGGCATCGAGTAGGGCATGAAGAGCGACTTCATCATTGCGAATGCTAGCAATCATTAGAGCAGTCAAACCGGCGCTGTTTTGTGTATCATAACGAGTTGTGGGTGGCAGGAGTTGGGCAGCTTGGGCCAGCAACTCGGCACGGCCAGTAAGCAGGAGCTGAAAGAAACAGAACAAAATGGTTTGAGAATAAATCTAAGACGGCTTTATTTTATGATCCAACCTTGAAGGCCACACCGATGGTGGCACGACGACCCCATTCGGAGGTGTCTTCGGCAATGCTCAAGCTGCTGTTGACAATGGGCGAGCTACTGCAGCTGCTGCTGGTGCCCGTGCCATTGGATCCATTTGAACTGCTCGGCGTATTGAAGTGGGTCTTCTTGGTGGGCAGTTCTTCGTCGTGGGCCACCGGGCGTATGGGGCAATCGACACCGGGAAGTAAGAGACGTGCCGCCTGC
Source organism: Drosophila equinoxialis (assembly GCA_018150345.1). NCBI lineage: Eukaryota > Metazoa > Arthropoda > Insecta > Diptera > Drosophilidae > Drosophila > Drosophila equinoxialis. The sequence continues at coordinate 505,062 of JAECWI010000868.1, read as the reverse complement.
ATTACATCATCCTTGTCGATCATTAAGGCACTTCGATGTTCCGCATGAGCCGAGGCCACACGCAACCATTCGGCAAGGGGTGGGAGGACCACATAGGCACGTTCATAGCACAATTCCTGGACATGCGAACTCGAATGGGAATTGGCTGGCCCATGGGAGGCAGGAGCCTGACCCGGAGTTGTACTCTGGGTGGCCATAATTTCCGTGTGCTCCAGCTGAGAGCAACGCATGAAGTAAAAGAGAGCAGCCAGGGCTGATCCCGAGAGGGCGGCGGACAATTGAAACTCTTGCTGAGTTCGCAAAGCCTTCTCCTTAAGCTCTCGTATGCTGCCAACACAAGTCGCCAGCGAAGAGGCACTGGCCCAGCGTGGCATAGTCAAAGCCCCGGAAGCCACACGTCCAGCATTTAGATGGGCAAATGGCTGCAGGAGACCCCAAATATCGCCAGAATTGGCAATGCTCTGATCGAGAGCCGCTGCTGTGCTGCCACTGCTGCACTGCAGCATAATCTCCTCCAGAAGATTCTCAATGCCAGCGCACAGATAGACGGCGGCATATTCATGAATAAATTTGCCGAGCCGAGCATCTGTCATCCAGCGATAGAAACGTCCCACGGATAACTGGAGGCCGGCACGTGAGGACTTGCTCTGCTTTAGGGCACTTTCGCCAGGCACAGCGAACATGGCGGCCGATCGGAGGCAGGCCTTTGTGCAGGAATCAGCCAAACTGGAGCAGAGAACCACTTTGAAGGCACCGGCAACTTCCTGCTTAGAGCAGAGTCCCAAACCCGATGAGAAGCGTTGAATCTCTCGGGCAATCCTGACCAGTGCTCTCTGCAGAAGATAGCCCAGTCGCGAGATGACCTCCACAGCTATGTGCTCGGCCTGTTGCTTGCATCGACCATTCCGCAGGACTCGCATGATGCACTGTTGACTCCATGGCGGATGCTGGAGCTCCACCAGACGATTGTGCGAGTCCACCCACACAAACTCATCGGCACTGGTGCTGGTGATTACCGTTTCCAGAGATGAGTAGCGGCCCAATCGTCTAGCTGGCTCTGAGCTCTCTGAGCCAGCACTTAGACTGCTGTAGGTACTGCTACTCGTCTGCGAACGCAGGGTTAACATGGCCAATTTGATGTCCTCCAGTCCAGTGCCTGTCCAGGGGGCCTTACCACCTCCAGCACCACCACCACCGCCGCCACCAGCACCACCTACACCACACCCACCGCCAGCACTTTGCAGACCAATGCCACGATGTCGCCGCGATCGTGTGCTCCGATTGGTCACACCGGCAGCCAAACGATCTTCGGGCAGGGGACCCAATGTCATGCCGCCCGCCGGGGATGAGCTATGCCCACCCGTATCCGACATGCTGGCATGACCCGAACTGCGATTCTCGTCCGAGGAACTGTGACACTCCTGCACTCGGTGCAGTGCCCGAAATTGTTGATCATGCTGATGCGTCCGTGAGGCAGTTGGCCCACTTGTCGCCCCTGCTGTCGGTATGCCCAGAGTGGGTGGGCGACCATGCCCAGGTGACGAATGACTCAAACTGCCGCTTAATTGTGGTGGCTGAGATTTCACCGGCGTGCTCTGTACCGTTAGGCGTGCTGGCCCAGCCACTGCCCGTTGGGGTATAACAGCTTTGGCCACCGCGGGAGTCATTTGCAAAGGAGTGCCAGCAATCAAACTTGGACTGGTCACTAATGGTTTATTGTGTGGCGAACCAATCCCACCAATACCCCCACTCAATCCTGTTCCCAATCCCTTGCCATTGCCATTGCTATTGTTATTGTTGCTAGGCTGTTGAGCCAGCTCCTTAAAGACTCGTGGTGCTGGTGTGGCCATCGCCACTGCCAAACCATGACCCGGAGCACCAACAGAAAGATTCGGCTGCTGCTGCTGCAGTTGCTGGGGTGGCACTGGTGGCAACCCACTGATCTGACTGGGTAACTGTTGGGGTCCAAAGTTTGGTCTGTAAGAAGTGAGAGAGAAAATTTGTAGTTAATATAAAATAAACGACCTTTTGAGATGCTTTTGAGGAGACGTTAATAAAGTGTTTTTTTCTTGCTGTTCGTCAAATAATTGATTCGAAATACAAACAAGAAAATATACAGAAAACATACTATTTTCAATAAACTAAAATTTATGAAAACTCTTAAAACTGAACGACAAATATGTATAGATAGTTTAAAAAAAATGATGTTTCATTAAACGTTTTTTAATGCAAAATATCGTCAGAACTTTAAAATGATTATTAACTTACTCGTTTATGTTTTAGTAACTACAATCAACAGAAGGTGCTGAGTTAAAATTTTAATTAAAGAAATTAGTTTTTAAGTTGAAGCGAAACTAATTTCAAGATTTTGCAATTAAAAGTGCATTCGATTTTTAAATGTCTGCTGTAACTGGCTGTAATTGGTTGCTACACCCAAAAGTATGCTATGAAATGAATGAAGCTAATTTTGGTGTTGCCGATATTTAAATACCGTTCCAGTTAACTTTTTAATTTTATTTTGTTGTAAATTTTATAGGGACGTTAAGAAGAATTTGTCTATATTTTGATTTGTTTAAAGTTTGATTTGGAAGAAGTTGAAGACAAAATAAGTTTTTTTTCACTAAGGCTCCTTTTTGGATCGATCCTTTTTATGACAGCTACATATGTATGTATATAATAGTTATCCTTTTAATTAATCAAACTTAAGCTTTATCGATAACTTTAATAAATGAATTAAAAGAAAGAAACACAATTTGATTGTTTATTGCATTGAAAATACTATCTTCTCCCAAACATACATACATGCAACTGAACAATTTATAATAATATTTAAGAGTATAAAGCGGCAACATTATGACATTGGCACACACATTTGCATGTGTCCCATTTTTACATTGGTTAAGCCCATAAATTATGCAACTAATTAAAATTCAGTCACTTAAACATAGAAAAAATAGGCAAAGAGGTAAAGAAGCTTCTGCTTCAAGTTATAAGAACCAACAAAAACAAATCTAACGGGCGACGACAGACTGTCATATTACCGCTAATCTTTCACACACTCTTGACAATCTAGTTAGTGATAGAGAGAAACAGATAAAAGGGGCAGAGCCAAGGTATCAGCATTGGCTTGATCTTGGTACCTTGGCGTTTTCGGCCAGTGGCACCTCATTAAAAGTTAGTCAAAAGTGATACGATCTTGAGAGGCTGTCACCAAATTGCTAGCTTTTACAGCGTGCCAACAGTGACAGTTTTGGGTAAACATTTTTTGGGGAGCAAGTTGCTTATTTCACTAACCAAGAGTTAAAAGAGTTTTAAAAAAAGAAAATCCATCATTTTGGATCCCGCACTGGGAGATACTCAAACTCAAATTTATTTACAAAGAAATGATTTAGTTAGAAAACTCAAGCAAAACTTAAAATTACAAAAACCATAGAAAATCCATTGAAAATCTCATCAGAAGACTCTTTAAGAGTATTATTAATTTGATGAGATTACTTTTTTTTTATTATATTGCAAATATTTTATTATTTCAACTCTTCTTTCTTAACAAATTCTTGTATTGAAATTTCATAATTCTGATGATATAACTGTTTATTAGAATTTAAGATTCTTGTTGTTTTTGCATAAAACTGGGTTGATCATTGTCATTTATACATAAAAATATGTCTAAGATTTCATTCATATTCATTCTCACACATTTCTTTATGACATCTTCATGATGATTATCATTTTCTAACTGGGTTTGGTCAAACAAAAACATAAACAAATGGCATAAAACAAAAAGGTGAAAAGAATCAACAACTACAACAAACAAATACTCCAGCCAGCTTATGATTCTTTTTGATTTAATTATAAACCATAAACATTATTGTTGCCATATTAAACGCTGACCCATATTCCCAGTAGCCATTGTCTTGAAACTAAAAAGAAGAAAAAAATAAAATAAAAAGCAAACACAAAGCCAGAATTTCTATAAATTGACAATGGCCGCGTGCTAAATAAGACTTATGTATGTATAGAAGTTTTTGCATTTCTTATGGAAACATTTTGAAATATTGAAGTTCAGTTCACACAATGCTCCCGTTTTGAGTGGCTACATTGATTGGGCTTTAGTTTTCCGAACACTGACCTTTACAAATATGAAGGCTTATTTATAATCCACAACGAAATTAACATAATAAATATTATTGGAGGACTTCCTTTTTGAAAGTTATTTGGACGCTCTTTAGTTAATAATATAAAATCTAATTAATTTTTAAATAAGAATCTAATTTTCTTGAGTACATTTGCCATCCACACTGCCTGTGGACCAGAGTTAGACTAGTAAGCAATCTTTCACGAACTTTTGCAGCTGACTATATTATTCTTGTTATTGTCAAATCTCAGATGTTGGAAATTTTCCTGCTTTAAGACATAAAATATCGTTTTGTATCGTATTAATTTGGGTTCTGCAATAACCCAATTGCCTTAACCCAAATTTAAGACATACAGAGATAAAGAGAAATTGAATCGAAGCGTTTTAGAAGCCTTCTTAGTACCATATCAAAAATCTAAAATAAAGTCAAAATGGTTTGGTTCAAAACTAAATTAATTACACTACTCGTTTACATAAAGTAACAAGTAGCATTTTTAACAACAAACGGTAAAAAAAAAGTGAGAAGCGTACAAAATTGAAATTCAAACATAAAAATGACAAGAGGAGGAGACTTTAATTGGAATTGAATACAAAATTGAAAATCAAAGCAAAAGAAAGTTCTTCTCTTTCACAAATCCTTTCCACATTTTTCTTAGCTCTGGCGGAGAACTTGCATTTCATTTTTTATGTCTTAAGCTGAAACCCTTTCCTTGGCTATGTCTCGACTTTGGCTTTCACAATAGAATTGCAGATGCAGAAAATTGCTGAGAGAGAAATGGCAAATCATCTGGAAATATTTTCACTATGTGGCATGGCAATGGCTTGCCTTGGTTTGGGGTATGGATACAAACCGTCGTCTGCATGCGGCACGTCGCCACTCCTGAACATAGCTCCAGTCGCATGAATCTGTCTCAGCGTCGTGGCCAGGGTCGTCGCTGTTGTCATTTGCTTCTTCAACGTGATTGTCGTCGTCGCCATCATCATCTCCATCATCATCATCATCGTCATCGTCATTAACATTAGCAGCAGCAGCTTGGGCAGAATCGAATTTCGTTGGACTGACAACGGCTAAAGTTGGCTTTGCCACCGTTTCTACTAAAGCACTGGCTCGCCGGTAATTGCCTTCAATTTTGATATTAATTACACCATTCTGCACGCTCTCTATGTAGGGCGGCAGTTCATCACCAACGGCAGCAGCAGAAGCAGCCACCACCAGCAACTGATGATCGTTTCCCACCTGCTCCCCAGCCAGATCCTCCAACGTCGCTTTGATGCGCCTATTTTCAACTGGATCGCCTGGATCTTGGACCTTTAGTTTCTGGGACATCTCTTGCAAGAGTTGAGAGTGCAAATCTTTTGGTGAAGGTTGCTGTAATGATTGCTGACGACTTATTGAGTCACCAAAATAGATGACAACCTTATGATTGGGTTTTGTGGATTCCTCCAAATCGGGCAACTCTTCAATCGGTGTGGGCGATGGTGTCTGTGTGGGGCGTGGCCTCACTGACAATTGCTGACACATTTCACTATTCCTTAGCGATTGTGGTTGAAAGTTCTTCAACGAAATGCCCCGGCGTCGTAATATAAAATTATCATTGAGCATTCTACCCAAAAGGGAACGTGGTGTACTATGAACATTATTTGTGGATTGTAGACCGATTGTTGTTGTTGTTGCTGTAGATGTTGTTGCTGGAGGCATTTTCTTTTTGGTGCTGCTTAGCTTATAGGCTCTAAGCTCACGACATAAACTGCAAGAGCAATCTTTGGTGCAGTACATAATGATGGGATGATATAATGATTCAACTTTAAATTAAAATTTCTATTTTCTATTTTGTTTTCACGTATTTTTTTTCTTTTTTTGAGGATTCTCAGTTGCATTTAAGCTTTGGTTTCATTTCACTTTTCAAGCACACTCACACAAAACAAAAATAATTGTAATAATTATGCAAATTATAAATTTTCATTGCTGTCGCGCATTTTTTTGGTGTTTTTTTTCCTAAAGGGGGGTGGTGAGGTGGTGGTTGGGTGGCCGGCAGATTGGTTGTTGTTCAACCATCCGTAACTGCTTCATAAAGAATTGTTGCCGAATCGTATAGACAGACGAATAACAATAATAATACCGCTCGCTCTCGCCCATCAAGCTCGACTGAAGTTTTCCAACTGACACGGCCAACAGTTTGGTAGTCGGCAGTCGGCGGATTCAAAGTCAGAGCCAGAGTCAGCTGCCGTTGAGTTTGAGCTCTGCCACGACTAACGTCGCCGTCGCCGTCGCTGTCGCTGTCGAGTCATTGTCTACGCGCCATGCGATATCTTTTCTGTTTTTCCTCATTTTCACAGAGCCTAAGGTTTTGGGTGCCCCATCATCATCATCATCATCATCATCTAGTGCTGGATGCCACCTTGCACATCAGGTCTTTGGCTTGGGCTTGGGTAATTTTTCTATTTTTTGTCTGTTACTACTCAGCTTCTGCTGCTGCTGCGTGTGACCAAAACAATGGAACAACAAATACAACAACTGTAACAAACTGAGGTTGAAACTAACATATGTATGTACGTACATACCGCCTTCGGGGGCAGCAGCAGGCATTGTCAGTGTTAGGACCTACATATCTGAAATATATTTTTGTGATTTTGTGTAAAGTCACTTTCAACTGAAACAGTGATACTCCCCTTCCCCCATATAAGCCCCCTGCCCACAGCACTCAATGATGCGTCACCCATTCAAACTTTTCGAATCTTTATGGTAGAAGCCTTACTTAACCTTTTCGTATGGGTTATCAGCAAATGTGTTGAGGGTTTCTCAAGCCTATTAGAGAAGAGACACACTTTGTTTTTTTTTTTTTTTTTGTTTTTTAAAAGCCTTTACCTTAAATTATAAAATTATATTTATCATCTTAAAAAAATTACAAAATCTCTGCAATTGCTGTTTTTTGTTGTTTTTTACACTTCTGGCTCTTCTTGTTTTTTATTCTTAATTATATTTTCTTGATTATTTGCCTGACACATTTTGGTATTTTGATTTTGAATTTCATCTCGCTTTAACTCTCGATAGTAAGAGTAACTATGTAAGATAATTAATGTGTTTAATAAAAACATCTTAAGCTACTTATGACAAGTCTCCCTAAATTGAGGTAGAATATTCGCCACTAAATTATCATTAGATTGAGTGATTCTATTTAGATTAAACGTTTATAATAAATCTTTTGTGAAACTCGCTCATCTCTAATCGAAGAGATTTGTTTGGAAATTTAATTATTTTCTGTATAGCACTCAGACTACAAGGGGACAGAGAGAAGGAGAGGGTTGGAGGGTCTGAACTAGACCTCTTGCACTCACTTACTCACTCAGTCAGTCACTCACACTGAAGGTTGTACAACATCTTGACACTTATCAGATCGTTTTGCTAGCTTCCTTCCGAGCCCCAGAACCAAGATCGACAACGTCGACTTGCCAATGTGTGTGTGTGCGTGTGTGTGTGGTGTGTGTGTGTGTGTTCTGAGCATGCTTAGGTTTTTAAGATCTATCTACAAGATACATTTCATGTGTAGAGCAAATAAATTGTTAAGCGTAACCTGCTTCTAATGATTTATAAGAGAGCTGGGATATATGTATGTATGTACATATGTGTGTGTGTTATAACGGTTTCTTGAGGTTAACTTTTTGTTTTCCCATTGTAGCATTATTTTTTATTTCTTCTCATTTTTGGGGCCTTGTTTAAGAAGCTTCTTTGTGTGGCCAAAACATATGGAAAATGGGAGCGGTCCAAAAAAACAAATTCCCCCCTCAAAAATCCTAGCCACAATAACCGCAACAAATAAAAGATAATTTTCGATTCGAAAGTTATACTCAAATAGAGTCAATTTTCTAGTTTCCCGAAACGCCCACACACACTTAAAAGGCGGAAAAACCAAAACACACAAAAAAAAGTAAATAAGAAAGAAAAATAAAGTTGAAACCCCTCCATTTAAGCAGCTATTATACAATAACTTTCTTAATTTTCTAATAACGAAATTATACTGAAAACAATTTTCGCATTAAAAAGTTTAATTTACGGCAAAGTAATGACAGCCTATAAATATGCTTACACCCATTAAGCTACGCTCTATGTGTGTGTGTGTGTGTGTGTGTGTGTGTGTAAGTAATACAGAAAATAAAAAGCAAAAGTATCTTAAATTTTAATGTAATATTTGCGTGTTTATTAAACAACTCGGCCAACAAAAGAAGATATACAAAATATATATACCAAATTAACTAAAAAGTGGAAAAACTAGCCAAAGGCGGTTAAAATGCAACTCACCTTAAGAAAAACGAAAAAAAAGTGATCATTGAAGATATATACATATATGAGCCACCTAATAGTTTTGTCCAGCCCTTTTTTTCATAACTTACAAATAGGTATATGTGTGTAGATGTGTGTGTATATATGTATGTCACTTAATGTATTGGCCAACAACTAATGAGAGTTGCAAAGATTTTGTATAGGAACTTTCGTTTTTCTTCATATTTTTGACAGTTAGACAGGAAATTGTGTTTTGGCTATTTTGTTTTTGGTTTTGTTTCTTGTGATTGCTGCTGATCATTAGATTAGCTCATTAGAACTCTGCAAAAGGTCTTTTGCTGTTTGTGTGGCTAGTCATTAATTATAATCATTTGGTATGAGCAAAAACAACCAAAAACCAACAACAAAGATATAAACATAATTTTCTTAAATATCTTTTGGAAATGGAAATGCAAATGGGAGAATAAGGCAAGGTTTTTTTTCTTATTTGTGGGTGGGTAAATAAATATTTTTGATTTGCTTTCTTCACCAAAAAGCAGAAAAACATTTTCATCATTTTGTTTGACATAATTTGAACATTTATTATTATTATTTTTTTTTTTTTTGATGTGTCATTTTCTTGGAGTCTGGGAACAGGAAAAATTTTGCTTGATTACGAAAGATCGAAACGAATAAAAATTACAAAAAGAAAAAATTACAAACTAATGCAATTAATGCAAAAAAAAAAAAAAAACTAAAAAAAAGAAGAGAAAAGTTTGAAATGAAAAATTATTTTAAGCTAAAGTAGTGGTAGAATGAAAACTGTTTTATTTTGGTAGATAGAAGATAGAAATTGAGATATCGGTAGTTACTTTTAATGTAGAGGTCTAGAGGATACCTTCTAGAAGATAATATTCATGCAGAGTAGAAGATTGGAAGATTCTTTCATAATTTGAAGTGCGAAAAGGAAAATTAGCTTTAATAGTTGATGCAAGATGGTTTTATTGTGGGTTAGGAAATGGAAAATTCTTTTGATATGAATTCGTTAGATTTAATATACTATGGGGTAAATGGAAATTATTTTCGATGAGGAGTTGACATATAGAAAGTGTGTTTTGTCTTCTGATGTTAAACTGGACGATGAAAGACACTTTTAATGTGGAGTTTGAAGATATTTTTGGTGTGTACTGCATCTACTGGAAGGTTACGAAGGTTGAACAGTTTAAAGATAAAACCAGAGGGCCGGGGCTAACCTCGACCGCGCCGAAGTTTGTATACCCTTGCAAATTGTTTGGTACTCTTTCCTCATTTATAGCCGTCAAAGTGGAAAAACGTTTTATCTACAAAGAGTAATGTTTGCGAAGGAACGGCCCACAATTTTTACATAGGAAATAACGAAGTTTTTGATCACTGTTTTCGACCGATCGTTCCTATGGGATCTATCTGATATAGTCACCCGATCTTGACCAAATATGGCGCTGTCGTTTATAGCTATAATGAATTTAATAATATTAAATTACACGACAATAGCTGATAAAACAACGAAGATATTGAGAAAAGTCACTGTTCGTGACTTTGCCGTTTGTATGGGAGCTATATGATATAGTGGTCCGATCCGGCTAAATCCGAGATATACAACCCCTCCAGTATATACAAGCCTACATGCACCTCTTACGGTTTAGGAGGAGTTCGCGTTGATACGGCCGGACGGACGGACGGACATGGCTATTTGAACTCGTCCCGTCATGCTGATCAAGAATATATATGTATACTTTATATGGTCGGAGATGCATCCTTCTATGCGTTGCACACTTCTGACCAAAATTAATATACCCTTTTTGCAAGGGTACAAAAATATGGTTTATAGATTTTCTATATAGAACTGCTAAGACATCCTATTGGTGAGGAGTTGACAGAAAAAAATAATGAGTTTACATAACTTGAAAAATAGAACATAAGTTTGAAAATTTACTGTTGACCAAACAAATAGAACACACTTTCAAAATGAAATTTTGATGTAGATGATTTTTTTAAATTAACTAAAAATTATGAAAATAGTTTTCCGTTGAGATTTCCGGATGATTTAATTTGTTTTCCCTATGGTGATGAATCCGAATCAAACTTAGATACAATTTCCCAGGCATTCCCCAAAGGGAACTTTGTTTCGGTCGATTTCAGTTAGTTGCGAAAGATAAAACCGACTATCTGTCACTGTATTATAGTCACACTGATACTAAACTAAGTGTCTTTGTATGATGATATTAAGGTTTGTTGTTGTTTTATGTCTTATCCAACATGCGCCTTAGTTTCGGGGTGCTTTAGCAATTAGCTATTTACTTTTTACCCATCTCTCACTGTTATGAAACCTCATAACATTTTTCAAATTACTACCTATTCAAATGTTATAGTGTTTTTTTTTTCAGTCCCTTTACGCTTACCTCCTTTTCTGTAGGGCCTATCCATATCATAACTATGCATCTGATGGCAGTTGAAGATGCCACATTAGAGATAAATTTTTGCTGCTACTTTATAGAGGCGTCAACAAGATTTCCGCATTTAGGTACATACACTGACAGAGAGGGATAGGGTGAGAGCGAAAGAGGGAGAGATATTAACATTAACCACATCCGTGGCATAGAGTGGATTGGGTTTGGGTTAGAGTCGTGTGGAGTCACTAACTTTGCTTCCGTTCAAGCGAAAGACTTGAACAACTTAATTAGTCGTGATTGCCGTTGACGAAGTCTGCTTTTAGATCCATCAACACAGACTGTGGATGGATGCAATGGCCAACAACAACAACGGCAACAGCTGCTGTGGTCCATTTTTATTCCATGATCTCCCACACTTTCGCGCCTCGAGTTTTCGACCAAAACAACTAACCAAAAAGAGATTCTGCTTGACAAACCCCAAGAAATAAGAAATCAAATAAGTATCTCACAGATATGCCTGCTTTTTTGTTTTTGTGTATCTGTGTGAAAGAAAGTCACCGGCTGCAAGGCAACGAGCTAACAACTAACATTTTCACTTGCTGTTGGGTTTTTTTAATGCCCCTTCTCCTGTCCCTGCTGTTGCTGCGTTCAAAATTACTACAACAAAGTGAAGATGCTTTAGTATAAAGAAATGTAACAACTTTTTGGGTTTATTGCCCTTACGAAGACTCAGAGTCAGGGCAGACCCAGAGACCAGGCCCAGGCCCAATGCCTGATGCCTGATGCCATTGTCATTGGACTTGGCTCTTTTTTTTTTGGTCTAACAATTGTAGCGAATTTTTTCGTAAATTTTTCCCTATTTCAATTCGTTATTATTATTTCTTTTGTTGCTGTTGTTGCTGCTGCTGCTGATGGCTAATTATTCACATTTTGCCATTTTCACTTTCATTTGTGTGAACTTTTTATTGTGTGTACGTGTTGCCAGTTTGTTGTTGTATTTTACTATTTACTTGTTGCTGCTGCTGTCATTTGTTTGTTTGTTATTCGCATTTCAAACTTTTTAATTGCTTGTCCAAAGAGTTTCCAAAAAATGCCAGTCATATTTTTACCTAAGGTAAAGATTTCAATCAGCCATTGAGAAATCGAAACCTTCAACTTCCAGAGCACCATTTGCATCTATCTCTTGGATTTTTAGCTCTACTTAGTTTCGTTTTAATTGAATTAGTTGTGTCTGAATGCGTCAAGCCCGCATTTTAATATTCCAAAACGGAACAGAGACAAGAAAACAAAAAAAAAAAAAAAAAAAAAAAAAAAAAAAAAAAAACAACCAACTTTGCTTGACTTTATGATCTAGAGTCAGCTAGTCATAAAGCAAGTTTTGTTTTGTGCCACACATCCGGCCTGATCTTCTTCTCTCTGACATTAATACTATTTTTTTTTTTTCACCAAATTAACCTTGACCGAATCCGAATCTTAAAAACCTAGACACAACGTCCCAGTTTCAACAATGAATTATTTCCCAAAATAAATAGTCTAGCGTCTTTGGCTATTCTTCTACCTCAGCTAACTTCCGAAAAGAAGAAGTTGGTCGTCAGAATCGGCCAACAAACAAACAGAAAGATGGACAGACAGTTGGAAATAGAAAATGGAAAACAAAGAAAATGAAGTAAGTAAGTCGTCTCGCCGACTTGGGTATACCATACACCAGTAAAACAAATATTTCAAATTTGTAATAACTAATGCATTTGCCTATTTTAAGAAATTCTGTTCACATGCTTTTTACAAGCATATTTCAGTATCTCGCGCACTTATGCATATAAGCACCCTAGCGCCCCCACCCGCCAACGGCCATCTCTGGCCTTATGCAAAAACGTTTATATGCATAACTCAGCTATTTTTTGTCCGATTTTGATCAAATTTGGTATTTTGCTGGGTATTAGTATCAAATTTAAGTGTGCCAAATTTGATTGCACAAGGTAAAAAATTACGCAAGATATTCGAGTTTTTCAAATTTCGGGGGCGGAAAGGGGCGTGGCAAAATCTTTATACATGCAAAATGAGCGCATTTACTAAGCAAATATACATACCAAATATGGTGTATCTAGCTACAATAGTTTTTGAGATAAACGTTTTTTTTTGAATTGCGGGGGCGGAAAGGGGCGTGGCAAAAATTTAAAATAAACTTGATCACTCTACATACTACATGAGCCTACATACCAAATTTGGTGGCTCTATCTCTTATAGTCTCCGAGATCTACGCGTTCATACGGACGGACGGACGGACAGACGGACAGACGGACGGACAGACGGACATGGCTAGATCGACTCGGCTGTTGATGCTGATCAAGAATATATATACTTTATGGGGTCGGAAAAGCTTCCTTCTGCCTGTTACATACATTTTGGCGACTTTAATATACCATTTCACCCTATGGGTGTATGGTATAAAAATAAAAAACCACCTAAAGAAGTTTATTGTCCGTTCAACTTGGTCTCATCTCTTCACGCTTTTGTGCACAATTATGCATGCAGTTCGTCGGAGAGACCAAAAATAGTGACCATTGTTCCATAAGGGGAGCTAGAACACTATGAGTACATGGGCACGTACCCTACTAACCATAAGAACATCAACACTCTGAAATCTAATGCAAAAGTTTTGAAATCGAAACTCCAAAAACAAAAAAAAGGGGGAGAATTTGACCGAATCTCTTTTTTATTTACCATACATGGATAAATACTCTGAAGAGAAACTCAGCTTAACAATAAGGTTTTTTCGTTACACATTTCAAAAAATTTTAAATGAAAATTATTTAAAGGAATAAATGGCACCCTTTCGAAGTTCTTCTACTAATTGTAAGAATTACTTACATTACTCATACGCCGAGTACGCCTTCTACTTAAATTTAAATTAAATGGCTCAAATGAAGGTTCAAAGAGAACTTTCTTAAATATGGACAATAAGCAATTAAGAATTGTCTAATATATTAATTTAAAGCCAAAAAGACATACTCTTTTTGTCTTTTCATTAATAATTGGCTTTTTTTTTTGATAAGGCATGACGGGTAGCAAGTATTTAAATGCAGTGAATTCTTTTTCTTCCTTTTGGATTTCTTAGAAAATGTTAAATTTAGTTTTTCTTTGCTTGCTTGATTTTTCTTACTTTCAGTTTGGTCTACGGCTTAATAATTATTAATTGTTTTAGTATGTTTTGAATTCGATACACGGTCTGAAAATATATTAAAGGATTCTCTCAGCCTGTACTTTATATGCTCTCCTTTCCATCCGCTCTTCACTTACAATTAGTTCATTTGGGCGCTATCGCTCTTCCACTCTTCTCTCTTACAGTTCTGCCCGCTCGCTGTGGTTGTTCGTTGCTGGCAAGTTAAAACTTGGCATTTGGTTTTTAGGCTTTAAAATTTCACAAAATTGTTAATAAGTGAAAAAATATATAATGTTCTTAAATTTATCTATCAAAGTAAAGAGAGAGAGAGGGACCGAGAAAAATGAGTGCCGCGCGTGGATTTGTGCGAAACTGAGCGAGTTGCATGTTTTTATTCTTTGTGTGTGTGTTGTGTGTTTGTGTGTGTAAAATAACAGCAGAAAAGACAGCAAGGAAAAAAAGGCACGAAAGGTATGTATTTAAGTCATTTTTACAGTTAAGAAATTATTAAAAGAAGAAGGAACGGTTTGGATAAACTAAACTGAACTAAACTACGACTACAAAAATAAGACCCCTATTTTTTTAAAACGCTCAAGACTTAATTGCATATTGAAAATGCACACAGGTTTCTTTGAGTTTTAAAAAAGGGTATAACGGGGGGAAAGAAATTATTCAGTTGATCGATCGGTGTTGAAAAAACGTTCGGTTATATCTTAATCAAGTGCCATCCATGCAATAGAATTTCCACAAGGTTCGCTCAAGCGAAAGTGCATTAAGCAAGGGGAAAATCAAATAAAAAGTGAAAAAAGTAGATGAAAAACAAGCTAGAATGAAATTAAAAGAATAAAAAAAATATCAATGCCTCAAAGCTTTAGATAAAATGCGCCACCTATGCAGCTAAACTCGACATTGGTATAAAAATTAGTATAAAACTCTGCTTTCGAAGCTTTAAAGCTTTTAGGTTTAAGCTTGGCCTAAAGTTTCTTAGTGTGGCCAAAAGCACGAATGATGGGTATATTTAAAATATAACGTTATTTTTTATGATTCGTTGCTCAAATAGAACTAATTGACTGCTTTGGATATGAACGAAATTTATAGAATTCTTAAATGTTATGTTTGAAAACAACTTACCTTCTTGGTTTTGGCCGCAATATCTCATGATTGGCATCTGTGATGCAGAGTGGACTTAAGGCGCCGGCCAAATGTGCCACGCCCACGCGTTCTGTATCCCAATTATGGCGGGTGGGCATATTTCGAAATGGAATGAAAATGAATTTCCTTGTTTTTTACAGTTTCAATTTCAGCAGCTGCATATTGGTTTTGTTTTCCTCCTTCTGGTTTCCTTCTTTCGTTTTTCTTTTTGGTTTCAGTCTCTGCAAAATGGTAATCAAAATACATGACATTAATGTTAAATGCATTGAGATGATTGTGTGTGTGTGTGGAATGGGGTAGAGGAAAGCGAGCAGGGAATGGGGAGAGTATTTACGTCTAGCCGGCAGTGGCAGGTTCTACAAATTAAGCAGAGGCACCCCGAGTGCAATTAGTCGCTGCCGACGATGCCGCTGCCGACTATGCCGATGCCAACTTCCTCTGCTCATAATAATTAACGCAACGTCGCCAGAGAAAGCTATATAGACTACGACTATGGATGAGGCATAGAAGTGGGTAGAGTTGGTAAGGGGATCGAAATGGGTCCCCCGGACACCCCACACCCCACTCCTCTCCGTTCCCTTACAATACTGGGTGACTTGGTTTTGCTCTTGGTTCTCGTCTTAGACTTGGCTCATTCCGATTGCGTGTTTTGCGTCATTGCCAAGAAAGTTGTTGTTGGTAGTTGGATCGTCTGTTGATCGTCTTACTAGTGTTACTTGTTACTCTATAAATGGCCACTTGGTCTGGTTTGGTCTGGGCAACCCACTTCCCCTACACCATCCTTCCACCCCTCCCATTACTGTCACTGTCATCATCTTCAGCCTGCTTCACCTCATTGCCGTCCTACGTTTGGCTGCAGGTGTCGATCAAGAACTTTGGAGCCACATTGGCATGCAATCAATGCCGTTCGATTTCATTTCACTGGAAATTGTTTTGCCGGCATATAATGTCAGACATTTCTGCTATAAAACAACGAAAAACACAACATATCTGCTTTTGTGTGTGTGTATGAGAGAGGATGTCTGTATGTGTGTGTGTGTGTTTACTATTCCTTCTCTCCTTCTGACTTTACCTGCAGCTAGTTTGTTTCTCTCCTTCCCTTCCCTTCCTTACAGATCCATTAACCCAAGTGCTAGGTTTGTATTTGATTTTCTATTGAATGCTAAAAGCGATCTTATCGGAAGTATCTAAAGGTTTGCCGTGTACAAGACCAAATAACAGTATGGAAGAGGTCTCCCTTGGTCTCTTGATGGACTCGTTTTTTTATTGAGAATGAGACGATAATAATGCTGATGATATAGACCATATAATCATCGGGGAGTATCGATGGAAACTGTGCAATTAAGAGTCTATCAAGTCAATGAGACTGTGTTGGTAACAAGTCTTCAAAATTTATTGCACCGTTCTTCTAAAGAATGTCGATTATGGACTGTCCGAATTTGCTTTATTCAATTTTTACAAACAAGTCGTTTACAAAATATTGCATTTCAAACCCATTCTCAAAATCATTATTTTACCCAAAGCTAAGCTCAGGTTTAAATCTATTCATATATTTTATAAAGTGATGAACATGCTAAAGCTAACCCAAGCTTCAAAATCCCTTATGGGGCCAGTTGAAGGTCCAATTTTATGTGCACTTTTTTTGGTCCTATGGCGCTTATTGATAATAATTTGGTATTTTTATACCATACACCCATAGGGTGAAATGGTATATTAAAGTCGCCAAAATGTATGTAACAGGCAGAAGGAAGCTTCTCCGACCCCATAAAGTATATATATTCTTGATCAGTATCAACAGCCGAGTCGATCTAGCCATGTCCGTCTGTCCGTCCGTCTGTCCGTCTGTCCGTCTGTTCGTCTGTCCGTCCGTCCGTCTGTCCGTATGAACACCTAGATCTCGGAGACTATAAAAGCTAGAGCCACCAAATTTGGAATGTAGGCTCGTGTAGTATGTAGAGTGATCAAGTTTGTTTCAAATTTTTTCCACGCCCCTTTCCGCCCACGCAATTCAAAAAAAACGTTTATCTCAAAAACTATTGCAGCTAGAGACACCAAATTTGGTATGTATATTTGCATAGTAAATGCGCACATTTTGTATGTATAAAGTTTTTGCCACGCCCCTTTCCGCCCCCGAAATTTGAAAAACTCGATTATCTCCCGTAATTTTTTACCTTGTGCAATCAAATTTCGCACACTTAAATTTGATACTAATACCGAGCAAAATACCAAATTTGATGAAAATCGGACAAAAAATAGCTGAGTTATGCATATAAACGTTTTTGCATAAGGCCTTTGATGGCCGTTGGCGGGTGGGGGCGCTAGGGTGCTTATATGCATAAGTGCGCGAGATACTGAGATATGCTTGTAACAAGCATGTGAACAGAATTGTGGAAAATAGGCAAATGCATTAGTTATTACAAATTTGAAATATTTGTTTTACTGGTGTATGGAATACCCAAGTCGGCGAGACGACTTACTTACTTCATTTTTATACCATACACCCATAGGGTGAAATGGTATATTAAAGTCGCCAAAATGTATGTAACAGGCAGAAGGAAGCTTTTCCGACCCCATAAAGTATATATATTCTTGATCAGCATCAACAGCCGAGTCGATCTAGCCATGTCCGTCTGTCCGTCCGTCTGTCCGTCTGTCCGTCCGTCCGTCCGTATGAACGCGTAGATCTCGGAGACTATAAGAGATAGAGCCACCAAATTTGGTATGTAGGCTCATGTAGTATGTAGAGTGATCAAGTTTATTTTAAATTTTTGCCACGCCCCTTTCCGCCCCCGCAATTCAAAAAAAACGTTTATCTCAAAAACTATTGTAGCTAGATACACCATATTTGGTATGTATATTTGCTTAGTAAATGCGCTCATTTTGCATGTATAAAGATTTTGCCACGCCCCTTTCCGCCCCCGAAATTTGAAAAACTCGAATATCTTGCGTAATTTTTTACCTTGTGCAATCAAATTTGGCACACTTAAATTTGATACTAATACCCAGCAAAATACCAAATTTGATCAAAATCGGACAAAAAATAGCTGAGTTATGCATATAAACGTTTTTGCATAAGGCCAGAGATGGCCGTTGGCGGGTGGGGGCGCTAGGGTGCTTATATGCATAAGTGCGCGAGATACTGAAATATGCTTGTAAAAAGCATGTGAACAGAATTTCTTAAAATAGGCAAATGCATTAGTTATTACAAATTTGAAATATTTGTTTTACTGGTGTATGGTATACCCAAGTCGGCGAGACGACTTACTTACTTCATTTTATTGAACTATGAAAAAAGTGAACTGAATTCTATGTTTAAACAAAACAAAACAGCCCAAATATCTTCGCATCTCCCTTTTGTTGTCTCTTAATTGATTTTGTCCCTCAAAAACCTCTTCCTAGGAGGAAGTGACTCATATTAATTAAATTTTCCATAGTTTTACCTTTAAATCAGACAAATGTATACACAAACTTCTCATGAAGAAAACCTCCAGTCAAATTTAAGTGTTCATCTCATATTAAAGTTAATTAAATCTATAAGAAGTTCTGAAATAAACGACTTAGATTTAAAGTTGGAATAGCAATTGCATGATCGAGCAATTAAAAGCCATTTAAAATAATTCACAAATTCATCCCACATATTTAACAACCTATATATAGATTATCTCTCCCCTATGTACATACATACTTATTGGCAAACAAACTAATTCGTGATAAATGAGCTTGAGTTTTAGTAATTTGACCTTGTTTATTCTACAAAAATGAACTCTATTTTAATTGGCATTTCAAAGCGACGGGTTGTCCAGATCTCTCTTTTGAAGAGCTCTCTGCAGTTAACAAAAAATAAAAAATTGTATAATTATTTGCTTAACATTTACAACTCTAAAAAAATTCAGTTGTTGTCTTTTTGTTTAACCTCTTGTTATCAGAAAACCCGAAAAAATCAAAAAGAGGTCATCTTGAATTTCTCAGATTTCTTTTTAACTGTTTTTTATGCTTGTTTTTTTTTTTTTTTTTTTTTGAATTTCATTTCAATAGGTATGAGAATTAATTAATACAAAAGAACATCATCGATTGATATCCATATAAATGGCAGCTAAACTGCCGCATTTTAAATGGCATTAGTCGTTGTCATTTTGTATAGTTTCTATGTATGTATGTGTGTATATATGTATGCATACCCCGTCCGGATGTTCGATTGGCTTCAATTCGAAAGATTTATAGATGTTTGCCGTGTGAACACAACTCAGATCGTTTTAAGTATATATCTAGTGGTTAATTAATCGCAGTATCTAATGTCTATTATTACACATAGTTACATAGAATATTGATACCCTTACCATATTTCAAGTGTTTCTTTGACTTTCTCAATAAGAATAATAATAAAAAATGAAATTTCATTTTCAATACCCAGATCAGTTACAAAATGTTTCTATTTTTGCTGCCTCACTGAGGCTATAGGGAAAATCGAATGGACCATTTGAACACGCGTTTGCGCCTAGGGCCATAAATGGAAAAAGAATCAGCCAAGAGGAAGGTGGTACACACATACACACACGCACAAAAGAGCCATAAAGAGAGCTACATCAGAAATCGGATACTTTTTTTTCGTAAAGTCTTAAAAGAATGCCAACCAAATTGCTTATAAATACAATCGATGAAATTGTTTAGATAACCAAACACGCTTCTTTTTGTTACTTTTATTTTATGGAATTTAAATTCTTTCTTTCTTGTTAAGTTTATAGGTTTTAAGGTAGTTTTGTTTCTTTTTCTTCATTCTTCATTTTGGTAAATTAGCAATCTATTTCTTGCCACCGCAAACTGTCTATAAATGGCTAATGACAATGGATTAGCCTAAGCGATGCAATTAATCTTTGTAATAAGTGGAAACCGAGACACAAAACCAACCAACCAACTGGTCAACGCATCGAACCCAACCAAAACTAACTGGCCTGGCCAACAAAGGAGAAAAAACAAACGAAACACTGCTCGAGGCCCCTAAATTATAGGAAATTTTCAACGTAAATCTTTTCTATATGATTAATGAATGAAATGAACGAAAACGATGCTTGTCGCAAGGCTCAG
This sequence comes from Drosophila equinoxialis, assembly GCA_018150345.1. NCBI lineage: Eukaryota > Metazoa > Arthropoda > Insecta > Diptera > Drosophilidae > Drosophila > Drosophila equinoxialis. The sequence goes on along the minus strand of JAECWI010000868.1, from coordinate 484,846 downwards.
ACCAATGACTTTGTTTTATTATGTAAATTATCGCATGAAAAAGGGCGTAGAAGGCCGCATCTATTAGTGTCATGTCTAGAATAAAAAAAATATAAAAACACACAAACACAAAAAAAAAAAAAAAAATCCAACACAAAGAACAGCAATTTTACCGCCTGATCAGGTCCCAACCATATCTCGCATTCCCATACTCACATACAAATCTGTATGTGCAGCATATTAATTATTAAAATTTCTTTCTTGGCCTCTCTGTTTTCGGGGGGCCTTTCACTTTGGAATGTGGTAGCCGTAAAAATGGGTAAAGCCTCGTCGCATAGGGAAACAAAACATGGAATACAGAGAAAGACACAAAAAAAATATCCATAAAGTACCCTTAAAAGAATGCTGCCGATCAGTTTTGAAATTCTATTTAATATTGGCATACGACGATGATTAAGACAAATGAAGAGTTAAGAAAAAGTTGGCCACAAATTAAAGGAGAACATGCCAGGGTTAGCCAATCAAAAGGTTTACCTTTTAGGTTTTAACTTACTAAATTATTCTCCCATCCTTTCGTTTAAGCAATCTTCAAACTAAAAAATAAAAGTCCTTATATGATTATGTTTTCTTTATGTTACTTTTAGGTCTGTAAATATTCCTTCATCCATGGGTAACAAAAGTAAATGAATTTAACTTTTTACTAAATGAACTTTCATTTTATGAAATTTAATTTCAACTTATTGGCCGGATCGGACCAATATATCATATAGCTCCCATACAAACGGCAAGTCACGAACGGTGACTTTTCTCAATAACTTCGTTATTTTCTGAACTATTGTCATGAACTTTGATATTGGTGAGTTATTACACCTATAAAGAACTATGCCATATTTGGTCAAGATCGGGTGACTATATCAGATAGATCCCATAGGAACGATCGGTCGAAAACTGTGACTTTTGTCAATAACTTTGTTATTTCCTATGCTAAGATTGTAGTTCTTTCGCAAGCATTAGCCTTTTTAGATAAAACGTTTTTCCACTTTGAAGGCTAAGGGTAAGGAAAGAGTTACAAAAAAAAAAAAAAAAGTAAATAGTGATGGAATTAAATTTAAATATTGAAATGTTTTTAAATATGATAAAACGATTAAAAAGTTAAATATTTTTATAAGCGGGTTTCGAATTCAACAATTTTGGAATCCAAAATAAAAAACAAGGTTCATTCTAATTTATAAATTATTGTTGTAGATTTTTAACAAGCCTTTTTATTTGCCGAACCGAAGTCAAAGTCTAAGTAAATAATGATGATAAGACACATTATGAACATGGAAACAAAAACCCATGAAATAAATGTAGGAATTCTACTATGTGTTGTCAAAAAGGCATGGAAATTATTTATGATAATGGCTTAGCTAATTAGTCCTCTGGAAAGAGCAATAGAAACTGAAAGCCACTGTAATTTAAATCCCACTTTAATGCAATTTTGGAATATTTTAGAAATGGTACAAGAAAATTATTACCTGCATATGATTCTATATATAATTGCTAAATAACCTGTTGATCCGATTTTCTTTTTTCTCTTCTTCTTCTTGTTATTTTTTGTTTTAACAAGCAGTCAGAGCATCAGAGGCTTATTAAGCTCTTGTTGGCATGAGCATAATTATCATTCTTTGGTCTTGCTCCAGTCTGGGGTTTTGATTACATTCAAGAAAAGAACCAACAACAAGTAGTCAGAAAACCCCAATTTTTGATTTATGTCAAAAGCAAACACGAACAGTTTTTGGGCTGTTCGTTGTTGTTAATAAATTCAAAATTAAATTTTCTCTTAATTGCCAAGCAGACGACGAAGACGATAATGCTGATGATGATGACGAGGTCGATGTTGAAGGCAGAACTCTACAACAGGCCAAGAGAAAGTGTTTCTGCTTAGGTTGCATGGCTGTTTGGACGTTGCTGTTGTTGCTGCTGGTGTTGTTGTTGTTGTTGTTGCTGCTGTAATGTTGCAGCCTGGCTACCTAAAATTGGGTCACTTGGATCTCTCAGTTGGTCTCTTGTCTTGTCTGCTGACATTTAAATTATTTCCTTTGGAGAGGACTGAGAAGAAGAAAAAATGCCACCGAACCAGCCAAACAACGAATGAACACGTGATGTCAGTCATAGAGGGGCAAAAAAAAAAAAAAAATATTTAAAAATTTTAACTGACAAATGTGCCCAACTGTTGCAGCTTATGCAATCCGAGTAAAGGAGAGAAGAACAATCAAGCAAGTGTGTGTGTGTGTGTGTGTCAGAGAGAGAAAGGGACAATTGTAACCGCGATTCCGCCTCCAACATTTACTTTTTTGTTCATAAACTGACAGCTACAATTTAGGCCAAGTTGTCGCCCGAGCATAACGGTCGACGATTATGCGCCCATCAAAACTGGGGATTGGTAATTAAAACAAAGTTTGATCTTTGACAAAGGTGTCTTTCTTACACCTCCCACCCCTCCTCCCATCACTGTTTTCCGCCGTTTGGTCTCTCTCTCTCTGTTTCTATTTTTGTGCTTCTTTTGTTTTGATCGAGGTTTGAGCCCCTATAAAATAGCCTCATAATGTTTCAATAATGCTTAGGCCAGTCGATTCTCTTTTTTGGTTGTGGTTTCTTTGGCTTGGTTTACTTGTCAGGTGTGTCGGCACGAGCGGCTTTTTGTCTCTGTCTTTGTCTCCCTCTTTCCCTCTCCCCTCACCCTGTTAGCTACACAAAGCGGTCGTAGCCGACCACAGTTCTCCCTCTTCATCAAATATGTGGCACCTGGGTCTGGACTTGGAACTAAACATGGGGCCCCGGGTACTGGATGCTGGACACATAGGCATGGGTTAGGTTTCTAAGCCTATTGTTAATGTTGACTTGCTGATTTGAACAATAAAATATTTATACTCTATTCAAATGGAAGGGAATGTTAAAATCGAAAAATAGCAACAAAATACCTTAAATACCATTTAAATACTAGCTGTAGTCATGGGTTATTTATTTTTAGTTGTCGTCATAAATATTTCTGAATTTTTACTTACAATTAGTTGCCTAGTGTTGACCTATAGGAGCTTAATCCTAGCACCAAAAATTTAGTTAATATATAGAAAGAAAATTGCAATTCTAATGTTTTAATTGTCTTTTAAGATCAATTAAAGTACTAAAAGTGAAATGCAGAATAATCAATCATTTATAAATATCTTAAGATATTTTCTTTTAGCCAGCTCTGTCCACTTTATATAAGATATATCTGTATTTGATTCTCCTTTGGTTTAATGGGGAACAAAGTCACAGGTAACTTGGACGTTGTCGTAAACAATAGCGCCAAGGTGTCAAACGTCAAAGCAAAAGTTAAAGTCAATAAAAATAGTTTACCAATGCTTGAATATACATACATACATATGTATATATAAAACCCATACGCTTGTATGTGTATATATACATAACTGGCTATTTACGAGCTTGTTTGTTGACCACTTTAAACCAGAACAACAACAACAGCAACAAAGATTTAAATGTATCCATCAGATATGCGAGGAAAAACCAAATTTTGTCACCAAAAATGAGAGAATTGAATTTGGGTTGCGACACAGAAAAACCGAAACAGAATTCTTTTTATTTTTTGCGCCCTTTTTTCTAAAGATTTGCATAATTCTACACATAATCTTAACTCAAAACGAAATTTATTCATTTTTTTGTAGAATAGCTTAAAGATTTTTTATTAATCAATGCATTTTTGGGTGTGTAAGGCAATTTGCTACTCAATTAGCCATTAGTTTGTGGCAACTTCAGAAGTCACATATGTTTTGAATGGGATGCGGATAAATTATTGATACATAAATATTAGATATATCATAGCCTAGAAATATGAGATCATACATTATTAATTGCTTTCAGATTCTTTGAATTTAATTAACCAATCAATGAATAATGTACAACAAGAAGAAATACTAGATTCATTGTGGGAGTAAAAATCGAACTAAATTGATTCTTCTTTATATAGACAGAACTGCATTAAGAAAAGTTGTTATTATACAAAAATTAATGATCATTTGGGCTAAGAATTTAAGCCATAAAGGTTGCTAAAAGCTAAAAGACTTAACAAGGCCTCTAAATTGATTGTTTTTCACAAATCTGTTACTGCAAATTATGTAGAAGCTCAGAGCAAAGCGGGCCAAAACTAGTTTTCCTAAGCATATTGATGCTTAAATTCCATTCAATACACAATTGGGTATGAAATAAACATGTAAGTACAAAAAATATACAATCACACTAAATTCTATGAATTGAAACGTAAAGCAATTGACGAAATCCTGTCAAGAAATAAATCTGAATTCTGTTTTGAATGAAAAACAAATCAAAAATCTATAAAACAAAGAACAAATAAACCTTATTAAGGAGAAAGAACAAATGAATAAATCGTATGCATTTATTTGTACTCACATTTTAAATGATTTTACGTAGAGTATTCCAATTGTATTTTGTTATTATGAGTTCAGTTATAATCCAGAAACATAAACGTTAGATAGTTTAGAATAATAATAGTTATAATATAAAATAATGATGATAATAATATTCACTTAATTAAAACTTGATACACGAATTAAATTGACTTGGCTTGGTTTTGGCTTACACTTTTATTTAGTAAAAAATATATGCGCTTGCGTGCAATTAATTATACAAATTGCTTTACTTTCACCTATAGGCAACATTCAACATTATTTGCATTGCATATTGACACCAATATACAGACACAGACACATGCAGATTTTTCGAGCACACATACACAGACAAAAAATAAAATATGTATAGTTTATTTTTTTTTTTTGTGAATAACTTGGTTTGTGTATATATTTCGGTTTATTTTTCTTTTTTGGTTAATAGGAAAATTTGACTTGGTGGGGCAAGTAGATACCAAACAAAAATATCAACTTTTCGCGAAGAAGCACACACACACACACAGACAGACATACCGAAGTGCACACACACACAGGCACACACTCACACACAGGCACACAACAAATAAAAAGACACTCACAAAAAACAAAAATTTATGGCCAACGGCAAATCGATATTACGTATATTCAGGAGAATCGTTCTGCACGACGAAAAGTCAAAAACACAACTGAAACTTCTTTGGTGGAAATGTATTTTTTTACAGGCACGCGCAATAGACCAAGAGCCAGCAGCGGCAACAGCAACAGCAACAGGCAACACCAACAGGTCTTGAGCTGCTCTCCCAAGAGTGAGTTCGGAAACCAGTTGATCTTGTTTTTGTATTTTTGTACGAAAAAGAGTCAGTATCGTCTTGGGGCTCGTCGCTGCTACAAAGCTGCAACAACGATTCGAGCTCGGCATTGTTGTTGCCATCGTCGTCGTCGTTGCGGCCGTCGTTTGTTACATGAACTCCTTTGGCAAGTTCGTGTCCTAAGTCTTTTGTTTTGCATTGTGACAGAAAGAAAATGCCTGAGTCTAGGCATATTCGGCTTACCATATTATCTATGAGTTATAGGCTTAGCAAAAATTGTTTAGATTTTTTTTTTCTCAATTTTGTTTTGGTTGTATTTTCAGTTTTTCCATGTTCCTGTTGTGAGCAGCAGCAGCAAGTCTACGTGGGCTTGGCACACGCTAAAAAAAAAGGAAAAGAAAAGGAAAAAAAAAATACAAAAATCTCCTATGTTTTGGGGGCAAAGGAATTGGAATTTCTAAGGCATTAACAGGTTTTCCTGGTCCATCTCTCTCTCTCTCTTTCTAGCACTCTTTCGTTTCTCTCTCTCGCTCTGTCTCACTCTCAATTTGCTTATGTTAAATGTTGGTGTGGTGGGGCTACTGTTTTGACCAGCCGCGTAGGAGTCTCGAAATACAACAACAAAACAACAAAATAAAGAAAAGCAAAATGGAAAATGAAATACAACAACAACAAGAGCAAGCAAAAAGGTTTAGTTCATTGAACCAAAACCGAAAACCAAAAACAAAAACGAAAAACAAACTAACTTCTTGGCACAACGTATTTCACTCAAATTAATCACTTCAGAACTGCATTTGGCAACGACCTTGTCCTGTGTGGTTTTTGTCTGTTTGCGTGGAGAGTGTATGTATGTGTGTGTGTGTTCTTGTGTCACAAAAATTTATTTTAAATTTATTGCCAATGTTTGGTTTTAAGTTTAGTTTACTATGCCATTGTTCTTTTCGTTTTGTTGGCCATTCGGTCGGTCGGCTAGTCGATTCTTTTCAACATGTCAACATCCCCTTGACAATAAAGAGCAGCGGCAACGGCGGCAATTCTTTTTAGAAACCAGTCGCCAGTACGCGTCCTGCCCATTGCCCACTACTCGACCAGGCTCCAAAAAACAAACAAAAATAAATACAAAAAAACTACAATAAAAACAAAAGAAAAATACAACCAACTGGCAACCAACTGGTTAGGAGTTTTTAGTTGCTGTTGCTGCTGTTGAAGCATGCGCCAAAGAATTTAGCCAACGATTTTTGGAATGTCTTCAATGCACCAAGTGCATAAACACATACATATATGTACATACATACATGCGTGTGCCTAAGTGTGTGTGTGTGTGTGTGTGCAAGAAAACAAAAGGAATGACGGCTGCACCAGAACAGCAATTTTGTTTTTGGAATTTGGCAAAGAGAGTGCTGAGAAGGAGAAAGAAAAGTGCCACAATTTTGCGAGGGGAAGCTAAAAAAAAGGGAAAGAAAATGAGGGAACTAAAATGCAACATTGGGCAATTAAACTTTGATTAAAATTCTACACTTCTTTCTTATTAGAAGTTACGGATTTAGTTCTTGCTCTTAGAGAGTCAATTTGGCCATGGTTGTGGAAATATTGTTCTTGGATAATAAAATTTCAAAATTTTGGTAAATTTTAATCGGCAATTCTGCAATAAGCATTTCATCTTTCTGATGAGTTGAATTCCATGTTATTCAAAACACTTTAGTAGAATAAGTTTCATAATTTGATTCGTTATCATTTTGAATTTTGTTGCAACAAATCGCTAAGAGCTGTTGCTTTTGGAGTACTATACCAATTTCAATTTCAGAGCTCCAAGACTTTGATCAAGCTAAGAATTTGTTATCTCTTAATGTCATAACTTTTTATATTTGTTCGAATTTTTAATACAATGCATATAATCCATAAAAAATATATTGAGAGATATCTCATTTAATTATTTCTGGCAAAAGACAATATTTAAGGCTTGTCTTAAATAGATTTAAAATAAGTTTCTGGTATTTCTACACATCCTCGAAACGTTCTCCTCTGATTCATTATATAGTTGTAATCTTGCAATAAAGTTTTGCTCAAAACTATGATGAGTTTTCATTTACAATTGCAGTCATTTTCATAGTTGGCATTCCATATCCATAGATCCTATGGTCATGTCAACATTTGATGGCTGCAACAAGTGGCGGGCATATTAGTAGCAACATTGTTGCCAAGCCAAGGAATTTTTGTTTCACTACCATTGCCCCAGCCGTTGCCCCGCAGCCTCGCTGTCCTGTAGCCCAATTGGCAATTGCCACTTTTTTTCATCTCAAGTAGCAGGCAGGCAACGGCAACGACAACAGCAGCAGCAGAAGCAGAAGCAGCAGCTGTTTCAAAGTTATTTTACTGTGGCAATTTGAAAGACATTAAGGCTAATAATTTTTGTTTTAGTTACCTTTGGTAATCTGAAGAATCTCACTCACACTCTCGGCCATTCATTCTGCTATCTCTGTCTGTTTTCTCTTCTCGATCTTGAGAGTAAACCAGGCAAGGACGTGACTGTTTGTCAGTTTTGATATTTGTTGTGACAGCCGACGATACCGTCGTCGTCGTCGTCGTCTTCTTCTTAAGAGATCCCTTGGACCTTAACTTGGTCAGGTTCTTTATTGTTTAGCATCACTGCATGGGGGCCCCGCAAAACGTAACCACAATCACAACAGCCACAAAAGCAGGTAGATTTAGGTAGCCCAAACACATATAGTCTTTACCTCTCTCTCTCTCACTCTCTCTCTCTCTCTCTCTCTCACTCACTCTCTCTCTTTCGCTCTGAATGGCGACAACATCTTGGGATTCCAAAAGAAGCCCCCGCCAAAGGAAAGGGTAAAACAAACGGAACACAAACGTCGCCTCAGTCTCTAAACTCAATTAGTGCAGTGTCTTTCGGCTCCTCCCCCTCCCCTACCCAGTCCTTCGCCCGTTGCATTCTTTGCATGCCAATGTGGCATTTGATTGATAATTTCGTTACGCCTCGAAAATGTGTTTTTTACCCACACCAAACAAAAAGAAAAACCAGAGGGCCGGGGTTAACTTCGACCGCGTCGAAGTTTGTATACCCTTGCAACTGTTTCGGTAATTCTTTCCTTACCCATAGACATCAAAGTGTAAAAACTTTTATCCAAAAAGTCTAATGTTTGCGAAAGAACGGCCTTCAATCTTAGCATTGATATAACGAACTTTTTGACAAAAGTCACTGTTTTCGACCGATCGTTCCTATGGGAGGTCTATGATATAGTCACCCGATCTTGGCCAAATTTGGCACAACTATTAATAAGAACACAAAACTGACAAATACCAACTTTTATGACAATAGCTATAAAATTAATGAAGTTATTGAGAAAGTCACTGTTTCGTGACTTTGACGTTTGTATGGGAGCTATATGATATAGTGGTCCGATCCGGCTGAATCCGAGATATACAACGCCTGCAGTATATGCAAGCCTACGTGCAAAATTTCAGCTCTGTAGCTTTTACGGTCTCGGAGGAGTTCGCGTTGATCCAGACGGACGGACGGACGGACGGACATGGCTATTTGAACTCGTCTCGTCGTGCTGATCAAGAATATATATACTTTATATAGTCTGAGATGCTTCGTTCTATGCGTTGCACACTTCTGACCAAAATTAATATATCTTTTTGCAAGGGTATAATAAACAAAATTCCCGTTCCCCTTGTGAGATTTATGACATATAATGTATACCATACATAACATGTATATATTGGAAGGTGCACACATCATCTGACCTCTATTGTTAAAACAAAATCAAAGCTCTCTAAGCGGCACAATGATGACTAAGTGCCCGCATCTGATTCAAAAGATTTCAGATTAGTAGAAGACAATTTTTAAGGTTGGTTTTTCTCCCTCTCTCTCTCTCTCTCTCTCTTTGTATTTATCTTTTTTTCTTGGTATTTAAATATGCCACATAATTGGTTTAACTTCAGCAACAGGAGCCATACTGAAACCGTTAGAAAAAACCTGGAAATCAATCATCAAACAGCTTGAGTTCCTGGAAAATCCAATAAATTATATATGTATATATATATATATATATAATGTATTCAAGTGCATTATTATGATTACCATTCGTGTTTCAGAACTCACAGTTAGTTAAAAATTTGACCTTAAATCACTTAGACTTAATCCCAAGCCAACCTCATAGGTCATTCCATTATTAAATAAAGAATGGGCAAACTGCTTTAAATGTTCCTTGGAAACCAATAAAAATTCAATTTTTAGTTGGTGGTAAAATCTAAAAAAGAAAGAAACTTTCGAATGCAAGAAACTAAAAACCTGAAAATGACACAGGAAAATTAAATATAATGTGTTCTATTTTTGTGTTCTAATTTTGCCAAATATTCACTAACAAATATTCTTAACAAAAGTCAAATGTCTCTTGCCAACTTTTTTTAAGTTTTAATACAAATATAAAGCAAATAAACAAACTGATCGCAGCTAAGATTATTTTGGATATTTTTATTTTCAAATAGTCTTTGGATATTCCACCTATTTTTCTCAGACTGTATTTCTAGCCGATTTCAAAATGTTATATCTGAATAATATTGGAGTTAAGTATATTTTAAAATGGCATCAAACACTTGGATATTTCAAGAAATCAATTTCGATCCGATTTAAAAAGAAAATCATGATGATATTTTGTTGTACCCAAAGGACTGTATTCTAACTGGAAAATAAAGAGATGAATTTTTAAAATTCATATTTAAAAAATTGAATCAAATTAGATCTAATAATATTAATTATTGCAATATTTTGCTGTTCATTAACATTTTTTGTCTCTCCTATGTAAAAAGATAACTTGATAATTTGCTGACTTACATTCGATTTACAAATTGATGATAGCGAAACAAAAATTGGCTTTAAAATAAATTCTAAGTAAGTATTTTAAAAACTAAAAATTCAAAAAAGAAAATGACTGAGTTGAAACTTGAAAATAAATAGATTCTTTCAAGGGTTTCCAACTTTGGCACAAACAAACTCAGCTTGGTCTTTTTTCTCAGACTCAATACCATGTACAAGTACATATGTATGTGTATGTGTGTAATTATGTACATAAGTATGTATGTGTATTTTGACTTTGAGCAAGGTGTTCCCCACAATCGCTTAATAGAGAAAAGATTTGTATCTATTTAGATTAAATGGTATATTTTGTATATTTAATATTGCAAAATGTTAAAATTTGTATTATTTATTTATGTAATTATTATGTTTAATCATAAGAAGGTAATTGGCATATATTGGTTTCTATTCCATCCACACTATCTAAACTACATTGGAAATATGGACGATTTTGGGCAGAACAATGTAAGAAGATAAAAAAAAGGAAAGGGCCAGAAAACAGAGGAAGAAAAATCTACTATATTGAAGAACCGCTTTCTACTATTTTGATTGATATTTTGTTAAATTCAATTTGATGATTAAATATTTCTTGTTTTTTTTTGTTTTTCATTTTAACGGAAATAGTTTTAAACTACTACAAACTACTTAAAATTTCTGGGCAAGAGCAAAATACTAAGGCAAATATATTTGTAGATAAGAATTAGTTTTTCATTTAGATTAATTACTTTAAAAAATTTGTATATATATATATATATATATATATATAAATATAAATATATATAGATGTATATATCACTGAAGAAGCAATTTGATTTGATTTTTGTTTTTTAAATTTATGATCCAACGAGGAGAATGACATCGATCGACGACAAACTTTTTGATGTTTTCCTTAGACTTCAAGTTTCAGTTTGCCGTATTTCTGAAACTTGCTGAAAAACTCATCTCATTTCTTTACCCCAATATAAGATGTCGACTTGCCGGTCTTGCGGAGCTGTTCCAATAGCTCATCCGATGATAAATTCGAAGTGACACTCACTGTCTTTTCATCCAGATTGATGTTGACTTTCTCGACCTTATCTGCAAAAAAAAAAAGAAAGAAAAATTTAGCAACACAAAAATTGGTTGGTAACCGCAAAAACAGCAAATGACTGATAAGAAAACCTCAGTCAAAGCATGGGAGGGTCTAGTATCAACATAATACCCAGTCTTATACTATAAACATACTACCACAGGTACATGTACATAAGTACAGTAAGTATGTATGTATGTGTAATAGACATACCGCCTAATTTGGCCAGAACTCTCTCCACGGCACTGGCACAACCGCCGCAGGTCATTTCCACCTTAAACTCGTGCACCTAGGACAATATCGAAAGGGTCAATATACACACATACATATGTAGATACATTTTCATCTTGACAAATCATCAAGTATTTTGTTACTCACTGTCATTGCTTGGCTTTGGCTTGGTTTTATTCACTAAAATGAATTTGAAAAATTGCGTGTTGTGTGTGTGTGTCTCCGCGTTTCTTACTGTTCGCTGAAGCGATGCCTAAAGTCGGGTTCAAGAGACTGACAAATAAATAAATACAAAAAAAAAAAAACTTTCAAATAGTTGATGTGTTTCTATACCTTTCTTTTTTTAAATAACTGCAAATGTTGCTTTTCCACTTACACACACAATTAAATATGCATAAACAGCTGTTGACCGATCGATATCTCTCTCTATCTCTCTTTTTGCTTCGCAGCCCCTGTTGACAGTTAACAGAACACAAAAATGTAAGCTAAATGTTAACCACTCTGTAAAACCACTGATGTATTCCTAATAGAGATGGGCGCGGGTACCCGACTTACCCGGACCCGTTACCCGTTTCGGGTGCTGTACGGGCGGGCGTGGGTTTGGATAGTAGTGTTATATCTCAACAAGTTTATTGCCTTATTTTCTAATTTTTTTTTTCGGGTTGAGCGAAACGGGTACGGGTATCTGACAAAAACCCAGCCCATACTCACCTCTAATTCCTAACTTTATCTTTTGGAAACCAACGGTTTAAATTTAAACTTGTAGAAAATTTAAAAAACAATATCGAAAACCATTTTATAAATATATCACAAGTGTGGCTAATCAGGCTACAAATCTCAAATCTTTGAACGTCACTGCCATTTAGACAAAAATTTATAACATGTTATTTAAATTTCACATTTATTACCGAATAGTTATAATTTTTTTTTAGTTTTTTTGTTATTTTTCTCATTATCTGTTTTTTTATACATTTTGTTCTTCTTTCGTTTAATGGGCTCGTATCAACATTCGAACATATTTAATTGGAATACTTGAACCAAAGTACCAATTGCCAAAATGTAATCCTTTTTCATGTTCCATTGACTTTTCATTGAAATAAATTCCATTAAGATGTCTGAAAATGGAAATATGATTATATTTAACGATTTAACAAATTGTGGGGGATGTTATTGGTATACATACGTTTCATATTTCTTGCTATACCACCAGCCACCACAAGAATCTTGTATATCGAATGCTTTACCTTCATATTTACGCATTATATCGCCCGAATTACCCGTATATTTGCCCAAAGATTTCAATTCATATTTTTCTTCTTCACTGGCTATGGCAAAATCATCGTAGCGAGCATAACGAACCTGATTATAGAAATCAACAAGATATATATACAATTCATGCCTCTTATTTAAAGTCAGCGCATGCAATTTCTCCAAGCCCAACCAAAATTCACTTTTATTTTCACCAAAACCTTTGGAATAATCGGTCCAAAAACGATCAAAAGTCACAGTGCCATTGATGCGACGTTGTATAATAATCCAACTGGGCACAAGACTATCGTCATGATTGCTATCATAGGTGGCCACAAACGACTTGATACCATCAATATGTAAAACTTGATACGATAAGGATGGTTCACAATATTCATTTTTGTTTTTCCCCGCATTATATAGCAATTTCTTTAGTTTGTGAATTTCCATATTCCGTGTGTCTATTAAAGCATTTGCATTCGTTAGTTGGTCATTTAAATGCTTTAACTGAGCTTCATTATCCAATTTCGATTTCTTTAATTTGGCGCTTACACCATTAATGTTTGATTTTAGCTTGTGTATAAGATTATCACGATCTTTTAACAAAGCATTCTTAGTGGCCAAAATTTGTTCAAAATTTAAATCTTTACTCTTTTTTAGCAGTTCCTCCAGTTCGACAATTTTGGCTTTTGATTTTGTTAGCTTTGCATTGGCAGATTTTAATTGTATTAAATTTTGATTTGAATATGTTTTTAATGATTGCAACTTTTTACCGGTCCTTTGCTTATATGTATTCAAATCAGCTTTTAATTTGGCAATATCCTTAGTTTTCTGTTGGAGTGCGGTTGTTTGTTGGGTGATTTGCACATCTTTTTGTTCTCAATTGGGAATTTGCATCCATAAGTTTTTTTTCCAATTCGAATGTATATTCTCTTTGATTTTTATTCATCTGTGAAGCATCGTTAAGTGGGTATAAATCCTCTGGTTTAGTTTGCTTTCCGTGCACTTCCGTCGTTTCCGTGAGCTTTTTTAACATTTCCTTGATATCGCCAAGCTCTTTATTGGGCTTCGTCTCGTATGGTTTAATTTTTTGGTATATCTCAATGGATGCCTTTAAAGCGGCAATAATATCGTCTTTATCCTTGACTCTTTCGACAAGTGATTGCTCCATCTCGCTGACTAAAGATGATTTTATTTCCAATTTCGTTAGTTTTTTTCTAAATCCTTGACATACGACAATTTCTCGTTCATCTCGGCTATGTCCAGCAAAAGCATTTTAATCGTCTTACAACAACTTGTTGGACATATAGTCTCAAAATTTTCTTCGCTTTCCTAATATATTAAAGAAGGGAATAGTTTAGTAGAATTTAGTTAAATAAGTTTACGACTTACCGAATTTTCCAGCTCCATGTTATCCAAAGCAATATTTAGGATCTTTTTTTCCATTATCCCACTATGTCACTCTCTAAAAAGGAAGCAATATACATACGTATAGTCTTTCTAAATGCGGGATGAAGGACTTTCTCTAGCAGTGATTGACGTTTATATTTTAAGACGAAGCTGCCGCTTTTATTGCAGAATTGCCAAAATTTGCGCTCGGCGACGTTATCGGAGCAACCTGTCGTAATTGGACATATCGGAGTAAAACCTATCGTAATCGACATATCGGAGCAGAGTTATCGACATATCGGAGCAAATTTATCGCAATCGACATATCGGAGCAAATTTATCGTAATCGACATATTGGAGCAGAGTAATCGACATATCGGAGCAAATTTATCGTAATCGACATATTGGAGCAAAGTAATCGACGTATCGGAGCAAATTTATCGTAATCGACATATCGGAGTAAAACCTATCGTAATCGACATCGTCGGAGCAAACCTATCGTAATCGACATATCGGAGCAAACCTATCGACGTATTTGTGATGCCGTTGGAATTCAAACTCTTTTTTGTAATTAAAGACGGGTACTCAAAATTTAAAACTGTTTTTATTATTGCCGATACATATTCTTGATTTTTTTTGTTTTTTGAATTTGGAGGGATTTGAGATAGCCTGGGAGTATTAGACACGCTTCGGACACGCTCCAAATCGATAGACCACTTGATGATCATACAGCTGACCGGGATTCAAGACGATGGCTGGAAACGATTCATTATTCATGGCATCGGGATACTTTTGTGTGGCCAAGCTGAATGCGCCATGTCGGCAATAATGTGCACCGCCCTTGCCAATATTCGGCACATCGCCCTTATCCTCATCCGCCAGATGATTCGCCGTGCTGAACTGTAGACCCGGTTGATTCGTGTGCACCTCCATGAAACGTCCGCTGCACGGATGTACCGCCCGGGCCACCAGCTGGACACGATTTGGTGGAACATCCACACAATAGCTATTATCAAAACCGCTAAGTGGGCACTCAGTTACCTGATTGAGACGTTTGCCCAAACTGGAAAGACTGCCAAAGTCATACGGTGTGTTACGTATACGCATAAGCTTGCCCGTGGGCAATTGATCCAGATTTGTGTCCACCAATTGTGATGCCTTGATCATCAGCATATGCTGATAGAGGGCATCTTTGCCAGCACCATGACCGGCCAGATTAAAATAGCTATGATTGGTAATGTTCACGCAGGTGGTGGCCTTTGTCCTCGCCTCGATACGCATACCAAAGCAGCCTGTCTCATTGAGTGAGAAATTTATATTGGTAGTCAGTTCGCCGGGATAGCCCTCATGACCATCTGGGGAAATGTGTTGAATGGTCACACCATCCTTGTGTATACCCACCACGTCCCAGATGCAACTATCGAAACCAATATAGCCGCCGTTTAAATGATAGCGATCCTTGTAATTGCGACTAACGCTCACATCCTTGCCGCACAATTTGAAACTGCCGCTGCTCACTCGATCCGCCACACGTCCAATTGTGGCACCAATATACATAGGCTGATTGCAATAGTAGCCGGCCACATCGTCATACCCCATGCAAATGTCCTCGATTTTACCATTCGAATCGGGCACTTTAATGCTCTGTATTATGGCGCCCAATGTCAGCACCGAAACGGATAATCCGCGCTCTGTAGTCATCGTGAAGCGACGAACTCGATCCGTTTTCTGGGTCATTGGGTTAACGGCAATACCGAACATGTCCTCCACTACTCGTACCATGGCTGGATTTTTTGCAGGCTGAATCAAATTTACGGATTAACAAAAATTTGTTTTGCGGAAAATTTTGAAGCTGTTGCTGCGAGATATTCGAACAGTTTGGTTTTATTGGAATGAATACAACTGACACTTGAATGACGGGCAACTAAAAATGTATACATACATACATGACCCTTAGAATGGCTTACTGCGAATATTTGAAAATCTCTTGTGATTAAGAATATTGAATTTAGCGAGCTAATTTATGTTATCAATTATTTCTCATTGGGTACCTAAAGGCTGTGTGGAATGGAATAAAAATAATTGAATGGAACGCGATGCAGTGAAATTGATTTGTTTGGGATGGATTGGAGTTGAATTGAATGGAATTAGTAAGAATTTAATGGAATAAAATAGAATATGGTAGAATAGTAGATACACCAAGGCTGCCCGCCTCACCCGCTTAATTTGAATCCTGGATGACTTGGGTGGGCTGAATTAAAAAGGAAAGGAATTAAAAAAGAATTAAAAACAACAATGATATAGAAATGGACTATAATTGAATGGAACACGATAGAAAACAACGAAACAGTTGTAGTATGATAGGATAGCATGAAAAAGAATGAGATATGATACAATAGAATGGTACGACATCGAATTATATATGGATGTATGTACATATATTTGATAAATAGAATATTAAGATAAAGAATAGAAATTAGAAACCCATATGTAGATATGGTACAAATCGTAAGGCCAGTTGGATCCCACTGATTAACAAAACTTATAATTGATGTGTTACTTAAGTTTTAGATAGTCGTGCTAAAGAGGATTTTCCCTGATTTTGAGCTATGACATTAGTATAAGAATAAAACATGTATGTAACTCTTGGGCAAATATATTTAACATAACGATTAATTAATTAAATGATATAATAAAACTGAACAAATAATTTAATGGGGACCAAGCGTCTCATCTGGAGCCATCCAATCATCGATTTGACTCTGGGAAATACCCATTTTAAGGCACTCTTCCTTCATGGTAGTGCCATTCATCAAGGCTGATGCAGCTAATTGACAGGCCTGCTCAAATCCAATATGAGGCTTTAGAGTAAACGCCAACACCAGAGAATCACCCACCATTCTAGCAACATTCTCCCTATTGTTAATGGTCCTGAGGCAATTGATGTTGAAATTATTGCAACCATCAGCTGGAAAGATATGCAAATAATCATCCACATGGGAAAAATCATGAAAAACACAACTTACTAAGTAACTTAATCGAACGTAAAACATTTGACGCTATCAACGGCTTAAAGGCATTCAACTCGAAATGGCCATTTGATCCGCAACTAGTGATGGCCGCATGATTGCCCATTACCTGGACACAAATCATAGTGAGCACCTCGCAAGGAGTCAGATCCACTGCGCCCGGCATCAAAGGGCTACCGTCTTCGGTCTTTTCTTCACCAAGAACGCTACGTGATCCCAACCACAGCAAACGTACACCATTGGCTATCTTCATAATGGTGACAGCAATGGAATTCAGTACTCCATGCACCTCGACCATGGCATCACGTGCAAAAATTGACTCCATTAAATTCGAAGTATTAACAAAGGGCAATGACGTAATTTGGGCAATGCGTTCAATGCATTTCCCTGAGAAACCCTTACGGATGGAATGTCCAGTACCGACGGAAGTTTCTCTTAATTTCAATTGCCAGACCCGTGGCAAGACGGCCTTCAAAATCTTAAGACTTTTGCTTACATTTTTAGCGTAGTCACTGAATTCCTGACTTGTCGTGGGTCCAGCATCCGCGGTAGGTTGGGTGTGTCCCATTATGATTATTTTCTTCGATTCAGAAGATTTTGCCTTCAATGTATCATGAAGCAACATTAGAGCGGGCTTCAAACGATGAACCAACTCCGTGCCGACCGCAATATGTATGGCCGTTGGATATACATCATTGCAACATTGCAAACTGTTCACATGGTCATAGATGTTATGCACGGGATCCTGACCCATTATTTCTTTTGCCCGATTGCTAATAACCTCGTTGACGTTTATGTTGGTTTGGGCGCCGGAACCGCTTTGCCAAATTTGCAACGGAAAGTGTCCTTCATCGTACAGTTTGCCATTAATAAGTTCATCGGCTGCTTTTACGATGGCCGAACTGATTTCTGGATCTGAGCCAAACTCTTCACTGACTTCGGCGGCGGCTTTCTTCAGGACTCCCATAGCTTGGATAATAGCTTTCTGTGTCGTCCGAAATGTGGCCAAGTTTTAATCTAATGGCAGGATGTTCTTGCATTCATACTTACAGGCACCCGTTCCTCCTGGCCTCCAATGGAATACTTCAACAAACTGCGCATTGTTTGGACACCAAAGTATCGATCACTCGGCACCTCCAGAGCAGAGCTTTCCATTTCAGTTTTCTACAAATTTCAAAAATTTAATTTGTTTTTTAATGTCGTCCTTGTATAATTTTGACTAGTTTTATAAAAAATATAATATATGTATGTTTTTTTTATTTAAATGTTTTTTCGGTCTGTAAAATATGTGTAAACCACTGAAAACATTTTTCCGAATGAGCTAGTATATGAGAAATCTAAGAGAAGGTTAAAAATCCAGATTTCCAAGCCCACTGAGATAAGTGAAATTGCATATAAATCTTTATAAATTTCGAAATCTAGATTCCCGGGCCTACTTCGCCAAAATCTAAGCCTACTTAGACAAAGTAAGTTTTTAACCAATAATCTGAATATCTGAAATTTGACAAAAGCCTTTTGTTAGTTTTTAACGGAACTTAACTAAAGTAAAATTCTTAACTAGAGTCAATCTCAAATATTTAAGCCTTAGATCATAAAAAATTGTTATGCAAATTGTAAAATAATGGATATCATTTGTGTATTTCTTGATCAAAAATTAATGTAATAAATATTGAAATTAAAACGCAGAGTAACTTTTAACTTTTAACGTTACTTACTTACCTACTTACTGTTGCTTTTTAAAATTTACACAGAGACTAAAATTATGTTTTAAAGAGAAATTCGGCATTTGATTTTCAATCCACTGACTACACGGCAAACCATTTGATAGGTTTTATCTCAGTATTTCCCTCCAGGTCTTTAAACCGTTCTGAGTATTTAAATTATTAGAAAATGGTTGCCAACTATAAGCCTATAGGCTATAACTTCAAATCCGATTCGTTGGGAATAGGTTTTAAGCTATTTTGTCCGTTTATAAGAGAATTTTCGAAATTTATTGAGTGTATTAGAAATAGAGAATTATCTATAAAGTTTCTGGCTCTCTCTCTATATGTGCTTCTTGAATCTAATCTCTTATTGCCGGACGTACCCCCAGTTCACTATATATACAAACACAAATACATATTTAAGCATATATTGTAGGTATATTGACCATGTAATCTATCTCAAAACGGTGGGTGTTCTGTCTAATAAAAAGAGGCGCTGACATAGCACAACGAATTCAGTTTATTTGGCGCCGTCTTACAAGTTAGAGAGAACTGATTACCAGACGAGCGTTGCGCGTTGCGTCTTTAGACTAACCTATTTGACATTTGTGACGACCTAAACGACTTTGGGAGCAAAAACAAAAAAACAAACACAAATCGAGTTACTTTCCCTCCAGGTATTCAACTGTCAAACAAATCAATTTGTTGTTTGTGGGTTTTGTTGTTTTGCATATTTGGATTGATCCCTATAATGAAAATTTCTAGCTCAACAACAAGATGACCGTTACATTGAAGGAGGAGATCTTTGGCCTGGCCATAAATCCATTGACAAACGTCCCCGAAATGGTGCGTCGCTATACACTGACCAATGCGAATCAAATGTCCGTTTCGTTTATACAATTGGGCGCCATCATCCAGAGTGTACGCATACCGAATGTCTATAAGAAGATCGACGATGTTTGCCTGGGATTCGATGATATAGCCGGATATGTGGCAAATAAATCTGCATATATTGGCGGGACATTGGGTCGTGTGGCGAATCGGGTGGCCAATGGTGAATTCATTTGCAATGATACCAAAGTTGAGGTAACGAAAAATTTCAAGGATACCTATCAATTGCATGGAGGCTTCATTGGTTTCGATAGTGTGATCTGGGAGGTGGTCAACAAGTCAGATAATGGCATTACATTTCGTCATGTCTCGCCCGACGGTGACGAAGGTTATCCCGGCAAATTGACAGTTCTCATACATTATTCGCTAGATAATCAGAATCGGTTTGGCATACGCTATGAAGCGGCGACCGATAAAGTGACGGCCGTAAATCTATCCAATCATGCGTATTTCAATTTGGCTGGCCACAATACAGGACGCAAAGGTTTGGCTGAGCATTCAGTGGAGATAGTTAGCTCTCGGATTGTCGACACTGATGATGCTCAGATACCAACGGGTCAGCTCTTGAATGTCGATGAGACTGTCTTTGATCTACGTTTGCCTGTCCTTTTGGGTGATCGTTTGCTGCAATTTGATAAGCACTTGATCAAAGGCTATGACAATTGTTTTGTCCTCAATGAGGGTAATACGGTGTCCACCGGCACCACTTTGGCAGCGAAGCTTGTTCATCCACCCAGTGGTCGTGTTCTTGAAGTTTGGACTGATCAACCAGGCCTACAATTCTATACGGCCAACAATCTACCGGATGAGGAAGCTGGCGAAACACCAATGATTGGCAAAGATTGCACACACTATGTGAAACATGGTTCTTTCTGTGTTGAAACTGAAAAATTCCCCGATGCTGTCAATCATTCGTCTTTTCCATCCATATTCCTTAAGCCAGATGAGAAATATACACATGAGGTCATCTATAAGTTCCATGTGGAGGAATCATGGAAATGTTGTTGTAATAAGTAGATTATGCCTAACATCTTCCCTAACGAATAAAGCTAGAAGTTTTTATGGGTCCAAAACAAGAAAAAGAAAAAAATCATTTAATTTTAGAGATTTTGGGTTGTAAAATCGATCCTGGACATTGAGATTCCGTTCATGGGGGAAAGGAACTAAGGGAATGGTGATCAAAAACTGCTGCTGATTAACTTTCAAGGTCAAGTTAACATGAAAACAATCTGTTTTCGTTTCGTATACATTAAATTGAGAATTATCTCTATTTATATTTACATTTGTATATACATTTTGTTTTCTTTTTCTCCAAATTATTTCTATTTACAAAATTCAACAAAAAATTAATTAGATTAATTGTTGGACAGTTAATGCGACTTAATGCCAAACCTGTATTGCCTTTATCCCATAATCTCTACAAAGTCGATCAGCACCAAATGATTGATTAAATTTTGACCAGACCTCTGACCAGTTTAGACCAGAAATTGATGGCAAAATGCTTGAAAATTGGTAAATTAAATTTCCTGTAGAAATGTTCATTATTGTCAGGCTACAACAAAATCTCAATGAAGAGCATATTTAAATGAAGTACTTTCTGTAAAAATATGATGAAAATGAATAGATCATAATTCGAACATTTGGAATCAAATACCAAAAGGCGCCTTTGTCTGAATCGATGGCATTTTACCTAATATTTGTTAATATTGAACAAACGGACGCCATGAAATTGAGGCAACTTGGGCAGGGTGACCACAACGAGCGAAATGAAATTGGCTATAAAATGTTCCGTATTATTGCGTGTATAGAGACAGGTGAGCAGGAACCTAGTAGTAGAATTTAACAAGTATAAGTTTCACATTAAATGAATTAAATTAAATGTTACTGACAACACAATGGGAGCGGCAGTTAGAAACTTTCGAGTGGTGGTCATTTGAATGCCATCATCAATTTGCTCCCAATGGGTCCAACGGCGGCTGGAATCGTTTTCAATGCTCAGCCATGGAGCTCCTTTGATGATGTGAAGGAAATACAAATGTGCCTAGAAATAAAAAAAAGAAAAAACCGAATGGCTTTAGAATATTATTCAGGAGATAAAAATATCATTTACTCACTGCATTGTGAAGCAAATTTGTGGCCGTCCAGGCAAATGCTATTGAAACGAAGGGCACTGATAAGAGAACAAAATGAATGGCCAAAAGGCCTAATAGATAAGCCAACCAAAATCCTCGAGCACTTAACCAGGAGCTGTTTGGATTAGTTTCCCCATGGCCACCAGCAATAGAAGTCATTTCATTTATTATATATAGTAAATGTAATAAAAGGTAATGAATAACCAATAGATTTTGTTTACGTTGCCGCTATCTTATCGATACATAAAATGTATCGATATGTATGTAACATAGTTATCGTATTTCTCTGTTAACAATTATCAATTTACCTATCGATTGAAATTATGGGGGGGAAAGTACCTTAAATGCAATTTTTAAAGATAAACCAAAGAAATTCTATTGTATAAATGATTTCTTTATCTAAATATGCATAAAGATTATCTATGTATATTTCAAATATAGATGCACATCATTTAGTATATATGTATGTAAAATAATAACCAAAATACCTTTTCTTAATTACTAATGCAGTTGATCGGAACTTACTTCATTTTTAAGGGTGTAAGTGTAACTACTTAATCTATGACTAAACAATCACAATTGTTTGTTTTGATAACAAACTTTTTTATTAGTAAATGATAAAATATTTGGGGAGTCCCAGTATAAGAAAGCGTTCTGTTATATCAGAACGACACAATATTTCTGATGCAATGGACAGAGATAAGCAATAAGCCAATTCGCTAGGCCTGATATATGTACATATGTATGTACATATGTGCATCTATATAACGAGCACCCAAGCGTCGAAGTGTATAAAAAGCACCTTTCATTTTAAACGAAGAGGTTCTTTATTTGAGCAAAAAAAAAAAAAAAAAAATATTTCAATATGTCAGGTACTATTGGAAATTTGGTTTATAATAAAAATTCGGTTATCAATATTTTACCAACTTTTTTCGAAAACAGGTGAAACCGGATTGTATACTTCGGAAAAGCGCGGCAACGATCAGTCGGGCGATGGAAGTCAAAAGAAACCATTTAAGACGATTTTGCAGGCCATGCGTTCTGTAGGAGAGCCATTTCCTACTATAATGGTAGACGCAACAACTCCTGGCCAGACTTTTGAACCGGCATCCAAGTCACAATTGAAGAAAATTCAAAAAAATCTACGCACGGGATGGCCAAAAGAATGTGGGTAAGCAACAACGCGAAGCTGAAGATGCCGTAAAGCGTCAACAAAATCTGGACGAGGCACGTAAAGTGAAGATTCAAGAGGACGAGAAATTTCCCGTAGCTAAGAGAATACGCATTCGGGAGATTGGCGCTCACGGAGGAGCTCGTGTCAAGGTCTTCGGTTGGGTTCATCGTCTACGACGACAGGGTAAGGCCCTGATGTTCGTAACTCTAAGGGACGGCACAGGTTTCCTACAGTCTGTGCTGACGGACTTAAGGTGCCAAACCTACGAAGCATTGATGTTGAGCACTGAGAGTGCAGTGGCCTTTTATGGCGTACTGAAACCAGTGCCAGATGGCAAATCGGCCCCTGGAGATCTTGAATTGTATGTGGACTTTTGGGAATTGATTGGCTTGGCTCCACCCGGTGGAGCTGATGCCATACTCAACGAGGAAGCCCATCCCGATGTACAGCTGGATAACAGACACATTATGATCCGAGGTGAGAACACCTCGAAAGTGTTGAAGATGCGTTCCGTGGTAATGCAGGCATTTAGAGCTCATTATGAGGATAATGGATACAATGAGGTGACACCTCCCACTTTAGTGCAAACTCAAGTGGAGGGTGGTTCCACTCTTTTCAAAATGCAATACTTTGGAGAGGAAGCTTTCCTCACCCAAAGCTCGCAGCTCTATTTGGAGACTTGTTTGCCTGCACTGGGTGATGTATTTACCATTGCCCAAAGTTATCGGGCCGAACAGAGTCGTACTCGTCGCCATTTGGCCGAATACACTCACATTGAGGCCGAATGTCCATTCATCAGCTATGATGATCTTTTGACACGTCTGGAGGATTTGGTTTGCGATGTTGTGGATCGTGTCCTTAAGGGACCTTACGGTCAATTGGTTTACGAACTAAACCCTGATTTTAAGGCTCCCAAGAGGCCATTCCGACGCATGGATTATGCCGATGCCATCAAATGGCTGAAAGCCAACGATGTACGAAAGGACGATGGCACTTTCTATGAGTTTGGCGAGGATATACCAGAGGCTCCGGAACGAAAAATGACCGATACAATCAATGAACCCATTTTGCTATGTCGTTTCCCAGTGGCCATCAAATCGTTCTACATGTCTCGTTGCCCGGAGGATCAACGTCTCACCGAAAGTGTTGATGTGCTATTGCCCAATGTCGGTGAAATTGTCGGTGGCTCCATGAGGATCTGGGATAGCGAAGAGCTACTTAAGGGCTATGCACGCGAGAAGATTGATCCTACTCCATATTATTGGTATACGGATCAACGTGTCTATGGCACTATGCCCCATGGCGGCTATGGTCTGGGTCTGGAACGTTTCCTTTGCTGGCTGCTCAACAGATATCATATTCGTGATGTGTGTCTATATCCTCGTTTCCTGGACAGATGCAGACCCTAATCACCAGAAGCAACAGAAATAACGATTCGTTTAAACAGATGTCTTATAACCATTTATATATCTTAATCTTTTTCAACTATTGCTAATATGAATATACATACATAAAAATATTGTATTATTCAATTAAATAAAATAAATCGCATTGAAATGTTAATTTGTATATGATTTTTTCTTAAAGTCTTTAAAAAGAACAAAGTTTTTAACTGCTCGTTGAAATGCCTTTTTACTTGTTAGATTAGCTTGCGCCTATCTATACGATGTATGTATGTATATATCTATATACAATATTTTTCTTTAACGAATCATTTAAAATTTATGTGTTATCGATATACTTATCGACGTAGTCGAAAAATATCTGTTATTTAACAGATTTGGCATGAGTCAATGTTAACAGCCGCATCGGCGTGAGTCTTGGCATTCTGTTAAGTTTTTTTTTTTGTTTCAAGTCGGAAAATTTTTTTTGCCGTGTTCTGAAAATTTTGATCTGAATTGAAACGCGAAATTTCAGATCAACACGGAACTTGAAATTCCAGTTGGCAAAGAGATACGCATTCTAATCGACACGAAGACAACAAAGCTAAAGCGGAAAAGTGGAAAACTCAAATGAGTGGTAACAATGCCAAGGGCCCGTCTGGATCGACTGCTGGGGCGGGTAAGTCTGGCAAAAAGTGAAGAGGAAGAGGAAACGTGTATATATAGCGAAAGAAAGACTAATTTTTTACTAACTATGGTTTTTGTTTTTGTTTTGAAAATGATGCCAGGTGGCTTTGGCAGTCACATACCCAGCATTGAAGAGAAGAACAAGCAGATCCAGCAAGAGACCATGATGGAGAAATTGCGGGCGAAATATCGAAGTAAACCGAAATCCTATGAAGAAATCAAAAAAATCGGTGCGAATGTATTTCATTGAGAAGCACTATCCTCTCGATCCGCTATGCAAGGCCACTTTGCAAACGGCTTTGGATAAACTGCAGCATTATATTAAGGTAACATCCCGTCATGGCCTGGTTGAGCGCCTGGAGAGTTTGTCACGTCAGTTGGGCCTTAAATTCATGGAGGATCAGCAGCTTTTATTCATATCCACCGATATGTTCTATGTGGAGATACTCTTAGATTCCAGTGGCAATCTATCGGATGTCAAAGTGCATCATGAGTGTAAAATTGAGCAGCAATCCAGCGAATTGGTCAATTGCCTTAAATCGGGCGATTTTGCTGATTTCACTGTCCAACTGGAGGGCCTCTCCTCTATCTATCAATTGAATGCCGAACCCAAGGTGAAGAAGAAAGCATTTGTGGCCTTGCAGGCCATGGAGACGGATATTTATAATCTGTATCAAATGCAAAATCACAAAGGCGATGATAGCTATGAGATAATGAATCAATCGGCAGTGGGTTTGGTTCTCCAGAGACGTGGTGGTCATCCCATGAAATTGACCTATTTCTGCCCGCCCATCCATTTACCCGAGGGCAAAGCGGGAGGAGCTTCTCCCACTAATGCCAATGAGGTTAATAGTTTGAATTATACAATTGATCAGGTAATGAAAAGTAGTCATGGCCTAAGTGCCACCGTCAATTTGGAGGGCTCGTCGGCTAATAAACTGCAAATAATGCCAATTATCACATTTCAAAGAGATGCCCAATCCGGTATAGAAGTGCCCACATACGCTCAACTCAATCAGAACAACTCCATGCTAATGCCAGCGACTTATGTTTTACGTTTAAATAAACCCCTGCCCGTATGCTATGAGTCATTGCGTGCTTTGGGTCTGCCCGGTGTTGATGGCATGGCCAATATATCAACATCGGCGTCCACTTCCACAACTGGCTTCTCCTTGTCAGCCCCGTCAGGCCCAGCAACTACAGTGCTTAATCTGATTGTTCAGACAGCATCCAAACAGGCCATTAGGAACACACAACGTGGCCTCTATGTTAATTTGCCCAAAGAGACGCATTGCTATTTCTTTACCGATAATCGCAAGTTACAGGGGACATTGGTATCCTCTCTGCCCTTCACCGAACCAGCACAGGTGCCCAAAATTATGGCATTCCTCAAGAAGCAGGCTCTCTTCTATACCCTCCTCTCCAGTTGCGTGCGCGAGCAGCAGAAGCAATATAATGGTAAGTTTCCCTTCATCATCAATTCCATTATCAATTATTAGATGGGACAGGGGCGGAACTAAGGGGTGTCAGTCTCAGTTAACCATAAAATCTATTTGGATCAATCTCTGGATAAAATCCCTAGATGATAAATTATCATAGGAACAATCCTAAATTCTCTTTAAGACGAAAAGTTTTGATCGAATCTCCTCTAAAACTATCTTCTAGTTTGTCAGACTTCCATACAAAAAGATATTACCATATATTCATGTTATAATCGGTTGATTTTGGTTAAAATGTCTAAATTTATGTTTCGCTTTTGTTTTCGCCCTGGTGCAAAATAAAAAAAATACAGATATGGACAGCACTGTAATTTTGGAAGTGACTGCTGTATCGTTTAATCAAATCACTGTGGAACTGCAACATCCATATGAAGAATCGCTGGCCACTGTGGACTTCTTGCTGGAGAATAATCAGGTCACCTGCAGCATCTATTGCCTGAGCAATGACTATGAGGAATTGTCGCAAAAGCTAACCAGAACTGTGCGTAAAGTAATCTCCATACCCATGGTTATTTACAAACTGCTTAAGTGCTGGGATGAGGAGCATCAGGTGAAGCTGCATGGTGGCATAGCCACAGGTACAAGTGCAGGCGGTGCTGGCGGTGGTGCTGGAGCTGGTGCTGGTTCTGGCCTGGGTGGCCCAATTGGAGGAGCGGCGATTGGTTCAAGCGGTACAACTAGCTTCAATCAATTTGCCATGGATACTTCGACGGGTGGTGGTTTACCAGATAGTACCCTGCCTAGTGGTGGCTTCGCCAACGTCAACAATCTGAAAATGGATGCCAAAGTGCGTTCTCTTGTTGATGGTTTTGCTGCTTCAACATCGGCAGCGGCTGCGATTGCCGGCTTGATTAATTTGAAGCGGGAAACTGATCCTGAGGTCACCGGCGGAAGCAGTAGCAGTGGCGGCGTCGGCGGCAGCGGCACTACGACAACAACCGTCAGTAGTTCCTCCTCAGGCCAGGCCAAAGCCAGTGATCAAGAAATTGCAGATAAATATAAAAATATATGGAAAGATAAGACACCAAATCTAAAGCATTGTGTTAGTATAACACCCATACCAGGTGATGCAGGCAAGACAGGATCAGGATCTGCAGCAGCAGCATCAGTGGCAGGCGGCACTCCAAGCGTAGGAGCCATGACAGCAGGAGGATCAGCGGCTGCCCCACCATCAAGTGTCGAGGTTCAACGTACAGGAGGTATTGAAATTATACCTCTCAATGTCCAGGCAAGTGTTGGAGGCGGCGGCGGCAGTGGCACAGCTAGTTCGAGTGCTGCACCCACAACCATAACGATTACACCCATAACGGGCAAGGATTCGAGCAAAGAGTCATCGAAGAAGAGCAGCAGCAGTTCAGGCGGTCCATCTGGCAGTGGGAGTGTGGCCACCAAAAGGCCACATGAGAGTAGCAGTAGTAGTGGTTCCTCATCATCCTCTTCAAGCAGTAGTGGCTCTTCATCATCCTCAACTGGCGGTGGTGGCGGCGGTGGTTCGTCCTCCTCGTCATCCACAGACACACAGAAAGAGAAGAAGCGCAAAAAGAAACGTGATGATTCTCCGATGGGACCACCAGAGAAAGTGTATTCACGTCAAAATTCACCAGCTGCTGGTGGTGACGCCTCCACGACGAGTGGTGTGGTCCGTAAATTCTCGTCACCCTCATCCTCGCCCAAGGCGGGTGGTGCTGGTGGTGGCCTAATGAGCGGTGTACCACCTACAAGACCAAGTCCCAAACATTCACCGGTATATAGCAGTCCCAAGCATAATACCGCCTCGAATAGTCCCAAATCTCCGTTTGGTACACATTCACCCAAACATGGATCATCCGGAAAACCAAGTATGTCTACACTTAAAAGTGCTGCCACAGCGGCGACCAGTTTGAGTCCCAAAGGTGAGAAATCTTCTGGCTCGTCGGGCTCCACTTCAGTAAGTGGCGGCTCCTCGAGCGTTACAGCGGTTACCTCCACTGGCTCTGGTGGTAATCCCAGTCTAGTACGTTCATTTGCCAGTGTATCAGCAGCACCACCGCCGCCACCTGTGCCTCCTTTAAGCAGTAGCCAACAGCAGGCAGCAGCCGCAGCGGCAGCAGCAGCAGCAGCAGTGAGTTCATCCCTGAAAAAGGAGAAATCAACATCGTCTGGTGGTGGAGTGTCGACCACATCATCAGCAGCAACCACATCGGCCGCCTCATCATCAGCAACATCCTCATCATCGTCGTCGTCGGTCACAAATCCTGCAAATGTGGTTACACCAGCCAGTGTGGCTGCTGCTGTGGCAGCTCTTAAAACATCTCAGCAACAGCAGCAGCAACAACAGCAACAGCAGCAGCAACACCAGCAGCAACAACAACTCAAAAGCTCTGTGGCCAGCCTATCCCATCTGGCTGCCGGATTCAATACACCGGGTTCAATTGGTGGACCAGGCGGACCAGGAGCAGGTGGCGTTGGAGTGGGAACTAGTTCCTCAGGGGCAACAGCAGCTTCTGCTTTGGAGTTGGGTGCTCTACGCAAGGGCATGGCGGGAGGTGCGGTAAGTCCGTTTTCATTATAAGAACAACAACAACAACAAGAACAACAACAACAAGTGCCACACCCACCTCCGCCTACAACTCTAACCCGTAGTTGATCTGCTCCTACTTACTACTTACTTTTTGACTAAAAAAACCAAAAAAAAAAAAAAAAAAACAAAAAAAAGAGAAAAAAAAAACAAAAATTACAAAATTTTATTCTTTAAAACTAATGCAAAATGAAAAATTGTATTTAATTTAAACACCACACAAAAAAAAAAAAAATTTTTTTGTTTCACAAACACAAAAAAAAAAAAGCAAAAGATTGTAATATTTCTGCTGTAGTTAAATATTGTTACTATTAGTTACGTTTTATTATTTCCTTTGTTTTTGTGTTTTGTTTTTTTGTTCTTTTTTCCCCGATTTCCGTCTCTCTTTCTCTCTCTCTGTCTCCCTCTTTCTCTGTCTCCCTCTTTTTCTCTCTCCTGTTTATATATATCCCTTTTTCTTCTCTCCATATTTTCAATTTTAATCTTCTTTTTTTTTCTGTAAATATATTTAACGTAAATATTGTTCCATAGATTATCTGCATCTTTTTTGCATCCGTTTATCCTGCAATTCTTTTGATTTATTTCTGGTTATGGGATTATTCTCCAGCACGCACAGACACCTGCACACCAAAAATACACACACACACACACACACACACACACACAACCATAAACCGATCTTATATGGTGCTGCAAAAAGTCCGTGTCTAACTCGGCTCTTGTCTTTTTTTCTACCTTTTATATATTAATTGCATTTTAAGCACACATTTCTGTAATTTGTTTTGTTGCATGTTATATTCGTCTTCTTCTTTTCTCGTGCTGCGCTTTATTTGTTGTTCGTTGTCGTTGTTGGGATTCGAATAGTTTAGAGAATTTGTTAAATCCCTCTGTAATTTGTTATTTTTCAAAATTTGCTTTTCTATTATTCTCTATATCTATCTATTATCACATCTGTAGTTAGTATTCTATATTATATATAGTGTATAGTACATATTACAATACATATATACAAAGTTATATACAATTGTCATCAAAAAGTGTATCCCAAATCAATTCTATTCATCGGTCTAAAAGTGAAAAGGTCCCCAAATTAATTTTACTGTTTGATTTCATTGTTATATGATTGCAAGGATTATAGCAGAAATTGCCTACTAAAGTCGTTTGAATATGCATAATAGAATATAGGAAAAATATCTTTAAATGAACCTATAGAGCAATTTATAGGCCAAAGACCAAATTGTAATCCCTTTTAAAGGATCTTTATAGGCTTTAGACATTCTGTATTTAGGTATTGCCATTATCATGTCTTTGATATGAAACATAATAATCTACACAAATATTTATTATTATTTTTGACCAATTTTTGGCAACAACACTTGACACTTTGATTCTTGCAAAAAATTGCTTTATCAGTTTGTATCAGAACAAATGAGTTAATTAGGCTATAGCTTGATAGAATTAACTCAAATAATTAGAGCTCTAGTCTTCCTTTTGGGCTGGAAAAGTGATACTATATCTTCAGTTGTCCTACATCCGAAATGTATTGAGAAATATGTTTATAATCACGATTTAGCTAGGATTTTATAAACATTTACCTAAACCGTAGATTTCTTTTATGATTTGTCTGTGATAATTAGTTTATTAGGCGTCTAATTAACCTAGGATTGCTTAAAGGTAATCGATATATATGTATATAGCTGTAAGACTTGGGAATAAAGTTCATATGGTTGTAGTCGGTTTATTTGATCTCTAGGCAATGTAGGACCTGAATTCAAGTGGGAGAGTTGAATTTTATCGGCCCAGTTTGTATAGATTTGGCCACTCTTACGCATTATAGATACATTTTTATGACAGGACTTGGTAATTAGATTTAACTGGTGATGGGTAGATAAAGTCAAAGATCAGGGATCAGTGCTCGCGATTTATTGTTACCGATCTAAGATATATTGACTTTGTTGCATTGATTTTTCGACTAGAATTTGGATAAATCATTGTATTAGATATCTTACGATCATTACAGAAATATTGATTAACATATTACTAACGGGCTTTTGCTCTATTATTTTTCTGCTCTCTTTCTCTCTCTTTTCTATTTTTCACACAATATCTTAAATTTATCTTACTACCTTGTGCCCCCTCCTACCCAACGTACACGCAAAATACACATGCTTTTTTTTTTATAAATATATATAACATTTGATATATGTATTATATATAATTTAATTGATCGGCGGCTTGGCATGAAAATCTTTTGTGATTGAAATTATATTTTTGTTATTTGGTTGATTGTTTTTCAATGTTATAATTTGCCTATATTTTCTGGTTCGTTTCTTGTTTGTCTCGTTTCTGTTTGTCCTTCGAAATACACACACACAAACACAACCCATCATATCCACTCCTCCATACAAACCTATCCCCCCTCCTTTACAAAACACACACACACACACACAATAAACACATTGCGACACACAACTGCGGCACATACACATACACACAACCAACCACATGCTTACTTTGTCAGGTTAGTTTGATGACGTCGACGGCAGCTTTAACAACAACACTCCAACCGGGGTCGGTGGCGGCATCGTCAGCGGGAACAACGGGAGCAACCTCATCAGCAGTGTCGGCAGCAACAGTGCTAGCGGGAATGGGAGTACCAACATCATCAGTGGGCCTGGGTCTGGGAATGCCAACAACGGGAACGGGAACAACGGCGCCAATAGCAACATCCACATCGGCAGCAGCAGCAGCAGCGGCGGCAGTGGCAGCAGCAGTGGGCCAGGTAGCGGGACTAACGCCCCAAACAATGGCAGCAACAACATTGCTGCAACATCACCAACAGCAACACCACCAACAGCAACAGCAGCAGCAGCAACATCTTCAGCAGCAGCAGCAGCAACTTCAGCAGCAACATCAGCAGCAACAGCAACAACATCCACCGGGAACAGTGCCACCTAGTTGCTCTAGCACATCAAGTGATGCAGCCAGCCTGCAGGCAGGGGTTGGGGGAGGAGGGGGCGGTGGCGGTGGCGTCTCCAGCAGCGAGTATATGGTTAAGCCAAGCAGCCAAGAGGGTCTCAAATTGACCATTAATAAAACTGGCAGTAGTAAGAGCAACCTAAGCTCTGGCTCTGGAGGCGGCAGCACCAGCTCCACATCGTCATCCTCCACCACTTCTTCCACGTCCTCCACATCCGCCTCTTCAAGTGGATCCAATAAGGCGAAGAGCCTCAGTTCGGGAACCTCATCGACTGGCGGAGGTTCTTCTTCGAGCAGCAGCGGCAGCTCAAGCTCCACCAAGAAACAGCATACGGGTCTAAAGCCAGGCGTGAATAGTGGTCCAGCCTCGAAGAAGGCTCACTCCAGTGTCAGTGGTGGCACAAGTGGACCTGGCGGCGGCGGTAGCTCGACTTCATCATCATCATCGTCGTCGTCGTCCAGCAAGCATCTCTTTCAGAAGGCCAATTCATCGGGCAATCTTAGCACTAAACTTGGCAGCTCATCCGTTGGCGGTGGCGGTGGCGGCGGCAGCAGCAGCAGTAGCGGCGGAGCGACCAGCGGCGGAGTGCCCCTGACAAAAAGTCACAGCACCAATTCATTTCCAGAACACAGCGGTCCAAGGCGTCGACCCAGCATGGGTGCATTGGCCACCAGTGGCACTGGGGCCAGCGGATCTCAACGCAAGGCCAGTGGCTCCTCTTCAATGGGGGGTGGCAGCGGCTCCTCATCCTCTGGAGCCGTTTCGCCAGCCGCTCTTACCGGCTCAATGTCCCAACCACCGCCACGATTTGATCATCATACAGATATGATGACCATACTCCAATATGCTTCGCCCACAATGGCCGCCAGCATGGAGGGATTCATCAAAGGATTGCATAATAAATTCCAGATACCCAAATTGTCGCAGCGTGCCAGCGGTGGAGCCCCTGGCGGCAACAGCAGTGGTTCTAGTGGCCCAACTGGCGGACGAACTACGCCCAGCACAACGGAGCAAACGTCAACCACATCGTCATCATCATCAACAGCAGCAACCACATCGGGATCC
This sequence comes from Drosophila equinoxialis, assembly GCA_018150345.1. Classification (NCBI taxonomy): domain Eukaryota; kingdom Metazoa; phylum Arthropoda; class Insecta; order Diptera; family Drosophilidae; genus Drosophila; species Drosophila equinoxialis. Next base: position 451,698 of record JAECWI010000868.1, on the reverse strand, counting down.
ATTTGTTCTTCGAATGTTGGGCCGGGCGGTCTTGGTGCTTTGCAAGAGCAACAGCTACAACAGGAGGGACCTAAGCCTCCCCAAGCGGGACCACCACCACCATCATCGTCATCAACATCGTCGTCAACATCTTTGTCATCGTCATCATCAGCAGGAGGAGCTGCACAATCGGCAACAACAACTGGAGCAACTGGAGCTGCCAGCAGTGCAACAGGAGGCTCCTCTGATCTACTCTTGAATCTCAGCAGTTCGGCAACTACAATGCCCACAAATGATGGCATCGATGAGGAACTGTTAGCCAGGATAGCTGGCGAATGACATCTCGACAAGAAAATGGATCCCGATGATCTTATTTTTAATCCTTCATCCTACATACATCATAACTAAGTATTATAAGCGATAATTTGCATTTGCCAAAAGTAATTGTTCCAAGTACTTTCACCCAACTCAACTCAACCCATCACATCCCAAAACTAAAATACTCGTCATCATTTAGGAAATTAAATTTCTGACTACTTCTCTTCCCATTCTCGAAATATTCTTTTCTTTCTCAACTTTAAATAGTTTCACTTGAGTTTTGTTAACAATTACTTCTAATGCAAGTGCAAAAAAGAAAAAAAAAAAAAAAAGCAAATAAATATATAAATACATACATTTTTTTTTCTAAATATATTAAATCTATTAGCACATTATATATATACATATATGTTTTTTTTTTGTTCGTCTTGAATACAACACAAAAAATATTTGGTACAAAATCTCAGAGATTATGGCAAAGAGAATGACAGAAAAAAGAAAATTGTTTTTGGCCTAAAAGAAAGCAAAAAAAAAATAAAAATGATTTAGAAATATGAATATATATTGATGTATAGTAATAAGTAATGTGTGTGTTAAAAAAAAACAATAAAAAATATATTTATGTGGACACTGTCAAAAAGAAAATACTCTCTCGGGTGGGACTATGTCATGGGCACTATAGGGCTGTGAAATGAGGGAAACTATGCCCTTTAAAGTATGCGAATAGCTTGATAACACACTTGCAGAATCCTACTTTGACTGTTTATTGCATACTTTAGGGGGCAAAATTCCCAACACTTTACAGCCAATGGACTATATCAAGTTAATTTAGTTGAAATCTTTACCGGTTTATGTACTAAACTTGGCTTCTTAACTACATCTCTCCTAAATCATCTTTTAGTTTGCATTCTCAAGTATTTATATATATAATTCTTTTTTATACAAAATAAAAATCATTTTGGCATAATCAACTTAAAGTTTATCGCAGTGAGACCAGACCAGACCAAACCCAAAAGCAAGAACTGAGACGTTTATGGCCTGACGTAAAGCAAGTGGCCTGCGGCCAGGATGCAAGCCAAGACAAGCTTTAACTGCCACCAAAGCCGATAAAAACCTCGAGATGAGGAAGGTTGGCGGCGGTGAATACAAAAACAACAACTACTTTTTTAGATATTATGGCAGTGCACTTCTTTTGCTCTTTCTTCCTCTTCCTTCCTTTTTTTGTATTATTTTTTTCGTTTTGGGTTAAGTTTGTCCGTGAGCTGTTTATGGTCCATGGCGGTGGGCGATTGGGCGGAGAATGAGAGAGAAAGTAGAAGCCAGCACGTTGCATCTTCATGGTACATGGACACGAACATTTTGTTGTTGCATATTAAAAACACCATTGGCGCAGTTTTTGCCTTGCTATGGAAAAAGGCAGGCATAAGGCCAAACTCAACTTGATGCGATAATCGTTAAGCTATTCTATGTAAATTGGGTTTTCTCCATTCCATTCAGTGCAAACAATGGCCATGGGGGTGGGGTGGGCGTGGGCGTGGTATTAATGTGAAACCGATAAGGTTGCAATTTTGAAAACAAATCGTAAAGAAGAGTAGCTTAACCCATTCCAGAATCCAACCCCCGTCTACTTGAAGGCCCAATCATGCACATGATTGTGTTCATCAAGGCAAATTATGTGGAGAAACCGGAGGGGAACCCGAGTCACATTTGATTTAATGGAGAAAATTTCTATCTCAATTTGATTTTTCGACTAATTGAAGTGAGACTTGAAGGAGGAAAGGCAATAGACGAGCTGAGAATGAGCCAACGGGCAACTACTCTATACACACACACATCATGGACGAAAGTAGAAAATATTTTGTGAGGGGCGGAGTGAAAATAACAAGTAGAAAATGATTTCATAGATCAATATTTCGTGTCTTACGGCCCCCTTTTGGAAACATCCATGACACAAATTATTGTTAGAATATTTGCAGCATTGTTGTTTAGTATAACTTTTTGATTAGACAGCAATTCAATTCATCTCATTATTTTGAAGAAACAAAGCCCATCGTATAGTGAATATATCCTTCAACAACATGATGTATCCGCATGATGATGGCCATGATGACGGGCAACCAAGTGGCAAAAGCATCATCTTCATGGCGGGGGTTCATTAAATTGTTAATGTGGTTGGCTTTTCGACTTCTACTCCCTGTGTGTGTGTGTATGGGTGGAGTGTGAAAGAATTTCGACGGCATTCCCGACTGCCTGCCTGCCTGTCTATCTGTGTGCCCCCTCATGACCAATTGAGCTTGAAAATTGGAAATGGATGGAGACGGGGGCAAGTGCAATAAAAAATCATAGACATATTTCACATACCCACAGAAAAAATGCCATTGAAATATACTCGTTTGTATGTATGTATGTAGAATCCGGGGTGAGCAATTGAATTTGGAGTAAATTTTTTGTTGCAGCTTCCGGTTGAAGTTAAAACGGAAACAAAAGATGACTTCAAGGGTATAAAGGTGGCCCCTAATAAAGTTAGCATCGTACAAGACGAATGTGTGTGTGAGTGTTAGTGCTACACACACACAAAGACACTTTCATCGTGTTACCACATCACCCAATCTTCATTCTCTTGTCTCTACAGGCATCACCTGGCACACGGCAAAGAATCTGAATCTGAATCTGCGTTTCCGCCTCGCTGATTTTACAATGATGGTTATCCGCATCGTTGGCTTAAGGGCGTATTTAATATATGTACATTATACATATACACACATATGTATATATATATATATATATATATATTTACCTTAGCCTCACACGATATACGACATAATTAAAAATATGCACCTCAATTCATTTGATTGGCAGGCAAGATACATTTACTCTACTTGTCCCATATATGTATGTACATATATATTTTTCGACGAAAATTCATGGGTTGCGTCATTAAAATTCATTGAAGCCAAGATGAAGATGGAATTCATAAAACAAAAAAAATTCCCTTGATATATTTCCTCAGAATATACTCATATCACATGTATGTATGTATGTATGTCCAGGGGTGAATTTCGGGGAGGTTTACAGGCCGAAAAACGCGACGAGGAAGTCAAAAATCATGACAAAGATAAAAAAAAGAAAATAAAACCCAGCATTTTTGTCTAATATTCTATTTTTGTTTTAGAAACATTTCGAGGCACCTCTCTCCGTACGCATTTCGCTCCTGCATTTACATATGTCATTAGTTACATTACATACAAATTGGTTAACCTTATTGTAATGAATTCTGAAAAGTAATTTGCTGTTTCGTTCAAATTTAAGGGTTTCATGTGGTTTCTAGATGATATGCATTATAATTGAATTTTTCAAATCCTTGGAAAGACGACTAAGTTTTGGGGGTTTCTAATCCATAAAGTCGGTGGAAAAAACATAGTATACTCTATAAGCTGACTGTAATCTAATTAAAAAGCGCAATATTTATCAGATCAAAATCATGATTGGTTTAGCAATTACCATTTGAAATATGTATGTATGTATCAGAGTTTCATATTTCATAAAGATTGGGATGAAATCGAATGAGAATCGAAGTCAAAATTTTGGTTGACCAAGTAAAATTTTTTAACCAAACTCCGATTTTCTCTCCGACTGGGAGTTTTGGGGGGTTTTCACCCCCCCCCTAGATCCGCTACTGACTGTAAGCAAAGTTAAATAAAAAACAGAAGTTCAAGAAGTAAAATCTGAGACAGTTTTCCCTCAGTAGTTGAATGAATACAGCGTTTTAATAAAAATCGATCTGCTTAATATCTTTACCAACGGCAAATATCCTTTAAGCTGCCATAAATCCTTGAGCCGGATATAAATCCCTAGATGCCTCTTATCGTATGTATATATATATATGGGGCATATGTCGGGAACGGTTTTAAGCGGCAGGTAAACTGCTATAAACGACATATCCCAAATGCATTTCAAATGCAATTCAATTTCCTTTCGTTTCACTTGGGTTTTTTAAAATTTTTTTGGTCTCGTTCTTGGCCAAAATGGCTTACAATGCGTCTTTTATACTTACATACACACAAACCTACTTGAGGGGGCAGTTAGATAGTTCTCTTTTTTTTTGCTGCCTTCTAGTTATTGATTGTTGGCCTTAATTTAGGAAAAGCATTTTGGTCTAGCATTTCTCTTTGGGGGGGTTGGCCAAAAGCAATTTGCTCGAGCATAGTTAATTTGCAAGTGTCACGGACATGTTGCAATATCTAGCAGAAGCACCACCAATGGCAGCAGCATGAGCAAAGGATAAATGTCATTAAGGCAGTTAGCTGTGGATTAGAGCTGTCGTTAGTTGTCGTTGAAGTTCATGATATGAATTGATAAACAGGCAGAGAAAATACAAACAACACTTTGGGCCCCACCTGCTGTTATCTGCTATGCAATTCACAATGCGTTAACTATGGGTTAGATTACTACAATTGGCTTTTATTGCATTTTCAATTAAATTTGCCAGGCTTTTCTTTTGGTTTAATGCTAACTGGACAAAGGATAAAAGACTTATGGCAGAGGCAGCAGCACAAATGTTTCATGATTGTGCCCACGTGCACAGTTGGTTTTAGGCAAACCAATATTCTTGTTTTGCACTTTTTTTCTTTCCTGTTTTCCTGTTGACACTGTCAGGTAAAAAGTAATTGAAGTTACTGCCGAAAAACTTTGGCCATCAAACAAACCGACAGCTGGCTGTCTTTATCTGCCACCGACGCCATATCTAGCCATCGTCATCATCATCATTATCATCATCATCCAGCATTATAATCATCTAAGTCATCAATGTCATTCACAAAACGTCATCATTGTCCTCATCATACGCTTCGTTGGCGCTTTGATGTATGCTACGATTTGTTTTATTACTCTTCGTCTTGTGGACCGGCGACGCATCCTGCTACTTCGACTCACTCACACTCACACACACACACACACACACACACACACACACTTTGAGGAAGTTTTTCAGTATTTTGACAAAGTTTTTTGGCCCCCAAACCCACACCGGCACACCCCCTCCGCATCTCTTTGCCTTCGCTATTGAGTTCTATTATCTTTGGCTGTTGGTTTGTTTGTTTGTTCAGTTGGCCGCAAATTATTTTGCATGAGCCTCAGCTCTAAAGGAATTCTTGTCGATTAATCTTATGTCCATGTGTGCGTGTGTCTGTGTGTGTGTGTGTGTCTGGTATTGCGATTTGTCTTTGATTGTTTGCTTTAAAGTTTCACAATAGATATTTTACAAGCTTTTATAGTTTAGTTTTATAATGTGTCGGACTTTCGTTTCTTTTTCACTCTTGTAGTAGATTCCTTTTAATATTTTTTTTTTGTGGTTTTCGCCTTTGGGTTTTGTTTGCTTTACTTTTCGAGTTAAAATTTTCGACTTGAATTTCAAGGAAATTCGGTTTATTTTAAGATTAAAATTGTTAGAGCTGAGCAAGGTGTAAGGGAAATAATTTGCGTGCATTTATCGTTAGGGTTAAATATGGCTTTAATTTTTGTTTAATTGCGAATTTTAAAATACAAATACAAATTACCCAAATTTTTCAGGTAATTGTAAATATTAAGAATTTCTCTTATTTCATCTCCTTAAGATAGTTTTCCTAATCAACTCTGTCGTGTCTACTGACTAGGTGATTAGTGCTATTGAAATCAATGCCTCTGGCATGGATGTATGTATGTAGATGTTGAAGGGGACGGAAATAGTTTTCGTTGTTGTTTTGCTCTTTCTCCTCTCAGTTGTTTAACACAGTTTAGTTTTTCAACCTATTTGATGATGTCGATGTGTGTTCAAATACAACGTCACGCCCATATTCGTTGGGGCTTTAAGATTCCTCTTTTTTTTTTTGTAGGGGAGGACAGGCAAGGACAAGGTGCGAGGGCAATTCCGTTGCCTGGCAAGCGTATAAATGCAATTTCCGTTTGATGCAACCGGAATTTCAGGCACGACAGAACCAGCGCCTGTCCTGGTGCCCGTTTGGCTGGTTGACTGACGACCAAAGTTGGGCCTTTGGTCTCGGCCAAGTTGAGTTGGAGTGAAAAAAATATATGGTGTTCGTATGTACATATGTATGTACATATGTATGTTTGTACCTTAAAAAAGTGTATGTACAAGTTTCTATTAAATTCCATGAAAATATGAAACACTTGGAACGTTTAAATACAACAAATGATTGCCTCATGGTTAATTAATTAAAAGTTAATGATGTCTATATAGTTGGGTTTGGTCACGTCAACGACGGCAAACTGAAATCAAGGTCAATACAGGGATTCATTAATCAAAATTGTGGCAACAGGCAAATGGACAAGCGACGCACCCAAAACCACTTCAACAAAACTGAACTTTCAAACCCCATGAGAGGATGTCAAAGGTACTGGGCACCGGTATCCAGTGGCAAGCACTCAAATACACACACACACACACACACACACACACACACACACACACACTACCATCAAATCATCCAAGTCATGTCACTCACACATGTCTTGAGGATGTGGCACAACGTTGCGTATGATTGATGCTTTGTTCAATGCGATTATCTGAGGTGCGCGTGTGTGACGTAACAACAGCTGCTTCTACTTGTACTTCAAATACACAGACACACGCGCACAGCGGTGGATTGAGGGCGTGGCCAAATAGGCGGACGCAGCACTGCCCGCTGCCTGTTCAAACTAAAGTTAGTCTGGGTTAAACATAGACATCAAATTGAAAAACTTAGTTGCTAAATAAAAAGAAAGAAGAAAGAATGAAGAATGTAATGTCAAATTTTTTTAACGCGTTGTTTCATTTTTATCAAGTATTTCATTTAAGTTCCTTAAATATTCTATGTAACCTAAAACATACGAATTTTGATCATTATGCAACTGTCGTTTCAAATCCGCTGTTAATTTAGAGTAAGCAATCGATTAATATTCAGAAGATCCCGTTAGGATCGGACAGTCCTCTGTTATCTCTTACATTGGCTCTGTTAACATTGGTAATAGACGCGCGCTTGGGTTAAGTGGCAAATTGTTTTTTTTTTTTTTTTTTTTTTTGTGATAAAAGATAAAAAAAAATACTCGCAAATGTCATCATGAGTTCATGCAATTACCCTAAAAATTTCCTTATTGGCAAAATAAATCAGTTTGTTTAATGTAAAAATAATAATGAATCAAGAAGAAAAGCAGCATTCAAGTTAAAAGCTGACGCCGACTTCGCGGTCTCAAATGGGTTTTTTTTATTGCTAATAATAATCCAAGCAATAAAAACTAATGCATTAAGCTTTTCAATTACAATAATTCCATGAAATTGTAAAAATACTTATTAATCTCTAAAGATTTCGCTTTCAGCAGCTAAAATCAAAAACACTGATGTTGCCGTCGACGTCGGCGTCTCAGCTGCAGTCGTTGTCGCGTAGGCGCAGAAGGAATACATACACTAACCAATGAGAGAGAGCGAGAGAGTGAAAAATAACTGTGTAATATTGCTGAACAATTTAAATTTTTTTTAAGTGCACGTGTAGTGAAGTGAAAGTGAGTAAAAAAACGGTAGGAATGCAATTGATTATATTAAAATTGAACTGTAATCTGTTAAAATATGAAATTCTTTTGTGTTGGGCGCCACTGATCCACGTTACGCCACTGCATTCAAAATGAAAATACAGGAAAAAATAAAACGGTAAGCAAAATAAGCTGGTTTCTTCCTCTTTGAGTTTTGGCCAATTCCCAGCTTGGGCATTGACTTTGATATAAGCAAAGTAAAAGAACAGGCAGGCGAGTGGTTAAAGGCCAACAAAGAAAGCCAAAAGTGCAACAGAGCTGCCAACTTCACCTTAATTGGCTTACAAAGAGAGGAAAGTCAGCCTAAAGAAGTGATTGCAATTTAAATGCTCTTTCTTTTTGTTTTTTCTTTGCTAAACTAGACGAGTAAAAATACCTTGAACCTTGAATAGTAACTAAAAAAAATGAAGTAAGTAAGTCGTCTCGCCGACTTGGGTATACCATACACCAGTAAAACAAATATTTCAAATTTGTAATAACTAATGCATTTGCCTATTTTCCACAATTCTGTTCACATGCTTGTTACAAGCATATCTCAGTATCTCGCGCACTTATGCATATAAGCACCCTAGCGCCCCCACCCGCCAACGGCCATCAACGGCCTTATGCAAAAACGTTTATATGCATAACTCAGCTGATTTTTGTCCGATTTTCATCAAATTTGGTATTTTGCTCGGTATTAGTATCAAATTTAAGTGCCAAATTTGATTGCACAAGGTAAAAAATTACGGGAGATAATCGAGTTTTTCAAATTTCGGGGGCGGAAAGGGGCGTGGCAAAAACTTTATACATACAAAATGTGCGCATTTACTATGCAAATATACATACCAAATTTGGTGTCTCTAGCTGCAATAGTTTTTGAGATAAACGTTTTTTTTGAATTGCGTGGGCGGAAAGGGGCGTGGCAAAATTTTGAAACAAACTTGATCACTCTACATACTACACGAGCCTACATTCCAAATTTGGTGGCTCTAGCTTTTATAGTCTCCGAGATCTAGGTGTTCATACGGACAGACGGACAGACGGACGGACGGACAGACGGACAGACGGACGGACGGACAGACGGACAGACGGACAGACGGACGGACAGACGGACATGGCTAGATCGACTCGGCTGTTGATACTGATCAAGAATATATATACTTTATGGGGTCGGAGAAGCTTCCTTCTGCCTGTTACATACATTTTGGCGACTTTAATATACCATTTCACCCTATGGGTGTATGGTATAAAAAGAAACTAACTCTAAATCTAACTCTTCTTTTCTCGGACTAAGCAGATAGCTGAGATACCCATTTGAAAAAGGTAAGTAACCTAGTATTAATTTATAATGAAAACTCTCGACTCCTGAACTCTCTTTACACACTGCCCGGAATGAATGAAAAAATCAAGTATTAATCATGCTGGCTCTGTGGGAAATTAACGTTTTCCCGCCTTATTCCCGTTCTGCCCCTTCTTCCTCTGGCCCACATTGTCTTAAATTGATAATGAAATGTATGCAGGCCGAGTTGGTTGTGTCCTTTCAGTTTAATCACTTTGTAAGAGAGAAGGAGAGAGAGAGAGAGAAAGCCAGTAGTGATAATTGTTAAAACGTGCTTAATATTACACATTCTGTACATAAAAATTATTTATATCTTTTAAATATATATATGTAGGTGCATAACAGACGTTAAACAATTCAAATTTATGCTCAGCAACCAATTGTCCTTCTCGCCAGTTTATCCTTCAGATTGTACGTATATTTTCATTAAAATCTCTCTCTCTCTCTCTCTCTCTCTCTCTCTCTCTCCTCTGTTTGCATTTTTTCTCCTACTTCATTACAAAAGTAAAAAAAATGATTAAAATTATATGCAATCGATTTGTCTGAAACTCGAATTTTAAACTCCCCTATAAAGGGAGACGAAATGTGCATACAAGGTGACCATTGATGTGAGCGGGATGGACTATCTGTACAATTTTTTTTCGTAAATGTTCTACTTAAAAAAACAGAAAAGAAAAGTGTTAAATTAACAGAGGGTAACAGCGAGAGAGTGAGAGAGAGCGAGAGAGAGAGAGAAAGGGAGACGTTAGTAGTTAATTAAATTAGATTTAACTTTAAGTTCATAGTAATATAATAATTATAGTATTTAATAATTTATAGTATTAAGACACTCAAGCAGTATTTTAATTATAGCAAAACTTATGTAAACTTTACAAAAAACTCTAATCGGTCGTCCCCTAACCTAATATGGGTAATTCCTTAAGTGCTTACATCAGATATACGAGATATATACAATTTACAAAAGCTAAAAACAGAAAAATTTTGTGAATTTTCGGAAAGTCTATTTTTAACGTTGAATAAGGATTTTTCTTGGTTAAATTACAAAAAAAATTTAAAAAAATGAAGTAAGTAAGTCGTCTCGCCGACTTGGGTATACCATACACCAGTAAAACAAATATTTCAAATTTGTAATAACTAATGCATTTGCCTATTTTAAGAAATTCTGTTCACATGCTTTTTACAAGCATATTTCAGTATCTCGCGCACTTATGCATATAAGCACCCTAGCGCCCCCCACCCGCCAACGGCCATCTCCGGCCTTATGCAAAAACGTTTATATGCATAACTCAGCTATTTTTTGTCCGATTTTCATCAAATTTGGTATTTTGCTGGGTATTAGTATCAAATTTAAGTGTGCCAAATTTGATTGCACAAGGTAAAAAATTACGCGAGATATTCGAGTTTTTCAAATTTCGGGGGCGGAAAGGGGCGTGGCAAAATCTTTATACATGCAACATGAGCGCATTTACTAAGCAAATATACATACCAAATATGGTGTATCTAGCTACAATAGTTTTTGAGATAAACGTTTTTTTTGAATTGCGGGGGCGGAAAGGGGCGTGGCAAAAATTTGAAATAAACTTGATCACTCTACATACTACATGAGCCTACATACCAAATTTGGTGGCTCTAGCTTTTATAGTCTCCGAGATCTAGGTGTTCATACGGACAGACGGACGGACGGACGGACGGACAGACGGACAGACGGACAGACGGACAGACGGACAGACGGACGGACAGACGGACATGGCTAGATCGACTCGGCTGTTGATGCTGATCAAGAATATATATACTTTATGGGGTCGGAGAAGCTTCCTTCTGCCTGTTACATACATTTGGCGACTTTAATATACCATTTCACCCTATGGGTGTATGGTATAAAAATTTAAAAATTTGCTCATAAACTAAACTTTAAAGAGTATTTAACAACCGAAACAACTGAATAAGAACCAATAAATCTTTAAAAATATTTAATACATTTTCATTGCACTTTTAATAGGTAAACAAAATGATAATCATAATTTCAAAAAATTAGCCATGGTTAACTTTAACAATTAAAGTTGTGCTGAACTGAGAGAGTGAGAAAGAGAGAAAGCAACAGCACCTGAATAATGTCCCTTTCTCTAAATGAAAAATGATGCAAATTTATTCAACTTTTGCCATATTTTGATTGACATTGCAATATTTGCAATTCGAAATGGCTGCAATCTGGTTTTATCTGTTTGATTTTTATCTAGACAGCAGGAACGTAGCCAACGAGGCCAAATTATGACCTTCAATATTATCCGCATTGATATGTATCAACTGGCTACTGTATCTGTTTCTGTATCTGTATCTGCATCTGCATCTGCATCTGTTCAATGACATATATATTTATGTACATAGGTCCACGGATACATCTATGCATATATGTAAATAGTAATCGACTAGTTGCCTGCCCTTCCGTATTTGGGACCTGGGGCAATTTTTTGGGGTACTCATTGGATCATTCGCACTCTGCTGATTAAGGGTTAGAGAGTTATTAGATACAGAAATAGAGAGAGAGAATAAGCGTGAACTTCTGAAAACTGTTAGTTCTACTCCTAAGGTCCACTACCATCTGTTGACCATTGAATTTATGTGGTTGAAATGTGAAAACGAGGCAAAAAGAGACTTACACTTTGAAAGGCTGTTGATCAAAGAGAAAAGACAGCAGCCAACAAGAGGAACAACAACAAGTCCTTAGCCCTGGGTGTAGTATGTGGCATTTACAAGAGAAGCAAAAGGATTTCTCAAGAAAATGCCCACTTAACAAATCACAAAGACAAAAAGAAAAACGAGCGAACGAATAAAATAAAAGGACGGGTGAAATAAAAATAAATAAATATCAAAGAAGTTAACTTTTCCTATGCCGAACTCAAAATACCCTCGTTGTACTTGTGAATACATATACATACATTTGCGAATAATTCAAGGTATTACTTAAGTTCCGTTCGACCGAAATTAACAAACAATTGAAATTTTGTAACATTAACAATTAATTAAATAAAAATTTCGTGGAATTAGGGCGACTTTTTGGCCGGTTTTCGTTTGTGCTTTTCTATAGTTTTGCATATTTTATTTATGTTGAAAAACAAGTTTTCTCTCAGTAAGTCCTAAATTAAGTTGATCGATTCGGTTGTTTCTCCTAAGATCAAGAATACACATACCTACATACATACTACGTATATTCTTTTGATGGTCGCAAACATTTTCATTGCGTTAGAAACATTTGACCAATTTTATAATAGCCTCTTCAAGGGTATAAAAAAGAAAACGCAAACTGAAAACCAGTCAGTACTTGGCAACTAACTGATTGTCTCTGTATGTGTGTGAGTGTGTAAACCTTGGGGCAATAATCATTTTGTAAAAGCCGTCTGAATGACCAACTCTCTTTCTCTCTCTCTTTCTTTCTTTTTAATTGGCAAGCTGATCAAAAGAATCATATTTGGCTTTAAGCCATTTTTATTTCTTGAAAAAAAAAAACTATTGTATGAAATTTATAAATAATCAGAAATGTGTTTAACTGATGGAAAGCAACAGGTTCTTAATTTTGAGACAAAATTTCGAACTCAAATTCATTTTATGTAACGCATGCGCCCAATATATGAAAGGACTTTCCTCATGGAAAGGACTCCACTCAATGCTCAGTCAGAGTGGAGTGAAAAATTAGTATTCTGCAATCTATAAGCATTTGTGTGTGTGTGTGTGTGTTGGTTTTTCCACTCGATTAAGAAAACAGAAAAGGCCAAAAGAAAAAAAGGAAAAAATGTCCAAACCAAAATGTTGCGATGCGGCGATCTTCTCTCCACACCGTTTGCTCTATTATTATTTTTCTCTCTATTATTTCGTTTGATTTCCGCAATGAAAATGAAATTAAATGTTGCCTGTAATGTGATTGCAAGTGGTCACCGAGTGGGCTGTTGCGGAGGAGGGCCAGGAAGTTGCTGGCAAACTGCAGGAAGCCAGCAATAAAAAGGACACCAAAAGCAAGCGTAGAGTAAACTTCAAAAAGAAAACAGTAGAAGCAAAAAGGAACGACAGACCGACTGACTGACTAAAAATTCCGCCATCAGGAAACGGAAGCATTAGTCTCTGGGAAACTTCTGCACATTTGAAAGGAGGGGGTAAGGGGGCGCTAGCAAGTGGATGACCATTTAAGTGCGTCCATGTGACGACTTCTACGACTTGCTTGACACTTTTTTTTTGTTTTTTCTTCTCTTTTTATTATTTTTATTGCAATTGCTTTGCTTTAACATTTCATTGAACTGTGTTTGGCTATATTGTTGTTGTTGTTGCTGTGTTAGCTGCATTGTTTTCTGCTACTCTATTTGCTTTCAACTTGTCGCCACTTCTTATCATCCAGAGTCGTCGCCCCACCAACCACTCGAAACAAGTTATGCGATCTCAAAAACTAATTTGGCAGCCCTCAAAAATCCATTTCATAGCAGCAGCAGCAGTTTTTTGTTAGACTCCCATTAAAATTTCCCAATATGCATTTACATATTGGAAACTTATATCCAATAAATTTCATTTGGATGTGTCGACAACTGAAATGAAGTTACTTAAAATTTTAAAAACAAAAATTGTGAATGAGAGCGACCTTCTTGGTATGTTGAGATGCAAACAAACATATACAAACAATTTCAATGGATTATTCGAGTGAATTCCATTAGATTGACAAATATTCAAAGCAAAAAGAGATCAATTTAGAAATCAATCGAGCATCTTCGAGATTTATATGTTTAAGAAAATGAAATTTCCCCAAATGATTTGCATATTGGCTTAGTATGTTTTTGCTCATGACATTGCACAATTGTAGTTTAAATCTGGGAAGTAATGTCAAACTCTTTAGATTTGGGAAATGGGGCAAACTATTTTCCAAAACGACATCAATAATTTCCAAAAGCTCAAAATTATTCAATTCCAGTTGGTTGAAATTAATGCAACCAAAAGATCTAAGAAACAGAACACGAAGATTTTTTAAAGGCGAACAAATTTCATTTATATTCACAAAGGCCCGACAAAGGCCTCGCAACCGCAAGTCCTCCAATCAAAAAAGAAACTTTTATCATTCATTCTAGAATTTGTAGTGCCAACAACTAACGTTCGGTATCTGAAGAGGGAAAACCAACTAAAGAGTTTCTTTAAATTTGGCAATTGACCAAGGGGCTTTAGAAGTGAATTCACTGCATGATCCGGACATATGAACATATTCCTTTCTGCAATAACAGTATTCGAAATAAAGGGATTGCAGTTGTTTCATCTTTACAATCAATTCAACCTTTCGCATATCATTACCTTTCGAATCTCCTCAAGATTCGTACAACATTTGATTGCCAATTGGATTAGCACACGGACCTCATCATGTTGATCCTGACTTTCGAATAAGAAATCCATTTTACGAATACATTCTTCACCAACCAATTTCACTATATCAATAGCATCTTCCGGTTTGTATTTGTCAATGCGAAAGTTTTGTAATTCTTGTCGATTGCGCGCAACAAAGAATTTTTTGAATATCGGTAGAGCACGAACCAAATTCAATTGATCACTAAATGCATCAACTTTTGCAAAGATTTGTTCCAGCACATCGGCGTAAAGATCGATAATGCTCAATTGTCCTGAGTTTTCCATACTGTGTGGGGCTTCAAATTTTACACAATATCACACTGATTAGATTTGCGCCGACCGGCAGCAAACAATCGTTTAATATTTTCTATTGTTGTTGCTCAACTAAATAATAAATTTACCCATGGGAAAATCTAAAGTGAATATTTTGAAATTGTAAAGAACTTGCGGTCCAATTAATAATTGGATTTTACTTTCGATCTTTCTTAATAAGTCGGCAGAATGTGATTAGCTTATTGGCTTACCGTGCGTATACGTATTCTTGACTAGAAATTGAGTTAAGGTTTCAATTGTTATCCTGCCTAGGATCTGTCTAGCAGCTGTCAATAATACACATACAGAAGTATAAGTATTTGCATAAACAACAAGAATTTTTTTATTGCCATGTCAATAACCTTTTAGGGACTGAAAATTATGGAATAATCCCCAATTCGTTATGCTTTTCTTTCCTTTTCTTTGAAGAAGCAGCAGCAAAACACATTCTTCTACACATTATCATTTGCATACGAATAAAATTATGAAATCATAAAATTATTACAAACATATTAAATGAAAGTAAAGCGAAAGCAAAGTGAAGTCAGTCCGACCGGGCTTACTCAAGTGTGGCCCATAAAAATATGTGCGCATAAAAAATGAGCATGAAATGTTTTATTTTTTTTTTCCTTCTTTCTTCGTGGGGTCAAAAGTAGCTGCATACACACATAAATACTTATGTATGTGTGTGTATGCATGTATGGACATAAACAAAAGCACCCAATAATATGTGTATATATGAAAGAAAAAACCAATAACGCAAAAAAAAGGTGGCCGACTGAAGGGGACTTGTATCATTGTGAAGTGCAATAATGCAGCACTCCAAGTTCAATATTGTACTACTGTCATAGTGAGCAAACGTCGAACCACCAGAACTATTTTTTTTGCCTTTCCCTGTCTATAGAAGCCCAAGTTGAAAATCTTACATCTAAAAATTTGGACTAAAAATGTATTAAATTTTATACAAATAGCTGCAAATCTCAAGTTTTATCTTCAGTAATTTCGTATAATATTAATAGTCACAGCACAGGTGGTAATGAAGAACCCTTGGAACAACGCGCGAAGCGAAATTGTAAAGGTTTTTGGTTCCTAAAGAGTTATAAAGTATGAATTAAATTAGGAAATGAATTCCGCCTTGGTTATAAGTTTAGAAGTTAATAAAATATTATCCTTTGAAATGAACCTCCTTTAAGTGTAAAATATTGGAAACCATGCAACCAACTGGGAAATAAAATGAGGCGTAAATCATGTTGGAGAGATCCTCGATTTAGGCGTGGCCCGAGGATCATGGTAGGGTGGGCGCTCCCATGATTAGACCATTAGGCTAGCATGAAAAAGGCCAACATGTTTGCAACGTGATGGTACATAGATTAACGTGTTTTGTTTTCTGTTTTTCTCCCATCTTCTTTTTTTTTTTTTGTCGCTAAACCTATATCCTTAAACCCTGGTGTGATTTAATACGCGAATTTAAAATTTACGTCTGTGTCGAATAAGAGTAACTAGTTTCTATCCTGTAACCCACTCTCGCCGACCTGATAGCCACCATAGCCGAAACTATCGCGTACACGTGAGATTCAACGTTACGTGATACATATAAGATCAATTTTTGGATAATAAGCGACTCATTGATCTGACTTGATTTTTAATCGATTTTCCTATGTCAACTATTTCATACATATAGTGGTCTGATCCGGCTGAGGTTAATTGAAATACGTTGATCAACATCAAAGGACAGACGAAAGGACGAAATGGCCAACGATTGTCAAAAGAAATTCTTTTTATTTCCTTAGTTTAGAAAATCTTTGCGGAGTATCCTTACTTGAATAGTTTCTGGTCAATAAGACCATCTTGTTTTTCTCGTTTTTTATAAATATATTTCGTATTCTATTTTTTTTGTTTATTATTTATTTTGGCAAGAAGTCATCTAGTTAATAAGTGGCAGTAAACTGATAGCTATCATTCTATCTAACTGGTACTACACTGGACAAATTTTCGCCTTTTAGAAGGGGAAAGGTTTGGGTAAATTGCGTTGCCATTTTTGATTTGTTTTTCTTATTTTCCTTCCTTCAGTCATTCGGCTTCTCCGTTGTGCACTTTCTAATTGCTAACACACACAATAAGAAGAGTGGATGGTTAGCTGGCTGAGTGGAGTCGGTGATGGGTATAACGAAAGCAAATAGCCACATTGTCACAATTTCAACACGTCCCTGGGTCGGTTTGTCGGTCAATGATTGGGCCAACAACAGTTCCAACAGCTGCTTTAACAAGGGGCCCCGTTCGCGCGCCATATTTGGGTCAGGCAAACAAATTATGCTGAAAATAATTTACTCAATTGCTCTTTAACCGAATTTTCTATACACTTTTCTTCTACTATGTGTGGAATATGTGAAGGAAAGTTTAAAATCAAATTATTTCAGTACACAGACAGAGATTTAATCTGCTGATAAAAATGTTTCGAGTAGACTTATGATTCTCATTACTAATTCAATGTCGAAATATAAAGAGATGTTCATTTTCGTTTTTTGTATACTTACTGAATTCATGACAATTGCCAAGGACTTGGAGTGGCACGCACGAGAAATGCTCTTTCTTTTATTTAATTTTGTTTTTTGTTTTTTGCTGCTCTTGTCCTTGTCGCATTGTGCTTTCTGTTTGCACGTTTTATTTTCATTGTTGCTTATTATGTAGCATACTTATTTGGGCTGGCTGGTGTCCCTTTGCTTTTCATCTTTTTTCCTTTTTTTTTGTTCCGAGGAGGAAGCAATTTGTACTTTGTCATACGCTCGTATGTACTTCATTTGCAGTTTTGTTTGTCATTACTTCAAATCGTCTGCTGTTGCTTTTGCTTTTGTGCCCTCTTTTCTCTTGTTGAAGATAAAAATCTTTTCTTTTCCATTCATACTTGTAATTAGAAAATCTCAAACGATTTAGGGCTAACTGATTTATGAGACACAAGACCCAACAACTCAGGCAGAGAAAGAGAGAGGGACAAAAAGGAAAAAAAGATAGATACATAAAATGCGACGTGTTTAATGTCTTGACATTTGATTACTCAATAAATGAGAAAAGAGTAAGCGAGACAAAAGAGGGAGAGAGAGAGAGAAAGCAAGAGGGACCACTTCCGGCTGTCTTGTTAGGACCTTTTTGGCACTCCTTCGCATCTCGACTACTAATTGAGTAATTTATGCGTGTTTGTCGTTGCGCTTCCGTTATACCAACCCCCCCCCCCCTCACCCTTTTTCTTCCGTCTTTGTCTATCTGTTAACTCCCAGCATTCTGTAGAGTAAGAGAAAAAAAAAGGGCAAAGCAGCGAAGAAGCAAAGCCCAAAAGCCATTTGAGCCTGACGCGACGTTGCGTTATCTATGCGAATGTCGACGACATTTTTTGCCTTGAACCTCCTACCACTAACCACCTAACCAGCTACCCCCTTCCCACTCTCCCCCTCACTTATCAACCAATCACTCTGCCTCTTGCCAGTCAGCTCGTTTTTGGTTGTAAGCGAGAGCCAGCAAATTCATAAAACGTGACAAGAAATGCAAAGGCGAGTGAGCGGGCTAAAGAACAAACAGGCTGACTGGCTGCTTGTCTGGGCATGCTTGCAGGCTCTCGTGTTCCTGCTACTCCTATTCGTTTTTTGCCTGTTGTGTTTTACCTTGATTGAAAAAGGCCAAAACATTTTCGGTTGAGATTTCCCCACTAACACGGCAGCGTCAGCGGCTTGACTAAATTAATTTGACATTTCTGGCATTTCTTGTGGCTGTGTTAGAATCCTTTCCTCCCCCTCACCCCACCGCCCCATGCCACTGCTTATCGGTGATTTATGCTTAGAAAAACTTGAGCCAAATAATATTTCACACCAAGTGGCGAATAGACATTGAATACGATTCAACCACTTTCACGCCATAATTTGGCATCATATAGAATAAATTTTAAATAGAAATTGGTGAAAACATTTCGTCTTCAGTAGCAGAGCTAAAAAGATAGGTATGAGCGAGATGGCAAGCGTTTAATTTTTTTCCTAATAGAAGAAGCAGTTGAGTTTGGCTTACTTTCAATTTTAGCATTTTTTTTTATATTTGCTAGATGTTGATTTTGCTTCATCTTCTTTGAATATTTCACTGAGCGAACAAACTTACTTAAAAGTAAATCCTTTCTTTTGCCTTTTCTCTTTCTGTGTGTGTGTGTGTGTGTGAAGGGGGCCTTTACAACAACATGTTTTATTTGACCACCACCCTCCGCCCCCCAGAGTCATGACAATTATCGCATTGTCCTTTAAATATTTCGTATTAAATTTAAAGCTCAACATCAATTAAATTGTGTTAAATGTAAAATTTTAGTTGGTTTTTTTTGTGTGTTTTGTGCTTAGTCACTAGTATTAATTAGTTAGTCCGGCTCGGACATTTTGTCCTTTTTTGTGTTGCTGTACAGTTTTGTTTTTTTTTTTTTTTTGTTAGCTAGTTAAGCCTGGGGATCCAGGAGTTCAACCAGAATTTGTTGAAGCGTGGAGCGGCTTTATGCTTTGTTATGCATTCAAGTGATTTTTTATTGTTACTGTTGCTGTTGTTGCTATTGCTACTATTGCTGTCATGGTAACAAGTAACAAAAAAACAATAAAAATACACAAAAAGCATCCTTAATACTTGTTGTTTTTGTTTGATGGAAAACATTACAAAAAAAAAATTGTTGCTGCTTGTCCTGCCAATTTTATTGCTCGACTGTTGCCTTTTTTTTGTTGTCCTTCCTTTTCAGTTTTCCCTTTAATGCGTGGGCAGTAAAACTCTCTTCAAATTCAAATTTCGCTGAATCCTTTTTCCTTTGACTTCTTCTCTTGTATCTATACATGTTCGTATATATATATATATATTTTTGTTTTTGTGTTTTTTTTTTTTTTTTTAATAAATAAAAATGAAAATCCCTTTCTCTGCTCGCTTACTCACTCACTTGGTTCCTCTGTTTCTCTTTGCCCATAAATTTGGTTGGCAGAAAGAAAAGTAAAATGAAAAATGAAAATACTTTCGTTGAACATCCTGTCCGTAATGTGTTCTTGTCCAGTGGAAACTTCTTCATTGTCATCGCCATTCCGTTGGCCGTTGGCCCGTTGCAGTAAACTTGATATTCTTTTTGCCGCATCAGCTTTTTGACTCTTGTGTGGGTGTGTGCTCTAGTTTTGCCATGAACGATGTTTAAACTCAAAAAAAAATATATATATATATGTTTATATATGTACATAATATATAAAATCCAAATAAGAAAGTTTGCCGTGCATTTTTATTGTAAACGCAAACACGCGAGGGCTGCAGAGAAAATCGAAGCAAAAAAAATGGTTCTTCTCTTTGCTGATCGACTGCACAAAGTTGGCAAAATTAGAAATAGTTTCTTTTGGGTTTGATGGAGAATGTAAACATGCTTCTTGGACTTACGAAAAGTTTTGGGAATTTTCCTATTAGCTTGCAATTCTAAAATTAAGAGATTATGGTTATTTATTGGTAACTTGACTTTATTGAGTTTCATTGACTGAACAAATGAGGGGTATGTGAATGAACAACTGAATAAGCGCGTGATCCATTGATGGAAGAAGTCAGTAAGTCAGATCTAGTGATGAAACTAATGAGAGATACAGTAAATAGATGAAAGTATAAGAGACTGAGCAAATGAATGATCTAGTGACTGAAGTAGTGGGTAAGCTGAGTGATGTAGGATCTAAACTAGTACGTGACTAAACAAGTGACTATTGACTCATCCATTCAATTAAATTACCATTTTTTAATCTCACACTTCTAAATTGTTTGCAACGGCTTGCATAATTTTCCAATCGAATTGATTAAAACAGTAGAAACTTTGTTAATCTGCCTTGAAACTTTTCAATAGCCTCTCGTAGTATGTTTGGATTGTGTTGTGTTTGTTGTTTTTTTTATTGTTGGTCATTTGCATTGTTCTATCTCTTTTGCTGTTTTCTTTCTTTTTGTTGTTGTTTTTTTCTCGTTATTTAACTTTAGATTTTATTCTGTCTTGTTTTATATTTTATTTTTATTGTTTTTCATTCATGTCTTTTTGGTATGCTAATGACACTTTTTATACGGGAACGCGATTTATTTGATGTGGTCTGCTGTCTCCTTCTCTCTCTCTCTCTCTGCTTAAGTGGGCGAGGTCCTGGTCGTTTTTAATATGCGTTACTTTTGCTGGTACTTAGGGATAAAATTGTTGTACACAGCTTATAGGCCTCAGGCGCAAATGGCCAACAAGTAAGTCAGGCCACGAAAAAAAAAAAAAACAACCAACAATAAATACAAAAGAGAAAAAATGAAGTAAGTAAGTCGTCTCGCCGACTTGGGTATACCATACACCAGTAAAACAAATATTTCAAATTTGTAATAACTAATGCATTTGCCTATTTTCCACAATTCTGTTCACATGCTTGTTACAAGCATATCTCAGTATCTCGCGCACTTATGCATATAAGCACCCTAGCGCCCCCACCCGCCAACGGCCATCAAAGGCCTTATGCAAAAACGTTTATATGCATAACTCAGCTATTTTTTGTCCGATTTTCATCAAATTTGGTATTTTGCTCGGTATTAGTATCAAATTTAAGTGTGCCAAATTTGATTGCACAAGGTAAAAAATTACGGGAGATAATCGAGTTTTTCAAATTTCGGGGGCGGAAAGGGGCGTGGCAAAAACTTTCTACATACAAAATGTGCGCATTTACTATGCAAATATACATACCAAATTTGGTGTCTCTAGCTGCAATAGTTTTTGAGATAAACGTTTTTTTTGAATTGCGTGGGCGGAAAGGGGCGTGGCAAAAATTTGAAACAAACTTGATCACTCTACATACTACACGAGCCTACATTCCAAATTTGGTGGCTCTAGCTTTTATAGTCTCCGAGATCTAGGTGTTCATACGGACAGACGGACAGACGGACGGACAGACGGACATGGCTAGATCGACTCGGCTGTTGATACTGATCAAGAATATATATACTTTATGGGGTCGGAGAAGCTTCCTTCTGCCTGTTACATACATTTTGGCGACTTTAATATACCATTTCACCCTATGGGTGTATGGTATAAAAACAAAGTCAAAGGAGACTGAAAGAGATATGTCCCTGTTATGTTATTCATTACATTGAGTTACGTTTGTTTTGTTTGTCTGTTGGCTCGGTCAGATGGATGGTTGGCCGGTTGGTCGTTTGGTCAGTTGTTTGGTTGGTTAGTTCCTTAATTCCCTTTGTTGCCTTGACTCTCAAATGGCGTTCATGACTTGATTTTACTTCAAGCTGTAAGTGTTAGCGGTTTTAATGCCATTTGGCTAATGAGTTGCTTTTGTCTAACAAGCACAGGCAAATACCTAAAACTGTAAGTGTCTGTGTGTGTTTAGGGAATTTCAATTGATCTTACAAGTAGTAAAAAATATTCAACAGAAATAGAAACAATTTTTGTATTTTCCACATTAGAGAACAAATTATAAAATATTCAAGTAAAGTTTATCATCATTTTTGTTTGTGTTTTTTCTGTAAGTTCATTTGAATATTATTAGATGAAATCGAAGTTGGATGCTTCATGATTTCCTCAAGTTCCTATTTTCGTATACACCTATAGAGACTTGTTAGTTGATGATGTCATTTATGATCACTGCAGAGTTTAGGCTTAGTAGAGACTAAAAGAAAGAGTATTTGAATGTCTGCTCAAAGGTTTTTTATTTCACTGAGAAAAAAAAATATTTGTGTGAGTGTGTATTGAATATATCAAAGAAAATTCTTCATATCATGCATCAAATTGCAATCAATCATACAAAATGCAAAATATACACACACATTGAAATTTAAGGTGAGTTAGGGATAAGAGTATAGAAAAAAAGAAATCAAGGGAAGAATGAATGGATGAAAGGGAGAGAAGGGCTCTTACCTTACTTTGGTCATTTGCTTCAACAAGCAGCGGCAGTTGACAGCCAACCGAATCGATGGGTAAATAATGAACAAGAGGTAAGTAAGGGAATTTTATAAATCAGAATATACGAATACAATTGTACTCATTATGAACTAATTCAAATTACTGCAAGATAGTTCCTTCGTGGATAGATAGATGAACAAAGTTTTTTTTTCACTTAAATATTTTTATTATTACATTTTAATTTAAGAAATAAGTTAAAAATGCGAATCGATTAAAAAATTTGAAATATAAAACGGCCAGTAAGTCCTTTTCTTTCTTATTTGCTTTATTCGAACTTGGAATCATAAATAATGTTGCAGAGTGAGAAAACTGATGGGTGCGGAAAGGGGAAACGGGTGGCATACATACACACCTTGACATTGGCAGGCAAAGGAAATGAATTTCGATTCGTTTGCTCATTGTTTGATTTTCGTTTCGTTTTCTTTTCTTTTTTCATTTCTTTTTGCATTGTGTGGGCTGGCCCATTCAAGTTTTCGTTTTCTTTTTCATTTTTTCTTATTGTTCATTTTCAATTTTTGGCAATTTCTGATGTTGCTGGGCTGACTGGACTCATATTCGGGCCATATTTCATTTCGTAATGCCGTTTAAACTTATTAAAATGTTGTCAGCACTTGCTTGCTTGGCAACAACAACAGCAGCAGCAGCAACAACGAAAGCAACAACAATAACATTGGGCACTTGCCTTGAGGCTAAAAGAGGGTAAATATTTGTTTGCAATTTGAATTTTCTTTAAGCGACTTGTCAAGACCCAAAAGAACCAAAAACGACCCAAAACGCTCTCCCCCGGCGGCCCCATTCCTCATTCCCCTTTTGCCGAGGCCCCGTCTCATTTGCATAGCTTACCAAAAAATGGTTGGAGAAAGACACGAGAACCACGCCCCCAGATTTCAATTTTAAGCCATAAATCCACAACACATGCCGAGAGAGGACGAGAATATATATATGTACATATATAAGAAAAAAAAATACTCAAACAACAAACAGAGAAACTACTTTTACAACTTGACAAGAGACATAGAAGATGGAGAGAGAGAGAGAGAGGGATTAGCAATTTGCATAAGCAGAACATCTCTTTAATCTGGTTTCCGATGGATGGATGGATGCTAAGATGTTATCTGTGTGTAGGTGTTTGCCCAGCTAATTTTCAATGGCCCCGAAAATGGCTCTAATGAAGTCAAGCATGTTGGTCAACAACATTTCTCGCCCCTATCTTGTCCTGTCCAGGATAGAATTTGTGCAACTAAATTAAGAAATTGCTGACGTCTTCGATCGGACCGCCTGCTCCTCATCCTGCGTCTCACTTGAAATGAATTATTACTGATTTTGTGAAGAGTATTCTTTGCCCAGCATCAACCTTTAACTCTTCTGCTACCTTTTTCCTTTCGTGGTCCAATCAAATTGAAATTTATCTCTTGACCTTATTTAGCTTTTTATTTATGCCATGTGAGAGGGACGACAGCAAGAGAAAACGGTAAGCATACGAGTATTTAATGCAGCCTGACAGCTTTACAGCACTCACACGTGTGGCCACATTTATAGCCACACACACACACACACAAAAGCAACAAAGGCAAAAGACAAAGGCCACCCGGCCAGGATTCAGTACATTGTTGTCGTTGTTGTTGTTGGCGTTGGCGTTGGAGGTGTTTGCTAGCTACGCTCTGGAAACTGAAGCATGCTGGGTGGCCATTTTTTCAATCTCAACTAATTTATGTCAATTTGGCTATTTATTATATGTATGTACATTGGCCTGAAACTCCATTAGCCAAGCCTCCACAAGCGGGCGGTGTCAGTACAAGAGGTGGGGCCCCATGCTGGCGAGGTAATTACAATTTGTTATCGCTTTAATTTAATATTGACGCATACGGCTAGCTGCTGGAGGAGTTGTTCGCGCGCTCTTGTGACCAAAATCAGAACCAAAACCGAAACCAATTTAATTTGTTTTTGCCCTTAGAGCAAAGAGGAATTAATTATATATGTACATGTAAGTAGGGGGACATTATTTTTATGACTTGCTTATTTTCGACTAATTCCTGTTGTTTATCAAACTACGCAACAGGTTTCAACTTCTTTTTGGTCCTCAATGGTCAAGAAATCGAAAGAAAGAAAATAAATATATTAAAAATATATACGAATTTATTAGGGTCAGTTAAGGGTTTTAGCAATATAAACTATAAGATTTACTACACGAGTCTATCCTTAATTTTTTCAGTAAAGTCCTTTCAAAAACTTGATTATACATTACTTATTCCTGGAATACATTTAAAATAAGTATTTACTATTCTTAACTTTAGCTTCTCCCATTGTTGTAAATAAACATATTTTCAATACTAGACAAATTAATAAGTTTCTAATCGTATTTCAATTTATTTAAACTCCATTTCACTTTGAGATAAAAATTTGTTGTAAATGAAGCAAATCTTTGTTGCATACTAATTGGGGTCATATCTGGTTTCCGCTTTTTCATTGCTGCAATGTAAATGTTTTATAAGATGCAAAACAACTAACAAACAAACCATAATCCACAAATGCATTAACTTGGCTCTCTCACCTGCTGACCTTTTCAAGTTTATAAAGCAATCAGTTGAACAAAATTTTATGAGCTTTATCTCCGACTCTGACACAGACTTGCCAGACGTAAAATAAATAAAGTTATATAAACTTGTATACTTATATACATATATCGGTTGGCTTTTTGTTGTTTATTATTGCGGTAAGCCAAGTTAAGCATCAAGCCAACTCAAAAGTTGTATATACACTTAAGATTTTTCTCTCCCAAATGTATTGTGTATTTCTAATGCGCTTTTCAGTTTACAAATCAATTAAGTGGGCACGTGTGCTGAATGGGAATGCCTGACTAATTGTCCACCCACTTGAGCCAACCCCCCACCCCATGTGCATGTGGGCTATGTCTTTGTAATGTGCGGTGGCTTAATAACATTTCAATGTCTATAGCAATATTGAAAATTTGTGCCGCTTGTGTTTTCCTCTTCAGACTCGTGTTCCACTGGCAATTAAGTGCAAGCTGCCATTTTGCTTTGGCATTTGACATACGACAACACACTTCTGCACACACACACACACATACATACGTATATCGCAAAGACCGTGGCATAGCCAGCAGCTTGGCAATATTAGCGGTGATATGACAAACACCGTTGACTAAACCATCGCTATGTCTATGTGTGCATATGTACATTGAGTGCACCGTATGTGCAATATCCAACGACGACAACAACAAAAACAACTAATATTCTACACTGAAATAGCAAGCAAAAGAGCATGGCATACCAGTAAGACTTGTACACTGCAAGAAAATCAAATTGACCACAGTCTTTGACAGATCTTACTTACTTAACTGGCGTAGAAAGATTTGGTTATAAATTTAAACTAATTAGAGATTTATTAGTTAAAACTAAGCTCTCGAACGGGCAACCAAAGTACTGTTGTTTATTCCCCCAAGGAAACATATTTTTGAAATCTTTGGGTCATCATAACTTGCTTTTTCAGTTATAATTGTTCAAATTGCTTAATTCATTATAATAAGGGATAGCCACAACGGTAGATTCCTCGACTTACAGTCAAAAGATCGGTAATAAGCTTAAGATCCTGATCATTAACTTTTAGAATTGAAAAGAAGTAAAGATAGAAGAGATAGGAATGAAAAGTGTGGAATCTTAGTCATTGTAGATTGTAAAGTAGACATTATGGGATGTGGCATTCTGATTATTAACTTCTAAAAGTGAAATATGTAAAAAGATTTTCAAAAACAATAATAATTTTAGCATAAATCAAGAACTAGGCATCTCCTGAATGTGCAGAATGTTAGTGAAGCATCTTGGAGAAACAGAGAAGACTGCATCATCTTATAACTCATCTGATGTAACTTTTTTTCGATCAGATTAAAGAAGTTAAGGAGAAAAAAAAACTTACAAAGATATCAATTCCAATTCAAATGGTGCAAAAGCAAAACCAATTTCGAACAGTGTTGTGGTGTGTCACTCCCTTAAGCATTATGCGCTTTTGTGGGTTTTTAAGTTTAATTACTCTGTGCGTGTATATTGCATGGTAGATGATGCTGGAGATGAAGTCTGTGAAGCTGCAGTTGCCACCTCAACCGGAGTGACAGAGCAGAGACGAGCAGTCGAGTAGTCGAGTTCACAACAAGGATGAGTGAGCTTAAGCAACGCGAAAGATGGCTTTGTGGTGGAGCAATTGCGTTGTCAATTCGGTTTCTGTGGTTTTGTAACCAGATGGCAAATGAGACAAAGAGAGACTGAGATGGAGAATGTGTGTGAAAGAAAGGTGCTCAAGTGTTCTTAATTTGTTGTAAATTAACGAAACACAGGCATAAAAATTACGTCTAATAAAAAGGAGGCAACGCTGTGTTAACTTTAGCTGACTGTTTCCTTTTTTTAAGGATAAGTTATATTATCATTCTTTCATTGTATTGAGTGACAAACGGAAATTGTTGTCTTGTCTCTGTTCCTCTTAGCTAGAATTTCACCACTTGCAGCTGTCATAAAACTTACAAGACACATTTATGGCACATTTTTTTCATTCTTGCCTTTTATTTTTCAGCATTGATTGCACTTGTGCAATTAATGTCAACGCTCTCTACATTAAGCTCCAAGCTGAAGTTGATGTCACTGGCAATCCATTTAGTTATATGCACATGTATATAGCTGCTCTTTACTCTAAAGATGTTACGTTTGACAGATGGGTTGGTAGGGGAAGGGAAATGGGTTACGCCTTGGTTGCATTTTTATGGCCAAATCGAGAAGTTGCAAATAGTACGTGTTTGTTGCCAAGCGCCAGGGCTTTGCCATAAAATGGCGGCTGTATCCGCTTCTGTTATCCATGCGGCAACTGCTTTCTCCTTCTCTGCCTTCACCACACAATCGAAATGCAGGCAAGAGAGGTAACATTTGTTGCCATTAATGGCAAGGTACACACACACATACACACACACACGCACATACACATACATATCATGTTGCTTGCAACCATTACCATCTACAATTCACTTCTTTATCCATCTGATGCATGCACATAAATTTCCCAAAAATTTTTTTTACCTTTTCGGTTTTGTTTCAAATAAGAAACATTTATATACATACATATGTACATGTATATAAGTTTATATTTTTTCATTTAGCTAGGTATACATATGTAGAGATTTATCACAGAATTTTACTAATGCATGAATGTATGTAGAGGAGTTGTGCCAGTGAATAACTTGATAAAAGTGGGCGTGGCTAGCAAACACAGTCATCCATGTGAGTTTCTGTACCCCAAAAATGCATTCATTTGGAATTTGGTGTGCACATGAGTTTTATTTTTCGTTCATTATTCTATCCATGGAAAAGTCATAATCATTTTGATAACCCCCGAAGCCAATGAAATCATTGTAAAAATTCCAGGACATTAGCTAGGACAAACGAACATATGAAAAAGGCGACAACAAAAAGGCATCCTGTCGGCTTTATTTGTGTTTCTCATTCTGAGACACTTTTTACCCAGATACATTTAATTTCAATTAAAAATTCCTTTATACTCATTACAAAGTTTCTTATATCTTTGTTTCACAAAAACTTTCATAGAGTATTCAATGTGCAATTTGTTTCTCGCGTATTGTTTATCTTCATTTCCATGATAAATTGCCGCATTTTCTGTTTCAAACAAATAAAACTATTAAGCATATATGTATATTTTTAATTAAAAATTGTCACAGAACGTTATTTAAATAAATAAATGGTAGAATATTTTTTGTCGTCATTTCCATTTTTACATGGAATGCGACTTCCCCCAGTGGTCCCATCTCATTCATCATCATCATCCTATCAGTCGATGTATTTACGTGCCGGCTAAACTTTTCCTTCGTTTCCATTAATAAAATTGTTGGAGTAATTAATAAATCGGTCATAGGGCCTGGGCAGCAGTCGTGGACTCGTGTTAAATGTTAGTCTCTTTGATATTTATACCCTAACTGAGAGATTTCCATAAAGTTGCTATGTGACTTCTTCCGTATGTCATCTTGATATACCCTATATAAAACTTGAACAGCTAATGCAATTACCACATATAATGAAAAGAGTCATTTAAAGAGTAAATTTAGTTCGCATAGCTAAGATTGGCTATTGGAGCTATTTATTTTATTTGAATTTCAAACTGAGCGGAACAAACTTCAAACGAGGCGCAACAGGAAGCGCACTTAAGTGAGTGGCCCATGTTTTGTTGTTGTTGACCCAAAAGAAGAAAGTTTTTGGGGCCAACAATGAGACATAAAGATCTCATCTAGAACGCTTGTCTAACTAAGTGCGTAAAGGTCGATGGGGTATATTGCCAACATATTCTTTACAATGTCTTTTTAAAACTCTTTTTTTTCTCTCTCCTACACACACATATTATTGTCCTTTGCGCGGTATTACTTTGTCTCCACTATAATTTCGATATATCCCAACATTTTCCTTTCCTTTTCTTTTCTTTTTTCCCTTTTTGGCATTTCTTTTAGAACACAGAAATTTTTCCTTTTTTGCTTTTTCTTTGGCTTAATTAGCACAAAAAGGCCAACCAACCAACAGATTGGGGTAAAGTAGAACGAAAAACCTACCAAAACGACACGAAACGAAAAATCTAAACAAATTGGTTTTAAATTTCAACAGACAGTCCTCTCGTCCTTCTCCTCCTTGTTGCAAAAGTAATTATGCGCATAAATGTTGAAGATGGAAAAGCCTTGGCTTCTTTAACCATCTAAACATACATATATATTTGTATATACATATTTTCGTATATAAATTTTTGCATTGAAAAGTCAATTTTGGATAATTGAAATATAAATTATTGAAGCGTGAGGTACGGATGAAGCCAGTTCACTCGTTCGTTAGGGCAAGAGAACAGGTCACTGGTCAAAAAAATCAAATAGAAACCTT
The DNA here is from genome assembly GCA_018150345.1 of Drosophila equinoxialis. Taxonomy (NCBI): domain Eukaryota; kingdom Metazoa; phylum Arthropoda; class Insecta; order Diptera; family Drosophilidae; genus Drosophila; species Drosophila equinoxialis. The sequence continues at coordinate 421,952 of JAECWI010000868.1, read as the reverse complement.
AGTGAATCTGCAAAAGGAAAATATGCTTACTCTAAACTAACTGAACGGCAAATGCCATTTTGTTGACGAGATCATCAGTTGGTTTTCCATTTCTATTTCTGTGCTACTTGAACGGGAAAAGCAATTTGTGGTCAGCCAAAAATAGACATGATTTTTGGTTTCATTCATTCATTACCATGATGGCAAGTTGAATGGTCCAACTTCAGGTACACACTTCCCTCTAGGCATCCATTCAGACTCAAAATTTGCGACAGGCTGAATATAAATAAAAGCTGAGATTGCGATGGTACCTAAAAGCTTAACTAAGACTAAAACCTTTGAACTAAGATGTTTTCGAGTTGTGTAACAAGTTTTTAATAATTTACAATAATTGAAATTCAAACAATATAATTCTTGCATTGTTATAACTTTATTATTTAATAATAATCATTTTTTTGGTTAAAAAGTGTAAAAAATTCATTTATTAAAAATGGAATTGTTCGCATTCGAATTAAAAAGGTAATGCCGTAGTACCGTATATATAATTTGTAGATACAGATAGTCAATAAGATTCGATGGATCTATCGTCGATAAAAATTGATGGATCTATAAAAATTTTTCAGACGACTGTGCGATTGAGGAGTCATTTGGCAATTTTTTTTCATAATTAGATGACCACTTGGACCTATTAACTTGGCGATAAAATTAATTCTTTAATGATTCTATATATATGTATCGTTTTGATATTTTTGGCAATACTTGAAATTATTTCATAACATAAATCTTATTATTATCATGTTTTGGCCTAAAAAACATGATGGCAATTTTATATTTTTTACCCATCCATGATAGGACATTGGCACTTTCTGGGGTAGTTCTCGCATACATATTACTACAATAATGATAAGAAACGAAATTATATTAATGTCAGAGTGACAAAAAATGGCCATGTTACTTACCAATCCTCGGATTCATCATCGGTGACAAGTCCCCAGCATCTGAGAATACGTTTGCTTAACGGTCGCAGGGTGATGAACTCAACCCTACGAAAATCGTTACCCAAACAGGACCGCATACCATCACCTGCATCACCTGTATATTTGCCCAACTTTTTTTAATTTATACTCTTCCGATTTACTGCCGACAACGAAGAGATCGTAGTGAGCCCGATAATCGTTGCCATTGAAATCTGTGAGGTGGACATACATTTCATGTGGATAAGCCGATGTATCGAAATTTAAATTCACAAGACTGTTGTACATCTCGGAAACGGCAGTGACACGATAGAAAAGATTCCAACCAGCATTACATTTGATCGATATGACACCAGTATTATCCCTTTGGGCTTGAATATCAGCTTCGAATGATCGACCGACATTCGCTTTCTGGGCAACATTTCCAGCTTTGGATGTTGTTGCTCCGGTGTGTAGATCGTTTATATTTTGTTTAAGCTGCTTAATTGTATTCGTATAGCCATTAATTTTGGCGTTAGCCTCTTTCATAAGCTTTTCTGTCTGCTTATCGTTCTTTTTTTTGAGTTGAGCTTTGATACTGTCAAGCAATTGCTCAGTTTCCTTTAGTTTTTCATCTTTCTGCTCAATTTGTGCTTGTAACTTTGCAATACTATTTGTTTGTTCTTTAATAATTTCCTCTTGGCTGGCCAAAAGATTAGTTTTCTCCTCAAGTATTGCCGGCAATGTATCATTTTTGGCTTGATGATCTTTCAATTGCAATTCCTGTAGAACCATTTGAGCCTCTTTACTTTTGATCACTTCACGTAATTCATTGATATGATGATCGCGAGCAGCAATTAGGTGTCTACTGTCTAGCAAAAGGTGATTCGAATTTGGAGTTGATTTAATCATACCCTCATATTCATGTAAATGGAATTTTAGTTGGGCAATTTGATTTACTAGACATACTGATTTCGCTTCAGATTCCTGAAATTGAATGTCCTTGTCTCGCATTTGAGATTGTAAATTCGCCAATTGTTTGTCTTTGTTATGCAAGGAGGCTCGAAGTTCATGTAATCGGGATGATGATTCATTATGATTATTATTATTATTGCCATTGTTGTAATTATTGTTCTTACAGAACGCAATGGACATTTTCAAGGCGGCAATAACCTCGTCTTTATCTTTAATCTTATCGGCATACGTTAAGGCATTTACTTCTAGTTTGGCCAATTTGATTTCCAATTCCTTTATATAGTTCTCCCTTGACGATGTTGTCGATATATTCTAATTTAATTTAAATAAATTATTAATCAAAATAAGTAGAGTATGTATGTACATATGTATATATGTACATACATATGTTTTAATCTCACCGAAGAACTTCCACTGAGGGAGGATGCCAAAGAGTTTTGCAAACTCAGCAATTCAAGCTGAAGTATGTTATCTTCCATAATTAACTACAATTCAAATGATTTGCTTCATAGCTTATGAATACTTTTGGTTATTTTTCAATATTGCAATGGATTGATTTGATCCATTAAATTAATAAAATATAAATTACTATTTTGAATAGAAAAAAGTATTTGAGATCAGCTGCTTCTTTCACTCTTGAAATTTAGTGTTGTAAAGCGCACATTCACATAGCATGGACGTGAACCGTCGATCTGACACATCTATCGATCAATTCGATTGGTTTGTGTCAGTGCTAATAAAGCCTGACTGAACCTAAAGTTTTCCATCACTGAATGTAATCAGCTGTTATTATCATATTTCAGCTACATTGTGGAGGGGGAATTTTTTTTTTTTCGTTTGGTTTTGCGTCTTTGTTTTGTTTAATCGTTTTACTTTTCGCAATAAAACCATCTTCAGTATTTGAATTAAAAAAGTGGCTTTTAAAATACCATTTTCTCTACCATTTCCTGGGCCCATTCACCCAGATGCCATAATAAACTATGGATAAACAATTAAACATGCAAACCTCGACGAGCAGTTCCTCTGACTCGGATGGAAACGTGGTGAGTAAATAAACATCCATACATACATATGTAAGTGCAATTTGGCATTTTTTTTGTAAATCGGAAAAACTGTACTGGGGGTAATCTAATACCTCTAATCTATTTCTAATCGACAGCTATGTGAGAGTATGAGGAATTTTGATTTCCAATGCAACAATGGATGCTATAGGAAAATAAAATTGCTACTACAGAGTGCCCTGCAGGATAAATCGACAATCAAGGAATTGGAAATTCAGTTGGCCAAACTTGAAGTGAATGTGTCAACGGCTGCCGATAAGATTAAAGATAAAGACGAGATTATTGCCGCTCTGAAAATGTCCATTGCATTCTGTAAGACCAACAATTACAACAATGGCAATAATAATAATAATCATAATGAGTCATCGTCCCGATTGGATGATCTTACGGCCGCTCTGCGTGACAAGGATATTCAATTGGCCCTTCTGCAAGGACAACTGAAGGAAAACGAAAACAGAACGGGACAGCTATTAAATCATTTACGAAACGTCGAAACAATGAACCGATCTTCTTTGAATCCCCATATTGCTGAAATAATTTCACGTGATCGCCATATCGAGGAATTGAAAAAGATAATTGATAGTAAAGATGCTCAAATTGTTCTACTGGACTTGGAATCAAGCAATCATACAAGAGCTGATTCGGTAGCCGAACTTAAAGAGAAAACCGAACTATTGGCCAAACAAGAGGCCATTATTAAGAAACAAACGATTATTATTGAGAACTTACAATCGGAAATCGAGCAGAATGATGAAAGACTTCAGGAAAATGAGAAACTGCTTGCCATATGTAAAGCCCAACTGAAGGAGAAGGACGATAGGCAGGCAGAAAAACTGCTGAAGGATGCCAAAGCTAAAATAAATAGCTATACAAATACGATCAAACAGCTTAAGCAAAATAATATTGATCTACAGACGGGAGCTACGGCATCTAAAGCCGAAAATTTGGCTCTACAACAGACCATTAAAGAACTAACAGATAAACTAAGTCAGAATGAGAAAAAGTTGAGCAATACCAGAGCCGACGAGCAAAATAAACTTGAAACGGAAAAAAAAAACAGCAACGAAAAAGAAAAATTGAATCAAAAACAGAAGATAAATTTACACCACATGCTGAAGTTGAGGAACTTGTTGCATCTGGTTGGGTACAGATTCAATCACGTCACATTCAGTATTCTTCCTCTCCTTTTTATGTTGGACTTTCAGTTCCAATGCAGTGGATTTAACTATGACGATAAACAGTTTTGGATGGGCCTTGAGCCTTTGCATATAATCACAAACCTTAGGCGTCATGAGTTGTATATCCATGTCGTGGATTTTGATAATACAACTTGCTATGCTCGCTACGATAATTTCGTTATTGATAGCGGTCAGCATAAGTATAAATTAAAATCGCTCGGAAAATACACGGGCGATGCTGGCGACGGGATGCGGCAACATGAGAAGAATGAATTCTCCATAATGCAAAGAGGCGCAAATAAATCCCGTTGTTATGTCAGTTTCTGGTGGCATACCAAGCCAGAAGAGTTTGAAACCTCATGGTAAGTCCAGCTAAATGCACGCCCATACAGTTTAACTAATACGTGTTTTTTGGTGTTTTTGGTTTTTTTTCTTCTAGCGATCTAAGTGCCATAAAGTTTCCAGGATATCGCACATCCATTTGGTGGATGGGTGATGTACGTAAATCGGTTACTATGCTCATTAAGGAGTTTAAAGATTAAAAGGACAACAAATCTTCTCTGTGTATTTTCATATTCCACTCTTTAATTTTTTTTTTTTTTTTTGCATTTTGCATTTTGTATGTACCTATTTTTTAATCACACTTTTACACACACAAAAAACAAATATCCATGTATTGTAACATATTGTTAACAGTTTGTATATGTTTTAAATAAATGTTTTTTGTCTTTAAAAATGTTTGTTTCGTTTAAAAATTACATTTTTTAAACAAAGTAACCTATGAAGAGAGCCCTATGCCAAGAAATGGTAAACTTTCCTTTTTGCTTATCGCTTTATATAGTTCTGATTCTCAACTTGTTTTAGCTTTGAAATTTTTATAGAACATATCAATTTCAAGGTTAGTTACCAAAGTTGATGAGAGAAGTTGAAATTATGTTATTACAGATAACGTGCTAAGAATAAATAAACCTGCTAATTGAAAAGTTTGTTAATCAAAATATTTATTAATATTTCATTAAACATAAGTTCATTTATTAACAATGTATTGATTGTATAAATAATATGTATTACATAAAATGTATTTGTATGAAGAATTCATAAAATCTCATAGAACTATAAAACAACAATAATGGCGGAAGAAAATTCTAACAAAATTGCTAGGTAATGTTTGAAGTAAATGTTTAATATTCATGTGCATATGTACCTATTGTCCGCTCAGGAGAGTTGTCCTTGTAGATTAAAGATAACTGCAAACATTTGTAACTACATTTCGAATGGAATAGCAGATAGTAGACTAACATCTCTATTTCTCTCCCTTTCTTTCTCTCCCTCGCGAATGCAAGTTGTGGTGCTTGTACATAATTTGGGTTATCACGAAACTACTCTTCTCTTCTTGCTGAAAGAAACAAAAAATATTAAAGTGATGTAAGGCCAAAAGTCACATGCGTGTGTGTGTGTGTGCCGTTGAGGGACTACCAAATTAAATTTCTTAACCTGCTAGAAACGTGCTTCCATCAACCTCAAGCTGTCGTAGCAAATGAAGTTGTTTTGTTGTAGTGTCAAATGTTTGCTTCAATCGTTTGAATTGCTGTTTCTGGTTATTCAGCCATTGAGCTGGCAGGATGTGCACACACATCCTATGTGTGTGTGGCCAACCAGGCGTTAATTTAATTCAATATGTAATCAGCTGGCAATAACAGTTGACTTCCAACTTAATTAGAAACTATATCCCAAAGGCAAATTATAATCCCTAACCTCTTAAATTTTTCCACATATTTCATTGGAATATTGTTGCAAGTAAAATGCAAGTGCAATTGAATTTTCACTTTCTACAGTTTATGAATGAATGTACATACGTACTTTTCTTATTTTTTTTATATTGCTATCCGTAAACGCTATATTGGCAAGATGGGTATATAAGAATAGATGAAACTTTGTTTAATATACATTGAAGTTATAATTAACCACAATTCTGCTCGACGGACCGGAACAAAATGGTTGCAACTTCCGTGTGTTGTGTCTGCGTGTGTGTGTGTGTGTGTGTGTGTGTATGTATGTTGAAAATTAACTTTTTTGGTGGGAGTTGTGGTAGTTTATATTGCCAGTTCGCCTATATGTAGATACATATACATACATACATATGTATATTTTTTTGTTCTATTTTTGGGGTATTAAAAAAGTCTATTCCCAAGAAATAGTTTTCGCATTTCTTTTTTTTTCATTTTCATTTGTTTTTGTTATTGCCGCCGACGTTTCTGCATGCCATCATCGTCACCATCATCCGCAACCCGCCAAACAAACCACAAAACAAGAGGCACCCACAAAAACCAACCGAAAAACAACAAGAAGAACAGAGTAAAAAAGAGTTTGAGGGTAGAGAGGGGGGAAAAAGAAAGTGGGGCCGTCATGGCGACAACGCCAACACATTTCGCACAAATATAAATATTTGTTTATGGCACATGCGGGCACACACACACACACACACACACATAGACAGCGGAATAGAGACACCGACACGCTTATGAATATTGCAAAAGGAACGCACAGACACGACACGCACTTGAAGTTGTAGAAACGGCATTTGTTAATGCTTTTCCTATACACACACACACACACCTATGTATATATACATAGTATAAAAGCATACGTACTAAGTAGACAGCAAGCGTAAATAAATATATATTTTGATTTATTGTCTGGCGAAAAGAGCTGCTTATAAAGCGCCGTATAATTAATATGTTTACTTGGCGTACACGTAACATTCAAGGACCTTATCATACTCTGATTTAAATAACACTGTCAACTCTCTAGAGTTTATTTCTACCTCACCCAACTATTTGTAAAAAAAAAGAAGAAAAATAATTAAAGTTACCATCGATATTTCAATTGCTTTTAACTCGTATTTATAAAGAAGGGTAAAGGCCAGTGCTATATTCAATAGAAATACCGTCCTAATCAGCAAATAGAATGGCGACTTAATTGATACCTTTAGATTAAAAAAAATTTTTTTTTGTTAGAGTTCAAGATTGTATGATGAAATTTTAATTATTCTTAACTTACAATTAGACCCAGAAACCAGAGTTAATTTTTCTAATAAAATATAAAACGCTGAATCCGAATCCATGGTTCAAATGTACAGATTGCCTTTGGTTTATAAATGGTAGATAAATATGATTAGCTTGGTAATTATTAGACATTTCAGCGTCTAGAATAATAAAGAATTTCAAGCCTTGAAATATTTCAGCCCTCAAAATAACGCCCAGGACTTTTGCATCAACTGTTCCCATTGTAAATCCAAGGCTAATTAAAAGTATATCAATGACTATGAGAGATGGGTAACATCAAGAGGAAATACTGGTAATATATGTATATGCATGATAAATGAAGATAACCGGATAACTTTAATCGTTGGCTATCTACATAATACGCTTGTTTATAATCTTAAGAGTCCATTCAATTTTATATTCGGCGGTTATTGTATATAAATAAGGCAATTTTCCTTTTTTCCAATTGTTTTTTTCTTTTTTGGCCGCATTGTCAATCGTTAACAGCTGATTGACATTGTGACAGTTGGCATCAATATCATGAACTGTCATGGGTCACTTTCTGACTCAGCTGGTAAACGTTTGCTCCCTGCTGTCTCAGTTAATTTGGCTCACAGCATAATTTTTGCTCTGAAAACAAAGGCCTCAGAATGTGCAGAATATTGAATTAGTAAATTGTTTGTGGCATTAGCAAACAATATTCATTTTTGCCTTTAATGTGAAAAAGAGGGAAAATAAAAGTTATGGTTTGAAAAGTATTAAAAATAGAAAGCTTACGAATTTATCTTTTTTTAAGAGCACAATTACAACTGTTAAAAAAAAAAACAATAAATTACATGTTTCAATAAAATAATAAAATAGAGTATTTAAATAAGAGTTTATGCGATTTCCATGTGGATGAATGCATTTACCAGTTGATTTATAAAATTTATTCATTTTGGTTTCAAACTTTACAAAACAGTCAAAACAAATCAAGCATATCCGACACGGCCTGATGTGATTGACAAACGGAAATGTCCAAAAACCAAAAAAGAAAAGAAAAACTGCCTGCCACAGAGCGGGTATTAGACAGAAGAAGAAGAAAAAAGAAAAGTATTTCCCTAAGGCAAGTTCGGCAAAAATCTCTTGTAAAGAAGCCTCAACAGGTTTTTGGCTTTAGCATTGGCTCAGACTCTGGCAAAGAAATACAAATAAAAATATAGCCTCAAGCAAGATAAGATGACGACTCTAAGATACCCTGTATGAAACAAGGGGGGTAACAAAGCCATCTGCTAAGTAATCTAGTTGAAATCGAATGCTTTTGCGGTTCAAATCGTAAGTTCAACGTATGTAAAACTATTTTCTTTGACTTTCTTTTTTTATCAAAACCTTTTTGAAGCATACACAAGTACAGGGTGTAAAATATACAAACATATGTGCATACACAGTGCACTATGGAATATTCGGACGATTTTGAAGCACTTAAGTCAATTTCTCAAAGTTTTTGAAACCCAAATTTTTTGATGCCAATTTATACATATGTAGATAAAATATCAATTCATATTTCTGCTTACTAGGTTTTTCAAATTTGTTCAACACTGGTGAGACGAACGCTGTCGAAAACAAGTGTTGGGAACAAAACAAAATTACTTGACTCTGACAATGAGTGTAAGTACATATATAACTTTTAAAGGAAAAACGTTATTAATAAAACTGAAGATACAATTGAAAAAGTCGGGCTTGTACTATGTGTTAGTAGACTTGATTTGTTATAAATAAAGGTGTGTGTCTTAAAATCTGTGTAATTTTGATCGACCATCAAAAACAAAACTTGTTACGAAATCTCAACTTTAGGGAAAGTTATAAAAAATGTCTATCAGAATAATAAATTCTTTGTAAAATATAAAAGTCTCAATGTCCACAAATAACCCCTTTTTTTGAAATTTAACTTTTTAGCGCATAACCTCATATTTCTACATATGGATAAGCTTTAAATATAGCAGGAAACAACGAATTAGGAATGAACTATATGAAGTTAGTGTTCATAGGTTGCATGCACACAGTGCTCCAGGTGTATTGGATGCAAAATTTCTATTAAGGGGGGGGTATAGTATTAAAATTTTTTTTTTTTTCAATTTTTTTTATTTTTTTTTCTGAATGCACGACATCTCAAGAATAGTGTGTAAAAATTTTAGATCGATCCGAGTGAAACTTCTGAAGTTATGGGCAGTTGAAGTCAGGTCGCGGTCGCAATCCACCCTAAAAATTGGGTGTCCAAAACTTTAAAACGCTCTCCTGAAAAGTTGCCATTTTCGAAGTCGGTGTACACGATCCTGCAAAATCTACTGGACAAATCGTTTTGAAATTTTGCACAGTACTTCTTCACTAAATTCTTCAGGTAACGCTGTCGAGTTTTTTTTTTTTTTTTTTTTAATTTATCATTTTTACAACAACAAATAACTTGTTTTTTTGGGCGTAAATCGGGGTTTTTGACTTTCAAGTGCCTTTAAAAATCGAAAAAAAATTTTAAAATAAAAACTCGACAGCGTTACCTGGGGAATTTTGTCCTTTAACTAATGCAATTTGATTTTTCCATTTCCGATGATTCTGTGACGAGTTACGATGTACACCGCAAACCACTTTTTTTTCAAGGTCCCGCCGAAGATTGCCTATATCTCACTCAATTTTCAATATTTTTGGATGAAAATTTTCACACATATTGTTTAAATATTGTATTATCACACGGGCAAACAAAAATTGAACTGAGACTATCCGTATCGCCAATAAAAATTCTTAAAAAATGACAGATTTTGCACCGAATTAACTAAACCCCCCCCTTAAATAGTAGGCGTTTTTTTTTTTTTTAATTACACCAAACATAATTTGAATGTTTTTGAGCTCAGTTTTTTAGATGCCAGACTCAAACGACCTTTTAAATAATAGGGAATAGCTCCAATAACAACACCAAAATCGTTTGCGCGAATTTAATGTCGCATTTATGCATCCACAAAGAGGAGTACGAATCAGAAAATAAGGTAAGCTACCGAAAGCGGTACTACACAGTATTACACAGTTGCTGGTTGCTATACAAATAAGCCAAACCTTCACGCCAAGAAAAACAATAAAATCACAGAACTTACAAACTTTTTCCGGATGTTCAGATCACTTGATTTTGTCTTTAAGCCTGAAAAAAAACCTGCTAACGCATTAATAATAATGATATTGATCAACTTTAAGAACATTTTTTAGATTTTTCTATGAATCTTGGCCCTAAATTTGAAGAAAATATTAAAATCACAACGGTTATAAGATACGTATTATGTTTAATAATATACTTAGCATACTTTTTTGGGCAAAACACGGGTTTTTGACCGTGGAGGCGAGATGCCACACCCATTTTGTCGAAAAACAATTGAAAAACATATTTATTACTTCACCCATTGCAATGGGAATGAAAATTATTGTTAAACATAGATTTTTGAATTAAATGCTTCAAAATCGTCCGAATACTCCATAGTGCAGTGGGACTAACTAAAACCACAAAGCCCACAAATATGTCTAAGCATGTGCATGTTTGTGTGTGTGTGTGTGTGCGTATCGATATGTTGTTTGAATGTGTATGTACAGTTTATAGGAAAGAAACGACAGTTGACAATAAGAGAGACAGAAAATCGGCTAGGAATTGGAAAGGGATTTGCTTTTGGCCTTCGCCTGATGCTTCATTGTTGCCCTCATTGTTCGCTTTGGCCCCTCACATACAGTTCTCCATTTATTCTCACACCTCTTGAACTCTCCCTCCTCTATCGCTTTGGTCCTGTCGTTGCTTTTCTTTTTGCCTGGGCGCTTTTCTTTTCGACATTTGTCGCTGGCCAAAACAAAAAAGAAAAAAATGTTTTGCACTTGATGAAGGGTTTCATTTGATTTGGTTGTTCTGCCATTTTTCTGGTTTCGCCCACACTTTGTCTCCCTTCGTCCTCCGTCTCTGCCGCCCGCTCCCACACACAGACACACACACTGTAAACTTGTGTAGTCTCATTTCGCTTGGCCGGGCAAAGGCAAATGAAAAATCAACATTAAACATATGTTCGTGTTAAACAAATCGCTTAAATTTCCATATGGCAATGAGCTAGCTAGCTAGGGAAAATCTAGAGCAATCAACAAGTAAAGGAATAGAGAGAGAGAAAGCGAGAGAGAAAGGGAGAGGAAGAGTAAGAAATGTTTGCATATTATACAAGGGATGAGATTTATTGGTCAAGTCTTTTTTGCTTTGAATGCAAATTTTTGTTTAGTTCAAGTTTTATTTTATTTGATGGTGTGGAAGTGTGGGGGTAGAGGGGGGATAGAATGGATGGACACTTTGCTGGTTAGTGCGACATCGTTGCTTCCGGTTACTGAGCCAACCATTATCCCAAAGCACTCCCTCAAGGACCTGCATATATGCAAATATATGCCAGCATGCTCTAAAATTAATTTAAACAGCATCATCCAAAGACAGACGCATAAAGTTGTTTGACTTTATGTTCATTTATTTACGTGTACAGTACATATTTTGCATGTCCTTGCAGAAAGACACATATGTAGGTACACATATCCAAATGTGTGTGTGTGTGCTGGCCGGCGCCTTTTGCCGTCAGTTTAATGAACCGGAAGTGTTTTATGCAAGCAAGACCTGCAATTACTTATATCTACATATGCATGCTTAATATGTGTGTGTGCATATATGCTGCCATGTTTGCCATGCTTTTGGCATTTGCATAGAAACGGCCATAACGGCAAATCATCATCATCCGCCGCCCTTTTGAATATCTCCTGGGATAGGTCCACGTCCTCCATTTTCATCCACAGTGCACTTAAGTGCTAGTGTCGCTTTGTTTCGTTGACACAGAGCCCCAATGCTGCTGCTGCTACTGTTGTTATCCTTGCTGTCGTCGCAAAGGGCGTGGCAGCTGCCGCAGCCTCCAGACAAAAAGTTGTTAGTTGCAGTTAACACAAACACGCTGGACACAATCAACGGGACTACTAAGAACAAAAAGAAAAAAACAACTTATATTGTTGAATTTTTTAAATCATATAGAAAATAATTGAATTACATAAAGGTCTGAGATCGCAATCATTCTGTCGTTTTTGATTTGTTGACAAATTTCCCAAATTTATAGGTATATTTTTATTGCATTCTGTCATTTCTTTCTATTTCAGGATGTAATCAAAATTAAACGAAGTCGACGTAACAAATAGAAACAGCACATAAATTGCTTAAATGAGACTTCAACAGAATTACTTTGGATTGAAAGCACAGGAAGCCAACCTGTGTGTCTCAGAAATACATATGTGTTTAATACATACATTGTATATACATATTTATACCTTATTTTCTCAGAAATCAAGTGACTTGCAATCAGTTGGCAGTTAATAGTCGGGCAACTTACAAAATTTAACATGAACGACAATAATTGATTTTTATGATTTCAACTATGCATTCACCTGCATAAAATGTGTTGCATACTTTTCCGAGAAAAGTAGTTCGAGTACTTCTCTTTTTTCTTACCCTTTTTTGGGGTTTTTGTCCAACTGCTGTAATAGTTGTTACGGTTTTTACATTCGTCAGTCAGTTGGCTGTCTTGTTGCAAGTTGAAACTAGTTGAAAAGCCATTTTAAGAGTGCCAGAAACAGAAAGCCAAAAAAACAGAATGAAAAAGAGTTGAAAGAATGCGGCCACTCAACTCAAGTCAAGTCAGTCAGTCGTCGTTGTCGTCGAGCTTACTTGACTGGCATTGCATCGCATTCAATTTGTCAGGCATTTAGCTAAACAACAACCATATAGAGCTGAAATCCCATTTGTAAAACTTAATTTTCCGCAATGTTTTTTTTTTTTTTTTTTTATGTTTTTCCTGCGAACATAATCTGATTATGAAGACTATGCGCGCTCATATCAAATAGCTGGAAAAAAAGGAAGAACATGAAACAAAACTCAGTATGCGGATTCATGGAAAAATGTTAATGAGCAAAAAGAAATCTTTACATAACATTAATTATTAGAAAATTCCTTTTGAAAGTTTTTTTTTTTTTTTTTTTTTTTGTGCGAGTTTGTAATATCTCTTTTAATTGAATTTGCTTTCTCTATTAATTGGAAATAAATTATTTTAATAAATATGCTTTTTTTTCTTTTTGTATTTTTTTCTTATGTATTTTTTGTATATATCTTTAAATATATTTTTAATCCATGGCAAGTTAGATCACAACACTTTGACGATGATTCTTATCTTGTTCAAACGAAAGTTAAACCTTTCGACTTGCTTGACTTGACGGCAAAACTCTTGTTATTTTGCTTCTTTTGTTGTAGTTGTTATTTTTAGGTGGTGCGGTTTTTTTCTTTTTGTTTTTAGTTTTTTGAGTGACACTTTTCACACACGATGTCGTCTACTGAGGAGAAAGTTTCTGCTTGTGGCTAAGTGGTTTAGCGCACTTTTCTCCTCCCTACCTAACTTTGCTAGTAGTTGATATAATGGATAAATAGTGTGAGGATGCTTACATGTGTCACAATGTCGTTTAATTTAAATTAATTGTTTTCTTCTTTTAACTTAAGGATTTGTAAAACATGCTGTTCTCCTTCTCTATTTGTAAAACATGCTGTTCTTCTCAATCAATAGTTTTGTGGTCAACTGCAGCAATCTAAAAACTATTTTCAGTTGAGCTGTTGCCAACATCGTTTGCCTTAACCCCCATCCCCTACATGATTGTCATAATTCATGTCCCTCGAAAATTTTATTGCCTGAAAAACGAAAAATAAAAAAGAGAACAAAAAAGAAAAATCGCAAATATATAACTTTTACTTGCCAAAGTGTCCAAAGTAGAGTTTCAGCCACATAAAATGCAGGAAACCAAAACCATACCAAAGCAAATATTGAGAGCGACACACACACACACATAATGACATTTTTGTGTTCTAGGAATAGAACGAAAAAGTAGCAACAAAATTTCAACTAAAGCTAAGTTGCTAAGAAGGACACTTCTGTTATATGTATATGTATGTATGTTTTGTTTTTTACCTTCTTTCATTGGATTTATCATTAAGAAGAATTGAAAAGGATATGAAAGAGGTTTGTGGCGGGGCAGGGGGGAATCTTTCTCGACCAGACAGTTTATTAATTTGTCCCTTTTGAAAAAAAAAAAAAAAAAAACTCATCCTCAAGCTAGTTGCTATGGAAATTTTGACATTTTGTGTTAAGGGCAAAAGATAATCAGCCGTCGTCTGAGGCAGAGAACACAAAACTATAAACAAAAAATAAAAATGTATACATATTTCATGCCAAGGCCACTGACATGAACTTGACTTGTTCTTGAATGAGAATTTAAATACCAATATAGGCAAATGAGTTGTTGAAATAAAAATACACATAAACATACTGACAAAGTGGTCTGGATAAGTTAAGAATAACATTATAGTCATAGAGATGGATTCAAATAAGTCGTTAAATTTCAGAGCTTTTGGTATTTAAGCCTATATTTATTAGAATTGGAAAGATTCTCTATATACATGTATATGTAGAGTGGACCTGGAAAAAGTATTTGAAATACTATTCAGTATTATAAAGTAAACATCCTTTATTTGTTAGTTTTATTTGCTGTGGTTCAAGGTTAACTTTACAATATTAATTCAAAGTACTCTGACCCCCCAGCAAAAGGAACAATTAAATAATAACTCTTGACAATTGCTTAATTGGTTTTCTGTCTTGTGTTTTTAAATTGGAATTCTATATTAATAAAAACCACAGATCAACCTAAATATGTTAACGCGGTGGCTTTTTCTCTTATGTAATTAAAAATTGTTATTAAATTTATTAAAAGCATCGCGGACTTTTAATTAATTTCAGTTATTGCTCGTGATAATGGTTGATGGTTGCCTCTAGCTAAACTTTATTAAAACTATTGATTTTCTGTAACAGACCGCAATTAAATGCACTCGAAAATGCCCAATGGCTATATGTTTGGACACACACTCACATGGACTCTCTCTCTCTCTCTCTCTTATTAACTTGGATGGGGCCAAAGTTGGTGGCAATTATGGTTAGCCTCACATTTAAATGCCACAAAGCAATCATCAGCAATCATCACCAGCACACATCATAATTGAGGGGAAAGGGTAAGGGAACTATGAGCGACTAATTATGTAATTAATAATATTTGCCAAACTTAAATAGGAATTATAGATATATTTGATCACAGTAAAGTGATCCAACTATTAGCCAGCAATTATGCTTCAATATGTAATAGACACTTGAGTTATAATTATATTTTTACAATTCAATTCATTTATCAATTAACACAACTAACAAATGAATTCACACTAAAACAACAACAAAAAAAGAAGCACAAATGCTTTTGTATGTTGGCAGTTATAATTGATTAATTAACGGTGATGAGAATGTCATGGCAATAACTGAATAGGCCATTGTCAATCATTTGATATTGTCTCTAGTGTTGGGCCACTTTTCAAATCATTTTCATCTTGCTACACATACATACATACATATATTGCAGTTCATTTCAGTTTGGAAAATTGCATCAATAAATGATTAGCGACACGCTGAGAGTCATTCAGTTGATACGAATCGAAACCAATTGAATCGAGTTGAGTTGAGTCATCTTTTATAACTGAATGAAATAGCAGAAAATACACTCGTTAGCCTTTGTTTCCAAACAAAATTCATTTTATATGTCACATGTATGTGCGTGTGTGTGTGTGTGTGTTTGGACCAATCAAGTTAACTGTCGTCTGCCCATTGGCTATGCACTTTCAATGGATATCTACAAAATGGTTAACTAAATAGAGCACAACCATGAACTTTGCCCTATACAAAAAAAAAAAAAAAAAAAGATAAAGTAGCACCGTGTAGGTACTTTGCCGACTTTTCCAAAGAATTTTCATCTACATGCCAATATTTTAATTGAATAGAAAACATCTGGCACGCCCCTTAAACTAGACCTGTCGACCCAATTGAAGGTGTTTACTTGAAATAACACACACACACGCACAGAAATAGAGAGAGAGAGAGAGGGAGACCTCGCACCTAGAAAAGTGACAAGTTGCTTGTCTACACATTTGTCCATATTTGCCATGTTTGTCTAGTTGTTTGTTTCTTCAAAGTGTCTGAGTGTCTGTATGTTTGTGTGTGTGTGTGTGTGTGTGTGTGTGCTTCTGGGCTTGCGTGTATTTGTGTGATGACATGCCATATACTCAAACAATGGTACTTGCACTCCAGAACCTAGAACCTTCCGCACTTTGACACGCAACAATTGGCACGTTTGGCTAATCCTTGCCATTTGTCATGCATAAGGTGTGTGTGTGTGTCTTTCCACAGTGAAAGCCAAATGCGCAATAATTGACTTTATTTAATCCATGAATTAGTTAGTTTTATTAAACAATATCCACAATGCCAAATAACGTATACGCCTCGTTGACCAAAGCTTTAAGAATTCCGTAGAACTTCATTTAAATCCAACTTGTTCATAAATTCTTGACAGTTTCCATTATCTGCTTACAATTCATTAATAAAAGATCGTTTTTTTTTCTCAACATACATACATATTTTTATTTTATATCTCATGGGTTTTTCGGATTAGTGTTTCGTGTGTAGTTTTTCTTATTTTCTTGTTATTTTCTCAACATTTTAATTCAACTTTCGTTTTACAATTGATTGATAATTATAGGTTTTCCTTTTCTTGATGACGGCATTCTCGATTTCATTCATTTATTGTGAAATGGTCAAAAACATTTAATATATTGATTTCATTCAATTTATTTTTTTATATTTCTTGTCCTCTCATGTTGTTGTTGTTGTTTGTTTGGTTGTGTTCTCTATATCTCCAAGCACAAGAAGATTTTCTAATTAATTAACACACAGGTTTTTAGTTTTTATTTATTTTTTTTTTTGTTGGTTAGTTATTGATATTACGACAAATAATTTGGCTAATTTTTAAAAAGATTGTGTTTTTTGGTTGTTTTTTTTTTTGCGGTTTCTATTGTATTTATTCATTTTTGTGTGAGTTATGTGGCTATTATATGGTTGTTTGTGTTTGCATGTATGTAATTTAGTATAGGAGTATATATTGGATACATACATTTATATCTAATATTTTGGTAATGTCCTAACAGGGCTGGCAAAAACATTGCATTCATCTTGTATGTAGTAGGTATGAGCAATGTTTATTCCCAGCCTTGGTTATCTCAAAATACTTGTTCTTAATTCAGTTTATTTTTGATATTTTTATTAATTAATTAACTCCTAGTTCAACACACATATACACACAATTTTATAAATTTTTCTTAAAACACTTAACAACTGTTTAATCCAACAATTTAGTTTAGATTTTCATTTTCGGTTTTAATTTTTTCCAAAATATAAGTTTTATTTATCTTATTGATTCACCTACATCTTAACTTGAGTTTTGTGTTTAATATTCATTCAATTTGACTTAATTTAACATTTAATTTACCATTTAATACTTACGAGCCATTTCAACATATGTACATACATATATATATATATATATATGTATATATAGATACATATATATATTTAAATTTAGATATTTTTGTTTTACTTAATTCACTTACTAAACATATACATATATGTATATTTATCTATATATGTATTAAAATTTAAAAAAAATTCTTTCCTTCTCTAAACATAGTTTTTCTTTAATACAAGAGCCAGCAAAAAAAGGAAAAAAAGGTATCAATCAATTTTCTTATTTTTAAATTTTCAAGTGTAGAGCTTATGAGTATATTCAGTGTATATATAGTTCCCTTTTCACATCAACCACAAATATATGGATTACAGCAACATTTTTCTTAAATTTACTTTCTATGTCTTACGTCCATTTTTGTGTGTTTCTTGTGTTTCTTGTTTGTCATGTTGGTTATCTTATTACGTATACCGAGTGAAATTTGAAATTGTAACTACTTATGTCTATGATGTCGAAAAACCAAAAGTACACCTAAGTATGTGACATTTTTCTTTTTGAAAGCTTAATTTACGATGCTGCACTCAGAATGAAATCTTGTGTGGGTGAAATGATGTTGGGAATTCGTTATATAATGGTAGGTATGTATGTCATGTGATTCTCTATGGCAACATCGTCTGACTTAAACTTTCAAAAGCGGGGCTCATGGTCAACACAATTTTGCGCACTTTTGGTTACATATCTTCTACTACTTGTTCTTCTCCTTCTATATATTTCTATTGCTCGCTCGCTCGCTCGCTGCTGTCTGTCTGTCTCTCTCTACGTCTTGCTATCTAACTATGTGTATATGTATATGTATATATATATATATATATGTGTGTGTGTGTATCTTAGTTAATATATATACTTATTTAGTAACTGTTACTTGTATGCCGGGAGAAAACACTTTACAAGCATTTCAAGCAGCTTAGATTAGACATACAGAAACACACAAAATTTTAGTATGGATTAAATCTATAAAATATATATTCGCCTATCAAATAGTTTTACTTCTGTATATATATATATATGTATGTATATATGTGTGTTTTTGGGGGCTAGACTTACTTATATTGCAGTTGCAGCTTGCCTGAACAACTAAATCTTAGTTAATTATTTAAATACTCTCTCACACACACACATACAAAATGACACACACTTTAATTTCGACTACGATGACATTGAAGGAAAACTTATCCAACGCTTTTAGCTTTCTAAATACTAATGAAATATATATAAATACTAATGGAAATTAATAAATAATTCAATAAACATATATTTCATGAGATTTGTTTCGAAAAATTGTTAAGAAATGTCAGCCAAATATATTCTTGCCTTTGATACGAGTAATTTGAATTCATTTAACGTTTGCCTCATTTGATATTTGTCATATTAGTCGTACATATATACATACATATATTTAAAGTAGTAGTACCTCGGATATTGTTCTATGAATTCCAAGCGTTACCCCATCTGTCACTCAGTCTTGACATATATATGTATGTACATACATACATATATGCACATATGTATATACGCTTAACTTCTCGTGCCTTGTTGCTGTTTGTGGCCTTGGTTTGAAAATCTCATCAATGTCAGCTTTGGCTTGAAGCAAATTATTGTATGTTCTTTACTTGTTCGCGATAGGATATATATATGTATATATATTTTGGGTTGTTGTGTTGCCTCTTTTTGTTGTGGTTTCGTTTATCATGCAGAGAGAAAAAAGGGGTGGCGAAAAGGTTCCTCCTTTGACATATTTTCATTCAATTGGAATCAACCACCAGAAAAAAAAGGAGAAAAGCCCAAAATTGGCACATGGAATTTAATTCTTTGGACATAAAAAAAAAAAAAAAAACCGAAAGCGAAAAGGAAGCAAAAAATCTTCTTCTTGTGACAGTTAGAGGCACAAATTGAATTCACAAAAGGCAGGCGGAAGCTTTAAAATAGATTCACTTGATGCCACAACCGAAGCAACAAAATGCCGCGAGTTGAATGACGAAAGTAAAAAAAAAAATACAACTCGAATGAACGAAGAGAAATGCCATGGCCGCCAGGCACACACACATTCATACACACACTTACGGACTCATACTCATACATACATACATATTTGATATCAACGATTTGTGAAGCTGTTTCAGCCAATTGCTTTGGGGAGGCCCCAAGACAACAAACCGTCTCATTTTTTTTTCTATCGTATCGTTCTGCTCTTCCTCTTCCTCATGCTTATCCTTCTCCTTGCTCCCTCTGTGCAGCAATTTTCACATCGTTGTCACTTGATTTGGCATTTATCAGCATATACTTTGACTTACAAAGACTAGACTAAATACTAAGGACCTACGACTAGGACTACTACAACTACTACAACCAGTACCAAAATTGGAACTGGGACCACGGGTACTGGGGGCTGGGGGCTTGGGGCGACGACTACAACGACTAGGATCCATCAACAGAATTTTCGATTTGCGAGGGTTCATACATTTCATGGCTCTGCTACAATTTCAGTTTTCAATTTGTCATCTTAGAAATGCGTTTCGATAATCTGCAAGTAAAATGAAAACAAAAGTTCAAAATGCTATTAGAACGGGTTATTGACAGTTTGATGGATAGTTAAATGATGAATGGTTACATACATTCGATGTGCTTTTTGTGCTAATATAATATTTCAAAGTTCTGCTTATAAATGAACCAAAAGGAAACTTGTTGTCTACTCTCATACTGCCTTTCACTTGGAATTTATTATAAAAATAGGTTACAATACTTCAGATGTACATATGTACATATTTTTGATGGATCGAACTATTATTATTGCTAAGAAACAAACTAAATGAAACTTAAACGGAAGCAAATTAATGAAAAAAATTAAAAAAGGAGCATAAAATTAATCTAAACTAATTGAAACGTTTCAACACTTTGTTTAAGCAATTCATGTGCAATTCAAGTGAAACCTTCAAAAGATTTAAACCATTTACATTTTTTTTTTGATTTAATTTGTTTCCTGAATAAAAAAAAAACGGACCGCTTATATTTTTTATTTATTTATAATAAGCATTTGTCATAAAATTGATTCTATATAGTATAAAGAATATATATACATATATATATATATATGTATATATTATTTGATAAAAGAGAAATGCCATTGTTCTGTATAAAAAAAATGTTTTGCTTAATTCTCATAAAAATCTAAAGTAAATGTAAATATCGCTTTGAATTTTTATAAATGAATGCACCTTTTCTCTCTACAAAGTCAATTTATTTATACACTTTTAAAGTTTTAATAAACTCCAGAGATAAAGATTTCAAAGATTCCATATATGTTCAATCTGTTGTAATACCTCAGCAGATTTTTAATTATAGTTACTTAATTTGTTTGATAGTTTACTCTTGCCCAATTTTCGCCATTCAGGAAAACCGGTCAACTTCCTCCGTGATAATTGTCTTTAATGGTTTGATGATTCGTTAAATATTTGATTTCGAAATGCATTGAATATATTCTTTATTTTTGTTTGTTTGCAATTTCAATTTCATGGTTAATTTAATAGAGCAACGCTTTCATAGCTGCAACTCTATCAATTTGCGATTAAAGAGAACACAAAAATAATGAAGTAAGTGAGTCGTCTCGCCGACTTAGGTATACCATACACCAGTAAAACAAATATTTCAAATTTGTCATAATTAATGCATTTGCCTATTTTAAAAAATTCTGTTCACATGCTTTTTACAAGCATATCTTGGTATCTCGCGCACTTATGCATGTAAGCACCCTAGCGCCCCCCACCCGCCAACGGCCATCTCCGGCCTTATGGAAAATTTGAAATAAACTTAATCACTCTACATACTACACGAGCCTACATTCCAAATTTGGTGGCTCTATCTCTTATAGAGTCCGAGATCTAGGCGTTCATACGGACGGACAGACGGACGGACGGACAGACGGATATGGCTAGATCGACTCGGCTGTTGATACTGATCAGGAATATATATACTTTATGGGGTCGGAAAAGCTTCCTTCTGCCTGTTATATACATTTTGGCGACTTTAATATACCATTTCACCCTATGGGTGTATGGTATAAAAACAAAAATATCCCATAGACATCAGCAGCAACATGGAATATACATAGATATATATTGATGCAAATGCATGTACTAACTGCATTATTTTTATTTTTAGTAAAATGTTGAAAATGCTAACAATTTTAATTAAAATCAAAATGAGCAAGCATCAATATCAACAAAAGACATGCGAAATGGGAGGAAGGTTCAATGCGGGTAAGGGCCAAGGGAAATGGATACTAGAAAATTGTTGATGAGCAAAAAGGCAAAAACGCAAAAAGCGCAAATTGTATGTTATTAAAAATGCAAAGCGCAAAAAGCAAATTAAGCGTAAATTGTTTTTGATTTTTAATATGAGTTTTACACACACACACACACACACACACACACATCCATAAATCACGCAAGCACGCACGCTGTAGGAAGATGATAAAGGGTGGAGGAGGGTTTTTTTAGGGTGGTTATATGATATGTATTGCCAACTGCGAAAATTTCAATTGTTTTATCTACTCGAATTTTGTAATTAAATCTTTGAAAATCTGTTGCTAGATAAATGCGTTATTAATTCAAAGGAAATACGTGGCAAATAAGCCTACAGCCAAACACCTGAGAACCCAAATAACCAAAACCAACTAAGACAACCAGAACCAGAGATGAAACCAAAGACAAAAACCTAAAGACATTCAGAGTAAGTGTGTAAGAGAGAGAGAGAGAGAGAGAGAGAGAGAGAGAGAGAGAGAGAGAGAGAAAGAGAGAGAGAGAGATCTAGAGAGAGAGGGGAAGAGAAAAGATGACTAAAGGACATCCGACAGACGATCCTGGCAACTTACAAAATTAAGTCGACTTAAATGGTGTTGGTGTTGATAATGAAAATGAAATTTCGCTGCCCAAGACCGCATCAACAACAACAGTGCCAGCAAAAAGAAAAAGGTAAACGAAAACTTTGCCCGCAACCTGGAAAAAAGCTTCTTGTTTGATACCTTCAGTTTGTATACATTTTGGACATGGTTTTTGGTCTTCGGTCTTTTTGTCGCCTTCCGCTGGGGCAAACTTGGTTTGCCTTTAATGCCGTCGCTTTATTAAGTATTCATTATTGTCAACTTTGATTGTCTCTGTACGTGTGTGTTTGTGTGAGTGGGTGTGTAGAGGGGCGTGGCACGTGTAAACACAAAAGTACAGAGAGGAGAGTGTGAGTATAAAAATTACTTTGTTGGTGTGTGGTGCAAATGGCGCGACGCTTCGTATGATGAGTGGGAATCAAACCACCTTATTTGGGCTTTCTTTTTCTTTGCTATGGTTTTGTATTGGAGTGGGTGTGGAACATTAATTGCCAGCGGCACATTTTGGTTTAGTAATTAATTTTAATGATTCTCTACTGCTTGAGCACACTTTTTTTTTGTGGTTCATTCTACCACATAATTTCTTTCCCCACATCGTTCATGGTTTTTTTTTTGGCGTTCTTCTTTACAAATGTGTCGTTTCTTTTTGGGTTTTTTTCTTGTTTTATGGTTGTTGTTGTTGTTGTTGCAAAAGTTTTAGCCACACAGCTAACTGAAAATGAACGAAAACCCAAATCAACAATAAAAGCAATAAAATATTTAGCAAACGGGCCAATGCGGCGTATGCGCAATAAATAAATCAATGGGAATAGAACGCGACAGAAGCAGCAGCAGCAGCAAAAACAACAAGAGAGAACAAAAATAACACAAAGCCACACAAAAGAATTGCTAAATGCCAAAATATAACAGAAACAACGACATAAAGATACTCTTCTAAAAAGTTATATCTTTCATTTCTGTTAACTTTCTAAACTCAACTCTAATCAATTCGATATACCTTCTATACCCGTCCAGGCTCGCCCTATAGAGTACAACCAAACGACAAGCATGAAAAACAAAAGGGCAAAAGCAGGGCAAGGGCTAAAGTTCAAGTGAATTTTTGGGGCCCATATGGAATGAAACAAAATGGGGCGGAAAACGAAAAAAAAAAAAAAAAAAATTAAAATTGAAGAGCAGAAATAAACTTTATTTCTTTACTCATATGTATTTGTAGAAATTTCATTACGACTTGATGTGTTTGTAAGTGTCCCTTGAAAATAATAAGTAGATAAATGTGATTAAAAAAGAGAACAAGAAAATGTCAGGCACGTGGAAAATGCAATTCTATTATTAGCAAACAGGGAGCGTCCATCCATCCCTCCGTTCATTTGGTTAGTAACTTAGTCGGTCAAACATTCTTTCCTTCCTTCAAGCGTAATATGTGCAACAAGTGGCTAATGCTAATTAAGCACCGAGTAGATAGAAGGAGCGGCGTCTGGTGTCTGGTGGTCTGACAATGTTGTCGATTATGATGTCTCTGACCAAGGACAACTAGCAACTGAGTCAGTGACTGAGTGAGGGACCGCCAACCAGTCAGTCATTCAGCCATTCAGGGCGTGTCTCTCATTTGATTGTTTGCCTTGGTAACGACGATTAACACACAATGACAAGAGTCTCAAATTATGCAAAGACAACAAGCTGCTGGAAATAAGAGAAGGAGCTCAGCCTGGAACGGTTCCTTCTAATCTTTTTCACAGCAAAAACAACAACAAAAATAAGTATATTACTTACTCTGTTTTTTTTTTTTTTGTTTTTTGTTCTCTACTTTGACCGTTTCTTGTGTCTCTCTGAGGCTTATTTCAAATGCGATTTACTGCACAGACAAAAAATAAAAATCATAGACAAATTGGCCTAAGCCTCTTGAATTCTCATATACATAAGTAACTACATATATGATATATATTTTGTTTTTGGGGCGTTTATTATATATATGACTTAAGTCTAAAGGTAATAAGAAATCCTGGATAAATCCTATTCGAATGACATTTGTAGGTACATATATTGTATGTATAAGTTAAAGGTTTTTCCCATTTAAACTAGTTTAACTAAACTTTTTTTACTCCTGCGTTGGCTAACTAATTGTAAGTAAAAGTAACTACATACATAGAAGGCAATACATCATCATATACATACTAGCATTTGGTGTCTGGCTAAAAGGAAAGCAACTCAAGCTCATCTAATTGTACTTAACGGCATCTTATGCGAAGTATGGATGTAGCAGAAGGAGGTGGAGGTCTTTTTAAGTGGGGTCTTAAGTTGCCGCAATTAGAGGACTCCGACGTCGGGCGTCGGGTGTCGGGCGTCGACGAGTACTCGTTCACATACTTCCTTTTTAATGAATTGCATATGTGTGGAGACTAAATTTAGCCTGATTACGGTGACAGACAGCCATTTAATGAACTTTGAGCGAGTAATTAGGCAGCAAAAATAAAAAAACAACAACAACAAGTGGAACATGGAGAAAATGAAGGAAAACGAGCAAAAAGGGAAACAACCAACAACATGGAAAAAAGCAAGTAATAAATACAAGAAAAAGGAAGAAGGAAAATGGGATCGGATGTCAGTTCAATGGGCGCCAACACGTGTTGGTCTTTATGTAAATTAAAGTGCACATACATATGTATGACATCATCATCATAATCATCACCGTCATCGTCATCATCTTCACCATTATGATTATTATTGTCATAATGGACAATGAACAATTTGAAAAACGCTTTAACACACTTTTTGTATTTCATTATCATCATCATTATTATTAATATTATTATTATTTGTCTTACTTTTTCATTTTTAAATTATGCACATCAAGTATAATGTGTAAAAACATAATCATTATATAAAAGTACTCAATAAAAGAATGAAAGAAAATATTTGAAAAAAAAAAAAAAAACAGAATGAAATTTAATGAGCTGGCCACCAGCAAGAACAAGCAGCGTGTCCATGTTACCATCTCTTCCAGTTTGACTCACCGCCTGTCAAACGGCTCCAAAGAGGAATGATGTATTTTTAATTGCTGCATACATTAAAATAGATTTACATTTATACCACACGAGCCAAAACGGGTAAAGGAGCAACGCCCTTTACGCACAGATACGAGTTACGAGTGGGGCACCAGAAAAAAAGGCTTAAATGCCAGAAAGTTGGGGAAACCTAAGCAATATGAGGGAAAAATTGAATTAAATTTACAGTCTCTACATGGAGAGAAAAGAAGACTGAGAAAAATATTGTAGAAAATAGCTTAATGTTAACATCTTTTCAACGATATGTTATAGACTTTCAATTGTAAATTTCGTTTGCATGTAATATACGTAGCATACTTTTCTGGGCCATAGCAATGGTAAAAGATCTAGCCTAATTAAATTCCTTTTATTTTGGCCCAATTAATTTCATATATTTATTTAGTGGGGTCTCATCCAATTAGTTTCAAAAGAAATTTTTAGTTATAAGTTTCGATTATTCGATTCTTTAATTCTTGTTTTTTTTGTTTGCCCTTTTACTCTCTGTGTATTTTGTAAGTCTAAGGATCTATGCATTAAACTTTGTTTCGACTTTAACTAGAAGATTATAAGAAAATGAAAGATTTTTCAAGCTCTTATCAATTTGAGGCTTTACTTTAGAAACTTTTCGATTTGATTATAAACTTTAAACAGTTAAGTGAGATGGTTTATGATTTTCCAATTTAACTGTTTATAATTCGATTTGCTGTTTAACATCAGCAGCAGCAACAAAAACAATAACAAGGGCAACGACAATGGCAACAACAAGTAAATGCTCTACGTGCCTGGCATATCAATCAAAATGATTTTATAAACCCAACAGCCAACTGTCACGTGTTGTGTTCCTGTTTCTCTTCCTGTTGCTGTTGTCCTTCACTGTGTAAACTTCCTGGGTCGCTTAACTTATACATTATTTAATCGCTGTAAGTGAATTAAAATTAAATTTTTTTGTTTATTTTCTCAGACTACCACGGCATCAGAACATTTCACTTCATCCGCCCCCTCACACATACACACACAATAGTCACATACATACATATTTATCTTTCTTCTGGCCATATATTAATGCTTGGCCGCCAGCAAATTAATTTTTATAAACTTTCTAACACAACAAAAAGATGAAAAACCAACCGCAGTCGCATTTACTTTGGGGGAATACTTCGAATTCCCTTAAGTAACTTGTGTAAGCAAAGGAAGAAATAAAACATTCTCAATAAACGCAAGGACATGGAGTCGCCGAGAAATTACCCTCTACCAAAAATAAATGATGCTTTTTGAGTGAGTCTTTAAATTTTATATTACGATTGACACCTCAGTTTTCAAATAAATCAAATCCTTAACGAAACAGTTTTTTAATACAATCGTTTACTCTTGTTTAAACTTACGCATACTGTATGTAAAACTTAATCCTTTATGCGCCTCTTTAAAATCTTGTGATAAAAGAATCTATAGCACATTTTTATGCTACATATTCGTAATCTGATTTTGCGGGGTATCGAAAGTTATAAAAAGAAAATTTAATTTTTGTCTACGATGTGGAAATTTCGTTTTGTGTGTTATGATTGCCAAGTTAATATTTTGAATAATGCCGCATAATTTGAATGCATAAGTGAGTGTCACACAAATTGATGACAGCAAATATATCAGCAGCAGCAGCGGCAGCAATAATAAACATGAGCAAAAGACCAGCAGAAGATGGTGGCAAATGGTGAGAGAAGTGCGAGTAGTTTACAAGCACATTTAACATAGCATACTTTTCAGC
Source organism: Drosophila equinoxialis (assembly GCA_018150345.1). NCBI lineage: Eukaryota > Metazoa > Arthropoda > Insecta > Diptera > Drosophilidae > Drosophila > Drosophila equinoxialis. The sequence goes on along the minus strand of JAECWI010000868.1, from coordinate 394,580 downwards.
GCCAGCCAAATTGTTCATCATTATTCTTTCTTATGCTTGAGCGGCGACAGCAGCGACAACAAAGGCAAACCCCAAATTATAACAGAGACCCAAGTGAGACCCCATAACAACGGCAGTGACAGAAGTGGCAGCCACAGCAATAGCAGCAGCAGTTCCAGCTGATGGCCATTAATTTGTGCATTGTGGCATGACAAAAGCGTGCGAAATTGTGAGAGGGAAGGGCAGACGACCGATTAAATAGAACCAAAGAAATCACTGTCAAATTCTTAGTGCGAAACCATCAAAATATAAAAAGTTAAATATTTATGCAGAATTTATGCGAATAAAATGATAAAAAAAGAAAACTTTGACAAAAATTTCTTAGCAAACAAACTTGGCCAAAAATATGATATAATTAGGGAATTTATATTTATCTATTTATTATTGGCATAAAAAAAAAAAAAATTTTTTAAGAATTATTGTTGAGGAAATATTTCATTACGCAAATAAATTAAGTTCGGATATTAATATGAACCAATTTAAAAACATTTTACATTAACAATTGAAGTAATATTAGAGAAATGATTCTCTTTTGTTACATACTTTATGATGGTTATTAATCAGATGAAACACCTGCTTTATGGTTCATTGTTAAATTCAATTTATTTACTCACAAAAATTTCTTATGCTAATTAGCCTTAGTTTTTATGCGACCTTTTTGAAACTTGCTCAATTTGTCATGCCTTAAAAGACAACTTGAATTCATGGGAAACCGTAAGAACAACTTGTCCAAACTGTATTATACCTACTTCATTTATCTCATATCAAACTCATCTCATCTCCACTTTCACGCAATACACAAAAAAAGGAGGAAAAAGAAGCAAACTCACTTGCTCAACGTCATCATCGGAGTCATCATCATCATCGTGAGCCACCCAACCCGAACCAATTTCAAGTCAACTGATTGTCAGTCTCAACAACAAGAGAGAGAAAAAAAGAACGCAAAGAAATGAATGATTATGGGTTGAGGGCGGTGGAGGGTGGTGGAGTTGTATACATACATATTTCTAAAAACCAAAAATCCATTCCCCCCATATGTCTGTGGCGGCTTAATGACATGCAGGTCGTCTCCCAAGTTGATGAGCTTTGTCGTTCGTTGTCCTTGTCGTTTGCTTGTTGCTCGTACAAAATCAGTAAGCAATATATATATAGCATACTTTTCTGGGCCATGGCCAGAGCTCTACAAGATAGAGCATCATTCCTGTCTGCATCTTCGGTTGCGGTCTGGTCTCGGTTTCGGTCTTTGGGTTTGGCTTCAACTTGGGTTATCAATCGAAAGTGATGCGGCCAGCAACGTGTTGTCTCAACTCTGATTAAAATAATGATAATGTGCAGTTATCTTCGATTTCTCTCTTTACTTCCCACCGCACTGTGGGCGAATTTGACGATCTAGCGTAACTAAATTAACATTTTCAATGTCTTAAAAGTTCCAAAATTATGCTTCCCGCCAATTACTGAAACCTTGTTTAGTATATCGGCGATAATTTGAATGCTTTATTCGATATATTCGATCAGCTGTAAGCTTACACACGAGCAGTATGTTGAAACAGCTGTTTGCAAAACACTTTGGCGCGCTTTTTTACACTTGATGTTTTGGTCTGAACAAAAATCAGAAATTGATATTATTATATATTTTTTTACAGTTATTGACAATTCAAGGTATGTATTTTACTAAAAAAAATGTTTTGTGACCTGTGCATATGTGTTCTTGTACTTATATGTGGTAGAAATTAACCATCATGGTAATTGAATTTGTGTAACTCAATGTGAATTTCTGTAGACAAAAACTTAGTGAGGGCCTCATCGGGTCGGATCAAAATTGTACTGCAGTGTTAATATGTTTCGTCCTCGTTTTGAATTAAGCAGCCTTTGCTGCTCCAGAGTGCGTCTGCTCATAATGTTTGACTTTTTAGGCACCATGTCGGTACGCAAAAGTACTCTGTTTGATGTATGGCGCAAGGAAAACAAACCTTCGCAGAAAGTTACCGCAGTCAACAACTTTGTTTTTTTAAATATATTAGATAGGTCCAAACTTTCAGAAGACCAGTACAACGCTACATTAAATATGTTGAAAAATTTTTGCAAAAAAGTGATAAAAAAATGGCGAGAATGTCATAGAGGCTATGAGCGATTTATACAGAAAAACAAAGTTTGGTTGGAAGAAAAGATAACATTTCCACAAGAATGCGGTGGTAAACGATGTGGACGAAAACCAAAAAACGTGTCTAATTGCCATGCAAAACGCCAATGCACCAAAATATCTGGATTGGTTAAGGAAAATACATGCGAGGAACTTCTGACAGCTACACGGGTAAGCTTGTACAAAACCGGACAGAGAAGTGCATCTCAAGTAGTTTCAATGGTAGGCGCAGATCCGGAAGTTGCAAAAAAGATGAAAAAATATCCTCAACCTGATCAAATTATTAACAAATACACTCCAGACGAAGCATTAGCCCTGTATATTGATGGCGACTTCACAAAAAATACATATAAACTAATGCAAGCTGGTGCAAAAGCAAGAAATGCTAACATTTATCCAACATATGATGTATTACGCTCCGCTAAAAGAAGATGTTATCCAGATGAAATAATAGTCAGCGAATGCTGTGCTGAAATTCCGTTACAAGAAATGTTGGATCACACAGTAACAAGAATTGTTGAAGCACACACAGAGGTTCTTAGTTCTGTGTTCGTTAAGGCTGATGAATATAATGATGTAACAGTATTTTATAAGTGGGGATGCGATGGAAGCTCGGGACATTCTACATATCGGCAAAGCTTTTTAGATTCTGAGCTCAAAATGGTTGATGGAAATTTTTTCGCCATTTGTATTGTGCCTTTACAAATGCAATTCGAGGGCAGGATACTATGGAAAAATCCTCGGCCATCATCAACGCGATATTGCAGACCCCTAAAAATTATGTTTGCAAAAGAATCTGTAGAATTAATTCGAGACGAAATCGAAAATATTAAGCTACAAATTTCAAACATTAAGCCCACTAGTCTTTGTATGTTAAGAGCTCAACATAAATTGCAATTAACTATGATTGACGGCAAAGTCTTTAGCGTGATTACAGACGCATCAACCCAAACTTGCGGAATTTGTAAAGTTTCACCGAAAAATATGAACAATTTGAGTTTTATTTTGGAATTGCCAATAAATAAAAATTTCCTTGATTACGGACTATCGACATTACATGCCTGGATTCGCTGTTTTGAATGCATACTACACATAGGATATCGACTACCAATAAAGAAGTGGAAGGTTAGCGGACTTGACAAAAGCATTGTAGAACAAAGGAAAAGCGAAATTCAAAATAAATTTATGAAAGAGATGGCTTTATTGGTTGATATTCCAATGCAGGGAACAGGAAATACAAATAGTGGTAATACCGCTAGAAGATTTTTCGAGTATCACGACCTTTCTGCTCAAATAACTGGAGTTAATGGAATCCTTATAAAAAATCTTGGAATCATTTTACGTTCTATGGCATCAGGATATGCCATTAATGTGAGCCGATTCCGTGAGTTTGCCTTGGACACGGCAAAGATTTTTATTGAGGAATATCCCTGGTTTTATATGCCTAGCTCAGTTCATAAAATTTTAATTCATGGAGCCGACATTATAAATGCTGTACCTCTTCCAATTGGTATGATGTCGGAAGAAGCCTTGGAAGCAAGAAATAAAGATTTTAGAAACTTTCGGCTGAAGCATACACGCAAAAACTCAAGAACAAATTCAATGCAGGACCTAATGAACACGTTATTAATATCCTCGGATCCTTTAATAAGTAGTTTATGTAGAAGCTCAACGCAATTCATAAAAAAATATACGATTTTAGATAAGGAGGTAAAAGCTCTTCTTTTAGAAATAATTGAAGAAACAGACTCCAGCTCTGATTCTGATTAATTAATAAAATATTGATTTTATTGAAAAAATATATCAAATATATACAATATTATTCACTTGGATTTGTTAATTTATTATTAAATATCAATAATTTAAATAGTTTCGTTAAAAAAACACCAATATTCTAACACATATCAATTAAGTTACGCTAGATCAGCCAAATCGCCCACTGTGCACCGCTTTGATGGCCTCCTTCTCCGCTTTCCCGTTTTCGTTGTTGACTCTGTCTTGATGATTTTTATGACATTTTTTGCACCCACTTTTTGTTGATTTAATGTGATTGATTTTGTTGAAGCTTTAATTAGAAATTTGAAATGAGAACTGAGAAGAAAACCAACCACACTAACAAGACGAAAATCTTGCTAATGACCCGAAGCAAAACTCAGGCCACAAATGGTTGGCAGTAATCTCTTTTGTCATTTCAGGCCAAGCAAGAAAAGTCTTTTTTTTTTTTTTTTTTTTTGGTCTCTGTCTCTTTTTTTCTGATATCTGAATGCTGAGTCTCTACCTGTGCGTTATAAATTATAGGCCAAAGAGGCTTCAATGCATCCTTTTTTTTTCTGAGAATCGAGGTATATGCGACCAAGAGAAAACGCATAACTCACTCTATTTCTATGAAGACATCCTAACTTTAGGCAAAACAAAAAATATGTCGTTTCATGGTTTCAACATTATGACAAAAAAAAAAAAGGAAACAAAGGTTTACCACATACTTTGCATCATTCATTCAACTTCTTTCAAAGCGTATATCCTTTCTCATTTGTCATTTGTCAATTTCTATTGTCTTGTTTATGGATGATTTTACCATTTCAATTGTCTTCGTAACTTTTTTTTGTGTTGTCAAGGATATCCGTTGGTCTATCACAAATCACTTTTTAACACTTTGGGGTTTGTCTTTTGCGGTTAACACGCCCACACAGAAACAGTTGTGAATCGACTACAATACGAAGCCACACAGATGCCATTGGATACCAGGCCACAGTTATGGTAATATTTTACCAGCTTTTGTAATGCTCTTAGCCAGGATTTTCATCTTCGTCCTACCCCAAGCTGAATATGTGTTGGTGTTGGCAATAGAGAGAGAGAGAGAGAGTCTGTGTGTGTTGTTGTTTGTATGTGGTTTGTGGCACTTTTTTTTTTTCTTGCCATATTTTTTCTTTCCAGTTTTTCTTTCCATTTTTTTTTTTTATTATTTTTTTGTTGAAAGTTCTTTTTTGGCTGTGTAACGTGTTGGTCGAGGCCATTTTTGAGATGTGAAAAACTTTTCACACATTTCTACTCTTCAGATTTTTCGCCCATTTAAGTGATGTGAGTTCTTTTCTTAAAGTTGTAGAAACGACAGTGAAAAAACGAACGAATTTTTTCTTATCCTGCCATTGTTTACTTTTCGCATTCATATTTTCCTCAGCCTCAGCCTCCTTTTTCTTGTACTAGTCTTCGTGTTTCATTCTCTTTACCTTCTTTCTTTTTTTTTGTTTTGCTGTTGGCATATAAATTAAGAAATGACGTTGAAAAGAATAAACACTGAAAAATGTTTGTTGCTGGTGCTAGACCCATGACAGGTACTCAGCAGCAAACTTTTTGAGGCCCTTCGCCTTTACACACTCAAAAAAAAACCTCCACCGCTCCACCGTCAATCCGTCGCCCACTGCTGACAGTTGCTGGGTCCTCCCTACTCCTGGTGGGCTTTTAGCCCATACTCCAGTCTCTATTTACTTCTTACTCCTACACAATTACAACGCCTGGCTGAATCACAGTCAGTTTCAGTGCCAGCACCAGTACCAGTGAGACGGAGACGAAGTTAGAGTTGTTGCTGCTCTGTTGCTCAGTTGGTTTCCCGTCTTTTTTGTTGCCATTCTTCATAAGCTAGGCATAAATTTTTACCTGGATGTCATTTCATTCTTTCTGCCCTTCCTTCTTACCGCTGCACAATTACTTCGAAAGGCAAAGGTCAAATGCCCCCGACGATAGCATGGCAAATCCTTCTAGATGTCTAAGGGGCCAAACTCTGACTTAAAGTGTCAGACGGGATTTTGCATTTCAAGTAGAAAAGTAATACAACAATTTGTTCTTCTTGCCATTGTTAATATACAATCATAAACTGAAGTAGATTTACACAAAACAACAAGAAATAATGGAAAACGCATAAAAAACAAATAACAACTTACACTCACGAAATCTTGAAATAAATTTATTAAAATGAATGCCGTTGATTGAAATGTTTTCATTACTTGACATGACTTTAACTGGATCTAATTTAAAAAAAAAAAACATTTTTCTAAATAATGAAGTCTTTTCCGTTTCGAAATTGTTTAATATCTTATTTTTCTGAGATAATGCACTGTCTAAAAAGACAAAAAGGATTTAAAAGGCACAAATTAAATTAAAAATTGAAATGAAAGCAGACATCGCTCAAATAAAAACAGTCCGAAATGCCTTTCTTTATATACATAAATATAAATATACATGTATATATATAAAAATAGATTTGAATACTTAAGAAAAATACGATTTTCGATAGGATATTAAGGCAAAGTCTTGAAAGTTAAAAAACTAGAATAAGAAAACAAACTTACTCTCAACTTGAATTTAAAATAATTTTGTTATTCAAATTTGTATTCCTTTGAAAACATAAAAATCAAGTTGAAAATATTTGTAAAATAAAGAAGTTGGCTACAAATTAAGAGATTTTTTTCAGATGGACGAGAAACAACTTAAAAGACTGAAACAAATTGGTAAACATTAAACATTCTTTCTTTTATTTGCAATTTTTGCTTTAAATTTACTTTTACTTCACACATCGAGAAAATCTTTTATTAGGGAAAAAATTCCATCAGTTGCGTTTTTGTTTAAAAATTTGCTCAAGTAGAAATTTTAATGTATCCTCTGATGCTTTTTTTTAATGGCAGAGGTGGTGAAAGAAGTGAGGGGAATTTGTGTGGTGGATGGAACTTGGTATTGGTCATAGGCGTTTAGTCGTTTGCTTCGACAATTATTAAAAGGCATTTTTCGTTTCATTCATCTTGTAATTGTTAACCGAGGTGCCTAGGCAACCCACAGATTGTCCATTTACTCTCAGTAAGGGGGAACGGGAATAGGAACGTCAAACTAGACGACAAAAAACCATCTCTGAAATTGCCTTTTCAACTTTAATAAATGCCAAGCCGCAAGCATTTTTATATTAGCTAAGTCAGCTCGTCCCCTTCGGGTGCCACTTCCATCGTCGCACTTCATCGTTGCCTTCATTAAACACAAAAATTTAATTAACTGTTAATAAAGTCCCTAATGAAGGCAGTCTGTAGTATGAGTAGTTGTAGTCGTAGGAGTAGTCATAGTCATAGAGTCCCTCTACCCTATGGGCCAAACATGTATCCCACATCTCTTGGCATATCTCTAACCTAGTCATGGATAAGTTAGGACTGTCAAGTTGATGTTGCCTTTGGCTCATATTAAGTGGCGTTAAGCTTCACTGTCAACACAAATGCAGACATTGCCAAAAAACGGGGGCAACAAGAAAGAGAAACAGCGAGAGGAACCGAAATGATACCATAGAGGAGCCAGAGAAACGGGAGCAGAAGCAGTCGGAGCCAACCACAATTTGAACATCGCTCATTTTCGCATGGAATTTGCTGGCTGCTGGTCAGATCAGGCAGTCGGAGGGATCAAAAAACGCTTCGAGCATAAATTATATAGATTGTATATTTTATATTGTATTCGGTTTTTCTATTTCTCTCTCTCGCTCTTTTTTTTGACCTAGACAATCTTTTACCACAAGGGCTTTTCGCTGGAAACACCTGCTAACCAACGTCACGAGAACCAACAAATAAACAATATGTGGTTGTTTTTGTGTGAAGCCATGCTCGAAAATCATCCCACCTTCCCCACCCCCTACCAACATCCTGCCATGGACAACCACAGACATCTGCCCATACATAACTCTCTTGGCAACGCCTTTTATCGCATTTAATTGCGCATAAATGCCGCCAGCTTTTATAGACAATTTTCATCAATAACAAAAGCAACAGCAGAAACAGCAAAGGCAGCAAAGAACCAGAAGTATCTAACCATTAAACATTAAACATCACACACACTTACTGACGGTCAGATGAATAGATGGACAAACGTCAGACAGGCGGAAGGACTTACACCATACCACATAATTCTCTTTACAATATGTATGTAGAAGACTACACTGCAAAAATAAAATTCTTTAAACTTAAGTCTACTCCAAGAATTGTTGCTATATATTTAGAAATAGAAGAATAGTCGAAAAATTAATAAATGTTTTCAAAACATAGTTCAATTTTACAAAATTTGTATAAACAGAGCAGAAGTTATTTAATTTGTAAGTGATTTGTTAAATTATTATCTTCAATTTAATAGTGGTAGATCGATGGAAGTGGAATGAAACAAAATATTCCTCCGCCAAACGTTAAGTAATATAACTTTGATATCCAAGATCAATTCCTCAAAAGCCTTCGCCTAGATCGCGCCATTGTATATTTTTATTTTTCTACAAATCGCAAATATTTTTTTGCGTTGTCAGTGCATTTTAAGAGGCGAGGATCTGGCAAGTCAAACGTAAATTTCAGTTAGTGCTACGTGCCTGCCATAGCAAGTAATCCTCATCAATGTCATGGACATGGACAAACAGTCATCGTCATTGTCGGTAAGGCACTTTTGATGAGTGAGTTAAATGCCATAAATGTTGTTATGGTTGGCCTCAACCCAAAAACCAGCTCCTGGTGCCTGTGCCTATGCCTATTTCTTTTTCTCTTCCTGGTCGTGACTCTAATCCTGTTCCATTGTATGTGCGAGTCTCCGTTATCATAAACGCTGAGTGAAGACGGATAACGAGCAATGGTGGCTAGGCAGCTTACATATAGGCCACACATATAGTACACTTATTTACTAACTTATTTGATGCTCTCTGCTTGTGAACTCTGCCTTCTACGTTTTGTTTTTTTTCGTCGTCGTCTTTCCTTCATTTTGTTTTTATGCTTTATTGAGCATTCGTAATACAAACATTGTTAGAAAACTTTGAGCCTTAACCCGACAGCAAGTAGTAGCAGTGTCAACGACGACGACAAGTCAATAAAATTTATGACCATCAATTTCAATGTGGAAAACATTTTTTGATGCCTGTCCGAAAATTTGTGCTCCCGCAACATGAATGGGTTACGGGATTGGGGTCTCAGTATTTATTTTTTTTTTTTTTTGCTGTTCCAGCTGTAATTTATGGTATTTTGCTGAAAGTTGAAAAGTTTCCTAGACATCAATTCCCACTGGGGGCCCCAAAAAAGTAAGAAAAGACGGAATGAACCTAATCCTGTACACTTTAAATCTGTCTTGCTCTATCTCTCTTTTTCTATCCTTGTGTGTTGTCTTTATCGTTTTTACTCTTAATTGTTTGCTCAACACCTTGGCTTTTGCTATTGCCTAGGACAACAACACCAGCAGCAATAACAACAGCAACAACATAATAAAAGCTTGTTAGCGTAATTGCTTAATTGGCCAAGAGCTGGGCATAAGATACGTTGGCCAATACATGCTTTCTCCTCGTACACACATTAGCTTGATTAGGCCAACGGCCAATGCAATGGAAGCCATGTGAGTACAATTCACTCTAACCATAGTGAAAGTGTAGCTTTTACAGAAGGGAAGGGTCAAAGTAAATGAGAGGGAGGGGAGTGTCTAGAAAAACACATTAGACCGTTAGCTTTTAGCTCACCAAGCTTGGTCAGGAATGTGAAAATAAAAATGTAATTGCATTTTCATTTTATACATGTTCATCTGCCATTTAAGTCAACTCTTCCCACCTGCCCTCTCTCGTTAGCTAAATATATATATATGTACATATATATACATACAGTGGCGGCAAAGGATTTGAGACATTTTTTTTTACCATAAATTCTGATTTCATTGGTTTTTTTTTAATGTCAGTGAAAACTTTTGATGTGTAAATTTGTAGCGTTCAATTGATAATTCTATTGAGATGATGTTCTGTAAATTTCGGGGTCGTATCTCTAAAATGAATTTTTATGAAAAGCCCCGAAATTCGGACCTATATGTATATATATTCACATATGTATGTATGTATATATCACATACATCTAACGATTTTAAGTTCAATTAACTTGTTAAGTTACTCTCGTTTCTCTCAAATCAAACTCAAAGATTCAAACAGTCGTTGTGATATTAACGAAGTTTTTATACCCTCTTATATACCCCTTTATACCGTTTAAAAAAATTAAATATAAGCTACAATCATTTTTTACTGGTAGTCGTTATTAAAATCTTTAAAAGTCTAGCATCCAGAATTAAAACTCTTTGAAGACAGAGTATGCCAAAAAGTATGCTATAAAAATCAGCGTAGCATAGCCCTTAGTCCCATCAATTAGTCAACATCCCTTTTCGATATAGCAATATATGTATGTACATATGTCTGTGCTGTGTGTCTGTGCATATGTATGTTAGAGTACTTTGTCTGAGCCTTGTCACATTCTTGCGAGGACTTAGCCCAACAACAGCTGCCATCAACACAAATGCGATTTAATATACCTAAAGATATCTATACCAAATACTCGTAAATTGTGTGTCATTTGAAGCCCCATCTAACATGAACCCAACGCCCCCTGCCATGGACCCTTCAGACAAGAGGGGAACACATGTTTCATAACATTTCAAACACCGCAGCCGATCGGCGTGAAAAAAAAGTAAATGTTGAGCAATAATTTTTTTATTGCCAACACATTTTACATTGAGTGTAAGTACATATTGAAATAATGTTATTCTCTCTATGCATATGTGTGATGCTTGTGTGTATGTGTGTGTCTGATAAGCAGCCAAAGTCCTTGTTATTGTAGCCGTTAAATCCATTGAACAACATAGAAAGCTAAACATTTCATTGCGATTTTTGTGTTGGCTGAATTTTTATGCCTTTCGATTTTAGTATCGGTTTAATCAGAGCTCAATCTCTCTTACATTCCTTCCCCCTCGCGATCCTAAATACACACAAACTTTCTCACTCTTTCTTTCTCCCACCCACGCGTTCTGATTTTATAAGGCACTTTTGTGCACTTTTAGTGTGATTGATTGACGAGGCAACTGCAACATGAATTTGAATGCCACTTTAATTGATGAAGTTGAAAAGAATCGAAACGAAAAGCAATTTTTGTTTCGTCCGATAAACAAACAAAACTTTGAATGTAGACTTTTAGATACCCAGCACAAATTTGATTACATTTTCATGTCAAAAAATGAAATAGTTTCACTTTATCAATTTTATTAGGGCATGGTGAAAAATAACTTGCATATGTTTGAATACATTGATAAAAATATAGAAACATAGACACACAGAGAGAGAGAGAGAGAGAGAGATTAAATCAATCTCTGCATAGTAGTAAACTTACTAAATAAAAAAAAAACATTGACTCTTTATTTAGCACATATCAATAGACTAATCACCCTAATCTACCCCAAGTATACAAAACTAGTTCAATTGTTTAGGCCAACATAATGTAAAGGTCTTACTTATGGAATGAATGAAATGAGGCTTGTAGATAAAAAAATTGAGCCAGAGGGATGATTAAAAGATTCCAAAGAAACCCTATGATGAATGGAAAAATATTTACTTGAAATCCAAAGTCTATAAATATTCTAGAGTTTTTTTTCTTTTTGCCATTTTCATTTGAATCATTATTTTAGTGGTTGTGCTTTGGCAAACTTGTAGATAAATTGTTTTAAATTTGTTTTCAAATTTATCTAAAACTAAAATGGTGCAACTTTTGTTGCCACGCTACACATTCACACACACACACACACAGAGAGAGAGAGAGAGAGAGAGAGAGAGAGAGAGAGAGAGAGAGAGAGAAAGAGAGAGAGAGTTTGTCTGGCAAGTTGCAACCGCGTTGAATTGTTAAAAGAATGACAAACGAAATAGCAATAGAATAAAGAAAAAACAACAAGAATGCCGTCAAGTTTTATACCATTTGCAGACGGGGGCCAAGACAACAATAGCAACAGCAACTACAAACAGTTTAGTTGTAAACTCTATTTTAGTCATAGCCAGCCGGCCAAGTTGTTTACAGTGATGCAACGAGAGAGAACTAAGTCCAGTCGAGTCTGCCTCTACCGACAATTGGCGTTTGCTGCTTTCTGTTTGCAGTTCTCATGCATAATGCAATAGTTGTACATGGACCATAAACTATATCACTTACCGCTCACTCGTCAGACTTTCCAGATGCTCTGTCTATATATACATATGTACATGTGTACATACATATGTATGTATATGTATGTATATGAGCCATCTGTCTGTGTTTTGCTCTTTCATGTTCATCTCCCCCTTTCTCAAACTTGGGGCCAGCTTATTTACTGTCCACCAAACCAAAGTTACTAAGGGTAATTAGGCTCAACCATGTTGATGAGATGGGATGGTGGTTGGTAGGTTGCTCTACTAACGACCAGTCTGAATAATTCATTAGTTTTGAAAGGCCATTTTCTATGTGTAGGTATGTATGTATGTGTGTTGGCATCAAAGCGATACCACAACCATGCCTACGCCAAGAATAAGTAAATAAACATTTCATTTCCAAGTAAAGCTTTTCTTCATAACTCAATAATGTATCTAATCTAAAAGAACCCGAACAGCTCTGTTCTTACTCCTGAACTAAATTCGCGTTTTCGTTATCTTTGTGCAGTTGAGAAATGAGTGACATTAGTTTTGGGCAAAGTATGTTAAAAGTTTAGCATTGCAAAGCCAAAGATCAAAATGCATTGCTTGGAATTCCTCTTTATACATGTTGGAAATCATATCAAGAAAACTTTGTTCACCAAAAGGCCAAAAGAGAGAGAGAGAAAGCGAAATTCCGTGGACAAAAAGGCCACGTATCTGCTGCAAGATATTAAAAAACTGTGCTTCTTCACTAAATAACAGGTATTCTTACTTGGCTAACTCAAGTCATGGTAACCCACTAAGAACAAGAATATATTTCTCCATTTTCAAGGCTATCAGGTTAAAAACTAAAGACTGACAACTCTACCTGTCTCTCTCTCTCCTCAGATTAGAAAATTTCTAATTAAAATGAAGTAAGTAAGTCGTCTCGCCGACTTGGGTATACCATACACCAGTAAAACAAATATTTCAAATTTGTAATAACTAATGCATTTGCCTATTTTCCACAATTCTGTTCACATGCTTGTTACAAGCATATCTCAGTATCTCGCGCACTTATGCATATAAGCACCCTAGCGCCCCCACCCGCCAACGGCCATCAAAGGCCTTATGCAAAAACGTTTATATGCATAACTCAGCTATTTTTTGTCCGATTTTCATCAAATTTGGTATTTTGCTCGGTATTAGTATCAAATTTAAGTGTGCCAAATTTGATTGCACAAGGTAAAAAATTACGGGAGATAATCGAGTTTTTCAAATTTCGGGGGCGGAAAGGGGCGTGGCAAAAACTTTCTACATACAAAATGTGCGCATTTACTATGCAAATATACATACCAAATTTGGTGTCTCTAGCTGCAATAGTTTTTGAGATAAACGTTTTTTTTGAATTGCGTGGGCGGAAAGGGGCGTGGCAAAAATTTCCTTCTGCCTGTTACATACATTTTGGCGACTTTAATATACCATTTCACCCTATGGGTGTATGGTATAATTAAGACATTTCTTGCAAAACTATCTTAAATATCAACACAAAAATGTATATTTTATGTGTTTGTTATTGTTTTTCTTCTTTTTTTTTGTCCGAATCGAATTTCTTTTTTTGACTTATTTTAGCAGTTACCAAAAAATTATAAATAAATAAGTGAAAACTGTAAATTATTGTTAGTAGGGCTTTTTGGTCATATTTATGAGTTTTATCCTATGGGCTATATTCGTATTTGTCTGTGTCTGCGTTGGCCATTTAAGTTGGTAATTTGTGTACATATATTAAGTAAGTTGCTTTCTCTGCTAGACACACACACGCACCTGCACGAGAAGGAGACCAAGACCAAGTCCAAAGAGAAAATGTTAAAGGGTCGCCGGTTTATTGTCGGCACGTTTTTCATATTTTTGTAATCCATTACAGGCCATTGCCATCCGTCAAGTGGAACAAGGGCAACACACAAGAACAAGAAACAAAGTATTCTTGAATGACTTTTAAAGTTGTTCCGTTACCTACTCAAAAAACCCACATACAATTTAAATGCTCTCCTTTGTGAATATTAGTTGAAAACTATCTCAACCCAAGAAATCGCCTTTCATTTCAAGACAAGTCATGAATTGATTTCTATACACAAAAAGAACAACAAAAAGCTTGGAAATTGTATTTGCGGCCAAAAGAAGCCTCTATCTTGGTTTATGTTTAGCATAAAACATTACCATTTATAGAGTATAAAATTCTCAAGATATTTTTCAACACATGTGCATATAATTTTTGTTTATTCTTGTACTTTTTATTATACTCCTTGCAATCGTATGTGTGTGCGGGTCGTAACTCTGATGCTGGACAGGATTTGAGAGCCCAAGCAGGAGCCAAAGCCAGAGAGCTAAAAGAACCTAAGGCAGTTACTTTTCAGCAAATGCTGCTCAGTTGATTTACTCCCGCGCTTTGTGGAATAGTGCCCTGTGTGTGTGCGAGTGTGTGTGTTGAGTGCATTCGGTTAACATCACAAGCGAAGATCCTGTGTGTGCTTTAACTTGAGTTTGAGCAAATGAAATTTGCCAACAAAAATCTGTTTCCAGATGTTGCTGGCGCTTCTAGTGTGGCCTCCTGCTATGCTTCCGACCGACTCCCATTTTCCCAGCTATCCCACGACTGGCATAAGTTTCTTATTCTTATTTTTTTTATTATTCACAAAGTAATATATTTCATGGCACTGCAAATTTCATAAAAAATCATGCAGGTTTTGCTTGCCGGATGTAACCTCTCTCTCTCTCTCTCTCTTACTCTCATCTCTAATGGGTTGCGCTTTGTCAGGAAAAAAGATTTGTTCATCAAATTTGTTCTCCTCTACGTCGTTTCCTTTTTTTTTTGGTGAGCAATTTTTCCATGCACACGCACAAATGAAGAGATGAGCTAGCAAGAAAAAATTCGTTCTTTGCCATGCCACACATTCAGCGGTTTGTTAAAAATGAAATAGATTAGGGATACGATTTTTTTCTTTTCTCTCTTCCTTTTTTTTTTTGTTAAGAAATGCATGTAATCAAATGCCTAACTTTTTGCTTGCTCTGAGATTTATGGAAGAATGTTTTGTGATTTTTTTCTTGCAATGATTTTGCACAACTAATTGGTAAGAAAATTATTCAAAACATGTGCTATGAAAAACTCACCCTGTCTCAGTTACATCGTCTACTCGGATCTCCGCCTAGGGCAGGACCAACTCCTGCCATGCCACCGCCAGTCAGTTCGGTCAGCAAATCCGAATCCTGGCAATTACTAGTGCTCGTCGTTTCCAGCATACTTATGCCTGTGGTATTGTCTGAACTAACGAACGGAGTCTCACTGAACCGCACTTCAACAGTCTGCTCATCTCCCGAGTCTATGTAATCCGCATCATCGTCGGTTCGACGACGTGTTGTTCGCCTCATTAGTTCCACCTGCTGCAGTGGCATTTGCTGCTGTTGTTGTTGTTGTTGTTGTTGTTGTTGTTGGTGATGATGTTGTTGCTGCTCTTGTTTTGTATGCACTAGAGCTGCATTAATGCCACGCCCACTTAATATAGGTGATACAGCACCAGTGCCATTACCATAAGTTGGCTCCCTTGGTATAATGAGTAATTTCTCTTTGGGCAAACAAGTCTCTTGTGTAATGCCATTGTCATCATCCTGATCATCATCTTGCCCACCATGACCACCTTGGCCACCCGCTCCACCACCCTCACCATTGCCATGATGCAAACGTGGACCACATGTATTGCGATCACTTCGATTATAGCCTCGTGTTATATTGATTATATTATTATTGGATGGATTGAAGCAGGGTAAAACATGTTTAAATTCCTTTCGAAAATTCTCATTCAACCAGGCATAAAGAAATGGATTATAGCATGTCGAGCTCATGGCAATGGAATGGGCCACAAAAAAGAATAGTATATAGAAGCGCCATTCATTCGATTTATCATCAAAATCATCAAAGATATTAACCAAATTGATGGGCAACCAACTTAGACCAAAGACAGCGACCATGGCGATTAACATGCGATTCGTACGCTTCTTGCGATCTCGATCAGCCTCCTCTCGTCGTGAAGATTTCGAACCGGGCTTAGCCCTAGCACGCTGATTCAGCTTTACCGATATCCAGACGTAGCATATCGATATAATGAAGAAGGGCAAAACAAATTGCAATGTTGTTGTGATGGCACCAAATACCTTGCGATATTGTTCCGATGGCCAATTCTCTTCGCAATAGACTCGAGTATAGGTATAATCCACACCAACTCCACCGCCAGTGGGGCTCATCACTTGCATATAGGCTTGAGCCGCTGACGATGTGGCTTCCGGAGATTCACTGGTATTCGTGGGGAACATCATCATCGATGCTTCTATGGCCGTTACCGTCTCATTGCCCGTCAATTGGGTGCCATTGATAACTTCATTGGTCATTTTCATGTACATGCCATAGGGCAATGTGGCCAATAGGGCTATTACCCAAATACTAACGATTATGCCAATGCAAGTGGATAGTTTCATGCGCGGATGAAATGGATAGATGATCACAAAATATCGATCAATTGCTATTGATGTGAGAGTCAGTGTCGATATGTATATACTACAACCCTGGGCAAAGGATACCAAATGGCACAGTGTCCTGCCAAATGCCCAGCGACCCATAAATGTGTAGAGCGGTGTAAATGGCACTGCAAGCACACACAGCAAGATGTCCGATAATGCCAAATTCGTAATGAATATATTCGTTACGGTTTGCATTGCCCGATTCCTGAGCACAACATAGCAAACGAGCACATTACCAAAGACGCCCAATACAAAGACGGTGGCATAGAGCATATAGAAAAAGATCTGAACAAATTGATTATGTATTATCCCTCCTGATTTCTCTGCTTCCATGGCTGCTGCAGCGGCTGCGTCACTTAAGCTGCTGCTCAGACTTAGACTGGCAACTGTTGTTGTTGCGGTCACTGTTGGATCCGTTCCAGCCGTGCCATGGGCCATGTCACTCCAATTGCTAGTCGTTGACGTGACCAATGGCAATTGTGTTGTCCACAGACTAATCGAGTCGTTGTGGGCCATCGCTCTGCCTCAAATCTCAGTCTCTCTCAATGCAATGTCCTTTGGACTTTAGATGGCTTTTGTTTGCTATTCGTTAATGACTTTTGGGTAAGGTTTAGAAGAAAAGGCTTTTGTAGCCGTTTCGTTACAGTTCGATTGTTTGCTGCTGCTGCTTCTGTTTGTTGGTTTTTCTTTTTTGTTGTTTTCAGCTTTGTTTATTCCCGTCCGCCAGCCTAACCGGATGTGCGCCACTTAAGCAGTCATTTCCGTCACTAGCATCTTAGCCATCTTCTTGCTTGCTTCACCGTTCGACGACTCAGTCACGTCTTGAGTTGCGTTTTTATTTATTCCGAAAAGTTTTTTGTTTTCATATTTCGCTCATTGTTAATTGGACTGCGGCTCTAGAAAGAAGCAAAACAAAACCAAAAAAAAAAAAAAAAAAATAGAACAGCTTAATACGAATTTCATACCCAAATATATATATATATTTATAGACAGTGAGTTAAAGTCTTTATTCCAAGCATCACGAAGCTTAGACTTGGCCATTAAAGCCAGTCATGTTTTATGGTTCTTGCCAATGTTAAATTTATACAGTTAAATGTTAATGCGTTTTAAGAATGAATTATTGCAAATTTAAGGAATCTATTAGATCCAACATTTTGTCTAGTCCTTTGAGAGTAAATGTCTTGTCAAATTTCACAAATTAAGACAATGCAATTCAAAGAATTTTGTCTATGAAACTGCAACCTACGAGCAATCCAGCAAAAACTACCACCATTTTATGTGATAACGAAACACGATAAATCATTATTAAATCCGTTTTAATTATTTAAAAATCATCTCAGAATTACGAGTATCATTCCCCTGCCATTCAATTATCTCATCCATCCCGCTTGTTCGTTCTGTCGTCCCTTCACATATAATCACTGGGAACTTACATTAGATTTGTATAAACAAAAGTAAAAGTTTTCACTAAGGAATTACTTCTTAGTTGGAATTTAAAAGTTACTTTTGCTGTTGCTCTCCAACCCCAAAAACCAGATATGATACCCCGTTACCCTCCGGCAGCCCCTCTCTGTTCGACTTTTTTCTGCTTTGCTTGAGTGAGTGTTGTGCTTTTGTTTCGTTGCTTTTTGGCCAAAAGGGATTAAGTTGTTGCCTTGACTGGCTTTTATTTTAGTTGCTGTCAGACACGCTTTACCCCTGGGTAGCAGGCAAAACGAGTGACAGAGACAAAGGGTGCGAGAGGAGCGAGAGGATAAGAGAGAGAAAGAGAAAGAATTTATTAAAAACAATGTGAGATGTCGTTCCAGAAAGTGCAACAAAGCGGAAGTCAAAAGGAAAATGTAGCATTTGATTGGCAAAACACGATGTTACACACCAAAAATCTACAGCATGGAACCATTTCTATAAGCGAGTGAATGGAATTGAGTTTTCTTTTTATTTTCACTATAAAATTGCGGAAATAATGTAATTTGATGACATTTTGACAGTTGGTTGAGTATTAAAACCGTTTTTGTGATAGCTAACTTCCTTGAACTGAATGGTGGTTAAGATGGTGCTCACTAAAAGAAGGTATCAAAAGTCTCTTAAGAATTCCATGAGAGAATACGCTGGATGTTGCCTTTTGAAAACGACAAATTCTTTGAAATTTTTGGGGTAAATTTATCCAGCTATTTTTATACTTTGATTGTTATGCTATGCTACAAATGAGTTAAACGACTCCAAAACATTCTCAACTCACAACATCATTAGGTTGCTGCTAAGCAGATACTCTATATATACACATATAATCCCTCAAGGGCATAAAAATAGCTTATCAGAACATCAGATAAAAAAAGTTGTTGTCATTATTACATTATTGTTATTTAGTCTCATTTATTGCTTTGAAAATATCAAAAAGAAAATGTTAAGTTTCGTTTTACTCTTGCAGTGATTGACAAATAAAGTTCTATGTTGTCAAATTAATAAAAAGTTTGTATTTGTATATTTAAAGGACAACATCTTACATTACTTTAAGGTAGAGCATTCCTTTTCATGTGACTACAATTTAAATGCAACATTCATGCCTCAAACAAAATAAAATTGAATAATGTCTTGGCCTCAGGTCAACTTAGTGAAAGAAATTCCAAAGGACTGTTATTAAAATGACAATGTGTCGACATTAAAGTACCCTAGAAAGCGAACTTACGATCTTAGAGTTACTAAGACTTAGCTACATTCAAAACGAATGATCGAAATTTACGATATCAAAGTAATTGGCATTCGATTTATATTTTTATTTTATCCTTTTTGAGTACTATTCCACCCCATTTATTTAGGTCAGATTTGTATACAGGGAATAAGAATGTTTTCCAGATTCAGCATCTGCTGGCCTATAAGTAGGCAATATACTAGCACTTGTAGTGTTTGGCAATACTCTAGAGGAGAGCCATCGGGAAGAAGAAAGAGCAAAAGAGAGCAAAATCCCATTAAAATAAGCGTCTGTCCCAACAGCAAGAACCCCAAGTCAGACGCCTTGTTTCATTATGTCACGAGCTCAAAGATAAATCGTTGCAAAAAAAGAATAAAAACGAACGAAACAAAATGAAGAGCGAAAGTGAAGGGAGAGACAGAACAAAAAAAAAAAAAAGAAATGGTGGCAAATGCATCAAAATTAAAATTACGAAGTGCCACAACATGAGCAGGAGAATCGGTGGAGAGACGTTAGAATGACAGCAACCAGGATGACACACTCAAGCCGCTTTGTCCTGCTTGTTAGTGATGATAATGTGAATGTGGCGCGTGAGCTGGATGGAGGACCTAAGACCAAGACCAGGAGTATGAAGATGATGATGACGACAATGATGGTCTGATGCCTGATGCTGATAATGACTTTGATGAAGTTTATGGCTTGAGTTGTTGCTGCTACTTCCCTCCACTTGTTGTTGTTGTCCCTTTAACTGGGTTTTTGTGTGTGTGTTGGGTAAATGCGTTAATAAAAAATTGTTAACTGCCATTTTTTATACAATTTCCGGCTGTCGCAGTTTGTTTTGCCATCATAACCTGGCTACTAAGCGATGACTGCTACTGCTTCTCCTCCTGCTGTCTTTCTCTATCTCTTACTGTCTGTCTCTTTCCGTCTATTAATTCATCAAAATGATTATATTTTCCCCTGGCTTAAGGCGGTAAAAATCATTTTGACATTTTTCCGTTTTGTCTTGTTCCTATTACTGTTGCATAACCTAAGGCGTTATAAAACTGTTTTTTTTACACAACGATTCTTAAGTCATTGTTGGCATTTGTCTCATTGTCAGTTTTCTTTCTCTTTCTCTCTGTTTGCCACTTTTTGAGAGTTTGAGGAAACTACATTTGTAAGTGAAATAGAAGCCGTGCAATTGCATTTCTCTTTCTTAATTGAACTTGTTAAGCAAACATTCATATAGACAAATGTATGCTCTATTCTTGATTTGGAAGGTTTCTTAATTACTGGTGACATTTTACATTGAATTAAGATTAATTTGTGTTGAAAACTTTTGTAGAGACTTTAAATACAATTAAATTTAATTCAGAGAGTTGAAAAGAAATTGGCTTAAATTGAAATTAAGATGACGAATGCTTCCACCTCCATCTGCAAACGCATTTCTTATCCTTTGTTGAAAGGAATTTTTTACAGAATGTCCCGTACACCCTCCCCACCGCGCCCACTGGATGAAAGTGCAGCGAACAATTGATAAGCGGGTATAGCATCAACAAAAACTTTGAGTGCTGCTGCTGCGCCGTGTCAAATTCAAACTGTGAATCATTGGAGCAAGAATTCTTCTTCATCTTGTTTGTGCGTTCAAGGATGAAAACATGTCGATTTCCATAGTCAATACCCTTCATACACCTTTCTAAAGTGGTCCTTGCATAAAGCAACTTCCAAAAACCACAAATGAACGTCAAAATGTTTCTCTATCCCTTTTCCTAATGAAATTAGCTTTATTCCGTTTGTTGTCAATTTGCCCACTTGAATTGAATTAGTGTCTATGAACTGGTTCATTTGGCAAGGTCAAAATTGAATCCTTATAAATTTTGCTTTGTATGTATTACAAAAAAAAAAAAAAAAAAAAAACAACACTTGTCGTGCATGTAGTGAGGGTATTTCTGTGGCTTATTTGGTTGGTTTTTACCTGGACTTTTGTCCCCCCCCCCCAGGTTTAACTAACAATATTTGTACAAATACACACAACTACACTTGTACACTAAAACCACATACACGCACACACACGCACACGTACACGTACACACAGGCACACTTTGCATCATCATCGAGTCGAACCTTGCAACCGACGGCAGCCGCTAGCAAATTTTTGGCCAACTTTTCCCAGAGAGTTGTTAAACAAAATTCAATTAAATTTGCATTTACATGCACAGTAAAACCTTTCTCTGCTTGTGTAGTATACAGGTGTTCCTATGCACATATATGTATGTATTTATATACAAGATGAGTTTATGATTTTTAGCCATTTTTTAACATCAAAAGAAAAAATAAACTTTTTATGCCAAAACAAAAATTTTTACAAATATAAATTTAATTGCAGCAAATTCAACTTCAACTTGCAGCATATTCAATTCCTTATGAAGAAAGATTATTGCTTTCAGTATTAAGTACAATCATTTTCCAAGAAGAAGACGGAGAAAGAGATGAGTAAAGATTATTTTCTTTCTTTGGGGGAAAAACTTTCAGGCTTTATGAAATTCGTATTAGTTGAACTCGGTTTTGGTTCCCATTAAGCTGTGGGTGAGGATATAGAGTTTAAGGACACATGCAATGGCATCTAGGGAAAGAGAGAGCATAGTATTACGATGGTCTTTTCGTAACACACCCATACACTCACACACAGCGAGTAAGAGTTCTATACATAGCCACACCTACATACATGAAAATCTACCCACATGGGAACGAGAAAAACAATTATCGATTTGCTGTGGTTTGCTTTTCATTTGTCTCTTATTACAGTGATGACTAATTGGAAAATCAAATGACTGTGGTTAGCTTTTTGGGCTTAGTGTTAGTCTCTTGATTAATCCCAAATCTAGTTGCTCATCAACTAGAAAGAGCATGCATATATGTAATTTCATTGAAACGTTTTACATTAAAAATGTATAAGATTGTCAAACCCAAGTGACGTTTATAGTATTAAATTGAATATATTCAAGAATGAACTCAAATTAGGCAATTCACATAAGACAAAAAGTAAAGTGTAAAAAAGGTACAATAGATGCCAAAAATTATAGCAGATACCGATATTAAGAGAATACTTAATTAAGAGAAACGAAACAAATGTCCTGCTAAAAAAATGGAGAAATGCTGCTTGCTGGACATTACTATTTTCCTTTTTACTTAAACTTTTCTCTTTGCTCTTTGTAGCATTTTGCTTCTTTTATTTTGCAATTCTTGCGTCTGCAAAATTCTTTTCTATCATTTCTATTGTTATATGTTTATATATAGATTCATTTATGTTTTTTTTCTCCTGTTGTCAGTTTTGTTTAAAGGGCCAAGACTTGAGTGTTTACCAAAAGACTTCAAGCAAAGCAAAGAGTCAAAAGTCTGTTTAGAAAATTACTTAAAGCAATGAAAATAATCCAACAAAAAGAAATATATATATATATTTATATATAACTTGATTCTCGGAAGTTCTTAGTGCCAAGGACGACAAGCCTTTTGTGTGAGTGGCAATATAGATTGTTTTCTAACCTATATTTTCAACCTGAAATTATATCCTTCTGACCACAGAAGTTTACTTTGAAAGCCGCATGAGCGGAAAACTTAATTCTGTTTGGCTTTAACTACTTTTTAAGCTTGTTCCTTCCCCGTACCGGGTTGCATGCTAAAACTAACTATGCCATTAACTTGGTCATAAATTTTCGCTAATGATGCCCAGTAGCTAGCTGTCCATGATCAATTCGCACAGCTGCCAAAAACTTCCGTTTCCTCAAGCTTTTTCCACTAATTAACATGGCTATTTTTATGATAATCAATTACAAACTTCTAGGAGTAACTTTTACCACTACTACTACAACTAAAATGGAAAGAAATACAAAAAAACATGAGTTTAGATGAAGGGCGCCGCCGTCGCAGTGAAGACAACAAAACACTTTCAACGAAATTACTCACTCAGATTAGAAGGCAGAGAGAGAGAGAGAGAATTAGAGACTGATGGGTGGGAGGGGAAGCTGATGGACAGATAGTTGATTTTGATATAAAAACATGTGTTCAATGTCAGTGTCATGGGATTCAATTCATTCATGATGGGAAATTTTATTTAAAACAAAAAATAAAACTAACTAATAAAAAACCGCCGAACTTTATATACTCTTCCAACCCGTTGCTATAAACTATTTGATTAATTTCTAATCGATTAAACAATGGAATATTTACAATTTACCATTAATTGTCCAATCATATATCTAATTGTCTTGCCGATCACAAAAGTTAATATACCCTGTTGGGCTAGTTAAATAAATTGATATATGTATATACATATGCATATGTACGTATATGTAGTTTTAATTTTTTTACCAGTACCACTTAAAATTGTTGTCCATGCTCGTAAGCAGGCACTTTGCAAATTGTTGAAATGTCGGGCATCTTTATTCATATGGAATATCTACATAAGTTGCCATACATGCTTACATATAATAAAATTATATATATATATATTTATGATGGCGCATTTCTATATATATATACATATACTTATTTGCTGATTTATGTGCCCAACAACTAATTACAGAATTTATTTCCATTTAAGAGAATACAAGTCAAGTAAACTGACTCACATGTCCACGCACTCCAATCTCTATAATAGATATTTGCATTAAACCAAATTATATGATGAACATAAAAATATCTAAATATACATACTCATACTCATATGGAAATTGCATAGATATCAGCTATTTGGAGTAAAAATAGGATATAATTTGACAACGAGATTCAATATAATGATTTCCGGTTATTTTTTATATTTTTATTATTTTAAATGAGTTTTAACTCTTCTTCGTAACTATTTATACCAATTAATTTTAAATGTTAAATTTGAATAACTTTATGAGTATATTTGGTTTGTTATATAGAGGCAATATACATAGTATATGCTCTCGCTTCATGTGAGAATACAAAACAAAAAAAAAAAGGGAAAAAAAAAACACACTGAACTAAATTAGTTTGACATGTGAAGAGCGCTTAGATCTGTCAATCTCTCCTGCCTTAGTCTGCGATTGCTCATTGCCAACTCTCATGCAGCCAAAGAGTACATTTATTTTTGCAGAAAGTTTGCAAAACCAAAAATTTGGATCACCCCACCAACATTCAATGTCAATAATATTCAGAAATATGATTTCGTGACTATAAATCATAAATGGAAAGTTTCTAAACTGAATATTTCTTTGCATTTAATGGCATTACTCTTGAATTTTAAGTCAATTTTCAAATGGTTTGAATACAACTCTTGGCTGAATCAAAAACATAAGTTAATTAGTTGAACTTAATTTTCTATTTTTGTTTTTAAACAAGTTTAATGTAAGAGGAGTTTTGAGGCTTAAGGGTATCAAAAGTTCGTTTCAGCGTTTGTCTTTGTTTTGCGATTCCCGCGTTTTGGTTTTAGTTTTGTTTTTTTTTTTTTTTTTTTTTCTGTCGGTCGAACTAAGCCCATTACTGGCTATATGGACAACGATAAGCGGCAGCACAATAAAGATAACATTGAAATCAAACTAAATGGCTAAAATTGGCTAAAAACAACAAAAACAAAATAAAAGCTAACCAGCAACAGGAAATCTAGGCGGCAATATTTTATCAACAAGCCAACAAAAAACAAAAAAAAAAAAAAGAAGCAAAATAAAACCAAAACATTTGGTAAGTTAAGTAGTAGTAGATCCGATTTGAAAATACTCTGTGTATCCTGTAACTCAATCAATATTAGCAAGTTGTTGATAATGGGTTTTTGAATGAAATGGTTAAAATATCGCATGACTTTTTAAGTCACAGGCAACTGACTCACTCACCCGCCAGATCAAAGGGAATACAAACTTATTAATTATAATATTGACTCCAGGACTTTACACAGACCTTATGCATCTTAGGAATAGCCTTTCAATCTTTGATTACAGGGTATATGAAAAATAACACAAATCGCATATAAAAATCGCAGTTAAACATTATTAACACAATTTGAGTGTGTGAGCCAGAGGGTGCTAGAACGTGTTTGGGGGGACATTGGCCCTTATAGCCATTAATAAGATTGTTTTAACATGAATTTACGGCCAAGGGCCAAAGCAGGCCATCAACTGCCTCGCATGCAAACAGAAGGCAGAAGCAGAAAAAAAACAACAACAACAACACTGAAAATCGAACTCAAATGTAAACAAAGCAAAAATTTGGCTGTTTCCTCCGACAATTTTTCTGTGATTAGATGAGGAGAGGTGGACGTAGACGTAGACGAGGAGATGGAGTGTATATATTTTATACAGGCCTGACAGTCTATTTGAAAATTGAAATGTTTGCCAACATGAGGCACTTAAAGTGCTTGACCAAAAAAAAAAAAAAAGGAAAAAAATAGAAGCGAAAAACGAATTTCAAACAAATTACATGGCCACTTTTGGCTAAGGTTCAACGAGGCGTGCAGCCAAAGAGCCAACCGAGTCACTAATCCAGAGTTCACAATGGATATTATTGTATATATATATATAAGTATCTATGTAGGTACGTATGTGAGTGTGTGGGTTTTGTATCTGCGGTAAGTGGTTTTTACAAGTGCCTACAAAAATGAAAAATAAAATCACTCCTCTTTGAAAGAGAAAATATAATTTTGTTTATGGCAAGGCAATTACAAGTGGAGCCCTATTTTGTTCTGTTCTATTCCAATTATTATCTTCCTGTCTGTGCAATATTGTCATCCGAAAGCCGTTTACACTTTGATGACAATAGCCCCAAATGTTTGTAAAAATTATCAACTACATTTTTCGAAATAAAAACGCAATTGACTCAAGTGGGCATGCATAAAGGGCAACTATTTTCAATTGGCCTTCTGTTGTTAGTCTCTTTGTTAATTAGCTTTTGGTTTCCCCAAAACATTTGCAATTAAATTGCTGAGCTATCCTGTCAAAACTAGCAAACAAACGGTGAAACAAATTGAGAAACTTTAAATGAAACTGCAAAGAGCATAAAACATTTTGTTTAGTTTTAAGTCAGCTTTATGAAACATTTCGAAAAGTCAACTGGTATTTAGAATTTGCGCTTTTGAGACATGTAATAATTATGTTTTGATATATTTAACACCCTAAATTAATTTGAGTTTGAGTAACTTTATGTCACTTTAGGTATTTAAATTTTATATTATACATCAAGGTAGTGGGAATTCTTAATCCTATTTGGATATTTATTTGATTTAATGCTTTACTTTTCATTCAGTCTGTAAAGTTTTTTTTTTAAATTTATAAAAATTCTCTTTATTGTTTAAATCGGGAAGATATTGAATTTATAAATTAAATACTAAAACTTTGAAGTTTAATAAACCATTCATCCATAACTATTGATAGCTTTAACATTTGATTTCTGTTGTCATACATATACATATGTGTGTATATGTATGTACATATATTTTGCTACGCTTTAACCCTTTTCGCTTAGACATATCCTTTATCTGTTTGTATTGCTCATTTTGTGCCTTTTCATTGTTTATATTGCTCACTTGTTTAGGCGTGTTTAACCTTTTTTTCCCCAGAGCCGACCACACACAAGCACATACATAGTTACATCCTTTGACGCCATTTGTTTGCTCAAACTGTCATGTTCATGAATGGAGGAGAAAAACCAATATTAATACAACTAAACTTTTTCCCCAGTGTCGCCCCCCTTTACACAATGGGAAAATCAATGAATTTTATTGCGAAAAATGTTAGAATGTCGTCTATCTTTAACTTAGTAAACTGATGCTTTAAGAACTGCACTCTGTCTGAAGTGTGTGTGTGTTGACCAGTTCAAGGGCCAGTGACCATAATTAATTGACCATTTGCTGCAGCTTTGCCATTGCATTGCTCTCATTTTGCGGTTAAGCAGGAGACAATGGCTTCATAAATTTCACTCGACTTACATGTTTCTCTCTCTCTCTCTCTCTGATGGTCTTTCTTAGCCCCTCACTTAACTGCCCCGCTTCCTCTGCTCGTTATCTACTATATATGTCTCGTTTGCCTGGTGAACCTTTTCTATTTCTCTTTTTTTTCTTATCAAAAAAGGCAATGCACTGTGAAAATGTCTTCACTTTCCTCTTGGCCCTTACCCAGTGAAATGACATTGAAGACAAAAACCCAAGTCATAATAAGGGACACCTTTTAACTGATGGGGCCAAGGCATCCAAGAAAGAGGCTGAGAAGAAAAGCAAAGGAGACGACAGTTGTGGGCACTCAAGCATAGAGATTTTTGCTTTAAAATTGGCCTCAAACATTAAAGTTTGAGGGGTGTGTGTGTGTTTGTTATGTTTTTGGCCAATTTAAATTGGTAAAGACTTGAAAAGGCTTGACTAGAATTGTAACCATTCCACATTATAAATCATCACAGACTTGAGCAAATGAATTTTAATATGAGAAACAGGTGGGGCTGGTTGAGAGTTCTTCATGATTTGTTAAATGGAATTTATTCATTGCCCATGGTTATGCAAATGTTGGAAGTGACTTAAAAGTAGCAACCTCGGAAGCAGCAGTAGGCATAGAAATAAACCCCCAACAAGCAAGTATCTTCTGTGATGAGTCCACCATATTCATGTCATTTGTTCACTCTTTGCTCTAAGGGCACATGCACATGTCGCCGTTTCCACTTTCCACTTGAAAGTTCAACCAATGTCCTTGGCATTTTTATTTTTACTTTGGCTGGCGTTTTTGGTTATTACTTTTTTTCTTGTTTTATAATGCAAGGAGGATGCGAGGGAAAGCAAATGAAAACCAAGTCCATGACAACTGTGGCTGCAGCAATATACTAATTCAACATTTCTCAACAGTTTCCACAGCGGTTTTGAATGGCTTATAAAGAGAAAATTTTGTTCAAGCATTTAACCCACACACAAATCTCTTTCGTTCGTTCGTTCGTTCGTTTGTTTGTTTTTTTTTTTTTTTTTTTTTTTTTTTGTGGGCCGAGTTTTGTGTGAGCAAGTCATCAAGTGGCCAACAGCTGCTCATGGCTCATTCTTATCTTTTGGGCCACAGGCGGACCATAATATGAAATTGTTTCTTTATGTGTCGCTAGCGAGATGAAGTAGAGTTAAGAACTCAAACTACTTGCCTCAGTATGAGATGCCCAAGGATAACTGCAAATGCAAAATCTTGGCTTTTTCCTTCTATTACACAAATTCCACTGCGTATCCATTTGTCTTGTCTGTCGTCTCACTTACTAACAGTACACACACAATATACTCATTTGTTTCTAGGGGAAATTAATGAGCGATTTGCTTAAATTTGACTTAAATGCTTGCCAAAAGTCTACAAAACATTGTTTGTAAATGGCGTTTTAATCAGCAACCCAGCTATACGGGCTAACAGCAAAAAAAAAAAAAAAAAAAAAAAAGCGAGCGAAAGTAGTAAAGGAAAAACCAAATTAATTAAATGTTCACTTCAAGGCGGACAACCGCGAATGAACCGAAGTTCTCGCCCTCCCAATCTCTTTCTCTCTATTTCTGACTGTGTATTCCCCAGCCGGAGGCACCTTTGCTTGTGCTACTATTTCAATTTTACCCAGTTTTCACCTCATGATGCTCATCAATTTTTGCATTTTAATGATATTTGAACCGCGTTGCGGTTGGTCGTCCTAAACACAATGATCATTACAATGACGATGACAATGGTAATGATGACGACGATGCGAGAGCGACCACTGGGAGAATGACTATGACAACGATGGCCATAACCAAGGGCCAAATTCGGCAAGCAGCGAAAAAGTTTGAAAGCAAATCATCAAGGGATATGATAATGAATTCAATATACTCTACAGGTAAAAAAATAGTGAAAGAATATGCTCGTTTGCTCTGATTAAACTGAAATACATAGACATGCAAAACTTGTAAACAAATCAATCTTTAAGTTCATAAATTTCAACCGAGAGTCTTTGAAAAGCCTTTGCTGCCCAAAGGGGAGAGAAAATGTGATTTGATTTTAAAAATACCCTTTTCAATTTAGCTTCATACCATGACCTCATGGCATCGCTGAAAAGTTTTATGACCAGCGGTTCGGTTCGTCTGTCGATTAATTGAAAAGTAATTAACTTTTTGGATGCATTAGCCGTTTTCTTCAGTGTGCCTACCTGCCAGCCTCCATCTCCATCTTCTTTTGTGGCGTTGGCCACGTTCAATAATTCATGAATATTTGTAGCATAAACCGTTGTTAGTGAGTGTGGGAGCGGCTCAGACATAAAATATCAAACCACAAGGAAACCCATGACGATGGACAAATTGAAAAGGCATCTACTATAGAGCCAAAGAGTTCATTCATGTAGGTTGGTTGTCTCTAGAGAAATTTTCTCAAATCCTTGCCGCAATCGTATAATGGCTGACTGTCAGAAGGATGCCTGTCCACACACACACAGAACAAACACGAAATCAACCAGAGATTACTTTGAAGGGACAGCAACAGCAGTAGTAGTAGTCGAGTAGTCGTCGAAATAGCAGCTGTTGGCAAGGACTAACTGCTGCTTGTCCTTGAGCCAAGCAATCGTTTTATTGCCACATCGTGGTCTGAGTTTTCTGCCACAGTTTTCTTTAGATTCAGATTGGCCATAAAAATGTCACCTGCGACCTATGTGACTTGCCCCACACCGTCGATAACAACAACAACAACCACGACAACAAAAAATACGCACCGACATCGCCGCTGACGGTGAGAAATCAAATAAATTCAAGCAGCTGGCTTGGGGTTTTTCTTCTCATACAGTTATTTCCCTATCAACCCCACAGACTTTGGCATAATTTATGCAAAACTTAGTAACCAATAAAAATGGCAAAAGCAATAAAAAAAAATATATTCAGAGCAGAACAGAGTAGAACAGAACATACGCAACTGATAAACAACAAACGAAGACAACGAATAGTTGATACCCGTTTTCTTAGCCCCAATAAGTATGCTATAGTTTACCTGGAAATCGTTTGCCGCTCCAGTTATTCGGGCCGATTTCCGCTATCATTAATAGGTATAGGGAAAACCAAGATAGAAAAACAACAAACGCAGCATGAAATTTGCTGCAATGTTGTCATTCAATTCGCCTCTCACTCGCTATCCATTTGGCTCTTTTCACCCTTATCCTTATCCCCGGTCTAGCTGATGGAACCATGTTGATTTAAATGCAAATGGAAATCAGGTAAAATCACAGTGTTAGTGGAAGATGGGGTATGGAGGGGGGACCTTCTTAATCGACTGATGCCATAGCCATTTCACTTAGCTATCTTTTTTAGCTTGAGCTGTGGACATCTTTTTTGGGTTGGTATATATGTACGTGTACGGGTGACCTGGTTAACCAGCGTTTAGTGGCCATTTTACAATTTCGCTGGCCATCAAGGCTGGCGGCGATGTCGTCGTTGATGATGGCGAAAACCCATTTGCCCATTTTGCCCACTTTCTTCCTTCTTCGTCAATGTGTGGGTGTGTTAATATGCAAATTGAAATGCGTTTCGAGATTGAAATTGAAAACGATGTTGCTTGTATTCATACTTGTTTTTTTTAGCCAGTTTTTTTTTTTTTTTTTTGGGAATAGTGTTAAATTTCATCACGTATACGCCATGACAGTCAAAAATTTATCATGTGGGCATTTGAAAAGGATTCAAGGATAATCTACTCTATATGCATGTACTTTTCTTTATTCTTTTTTGCCAAAAAATGACTAAGCCTTTTTTGGAGTGAAGCAAATCTGTTCAAGCTGCATAAAATAAATTTTGGTGTACCGTTATTGCCGCAATTTAAACTACTACTTAGTTTCTGTTGAATAAAATTTAAGTGCTTGAAATCAAACAAACAAAAATACAATAAATTGCTTTAACTAAAATAAATGAAATAGTAACTAATTGGAAATAGATTTATTTAACAGACAGAGAGACAATTCAATTTAAAGGCGAGATTCACGAAACAAATTCGAAATTATCGTTAGGCAAACAAAAAAAATAAACAACAAAATGCAAAATATATTCAATAAAATAAACAAACAAAAGTGTTTGATATCTAAATTTAAGCGCATTTTCGGGTTTAAAAAATGCAAATAGTATCATTCTTTAAAACTTTGTCTTAATTAGGACAGGTAGATCAAAGAATATTTTCTTATATATTATGGCTAGAGCGATAACTTCATATTGTTTACAAGTTAATATTGAAAAGGAAGCAAGAAGTAGTTTATTAAGTGAAACAAGTGGACAAGTTCAAAATATGTAACGATAAATAAGTAAACCGAAATAATTAAATGAAACAAACCAAACGAGAGATACAGAAAAGTTTTTAGTATAAAAGAAATTCAACTTCAATTGTTCAAATAAATTACATGCATATATAGATGTTGCATTAAAGGATTATTAAAAATTGACAGAGAGAAAGGAAACTCCATCCTTCTCGATTACATTTGTAAATTCTGTTGAGAATCTCAAATCGTTTTTGTTTTTAGACTGATTTAGAGATTACAGATTGTTTTGCATAAGTTTATCTGTCTTAAGGTTTTAAATTATTTATTATTATTAAACCTCTTGTTTGTCGGCTTGAGCAAGAGCAATAGCTTTGTATGGCTTCGAGTTCCACCAATAGACCATAGTATAAAAGTGCAAAGTTAAAAAACCTACGATTTCTACTCATCTAATTTATTTGATAAATTTAACTGCAATGCTAAATAAACAAATCGTCAAATTGATGACAGTTTTGTTTTCTATTGTTCGTTGAGCTCAATTAAAATCAATAGAGCTAAATGCAGTCTAAGTAAGATAGAAAGAAGATGAAGTGAGGAATGAAAGGGCCTCTTGCTGCTATTGAAGAGCCCAAGTGAGGAAAAAGACGTTTCAATAAAAATTAACATTATGTATTTGCATTTTTAATTAAGGTAAAGTCACGATCAAGGCATTTTGCTTAGGACCATGAAAATAAAGTAAACTTCAACTCAAGTTAACTGAGTTGTCTTATTGCCTTTGAAGGAATCCTCCTTTTAATTCCCTTCGTTCTCGTTCTCGTTCTCCGACTCTTTTTTATCGCTAACTTATTTGTTGTTGTTTCTTTTCTTATTTTTATTATTATTTGGGAGCGCTGTTGGCTTTTGCTTTGGGGGACACAGACAAAACTTTTTGCTTAAACGCGCAAGCACAACAAAAGAGTCGGCAGAACAGCCAAAAAGTTGCCTAGAATTCAATTTGTTATTTCGAATGTAATCTATAGCCCCCATATAGGTTCTTTGGGTCTTTGTCCCAAAAATACAAAATAAGCAAAACCGGCAAGCAAAAAAAAATATATATATATAAAGAAAGTAAAAGGAAAAAACAAAAAAAAAAAACATACCATGTCGAACTTATTAACAAATTTGTTGTTGTTTTTTTTTTCTTCTGTTTTTTGTATTACCCACCTTCTGGCAATTGATTTAATTTTAAGTTCAACTTTTCACTTCACTGGCACTTAAATATCATTGTTGTTTCAAATTCAGACAACAGAAAAAAAAACGAATTAACAAAAACAACAAACAAAGTGAAAGGAGAAAAGTTTTTGCCGTATATTCGTTTGTTTTTTATTTCATTTATTTTTTTTTGTTATATTTTTGGTTTCCTTTTTTATGTTTTCGTTGGGCATCTCTTGCTTTGAAGGAAACCGCAAGGATGTTGACACTTGAGCACGTTCCGGCACTTGTTTGGTCTCCCCTTGATCCTCACTTTTCACGCATTACATACGCACACACACACACACACACACACACACACACACACACACACACACACACAATCATACACACAGCGGGACATTCAAACATTAAATACGCCGAAAAGAAACAATTCCAAAAAACAACAAATAATCAAACAAACAACTCTTCTGTTTTCATTCAAAGAACCTTTGTTTTGTATCTTTCCGTTTTGGTTGTCGTCCTAAGTAGTATCTTCTAGATAGATTTTTGTCGTTGCCGCTACGCGTCCAACCTCAACGAAGAAACACAAGCAACTGGATGGTGCCGGAGCACTCAACATCGGCTATCTGGCTGGTTGGTTGACTGACTGACTCGGCAGCTGTTGTTAGTCGCTGTTTACTTGCTGTTGCTATTGCCTCTGCTGCCGTTGCCATTGCTGTAGCTGCCTTCGTTTTCAAAACGATTTGTCATACGCCGTGTATGCCGACGTCGACGCACACTCTGCGGAAGCGCCGTTGCCAGAAAAGCCACTCGGCTAACCAACAGGTTAGCCTGCTGATAAGAATTCGGGTTACTCAAATCGTTCGACTCACGCACAAAAAGATGCATTTTGCCTTTGATTGCAACTCCAAAACATTTTGAGTCAAAATTGTGTATATAGGAGGCGTAGACCATTTGAGTGTATTTTGGAGCTGAGTGAATAGTGCTTTTCTGTCACCAATAGCACTCAATTAATTAATATCCAAAGCACGAGAATTCTGCTTTATTCTAATTTTACTTTGTCTATTCCTGGAAACAATTATTTAATCACTCGACGTCTGAGTTACGATTTTGCTAGGCTTGAGTAGGAAATTAAAATTATTTTTATAAGAGAATTCTGGGAATCATAACAAGCACTAATTTTTATAAATCTGCAAGAATAAGGTCAGCTAGAGCTTAGAAATTGCCTCAACAATTAGAGCTCAAATTCCATAAAGCTATATAATTTTTGGTCTGAACTGTTTGGCAACTTGGCAATAATATTTTTACATTTTGAAATTTCATTCCCTGCAACTCAATTTATTAAAACACAAACAAAACATAATTACTCTTTTTACTACAATCTGTTCTTCTTCCATCACTCCCTAAAGCAAAGCACGGCACGCATACACATACAGTTCATGTAGCGTTGCGTCTGTAAGTGTATGCATGTGGTCTGTTTTGATGACGTAGTAGGCAGCCAGCAGCGCTGCCGGAAGCTCTTGAACCGATTTATATTGACTGTAACTTGTGTTCTATTTATCCGATTAGATTCAAATTTTGGGATCTGAGATTTTATATTCAATACTATCAAAGTTCACGGGGATACTCCACTTTTTCCAAAAAATTTTTCTTCTAGAGCTAGCTATATGAACTAGTGATTCCGATCCTGACCCGGGTAATAAGAAGCTTAAATACCAAGTTTCATCCTAATAGCTCTCAAGATGGCTGAGTAAAAGGCATTCGTACCGACGGACGGACATAGCTACATAAACTCAGCTTCTCATGTTGATCAAGAATATATATACTTTATGGGGTTGGAAACGTCTCCTTCTGTGCGTTACAAACATCTGACCAATTTTATAATACCCTCTGCAAGGGTAT
Source organism: Drosophila equinoxialis (assembly GCA_018150345.1). Lineage (NCBI taxonomy): Eukaryota > Metazoa > Arthropoda > Insecta > Diptera > Drosophilidae > Drosophila > Drosophila equinoxialis. Next base: position 359,933 of record JAECWI010000868.1, on the reverse strand, counting down.
AAAAACGATCAGTTGAAGCAAATAAATAGTGAAATGCTCACAAATTGAGTGAAAATGTTGAGTGAGTTTTATTTCTTGCGAATTGCTTTGAGTTTTGAGTGTTTTCTTTGTTTGCAACTGTTGACTCTTTGCAGATTAGTTATAATGACAAGAGTTCATTACTTTATTAAATTATTAAATTTTAATGTTAATAAAGCAATTTTCTAACTCATTTGTTAGTAATGGTTATGAAAAAAATCAATGGCTAATAGCAAAATGTTTAAATTCAATTTTACTTACAGTTTTTCAAGATTCAATTATTCCTTGCTCATGATTGAAATTATTGAATAATATTGGATTTTCTTTTGCAAATAACAGCAGTTTTCTTACCTCTTAGAATTTCAATATTTCAATATTTTGTTCAAAATATTCTTCATTAAATTATTTAGAGCTTCAAAAATTGTAATGAATTTAACATTAGAAACTCTTAACTTGTGGTCGATGCTCTTCAACCTTTGTTTGAACAACTAATGCTAAAGCATTGTCCTGTATCAACCGCAAATTCAGGCTAATTAAGTTTTCTTTTATCGGATAAGAATATCCATTCTGTTCCAGATGATTAGAATGCTGTATAATGCACACATTCTGTGGCTTGTGGAATTTTGATTAATTAGCATGTAGATTTGGAAATTTATTGCATACGCAAGAAGTTGTCAAATAGTTTGTTGGCCATAACTTTAAATTAGGTGTGACATTTCCCATTATGCGTACAAATACATAAAATAAAAATTACAAAAATCAAATCAAATGACATTTTAAATAATTTCCGAGGAAATGTGTATATACTTGGTTTTGATTGATTGATTGATTGATTGATGCCACAAATCAGCTAATCGGCCCAAAAGCCATCTACTTAAAAGTATATATGTGTACTTGCCTCTACATATGTGTATTGTGTATATACTTACAAATACATATATAGGAAGTTAAAATTTATCTCATCCAATCATCGCTATTAGCCTTCCTTACTTATTCATCAGTCACTTAACACATGCTCCATTCTCCCTTTTTTCCGTTTCGGCCCATTCTCTGGTTAATTTTTTAGCTCTTTCTCACTCTACCTCTCACTGTCTCACTTTCTCACCCTGTGGTGTTATCTTTCCTTGAGAATTGCCACAGGAAATCAGAAGCAGTCAAGGGCATTGTCAACAGCCAACCAACTGATGGAGCCTGAGGAGGCAGCTCGATTTATTTATTAAAGCCAAGTCGACACTCCTCACACCCTTTATCTACTCTGCCTACTACCCGCTACTTTTGTGTGTCTGTGTGTGTGTATGTGGTGTGTGGTGTGTGAGGTGTGTGTGTGAAGTGCGCACGTTTCCTCACTTCTTCTTTTTTATATACATAATTTCCATCTTTCCCTTTTTTTCATGTTGTATTTTTTAAGCACATGACATGACACATTTTGATGCCCAGGTAAAGTAAAGTAGTGTTGGTCGCCTCTTCGCCCTTTCCTCTATCTACTTGCCTTCCTCCATCCCTCTCTCCCCATCCATCATCTTACCCCTTGCTCTTGTCGTTTATTCAACGTAAAATTGTGTAACTTAAGTATTCATAAGTTGCCAGTGTTTCTCTGTTTGCGTGGGTGTGTGTTAGAGTGTGAGTAGGTTTCTTTTTATATTTATTTACTTGCAATCCCATATAGATATGGGTTTGAATATGACTATGGGTATGGGTATAGGTATGAATATGAGTATGAACATCAGCCGCCACGGCTGCTACGACAGTGGCAGAAAACTCAACCTTAAAACCAACTCTGTTGACATTATAAAATAAATCCGCGTTGCGCATACGCCGCATGTGCCCGATGTCGATGCCGCGTCGCAGGCTAAATCACAACGCTAATTTGTCTCCGTATCTATCTGTGTGCGAGTGTGTGTTTGCCTGTGTTAGAGTAAGTGTGTCTTTGTTTATTCTTGACTATTTACACAGTAAAAGTCTCAAAGTTTATGTCATTTTACGTTTTTGCTTAATGCTTGCCTCAATATTTATCTTCTATTTTGCTCATTCTTTCAACAAATTTTAAAATGATTTTAAACGAAAAAAAACAAAATGTGGTAAAAACAGAGAGAGAGAGAGAGAGAGAATTATTGAAACGTAGTGCTAATGACCGCGACATTTCGCGCTTTCCTGTTATTCAAGATCGTTTAAATAGTCAATAGTCGTTTAAATAGTGTCTCAATTTTATAAATTTGCTTAATGCCTTTTAATTAATCGAGATTGTTTAGCATCTCTGATTACTCTTTTATAATATCCAAACTACATTCTGTTGAAATCTCAAAGGTTTCCTATTAACGGTTTTAAATTCCTTTTATGAGTTGTGTAACGGACTAGTTAAAGCTAAACTCTTCCATTTGCAATTGTATCTAACTGAATAATAAATTGAATTGTTTTTCTTCCAAACACAAGGTAAAACAGCTGATCAAAAATATAACACCCTCCTGCAAGGCTATTAAAAATTCGTCATAAAATGCTTTGCTTTTTTTATTCTTTATTCTCTGCCATCACCCATCAACTATTTACTATATATGTATACATATGTATGTATGATGTTATATCCTACTTAAATTTTTCGTTGGAAAATTAGATTATATTTTTGTCTTGTTTTTTTTTCTTCGTCTTTGGCTCGTCACTGACCTTTGCCGATTACTTCTACATACATATGTAGACATATACACTGTATATATAGATTCTGTCGACTGATGTTTTTTGTTAATATTTTTGGTTGATTTATTTTTAGCTTTTAATTAACAAAAACAAAACAAAATTCTCATTCAAACGTTTAAATGTAAGACGTCTTCTGCTGCTCCCGCCGCACACCTCTAAGCAAATAAGCGACCAATTGGGCAAATGACTAGATGGCCAAACAACCAACCAACCAAACCTTACGTCCCGCCGCCTCTACCTTCTTTCGTCCAATTGAATTTTGCCGTCAATCAAATTTGTTGTTGTACATTTTTAACAAGTGCTGGCAATTTATGATGCATCTGTTAGCAATTTTTCTTTTCATTCGTCATTTTGTTCTCTTCTATGGTTTTTTTTTTTTTTTTGTGTTTTGTTGTTGATTTTGTTTTATACGTTTTTTGAGATTTTTTAATTGAATTAAACTGCTTGACTTGTTGTTGGTAAAAGAATTATAACTCGTTAAGCTTTTATTTTTCGAAAGACTCAAAATTAAATTTACTTTGATGTTTGACAAAGTTTTTGCTCGCACTTTTAAGGTATTGCCTGCTTTTTGGTTAATCTTTGCTTCTTAGTCATAAGCAATTTAATAATAAAACCAGAGGGTTAACTTCGACCGCGTCGAAGTTTGTATACCCTTGCAACTGTTTTGGTAACTCTTTCCTTACCTATCAAAATCATTGTTTTCCACTGATCGTTCCTATGGGAGCTATATGATATAGTCACCCGATCTTAAATTTGGCACAGTTGTTTATAGGTGTAGTAGACTCACCAATATTAAATTTCACGATAATATCTTGGAAAGTAACGAAGTTATTGAGAAAAGTCACTGTTCGTGACTTTGCCGTTTGTATGGGAGCTATATGATATAGTTGTCCGATCCGGCTTAATCCGAGATATACAAACTGTGCATTATATACAAGCAAAATTTCAGCTCTGTAGCTCTAACCGTCTAGGAGGAGTTCGCGTCGATCCAGACGGACGGACATGGCTATTTGAACTCGTCTCGTCGTACTGATCAAGAGTATATATACTTTATATGGTCGGAGATACTTCATTCTATGCGTTGCACACTTCTAATACCGTTTTGCAAGGGTATAGATATTATGTTGTAAATTGCATGTAAGAAAAAAAAAAAAAAAAACACGAAAATCTTAGTTGATTTGTATAGGAATATGGTAACAATAAGAAGAACTATCGTGCATACCAAGTGCTTACAAGTCACGAACAATACTTGGACTTATATTGGAAACTTTTTCTATTGAAATTATATTTATAGTCTGCCTTCATTTCCCTCTCCCTCTCTCTCTCTCTCTCTCTCTCTCTCTCTCTTTCTGTTTCAGTCAAAGTGTGTCTCTTTTGTTGCGTTCTCTTTCCAAATTACAGTACCTGACTGAGAGGAAGAATACGTGCTGGGTAGGAGTCGCAGATTCTGGTCCTTTTACCGATTTTTTTTTCTTTTTTAGCTTATTAAAGGAAACATATCGTAAGCTTTGCTTATGCTTTTTGCATATAAATGACCCACATATGGCCCAGAAGTAGGAATGAGAGTAGAAGCTAAAACTGGAACAGAAGCTGGAGCATACATATATGGCTACTACCACATGCTTTTTGCCTATGTATATGTGTGTGTGGTGTGTCGGTGTGTATATGCATCGAAAGTTGCGAATTTCAATTTAGTTTCTGTCCTTGTCCTTGGTCACTTGTAACAGACCACTTTGCGTGCTGTCTTTAAGGCTCATTGGCTGCATGGCCCGAAATCCTTTTTTTCGGTTTTTTTTTTTTTTTTTTTTTTTTTGTTTTGCCTTTTGAAAGCCAACGGAGATTGCTTTGGTTTCCTGTCCTCAGCTGCACTCTGTCTTCATAAAAGTCGCATTCAGAAAAAAATAAAAAAAACAAAAGGGAAATTTACATAAATTCGCTGAGAGATCCTCGGCAATCAATAAACGCACATAAATTTCAGCTCTATCCGTTTTGCAGTTCCTCCATTATTTTGGCATCTTTCTTGTTTGGTTACCAAAAGTCCTTATCGTTGGCTTAGCTCAATCTCCCTCAGTTCCCGCGTCGCTAGCTGCCGAGTGGTGTCTGCTCCCTTTTTCGTTTCGTTTTTTTTTTTTCCAGTTGCCTGTGTCGTTGTTGAGAGAGGAGCATGGCATAATTTATTTGCCATAAAACATGAAATGAAACATTTGGGCTCGTAAATTATGAAAGAAAGGCAAGCGGTGGATGTGTCAAAGTCCATGTTCAAGGCACAAAGTAAAGCCAATAAGAACAAAAGGTATGAAAGTTCATCCATAGTTTGATGTCAACAAATGAAATATATGACAATCCTTATATAATAAATGGAATACTAAAAATTTAATCATTCGAGTATTGAATATGGCACACACGAAAGATTAAAGCAAACATTAAAAGTTCCCATCTTGATGGTTTTATGTACAAAATTTGTTTAGTGACACAGTCAAAGAAAAGTAAAAGATCCCTTTGCCATTATATTTTTAAAGCGACAAAAGTCTCTTAAAGTCTCTTTCAACAGCGTTGGGTCAAACCGAAAAAGGACTTTGAAATTAGCGAAAGTCCAGTTGGAAAGTAGCCAAAAAAAAAATGAAAAAGACAAGCAAACCAAAAACAAAAAAAAAAAAAAGGAAATAAACGAAACAAACATATTTTGTTGCGTGTTCTACAAGCATTTTATTCTGTGGGATCATCTTAGTTTAGTTTATACACTCATCCTTTAGTATAGATGTATGTACATACGCATGTTTGGCCATTGGCCAGTGCAATTCTCGTAAAATTTTCACGCCCAGCACAGAAGATGCTGGCCAAATAGGACAACTCTCTCTTTCTTTCCCTTTTCCTCTCCCCGTCTATCTATGTATCTAATTTTTTTTATTTTTTTTTTTGCTCTTGATGGCCGAGGAAACATAAACAATAAACACAGTGACTAGCGCCGAGTGGTGCCGCCGCCTGCTTATCGCAATGAACCAAACTGAGTTGGCATAAAATGCTTTTATGTTAACGAGTCCGCGACTAAGAGCCAGCATGCCAGGACAGGGCTAGGAGCTGGTTTCAAGTGGGCTGAAGTCGGCCCCAGGTATATGCCTTTGTGTGCATGTATACGTGTATGTGTGTGTGGCTCTTCTTTCTAATGGCCCCATCATTGCCCGTTTTGCTGTCAATATCACGCAAACGACACGTGAGCCCGCAAGAGATCTAGAAATGGTCAGCATATTATACCCTGTAGCTAAAACAGAGAGATGACAAAATCAATAAATGAAATGAAGAAAGCTCAAGAATTTGCCATAATTATACGTTTTATGAAAATAATTTACTTGCTTTAAAAATTCAGTAAAAATACTTCAATTCATATAAGATTTCCAGATCCTGCTGTGTGCAGGGGCGGACTTAAAGAAGATAGATTTAACTAAAATATTTATATTTGTGGTGCATTATTGCGGGAGAACCGCCACTGGCTGTGCATGTATGCTTTTTTGTGGGTATGTGGGTGTAGATGTGGGAGTGTGGGTGTCCGTATGCATGTTGCCTAAGCAAGTGTCATGTTTGAGAAGCAACAACAATAAGGCACACACAGACACCCGTTCGAACACCCACAACAGTGCGTTTTAAAGCCACTGTAACTGTAATTCGAAGCTGGCCGGTTGATGGCCTGAAGCCATCTGCCTGCTGCTTCTGGTATTGGTGTTGCTTTTGGTGTTGGTGTTGCTGCTGCCTGTTGGACAGCAAAGGAGTGACAGCCTGTTGTGTTCTGCTTGTCGCCATCGACGCCATTCTGGCCAGTTCCTACTCATATTTCTACGTTTATTCCTCTGCTTGTTTCACGATACACATTCATATACATACACTTTTGTATGTATGTATGTGTGTGTTTGTTACCCGTGTTGTGGCATAATTTATACGCTTATTTGTTAATTTTGCACGCACTCCAAACGCTGCTTGTTACTCGTCTACATATACAGATAAACATATTACAGAATCGCACCAGTTTGTAACCTCCTCATCTCCCAAAAACACATTCACACACACACATATGTATACACAAAACTCTTGGCTTAATTAAAAGTTAAGGCAACAAGTTTCCTTTTTGGTGTTTCAGGCACAAATGAAAACAGAAAAAAAACTACGAATAGTCTTTGATAGCGCACAAAAGTATACCATACAAAACGAAAATATTAAATCGGACATTCCCTTTGCGATATAATTAAATCAGAGCAGGGACCAAGCAATCTAACGTGAAATCGATATAGACATGTCCGTATGAACACGTAGATCTCAGAGACTATAAGAGCTAGAGTCACCAAATTTAGTATGTAGACTAGTGTATTACCTACGGTGGTCAAGTTCATTTCAAATTTTTGCCACGCCCCTTCGCCCCCGAAATTTAAACAAAACCGATTTTCTTAAAGACTATAATAGCTAGAAAAATCAAATTTGGCTTAATAAATGCGCATATTTTGTATATGCGAAGATTTTGCCACGCCCCTTTCCGCCCCCGTAATTCGGAAAAACTCGATTATCTCACGTAATTGTTTACCTTTTGTAATCAAATTTGGCACACTTGAATTTGATCAAAATCGAACTAAAAATAGCCAAGTTATGCATATAAACATTTTTCCAGTTGGCCGTTGGCTGGTGGGGGCGCTAGGGTGCTCGTATTCTTGCGTGAGCGAGATACTGAGATATGCTTCTAAAAAGCATGTTCTCAGAATTTTTGGAAAAAAAAAAAAACGTAAATGCATTTGTTATTATAAATTTGAAATATTTGGGTTACTGGTGTATGGTATACCTAAGTCGGCGAGACGACTTACTTACTTCATTTAATTTTAGGGCTTCCTTATTAAATAAAAGTAAAATTATTGCAAGTTTTAGCATTTACAAGCGTTTGAAACCTTCATCAAAAATGAAAGCAGAAAATAAAAATTCAAGATCTATTTTAATTTAAAACATATTAAAAAGAAATTGTATCTAGGTTCAAAGGCTTGGAATCCGAATATTAAATGGTGAATCATTATAGACTAAAATCACATCACTAAATGAATGTTATATTAAGTTCATTTAATCAGCTTATTAGAATGGAGATCTTGAAAGGGTTTGACTTTTATCGATTGAGTTTAGTCTCATGATTATAAGAAGTGTTTTAGTCACTTGTAATTGGATTATTGTTATTAAACAAAAATGATGCATATTGTTAATATAACCAACACATGCTTCTAATGACTTCCTCCTTTGCCACATCTAACCCTTGATATTAATCAACTATGTTTGGTTTTTTTTTTTTTGTTCTGTTCTATGCCCCAACAGAGTCAATTGGTTATAAAGGTAATAAAGAAAACTCATCTATCTCACTCTTACTCACTCTAGTTTTCTTCCTGGCCAACAACACCAACTTGATGAGTTTGGCGATAAGCAACGTTCTTAAGTAGGGCGCACACATTGTGTCTTTGTGTGCATGCATGTGCGTGTGTGTGTGCATGTGTGTGTGGTAAAACGAGCTCAAGCTGTAAGCAAAGCAACAGGATAATTATATCACCATATGCTTAAATGTCCTGCTGCTGCTGGACAGAAAGAAGGCCACTTGGTCGGTTGGCCCATGTAATTGTAATTTAGACACCACACACACACACACACATGAGCGTATATATGCATGTGTGTATATACATTTTTATATTGTATACATATGTAAAGTGGTTTTGTGTCCATGCGTTGTAGAATTTTTTCCGCTATCATGCGGTTAAACGTGGAAATTACGCGCCCATTTTCTACTTCTTATGCCATCCGCCAGTTGCGCTGTTGTAGCTGCTTTCCTATTGCTTTATTTAATTTTCTCACCTCATTTTCATAGAATTTTATCTCACAACACACACACACACACAGGCAACTCGACCACTTGGAGATACGTGTGTGTTTAACCTAATTACAGGAGATTGTGCACATTGTCCTTGTTCTCATCTTGGTTTACCCATCATGGCCACGAGGCTAGAATATCCATCATTATTAATACAAAAAGCATATTAGTGCCCATGTCAAATCAAAAGCATCATCTTTCATATACACACGACATTTGTTTTGAGATCTTTCATACCTATACAATAAATATTAATTTGGATAAAACATGAACTTGATCATACTTCTTTCTTTTGGTATTAGCCTGGGCAAGTGGATTGTTGTTGTTTTGAACAGGTATCTAAATTAGATAATCTAATTGTAATGAATTAACCAAGTCCTCACAAACAGACTGTAAGACAATTCCTACTAATATCAAATTCTTCTTAGAAAAACGAAAGTTCTACAATTATATGCAATTGAATTCAATTTGAATTCACTATAAAAGCAAATAGATATATGGTTTATATCTACCTCACTTATGTATACTTTTCGAGGGTATACACTTTTCATGGGGATTTAGTTTAAAAATTTTATAATTCCCATTCGCTCGCTTTGCCGTGTTTAGGTCATTTATCCTGACGCTTGTTGTTGTTGGTTCTGTTGACTCATTATATTCATTTAGAAATTCAATTAGCGCCATAATTGCAGCAAGTGGTTTAATGATGATAATGTATTTACCGCCAGACGCTTTGGTGCTTTTTCTAATTATGAGGCCTCTAAGACCGCGCATCTAAACAATATTTAACCACATCAAACCACATCTGCATACATATTAACCATCCATGTTCAAAAGGAAGTTTTATTTATGTTTACATAGTGGATGGATGCTTTTTGGCGAGATTTATGCATTTTTGTGTGTAAATTATCCTCTCATTTTGTGCCAAAAGGCAAACCAAACATAACAACTTTCCTTCTCTCTTTCTCACACTCTATCTCTGACCTCTTCACACGGAGGCAGAGGGCGAAAGCAAAAAGGCAAAAACTGTTTAAAAATCATTTATGTAAATGCCAACAAAGGCATACAAAATATTAGATTTCCATATAATTTTTTTTGTTTTTCTAAATTTCATGTTTCTTTTTTTGAAATTATTACATTTTTAATTTGCATATCGTAGAAGCGAAAGAAAGAGAAACAAATTAATTGCAAATCAACTTAAATATAACATTAAAATTCAAATTAAAAAACATGTGGCTGACATGGCAAACCATGGAGCACATAGAAGGAGAATGTCTAAACTAAAAGTTACTTGTGTTGGTGTGAGTTGGGATATATTAAAAACATATACATACATTAATTAAAATTTACTTGAAAATTATAACATTTAATTAAAAGATTTTGCAGTTTTTTCCCCATTTACTAACTAATCAATTATTATTACTATTTTTTTTCTTTGACAATAAAATGAACATGATTAATTTGACCAACTTTCCTGCATGTGTCCAATTTCTCTAACTATTTATAGTTTGATGAAAATTCATTAAATAAAAGTATTGATGTACTAGCCAAACTTTTTTATTCGTTAAATGTCATGATGAATCTAAATGGAGAACCGAACGATATAGTTGAAACGAATGAGTACTTACACAAACAAATAACCCTTAAAAAAAGTCTCATCTAGCTTATAGTATTAAACATTTGGGACATATGTATAATCATTTACATAATATTTAGAATATTGTGACTATTGTATTTAGAATATTGTGACTATTTCTATACTGGGTTTCGTTTCTTTGAAGTTTCTAAAAATGTTCTCATTGAAAAATACTCAGGATGATCTAATTGTAAGTTTTGAATTCGACCTAACATCTAAAAAAATTTGTTATTATTATTAGTCAAAAAGTTAAAGTTAGTTAGTTAAAAGACAGCAGTTTTTACTTTTGTTTTGACTTTTTTGACTTGTTAACAAATTTGATAATTCTTTTCCCACAATCTCCAAAAAGAAACCTACTTTCCGTTAACGGATTATAAACTTTGTTGTTTTGAATTGTCAATTATTCAGCGTAATTGTAGATTCGAATTCTCTTTTAAGCTGATTCTTTTTCAATTTATAACCATTGGTTAAAAATCTAAAATGGAAAAGAACCATTTTGGAATGCCATTTACTTAATCATAGTACTTTACTATTCAATCTCAGGTTTATTTACCATATTGAAATTTGATGAAGACTTTTCAGGAAATTCATTCAAATTTCGACAGCATCAGATTCAGTATAACTGAAAAATTTAAGAACATTGCTAATGAAACATAAGCTCAATTAATGACTTTGCCGATAAGTTGTCCTTATTTAAAAAATGTGTATATCCACCCTAGATCCTAGTAATCGGTTAATATATTGCATTCAAGTGTGACCATAACCATGAAAATACAAAAGCTTTGCGGGCTTTTCAAAAAGCTTAATTCAATTGAATAGACAAAACCCGTTAAATTTGCTTTGCTCTTTTTACAATTTGATATTCGTTTTTATTTGCGTTTATAGATTTTATATACAATTTTACAATATCATGTTATTTTGGTTTGTTTTGTTCATCTCGTTATTCCAATTAGCTCGTTCATTTGTCCATCTAATTAGATAATAGGTATACCGTATAATAATTGGTTTCATATGATATTAAACTTTAGTTTGTATTTATTTTTTTTTTTTTTATTATTTTTTGTTTGTTTTTTTTTTTTTTTTTTTGTTTATTGCACTCGACTTATGTACAGTTTCGTAAATTGTTTGTAGCCTTTATCATTCATTTTATATACCCTTGGCTGGAGAATAAATAAACAATATAACCTACTAATTATATTTGTTTCGATGTAATATTTCAAAAAGCTATTATACAAAACTATGTAAAATCATTGGAAGCAAGTTTTATCTTTGTTTCTCAGATTCATTATATGTATGTACAAATGTATGTAGAGTAACATGGTTTATGAAAATAACACGATGATAGAAACAAAATGTTGTGAGTTTCCCATCGAAGATGACGAATAGTGCTTGAGAATCGATTTTCTATTTTTGAATTGATTCGGTACAATAATTTTGTATATAATTTCTAACAATTTGTTGTTTCTTATGTTTGTGTTATTGGTTTTCTAAATATTTGTTTCATATATATTTTGTTTTGCCATATACAATTCATATATAATTTCTAAATATATACACTCTACTATGTATGTAATTAACGGTTTTATACAAATGAGTTCTGCTTATTGGGGTTTTTGTTGTTGTTCACTTCTAAATTAATTGAACCACAATTGGTATTGCCTATGGGGAAAGTCTTTATACAGTTGACAACTTTAAAAGTACCTTCAATTAAGCAACAAAACTTTCGATATAAACAATATCAATTGTTGGTATCAATTAAAAGTGGGGAAGCCTTTCAATATTATAATTCGATATTATTCCAAATGCTTTCCATTCATGCATTTATCCACTCTTCGTTTTAATTTTCATAACGATATCTATATATGTATATATTTTTCTATTTATATGTATGTATTGTACATATATATATACATACGTGTGTATATGTTTAGTATGTAAATATATAAATTAAACAAAGTTTTTTTTTTATCTAGACGATATGTGTACGAAAAAGTATGTCAAATATATATACATATATGTATATATATATGTATAGTATATGTCTATATAAGTAAAATGTATATCTATATAGGTAACATATTGTATATATGCATAAGTACACGGGTACATGTATATGGTAAATATATAGGTTTTTATTATATAGGTATATAATTTTCTTCATATTCGGATCAGAATCATTCCTCTAATTATTTTGCTTAATAAGCTAAATTTGTTCTTTTTTATAGCGGCATGATTTCGACTTCGACATTTCGATATCGATTTCAGCATCAATTTTGTTTTAGATTTTGATATCGACATCAATGTCAATACAATTGTTAAAATTGCTGACTTTTTAAAGCTTATTGTGTGTGTTGTTTAAAATATTTTTCGTTTTGTGGTTTTGGTTTTTTTTTTCGTTTTTGTTGTATCTTTTTGGTTTTTTTTTCGTTTTTGTTGTATCATTTTGGATTTTTTTTCTATTATTTTGTTATTGTTGTAGATAGTTCATATATATATTGATTAGTTTGAGTTATTTCTGGTTTTATAATTAACTAACTTTGATTATACAATATAAAAAGCCAATAACTCAACAACAGCAGCTACAAATTTGAACTACAGTTTTATATATATGTATGTATGTATATACAAATTTAATAAATTGTTCTTATTAGGTTTTGCCCTTTTTCCCCCTTTATACTTAAATTCAATTATTTGTCAATTGATATTTGGTGAGATCGACCAGATGTTCATAAAGCATATCCTCCTGCGGTGTTAATCCAATCATTATCCATCCCGAAATGGCCGCAATACTGCGAGTTACCGACAAACTGCTCCATACACTCTGTACACTGTTGCTTAGCTATCGTTTAGATAGGAGAAATCATTCAAATATGATCAGATATTTTGTAGAAAAGTATAATATTTACCAGTTCATGTTGTGTCAGTGTTATATTCGCATTATTATTGAATAGATACAGTTTCTCATCGATAGAGTCCGAGCATATGGTGAGTATTATTGTCGCTACGTAGATCATTGTGATGATGAGCCAACGAAATGATATCAGTTCGCTGGCATTTGAGAAGCTCCAACGACAAATGTCCATGCTGTAAAGGTAAGACAAACAGTAGGTTTTAAAATAAATTTAATTTTAGTTAAATATTTTCCTAATCTTTTCCATTCTATGGGTATATTTTTATATTCCTTATACTTTGGCCTGATTTTCATTGTTCTTTTCCCATCTGCTTCTTTATCTTTCATTTTTTTGGAGCTTTTCTCCACTTGTATTGGCTTTACTTTCTAAATCCCACTTCTCATATTGCCGATTCCATTTCGTTTTCTTCCACGTCTTCTTTTTCTTCTTCCTTTTATCTTTATTATTCTTTCTATTACAACTTGTTTCTTTTTTCTTTCTTTTTTCGGTTTTTTGAAAGCAAATATTTCAATGTCCTTATTATGTACTTTTTTGTTTCTTAATGTCATTCTTCTTTCTCTTTTTATTCGTATCATTTTCTCTTTATTCTAACTTTTTCTGATCTTTAGCTTGTTCTCCACTTTACCTTTCCTTGCCTTTATTGTTGTTTTTTAAACTTTTTGTAAGAAATATAAAATTATCTTTATGAATTTAAGCTGGTTGTTGTCCTTTCCCAGCATTCTTTTAGTTAGTTAGTTAGTTAGTATACAGTTGACATTTATGCCTCTTAATTCAATCAGAGTCAGAGTCTCAAGTGGACTAGCTCATCTGCATGTACATAAATAATGTTATACTATATACTGTATACTTAGTAGTAGAATACGGTTGAGATGCCAACAGCAGTAAAAGGTCAACAACAGATACCCATAACGCCCACAGTGTGACTATACATGAATAACATTTAGCCAAAGCACAACTGGCAATGAACAACAAGAACGTACATAAATCAGAGGCCACAGGATAACGAAACGAAATGTCATACCCAGTTTCACACTTATCCATACTAGAAATAAAAAGGAGGATGAGCTGAATGAGGATGAGAAGGTTGGTTCATCATAGACACAAAACAGGACAAAATTGCAAGCCAAAACAGCAAAACTGAAAACCAAATGAACTACTGCCACCCACTCGAAATTCGTCGCAGCCTTTAAAGGTCAAGAGTGCAGGCAGAGCTATAGAATGGAATGGCATGGGACACTGGCGCGGCACGGGACGGTACAGAGTAGAAGAGTGAGAATGGGTGGGGTGATGGGGTGGTAAGGCAGATTGTGGTGGCGAAAAAGAGCAAAGTTTAAGGGCATTAAAATATTTTGTGGCGGCTGATGAAATCGACTATATACATTGAGAGCTATGAATACAAATTATTTGCCATGAAGCCAAACAAATATGTAGTTGAACAATTTCAAATTCGTTCAAGCAAAAGAAAAAAACACTAGCCTACATTTCAGCGCTTGTCTAGACACACACACATACAAACATTACGCTACACATGCATATCTATATGCATTTATATGGTAGACTCAATTTCCCTTGAGATTGTTGGATATTGTATGTGTTTTTTTTTTTGTGTATGTTCTTCAATGAAAATATGCATGACGGCTTATCCAAGGGTCTGACCAAGATTAGGGGCCTGCTTTTTGAGGTCAATGTGTTCTTGAGCCCACTCCCATACACACAGGCTTATACTAAAATCTAACACGCACATGGGTAACCCAGCGCTAACTAAACTAACTACTTCAGCAAAATGAGTTTGACTTTCACTTTCTATTTTAAGCAAGGATATATACATACATATGTATATGAAGGTTGCCAGACACACGAAAACTTGTAACTGAATGAATGGGCCTTAAAATTAATTCTCTTTCTATTGTAATTGTATTGTGTACCATGTCTTTTTTCAAGTGAACTGTCAATATATGTCCTTGGTGTCAACGCTTTGACGCAAACTCTTGTTTTCTCACTATTAACAATTATTTCTTTTGACTCACCGATCAAATACCGAAACGAGACAGATGATAGCCAGACAGTAGAATGTATTTAAATAGATTTCCGCAAATCCAGCATAATCACTTATTAATGCCAAGGCATCGTTGGCATTTGTCGTTGATCCTAATGATACTGCCGCTGCTGCTGATGATGAAGATGATAATGAAGCTTCGCCATTTCCACTTGTCTCTCCAATATTTAAATCTATATTCAAGCTGGTTGTTGTTGTACCTGTAACTGATGCAGTTGTTGTTGTTGTTGCTGCTGCTATTGTTGCTGCTGTTGTTGCTGCTATTGTTGTTGTCGCTGTTGTTGTTGTTGTTGTTGTTGTCGGTGTAACCATTATCATAGATGTGGCAGATGTTGTCTCGCCCGCAAGACTCATGCCATTGATAACCTTTGCCCAATCCATGGGATGACTGCTTAATACAAAAAGTAAATGAGCCAATGCTAGACCAGCTAACAGGCCATGGCATATATTTGAAATGAGTAGCCAAATTCGTTGAATTACACAGGCCAATTGTATATTACTGGTAATACCACCGCCTCCGCCATTACTAAAAAGAAACATAAAACAAATGTAGAGAAACCAGTTAAATATTTTCATATACCATTTCATTATCTAGTCAGTCATTCATATCACACACATATCCATCATATTCATCGATTAGGCCCATAGAAATGATTCTAATTTGCATTAATCCCTATACTTTAAGGATATTAAATGTCAATAATATTGCTAATAACGCATTCCCAAGGCGCGTTTCCAAAAACGATTAAAGCACTAAAAATAAGTAAGCACCCCTGCCCACCCCATACTCAGTCCATGTCCGTATAAATTGTTAATTTAGAAATGTTATGCAATCTTCAAGCGGGTCCTCGCCACAACACAACAAACCCCAAAAAAAAAAAAAAAAAAAAAAACCAAAAAAAATGTATTTGGGGAGCCGTTTCTAAAAATAGCCCGGGCAACCGCAGGATTATTTTGGTCGAATAAAAAACAAACAAACAAGCAAAAAAAAAAAAAACACCCGAAGGGGAAAATATATATTTGTGCGCGTCATTCATCACATACAGAGGTGGTCCTGTTTTTTTCCTCCTTTTTTTAAGACTCACCGATTGAAGTCGGCATCGAGCAGACAACGCGTATCGCTAACTGAGCCAAAGCCATTCGAACGGAATAGACGACGACTTCCACCGCCAGCACCACCACCAATGCCGGCACCACCCAATTCCGCTGCCGAGATGCCATCTAAGCTGCCGTTTCCAGCCGCTCTAATCGCAGCACCCGCACCATTAGCACCACCTGGCCCCGCACCACCTGAAATGCCGCGTGAAACGCCCACAAAGGAACGTTTATAGTAGCTATGCTCCACTGGTCGATACCCTGATGACGTCTGTAAGAACATTTTGTCTATATGCGCGGGCGTATCGTCAGTGGGCGAGACGACCGGTGTGAATGGATTGTAGATCTCTTCCCCCTCAGTTGGGGCAATGTCATCGGCCAGTTCCTTCAATATGGACGATAAACCACCAGCTGAGTACAGTTTACCTAAATTGGGCGACAGAAAGAGAAGAAGCAAGAGAGAAAGAGAGTTGGGGAGGGGGTAGAATTAGCCAGGCATTGCGCAGAAGCCTCGAGAGCATATAATTTTGTGTTTTTGTAGGGGGTTTGGGAAGCTTTTTTCCCTCAATGGCGCTTGGGACTACTCACTGATTAGCTGGCCCCGTTTATCCCGCTGCGATTTGGTCTTGCGATGCACTCGTCTCTCCTCATAGCTCTGATCGATTTCCAATTCCCCCGATAGTGAGGCATCATGCATATCCGAACATTGTTTCAAATAACGCATTAGGGTCTCATTTGCCTGACGAACTTCCATTTCGCCAGCGGCAATGAGTTTACGTTCACGTCGCCTACGGGATTCCGATTTGCTGCGTTTACGCCGTGGACTCTTATCGAAACTGCTACGCGAACGTAATGAACGTTGCGCTGGACTGGCCTGGGGATCGGATAGAGATTGCTGTTTACGTGAGGCACCACCGCTGCCTGCTGCACCACCACTGCTACCGCTAGGTCCAGCACCACCACCCGTAGCCGATGGTGTTGGTGAACTTTGCTTAAGCTCACGATCCATATAACCCAAAATGCCACGATGAAATGATGAATCTGCCTCCAGGGTACGCAATGCTGGCGATTGCGGTGAATGTGTCCTTCTCGAACGATGTCCGTGGGTGGCTGCTGGCAGTTGCTGAAGTGTTTCACGCAAACTCAATGCATCGCCCGATGAGTTGCGGCTGCCATCGCTTTGCTTATTCAATGTTGGCTTTGTGGGCGAATCATCCAAATGGGTAGCGCCACCCAATGAGGAGGAAATTTCCTCCTCTGGATGATGATGACTGTGATGAACCGTTGAAGATGTTGCTGGCGGTGCATGTCCATTGACCAGGACAACCGTCTGCTGGGAGGTTTGACTAGGTGAACCAACCATTTCAATGCTATCGGCTGAACTTTGAGCACTAATGCGACCAGCGCTAGATGTGGCTCCTGTTCCAGATGGGGAATCATTTAAAGCAGCGCCAGCACAACCACCACCACATGATGACGATAGTGTGGGTAACTCTTCCGGTGGCTGTGCTGCTAATGGCTCTTGTTCTCCAATTGTTGTTGTTGCTCCTGCTGCTGTTGTTGGTGTTGTTGGTGTTGCTGTTGCTGTTGCAGCGGCTTCACGCTCCAGCCGACGTTGACGTGCCTCAGTGCGACGCTGACGCTGATGCTGACGATGCACCTTTGGCTGTGTGGCCTCCATGTTGTTGTTATTATTCCTTCAGGCTACTTCCATAACAGGTGGACACTTTTCTGTTTTCGTTTTTGTTTTTGTCGCTTGCCCCAGCTTAGTCTTTTCAATACGTTAGCTGTGCTTTTACTTCGTCTGCTCTTTAGGATTGACCCAATTACCACAGTTGTCGTCGCACAAACACACCACACGCACACACAGACACAAAAATAAAACACAAACTCGATAGAGGGGAGGGCAGAGCGAAAAGAAGAGATAAAGATGAAAGGGTTATTCAAAGAGTTTTGGGCATTTTTCCCCCAAGGTTATGGCTACTCTAATAGTATTTGATTCCTACATACATATATAGGTTGCTGCTGTTGCACTTTGAACACTTTGTCAATCACTTTCTAGAGAGCCAATGCTGCTCTATTGCCCTTTTGTTTTGTAGTTAAGAGATATATATATATTTATATTTATATATAGATATACTTAAATAGGAATTGGCCCGATTTAATGTGTGTTTGCACGCTTTCGCGGCTGCTTGGCGACTGACTGGTGCTGGCTGCAACGAGACAAGAAAAATGTTGGCCTAACCTAACCTGGCCCCACATTTCGTTGTGGGTGGTGGGTCTGAGCCAGGTTGGCGGTGATGGTAGTGCTGGTGGTGGTGGTGGTGGTGTTGGTGTTGTGTCCTGCTTCCTGTAACGTAGTAACGAGAGCAAAGCTTTTGCTTTGATGACGTCAACACGCACACACAGAAAGCCAGAAGCAATGCGCCCACGAATTGACAAATTCTATATTTAAGCCACACTGTGAGAAATTTTCTTGCAATTAATATACATATAATTGAATTTTATTAAAGATGTGACTTCTTTTTGTTGTAACAAATACGCTTGGAACATTTTGCCCTAAAATCGTTTGAAAACTTTTATTTATTAATTGTAAAACTGGTACTTTATTACAGTGTATTTAAAAATGCCAGCTGTCGTTTATAGCGCGCCCACACTCAGCTCTCCATCTCTTTCTTGCCGCTTTTTCTTTCTCTTTCCAACTCTTTCACTCAATTCAAAGAAATCGATAAATGCGTGGCTTGGCTCTGTCTACTGCGCAGCTTTTGGTCTGTACACTCTAATAATGACGTCAATCGGGAAAGCTCGACTTTGTTCACTTTTTGTTGTTGTTATTTTCTTTTTTTTCGCTGCCACAACACAAAAGCCGGCAAAAGCTTGACAGGACTAGAGAAAAGGACAAAAAAACAGAATAATGAGACAACAAAAAAAAAAAAAAAACCTAGAGAGAAAGCATTTTCAAATGGCTTAATTCGACATTAAGATACTCCTCAATAGTTCAAACTTCAAAAAATAAAAAAATCATTAAATAATTGGACCGAAAATGGAATAGATCTAGATTAAGTGGAAAAGGTAGACTAGGGTTTAACAAGATTTGACTAGATTTAGTTAATATAGTTGTTATATAGACTGTCTTGACGAGATCTAGCTACAAGGATCATGACAGATATGGCTAGGTTAAGAGGAAAGGCTACACTAGAAAGAACAAAGTTTAAGAATCTTCACAGTAATGGCTAGATTAAGTGTAAAGTCATTGATTAGGAAAAGGCAACTATGGCTAGATATGACAATATTTTGAACAAAAAAGAGTCAGTTATGGATAGATCTAGCTACCTAGAAGGATGTTTAAAGCCAGATGACTGGAAAAATATGTACATGTACATATATCTGGATATACCTTTCTTACCTCTTAAATACCGTGTCAGTATATAAGCCTTTTTTTATTTGTCCATATGGGTATCGAGGGGTAGAAATTTGATTATCGTAAAGCCTGGGCAGAGACTACTTTGTCGTAGTTGTAGTCGTTGTTGCGTCGTTGTTGTCGTCGTCTGGCGTTGGCGTTAACTAATGGCCCTTGAAATGGCAAAAGGCATTGGGCAATTGACTCAGGTCTCTCTCGCGCTCTCTATTTTTGTCTCTCTTGCCCTGGAGAGTTTCGCGAATGCGTCTGGGCACGTCACCATCATGACGTCAGACTGACGTCAGTGGGCATATTGCCAAAATAATAATAAGAAGATGAAGCAAAAGCAACAAAAACACCAAACCGATTATGTATGTATGTATGTACATATGTATAGTACAGTACAAAAACAACTTTTGGAAGTGAGAAAATTAAAGAGAAAAGAGAAAGTAGAAGTGAAGAGGGCAAAGGACAAACAGAGGCTAAAAGATAAAATGTCAGTCTGGATGCTGCTGCTTCGTTTAAATGCTCTTGAAGTGTCAAATTATGTGGGGAATTCATTTGGGTCATTAGGGAATTATTAAATAGATCAATTTTTAAAAGCAATACAAAAGTACTTATGGCAATACTATCTGCACTAAGTGTAAGGGTGACAACCCTACAGGTAGGTTGCCCTTGGCAACGTTAGGCTTTGCATTTTATTTTATCAATAGACTTGTTAGAAAACCTAAACGCAATACAAACACTCCCACACACAAAATGCCTTTACTGGAGGCACCAACGGAGTATTTGGAAACCTCTCCAGATCATTCCCTGCAGGCAGAATTGCCCATTTTACTTGCTGCCCCAGGACCAGCGGCTTTGGCCCAATTGCGTATACCGCCAGCCGAAGTCCGTTTGAATAACTTGCACCAACAGCAGCAACATCAACCATTGGCAGCAGTTGCAGCACAGCTGCAACAAACGCCACAACGGAATAATCGTCGCTTGATTTTGGGACGTAGAAATTCATTCGATCGTGATGTACCCATTGTGGAGGAAACTCAACATTTTCCAGCCTTTGTGCATCTATTGCCTGTTGTGTTACCCACACAGGCGCCAGAACCTACGCTCGATGAGCTGCTGGTGAGCTGGTTGCACTTGCACATTTCACTTTTACCCAAGAACCTAATGCGAACATCTTACAGCGTCGCGTTACCCAACGCACTGACCTGGATCAAGTGGAGACAGTGCGTCTTCGTGTGATTTCCTATACTATAAGCCTATCGCGGCTATCCCTGTTTATGCCGCGTCTACAGCATTTGGATTTAAGTGGCAGTGTCCTAAGTTCACTACGTGATCTGGGCTATGGTTTGTTGCAACTCAAGCATCTGAATATTAGCAATTGTGGCTTAAATAGCTTCGATGGGACAAGCGGTTTGCCAGGTCTAAGAGTTCTGATTGCCGATGGCAATATGATACAGCGTGTAGGTCCCTTGGCTGAATTGTCCGAATTGCAAGTGCTGAAGGCCTGCCACAATCGCATCAGTGAACTTGGTTTGCTGTCCTTTTTGGGCCTATGCCCTCAGCTGATGGAAGTGGAGCTTTTGGGTAATCCTGTTTGTCGTTTGCCACTCTATCGAGCCACTTTGAGACGCAGTGTGCCTTCCCTACAGCTGCTTGATGGGCAATCTTTTAATGTGACCCAAGCCAATGAGCAGTCCGCAGCAGAGCACTTAATTTCCTCTCCTTCCAATGAGGAGGCACAATCTTCACTTTCGAGTGAGGCTTCTTCAAGCAGTGAGTCGATTGCCACACGACCTGCAACAGCCCCACATAATCATAATAACAATTACCCCTTATTGGACACACCGCTGAGACCAACATCCGCTTTGGTGTCCCTTAACGTTGGTCAACGTCAGCAGCAATTGTCTGCCATAAACTCAACACCAGTGGCTGGTTCGGTTTTGGGCTTGGTGCGTCAACGACGCCGACGCAGTGGTCATGCTTGGGTTAGCTCCTCCTCAAGTGGTTCCTCATCGAATGCCTCATCGGTTATGTCAACGCGTGCTCCCTCTATGAGCTCTTGCTCTTCCAATAGCAGCCTCGATTTGCACTCAACTAATTATAGTTTTAATCCACGCACAACATTGGATTAGTTCATTACAAATAAATATATTAAAAATTGGCCTAGCCAAGCACCAAACAAATAATTTTTGCATATTCCAAGTGTACTTTATTTAATATATGTATTTATATAAAAACAAAAAAAAAAACGATAGAGAGAGAGAGTTAGGACCGAACAGATCAATTGTCTACGTCTACGTTATGGTGAGCGTTTTAGTGTGAATTACATTTAACTAAGAACAATTAGAAAACAAAAACACGAAAACATTATAATCATCTATTCCGTATAAGTGTACTGAAAAAGAGCAGCTGATGGTGACCGTACGGGAATCAATTGGCTTTGTCCATTGGGATTGCGAAAGACCATATAATCACGACCATTGATAAAGCGACGCACTCCACCGCCCATGACACCGCCACCTCCGACTCCATTCGGATCACCACCTCCTAATAAAACACCATGACCGTCATGTCCCATTTGGCCAACAGCATGTCTCCAGCGGTGTGTATTATCGCTTCCTTTAAAAATACTCTGATATGGCGGCGGTGGGGTAACATTCTGGCCATGTGTGGAGTTGCCCAATAGCTGTTTATTGCCACTTCCACTGCTGCCATCCAAGCGACGAAAGTTGCGAAACCAGCGTGAAGATGGCTTTATCGACTGGCCATTCGGTGCTCGTCCAATGCCATGAGTTGCCCATTTATTGGCATTTGCCTCCTGGCGACTATTGATAAAACGGCACATCAATTCGGTTGTAAATACAGCCAAAGATGTGGCAAAACCAGCCAACATAATGTAATAGGTCATCATTAGATCGCCATTACGCAATTGTCGCTCGGTGCCGCCCAAATCCTGTGGACAAATCTCAGCACTTGGCAAATCTTTGGCCGACAAATGTTTCACAATACCCGATTCGACTAGACTCAAAAGTCTAAATGAATATTCCTATAGAAATATTTTTGATTATTTTTGAATGTTCATTTATACTCACTCGGGATCGAAAAGTACACTTAGATTTGAACCAATGGGATAGGCAAACGAACGTTTCTTTTTCAAAAACGGCTCCTTGGCCATGGCAAATGGACAATGAACCTTTTCATTATTATAACTTATGGTTTTGCGATACAAATAGTCCTGATAGAGCATTATATTGATTGCCGGACGGTCACGTACAAATACATAACCATTTCGTTCCACATAATTTTGCAAATTGTATGTATCATTGCTGGCATCCGAGAAAACTGCATAGTTATTGTTTATCATGCGGCTCAGCATGGATAGCGATTCATTTGTCTTACACATGGGAATAGAGATTGAAATCATGAATTGGAGACTTTGTATGCTAATTAAATTATAAGTAAATTAAATATAAGGTAATTATATCTGAATTTTATTCCAATGACGCATGTAAGTCGTCTCGCCGACTTAGGTATACCAAACACCAGAATAACAAATATTTTAAATTAATAATAACACATGCATTTACGTGTTTTTAAAAAATTGTGTTCGCATGCTTTTTACAAGCATGTCTTTGTTTAGTCCGATTTTGATCAAATTTGGTATCTTGCTGGATATTAGTCTCAATTTTAAGTGTGCCAACTTTGATTGCACAAGGTAGAAAATTACAGGAGATAATCGAGTTTTTCCAAATTACGGGAGCGGGGTGTGGCAAAAATTTGAAATAAACTTGAACACTCTACATACTATACGAGCCTACATACCAAATTTGGTAGCTCTATCTCTTATAGTCTCCGAGATCTACGCGTTCATACTGACGGACAGACGGACGGACGGACAGACGGACATGGCTAGATCGACTCCTACTTTATGGGGTCGGAAAAGCTTCCTTCTGCCTGTTACATACATTTTAGCGACTTTAATATACCATTTCACCCTATGGGTGTATGGTATAAAAAACGCATACCCTTGTGTGGGTATTCGATCATAATATACTTTTCATGATGCTAATGAATTTCGAAAACTTTTTTTTAATTAGTCTGATTACTACTGATCAGGCAGAGATTATACTTATAGAATATTTGTATGAACCTTTTTGAAATTAATTTAAAATTTGCGGTCAATCTTGCCAATCTTTTTCCGTTTCATTAAATTTTATTTCGCAACTAGTTCTAGCGTTGACGATATCTAGCTGTAATTGTCTTTGGCAGAATGAGGTCGAATCGTCTTGAACCCAAGATTTGACTATATTGATTATTTTCCTTACCGTTCTTATGGCATATTCAACGCCTCCTCCACGTATAGACACAAAATGTTTATTCTTAACCAAAATATCGTTTACCGTGTTATAGGGTAATGTGAATTTCGAGAGCGTTAAAAACGCAGTCAAATTTGCGGTATAGAAAGAGGTTAAAATCGTTATGAATATCCACCAAGTGGCAAAGAGCAATCGTGTCGAGTCTGCAAATGAAGAATGGAGATTGGACATGGGTTATGGATGGTTAGTGGGTGGGTTTAATACTTTGTTAATTGAAACGACAAACGCTAAGATTGTTGCATGTGCATTTCCCATTAATGCCACTCAATGATGCCTATCTGTGCATTAGGGTTAATTGCTTTGCCCTTTGTTGGCCACTGGGACTTACCTGCAATGGGTGACAATGTGCTACCCTGTTTCATGAGAGCACCGTAGACAAACCAGGCACAATGTCCCAATGAATATGGATGTTGTTCTTTATCGCCAGTCAAACGATTGCGTATAATGATCAGAACATATATTATGGGTCCAACAACCAGCAATGAGACAAATATCAATATCCAAACCCAGAAATTAAATGGTGCCAATAGGCCAGAGCCACTAGCCGATTCCCTTGGACGTTGCATGACCATTATCCATTCACCCTCATCCAATGTGGTAGCAGAATAATACACAAAAGATCGCTGTTCCGAGAGTGAAGGTATAAAAGCAGCTGCCAAGTCAACTTGCTGTGAACCACCAAAAACTAAAAGTTAAAAATATATTTTGAAAATAGATATCAATTGACTACTCACACTATTGTTAACCATCTCGATAAGACTACGATCATAGTCTGTGGGTGAGCCAATGATATTATCCTGGGGGACAAATACCTCGTATGTGAAATTAAATTTCTTTCGCAAAAAATCAATGATCTGAAATGAAACTCCATGACCGATACGTGTGCCATTATCAAGTAGTTCGGTATAACTCAATGGATAATCCTCTAATGTGGCAATACGCAAATGTTTGCCATTAATCCAATCCCTCATGTCACTCAACTTATGTTTCTTTCTCATTATAACCTCCAGAGTTGCCACAGGAGCATCTTCATCGTTACCAACACCGCCAACAACGAGAGGAACTTCGGTAATCATATTGCCATCATCATTCAATTGCACAAGATTCGTGGGAAATGTTTCATTTTGCATTGGTGGACAGCCCATGCATAGAGCGGCAGCCACCATTAATTCAATACCATTTGCCATCCTTAATCTTTAATGATCTTTAGAGAGTTTAGATAAATTCTTGTGATTTTTTACGCTTTCGCATAATGCACAATTGAAAAGTTTCTGTGGATTTTAGTAGCTGTAGCTAGACCGACGCTTGTTGTGCTACTAAAAATCGTCAGGTTTTTTTCATTTTTATTTTGTTACTTTCACTGTGGACATTTTGAATTACATTCACATATACCAATGTATGCATATTGACCACGCCCAACCTCTACACCACAGTTAGTAATATGTAAATATGGCCCATGCATGCCTCGAGCCACATCAAATACAATTAAGAATAATGACAAGTGCAAACATGGAACTAGTAAACCACCCGATCCCTAACCCAATTTCCATCCCCCATTACCCTCTGTTCATTCAACGAAGATTGGAGGCTTTGATAGAAGTCCTATATCAACACAAGAACTGGCCGGGTTGCCTGGCTGGTTAATGAGCCAAGTAGTTGCTTAAGAAAAACAGAATTAGAATAAGAAAACACCCACCTACTAAATATAAGTATACAATTTATTGTATGTATTTACTTCAATTGGCTCAAGTCCAAATCAAATGGGTTAGACAATTTCGTATGTACCTGGGTCTATTCAAGGTCGACGTAATTCCCTTTGAGAAATATCACAATTCAAGTAAATTGAATCGATTTTATATAAGTCGGCATATTTAATTGCATGTCCAACATATTCTTACATTCATTTACAAATACTATTAAATAGATGATAATTTAAACATGGCTTAATTGACTAGACGTATGGCTTGTATGTTCTTAATATCGTGCCTTGTACATTCTATTTTACTTAAGAACATTCTTCTTAGGGGACCAAGCTATCATAGGTCATGCCAAATGTTTGATCCATTTTAAATTTTAAAGTTTTCTTTTCGTTTTGTAATCTTAACTGATTCTTTAAATTATGTCTAATCTGATATTCATTTTAGATTTTGGTATTTCGAAATATGTTTATATTTATTGCAAAGTCAAGGGTTGCCATTATGTCTCTAAAAATATTTCCCCATACTCAGCTATGAATATCTTTGCCTAAAATACTAAAAGAATAATACAAAAATTGCTTTATTAATTGTCTTTTTTATTTACAACATTTATATACAAAATAAATAGCCATTCAATTGGCGTTTGGTTTTTAACCAAATCGACTCGAACTATCTAGAACTTCATTACTACTGGCGCCACTAGTAAAAGAATTTTGATTACATTTGCAATCTTCGCCATCGATGCGACCTTTGCCAGAGGTAAGGATACGCATGCCTTCGGCAAATTTGGGAAATCCTGACATGGTCTCTTTCAATGTGGTCATCATAACTGGCAGATACATAAAGAAATCCTTGAAATGTCCGACCACAGTGTGATAGTCAACACCTCGACCAATACCACCCACTGAGTTTTGATAGTTGCCATCGATGTCTATGTCATTGCCAGCTGATGATGATGACGATGAATACGAAGGTAGGCAACTGCCATGGTGTAAAACTGCTAAAACGACAGAATGTGTATTGTGTTATGTCAATTCAAAATATCAAATTTGCTGATGCGACTTGAGTTTGAACCTCACCCAACATGAAAACAATTGCGACAGCTTGATATTGCATTTTTACGGTCAACCTCTTTAACGAACAATAACTTTCTAAATGCTTTTAATCTTGATATGGGGATGAGTTATATATAAGATTTCTTCATCATGCATAGTAAGCAAAAAAATTTCAAGAATAATTCTCTTGTTTTCTGATGCCTTTTCAAGCTGAGCTGGCAAAAAGAAAATAAAACTAAGACAACAAAAAAATGTGAAACTTTTGCTCAAAAATTTTATTACCAATGTTAACCCAAAGACCTTAAGGTTGTTATTGTAGGGTTAATTGCAGTTGAAATTGCTTTATTTACCATTAATCAATATGCAAAAAAGGTTTTAAATATAAACAAACATTTTTAAAAACTATTTTAATAGTAAAATAGTGTCTTTAAAATTCTTAAAGCAAGCACTTTGATAGTGTAACTCAAGAACCACAACTGCAACATCTTGTTTTTGAATCTTGTTTTGTTCAGCGGTTACCTATTTATCGAAAGCATTTCGATACTTATCGATAAATAAAACACAGCTGTGGTTTGCAAAAGAACTAGATTTCAAGTTGGATTTAAAAATTGTTCATCTAAAAGCTATAAACTACTTAAATAGGACCATGTTAGTTAAAATATTTTTGAATAGAAACAAATTGTAATTAAAAAATATCAAAATAATTTAAATTGCAAAGAAAAATGTATACGTTTTAGATTTAATAACATAGAAAACAATTTATATAGAACTAGCTATCGATAGAATAATGTTGCACATTAATTTAAACGGCGACTTTGAAATACCCTCTACTTACACATATGAAGGAAAAGTGGACCAGACTAACTAAATAATATTTTATTTATGACAATATCTACTAATTTTTTATTTTACTAATTAAGTAGTTACATTTAACATCCATGTAAATACATATACCTTAAATGCTGTGCAAGAGTTAATTTCTTACAATTAGTTTAGTAAAAAACATATTCATAGACAATCGACAATCTCCATAAAGAACAACCGTGCTGGCAATTATCCAGCTATTTTCTCGTTTTTAAGGATACCGATATACCATTCAATGCCATCCTGTGTACAGGGTATGAGAATTAGCGTCTTGGAACTAGATTGCGATGGTCGATTGAAAGAACACATTCAGAGTATTATAAAACGTGCAAAATGTCCATGTCCATAAGAGTAAAGCAAAGCGCTGTTTGGGTGCATTTCACGAAAACAAGTAATAAAAAAGCATTTTGCAAAATATGCAAAAAATCGCTAAGCATCAAGGGAGGTTCCTACGGCAATTTGAGTCGGCATCTGAAAACGCAACATCACAGAATCGTTGTAAAGGTACCCGCTTCTGAAATAGCCATGAATAATTCGTCATTATCAACATCGAATGGACAACACCAAAGCCGGCAAGAAAATTTGATTGCTTCTATGCAACGGCAATATGGTATATAAGTATATACATATGTACATACATATGTATAATTTGTCTTCGAATTCTTTCATCATTCGGATTTTTTTTTATTGTAGGCGATCCACTTTTGTTAAATGAAGCCACCTTAAGCGACAACGATGACTGGAATACAACGGATCCTGATATACAGGCATATGATAGATTTAATACTTCTGGTCTAGTTGAAACGAAAATTAAAGTCGAAGCTGATGACCAGGAAACAGAGGATACCACGACCACTCCGGTTTATTTAAAACGACGAAAAATTGACTATCAATCTTATGAAATGACACCATACGAACGGACCATGATTAAATTGGTAAAAGAGCGTACAAAAACCATTGAACGCATTGCCGCAACACGTCTTAATGTACTGCAACGAATGGCCGATGATAATGCCAGTTATCATACAAAAATGCTCGATTTATTGGCCAACAAAATTCAAATTGTCAAATTGCCCAACAATATCAAGGAATCTAAGTAGACTAGGAAAATTCAATATGACCTTAGGCAACTTTAAGTGTGCGATTTGTCTACTCCGTTCATAAGGTCAGCAACAAACCAAAGCATAAAAATTAATAATAATAATTAAATAATACAAAATAACCAGAGACCAAGCATTAACATTGCCGACCTTCGTGAAGATTTTTGGCACTTGGAATTCAAATTTTTGCCCTGGAAGACCAGCTCAATGTGGTAAAAGTCTTTTCACATCTGAAAAGAGTTTCTAAACTCAGAAATAAGAAACACCTGAAAGTTTTAGCGACCAAGGACTTATCACACTCTAACATCGGCACAGCCCTAAGGTTGTTTGTCACCACGTGTTTGTCATATTCTTATGAAAGAATTAAATCACTACATGCAATGCATATGCATTATCATGTAGATTCAGACGAATGTTTCTTGCCAATGTTTGGTCAAATACTTGAAAAGTTTGCACTTAACCAGTTTTTCTGTATCGAAATGTACGTTCTTTCGTTCAGTTCAAATTGTCCTGGATTTCTGCGAATGGACTGGTTGGAATTTTTAACTTTGGAGGAGATCGATGTCTCCCGAAAAGGAACGAATTTTAATAAACCAAAATTTCCGAATTTAAAAAGATTGCGCATCAATTCGGATTCCATAAAACTAAAAGTTATTTTTCGAAATAAAGCCAAATATTAGGCAAATCGGTTGGAGAAATTGCAATATTTGGCGATGACCAATTTTCTGGATGCTGAAATAATTAATCGATTGGTAATGCTTGCATGCATGCATACTGAAACAATTACAATTCAAGCAACTCGAACGTGTAAGTGTAGCTCCGACGATTGGACAAATTTCGATTATTATGTCTTACGGATGGTTCAACAAGACTGCCAGACGCTTGAATATCTCGATATTCACTACTCAATTTGTCTACAAATTGTTCGATTTATTAAAAAAAAAGAAAAATCTGTCTATATATAATCCATGATAGGTATTGAAATTGTTAACTTTAATTTCATCTGGGTGACAAGGCAAATGAGATTAATATAAAACAAACTATTATTAAAAATGTTTTTATCACTTGTAAAAAGGTCTCAGTGGACCTATTGATAATAAACATTTGTACAAGGTGGGCCAAAATGAGTCATCCGGTCCAAAAAAAAAGTCATACGATGTTGTTTGGTTCTAATTTTTTTTTTTTAAATAAAAAACTTTTAAAAAAATATTTAAAATTTAAATAAACAATAAAATATTAAAAAAACAGAATCAAAGTTTTTTATATAGAAAAAAAGAGATGACTTCTATTGGCCCGAATGACTTCTTTTGGCCTATCTTGTTTGTGTATATTTGTGATAAATATTTTGTGTTAATGAATATTGTAATTGTAGGATAAAATAATGAAACTAATCAAATCAAAACACAAACCAAAATGAAATCTCACACAAATCATAAACATATAGAAATAACCCACCTGTCAATATGTATTTTCATTTGTTTGTAATTGATTTGAAGCACTTGTAAGTATGCTTTTATTTTGTTTGTAATTGATTTTAAGAACTTGCAATGCATAACAATTTTAAATGCCAAGTGCATATCAATGTCCGGATTCCATTTATTTAGCTATTAATATATGGAATGATTGTCAATCAGATAGTGGCAAGAAAATGCATACCGGACTGTTGCAATTAAACTAATTACCCATTGACAATTCTGAACAAACGAACGTTGAATATACTATACCCTACGTACAAATGATTTTAGAAAAAGGGTCTCCAAGTACTTGACTAAATAAATATGTCCCATTTTTCGTTTAACTTGTAGAAAGTGTAATTCAAACTCGAACTGTTTATTCTATCATTGAAATACTGATCGATATTAACTATGTATGTATTTATATTAAAACTTGCTGACCATGCTGACTAATTGAAAAACCTAATCATTCACATCAAATCCAAAATGGAAAACGAGAAAAACTAATATATGTGTAATCCGATCTCTAAACTCGTTCTGGCACAAGTTCAAAGTCATTGAATTAAATATGCAACGGTTGACCTTAACCTTAACCTTAAGCTTAACCGTTGACCAAGTTACATCTGACAATGAGGTGAAAATACGTTAATTCTATAAATAATTTTAACTCTTTCTCTTCCTCTCTCTGTTTCTTTTCACATTTCGCACTGGCACGCGAAAGCGTTAAAGATAGGGCGTTAAATTATGTATGTATGGATGTGTGGGGGAAAAGAGGCGTGCCAGTTATGGCAAGTGGTCCATTAAGAACCAGAAACACGTACGACTCACATATATAACCAGAAACCCGCAAGCGTTTCAAATTAAGTAACAATTAATGAGCCAGCCTTTTTATGCGTATACACGGATCACTTGCTCGAAAATGATGGGGCAACAAAAATTAAACAAATCAAATTGTAACAATTTTTATGATTGAACCGCCACACGACGATGCGACAAAGAGACAACAGTTAATACTAGGGTGACTCAAGAGAAATTACCTTAACAGAATATATAAGTATATAAAACAAAAAAAATTGATTGAGTACGACTTCGATTGGATCTTATAGAAATATAAATAATTGTTCGAAAAATACAGTTTCTCAAGGCTCAAATATAGTTTTTCCCAAGCTTCAACACAGTTTTCCAGCTCAGTTTTCCTCCAGACTAAAACTCTGCCATATTCTTGTAAGTTTACAATTTCGATTTGGGTGGCTACCCCACCATAAAAATATGTTGTTTCCAATTTAGATTAACAATCATTTATTTTAAATATTGTCAATTAAAAATCAGTTAAGATTTCATCCATCACAATGAATCGACAATATGAGCTTTTTTTGTTCTCTTTTTTTAAATATGTGAATATAGTGAGTCACCCTATTGACTGAATCATTTGGTATGTATGATATGTAGTAGATATATATGTACATACAAACTTCAGAGGCAAACTCCGAATCTTCTGCACACGCGTTGTCTCTGCCCTTTAATGATCTGGGTACATGCCACGCCCTTAAATATAAGTCACCCCCTTTTTTTTAAATTAGTAAACTGAGCATAATTTACGAAAAGTTTTTTTTTTGCTGTTTATTTGTATAATTCATTTGCCAAGATGTGCAATTTTTTTTTTGAATATTTACTTAGATCTAACATGGCGCTAATTTTTATACATACATATATACACATAGAAACCTAATATATGTTATGTAGTATGTATGTATGTACATATATAGGAAGACTTACTTAAGTATCACAGGGAAGATATTTGAGTTTGTACGGAGAAATGTATATACATATATCTATAGACTAAATCAGACAAAGTCAGAGCGACTATTCTCTCTGGTTATGAGATACGGACGCTTCTCGGTGGGGCAATGGAATTTTTCAAAAAGTTGTGTGCTAAAACCACTCTTCTCATCGGGCATTTCTAGCATATTATTCCACACGGAATTGGCAGCAGCGGCATGACCACGCTGACTGAGATGAAAGCAATCCTCGGAAAAAAAACGGGTATCCGTTTGTCCTGAACGTGTGCGAGGGAAATCATGAAATTGCGAGAATGGCTGGACATTGATAGTGAAAGTCTAAAGAAGAAAAGAATACGAAATTAATCCAATGAAATCTATAGCTATTGATGATTTACTCACCTCCGTATTGAACTCCTCACGATTGGCAATCTCATAGTCTTTGGCTATCCAGCGTTTCATGATGCCTTCCATGTAATCCAAATGCTCTTTAGGCTTCGCCAGCAGGCAGGGACATTCGAAGCGTAAAGTGCTATAACAAACTGGCGGCAGACCCGTCAGATTTGTTAGAAATCGTAAATTTGGCGCTGGCACAATGTTCAGCATTAGACGTGGCACATTATCCCTAAGATAACGATAGGTCTTTAGCATATTCTGTTCATGCCATTTAACAGTTAATTCTGGTTCCGGATAATAGCATATATCCGTACAGAAATCATTATTGCCAATGAATAGAGTTATCAGTTTCCAATCTCGCGTCATATTCACATTTGGATCCCGTTGCATGCGTTTAACCAAAACAGTGGCCATATATGGCATATCCCGGGACATTGCAGCCAATTCGGCGACATCGAAACGTGAAGTACGATCTGTAGATAGACCGTCCTTAACAGCATAGCCATATAATTTCGGATTGAATTCCTTAAGAATATTGGGCAATGTGAGGTATCTTCGCCAATTGTATTGTCCGCCAATGGACCAAACCACACCACGATTCTCAACAGTTACATGCAAAAGATTTGTAGCAAAAATACCATTGCCAGCTGTCAAGGAGTCACCCATGGCTCCAATCACATCAATATCGCCAGGACGCAAACGATGAACACTTGTTGGACGCTCTGCACTGCGTCGTCCGGGTCCATGTTCGGCATCACAGAATTGTAATAAAGCACGAGTACGGGGATTTGATTTTTGTGTTTTCTAGAGAAATATAAATACAGACATTTGTACATATGATGGGTTTTTTCTCTGAGTGTTCTTGTGAATATTTTGCCAATAAGAAACAAGTTTGTAAGCCATCGAATTGATCAAGCCACTGGACTTTCGTTTCCGTTATCTATGTATGCTGTTGGACTTACCCCTGCATTACGTACACGCTGCACGTTTTGTGGATCGTCACCAGAACGCCCGCTGAAGGCCAAACCGAGGAGACGAAGTGGTCGATAGGCATTCCTTAAAGCCACATCCAGAGAGGTGCGCTGTGATGTCACCAAGTCGAAGTCCAACGACATTAACATTAACAACAACATGGCCAGGAAAAGTAAAACTGAATTCGTTGACATGTTGACTAAAAAAAAAAAAAAAAAAAGAAGAGAAAAAATTGGGGCCAAGTGGCAAGATGTAAAATGTGGGCATGTCTCGTTTTTTCTCCCCCACTATCTCATTCTTCTTTGACTCTTGATTTCATTTGATGACGAAGTGCCTCGGCAACGACGTCCTCGGCACTGAACCAGTTCTTTCAAATATACAAACAAATATGTGGCCGTTACACCAGAAATCAAGCGCCAATCATCTTCAGGTTGTTAACCTTTTGTGGACGTTGTTTTGTTTTTATTTTGTTTTTTCTTTTCTGTGATTTTATTTCGTCTTGGCTTATTTTAATATTTAGCGTTAAATATTTTATGCAAATTTTTGAACAAATTCCTCAAGTTATTATTGTTGTTGGTATTGGTATTGTTATTGTTTTTGTGCCAAAATGACTAATCGATTTCGTAATTAACTAAAATTTATGAAACGACTAACATTTTGTATGATTGTGTTGAAAAAGTGAAGTGTTAACATTGACTAGACAATATTTAGAATACACAATCTAAGAACTTTGGCGAAACTTGGAAAAAAATCCCCAAATTAAAAAGGAAAAGCAACGATTTATAAGAGCAATGAATATAAGGGGGAAAAATCTTTTATTAGGAATAGTCGTAATCTAAATTATAATCTTTTCGCTTTCGATTCCAACTAAAATAATTTCGCTTTCACATTGTAAGGCCTCTGAGTTAGTTAAAATTAAATTTTTTATTCAAAAACGGTTTGCAAATGTACGCGTTTTAGGTTTTCATCCAAAATGAGCTTCATTCGCTTTCAAATTGATTCAGATTAAATTTGAATTTTAAAACAGAATAGAGCTTTACAAAAAATGATCCATTTGTTTCAACGAATTATTTGATATTTGAGTTGTTTTCAAAACCACAAAACAATTTATTTCATGCTGCTTTAGCATTTTATATTTGGAATTTCAAATATAGTTAAATAGTTTAGAATTCAACTGTTTAATTAATACATTTTTTATGTTCGAATGCATTATTTCTGTTTCCTTTTCCTCTCTTCACTTCCTCCTATTAACTTAGGCAAACACACATTTGTTTGGACTTCAAAAATTTATCACTTAAGTCGAGTTCTATTTAATTATGATTTCAATCCCTAATAATTTTCACTTATCCCCGCAAAATATTCACTTCCTAAAAGATGTTTAATACCGGATCGATCGAGAGCACAGATAATGAAGTAGAAGATATATAATAATAGACTTCTCTGTCCGTCAGGCGGAAGTAACGGAAGAGGTTTGAGTCAAATTGCCACGCGTTTGCACTAAATTTTTTTTTTAGAATCTCGACACCGTGCTAAATCCAGTTGTGATAAAAGATTGATTTAAATATATTATCTACTGACTGCGGCCGCTGCTTCGGCTGCTTCCTTTAAGCATCGCCAACAAAAGACTTAGGAAACAAGCGCACAAAATGGAACACACAAAACAGAAGAAGCAAAAAAAAAAAAAACCAACACCGAACACAAAAAAAAAAAAAACTACCATATATTTCATTTTGCATTGTATTTATTATTACCTATATGTATTTATGTATATTTTTTTTTTGTTTTTTGAAAGCTTTACTAATTGAGCACACCAACACAAAAGAAGGGGAGAACACTTTTCACTTTTCAAATATTGTCAATTCTCTTGAGAAATTTGCAAATAATTTTTTTTAAATTTTTGAAAAAAGAAACTATTGAGAAACGATTTTGTAGTGGGTATTTTTTTTCACGCAGAGCGTGTGTGTGCGGCTTTGTCAATTGCTTAGAATCGACTGCTTGGTAGAATATCTGATTATGCTGATTATATATATGTGGAAGAGAAGACCCCCAGAGTCAGAACCAGAGTCAGAGCCAGACCCCAAAGCAGCCCAGACACCACCGACGCCGACGCTGACGCAGCAGACTGCTGTTGGCGCAGTCGCCGGAATAACGATTTACGCATAGAATAAAATGAAATACACCTAAAAACAAAAGCAGCAGCCATCAGAAAAGAACAAAATAAAATACGACAATATAATACATACGTAAGTATATATATAAAATTGGCTGACTCCGTTCACACTCACATGGAGGAGGTGTTCATGAGGAGTGGGGGACGGACAGATGTAAACGAATACAACGCGTCGTAGACTCAGCCGGTTAACTCTCTGAGAATCGTACAAAATACATAAGTAAAACAAAAAAAAAATTTCACTTTCATTCAGTCTGATAAAAATAGTCTCGGCTGGGATAGCCAAGTTGAAGCACTTGTTTAGGGGGGCAACATCTTTTGCTTTTTGCTGTTGGTTTTTTCATCCTCTCCAGAATGAAATCTGCAAACTCATCATCGTCATCAAAACGTCCCGACTTTGTTAGAGTCTAGAGTCCGAATCTTTTTCAGCATTTTAAAATCGGACAGAGGGATAAAATCGGACACTTTTACCTGTTATCTGATTTTTTTGTTTTTTTTTTTTTTTTTGTGTGGTTATTGTACGTGCTTTTCACCAGCTATTAGCCTCACTCAATTGGCTAAATTGTCATTGCATGGACGTAGCGTTTCGCGTGGAAGGGAAATGTCGCACAAATTAGCTAAATTTAAGATCATCTTAAATCATTCTTTACCTAGTTAGCGTTGTAACAATGCAAATTTATTGCTATCCAATTTTAAAGAGTTTAAATTAAATAGTCATTTCAAAATTATGTTTGAAAACAATCTACAAAAGTCAATACAGAAAATTGTTTAAATTGTTGCATTTAACTATTCGGAATCTAATTGAAATTGTTATATCGCTAAAGCCTATTCCCTTTTTAGTCTGCGCCCATGATTGTCATCATAGTTTT
The DNA here is from genome assembly GCA_018150345.1 of Drosophila equinoxialis. NCBI lineage: Eukaryota > Metazoa > Arthropoda > Insecta > Diptera > Drosophilidae > Drosophila > Drosophila equinoxialis. Next base: position 323,516 of record JAECWI010000868.1, on the reverse strand, counting down.
TTTTTTTTTTTTTTCCATTTTTTGCGTCTCTGACAGGCAATTTATAGTTGCTAATTGGTTGAGCTGGACTGGTGTTGATTTTTATCACCAGGAATATCATAAAAATAGAATACACTTTGGACTGTAATGTTTTACGGTTGCAAGCAATCGGCTCAAATTATCTAGAAAACGATACTCGCAAAGAGGGAATCAGAGGACTCTTGCCATGATCAGGCACTCTTTTTTTTTTTTTTGAGTAAGCCGATTTAAAATGGGAATTATGGGTTAGGAAAAGTGCCTCCAATTTGAAGAAGTAATATATGTATTTAAGTTTATTTAGTAAGCTAAAAATATTTACTTAAATTGCCCTTCCCATTAAGTTTATCGATCGCTTATTGACAGACACTGAGACTTTGGCTGGCCGGTCACATGTATAAGCCGATGATCATACTTCAACAGTTAATCTTTCATGAGATCTTCTTCGTCAGGCATGATGCTGCTCCTTCTCAGCTTGGTGCTTCTTGACAAACACTTCCTATACAAGTGCGATACAACTTCAACTACAACCACAACAACTATGTGTGTACATACAATGAGCCATGCCCCTTGGTGATACTGTGCAATTGGCTAACCTTGTCTCAATATAATAATAATAACGGCAGGTTGGCAATTAAAGAGAAACAACGAAGAAGCAACAACTTGTTATAAATCAACCTCAACCTGTGGTGGGGTACTCCCCACACTCCCCACAACTTAGGGGAGACGTAGGGTGACGGGGCGACAACTAAAAATATAAAATACAATATAATACATAAAAAAAAAAAAAAACATAGCTTTTTGTGGCAGCAGCAGCCACAGCAGACTTCTCTTGGCCGGTCGTCTGGTTAATGATTTTGATGACGTAGGCAAAACTGTCAATTATCATATAAGTATACTTGAAATGGATCCACATTAATCGCCTAACTGTTCCTTGTTTTTTTTTTTTTTGTATTGCTCATTTCGTTTCATTTTGCCGCTTATTTCATAGGCCTAACATTTCAATTATGGCTTTAAGTGTTCTCAGTGACTTTCCACTGAAAATTATTCTTCAAATATAAATCCTTTATGAAAGAATTAATAGTGCAGAGATATCTATGACCATTTTGGTTGTTGCAAATCTTCAAACCAATTCAATACACCCTTCTAGGCAAGCGTATAAGAATGTAAATCGCTTAATATACATATATGCATCGGCATACCTACCATATTTTAAGGTCGTTTACATAGGAAAATAGTTAATTGGCAGTGGAGATGTTAAATATCTATAAATAGACTCAAAAACCAAAGGTCCAGGCTCCATTTTCAAGGTTGCTGGTTTTAAGCTGATAGACTAGTTTGTGTTGCAGCAAATGTTGTGGGAGTGTTAGTGGTAGGCGGAGACCAGCATAAACAGTGTTGTATTTAATATATTTAAATTTATTTCAACAATATTCTTAATGGTGGCTTGCAGTTGCCCGTTAAAATTAATTTTATTAACTTAACCTTAAGCAACAGTGTGAAAATACAAATTCAAATTTACCGCACACTTGCGGTAATTTGTCTATGTTATCGAAATCGATATTGTTTATCGATAGTAACTGAAATTCACCGCTAAAGCGATTAACTCACCGCAGAGTACGTATACGCAAAGTGAATTCACCGCTAAATAATTGAATGTTTCATAAATAATTTAAAATATCCTTTTGTTGTTGTTTTTGCGCCGTTTGCAATTCTTGCAATCTATAAGTTTAGTTAGTGAATTATAAATGTTTTGTTCATTCGAAAACTCAATAAACAATGTGAAATAGTCTAAAACAATGAAAAATATATAAAAATACAAAATAATTTTTATTTAAAAATACAAATGTATAAAACGTAACAAAAATAAATAATTTTGTACACACCCTAAAAAAAAAAAAACAAATCAAAAGATAACACGTTCAGAGACCGGGAAAAAGAAGAAGAAGAAGCAAACATTTCCCCTTGTCACCTCTATGCGCAAGATGACAGCCCTCCGTTATATGGGCTGGATCACTGGATTGTCTGTATTCACTGCCTTTCTATCCATCATTTATCAGGCATTTCTCTCACTCCAAGCGCTCAACAGGACGACAGTTCTTCTAGCCGGTCTCTTGGCTTTGGAGAGCGGCCTGAAGAAAACGAATCTTGGCCCGGCACCCAAAGTGGCCATTGGCTATGGAGCCTGCACTGACTTACAAATAAATGCCACCGAATTCCTAGAGACATATTATAAATTGCGTGTACCACTATCTGAACGAATGGCAGCACAATCTTCCATGGAAATTGTGAAAAATGAAGATGAATTGCTGCAATCGTTTGCCTATTATTTTCAGAATGGGGCAGCTGCAGAGTAAGTGTATCCTGTTCGCCCTAATCAGCAAGCAATAATTGTGTTGATATTCCATTAGACGCATGATGGCCAATGGAACGTTGTTCCGGCAATTGGTGGATTACGCCAAGATTATGGGCAAGGAGCGCATACATTGGTATATGGGCGGAAATGCTCCCCTTATGGCTGTACGTTTCTTTATGGAGGGAGCCGATGTATTGCTTGGAGCGCACATGTCCAAAAAGTAAGTCCAAATTGAGTGATTCCCAAAGTCATAAAAATCTAAGGATATTTCGATTATTTAATAGATTACGACCTTTGCTGCCCAAGGAGATACACTTGGCTGGTCATGAGATACCCGATGATGATATACATCTGATACTTGAATACAAAGCTGGCGATGGTTGGGGTCCTTATCGTGCGCCACGTGCCAATCGCTATATACTGCACAACGATAAGAACAATCCCCATTTGAGATCTGTCGAACAGTTGACCGCTGCCCTCAAAGATTATCATCCTCAATTGCTGGTGGTCAGTGGCTTGCAAATGATGGATATGTTTACATTTCAACCCGGGGAACGGGAGGCTCGCCTTCAGCAAGTGAAATGGCAATTGATAAGTCAACCGAATGATACATTGCATCATTTTGAAATGGCCTCGTACGTGGAATTGCAATTGTTGCAACAACTCCAACAACTTGTGCTCCCCTATGTCGATTCTCTGGGCATGAATGAACAAGAGTTGTCCAATTTGCAACAGGTTCTGTCCTACGGACGCATCACAATGGCCACCGATTGGAATCCACGTATTGCCATGACCCTGGATAAAATGCGACAGGTATTAATTAGTCTGTTGGAAGACTATGAACAGAAACATATACAAGATGCCAAGCGTCGCCGGATTTCGCGCATACATGTTCATACATTGGCCTATCAGGCTATACTAACGATTAGCAGATCGCAATGGAAGAATACAAAAGCAGCAGCAGCCAAGGCGGCATTGACAGCCCATCGTTATGTATGCAAATCTCAATTTGTAAGTAATCCCATAGAGAGTATGTAGATCTGCACTCAACTTGTATTCCAAATTAAAATTTAGATCAACCCCGAATCTGTGTTGCAAGTGCTGGATGACAGTTTTGCCACCTCAACCCAAGATCAGGCCCCACGTATGCGTATAAACGCTGCTAATCCTGTACCCTGCTGGCAGGAGTATATCCAATATGGCAAAGATTTGCAACGCATCGAGGTTGAGATATGCGTTGCACCGGTTTTGGTATGCCGTGTGGCCAGAAAGACAGCTGGAGCTGGTGATAATATCTCGGCTTCAGGATTGGCTGCACAATTGTAGTGAATTGTGAACGGGAAGTTAGCACAATGAATGACTTGACTTCGGGACCGGCAAGACTGCTTTATACATGAATACAAATATTATACAAACTAAAAAGACTTTGCATACATATATATATATATACATATATATACGGATATATGTATATATGTGAATTCCCTGTTGGAAAATCCCTTTAGATTTATATACTCTCAAGCATATTTAGCACCTTTAGTGACCTTAGGAACGCGTTACCTTCAAAATACATACATATAACACACAAAAAAATTATGACGAAAATGCTCAAGACAACGATATTGATATAATATATTATTGGCAGGCCTCCTCCTCCTCTTCCTCCTCCTCCTACACCACCTCCGACACATTTCCCACAAAAATAATGGCCTTCAACACATATCTAAAAAAAAAAAAAAAAAAAAAAATGTTTTTGAGAAATGACAGAGAAAGTTATTATTATTCCTATTCTTATGTATTATTAATTAAAATTACTCAATTGTGTTCCGAAATTTATTCCTAAAATGAACAAAACACATCGACAAAAACCTAGTCCTAAGTTTTGTTATTTTTTTCGATTTAATTGATAAACCATTCATTCCTATTTACAATTTGTTTTGCGTGCACTTGGTTTATAAAGCTATAAAAACAACAAAAATTAAAACATTGCATAAGGTACTTATATATATCTGCATATATATATTAATTCTATATATAACACTCTGGCAAATGTGTAATAAAAATTCCTGTTGAATGCTTATAACGAATCTAATCAAGGTCTATCATCAGGTCAATTTTTAACTTTATTATGCGAAAAATTTTGAAATAATTAATGGTTAAAAAAAAAAAAACAGAAAGGAAGACCAAAAAACATTAGACTAACTTTAGTGTTCCTTGTGTTCTATTACGTCACCATTACTTGAAACACAAACATATTGAACCTGTTATTTTCCCTCTAGGTACGTTTCTTGATGGAAAATGGCATAGCCATGGGATTATCCAGTGTCTCTTCGATCAGCATGGGCGAACTCCAACGCATTAGGAAATAGGCAGAACCAGATTTATCATTTGTGCCCGACAAACGATTCCCACCAAATGGTGGAATGCCATCCTGATGGCCTGTGCAACGTTCATTCACATACAGATTACTGGCCGACATGCGCAAGTGCTTCAGACAGTGGGAAATGATTTCATCGCGTGAAGCAAATATCGAGCCGGAGAGAGCGTATTTCGATTGATGGGCCACCAGTTGAAGAGCATCGGTTAGAGCATCATCGGTATAGACAAAGACTGGAAGAATAGGCCCCCCAATCGGTTCGCTTAGCAGCGGATCAAGTGGATCTTGAGCTAGAACCAAGATTGGCGTTATGAAATTACCGACGCTGCCATCACAATTGCCACCGCATAAAATTTCCAATGTATGGGTGAGTTTGGAGCGATTAATTAATTTCTCAAGACGTTCAAATGCCAAACGATTGACAACAGGACCCATTTTTGTATCCTTAGCCGTGGGATTGCCCACTTTCAACTCGGCGATGGCAAGGCAAAGACGCTCCTTTAGCTCCGGCCACAGGGAAGAGGGCACAAAGAGACGGGAAAGGGAAGTGGAATATTGACCAGCAAAATTAAAGGCAGCATCAATTGTGGCCGAACAGACGGCATCCAATTTGGCGCTGGAATGAACGAAATGGAAATTCTTCCCTTGACATTCGGCCGCTAGGCGAGGAAAGCATATATAACGCTTCATTTTGTCCCCAACCAATTTGTGGATATGGCGAAAACCCTCAGCCGTGCCGTGATAATTAAGGCCAGCAAAGTGAATAGCATCCGTGATTGTGTCCACGAACAAACGCTCATTGGATGGTACAAAATTAAGCACACCCTTGGGCAAGCCAGCCTTACGGAAAGCCTTGTATACCAAATAACTTGACGAAGCTACTTCCAATGCCGGATTCCATAGGACAGTGTTGCCCATCAGCACCGGGCTGAGAGCCACTCCTGCTGACAAAGCCACCGACTCAAACGAAGTCATGGCAGCTACAAAACCATCTAAGGGACGCAAATGGAAGCTTGGGAAAACATTCACTTCGCCCGTAATATCAAAACGCAGTTGAGATAAATGTTCTAGATAATCACAATTGGATCTCAGCGAATTAAGCAAACGGCACACATCATTGGAGGCATCTGACTTGGTTTTGCCTAGAGATAATATTAAATGGACTTTTAATTCCATTGAATTGGATTCTATAATACTGGCCGCTTTACGCCAGATTGCCAGACGTTCTTCAGAGGGCACCATGCCCCAATTTCCTTGGGCATTAAGCGCCGACTTGATGGCCTTTTCGATTTGACAACGATTTGCATAAAAGACACGTGCGATGTGCTCGGAAATTTCATGCGGACAGCATACCTTTTGAATGTCCATGGTAAAGAACTCCTCACCAGCTACTACAGTGGGGACTTCAAGGGGTTTGCGTTGTGATTGAAGGATTGCATGATTTAAGAGCAATTCTTCATTCATTTGAATTTCTGGTTCGGTATTCGGTGTTTCCTTGAACTTATCCTTGTCCTTAGTGTCCAATATTGCCGCCGGATGCGCTATCACCAGCTCACTGGTAAAATTAGTTGCCCCCATATGGCGACATAGCGCCCGACTTATGATCGCTAAAGCAAGTTTGAGCATCTCTTGACAAGAAATTTAGCGTTTGAACTATGGAAATTGAGATGAACTATTAGAAAAAAAAAAAGGTCCTACTGTGAAATATAAAAGCTTGGGATAGAGATTTAGTCAGAAATTGAAAACAAAACAAAAAAAGTTCACAAAGTAAATTTTCCGAAATAAGTATCCCAAAATTTGTTATTTCAATTTAGCGCCCAATAACTTGCTTATCGATCAATTTATCAAATTAAACATCTAGAGTGACCACATAAATTCTAGTGGAGATGAAAAACAAGGCCGCACTAAAATTTCAGTGTTGGAAAACTATCGAAGTGTCTTCGGCTGCAGAAAAAGTAAATAATTTTAATATGTTAAGTAAATGATTAATTAATTAAGAGTGCGGTAAAACATCCATAAATATTATTAGCAGCAATGCAAAATAACGCCCTAGTGAAGTTGATAAACAAATGCATTAATGTTTTTAGTGTTTTCTGTTAGACAAAATTCGATTTCCACTGAAAAATTCTGGTCAAATTCTTGGAATACAAACTCTGTAATGGGAATCCAATAGAAAATGCCAACAAGTTTAAAAAGATAAAAACCTAATCAGGGACACCGCATCCTCACCATCATCATTCTTTAGTCCTGGCCATGTATTTTGCTTAATGATAAAATTTGCTCTTATATAATGAAAATGTATAATATGCAGGTGGGCGTCTTAGGTCATGATGGTGATGAACGATGCCCACTATGTGGATAAATAATATGAGATGCGCTTGCGCCTAAGACAGAGACGGATACGACGATTGTCAAGCCAGAAAAAACCACAACGACGCAACGGAACTGTCAAAATGAAAAGTGAAATTTATCCTCCAAATTGAACATCGTCAACATGACACAGTGAATATTAGTTATAAATGTGTGTACAAATGGCAAAATGCATTGATGACGCAATAATTTGAGTTCCCCCAGTAATCAATCCAGTCGACGAGCAGTGCCGCGTGTTTTTTTTTCTGTTTTTTTTTTTTTTTACCACCGTCTGCCTCGTTCTCTGTGGGTCATGATTCATCGTCATCATCATCTTCATAATGATCATAGTTATATTCATTATCAGGCAGATTGGCAGAATGTATGTACATACATATACATATCTGCAATAACTGAAAACAAGTTGTCGAATGAGGCAGAGAGAGTAAGTGAGTGAGTGAGAGAGAGAGATGAATAACTCTGAACTGTGCCGGCTGCGTCTCCTCAACGTCTCTCATGGCGTCGACTTGCAACGCTTCAATGAACACACGTGTTTCCCCCCTGACCACGACCAACTTACTCAACGGCAACTGCATTTTTTTCCAAGTTTAAGTCGTTTTGCATGATAATGGGAGAAGGGGCTCGTCTTTGCAATTGCAATTAACCACGAGAGACCATAAGAGATCCACAAAGAAATCTCTTTAGCTAGTAGTGAGGTATACTAAAAGTGAAGTTTACGATTTCACATTATGTCATACATGATCATAGGGTATACCAAAGTCGTGGTACTACGTGGAAAAGCAGTTTGCACCTGAATATGTATAAACAAGCCAACAGCCTTGGATTTACAATATGGGGGCCCAAATGCCTCAGATTTTGAAAGGAGTGCAAGTTTTAAGACTTGAAATAGAAACATTTGTCGTTGTCTCAAAATGCATTCCTTAACAATAGTTAAACATTTTGCAGTCTTAAATTCTAGACATGGGTTTCAGTAATATTTAGAAAATGGGTGACATTCTTTTAGAGGCGCCCAGGTTGGCAATTCTACTAAATGCGGCCCTGTGGGCGAAAGCAGAATAGAAAAAAAGCTGATAAAATATTAACTGTGGATTTCTTTCACTTCTGGGCGCGTGTTTGAACTTGAAATTTTTATTTTTATTTTATTGATTAGGCGCATACCAATCAAATTGAATTAGTTGGCATTATAATACCTTAAATATTTATATTGGGTCTATCGAGGGAAATTAAGAAATGCCTAACGATTATTACACTTGATAAATTGTCGATATGTCGATTTGATCGATTTCATTTGGAGAAAGATAATTAGGGAAATTTTATATTCAAGAATGTTATGACATTTAAAGCAGGATTTCCCTACACACACACACAAGGGTTAATGCATTCTCTTTGCTCTCTCTTGTTTAACTCTGTGTGTGTGTGTGTGTGTGTGTGTGTGTGAGGGGGCGGCTTATATCTGAAGGCAAAAGGTAGCCAGCCGATCTCTAACCGATCGCTGACATGAACATTTTTTATTTGCCTTTGTACGGCGGACTTTGACTTAATTGTAAACAAAATATATTTGGACTATAAATACAAAAAACACACACCACGCACCGCCCCGCCCCCCTCCCGTAAATCGATAAAAGAAGAAGCAAGTAGGAACTGGGTACATATTGAGATAAGTCTCTCTACCTATGACCGATTCTTATCAGCTGGTTGAATTTTGAGGCCATACCCCTTTTTCCCTCAAAAGATACCAAAAACGAATCGAAAAAAAAAAAACAATTTGCGTTGTCATGTGCTCCGGCTTTTTATCGCACTTTCCGCTCATCATATGCTGCTACTGCTGCCTCGTCCCCTCCCGCTGACTACTATAGAGTAGTAGCATGAGTCTCCTGCTCGTTGTCTATCTCTCAGTATCTGTATCTACGAAAACACAATTCGATTTCTACAAAATTTGTATGTGCTTTTGTTTTTGTTTTTTTCTCTTGTTATTGTTGTTTTTTTTTATATATTTCACTCGTCAGTCTCTTTCTTTTCGATTTCCACCGACAAAATTCAGTCGACGCGTAGCACTCGAACACGAACAAACGTTTGCAGTCTCGTATCTGTCAGATACGTAACGACGACGAGTACATATATATATATATACCACATATATATATTCGGTTGGTTTCCATTCTATTTTTTTTTCGTATTTGGTTTATTTTTTTTTTTTTTTTTTTGGAGCAATCTCTGAAATATATATATATACATATAGTGTCGATCAGCTAGATTTCTATGAATACATAACAATACAGTATTAAGTCATATGGGAAATAATGATTAAAATCGGCAAATGCAATACTCAAGTCACACGCTGTAGTCTAGTAATTATATTTAATATCAATTAGCATTCATCAGCATAGAAGAGACGAGTTAATATCATAGATGGGATCTTCTTTCGATCAGGCCTGCTGCTGCTGCTCTTCATATATAATTTGTTCAAGTTTTCCTAACAAAACTTATGTAACCTCCTTCGAGTGTTTTCGTAACCAAAAAGGGGGCGATGAAAACGCAAACTGAATCAAAAAACAAAAGAAACAAACACAAAATAATTGCAAAGAAAAATAATAATAATAAAACAAAAAAAAAAAAAAAAAAATTCGGGCAGAAGGGGGAACTAGAAAAAAAAGATAAATAAGAGCACACTAAATGCACTCAGCGAAAACAAAAAGAGAACAAATTATGGGCCCAAAAGAGACGCAACAAAAGTGAGCTAAATTCAATTAGCCTTCACATTGTGTGGAGGAATTCATAGTGAATGGATCGGATCAATCGTGTTGTAATCGCTCATAACCAAATGCACTTTCTCCCCTTTAAACCGGTTTCAAAAAATGCTTTGATTAGATGATCGATTGTATTTTAGGGGGCATATTCAGAAGACACTGTCCGATGATAAGAGCATGTGACCTGACCGTAGTCATAGTTTACTTTATTAAAACCCAAATCCAAACCGAAACCCAACCAATACAGACCAGCCACGCCCCGTCTTTCCTGTGATAATGATTCCCCACGCGCCTTCTTATCAATGATTGTCGCCGTCTACCACGAAAAATTGTGAGCTAATCATGAATAGATCAAGTTTTTTTTTCGAGTTTTTTGCGTATTACTTGTGGCCTGATTTAGACTGTTGAGTTGATCTCGATTTGGGAGGCCTGTTTCTTTAGCTTCTCATGTTTATTAGGCAATTACGTACTATATGGACTGCAGGAGGGACATTCACTTCATTTTTATCTCAACACGAAAGCAACAACTTGTTTAACTGGTAAACCACAACCAAGTCAACAATAAATTTTTGTTGTATTTACCAAGTAAATATTCATAAATGATTAACGTAAAAAAATGAACCGAATTCGGAAAAAAAACTGCGCAAAAAGCAAATGCTAACTTGGGGACACATCATTTCACCATCTTTTTAGTTGCAAGGGGGGGGGATACATATGTACCTACATACATCTCTCTTTTTTGGCTAGCAATCAAAAATTATTCGCGAATAACCAGGCCCCAAAAAAATAGCAACAAAACTGAATCTAATTTGACGTCATCAAAGCGATCGTTTCTGTTAGAGTCACGTGAACATATGTATTCGAGTTGCGTCTAGTCACTACTCAGACAAGATATGTAAATTCAATCCACACCACTTCAACCTCCCCTCCGCCTGCTGCCTGTTTTCTTGGTAAAGTTCGGTTCAGTTATGAAATTCAATTTTAGTTGGCAACAAGTTTTCAATTAAGTTGAATTTTTCGGCTCTTTTTGGTTGAGTGACACAGTTAAACCTTAAAGCAAGGCCAAATGACGTAGGCGAATGGTAAATACATGGGGTACATCTAATACTACTATCTAATCGGTATTACAGCAGGCAGTAAGGAGGGGAAGGGGTTGAAGCACTCTAAATACATATACAATTATATACATACATATATACAAACTGTGTGCCTTGTTTGTCAACAAAACGAAAGAAAATAAAAAATATAGAAGAAATAGCTGCAACTTGGCAATCAGTCGTAATCAGTCTACTACTTAATTAACTCAACGATGTGTAGATTTAGTAGGTCTCCATTGAACCGTGTGTGTTGTGTTGTTACATCACAAATGTTTAATCTTTATATAGAAAAAAAGTTAATTATGCATTTCCCTCGTTTCACACAACATTTGCCATTTATAGTTCAATTTTGTAAAGCCTCAAAATGCATAGAGCACATACAGCCTTCAGTTTGGCTTTATCGCCCATGGCGCATAAAAATTTTGCTACTTGGCTAATTAATAGCAACAGCAGTCAAAGGGTAAGTTATTTTTCGGCCCCCATCAATATGAACCAACCATTAATTTCTCTCTCTCTCTCTACTCTTGTTAGCTGGCCAAAGTCACTGCAGCTGCAGCAGTAAGGACCTACAATTCGGCAGCGGCGGAACCTTTTGCCAATGGCAGCACTGCATCATATGTGGAGGAGATGTACAATGCCTGGCTAAGGGATCCCACATCAGTGCATACCGTAAGAATAAATAAACCGAGTCGAGGTTTTGAATATTGTGTGGTTCTCGCTTGAGTTCAATTCAATTTGTGTTTCCAATTAGTGACATTTACTTTGAGAATTCCTGCAAACCATTCAACTTATTTACTTGTTGACACAATGAGTTTTCAATTCGATTTTGACAAATAGTCCAGAAAATGCTTAATTCAAATGAAGTAAATGGAATCAGTCCACTGAGATGACTAAGAGTGTTTTTAACAGTCAAAAATCTTGTGATGTGCAATTCAGGAAGCTAAAGCTGTAAAATGATGGAAACTATGCCCCCTAAAGTATGCTATAAAATGTCAAGGAAACATAGAAAGTACTTTAGCCATGTCCTGTGAATAAAAAAATAACCCTCAAAGCAAACAAGAAAGATTTAAATTTCTAGCAATTACAACTTTTCCAATCTATTGCATACTTTAAGGGGCCATGTTGCCTCGTTTCTTTTAAGTAGGGAAATGTTGACTAAACTGCGATTATTGCTGGCCTAACTTGCCTAAAATTTATTAGGATTTTTGCTATAGTTGGCATTAATATATGTATATATTTATATTTTGTAATTAAAATCCAATGTGAAGTAGTTTGAACAAAGGAAACCCACAATTATCCAATATATATATCTTGTAATACAAAATACTAAATATTTCGTAAATATTTCAGTCCTGGGATGCCTATTTCCGCAGCAATACCTATGTCAGTCCACCCAATTTGGCTCCAGTGCAGGCGAATACTTTGCCCCTGACGGCATTCAATTTTGGTGGGGCGGTCTCCGGCGCTGCTCCCGATTCCAAGACCATTGATGATCATTTAGCTGTGCAGGCCATCATACGTAGTTATCAGGTAAGATCATTTTGTGGTGGGCTCTCTCTTAGCAGTTGAGATTGCAGCAGCAACAAAAAACAACAACGGCAGCCGAAAGCGTATTTGTTGGAGCTTTTTTTCTTTGTCTGTTATCTGTTCAGTTTTTCCTTAATTTAGGTTCCATTTGTTAATTGTTTCTGTTTATGGAATTTACTTTAGAGCTGCGCCTACCTATCCTTCCTCCTCGTTTTCATTATTGAAAAGAAACAACAAACGAAAATCATATAACTAAGTAGTAGTAGTAGTACAAAAGTAGCAGCCTCAGATTATTATTTCTCTCTATATCTCATACAATCTCATGGGTTCTCAAACATATCCTTTTGTTTTAGTTAAGAGGTATTAAGTTTTTGCACTCGACTTCATTCACATGACTTTTGTATGTTTTGTGTGAGGATATTGATCATCATCAATCAGTCAAGTAGTAGTAAATTCATTCATATCAATCAAGCATATATGTATATGTCTATCTATAAATAAGTGTAGGATCTGTTACTCCTTCACCCCCTACCCCGTTCCACCTTTACCAGCAACATTTACTTTTTTTTTTAATTTGCCCAAAAACGGTTTGAGTTTAATTTTTTTGAATGGTAGTTAGTTTTCAACACTATAACTTGTCTATCCTCAATTAAAATGAAATGTTGTACTTAAAGTCGGATAAACTCGACTGTAAAATACCCTGTATCTCAAGAAAATTACTTCTAACAAAGTATTAATTTAAAAAACCAATAGTTTTAGTCGTTTTGCCAAATTAAAACGAATTGTTTATGTTTATAAAGAAGTGAAAACCATATATACAGTGTGCTTACCCTATTTAGATACAGGGTATACATACATACATATGTATGTATATTCAAACCATGCAATACTCAAAAAACAAAACACATTTACACACATTATATAATATACAATAATTTATTTGTATGTACCACAAACACCTATGTATATATATAATAGTCACGTGGTCATTTGGCATCTGATCTGGATCCGCTTGGAATTTTAACGCGTGAAAAAACCGTTTGCAAGGATGGTCTTGCCCGTCGTGCCAATGAAGATGTGCTCAGACAGCATTCTGGGTTTTTGTTTGGTAAAATTTCTCTCTCTCTCTCTCTCTCTCTCTCTCTCATTGAACAAGCATATTTCTAACCCTAGTTTCGCTTGCACCCATTGCCAATTGCACCAACCACTCAAAAAAAAAAAAAAAAAACCAACACCACCCACAATTAAACCAATCACCCAAACCAACCAACCAAAATCCAAAATCCTTACACCCACACCACATTTGGATAAAATTTGATTTAGCTGCTTCTTTCTGTTGTTAACACCAAGCAAAATGTGTAATGAAATTCGGAGTTTTAATGAGGCTGTGAAAAAAAAGCAACTATGGATCTAAAAAAAACGAGAAGAAATCGCAGATATATACATACATATATATATATACAATATATACTAGATTAGCTTTAAGTTAGTTTCAGCATTCTTTCTCTTTACAATAATATATGACTAAGTTTCCTACCATTATTATCTCTTGTGTCCTCTTTTAGTTAGAATATTAAGAGTAATATCTATATTTATCAACGTTTCATCTTTTGATTTTGTTTTTACTATTTGGTGTTCTTTGGCTTTTAGCGTCTTTTCGGCACCCATTTATTTACTTAATATACAAAAAATATCTTCCACATGACCTTTCGTACATATGTACATATATAACTTGGCTAATGAAACTACTCAAATATGTCGCAAAGAAATTTTCCAAAAAAAATCAACTCATAAATTTACTTTGTGTTCATTTTGTTCACTGTTTCTGGTTATGTTTTGCAGATTTCAATGTTTTATTTTTAATGTTTGTTTGTTCAATTGTTGCGCTTCTTTAATTATGCTTATCTATAGTTTTTAAAAACAAATACCTAATTTTTTTATTTTTACTTACTTTTATATTTTCTTATTTTTTTCTTTCATTTTTATATATGAATTTATCTCTCTATCAATAACAACAACTGCTTCCTAACCAAAAAAATCAAAAAAAAAAAAAAAAAAAAAAATCAACCAAATGTATCTGCAAACTGTCAATTTTCAACCAACAAAAATTCCAAATTCTTCTTTCGTGTATTATCTCTATCTCTCTCTCTCTCTCTGTGTGTGTGTGTCTATGTGTGTGTGCGTAATGCGTATCAAAAAAAAACTAAATGAATAAAAAAAAACCCGAAATAATATATTTAAACATATAAAAATAAATGAAAAATACTGACCCGACCACAACACATTAGATACGAGGACATAATATTGCTCACCTCGATCCACTTGAAATTAATACACCAGATTTGCCTGGCAACTCCTCGACGAAAACCATTTACGCTAATTTCAGTTTTGGTAAGTAAGTTTTAGTGAAAGTGTTTAGTGAAAAGGAATTTGCATTTTTAGTTTTATTCTTTCTTTCTATTTTATACTACTCATTTTTTTTCTGTATCTATATAAGTTTTGTACTTAGTTTTTTCCTTTTTCCTGTCTCTTTTATTTTTGTTTTTGCAATTATTTAATTCCTTCTCTTCTGTTGTAAATATTATAAAAACTCTATTGAATTCTATGTTGTGCTAGTGATGTTTTTTTTTAATATCTTTCATGCATACCAAAAAAAAAAAAAAAAAAATAAAACCACAAAAAATTAATTTAAACAAAAAACAACAAAAAAATCCCCTCGATCTACTTATACTTCTACACAAATCTATCAAATGATATATAATCCTACATATATATAATCATATATATATATATATCTACAGAACCAAGTAAATATACATATATGCCAAAATTTGTGTTTAATTTTCCTTAAAAATTAATTGTATATGTAGAAAATTGTTCAATTGTTTGTCAAGTGAGGAAAAAACAAAAACATCAAAAGACGAATTCAATTTTCCATTGCATGTTTAAGCCTTGATAAAAAAAAACCAAACAAAAAACACAACAAAAAAAACCATAATTGTTAATTACCTTAAAGTTAATTGATTTGTTAAGCGTGTCATTAGTTGAATTATAGGGCATTAAAATGCCATCAAGACAAAACAAAAAAAGAAAAAAATCAAAACTATTGTAATTATTATATAGAAAAATGCCTCTAAATTTACTTACTGCATGTTAAACAAAGAAAAAAGTATCTGAATGTTTACACCATAAAAACTATGTAATTCTGTATAGAGAAGATAAAACCAACCTTGATCATTACACTCCGAATTTCAAACTAAACATTTAATGCCTAATTTAAAAAACTAATCCCACACAATAACTAAAGCCAAAACACTTACCAAAAATTATTTGATACGATAAACAATATTGCTAATATCAACTTTTTTCTACCAAAAACAAAAACACAAAAAACAAAAAACAGGCGAACAGGATATGGAACGTCAGTTCAAATTGCCAAGCACCACATTTATAGGTGGTGATGAAGCTTCATTGCCTCTCAAGTGAGTAACATTTCGTTTATCCATTCAATATTTACATATGTACATACATATATTAATCTATTGCATCCCTTTTTTTTTGTAGGGAAATCCTGAACCGCCTGGAAAATGTCTATTGTAATAAAATTGGTGTGGAATTCATGTTCATCAACTCTTTGGAACAATGCAATTGGATACGCAAACGTTTCGAGACTCCGGGCGTATTGAATTTCTCACCAGAGGAGAAACGTTTGATTCTGGCTCGTTTGACACGTGCCACTGGGTTTGAGGCATTCTTGGCCAAGAAATATTCATCGGAGAAACGTTTCGGTTTGGAGGGCTGTGAGATTATGATTCCCGCCTTGAAGGAAATCATTGATGTGTCCACCGAATTGGGTGTGGAATCGGTTATTATGGGTATGCCACATCGTGGTCGTCTAAATACTTTGGCTAATGTCTGTCGCAAGCCCTTGAATCAAATCTTTACCCAATTTGCTGGTCTCGAAGCGGCTGATGATGTAAGTATCACAAATGAACCCATTGGAAGGACTGAGAGTAATGCTTTCCAATTTTTTTTTTTTTATAGGGTTCTGGTGATGTGAAATACCATTTGGGTACATATATTGAACGTCTGAATCGTGTGACAAATAAGAATATTCGCCTTGCCGTTGTTGCCAATCCCTCGCATTTGGAGGCTGTCGATCCTGTTGTCCAGGGCAAGACCCGGGCCGAGCAATTCTATCGCGGCGATCAGGAGGGCAAGAAGGTCATGTCCATATTGATTCACGGTGATGCCGCCTTCTGTGGTCAGGGTGTTGTCTATGAGACGATGCATTTGTCGGATCTACCAGATTATACCACACATGGCACCATTCATGTGGTGGCCAATAATCAAATTGGTTTCACCACCGATCCTCGATTCTCGCGCTCCTCGCCCTATTGCACAGATGTCGCTCGTGTGGTAAATGCCCCCATTTTCCATGTGAATGCCGACGATCCAGAAGCTGTGATGCATGTGTGCAAGGTCGCAGCTGAATGGCGTGCCACTTTCCATAAGGATTGTGTCATCGATTTGGTTGGCTATCGTCGCAATGGACACAATGAAATCGATGAGCCGATGTTTACGCAACCTTTGATGTACCAGAAGATTCGCAAGCATAAGAATTGCTTGGATTTGTATGCCGATAAATTGATTGCCGAGGGAACAGTCACGGCTGAGGAGGTTAAGTCGGTGGCAGCCAAGTATGAGAATATTTGCGAAGAGGCCTTTGTTCTGGCCAAGACGGAGACACATGTCAAGTACAAGGATTGGTTGGATTCACCCTGGTCGGGCTTCTTTGAGGGTAAGGACCCATTGAAGGCGGCACCAACTGGCATCAAAGAGGAGACTCTGAATCACATTGGCAATCGTTTCTCATCGCCACCACCAAATGCGGCGGAATTCGTTATTCACAAGTGAGTGTTGACCTGCATCTGGGACTCATTTTCATGAGATTAATTGCTACTCTTTCGAATTTCAGAGGTTTGCTGCGTGTCTTGGCCGCCCGCAAGACCATGGTGGACGAGAAAATTGCCGATTGGGCTTTAGGTGAGGCCATGGCTTTTGGTTCTCTATTGAAGGAGGGCATTCACGTGCGTCTGTCGGGTCAGGATGTAGAGCGTGGCACATTCTCGCATCGTCATCATGTGTTGCATCATCAGCTGGTCGATAAGGCCACCTACAATTCGCTGCAGCACATGTATCCCGATCAGGCTCCCTATTCCGTTTCCAACAGCTCATTGTCGGAATACGCTGTACTTGGTTTCGAGCATGGCTACTCGATGACCAATCCCAATGCTCTGGTATTGTGGGAGGCACAATTTGGGGATTTCAGCAACACAGCCCAATCGATTATCGATCAGTTCATTTCGAGCGGCCAATCGAAATGGGTGCGTCAATCGGGTCTGGTGATGTTGCTGCCCCACGGCATGGAGGGCATGGGCCCAGAGCACTCTTCGTGCCGCGTTGAACGTTTCCTGCAAATGAGCTCCGACGATCCCGACTATTTCCCTCCCGAATCCGATGAGTTTGCCATCAGACAGTTGCACGACATCAATTGGATAGTGGCGAATTGCACAACGCCAGCCAATTATTTCCACATAATGCGTCGCCAGATTGCTTTGCCGTTCCGCAAGCCTCTGATATTGTGCACACCCAAATCTCTGTTGCGCCACCCCGAGGCCAAGAGTCCGTTTAGCGAGATGAGCGAAGGCAGTGAATTCCAGCGCATCATCCCGGACAATGGGCCAGCTGGACAAAATGCCAGCAGTGTTAAGAAGGTTGTATTCTGCACGGGTCGCGTCTACTATGATCTGACCAAGCTCCGTACTGAGAAGCAGTTGGAGAGTGATATTGCCATTGTGCGTGTGGAGCAGGTAAGTCATGAATGAAGTCACATTGTCCTGCGTTTGATTGGGGCCGCCCTAACACGATCATTCTCTGCAGATCTCGCCCTTCCCCTTCGACCTAGTAAAGGAGCAGGCCAATCTCTACAAGAATGCCGAACTTGTTTGGGCCCAAGAAGAGCATAAGAATCAAGGTTGCTGGACCTATGTTCAGCCACGTTTCCCTTACCGCTCTCAATCACAGTCGCGATGTCAGGTAGGTGACCAATATCAATTGCCATAATTACCGTAGCACCATGCCCCACCCCTCTTGACCAAGGGCAAGACCCTTGAGAATCATTGACAAAAAAATTGAAAAATAGCTGATTCCGCTCTTGGTTTAATTTTTCTTTATCTGGCGAAAATCTGTAAATCAATTCTGAATTGATAAAACTTGACGTCTTAGCCGAAGTTAGTCGGACCCACACACACTCTCTTTCTTTTTTTTTCTTTCTAACTCACATACACATAAAACAATCTATCTCTCTCTCTCTCTCTCTCTCTCTCTCTGGCTCTGTGTGTGTGTCTAAGTTGTGCACCTTTCTGAGGCACTTTCTTTTCATTTATTCTATATTCTATTTTCACTTGATTATTATAATATGTATTCTTATTCACTATTTAATTGCCTTAACCTAATATTCATTTTGATTGAACTTTAGTTGAACTCTGCACTTCTCATTGACTTTCATATTGCTTTTGGCACTTTATCGATTGATTGGTTTTTTTCTTTTTTGGCTTACTAACACTTATCATATTTAGCTGCAATCAATCTCTGTCTCTCTCTTTCGCTCCTTCTCTCTTTCTCTAGCTAGTTGTTAAGACTTTATATCTCTTAGAAGCTCTACAGAATACTTATCTTTCTCTATTTATCAATCTCTCACGATTTCTCTCACTATATAATCATCAACATAAATTTTTACACATATTTTTTTTTAAATTCTTTATTTCTGTTTTTTTTTTTAAGCATGTTCATAAAGTTTCAGTCGAAAAAAGAAATTTCTACACTATACAAAAGAACATCAGCAAATTGGCTTCATACTTTATCAAACACACACACACAGATATCTCTATTCATCTTCATTTTTGTTTATTTTGCATGGCTTTTTGACTACAACGAATACATGTATATATATATATATATATATATATATATGTACATATATATCATTTGTTTTTTTGATTTCTGACCAGAAGAAGGCAGTGAAACATGCAAAAAAATTACTCGATCCGTTTCGGGTTAATTGTTGTGTGGTTAGGCTAAAGTGTGTTTCACTGTATTTTACCTGTGTTTTTTTATGAATTTTGTTTTTCTCTATTACGTTTTGAGTTTTTCCTTGTTGACCCTTTATTTTGATTACTAATTGATATGACAAATATGCAAACCAATATTTAAAAGAGAAGCAAGAAAATATTTGTAATCCTCATATCCGAAAGATCCTATCCATCCATTTGATGTATGTATGTATATATATGTATATACAGATATATATTATGTAAATACATATATATATATATATATATAATTGGCAAAAACAAGAAACCAAACCAAACCAATCCTATCTGTCTCTTTGTCTACCTTTCTCTCTTTCTCTCTCTTTTTTCTCTCTCTCTCTCTCTCTGTGTATGTGTTATATATATATTGTTACAGCCAAAGCGATGAGCAATCCTCCTACTCCAATACAACTACTACTACTTCTACTACCGATAATAACGATAATACTACTAATAATGAAACCAATTCAAATTCTGAATCGAAACCCTGGCTAAGTCGCATGTTTACAACCAGCAATACAGCACAAGATAATCTAAACGAATCGAATCAAATCGGTGGCGACTCTACTTCCATCTCGGGCAAATTTAATGCCGCCAAGCATTTTGATTTAAAGAATGTCAAAAACGATTTCAATAGGCCCGCTGGCGTTGCGGCTGCCCCAGGTGTACGCAAATCGAAAACCGGACGCAAAATTAGGTAAACCATAAATCAAAATCGATGCGCGATGTGAAAAAAAACTACTACTACTTACTCTCTTTCTCTCTCTATCTCAAAACTTAATCTTGTATCTCTCTATATATATATAAATCTGTGTGCAAGAAAAAGCAACTACCAAAAAAAGAAATACAAACAAGAAAAACCCAATTATTTCTTTTTCTAAAACAAAAAAAAACAACAGTTTAATTATCCTTTGCCTATCTAATTTTATTTTAACGAATGTTTATGTTTCCTTTTCCTTTGTTGAACTCATCGTCCCCCGCTCAACAACTACTCTCGTATACTTACTCTATATATAACTCTAATCTCTCCATCTAACCTAATTTAATCTATAAACTAATGCACTTTAATCGTTTCCACATCTACTCCTACAACTCTCCCTCTCTCTCTCTCTGTCGTCTTTCTAAAATGTGTTTTCTGTTCCCTTTTTTTATTTTTTCGCACGCGCAAGTTTTGTCTCTTGTTTTTGATTTTTGATTTATATATATTTTGCCCGATACTTTTTAACTTTTTTTTTGTGTTAATTTGTGACTTTCCCCCAAGACCCAATCCTCCTGCTAACTCTGAAAACTAACTCTGAATATTGTTCCAATTATTGTTGTTTGTACGAAAATTTGTTTCTACATATATGCAAATCAATCATACAATTTCAAACTAAAACTAAGACTCATATCGTCATTTCATTAAAAAGCAATTTGCTCTATGAGCTTGAATAGTTATCAAATAAATATCTAAAACATTTCTCCAAAATAGTCATTGCTGTATAAGATCTTGATCTTTTCAGTCAGTTTGATCTTATACTTCAACCGTTTTTCTGCCCCTTTGGATATGTTTTTAACTCTTAAGATGATCCCTTTTAATTGTCACTATGAAAGATCAAATCAATCATCTGGGTTTTCATTCAACAGATTTATGGATTCATCTTCAAAGGTTTTTGTTTATGGTGGTGCAGATTTATTTATTTTAAGTCTTTTTTCACTTCTTTCAATCTGTGCTCCTTTTGTCCTTGATTTTCTGGTGGCTCATTGAACTAAAGTTTTTGCGTTTCATTTTCGTTTCATATTGTAATACTTTTCGCTTTTGCTCTAACCTCTTTCTTCCTTCGATTCATTTGAACATTTTCCATAAATCAGAAAAAACAAAAAAAAAAAAAAAAGAAATGTGCTAAAACCAAAAAGAATTAGTGAAATTTAGTGCACGTTACGTACAAAACGAAATAATTGTTATGTTTTATACTTACTCACACACACACATTGTGGAGCGTTGTTTACTGAAATCGAATATTAATTTTCTATATTTTGTTTTTTTTTCTTGCCTCTCCCCTTGCCTACATTTTTGCTGTAGCTATGTTGGACGTGCCTGTGGCGCCTCCACGGCCACCGGATCGAAGGCCCAGCACATTCGGGAACTGAATGCTCTACTCAATGATGCGATTTCCACCTAAATGCAAATACCACAGAATCGATAAACAAAATGAGGATATATAAAGTTAATGGCGAAGAATTAATAATTACGATTATATATTTTGTAATAATTGAACGAGATGAAGGATGAAGCAAAAAAGTTGGCCAGACTCTTTGATATGATGATATATATAGACCTAATATATATATATATATGTACATATATATATATATATATATATTGCTGATGACAAATTTGTTAAGTGCATTGTGTAAAATTGATGAAAATGAAATGTTAAATATTAGTTTAGTGAAATTACAACCAATACAACACGGCAAGATTGTTTAGTGTTTTAGCAAACAAAGATACAATTTAATAACGCAAGAAACAAGCAAAACTATAAACTCACAGCAAAACTAAAGAGCATTATCTAGTAAATAAAATCAAAAAAGAAAGATGAAAAACAAAAACACACACAGAACAACAACAACAATTACATTAAAAAGAGTAAAACTTTTGAATAAAACAAAAAAGAAAATCAACAATTTTCTTAATTTTATTATAACTTTTATGTTTAATATTTATTTTATTGTATTATATACACACACAAACGAAAATAAAGAAGGTATAAATATAGATCGATATAGCTAAATAAATATATACATATATCTATCTATATTTGTATGATAACTAACTCAAAAAAATCGTATGGGAAAAAAAAGAAAAAAGCGTGAGAAAGATTTACTTTTCAAATAATGATTCAGAATATGTTTTTGTTTGCCTAAGTTAATCACATTTTTTGTTTATAAAATAAAGATGATGAACACAAAAAAGAATTATGAATGTGTGTAAAGTTATTAACAAGAGTTTTTTTTTTTTTTTTTGTGTATATCTTAAAATACTTATATAAAAAGTGAGGGGATTTTTATTTAAAATAAGAAAACAAATATCAACTGGAATTACAAGTAAAAATTAACATTGAACTTGAAATGCTTTAACTTAAACCCACAAAAGTTTTACCAAAACAAATTTGTACTTGTAGTGTGAAACTGATTTAATGATGAAATGAAACTTTTTTTTTTATTGAGAGAATACAATTCGATTGGCGGTTCGAAGTGACTCGAAAAACTTAAACTTACTACTTATTATACAATATACAAAATGCACTTTTTCTCGCACCAATATATGATATTGAACGTAGAGTGATAAATGCAAAATGACAAAAACGAACGAAGAGAAACCCTTGAAACTATTTTACTAATTATTACTAAAGACAAAACAAATGAGAGAGATATATGCATGTGTGTGTGAGCGGTTAATTTATAAAGAAAACTCTTAAACTTTTACTCTAACAACATTTTAATGTTTCCACAACTTTGCACCAAGTAAGTAAGTAGCATGTTAAAATCATGAATAGATATATCTTGGCCTTCCTTTTCAAAAAAAAAAAAAAAAACAAAACACGAAACAGAAAATGGAACAGACCTATCAAAAATGCGTATAATGTTATACATATATGCCAAACAAATAAATTATACAAAACAAATTTAAAAATTGTGTTGCATACTTTTTGGGAAATTATGTGTCGAATGGAATTCTCACCTTTCTCTCTTTCTTTAACTTTGTGTCTCATCAAACTAATGACCAACTAACAAATGACAATTTATTAACAATCTAACAACGAGACTATCATCTTTTTACCTAGATTCGCCAATTTTCCTGAACAGGAAGTATTTGATGTCAGTTGCCACATGCCACACACGCACATATGTACATACTTTTAGCTGGATCAATTTCACTGCCATTCTATCGTGAGCATTTTACTTTCACATCTTCCTGTCTGACAACTTGGACAACACAAATTGGGCAAAAAAAAAACCAAAAGTAAAACGCTTGCTTTTGGTCAATTTCTGCACTGAGAGATGGCCAAGATGATGGGGGCCAGCAGTTGGATGAAGGCGCCCATAGACAGCGGCATTGGCGTAACCAGAATCATATTACTTTTAAAGGGGTAAGATTACAATCATTTTGTTTAATCTTTGGTAAGAAAAACAAATACCTTCATTTGTTTAGATTGTTAACGGCTCAGCGATTAGTCACATCTTGGCGCTATATAGATTTATTTTTTTCTCTTTCATGCTTTTTTAGAGTTTTGAGCCCTTCTCAGCTGGGTCTGGTTTTTGCCGTCTATGTCCATGTTTGCTGGAGGCAATTTTTATTGAACATCTTTGCTGGTTTTTTACTTTACTTTCTAATGCGCCAGTCAAGTTGGTCTCTTGGCGATAAAAAGCTGATTGGAGTCTGATCTGACGCAGGTGTAGGTGAACGTGTTTTGTATTCTTGATCAGCATCAAGCTAAACGCTTCAGATGGAATGGGATGTGATTGTGATGCGGGTGCAATGTCTATGCCAAAACAAAACAAAAAACAGATGAAATGGGAACACCATGTGTGTGTGTGTGTGTGTTTATTTGCCCTATGAAAAGCTCTGCTAAATGATTGTGAGGCAGATCAGAGCACCCTGTTTATGCCCTGCCAAAATATGCGAAATGGGGTCACCATTTCGTCAAGTAAAAGAAAGCTTTTAACTGCTAATTGATCGAGAGACACGAGTGTTTAGCCGAGCCGAGGAGAGAGAGCCTTAGCGTCGCGACGTCTGTTTGTCTGTTCTGACCCATGCCCATCGTGTTTAACTGTTGAGGGGGCCAAAGCTCTCTGGAGCCAAAGCTTCGTAAGCATACACAATTCGTTCGGCTAGTAGTCCGTTCCCCTCTATTGTGAGTGTGTGTGTCGGCTCTCACACAATCACAATCACATCGGTTCAGTCAGTTCAGACATTCAGTTCACTCAGTCAGTCAGTCAGTCAGTTAGTCTACCAAAGCCCGCGAACGTGATCGTAAGAGCAATTTACTCTGATATAGTACACCGATTCGGGTTTAATTTAAGACTTTTCTCTCTTTTTTTTGAGTTTCTTTCTGTTTTGTTTTGTTCCTTTTTTTTTAATTGTTATCGAAATCAATTGGCATTGTGCAACGTGATTGATGGATGCATTAGCAATTAAATTGGGTTAACCAGCAAACTAAATACAAAAAAAGTAAAAGTGTTTGTGTGTGGGTGTGTGTGTTCATAGTGATGATGGCGCCACAAATTGTGGCAAGATACGGGGTTAGACCCCCCCACCCCTTCTTTTCCATAGATGCCGGCAACATCAGCATGAGAAAGTCTTTTCATTGATAATTTCGCGCGAGTTGGTATAACAATAACCAAAATGCTAAAATCATTGTTATGCTCTTTACATAATAACTAATAAGAGTTGATTGATTTAAAGCTGCATAAATTTGCCATTCTCTAAAGCCCATAGTAAACATATATATACATTTGGATATTCATCGTCGATTCATCACAGAGCGAACAAACGGCCATCAAAATGTAAGTCGCTATAATATAATGAAATGGAACTGATAACACACAACTACATATCTTTCCTTATTTTTTTTCCTGTTATTGAATGCAATATATGAATATATATGTATGTACATATAAATATTGATATACATACAAGATTTGGAGTCATATAACAAAAACAATTTCTTCTTTTGTGCAATGTGGGAATTGATAAAAACACAAAAAGTACAACAATAATGAAACCTTTTCCATTGGCTTATCACTCGTGCTTATTTTTTTTTTTTTTTTAATTTTCTTGGAAAAATAACCATATAGCATATACATATGTAGACTTAACGTCTCTCTCTCTCTCTCTCAGACCAACAGGGTATTAGCAAATGGGTATTTTATTGGCAGAAATTCAACCAAACAATTAAGAGGTGATTGTTTAAGCCTTCCAATGGTCAGCTGTTGGTAATATTGGTATGAATTGATTGTTCCTAAATGCGAAAATGGTGAATCAAAAAGGACATTTCTGGATAAAACTTTTTAAGAATTGTAAACTTAAATTAAAAGAAAAGTATAATAATATCTTATATATTAATTTATATAGTGAGAGCATCCATCTACTTATTTGAATGGGCTAAACCCCTTCTCAATGCTGATTGCAGAGCCCATGGATGGGCCTCTTCCTACAAAATGGGTCTGATTCATTCTGATTCATTGTGGTGTGTTTGTTTTATAGATATTGCTCTTCTTTAGCCTTAGCATCTTATGATCGTGTTGGAGTTGTTGTTATTTCTTTTCTTTCTTACTTGTTTACGCCCTTCGTCGGTAATTCACAAGTTGGTTGATTTAGAAAGCTGCAAAAAACAAATAAAGGTTGGGTTCCAATTGAAAGTTATTCTTCTTTCCCTCTAGTTAAAAGAGGGGTGATGGGGACGGAGTGGGATACCCTCGTGAAATGTGATTTCTAAACTATGAAAGTTAAATAAATGTAAAAATAACTATGCATAATATTTCTATTATCATTTTCTATTAGTAAATAGATGATTGCAGTTTCTAATCATCAGTTTACTTCCTTCCTTGTAACTTTGTTGTAGCGAAAGAGGGAGAGAGATACAGCCTACAGAAGTCCATTTCTCGTATTTTAATCTATTATATTTCCATTCTTATTATTTAACTTTTCTCTGATTCAACCTCACTTAACATTTTTTCAGTTATGTCTCGTTATCTTAAACCAATAATATATTTAGGGTCCCCTTTGCCCCAGATACGTTTTCACAGATAAGATGAAAATACTATTTCCACATTTTTCATTTACTTGTTTTTGGCTTTATGGGGCATTAACTGGGCTTAAACAACACTAACCATTTAGTTATTGTTTAAATGACAAACGCAATTCTGCTATATATGACTTCCGTTTTCAGTTGTTGAGATATAACATAATATATAATAAGCATAATAATATAGTTATGCCACACTATCAACTAGACATTCCATTTTGCAGTGGCTAAATTATAGCCGTGTTTGCATATAACAATCAGAGAAGAAGTAATAATATATAGTGGGGAAAAGCAACTTACAAGACACTTTCCATTTTCATTTTTAATGATCTCACAACAAGTTGCGTTTTGTAGTATGTTGTTTGTTTGTTGTTGTTAGTTCATTTGTTTGTTTCTCTGCCAGCTTCTTTACCCTTTCGTATAGATTTGCATAACAATCATAATTACTGTGTGTCTATGCACAATTTGTATTTATAGTTCGACGCCCACTCGACTCGGGTTTAAAATTGGATCGCGTGGGTGGTAATTTTAATTGTAAAATATTGTATCTCATAGATACTTATAATTATGTTTAGCAATTTATGAAAGGTGAGCAATTATTGCTGACAGATAAATTCATGAAATTAGCCTCTTTTTTTGTTGTTCAAACTTGAAAATCGGAAATAATATTCGCCACAAATCGGGCATTCCTGTGTGACTCTCCTCTGACTCATTGCCATGGCATCACGTTTAAGAAAGCGTTGAATGCTCATTGAATGGCATGGTCCAGTCTGGTCCACAACAAAAAAAAAAAAAAAAAACTAAGAAAAAACCTGTAGCTGTAGCCGACACAGTACTGCATAAAATTCCATGGTCATGTTTTTGGTTTCAGTTCCAGTTTGCATACCAAAATGCATTCGATGCATCAGCCAATGAACTTTGTCTTACCATTTGCTACAATTTAGTGCTCTTTATACCCTGCACTTTGTTCTGCTCAAGCTCAGTTTAAGGGTATAATAGGCTAAAGAAAATCTAAGCGATTTAAATTAATCTATGAAAATTGATGATCTTTGTTTATTATCAGGAAAACGAATCTCATTTTCCGCCATGAAAATGAGGAAAACCTATTTTAGTTTCTAGCACAGTGACTATATTTTAATTTTGTGTTTAATTGTTTTTCACTTATGTATCTTATCTTATCTCAATGCAACAGTTCCAACATTCGACAGTAGCATTCTAAATATTATTACTGGAATTAGGTTAGATTAGATCGACATTATCAACAATACAATCAAGATATTACCCGGAGTAACAAAACAAATAGTATAAATTGAAAAACGGTTTTAACTTAATAAAGGAAAATCCACAGATTTGACCGATCAAGCATGCATTAACTAATTGATAAAAAATTTTTTAAATTCATATTTCTATTTATAGCTTAATTGCGGTTTACCTATAAATTGAATCAACAGCTTTGAAGAGTGACTAATTTTTGAATCATTTCTTTTGTATGGGGGAGGGGTATCATTTAGTCCATTTCGTCTGTTAGCCCTTTTTACCTACTCATTTGCCTAAAGTCAGCATTTTTGTTTTGCCACGCCAAGTATAAATATTGTGAAAACTGAAAATGGTTAAGCTAAAGTGGAAAAACACGTCATCAGACTCAGGCTACAAAAAAGCAAACAAATATTGAAAAATATTTCGTGACATTTTCTCAATGTGAAAAAGCAGTGGGGCTATCGATAACAATTGATTGATGAATGGATGGATTGATCAGTTGAGCTACTCAGTTAACCTGCAAGTGAATGCTAATGAAGCCTGTCATCATGAAACATCATTATCAAGATCATCAATTTCAAGATAGGTTTTTTTCATTTTTTTGGAGTAACTCAATTTCTTGCCAATTTTTGTTGTATATTTGGGTTTCTTTCGGTTGGTTTTCTGTGAAATTCCCCTGGAGAAGCTGAAGCAGGCGAAAATATCTCATTAATATGCATTTGGCATATTCGTGTGAGTCGTGTGACAATGATTTCACATACTATATGGTTATTTTTTTTTTCGTATTTATCTTCTTCTTCTTGTGTCAAGCATTCTATATGGTTCAATGCTGTTCAATTTGGCAGCCAGACACCAATAAACTGGGCCAATATGTGTGTGGGCTGACAGAGGCAAATGGCCTATGACTATGACTAGAGCTAGTTTCATATATTGACCTAGAGAGAGTTCGCTTACATGTTTAATAAGCTTTAAAAAACAAACAAAATGATGCTATGTCTCCTATATAAAAAAAAACCTTGAACCATGTTCATATTGTTCATAATGAATTCATAAACAATGTGGTATTTGAAGCGATCCCTGGAATAGAGTTTGTGATTTTTAAATAAAATTGAAACTTCTAATTCAAGTTTGGAAATGAGAGCCTTCAAAGACCAACTAGGACAACGGTTTCATGAAATTTCAAAACTGGCTTCTGTGGTTCATGTCTTTACTTTTCAATTGTCACACAAGAACTGATTTATTGAGTTTTCCTAATGCTAGCTTATTCTAGATGGTTACATGTATGTGTGTGGATTATCTGAAACTTCTTCAGATTATCTGAAACTGCCTTTCGCTCAGAAGAGATAATTCTTGGTTGAATTTCTTAATGGAATTTCTAGATTATGTATCTAGTTGGCGTCTCAATATGTAAGACATGAGATTAACACAATTTGTGGCAATCAGTTACATGGCAATTGTCATAGACCCGTCGCATTCTCATATTTTCACACATTTCCCTCAACTTTTGTGAAACGGCGGGTTGGTGTGTCTTTATGTAATTATAAGATAAAGGTACGCATTTGGTCTTTATTTAATGTTTTTCTTTGATTAAACACGATTCTGCTTTAGAGCATTCGGCGGTCAGCCATCAAGTACGTGGCACAATATGAATTCTAAATAAATCACGTTTAAAAAGCAGAGATTTGACTTCAAAGCCCGACAACGGCCGGACAAGGCCATCCATCTATCAAATGCAATGTATGTAGTATGTACATATGTTGTACTTAGTAATGGGTAGTGTAGAGTTACCAGGGAGGCCTCAGGGAAATGGGAATACTGCATGCATTAAGGCGTCGAATTGGTGACAGTTGGAAAGTTGCACGAAATTCATTTCGTTTCAGTTTCTTCTCACAGTGGCAACAACAACAGGCAACATATCAAATGAGTTGTACAATAAATTAAATAGACCAAAAAAGCAAAATAATGTCGCATTGCCGACCTACTGATACCCTATTTAAATATTAAGTCACGCACTGTTTGCTAAATTTATTGTTAGAGAGTTTTCAGTGTGACAAAACATTTCAAGTCAGAAGATCAGAAATGTCTAATCATTACTTGTCTAATTTCTTGTTTGTGTGTTGCATACTTTTCAGATAATCGTAATATACCCTATATCTATAGTCAGGTAGGGGTGGTATCTAAGCTACAAGTGGGTATTTTCTGTAGTTTTGTGTGGTTATTGTTTGTTTTTGTGTTTTGTTTTTCTGGGTTTCGTCAGTTTTCGGAATGGTAACGATAATTAAAGTTTTGCCGCAGCTGCTGAATGATTAATGTTCATTGTTTCGCATACGCCCCGTTGCTCCACCAGAAACGCCAAGCAGCAGCAACAACAAAAACGAAAACAAAGTAAAGCAAAAAGAGTCGTCACATGGAAAGAAAGAGATACAACCACTTAATGCAAATTACAGATACAGATACACAGATACAAGTGAAGCTTGCCACATGTTGAATGCTGCTGCTAGTTGCAGCTCATAAATAGAAGCAAAGACGGATGATGATCTTGATGATGATGATGATGATGATGATGATGATGCGCCCCACTCATTTGAATGTTAGTGCGTATGTGTCGGACTGACAGGTCCATGTTTGGTGCCAGCTGCTCGTAGCTGCCGCTGTTGTTTCAATTGCAATTGCATTTTTTGTTGCATTGAAATTGAATGAAACTGAAAACCAGGTTTGCAGGTCGAACAACAAACTGCGTTTTTTTTTTTTTTTTTGTGTTATTTTTGACGCTTTTGCCTTGCGAAATTGAAGATTTACAAATCTTTAACAGTAATAGTAGATAGATCCACCCACAACAACCAAAAACATGGAGACCAAAACAACAAAAGTAGATCACTTATGTGATTTCCGTACGATGATACATGATAATAGCATTGAGATTTGGCTAAGTGTACTTTGAAAGCCTTTCTATCGTTCTTTCTGTGTGTGTAAAAAACTATTGCATACACAGGTGGGCAGATATATTTCTATTCGTATATCTTCCACATAATAGAACAACACATTTTTGTTATCAATTAGTCAATAAAGAAAACACGTCGAGAATGTTGATTGTTAGCTGGCGCCAAAGATTTCTTACCTGAACTTTACGTGCAAAACTTTTAAAGATTTATCACAATCTATAAAATATAACATTAGATTAATATAAAGAAATCACAGTAATAAATAATATAGATAAATCACAATAATCTTTATTATAAAGAGAAGTATAGGATGATAAAAATTCTAAAATTTTCTCTCAGTGCATTTTTGTTTTTACTTTAGCATTTGCCATTGAATGGCTGCGTTTTGTTATTACGCTATCTCTGTTTTACTTGAACTTGGGACAAGAACTGGTATTTGTTTTTTTTTTTTTTTTTTTTTGGATTTTTGTTTGTTTTGTCTTTCGTCATGAAACCAGTTTCCGCCGTGTATCTAATGTGATTTACTCTGACAGTTTTTTTTTTTTTCTTCATTCTTTTGCCAAAGCCATCAAAAAGCTTGAGAATCAATTAGAAGCGTTTGCCACTTAATTAAAATTTGTTTAGCTAATTAAAGGCCAACAGAATACATAGATAGAGCGAAAGAGTGTGCAAGAGAAAGAGTGAGCGAGAGAGAGAGAGGGTGGGAAAGAGAGATGGCACAACAAGAAGGATTGAAGAAGAAGAAGATGTAAAGAAGAAAAGCCAATGAACGATCAGTACAAAGAACATCGCCTGTTTTCTGTTGTTCCCGATTGAAAAGTATGTATCTGGGCAGGCAGGCAAGTTAACTGAACGAGCAAACGAAACGAAGTTTTGGTTTGTGGGTCGCATGCCTCAAGTGAAATGGTTAACCGAATCAGAACCAAATGCAGCTAGCAGCATGCGGCAGCAGCCAAGAGCAACAACAACAAAAGTCAATGCACACAAGAATGTAAGAATGCAAGAGCCAAGACCAAACGCCAATTCCAATTGGAGCCGCAGCACCACGAGCAGTCACGCTCGCTCTCACACATGTACATACATACATACATATGTACATATTTGGGGCCGTTGCTTGAGCTTCAGTTGGCCAGGAGCGGTTTAAACAGACTCTTTTGATTCTAAACTTGTAAAGGTCAGTTCAAGCTAAAAAAATTAATTTTGCGGCCTAATTTAATATTACATGAAATTTTACGGTACTTTAAAATTTAAAGGGACACTCTTTTAATTTAAAAATAACTTTTTTATACCCTTGCAAAAAGGGTATATTAATTTTGGTCAGAAGTGTGCAACGCATAGAACGAAGCATCTCAGACTATATAAAGTATATATATTCTTGATCAGCACGACGAGACGAGTTCAAATAGCCATGTCCGTCCGTCCGTCCGTCCGTCCGTCTGGATCAACGCGAACTCCTCCGAGACCGTAAGAGCTACAGAGCTGAAATTTTGCACGTAGGCTTGTATATACTGCAGGCATTGTATATCTCGGATTCAGCCGGATCGGACCACTATATCATATAGCTCCCATACAAACGTCAAAGTCACGAAACAGTGACTTTCTCAATAACTTCATTAATTTTATAGCTATTGTCATAAAAGTTGGTATTTGTCAGTTTTATGTTCTTATTAATGATTGTGCCAAATTCGATCAAGATCGGGTGACTATATCATATAGCTCCCATACAAACGGCAAAGTCACGAACAGTGACTTTCTCAATAACTTCATTAATTTTATAGCTATTGTCATAAAAGTTGGTATTTGTCAGTTTTATGTTCTTATTAATGATTGTGCCAAATTTGATCAAGATCAGGTGACTATATCATATAGCTCCCATACAAACGGCAAAGTCACGAACAGTGACTTTCTCAATAACTTCATTAATTTTATAGCTATTGTCATAAAAGTTGGTATTTGTCAGTTTTATGTTCTTATTAATGATTGTGCCAAATTCGATCAAGATCGGGTGACTATATCATATAGCTCCCATAGAAACGATAGGTGGAAAACAGTGACTTTCATCAAAAAGTTCGTTATATCCTATGCTAAGATTGAAGGCCGTTCTTTCGCAAACATTAGTCTTTTTGGATAAAACGTTTTTACACTTTGATGGCTGTGGGTAAGGAAAGAATTACCAAAACAGTTGCAAGGGTATACAAACTTCGACGCGGTCGAAGTTAACCCCGGCCCTCTGGTTTTATTATTAATTGAATTACTTTCCCAAAGAAATATTTGTATATTTGTCATCCTCGTGTCAAAGTTTATAATTTTATTCTTCCCTTCCAAAAATAATTTGGTTAAACCGTTTCTGCCTACTATGGGCTTAAACATGCTCGCCCTCTATGTTTCTCTACTTACTCTATGAATCTTAGGCTTACTCTCTTTCTTCGCATTATCGACAGCGACCATCAACAAGAGCTTCGATACAAGCTTTGGCTCTCTGCCTCTGCGCTTAGTTTTCAGTTGCTTGGCGGTTGTCGTGCATTGGAGACGTCTTTTTACTGCTTACCAAGTCGGCGGCGTTCGCAGTTGACTTTGGCGCGTAGCTCTCCATGGATATTTATTTTGTTTTTTTTTTTTTGTGTTTTAGTGTTTTTGGTAAATTGTTAAGATTTTTTGTCGGTATTTCTTTGATGGCACTATGCAGGAGTGGAAATGTTTAGAGAAAACAAGTGCAATAATCGGATGTCCAACGAAACGCAAGGATTTAGCGGAAATTCCTATTGTCGTTGTTGATTTTGTGTGCCAAACTGAAATGAAAGTTGAGAGGCTGGGCAAAAGTGAAACGCCCACCTAGAAAAAGAATCTAGCTAAACCACTTGGCAAAAATTCCACACACACACGCACACGCACACCCAAACCAAAACACATACTTAGATCGTGTATAGCCTCGGTGTGTAGAGATTAAGATACTTGTGGTACATACACACAGAGAGACCCAAAAGAGCAACATCATCTTCAGCTCAAAAAAAAAAAAAAAAAAAAGAAGAAAAAAAAACTGGACGAACGAAATTTCACCAAGAACAGGCCTAGGATCGTCATCCCGCAGTTGCATTATCCCCCTATTTAGTCTCAGCGGATGATTGGTGGATTATTTATGCAAATAGATCTTTTGGACTCTTGGTTTCAACTTTAATGGTAATTAAATGAAAATGATGATTGTAAATTTTAACTGTTTTTTTATTTTGACATATTTGAGTGACGTTTTTCTGCCACTAAAAGCAGTTAAATACACTAGCCAAAAAAAAAAAAGGAAAAAACAAGGCTAGTTAATATTAACCAGAATGACAGGTTCAGGCCATCCTTTAAATAACTTAAAAGCTGTCCTAGCTCAATTTCTATTAATCGTTAGGAGATTTGTGAATTTCTTTCACGTTAATCAAAGTCTCTAGAACAAGTAAGTCTTTAAGTTCCCACGGTACTAAAATAAATTTTATGAGAAGTTAGTCTAAATGTCTGGTCTATGCGGAGAGGGTATAAAATCTTTGGGGTAGTCTCTGTCTTTTTTTTGGTTTCTTCTTTCTTTCTTTGTCTTGACCTCTGTGAAGTGACCTCTTGGCGGATTCTTTGGCTTTACGGTTAACTACTAGATGGAAGTAGACAGGTAGAGAGAGAGAGAGAGATAGAGGGAGCCCGTTGCCCGTGCATATCATTTTATAGACTTGTTCTACATGTTTTTCTTTCTGTATTTTGTTTTTCTGTTATTTCATGCTGCAAGCTAATTATACGCCTCTGTGCCTTATGCGGTTAGCCTCCACTTGCGGTTCTTTTGCAACGGCTCTTGGAATGCAGTTAATGTGCAATTTACAAAATGTTTTTAAATCTAACAATATATGTATGTATGTATATACCTACATATATATATTTCGGTGAGTGTGTGCGTGTATGACCAATGAAAATGCCTTATCTAAGGCATGTCAGTAGGAATATATGTACATATATGTAAAGGCAATAGTATAGTTTTTATTCCGACTGACTCATGCGAAGCCACCAAAAAAAGTTTATCAACCATGATAAACCAACTATATATATATATGTACATATACATATATATATATATATTAGTATATTTAGTATATCAATTTAACAAATTGTATTCGACAAGGCACACTGGCTTAGATTTTAAAAAGGAAATGCAAGTGGCAACTAACTAAAATCAAAAAATAAATCATTGATAATTGCAGATAATTTTCCGTATTATCTTTACAGTCAAGCACTTTGAAGGATAGGCACGGATTTCAAGATTTTCGACTCATTCATTAACCCCCCTTCCGTCTTCTCTTTACCCACAAACCCCTTTTAAAATCTATACCCCCAACTTGCTTTGATGTTCGTTTTTTCATTGTGTTTATTGAAATCCCTGGACGAACATTTCGTAACCACTGTTTGGGTGTTTGAAAGAGTAGTGAAAACTAACGAGTTGACCGCCCTGACCCCTCCTCCTCCTTCACGAACAGGTAGAACTTATCGACCCACTCGTGGGGTTTTGTTTACGCTTAATTTGGCATATCAAGAATACGGCAACCCAAAACGAATTGGTTAAGGGTGTGTTTTAGCCTTGTGCTAAGGGTTGGCACTAGCTAAACAAATTTCCTATTATTGCAATGGCTAGACCTCACGTTTAGTTGGTCTAAAGCCGCAGCCGAGCAGGTTGCTGATTGTTGCCTGGGAAACCCACAAACAACAAAACAAAACACAAGCCAAACACAACGGAAAAGGTGCGGAAAAAGAAACACTCACGCGGTAGTCAATCGAAGGTCCTTCAACTAACAAAAAAGAATAAAAAAAATGATGTATACTTGCGCTCTAAAGGTGATTAAAAAAAAAAAATAAAATGTATTTTTTCACCGGTTAAAATGTGACTTCCCGTAACATTCCTAAACTTGAAATCTCTTGAACCTCTAAGACAGTTCATTAGCTTTTGAAGTCAAAAGACAGAGGAAAAAGATGATAAAAAAAACACTCGAAAAAATAAAAACATAGAAAGAAATGAAAGAAGCAAAAAAAAAAGGAAAAGTTCAAATTAACTTTCACATTTCTAATGGGCTTCATTGTTGTTGCTGTTGGCCAAATGGCAATAAATTTTCTTTTGATTTTGTTAATTTCTTGAAATTAAAATATTTCTACAGTCAGAAGATTTAATTTACCCTAAGCAAAGGTTGGGTATATCTACTTTCAATGTGGCTTCAGATGTTCCAAGAGTTCTGACTAAAAGATCAAAGTATATATTTAGGTTTGAAGGGTATAGAATATTGAATATAGAATATTCGTTGTGAATACTTTTCATTCACTCTGCTTCACTCCATCCATAACCTTTTAGTGGCTATTCAAAAGCAGATTATTTCTAGTATTTCAGCGTGTCTAATCGTTAATTCTTTTACTTCGATCTGGCATTATCGAAAACCTCCTCAACCTTGTAACCTATTCCCCCTCCCCACCATTTCGTGTCACTTTCACTTTAAACTAAATCTGTCAATAAGTTCAAACAACAATGTGGAAAAATCTCTCCGTCTCTCTCTTTCTCTCTTAGTCTCGCACTTGAGATAGATTATGTTTTTGTTTTTTGTTGTCTCCGTTGCATCCGTTTTGAGAAGTCAGTCATTTGCATACATCAAAAAAAGATATATTTATATAGAAAATTTCGTATGGCAGGTGCAGCTGCTTGGGATCTGGGGGTGGGGGTCTGGGGGCTGCTGCATATCTTTTATATTTTTATAAGCCTCAGAGCTTAGCCTCTTTTCTTTGCTTTTTCGTTTTCTTTATGCTGATTTCATTTCTTTTCTTTTTTTTTTTTTTTTTTGTTTTTCTCACTTTTATTTATTTATTATTCATTTGTCTATATTTCAATTGTTTACATTTTCCTTTTCGGTTTTTGGTTTCCAGTTTGTCTTTTTAATATGCTAAGCATTTTTATGGCCAGGCCAAAATGTTGTTGACCGCCGTCAATGAGCTGAAACTGAGGCTTAGCTGCTGCTGAGTGATTGTAGTCACTTCTGACCTTAGATATATACATATGTAGAAGGCATTGGAATTATCATATATCCACACCGAATGACAACTGATTTGAAACTCGATTGGACATTGCTTAAATTTGTAGCTGCATCTTAAAAGAGTCGAATTAATTATTGATAACCTCTATTTCAGAATGTAAATTGTCAAAGATTGATTCTCTTAGCTTAAGATGTTAGTTATTCAATGAAAACAGGATTGAATGCCGCCTTTGCTTTTCTAAGGATACAGATATGGAAAATCGATAAATCTTCCTTAAAGAGGAAACAAAATATGTTGGAGAAAGCATTTCCTTGGTAATCTTGAATTTCACATCGAGTTTTTAGCTCAAAATTCAAATAAACATTTGATTTTTAATATTGCCAATTTTCCACTAGTTGTTGCTGTTGTTGTTGTTGTTGTTGTTGTTATTGTTGTAGTCGTTGGCCTAAAAGATATTTGCGTAATCAAACAATTTGGTCGCTTTTTACATTGCTTGATGCGCGGTTAAAAAAAAAATAGCTTGTATAATAATAATTTTTACTTCTTTATTTTGCAATGCCAAAATACAATAAAAAAAAGAGAAAAAACGATAAAGACGTGGAGAGGAGGGACCCCAGAAAGGAAGATAGGCGACAAAAAATTATTATTATTAACGTTTTGTTATTCTTAACGCGTTCGAAGACAAACCACACAAAGGTTTTTTTTTTGCCTAGAAGATGCCACTTGGCAAAAGCGGTTTAAAAAAAGCATATACAAGTACGATATCTCTCTCTCTCTCTCTCTCTCTCTCTCTTTATATATATTAATACACATCCATTTACCTGTGTGTGTAAGTATGTGTGTGTGTGTGTCTTTATGTATGCGAAAGAAATTGTTTTTTATGTAATCGCTCATTATAATTGGTATTTGTGTGTGTGTGACAAAAAACGTGACAAAAGCGGTTAAGCGGGTGGGGTGCGGACGGGGTGAGTGACAATGGAGAGGGGGGGGTGGAGTGTTGTGTTGCTGCAATCCATTCGAATCCAAACATCGATCGTAGGCGATACGCTAGAGGCATCACATCACAGTGGCAGAGTCATAACATATCAAGCATACGCAATGTGGTTCATACATATGCTGGCTTGGCTAGACCGAGCCAACAAGTGGGTGGAAATGGCGAGGTGCCAGGAGCAACAGCAACCACCGCAACATTACAATTACTAAGTAAAATTAACCTTTGATGCAATTGAGATTAAATGCTGAACGACTACGTAACGTTGACACAAAAGTACAGGCAAGAAGGGACAGAAGAAGTCCATTATATGCCAGAGAATCATTATCATTGCCGATTATTCCAATAAAATTACTTTAATTTAAATAAATTATTGATTTTCAATGAAATTTCCATGAAAATATTAAGCATTGGTTCTTTCATCTGACTAACTAGAGAAAGTATGCCAAAACTGATAAATATATAAATAAATTTCCTGTTTTGCTCAGAAAGAGTCCATGTATGTGTGTGTGTGCGAACTCTTAACCAAGCTTATTATCTCTACCTTCGTTAGTTTCATTCATTTTTGCATTGCTCTTCCTCTAAAGTAAATTAAATTAGTAGATCAGGGACTTTTCCTTAAAATAAATATATAATTTGTAGATTTTATTTGACTTATCTAAAATAAAAATACAGTGAATTTCCCTTGAATTAAGCGAGTTCTCTGCTTTTCAAAGCTAAGATTAAATTTCGTTATCTAAAAGGAGAATCGTGTTGAAGAAGAAGATATTCATGTGTTTTCACTCTGTGTTGTCCACGCCTTGAATCAACGTGTACCTGATCATTGAGGCAACTTAATTTATGCATCACTAAAAATAAAAACACAAAAAAAACTTAAGAAGTGTCTTCTCCTAGATTTTGTTTATTAAAAGCTTTCTTTTCTCTTCTTTTTTTGTTGTTGTTTTTGCAGGCCTGGAGGCAAATATTCAATTA
This sequence comes from Drosophila equinoxialis, assembly GCA_018150345.1. NCBI lineage: Eukaryota > Metazoa > Arthropoda > Insecta > Diptera > Drosophilidae > Drosophila > Drosophila equinoxialis. The sequence continues at coordinate 284,890 of JAECWI010000868.1, read as the reverse complement.
TTGTAAATTGGCCGACAGCTGGCCATAAAACGGAACCTGATCAGAGTCAGAGTCAGCAGGAGGAGCATCTGCATCAGCATCATCATTTTAATTCGCCTCCTATCAATGTTTGCTCCAGTTGCCATGGCCATGTCACCGTCGGCTCCGGCTTCGGCTTCAGCCAATTGCAATGGCAATCTATCGCCGCGTAAAGATAAGACAATACTCAATTGGTTAAAGAAAAGTTCGAGTGTTAGCCACGATAGTGTAAATAACAATAATAATCCAAATCCAAATACAAATAACGATAACAATTGCAATTGTGAGACTCGTGCATTTCGTGATTTTCGTGGCGTGCAAACTTTGCGTTTACTTTGGAGCAAACGTATACACAGTGCCAGCGAGGATTATCATCATCATCCGCAGCATCAACTGCAAGACCAACAGGCAGGATCGTCCTCGCTGGGCACATTGAAAAAGTTAAATAAATCGGTTAGCTGTTTGGTTAATGCCTTTAATAACGCTCGCGATTGGCCCTTAACACCGGAGAAGACATTAGCCAAACGTTCGGCTAGTTTGCATAATTTACAACAACAGCAACAACAACATAAACGATCGATCGCAAGTATAGAACAATTACAATTGCTACAACAACGTGAAAAGGATAATTTCTATAAATACAAAAACGCCGAACAGGCCAAAATGCATAGCAAGTTGCAACGTGCCAACTGCTCACTGGATGACACAATGATTGCCAAAGAGAAATGGCCTAAAAAGAGAGAGTGCAAAATGGAAGAGGAGAGCATCAACACCAACACCAACAGTAAATGCTTATCAGCAACGAAATCAGATAACAAGAATGAGAATTGTATACACATTTTACCCGACATGGCTGCCGCTCTCAGTCTGAGCGCGACAAGCGCCCAAAGCGGCGCCAGTAGCGAATCGCTGCGTACCAATTCAACGTCCACTTCATCTGCCAATCATTCGACTCTGACGTCATCTGTCGGTGGCGGGGGTAGAGCGATTACACGACGTAAATACAGTTTTAAGACGCATGCAGGTAAATCTTATCATCAACATCATACACCACGACGAATGAACAGCAATCTAAGCAGTAGCAGCAGCATTGGCAGTGCGAGCCAAGTGCTATCGGGAGCCGGACAAGGACTGGCAATGGGACACGAAACACTCAGTAGAAGTGGCAACAGCATGGTGGCCAAATTGACCCAACAATTTAATGAGATCATCCAAAAGGATGCACGTGTCCTTGAGCAAGTGAAACGTAACAATGGCGTATGGCTGGCCAGAGGTGGCCATGTCTACAAGATAGTCGAAAAGACGACGACAGCCGCCACAACTGAGCCGAATGGGACAGTTCAAAGGAATATCAAGAAATTTGAGAAACTTGAGAAGCCCGCGGTGCCTTTGAAATCTCAGCAGTTGTTGCGAAGACATCAGGAACTCTTGGCCAGGTCGGGGCAGAATAAAGCCAAGAGGAATTCCAAATTGCAAGCGTTGGAGGTGCTCAATGAAGAGCCAAAGATTCAAATAGAAACCCATAATGAACATCCAAACGTGAACGTGGAGGACGAAATGGTGGTCACAAAACAATCAAATGCATCTAAATCACATAATCTGAATCAGGTGGATAGCAATATTAGCCAAGATAAAAATAGTGATGATGAATTTGTTGTGGTGGAGCAGCAGCAGCAGCAGCAAGAAGAAGTGAAAAATGTGGAAGAGATGGAAAGGCAAAAGCAACGTAAACACAAATACGCTACAATCTATGAGAAATTGCGTTTCACTTTCCAGAAGAGCAGAAAATCACCAACTAAAGCGACTTCACCTTTGCATTTAAAGGTCGCCGAGGAAAAGGAGCAGCAGTCATTGAATCATCTCACATTGCAAGATGATAATGCTTTGCAGTCTAGAATATCGCCATGCATTGAGGCAGACTCCAAGATTTTGGATGCCTTAGAGGTTTTGGATCAAAAATTAAAAGTATTAAGCCCGCCGAGCAATGATAATAACGAAACAACGGAAACACAAATGCAAACGAAACCGGAACTTCTATTGGCTGCCAATGATGATTTCGAGCAACGGATATTGCCAAATAATTCGTTTATCTATCAAGCAGCCAATAAACAAATATCGAACAATCAAATTCTAATTAATCAAGCGGTAAATGTGACCTTGGTCAATGCCATTGAAGGGGAACAGATGATTATGGAGCAGAAACAGTTGGCAGACAAGGACAAGAAGGAGGAGGAAGAGGACCAAATTAGACAACCATCAGATAGCATAGAGACTACGACTCAATTGGAGACAGAATCCATTTACGAGCCAATCACATTGGCTCAATTAGAATCACAAAAGACTGACCTCACACAGCAGGCGTCGAGCCTATTTAAAATATCCTCCTCTCAAAAGGCAGAACTCAACGAGGATATCTATCAGACTGTAGAGGAAGCAGCAGCCTCAACTGCCCAACTAACAACGACGTCGACGACGACGACTACATCTCTGGAGGGTTATGAGTCCATAGCGGGCTCCAGAGAGTCACGGACTTCGGATTCGACCTTCGATGGCTATGAGTCATTTGCCGAAGCCTCGCAGGTCTCTCAGGTCTCGACGGGGGAACCCAAGGAGGACGCAATACCCGCGACGAGTTGCCCGAATTGCCCAAGCCCAAGAGAAATTTGCCTAAATCTCCTCAAATCCTAAGACCGGCTCCGGCCAAACCCGATCCAGATCCTGAGGATGAGAACATCTATGATACGATCAAGGGCTGCTACGAGTCCATGTCAATGATGCAGACGAAAGTTCTGACCCGCAGGAATAGTGGCCTAACTAATGATAGTATATCAATTAACTCAAATTGCTATGAGAGCATTCCCAATTGTCGTCGAAGTAAATTGAATCCCAGCAGCAGCAGCACCAGCACGACTACGAATACCATTCAGCTATCTAGCAGTGGTTCCACCCTAACCATCTCATCCGATCACAAGACCAACAGCCTTTACGAATCATCATTGGTCAATGGTGTCGGTTGTCGCACATCTTTGGGCAGTGGCGGCAGCTCCAGTTCCAATTCCAGCGGCAAACCCAGCGAAAAGCGTTCATCGATAGCCGGATCAAGTGATAATAGCGATGCTTGGGTTGATATCTCCGATGGCGATGGCGAGGGACAAGCGGAGGCAGCGGAAATGATTGCAAGTGAATCCCAGTTTATTGTGTAAGTTGGCTCGAATGAGGTAAAACGATTATTGCATTTGTTTATATCAGTAATCCCTTCTCCCCTACCCTCCCCTTCATTCCACAAATTATGTCGTTTCCCATGATCTTTGTGTATATAAAATTCTGCGTAGATTGCAGATAACTTTGTTTGGGTGAGCGTTATAAATACATATATATGTTTGTGTGTATGAGTGTGTGCTTATCTTATCGCCTTTACACAAACTGCGGACCTCCAGTCGACGCCTCCATACTATCATATTAGATACGATTCAAGTATCGCCAACTGAATAATAGTGCAAGCAAATTACCAAACGAGGCTCACCACAAAAGTTTGCATACATATTTTCCTTAGTCCTAGAGAATTAAAGTTAATCACTTTATGAAGAAAAATGATTAACGCCGAATTATCTTCAATCGATTGTTACAATTTTTATTACAAGAGTCATGAAAAAAAAAGCTGATGGTAGCTTTTCTTTGAGGCTGAGAAACAATTAACTGTTTCCCATGTCATGCCGCACATTTTTTTGTCTATTGCAACATTCACAGAACTTATCAACAGCAAAAGAGAGAGAGAGAGAGGTCAGAATGCACTTCCCTCCAACAACCATCCACCCACCCCGTTTCAATCAATTAATTAGACTGCTGACCTATAATTTTTTACTATCACTTATCAGTCGATAAGATTCCGTCCCTCCGTCTGCCTTGTTCTCATTTCTCTACCATCAGACAGCTCCAAATTGGAACCTTTAGACAGTTGGAAGTGAACTTCAAGTGTATACAGACAGATTTTTGATCGATAGATGCATTAATCGTTTCGTTTATATTTTTGCTGTTTGGCTCATCATCGTCGTCATGAAGTACTTAATGAGAAAAACAAATTATATATGTATGTTTTTTGTTTATTATATTTTTTGGTTTTTCAGTGTGCGGGAACAACGCTTTAAGCCGCATCGGAATCGTAGCCCGGACTGGTCTAAACGCATAAGAGACAAGAGACTGCAGCAGAAGAAGGCTATTAGCTGCATTGAAGGTGAGTGTCATCAAATAAATATTCCATTTGGGGGCCAACTCTTAATTAGTTACACCCGTCAAAGTACTGACTAACCCCTTGCAACTGATTAAACGGACAAGTCACATCAGTTCCACAATTGCATGAGAGATTCTTTTGAAGTCTTGAAATTTTGTATAACTTACCAATGAAGTGTCAGCCATTTGAATAGAAACATCTCTCTGGAAATTTTCTATATAATTGTGTGGCAATATCTTTTGGTAACTGAATCTTTAATAGAACTTGCAGACATTAAATGATGCCTTTAATAGAAATTACTTGAATTCAGGTGGGCAGAAAATTACGAATTTGTTTCCTTACTTCAATAAGAACAGGAAACAGAAAAGAGCTATATGGAAGTTGTGTTAGCTTTTTATACAAATACATTTTTTTCTAAAAGAAAGAATATCGTTTCTTTAAAACTTTCATCTTCTATGTAAATAATGTAAAACGCAAACTCCCATATATTAAATGTCCTACCATATCAAATCAAACTTTAGATTTAAATAGTTTGTTGCTACTTTTGTTAATTCTCCAGAAACAAAAAATATGTTAACTAATCTCAAGAGCGGCACCTAGCGGCGTCTTTTTAGAATTTCTCACATAATAATTGTTTCTAGATGAAGATAATATATATTTACGTAGAACACTTTCCATATTTATTCAGCTTTTCTTTGTTTCTTTGTTTCCCACGATACAAACAGAACTAGTAACGAAAAAATAAAAACACACAAACACTTTACTTCATATATAAGCGATGTAGACCGTTAAGAGTCTTGATTTGAAAAGTATATGCAAAGCTCTAGGCTAAAGCTTTTAAGCGCAGCTTGGGTTCCACTTGCATAACAGAGTTAAGTGTGTGTGTAAATGTTTAATTGTAGTGAATGGTGGAGAGTGGATCCCCTCCCAACCCCATCAGGGCCATTTCCACATAAACGTTTATGTATCTCTTGGTTTTTGATAAATGACGTTAAGTGATGAGGCCTCAAGCTGTCAAAAGTAAATCGAAATGTGAAAACAAAATGCAGTTAACAAGGCCCCCCCTTAGCTTAAGGGCTAATTAGTGGTTAGCAGGGGGCGAGTAGCCCCCTCAAATGAGAGTGAGAGTACAGCTTAATGGAGGTAAGCTTTAGGCGCAGACAACAGTTTCCAACAGGTTCCACAAATGACAATAACAAGTTGTGAGTGAATAAGCGAACTAACGACCTACAACGAGTGAGTCGATCACAGCCGCAACAGAGCAGAGAGAGCAGACATGGTGTAGAGCATTAACAATGCCCATAAACTGGACGCGCAATTCCAAATACCCTATAACTAAAGAGAACTAATGGGTATATATGTATAATAGTTGCCAAAATTAGCATATACACATAAACTTGGAAGTTTTTAAGTTCTTTTGCCACATATCTTAGACTCTATATTAAAGTGATTTAGACCAAAATTAGTATAGTCTTACAAGGTCTAAAGTTGTTGAAAGTGAATAGAAGTTTGGAGATTTAGTGGGATATCCTAAATTAGATCCGTTGGAAATCCGTTAAAACGGCGCTGATAAATGCCCTATTTGGCTCCTAGAAGTAGTCAATGGGCCAAAGAATTAAAAGAATTCTTTTCATTTCCACTAGTTACTCGCTACATGTTAATCTGTCATTCGTTACTTGTTAATGCGTTACTCATCACTCATTTGTAGATATCTGAAGTTGTCCCAAATAAAGGAATTGACATTTACTTACACTCGTTACTCGTTAGTTTGTAACTCGTTGCTCGTTACTAGGTATCTGCAAGTCGAACCTTCCCCTCGGTCATGACATCGTCGCAGCAGCAGACAGAGCAGCAGCTAGTTGGGTGGATGTGGATTAGTCTCTTTGCAACAGCGTCAGTTGAACGCGTTCGTTTTTAATGTGCGGTTGTATTTCGAATGGCAGACGCGCGTCCGTCTTTGTCGTCGTCTCGAAAGTAGAAGCAGAACAGCTAATAATAAATTGTTAAAAACAATACATAGATTATGTTTTTAAAGTATGTGAACTATGAAAAAAAATGTAAAAGAGCGCGTCGAACTACATCTGCATACAAAATCAAAAGACGTTTGGAGACGTTGGGGAAGAGAGAGGGAGAGAGAAAGAGCGCAAAGTGCAATGCATTTGGCTTTATATGTTTTATGGTTTTCAACGTCATGAACTGCCTCCTCCTCGCCCTTTCCACCCGCCGCCTCTGTTCCTCCTCTGCTGCTGAGGATGATGATGATGACGAAATTGTTTAGCGAAAACCAGTCTAGAAATATAAAACCAAGCAACAACACCAGCAACAAGAGTCTTTTAGTGCACAACCTTGAAGAGGTTTTTGATATTTTTTTGTTGTTTCTTTTTTCTTCTTCTCTCTTGTTGTTGCTGAAGGAATCCCAATTTCAATTCCAAACTAGGCAAAATGACTATGGGAAAAACCAAGAGAAAAAAAACCAACAAATTGCAAAAATTTTTCATAATTTTGCCTGCGCTTCCATGTTCAATTAATCCTATGAATAGAATTGCGAAAAAATAACGCTACATACTAAACAAAAAGTTCACTGAACGTCTAAAAAACAAAATATTGCTGTAATTGTTGATTTTCAATTTTTTTTTTCGAGTGTGTATATGTGTGTGTGTGAGTTTTTTGTTGTTATTGTGTTGTACTTGTTTAGTAGTTTAAGGTGAAAACCTGCAAACCGGCTAAAGTTAATGGAAATTCTGTTTTTGCCTAACTGAATTTCAACTTTTACCCAAGGCACGTTCAGAGCACGCAATACTCTACGCTCTAAAGCGAAAGTGTCATGAAAATTCAACTATAAAATCTGCCCCTCCTCTCCAACTCGCCCCCATTCGCACCACCAGAAAACCCGTGACTTTGTCTTTGTCTTGAATTGACTCACAGACTGTGCGGAAAAGTCACAATGAAAATTTATGCATACATATATAAAATAGGAAGATCACTAACCACCAACTACTTGGATCAGTTATCAGTCACACACAAACACAAGACTTGACTTGAGGGTGAACAAATTGTAAAGAGACAATGACATCGTTTGGCATTTTTGTATAAACTTAACCTTAATGCCTCAATCTGTTTTTGAACCGTTTCGGTTAAATCAATTAATCAATCAATCACACAAAAACAAAAACTGTTGCTGCATTACTGGCGTTAATTGCTAGCCATTTATAATCTAGAAGAAGAAGAAGACAACGTTGAAGAAAACAACACAAAACTCTAGACATACAAAGTTATCTGAGTTGAGCATTTAACCTTGCACTTCTTTCATCACTCTCTGTCTGCTCAGTGTTCAATGCATTTCTTTCCATAAAGAGTCATGGATCATGGCTGAGATCTGATCAGCCCTGAATTAAGTCACTCCGTGGCAGTAATCAAGAGCAAATGTCTAGCAAAATTTCTATTAAACAAAGGAAACGAATATCATAATATTCGTGCTACAAATTCAGGCTATATACTAGAAAACTATTCTCTGCTTAGTTCCTATTAATAGTCATGGAAAATATGTTTTGTCTTGAAACTATATAACTAGTTCAAAATCCAGAAGTAGTGTCTAATTCATTGATTGAAAAACAGAGTACTCGGACGATTTCCAGCTAGACACTTATTATAAATTGTTACAGGGTCTATTATTATTAAATAAAGAAATAATACTTTGCTTATTCAATTTTCATTGTTTCTCATTACTTTTAGTATTTAATATTTGATAATTTGCTGTTACTTGTAATTAATATCCCAAATTGCGAAGAAAGTGTGATATAGTTATACACAATTTACAAGATTTTTATCTTTAATTATATATGTTGATGGTAGTAGATGAGTTTATTATTTCGCAGATCAATAAGGCACTGTCAGATTTATATTTTTAGAGCTTTTTGATAATGTATATTGCCCAACATTAAATTACAAAGAGCAATTTGCTATAAATTATTAAAAAATTACTTGAATTTACTTACAAAATTTGCCACCTTGGTCTCCATTGTAAATTCAGATCATAATTATTTACCCTTCTTGAGAGATCCTGACTACGGCTATGTTGAATATGCTTCCACTGCGTCACTTTACTTGAAAATATTATTTCTTTGTTCATATTACCAATGCGTGTGGCTGCTCAGACTTGGCTCGATTCACACACAAAAAGCAACAATTTCCGCATTGAGTCGATGGTTGAAGACATTCGCAGAAATTACACACAATTTTCATATATTTGCAAATTGAAATACGCAAAATATACCTTCCATATTTGGAAGAGTTGGACATAACATTTTGAAACAGAAAACCGGTAAAAATAAGAGTGTGAGTGTGTGTGTGTGTGTGTTATATTGGGCGTAACTGCTTTAGTTTTTAGCCGTATGTGTAACTACGTCAACATCCAGTACCAGTTTCACCTTGATAAAGTACCTGTACAATGAACAAAAACCAAAATAAAAAACAGAACAGAACTGAAAGTGAACCTTAAAACTTGGGCCAACCCACGCTTAGCAGGTGATGCTCTGCCCCTTCCTCTCTGGTCAGTCGCCGCCAAAAAAGTATATTGTTTCATTATAATATAACACACATAGATTTGTATATGCAAACTATATACATTTGTATATACATATCTTCATGTTCAGCTCAAAGTCTATGTATGTATATAGTTGCTTGGTTATTTTGTCTGTTTTATTATCTCTGCGAACCGGTTGGAATTCACATTCGCTGCGCTTGCCTGACTCCCCAAATACCCATAAACGAAAAGACCTGTCTTTACGTATGAGTAATATATACATATATCTGTATATCTGTATGTGTGTGTGCATATCTCTATCTACATTCTGTAATTTAGATTTAGTTTTATCTAGTCTAATGGCACCGCCAACAAAAAATTATCAATAACAATTGGCAAAAACAGTTGTATATTCTTTAAAAAATTCAAATGTTTAAAACAAAATTCAAATACTTCACCTAAGAAAGCATTCCCGGCTTTAAGAACAGATGTCTGTTTTTCTGTGTGTGTGTGTGTGTTCGACTAATTGATTATTAGTAATTGACCTTTATTGAGAGTAATTTTAAAACGTTTAGACCTTCGGTATATCTATGCCATAAAGTTGTATTTTCTATATGAAGCTATGGGGCTATATATTTTCTAACTTAAACGAAGTGACTATAGTTTTTCTATATTAGATTTGTAACTACTTTTAATTCCCTTATATGTATAGCTAGACAATTTGTTTGTGTTTGTCATTCATTGGCTTGCTTTTTTTTTTTTTTGTTGTTTATTTTTTTAGAAATTGTTCATTGTTGGAAATTTTCTTTCTGTTTTACCTGTTTAGCCTGATTATTGTTGTTGTTGTTTTTTATGCTATTATTTTACTGTTGTTGTTGTCTTGCATTCAACCATGAATGATTTCATTATAATAACCGCTATTTTGCATGCCATGATTTTATTTATTTTTATTTTGCATTACTCATTTTTCTTCTTTATTTTGCGTTGCCTTTGATTATAACACTTATACGCCATGTATGGCGAGCAGCTTATATTTTTTGGTTTATTTTCACGCTTTCTATACTCTTTAGCAAGTGAGAGGGAATATTGATTTTGTCAACTAACTTTGTATAGTAAATCTATGACATTTTTTAAAAATCTAGAAAAATACCTAAAGTAGTTTTTTGACAAAATTTCCAAAATTTGCCTTGCATTTTAAATCACATAAAAACTGAGGTAAACAGTTTTAAAATTTGTTAATAATTTTTTTGAAAATAACAAGCAGAAGCTTACAAAAGTCGTCATGACTGTAAATCGCTTGGCTTTAATTGTTGTGACTGCTAAAAAGTTTGCGTTTAATTAGCATAACCATTGGGTGGACGAAAGAGGCAGAGAGCGGGGGTGTAGGAGGGGCTGAACTGGGGAATGCAACAACTTGTTGAGGATTTCATCACTTAATTGCCTTCAATTGAACATCAGACATTGCATTTCCATCCGACAGGCATAGAAGTAAAAGAAAAAGTCAAAAGTTCATCATTGTCAGCAGCAACAAGTGACAGCAACAACTACTTGCCACAAATGTCTTTTAAATTGAATGCAGTCCATTCTTACACACATATGTACCTATAGGAAATGCGTCAAAAAGGCATAAATATTCCAATTACCCATTATAATGTCCATAAACAATTGTACGACTAGCCAACGGTTAAGCTGCTCGAGCAGTTTAAGTAATCATTCAACCGACTTGGTGACATTGCCACGTAAACGACGCCCACGTGCTGTGGGCGAGGTATCCATTACCTGCCCCACCAGTTGTGTATATCTGAATAAGCCTCTACCCGAGGAGCCCATAGAGAAACCAAATCAACCCGAACCCATCTATCAGAATGAGGCGGCGGCTATCAGTCAACGTTGTAGCTATGAGCAGCAGCGTCCGAAACTTGCCAACGTGATGAGAGTGAGCCATGTGGAGACCACTGGAAAAGAGTTAATGGTAGTCAGTACTTTTATAGGTAAAATTGTTGTTTGTTGAGGAAAGAAACTGAAAGAACCTACAAAAGAAATGTGTGAAATGTGGTTTAATCAATCCTATTTTGAATCTACAGATGACTCGGATCATTATTATGAGACGTTGTCGCCCTTGGGTCACAAACGGCATTCGCAATCGACGCAATTAATCTCTGGTTCAGATCAAAATGTTGCTTTTCGTTCATCCCAACGACGCATTAAGCATAATCATCATTCGGTATCAGCTCATACTCTGGGCGAGCATATGCCCATTAATTCCGATGATTATGACTCCTTTGAAACGGACAGCGATGAGCCGGGTGAACAGGAGCAGCAATTCAGAAATGTAAGTAATTGAGACCTATTGAAAGGAGAACTTCTATTCATTCCCAATTATCTGATTTTTGTAGCAAAATGATAGCGGTGTGGATATCAGTAACCATCGTCTACCCAAGCCACCGGCTGCCCAGCAGAATCAGGTCTATGAATTTGTGCGAAAATTCAAGGATTTCATATCAAATAAAAAGTCACCGAAAAGTAGTCAACAAAAGCTCTACGAGAATACCTCACCATCGACACAATTCTATGTGGAGAGTAATTGCAAACCGAAGGCGAAATCCGAGCCGGAGGAGATCTATGATAATACGGAGCAAATGCATCTCAATCCCAGTCAACCAGCAACTTTAATGCGTGAGAAGCAAAAGAATGTCAAAAGTTTGCGCTCCCGTTTACGCAAAAGTCTTGTTGGCTCTACTTTCGATACCAAACAGCTGTCCGCTTTCACTGCCACTCGAAGTACGTTCTATATCGAAGATCCGGAGCGAGGAGACCCTGCGGGTTCAGGTAACCTGGATTCGGGCTTCTCCGAGAAGAACTCTTCCGGTGACTTGCCCAGCGTACCGAGAATGGAAACACAAAAGTTCTCCACTGTAGTTAGAAAGGCCAAAAAGGACGCGAAAGCCTCTAGACGACGCACCACTATAGGACTGAGACCACATGATCCACCACCGCCGCCGCCTTCAATGACGCCAGCAACTGCTCCAATCATGACCACACCTCCGAAGAGTCCTCTCGACTCAATGGGTCATGCCACCTCGTGGTATGCCGAATGTGGAGTATTTAAGCAATCGCCCAATGGAGCCACTCATGGCGGAGAGTTGGCCTCACCAACCATATCGAATGGGGCCAATGGCGTTGGCGGTGGAGGTGCCAGTTCTTGGTATGCCGAGTCGGGTCTCTATCAAACCAGTGGCATCTCAGTGGCCAGCTCTAGCGGCAGTTCCGGTGTATCCACTGGCAATGAAGCTGGACTTGGTGATGACATGCAGCCACACAGTTTGTTCTCCAATGAGCCTCTCTATCAGATGTACAGTGCAGCCAAATTGGAGGTGAGTTTATAATTTACAAACCATTTAGTACAATTTCTAACCGAATTGCCCCACTTGCAGTCCATTACACGGGATCTGGAGGCGCATGAGAGCCCTACGGATGGCTATGAGGAAATTGGGCAAAATGCACGACGAAAATCGGAACAGACTCAATTGACTAAGCCCAGGCCATCGGCCTTGCAGTTGGTCGAACCGAAAAACGGTCCATCAAGGACACTTTGGAGTGAAATACCCGAAGTGATACATTCCTGCATATTGCGTAAGTGTGAATCGTGGCAAATATAAAATACATGCTTAGTGAAACCTCGATATAACAAATCTGTCCATAAATTACGTAACGCGATTTTTGACAATTTTTGACCCCCCACCCCCCCCACCCCTTTGTCAAGATTGTCACATTGCCTGACCCCCCCACCCCTTCAAGTGTAACGTTACATTTAAAAAGTCCGAGGACCAAATAAAGGCTTTAAGTATTTGATTTATTGATTCATTTTTAAGAAATTTACGGTTAATTCAATCCTTTTCCCATGGGCAGCGTAAGGAATATTCAGCACCTATGATTGGAGTTTCCTTGAACTGCTTGTCATCTGTATTTTGATCTAGATCTATCAACTCAACTGCCAAACTGACAGCACTGGCTGACCGCGATCGGCAATGAACACACTTCTACAGCCTAAATTTGAATTTTTAACGGACTTTTTCTGTCTTGAAAGGTTATAAAAATATATGTTACGTCACAAGCTTTCCGATCCCCCCCTATGTCAATAATTGTCACACACACAGAGACCCCCTCCCCCCCTGAATGCGTTACGTAATTTATGGACAGCCCCTAAGTATATTTTAAAATTATGTAAAACCCTTGTAAGTTGGGAGAAATTGTGTTTCAATTTTCAAAATTGTTAATATCAATTTAAAATATGATTAAATGTCACAAAAAAAATCTAACTTTTTGAGATCGGTTAGAAATTGAAAGATGAGCACATTGACTCATTTTTGGAAGAAGCCAATTAACATTTTGACCAACAAATTGTGGCAAACACACCCTCTACTCCATGAAAAGGACTGGTATACCCATCTCTTTCTTTTTGGGGTGATAAAAACAATATGTTGAATATATGTAGTTAATGCCATGATGTTGTAATTGTAATTTCATTTCTTATTTTAGCCACGTTAACTCCACGCGAACGAGGCCTGCAAGAAGCCAAATTCGAGATTATTACATCGGAGGCAAGTTACCTGAAATCATTGAATCTCCTGCGTCGTCATTTCATGAACAACAGTGCCTTAATGGATAGTTCCATATTGAGTCCTCGGGATCGTAAAGCCCTCTTCTCCTACATTGTGCCTGTGCACGAATGCTCAGAACGGCTTCTCACCGAATTGGAATGTTGCTGGCAGAATAACATTATGCTGTTGGGTCTAAGTCGTTGCATTTATGAGATAGCCGAAAATCATTTTCATGTCTACATTGCCTTTTGTGAACATCAAGGTCGAATGGATCGAACATTGAGACGGCTGAAGGAGACGAAGAGTGGTTCATTCCAAATGCATCTAGAGAAATTGGAGGCAAATCCCAATTGTTGTGGTCTCAATTTGCATTCTTTCCTTATGCTACCCATGCAGAGGATAACACGATTGCCGTTGCTAATCGATGCTGTGTTTAGCAAGGAATCGCCTCTTAATCAGGAGGAATATGAAAGCTGGAAACTTACCTTGGCTTTGGTACAGAAAATTGTGGCTCAATGCAATGAGGCAGCCAATCGCTGGGAACAGGCGTATGAGTTGGAACGGATATCCAAGCAATTGGAGTTTCCCACACACATTCGAGCCCTGGCAATAGCGCCGTGTGGTGTGCCCAAACAGGGGGCCAAGCCCCGTTTTCTGGTCAAACGTGGAGAGCTTACTCATTTAATGTGGCGTGGCGATGATACCAAACTGACATTTGGCAAACGTTTCACCAAATCCAATATCTATGCGTTTCTTTTCTCCGATCTTTTGGTGTTGACCAAGCGCAAGGGGGAAGCTAGTTTTACTGTCTATGATTATTGCCCCAGGAGCATGATGACATTGACCTCGGGTGACTCACTGCCACAGCTGCCAACCAAAGACTTAAAAGATCAGGCGGGAAAGAATCTAATGCTTATGACTCTCTTGGAGAACCATGAGAGAAAAACCGTTGAACTAGTAAGTTCGTCGATCGACTATCGACTATACATATGTAAAGGATTATGTTTTGATCATTTGTTAATGTTTTTAGGTACTCTCCTGCCCATCGGTATCCGATCAGCAACGTTGGCTCCAAGTCATGCGACCGCCTGAGGCGGAAACACCAGACGAAAAGCTTTACGAGTCCTGGGATTGTCCTCAGGTTATAGCTAAGTACGGTTATGAGACAGATGAGCCAGATGAACTTCATTTAGAAACTGGAGATGTGGTCAATGTGACACGAAAACTGAAAGATGGTCAGTATAAAAATAATTTACTTATAATATTGAAAATATCCTCTAAATTTTGTGATTCTCTGATTTTCAGGTTGGTATCAAGGTGAACGCATTCGTGATGGCGCCGTCGGATGGTTCCCCGGCAACTACACGGAGGAATTGAACTCGGCTCACGTTCGATCACGCAATCTAAAGCAAAGACATCGGTTGCTAACTTTCACCGCCACCTATCTTGAGTCCCAAAACAGAAAATAGAAAAATATTGAGAAGCTCCTTGTCACTGATCCTGTTTGGGATCATCAATCGTCTTCATGTCAACGCCATTTATTAAAACTTAAAGTGAATTATTGTTAAGTGAGATATAGAAACAAGGAAACCATTAGGAAATGTGATAATTATACAAAAATATATATATTATAATTATATGCTGCCCCCTATTATAATTTATGTGAAATTCAGTTAATGCTACTTCAATTCATTGTGCATATATATTAATTTACATACATATATATAAAAATATGAATATATGTATTAATATCTTTACCTATCTATCCGTACTATAAGCTAAACAAAATTGAAAACTGAAAAACGAATAAATTATAAATAATGAATAAAAACAAGTCCAAAAAAACGAAAAGTGCACATAACTCGGTCATTTTAGGGATAAGCGGGATGTCCTTTCGCCTGATGGAAGTCCTTGCCAATGTGGGTCGATTGACATCAAAAAGTCCTGGAATGTCCTTCAAATATCTGGAAGAAAGGACTTTTTCAGAAAATTGCGTGTCTTGCATCCTTAGATGACGCCAACTTTTTTGATGCCAATCTGTAGAGATCATCAAGGGCATCCTAGGAAACTATGTCCTATTGTCCTGCGCGAAGATTTGTGGATTTTAGAGCCACAAAACGAAATAAGGATAATTATCTCGAGGTTATATCTCCGCAGGACATTGCCCGATTTCGACAGGACATACTTTTATTGGTCCTCCAAGATCAGGACTACCGATCTGTGTCCAAGGATGTTTAATATCCTTCAAAAAATATTACTCGAATTTTTGTAAAGGGGTTGGTCAGAAAAATGGGCAAAAATCGCAAAAAAAAACAATAAATATCCCTATAACTCAGCCATTACAAGGACAATGGTAGTCCTTGATGACCCGCTTCGGCTGACACTAACAGATCCTGGAAAGTCCTTCGGATAGCTGAGATAAAAGAACATTTCTGTTTAAAGAAAAATGACAATTATCTGGCGAGTCCTTTAAAGGATCAGGACGAAAGTGGTGTCAGAAGATTTCAATCGTCAAGGACTATAGTCGGTGTAAAGGACATGGCGATAGTCCTGCGGAGAGCTGAGATATGAATGATTCTGTAGTTTCGTGCAGTTCCGACTCAATTTAGGACTTGGGGAAAATTGTCATAAAGTGGGGGCCTTAGAAAAATTACAAGTGCAGTGTCAATTGCAGGTCCTGCATCCTTAGATGACCTTAGTTATTTTTATGCCAATCGATAGAGTTCATCAAGGACATCCTAGCAAACCATATCCTTTTGTCCTGCGGTGCGATTTGCGAATTTTGAAACTAAAAAATGAAAAATAGCAATATATAAATTAGGATTGGGTCGAAAAAACATAATTATTTTAGAACTTTCTAGATGTTGAATACCAATAAAGCATTAAATATTTATACCCTTGCAAAAAGGGTATATTAATTTTGGTCAGAAGTGTGCAACGCATAGAACGAAGCATCTCAGACTATATAAAGTATATATATTCTTGATCAGCACGACGAGACGAGTTCAAATAGCCATGTCCGTCCGTCCGTCCGTCCGTCCGTCCGTCCGTCCGTCTGGATCAACGCGAACTCCTCCGAGACCGTAAGAGCTACAGAGCTGAAATTTGCGCGTAGGCTTGTATATACTGCAGGCGTTGTATGTCTTGGATTCAGCCGGATCGGACCACTATATCATATAGCTCCCATACAAACGTCAAAGTCACGAAACAGTGACTTTCTCAATAACTTCATTAATTTTATAGCTATTGTCATAAAAGTTGGTATTTGTCAGTTTTATGTTCTTATTAATGATTGTTCCAAATTCGATCAAGATCGGGTGACTATATCATATAGCTCCCATACAAACGGCATACTGGTTTTAAATAGTATTAATTATTTTAATCGATTTGTATTTTTTATAAATTACAATTTTTGAGGGCCGGGGTTAACTTCGACCGCGTCGAAGTTTGTATACCCTTGCAACTGTTTTGGTAATTCTTTCCTTACCCATAGATATCAAAGTGTAAAAACGTTTTATCCCAAAAAGAACCGGCTGAATCCGAGATATACAACGCCTGCAGTATATACAAGCCTACGTGCAAAATTTCAGCTCTGTAGCTCTTACGGTCTCGGAGGAATTCGCGTTGATCCAGACGGACGGACGGACGGACGGACGGACGGACGGACATGGCTAGTTGAACTCGTCTCGTCGTGCTGATCAAGAATATATATACTTTATATGGTCTGAGATGCTTCGTTCTATGCGTTGCACACTTCTGACCAAAATTAATATACCCTTTTTGCAAGGGTATAAAAAAGGTTTTAAAAAATTGTGAACTTTTAAACACATGTTTTGGCTAGCTACAGCTGCGGTGAAAATAATAGCACCATAGGATGTTGTGAAATTCAAAGTTGTAAAACTTTAAAAATAACTCAATTTTTCAAACAAAAAGTGATTTAATTCAACTAATGGATCTATTAATATATTATTAAAATGTAAGGATTCCATATTTTTGAGTATTTCAAAATATATTCACTTATCATATTGGTTAGGTCAAAATAAGGCGGTAACAAAAATAGCACTATCCAGTCACAATGGCGAAAATATAAAAACAACTCAAAAATGTAAAACAAAAATACTTTTAATTCAATACTATGGTGTTTAACTAGTGTGTTAGCATTTGGTTGAATATCCTTTATTGGCTATTACGGCCGCACAGCGCCTTGGCATTGAATCCACTAAATTCTTGCATCTAGAAACAGGAATCCTTTCCCAACTTTCGTTCACAACCGTCCAAAGTGATTCATTTGATGTTGGGTTGCTGGTGTGAACTGCTTTTTTAATATCAGGCCACAAATTCTCAATGGGATTGAGATCCGGAGACTGTGCAGGCCATTCCATGACGTTGATGGTGTTGTCCGCAAACCACTTTTTAGCTTTCTTGCTCGTGTACTTGGGGTCATTGTCCTGCTAGAAGACCCAAATTAATGGCATTTCATCCTCTGGATGTGGAAGCATTACATTTTGCAGGATATTAACGTATACGTGCTGATCCATGATTGTTTTAGTCAAATGAATCGGACATAGTCCATAATACCAAAAGCACGCCCATATTATAGTGTTGGAACCTTCGTGCTTCACCGTTTTTTTTGTGTCGATTGGTCTGTACTCCTTATTTGGTGGTCTCCGAACGAAAGTACGAGAACCTATCCCTTCATATAACACGATTTGGCTCTCGTCTGTCCACAAAAATATTCCTCCACTTTTCTACTGGCTATTTGGAGTGTTGCTGGCCAAAATTAATGCGTTTAGCTGTGTGTTTACTGGTCAATAGTGGCACTTTTCTCGGACTACAAGCATTTAAATTATTTACCCGCGTCCTAGAAGGTATGGTCTCAACAGATGCAGAAATATTTGAGTCCTTTTTAAGCTCTGTTACTGGCTTAAACGGCTCTTTCTTGCTCTGTCTTACCAGACGCTTGACGAATAAGGACGAAATAACGGATTTTCGTTCACGAGACTCCACTTTTGGGACAAACTTATTGGCGTTCCTGATCATTTTGTTGGAATAGCCCAGTATACGAACTATTTCGGCTAATGTTTTGCCTTTTTTTTTAGGATTTTTTGGATAACTTTCCTTTTTTCGTCACTACTATGCTTTTTGCGACCCATATTCAACAAATAGCTATTAATTTTGTTTTTTAAACTATGTTTTCCTTTAGAACATAACATTTTCTAATAAACAAAAGGGTTTCTCAAAGATAATTTTCTCGCAAATGTTTTTTTTCTATGACAACATGGGCTTGGTGCTATTTTTTTCACCGCGCTATTTTGCATTGTCCTTTCGATTTTGCTCTTTCTGAGAAGAACCGTTATCATTGTTGTTCTTTTTCTTGGTCTCCCAAATCAGAGAGACTGTCAGTAAGGCAAGAGAAAAAAACAGCAAGCCAAATTTCTTTTAGTCAAGTTTTACTGTAAAATAAAGTGAGCTGCTTGTTTTGGTGCTATTTTTTTCACCGGCACTGTACATGTTGCTAGACATTTTATCGATAACGATGGAGCTGTAAAAATCTGATCACGCTGTTAAGGAACTTGTCGATAACGATTAAGCACTGTAAAACGGTGCGGCTAACAGCACGCTGTTAATTAACAAAGGTGTTATGCGTAACGGATATTTAAAAATCATTAATGCATTTTTCTGATGTGAAATATTCAAAAATTAATGAAATAAAAAACAGATATACAGTTTTTTTTTTTTTTTGTTTTTTAATAACTAATACACATTCGGATGTTTTTAGGCATAGTTTAGGAAGTTCAAGGTTTTTGTTTTTTTTTTTTTTTGTAGCGCAGATGTTACCGTAAGATACAAAATAGTAGGCGACAATGGCTGCACCTGTTGAATAGACCATGCAACAGATTTGATGTCTTGGCAACGCTTTGTAAATAAGAAATTAGGCTCAAGTTCAGCTGTTGCATTGGCAACGCAGCGTGCAATGGAATGTGTTTAATCGATGGTAGCGCGCGCGAAGGATACCAAAAAGAAAAAAAATAATCACTGACAAGGACTCACAGCAAAATAATCACAATAGAACAATTCTTGTCAATTAGTCCAAATAGTCAATAAAAAAGATGTCCCGTTATAAAAATTAAAACAGAATCTTTCAAGGATACAGTGGGAAAGTCTAGGATAGCGCACAAGGATGGGGAATACAGAGAGCAATGTGACCAGTGGCGTCAAAAAAACAGGCTGGCGTCTCCACTCAGGCTTTGTACAAGTTTGTGAATCTTAAGGGCGGTGGCCTTCTGGTGGACATGATGAAACGTGCCTGTCAGACCAAACAGTTTGCCGAGATCGATCATGCGATCAAAACGAAAGTGGAACCCTTTCTATATAACAAAGGGGCTGGACGTTATTTTCCCATATCAAAACTGGTATTGCTACGCAATCGTGATAGGCCAAGGACACGGCAATTGCCTGAGATTCGCGCTCTGGAGAATCCGGATGACGATTTTAATATACATGACTATTGTCCCGAGGTCTCTGAGGCGGAATATATATCAAATCCAAGTGCATATCGATTTGTATGCTGGGATTTAAATGTGAGTGAATTTAACTAAACAATTAGAACAGACTTTTAATCTTGTTGGCTCCTCTTTTCTGCAGATGCGTGGAGCAGTGGGCGAAACTATTTTGCACTTGTGTCTGCTAAATGCCACCTCATTACATGCTGATTTAGCAAAACGTCTATTAAAATTCTATCCGAAATTAATATTGGACATATATATGAGCGATGAGTACTATGGAGAGAGTGTCCTACATATAGCCATAGTCAATGAGGATCCGGCAATGGTCAAGTATCTTCTAGATGCCAATGCAGATGTGCAAGAGCGGTAAGCGGATCAATAGTCCTTCTCATCAAATACCCTTCAATCATTTTGCTTTCCCCCAGTTGTTGTGGTGCCTTTATGTCGGCGGAGGACACGAAAGCCTCACGCACCGATTCCCCAGATCATGAATATGTCGCCTTATGTCCCATGACCAATTATGATGGCTATGTCTATTGGGGCGAGTATCCTTTAAGTTTCGCCGCTTGCCTCTCACAGGAGGAATGCTTTCGCTTGGTCCTTGCACGCGGAGCTGATCCCGACTTTCAGGACACAAACGGCAATACAGTCCTCCATATGCTGGTAATCTATGAGAAAATCGAAATGTTCGATGTCGGATATGAAGTGGGCACCAATATTCATGTGAAAAACGTTCAGAATCTAACGCCCTTGACCCTGGCCGCCAAATTGGGACGAGTGGAGATGTTTTTCCATGTGATGAGTATCGAAAGGGAAATATACTGGCAATTGGGCAGTATAACATGTGCCGCTTATCCCTTACTGATGATAGACACCATCAATGAGGAGACTGGCAATATTAACAAGGATTCCGTATTGAATTTTGTGGTATTTGGCGATAAACTGGAACATCTGGAGCTTCTCGATGGTGTTGTGATTGATCTCTTGAAGACCAAATGGGATACATTCTGCAAATCACGATTCTACAAGCAATTCTATATGTTTGCCTTTTACTTTCTGATCTCGCTGTTTAGCTTTATCTTACGCCCTGGTCCAGCCGTCAAGAATGATGACGAAGAGGATGGTGATGAAGCTGCCACCAATGGCACTGCACCAAGTCATGATTTGTATACAAACGGTAGCATCGCCAGCTCCAGCTCCAGCTCCACCTCTACCTACTCCAGCATCATGAATCAGCATAGTAAACGAGGAACTTCCAGCACCGAGTATAGTTGAGTACCTATATAATATAGTATAAAATAAATTGTTAGTTCAACCGTTTTTGTTTTTAGAAACATTTTGGTTAAACTTCACCGAATATTACGATCCAAATGAAGTGGAAATCTTACCCGCCTGGTGGGAGAGTTATGCCCAGTGTCCTTTGATGAATCTAGAATCCGATTTGGCCAAATTGCGCATCATGGCGGAGTTGATAAATTTTGTTGGTGCCATTCTCTATCTATTGGTGGCTTTGCGAGAGGCTCGATTTTTGGGTTATAAAATGTTTATAGAGAATCTAGTAAGATCGAAATATATGATATTATTCTTATAGACAACATCTCTTCCTAATACTCTTTTAGATGACAGCTCCATCTAGAGTGATGTTTCTCTTCTCATGTGCTCTGATGATGACCATTCCCTGGCTAAGAGTCTCGTGCCTTACTGAAATCGATGATCATGTCACTGTAGTGATTATGTTGACCACAGCTCCCTATTTCCTATTCTTCTGCCGGTAAGTTGAACCTAAAAGAAATAATTACCATTAGCATTTCAATTGCATTTCTGTACAGTGGCTTTAAGACCGTGGGTCCTTTCGTTGTGATGATCTATCGCATGGTTATGGGAGATCTATTACGTTTCGTATCCATCTATTTGGTTTTTGTATTGGGCTTCTCGCAAGCCTTTTATATAATATTTTTAACATTCGATAACCCATCGACGCCCGAGGATCAGGATGCTGAATCGAATCCCATGCCCTCGCCCATGGAGTCCATAGTGGCCATGTTCCTTATGTCGCTGACCAATTTTGGTGATTACTATGGGGCGATGGTGTCTACGCAGCATGAGTACGAGGCAAAGATATTATTCTTTCTGTTCATGGTGATTGTCAGTGTGTTGCTGGTCAACATGTTGATCGCTATGATGGGTAACACATATCAGAAGATTGCCGAAATCCGTAACGAATGGCAAAGGCAGTGGGCCCGCATTGTCCTGGTGGTGGAACGTAGTGTCCCGCCGGCTGAGAGATTGAAGAATTTCATGCATTACAGTCAATCGATGTCGGATGGTCGTCGGGCCTTGGTCTTGCGTCTAAATATGAGTGTAAGTTGACTGAAAGGAAAAACCAAACTTTAATTTTTTTTCCTTTAATTCTATGCACTTTCTGCACAGGACGAGGAAAAGGAAGAAATGAAGGAGGTGCAGGAAATGAAGCGCATTCATCAGCGTTTCTCGAAGAAGCGTCAAATGGAACGTGAAGCTCGTGCCCATCGCCGCCAGCAGGAATATGAGAAATTCTTTGGCACATCACCCAAACCAGATGCTGCAGATAATAATAATATGTAATAGTAATAATAGTGGCAAAGACAGAGATTTTGTCCACTTTTAATTAAGTTCAAGTTTTATTGAGCCTTGTTGAAAATTGATTTTCTCCAATAAATAAACTGTGAGAAAGTAACCCAAGACCAACCCCAACCACATCTCGAACCATCACAAAAAGAGTGCCATAAAAACTTTGCTTTATGACTTGGCAAACAAACGCAAAAACCCATTTGAATTATCATAACAATTTCACAACGAAGAATATGTCTATACAGAGAGATATATGTACATATATATGTCATATATATATGTCCAAGGAGAGCATCTATCCGTTTGTACATCCGTTTATAGATTGTTGTCAATGATTACGTAATAGCAATTGTAGCAGCAGCAAATAATGAAAAATAGAATGGACAAAAAAGATGAATGAATGGATATTGAAAAGATAGATATTGTTAGGTGCCTTTCCAAAGACACCTATTGTCGGAGAGGGTGTCTCTATACACCTATATCATACACTGGATCAGTGATTGACATCAATGAGCCATAAAAGAGATTGCGCCGAATGCGTGGGATCCTTTTTTTTTTTGCATTGTTTTGTTCACTGCTTCTCTTCAGATTTCGACCCTGGTGTACCGGAAACGTTTAGCCAAACCATTGTTTCTCTAGAGAGTAGAGTAAAAAGAAAGAAAGGACACAGACGCAAGGAGCGACGAGGGAGGAGGAGGAGCACCCCGAAAGTGCTCCCATTGAAAGTGTTAAAAAGCAAGGATCGTTGGCTCTCTGCCGGCTACCCAGCTTGACTTTAATTGAGTTTGAATAGAGCAATTTAGTGCCTGCTGTTTTCCAAGTTTCCTTTTCTTTTTTTTTTATTATTTGCGAAAGTTCCCAGCTCTCCAAAACTACTCGAGAATTCCGAGAGACCCATTGAGAGAGAAAGGGTAGCAGTAGTAGAAGTAGTTACCCTTTTGCCGTTTTACTCAAAAACTGCGGTTAAACAATGCGGCACCACAGTGTGGAATTAATGATATGGTGCCAACTCAATCCAATTCAAGTCAGTCCCAACCCTTGCCCCAGCCCATAAGAAAGAAAGAGAGAGAGAGAGAGAGAGACAGAGAGAAACTGAGTGAAAACGATCACAACAATGGATTGAAGTCATAATTTGAATATGTCACACTGTGGCCAGAAGTCTAGGTTGTTCCCAGCTTAAGTTCTTTCTCTCTCTCTCTCTTTTTGGACGACTCTTTTTGTTAGGCATTTGATTTGCCAACATATAATTACCTCGCGAAAAAAAGGTGTCGAATTCTTCATATTTGAGCCGTTGTAAGCGACAATTTAATCATATGTTTTGCTTGTCTATTGTTCGTTCTGTGTTGATTTGATTGTGAAGGATATCCTCTAGGTGGAGGAGATGCTAGGGAGGGGGGAGCAGCTGCCTGAACGGGAATATTTGCCATCAGGGTGCTAAACGTAACGCCCACTTCCTGAGTTACACTTAGCCTTAACCTTAGATTTAGTCTTTCTCTTCTTCTCTCTGTTTTTCGCAGAGTTTTACCATAGCCATAAAGTTTGAGGAAAAGAAAAAAAAAAGAGAAATTCGTCTACTCAACTTGTTAATTTTCCCGTCGTAAATATATAATAATAATAATAATAATAATAAAGAAAATGTGAAGGAACCTCTAAGGATCACTATTAAGGACACTTTGTGAAAGTTCTCTTATTCCTTCTTGCATGCACACACACACACATTGTAAAACAATAACAATAAACCTGGTCGAGAGGTCCTCGTAAGAGTATAACGGTTGTTCGTAGAAAATTGGTTTATGGCTTTACGTCGTCGATGGCCCAAAATCGCTAAAGAGCAGGCCGAGTAGGCTGAGAATGTAAAGGAGGAAGGGGCGTACCAAATGACTTTTAAATGCCAACAGTCGCCCCGGGTCCGGGCCAGTGATTGCTTTCGGCCTCATTTTTGTCACAAGATGAAGAAAACACGAGTCCTTTGGGAAAGGACACATTCAACACAGCACAAATATGTAAAAAAAAAACCCATAGAGAAAAGAGAGTATACATATATTCAAATCAATAGCATATTTAAATAAGAATTATGGTAAACGTTGCCCTTTTTTTTCTTGCCTTTTCCTTTTTGGCCCTCTGCCCCCCGCACTTTCTTTTACAATGCCAACAATACTTACTTTTTGTGAAAATTATTTCTCAAAGATTTATTTAAAGTAAATTATTTATGCAAATAAAAGTGGAGAAGAAAGCAAACGAAAAGAAAGTTTGCAATTT
This sequence comes from Drosophila equinoxialis, assembly GCA_018150345.1. Taxonomy (NCBI): domain Eukaryota; kingdom Metazoa; phylum Arthropoda; class Insecta; order Diptera; family Drosophilidae; genus Drosophila; species Drosophila equinoxialis. The sequence continues at coordinate 260,146 of JAECWI010000868.1, read as the reverse complement.
ATTTTGTGAATTCAGTGGGCATAGCGCGGGTTCCCATCGAAGGGTTGGTCTTCGAGCTGCTTGGGGTTAAAAGAGAGTGAGGGGGAGCGGTTTGCTTGACCTTTGCGTTAACTTGTTGTTTGCATTTGAGCTTTGGCTTTGCAAATTTCTAAAGAAGTGTGCTAGCAGAATTAAGGTTTAGTCTGTGTTTTAAGAACTTGTACTAGTTTATATACGTATGTATCTCTAAAACATTGCTTTCTCTCTGAATCTTTTTAGTCAATTTGATTGGAAATTGATTGAATTATTTCTCGATTCATCGAGATTTTTAAACAATATACAAGATTTACGTTTCTTGAGGGATTTGCCATTTGCCTCTTATCCTGTTTACACTCCCCCCTTAAATGCAAATTTACCTAGTCCCTCCCCTCGCCAACGCCCTGTCAGCCCATATGAATTGTTTGCTTGGTTTGGTTGGTCGTCTCTTTTATTGTAAATTTGGCAAACTTTTTAGCACATTTATTTTATAAAATCGTATTTTTGCCATTGAGATGCCTGTCATTTGCATTGACACTTGTGTGGAACAGTTCTTTTGGATCCCCTTTTTACCAAACAGAGTGTCCTGTTGCCCGTTGTTAATCTATACATTCGATCTCTTTAGTTCTGTGTGTACATGGCATACGATTAATAGGGTATTGAAATGTTCTTTATCATCGATTATGTTCAATATTGAATAGACAAGTTTAGAGTACAACAATGTTGCATGCAGAAATCAATTGAAAATAATATAAATCAATTGGCATATCCCCAAAGACAAAAGTGTGTGTGTGAAAGGGGGAGGGGGGGGAGGAGGGTGGAAATGTAAAGAGTTTCACCTTCAATTTATTGATCTCTCTCTGAATCGCACCCACTACTTTCTCTCTCTCTCCCTCTATCTTTTACGCTCTCTTTTTCGGTCATACATATTCTTGCTTTGATTGGAAACCACTTGATGGTTTGTTTGCCCATACAACAAAAAAGAAAAATGGTAAAAAGCGGTAGGAAAAAACCGCAAAGTTTTAATTGAATTTCCTGAACAAAATAAATGTTTTGCCACTTGAGTCTCGCGGGAGACGATGACGCTAAACAAACAACCAACAACAGCAACAACAACAAAACAGCGGCAATGGCAACAACAAGGTGGTACAACGAAGGCACATTGAATGGTTTTCTTTCTTCTCTTTTTCCATTCTTTTTTATACTTTTCTTTTCGTTTTGCTTTGGTCTAGATATGCATACATACTTAAAATGAAAATTCAATTCGCAAAATCAAATCACTTGAGTGGAATAAAAAAAAGCATCAAGCAGGAATGCCACGCCAAAGAAAAATCACAATAAATGTGGCAAACAAACAAACAAAATGAACACAACACAAGAAACCTCGCCCCTCTTCCGCACCCACCCACAATAAATAACAAATAAACGCAAAAGGAGAAGCTCAGAGGTGATTTTTGCCTCAAGATTTACTTTGATCTTGGCCACAAACACATTGAATTAAACACGCTCAATAAAATCCTTTGACTTTGATCCTCCTTTTACCCCCATCACCTCGACACCACCATCATATACTTGCCTTCAATCAATCGAATCCATTTGCCAAATGAGTGAAATTAATTACATGAAGCCACAGGACTCCTTACACCAAGGGAATGCCTACATAAGTGAGAAGTTGGGTACTGGGGGGACGACACAAGCCACCAAAAGGGTTTCTTTCACATAATGTTTGGTTCATTTCTCCATTTACCATTAGAATTTTTGCCATAGAAGTACCAGATCTGGTTAAACAGAGTCCTGGGAACACATTTCCATGGGAAAGGATCTGCAGAGGCATAAATTTATCCTGGCCATGACGCATCTATTTCGTCTAGGGCGTGATGACAAAACACAGCCAAGAAATGATCAAAAATTAACGCATTGTCTGTTATAATTTCTGTTTGCATGTGTCTATAGAGTTTCACTAAATACCATTATTTGTCACCTAGTCCTTTTGCCCACATGTATTGTGTTTGTCTTTCTGTGGACAACTTCCGTTTGCATTCACCTGATTTGCTTTTGACCCGAACTCGGCTTCTCCCTTCCTTGATACACTATCTCTCTGTATGTTTAGTTTATTTTTATTGTCTTATATTGTTCATTGTCTCTGTCAATATTCAACGGAACTGACCAACTCTGGCCAATTGTGGCTGCAAAATTGTTTTCAATATGCCATTTTAGCCATGTATGTAACTAATATGTTGTTCTTGTTTTTGCTGCTGCACTATTTCCGGTCTGACCACTGTTTTTTCATCCTCGAAAACGGGTACAAAAGTCTTAGAACACGTGTAAACCCACATGTAACGCTTTGTAAGATTGTGGGAAAAAAATAGGATGAAAACCGAAAAGCAAACAAAATGTAAAATGCATTTCTTGCAAATCCAATTGAGGAGCTGTCAGAGCGTAGTCACCTGAATGGCACTCATCTGGCATGCTCGATTAGAGCTCATTAGGAGGCAGGTCCTAGATGTCATAACAGATTAACTAAGAAAAAGTTCCACGGGATACCCAAACGGGAATTATTATACTGCAGCCATTAAGCTTTTTTCTCATTGTTCAACCCATCCCATCACATCCCATCCCCGCCCTCTTAGCGCGCTCTAACAAAGTTCCGAATGAACGTCAGCCACTTGGCTAAACGACGTTAATTTCTCAATCTTGGAAAAAAAAAACAAGAAATGAAATCGAAAAGGGGTTGCGGTTGCAGTCAGCCATCCAGCAGGCACTTCAACTGGCTAGGATCTCATCTTAAGGTTTGTGGCCCTGTAATCGAAACGACCCACTTAAGAGTCGGAGTCGAGAGTTGAGGAAATTTCTTTATAATTCTCTCCTTATTTTCCTTAGTTTTTTTTGCATATCAAAAGCTTTTTTTTCTGGAGGATGCCTTCTTAGGGGTTGGCCCTGAAGTGCTTTGGTTTCTTCTAATTTTTGTTGTCGCTCGTCTCGGAAATCGTCGCCGTCAAAGTGCCCACTCAATGCGACTTCCATCTCAGTTTTGGGTTTTCGCGTTAGCAAGTAGTCCTGATTTTGCTGAATGCGATCCTGGTCCAGGTCCTGGCACAGGATCTCTGCCTGAGTCCGGCGTGCCGAATCCCACGGTGTATGTTTACGACCACAAGCACAGTAGGTACAGCCTACTTCCACTCTCAGCCCCGTCCCTGTCCTTACCCCTGCCTTACTCTCTGTATATGTGTAATGTGAGAGGAATTAGCTGCCAAAATGTGTCAAAATCTTGCGGTCGCCTCGGGCATACATCTATGGGCGTGTGGGCGTCATCCGTTATGGTGTGGTTAAGGGCCGACTTGCTCGTATCGGCTATGGGTGTGGGCGTGGGCACATGTTGGCAACCTCAGGCAAATGAGGTCCAGTCAGTCACCTGATGTGTCGCCTGTCAAAAGCAGTTTGCCAACCCCTCCGTATGGACGTGAATTGAGTGTAAAGTTTGTTGACAGCCTGCAATCTGGCCTTTATTTTCACGCCCATTTATGCCTACATAAAGTATATACATAATAGTATATTTCACCCTATAAAAAGTCACAAAACGTTTTACTTTCTTAATCGCGATAAACAAGAAAAAAACACTTTTCAGAACAAAATTGTTTCGCAAATCTTTAACTCATTCAAAATTTAATAAATTTTCAAAAGTTATCAACTTTAAAAACCATTAAAATAATTAGAGATCGAATATTTTCTCAAACGAATGAAAACTCCAGGCATAGTTAAAGAGAATTGATCTGCAATGTAAGACTAATCTATGTATTATATTGGATTGATCAGTACTACATAGCTGTATGTATGTGGATAGAAATATACGAATTCTTCTTTCTGACCTGTTCTGCAAATGCTAAACGTAATAGTAAATTTGCTACTTTTTTGCGAGGAATTCGCAAACTGATTTATTTTGGAGGCGAAATGAAGAAGCGTTTCTCTTTTTCACTTTGCAGATAATTCAAAAAAAGATTAAAAAAAGTGAAAAATGGAGGGAAAATTTGTGGGAAATCGTGTGCATGGCAAATGCTCTTAACTAGAATGACATGTGAAAATCATTGAGAAAATCACCAAATCTGAAAAGTAATCAAATGGACACGTACACACATAGTTCCAGATTGCCCGTGTGTGTGTGTGTGTGTGGGAGTCCAGTTTTCGAAAAATCATGCAAAATATGCTTGCTAAAAATGTTTAAGAAAAGATCTGTGAAACTAAATTTGCTACGTCAGAAAATTGTGCGTAAACTTGATAGAGTTTTACGGAAATAAATGGCAGGTGCCAGGCGAATTTAATTAAACAATGCAAAGATAAAACATTTAAATTGTTAACCTCATTTTAGTACTGCATTTTTGTATGCCTTTCTTTTCATTATTGCATATATATTTATTTATTTTTATAAATTGCAGTTGTTGCTGTAAATTGTCATTATCTTTAACTCATACAATAAGATGATTGTTATTATCACATTTCTTTCATTGTTCATGGATTTAATTAAAAAAAAAACACCAACAAAAATGAAAATGAGAACAAACAAAATAATATAATTATAATAATAATAATGAAAAATGAAATGCGAATTGTATTGCCAGACCCCCGACATGACAATTGGATGTATTGACAATGACAAGCGACAACAATCTGAACAATAGGGCCAAACGCGACTGAATTGGAATGGGTTACAAAGTAAGAGAACAGTAGGAGAAAGGTGACTTCTGGTGAAAGGATAATGGGTTTTATATGAATAGCTTGCCCATAATAATCATAGGTTTTTTACCTTGCCTCCTCCTCTTAATAACTCACTTTCTCTCTCTCTCTCTCTCTCTTCTGGAGTTGAGTCCTTCTAGCACCTGAGTTTTTTTTCAGTTGATTTTTGGTTTATTTCTTGTTGTTTTTGTTATATTTGTCCCCTTGATAAGTAAACAAACTAAAATCATATCGAAAACGGAAACTATATCCTTTATCATTATATTTTTTTATTTTTTTGTTGCTTGTGCAAAAAGCAAAAGTCTCGCTTCCTTTGCCTCCCTCTACCTGTCCCCCGCAATACCTTTGTGTGTGAAAGTGTGTGTTTGTGTGTGTCTATGTGTCCTCGCTCTAAGTGAAATATAGAATGGATAGAAAGGAAAAATGTTGGCTGAATAAAACTTTTTCCATTACACAACACATCAAGTTTTTCTCATTTTTCAGTTTTTCCATTCTGTTTTTTTTTTCTCCTTTCCTTTTTTGGTGGGTAGACACAAAGGAAACGTTGAAAGCTTTTTTAATGCCCTCGCATTTGGTTAAGGTATACGAGATTTTTCAATATGAATGTAAATTTTAAATATACTTCTCAAATTTTTTTGGGAATTTTTGCAAAATCGTTCAATAAAGCTGAGACAATTTTATTTCCCAGATTTTGATTTCCGATACTTATTCTTTAAACAAAGACTTTTAAACTGATTTCCCAAAACAATATCCATATATAACTTGACACATCAATACACATACATATTGTGTTAAATAAAGAAAGATTAGACAAAACAAAAACAAGAAAAAAGCATAAACAAAGGGAACTAGTTATGGGAAAATGCGATAAGGATTGAGACTAGGGGTTAATAACGATAATCTACGAAATGTGTAATGAAATATACAAATGTTTCCAGACCTGTTTCAGTTTCCGACAATTCAAGCAAGAGCATAATAACGTCATCAAAGTGCCAAAATTGGCACTTTATTATTTTTGAGCATTGTGCCATATAATAAAAGGCAACTAGGAGAGTCCTGATTGTACCTATACATATGGATGTACACCCGCACTCCACACACCCACACAAACTTGTATGTACATATATGCACACCAGTGGGCAGGCATATAGGTACACTCTACACACATACAGTGGACAGGCATATACATAGGTACACTCTACACACATACATTAAATATGGCCCTAGTCCCCCGAGGAGCCTTTCCATCCTCTCACCCAATTCTTCGTGTGCCTTGTGCACTGCTTCTTTCCACTTTTCTTCAACCAAATAAGTAAATAATTGCAGTAATATCCTTTTTGAGCGCTACAAAAAAAAAAAGAAGGAAAAAGTAGGAGAAGATGAGAAAAAAAAAATAGAGGAAAGGGCCAAAGAATGAAACGAAGAATGGGTATAGAGTAGAGAATGGAAAGCGTGTTTCCATGTCCTTTTCAGAAAAACTAAAATGTGCTTTTCATACACACACACTGGCGCAGATATTCAGATTGTATATATACACACATACATAGAGGCACCCACAATGGACGAAAAATTCACACCAAACAGCCATTGTGATTGGCCAGAGAATGCCAACAAATACACACAAATACACACGCATACACATAGGCATTCGCTCTCTTTCTCTTTCTCACAGTCGCTTTGGATCTCTCTTTCTTTTCATCTAACTCTCGTTCGCTCCTTCTCTCTTGCTCTTGCTTGTGGCATTACGGAAGTGCAACTTTGCTCCGAAAACAATAACGGAAATTGTATGCGCTGTAAAGAAGAAGAAGCAAAAGCAGCAGCAGCAGCAAAAATAGTAGTAGTAGTAGAAGAAGAAGAAGAAGCAGCAGAGGAGACAGAAGTAGAGTAGAAACGAAAATCAATGCTTTCGGACGAGCGCCCCAAATGAGGTCGCGAGGTAAGAAAAAATGGGACCAACAAACACACGAAGCGGAGCCGAACAAAAATCTCTTTTCTCTCTATTGAACACACCCCTCAATGGGAAACAACTATAACCGATATAAAGGAGCCAATGGAACAAAGCCAAACAATAAGGCCAGAGAGAGCGAGAGCAAAATTCTCAAAAGCAGGTACACGAGCAACAGCAGCAGCAACAGCAGCAGCAACAGTAAGGCAGCAAGCAGCGACAGCAGAGGTCATAGGCCATCTCGTTTTTTCCCATACGATTTACCTGAACGAGCGCAGGGTTGCTAGCCAAGAGAGCGAGAGAGCGTAAATGGAAAAAAAAAAAAGAAAAAAATAAATACAAGCAACAAAACTGGATTTGACTGCAGTCGTGTCAGTCTCAATCATTGCGCAGACAAATCAGTCAGTGTGTAGCTGTTGAGCCGAACAGAACAGCCACCCAAGAGCGAAAAAAAGCAAATCAAATAACGGACAGAAGACACAAAACAAGACAACAACAGAGCGAATAACAATAGAATACAGAGAATAAATACAAGCAATATACATTCCGTTTCGTTACATTGTGTATACGCAGAGTGTGAAACCGAAGATAAAGCGAGAGAGTAGGAAAAGAAAGCAAACAAACACAACAATAATAAAAAAATTGAATCAAACTATCGTATATCGAACGACCGTCAAAGTGATATAAATTCGGAATAATGGCCACTTTATCGACACATCCCAACTATGGTTTCCATTTGGGCGCCGCCGCTGCTGCCGCCAGCCAGGGACTCGAATTGCCCTCGCCCGGCGACTATGCCCCACAGAGCTTAGGCGTCAATGCTCAACTAAGCCCCAGCCTGGGCATGGATATGGATATTAAACGTGTACTTCATTACTCTCAGAGTCTGGCTGCTATGGGCGGCTCACCGCCGAATGTCAGTGGCGGAAATACATCATCGAACATTGGCAGCTCATCGGCTGGCATGGGACACCATCCTCATCATCCTGCACACCATCACATGAGTGCAGCTGCCGCCCATCATCATATGCATCAGCAGACACTCTCACCCAACAGCTCGATCGGATCGGCCGGTAGTCTCGGCAGCCAGAGCAGTCTGGGCAGTTCGGGCATGGGTGGAGGCGGCGGCGGTGGCAGCAGCATGAGTGCTACCATGCAGAGCAACTCATCGTTGCCATCGTCGAGCATGCACAGTCTAGCCACATCTCCGGGACAGGAAGGACACATCAAGCGTCCAATGAATGCGTTTATGGTATGGTCACGTCTACAGCGCCGACAGATTGCCAAGGATAATCCCAAAATGCACAATTCCGAGATCTCCAAGCGTCTGGGAGCTGAATGGAAACTATTGGCCGAATCGGAGAAACGACCCTTTATCGATGAGGCGAAACGTTTGCGTGCCCTACATATGAAAGAGCATCCAGATTACAAATATCGTCCACGTCGCAAGCCAAAGAACCCATTGGCCGCTGGACCCGGACAGGGTGGTCTTCAACTCCAAGGCAATGTGGGTCAACAGAAGCTGGGTGCTGGTGCCGGAGCCGGTGCTGGTGGTGCCTACAACCCCTTCCATCAATTGCCACCATATTTCGCGCCATCACATCATTTGGAGCAAGCATATCCAGTGCCATATTTCGGTGGCTTCGATCCCTTGGCCCTCTCTAAGCTGCATCAATCACAGGCATCAATGGCGGCAGCGGCAGCCAACAATCAGAGCCAACAGTCGGCCGCCAGTGGCCAATTGCCGCCAACTAGCCTGAGCAGTTTCTATTCGGGCATCTATTCGGGCATCTCTGCTCCCTCACTGTATGCCGCCCATTCCGCCAATGCCGCCGCCGCTGGATTGTATACCTCATCGTCGACATCGTCACCGGGCTCCTCACCGGGCACCATCACACCCAATGGCATGGATGGCTCTATGGATCAGGCTCTGAGGCGGCCTGTTCCCGTCCTGTATTAGGGGCATATGAGAACGGGACGGGGCGGTGATGAACGGGCAACGGGGCCCAGAGTAGAGTACAATTGTTGACGCATTCCCAAAGTGATCCACTGGTTTTAAATCTTCAAAAGCTCTAAGTAAGCTAAATATCTCTCTCTCTCTTTCTCTCTCTCTCTCTCTCTACACGCAAACACAATCTATCTCTATTCCTTCCTTCCAATCCTATCCAAAACTCTATTTCTAGTACAACAAAACTAAGAAAAAAACGAAAAAAAAAAAAACGACAAAAAAACAATAACCATGAGAAAAAGAGAAAAAATGATGAGAAAAAACCAAGAAGCATTCCTAGCCAATAATATGTAAACATTAATCAATAATTTATTTGTCGCTAAAGCAAACAAACAACCAACAAAAATACAAATTCTAGATGTAATCAATTTTTTTTTTTTTTTTTTTTAATTAGTTTTAAGTGTCGCGTGAGTGTCGTGTGCGTATACCCCCTACCCCACTCTTGTTGCTTTTTGTTTTTTTTTTTATCCTCCAGCACAAATTGTAAATACCAAACCAATTCGTTAAGCGTTAAGAAGTCAATCGAATACCGATGGACGCAACCACAAAAAACCTTCCTTCCTATCCCTCAAACTCCCATAAATAATTATACCTAAATATATATATATATGAAATATACATATAAATGTATTATTGTATTATTAATTCTATTACCAAGTTAAGGCAAAGAATTAAAACACACACACACACAAACAAACAAAAATCAACCAACAAAAAAAACATACAAAATATTTGAGAAAAAAAAACAACAAAACAAATGAAAATTATTATTAAATGAAACAAAAACCAAAAATACACAAAACTCCATTTACTTGTCTTTTTGGGGGTCACTAGGAATTTCTGGGAATTCTACTTATGTTTAAGGCCTGTGAAAACGTCAATTGAAAGCCAAATGAAAAAACCAATGTAGAGAAGAGAAAGAGTTGCTGGAAAGTTTTATTATATGGTAATCCATTTCACTAACTATAAGTATAATTGCCTACAAAGTTAATTGTAAGAACTTATCGAAGATTGCATATCAGATTTTAGCACAATCTGCATATACATTGTCTTTAAATGATATACCTATATAAATGATACTTATCTTATCTTGTCGAAAAACATTCAGTTTGTGTTTTATTCAAATGCATTCCATCTTTATTCGGGCCCTGTAGATATCTCTTGTTCCTCAAGCTGCTTCAGAACAAATAACAACTTCAGTTCTTAACGTGACTTTATAGGAATAAATAGACAAAAATATGGTGACAATCCTGAGAAACCGAAGTACAGTAAATCGTTTCAACTTGAAGTTTTAAAACAATGTCAAGTAAAGTTTATTTAAAACGTTTGACTAGTCTTTCAAAAATAGGGACACACTTAAATCTCTGGTTCTATTTTTCATCAATATTCTCCCAATATGAATATACCTCAATTCAATTTAATTCGATTTGATAATTTTTGTGTATAATGTGTTTGTTAATGTCAAATCGAATTAAGTTGTGTTTTTCTATGATTATATATGTAGTCAAGAAATTCTATAATCCATTTGAATATTCATAAAGCAAAGTTCTTCTCCAATTTCAGCTCCTCCTCCATCAGTTTGTTTTTTTTTTGGAGGTGATTCATTATGCATTCATTCAAAACGATGATGATCAACTCATCCTAATGCGAACGACTTTTCACATCTTTTTTATTTCTTTACTAAAGTTTGTCATATGCATACATATACATATACACATCGATATCTATGTAAGAATATATGTATGTTCAAATATTAATGTATTTGTAAATTTCTATAACATTTGGGTTTGCTCATTTTTCCACCCTGCTGTGTGTGTTTGAAAAACTTTAATTTGATTTGCACACAAAAAATTTTGTTTTGAGGCATTATACAACTATTTGGCGTTTTGTATTAATTTCTATTGATTAATGCGCTGTTTATTTTGCGGCAACAGCAAGAACAATGACAATAACAACAACAACAACTCAAAGGTAGAGGCGATCATCGCGATGTGTCGGAAAAGATGGGGTATATCTATGTGGGGGCTCTCCCATTGTCTATGAGCGCAACGGGGGCCGGACCATTGAAATATTAGACGGCAACAAAAACAACAGCAACCGAGATCCCTTGACGAAGAAATCAACAAGAGATATACATATATATGTATGTATGTATTTATTTATGTATATGTAGTTTTCGATCGCTTGTAATAATAATAAGAATAATTGCGGTCATTAATAAATCCACTTGCATTGTCTTCCTCTCAATCGATCGATTGCCGTTTCTATTCGGTTTCTTTTTCTATTCTCTAGGTCTGTCGTTCTCTATCTGTCTATCGCTCCCTCTGTGTATGTCAAATGTGTTAAAACATCAAATATTGATTATTGTTGTTATTATGGGGTATTGTTGTTGCCTTTGTTGATGCTGTTGCTGTTTCTGTTTTGTCGTGTTTCTCCATTCGAAATAAATTTCACAAATATTTACTTTGCATTGACGTGATATTGAATAATTATGTAAAGATTGGGTTTTAACTGCGATGTTGAGTTCAATTCGTGCTCAAACCAAAGGCTAATGAATAATAATGTTATATATATTTGTATATATGTATATCTAAAGAAAAATAATTGGTTATATCAGGTAAGATCCTTTATATAGGAACTAGTATATTATATATATTTAGATCTAGATTATTTAGTTGTTAACCAAAAGAAAACCTCTACTTCCTTACTTAGTTAAAGTTTAATCCTTCTCAGATCATTCTATGTAAAGGGGATTTATCTCACAGAGATGCAGATCAGATTTTGTAGATCATCAGACCCACCTAGATTAAATTGTTGTTTTCACAGAGCTTCTATGGACAACAATCCATTGATCGACTGTTAAAGTACCAAATTAAACAACAACAACGAACAAGAACTTTTTAGACAATGTCTACAAATTCTCAATCATTTCTGCTTATTAATTGCCGGTAATTTGGTAGAAAAAAGGACGTATTTATGGCACAACGTAAAAGATTTCTTTCTCTTCTAGAAAATGGATAGAGGTTGGCAGAGTAGCAACTTCTGCCTTTACGCATATTCCGCCTTGTACTTTCGGTCGGTCGGTCAGTCGATAGGTCGGTGAGATATTGCATGAACGCCTTCATATGTCGACACCTCCTCTTGCTTGGCCTACCTTCCTCTCCTATGCATCTTCCCTACATCCCACTGTCAATGCATTAAACTGAGCTGCTGCCCACGCCTGCTCTTTACCTTTTTCGTTGTGTGTGTACAAAAATAATTTTGTGAAACAAAGACTAACGAACAAAAGACAGAATCGCTGCCATAATATACTTTTTTACGACTTTATTGGCGGATTAGCGTCTCGCCGGAAAGCAAAAGGAGTGTGCAATGCCAATTTGTGTGTGTTTATGGCATCTCTGTGTGTTTCTGTGTGTGTGAGGTGTTCTCTTTTTTACCTGCCCACCGACGGCAATTGCCCGAGACCCCGACCCGGATTAACCACAGACATTTGTCGTCGTCGTCGTTGAATTTCGCCGTTTTTCCAAAACAGTTTTTGTTTGTTGCATTTTTTAAGAGAAACACTAATCCGGCGGATTAGCGGACGACGGATTAGCATAACGGTGATACAATTAGCTGGGATGAGAACCAAAAAGAGAAATTTATTGCAGCAACAAGGCGAGGTCAATCGTTATTGTTTTTACATGGAAGGTTAAGTTTGTTGGCTGGGTCATAAAAACGCAGTGCCCCGAGACCGTTAGCATATGCCAGACTGAAACCCTTCAAAAAGAAATTAGAAAAGGGGTCAAGAAGGAACACCAACACGCCGAATAGACACCCCCGTTGACAATATGACGGGCAATGACTGTCGAGAATGCCATCGTTTCTCTTGCTTTCTGTTGATGTCTATGGTCTGTCTTTCAGTCGTGTTCTCCAAGTCTCAGACCTAGTTGTTTTTCTCATACATACATACATATATAGGAAGGGGAATATTAGTTTCATTCAATGGAGGAATCTTCTGATCAGCATAAAGAGCAAAGTTTTTTGAACACAAAACTTTCTGTCTTTTCAAGGGTATACAAAAGTTCGGTATGACAAAGTTGTTTGCAGCCTAATTTGTGGGTGGTGGCTTTTTTGTTGGAAAACTGTTTCACATTTTGCAATTCGAAATGCAGGGTGGTTAATACAAACTCGCAAACACTATACAACAAGCTGAAGGTGAATTAAGTACATTTACATCCAAGGAAATGGAAAATTTTCAATTTCAATTATGTCTATGGAGAGAAGCAACTTTTTTTCTTTGAGCCGACTCTGCTGAAAGTTAAGAAAGGTGTTGAAAATTTACAAGAAATGCAATACACTGTGATAAATTTGCCTCAATCAATCATCTGAGAAAACCCTAAATCTCCTTTTTTAATCTCTTTACTTCATTCTTGATCTTGATCGTGAGGATCGCTGATCAATCAGTTGAGTATAATCCCTTTTCTTTCTCTCTTTGATAACAATTGTTATGTTGGACACTGTGGATGATATCTTCCCCCATCTACCCCATTCCCTGGCGTCTGGACGTGAAGCATATTGTCGAGGGTGGCGCGTGGTTGACAAGTAGCAAAGCGTGGCGGCTTTTTAAGTGCTAGTTTGACATTTTTTTCTTCTCCGTTTTGGTTTTGTGTGTGTGTTGCTGTTGTCGTTGCCAGGCAAAACCCCCCAACAAGACAACAAGCACGCAGGCAAACCAACCAACCAGACCGTCAATAAGTCGCAGCTAACAATTAATTAAAAGCCTCCACCACAAACACAGACGCACTTAGGCAAATGAGCAGCAACGGCAACCCACGAGGCGTATGAGCGATGCCAACTGGGACATAATTTGTCAAGGCGCGTCAAAGCAACAAAATACAACAGCAGCAGCCTCAGCCGCAGCAACCACAGCAGCGGCAGGAAAGTGCAGCCAGTAAAAGGATAACTGCGAGGAGCAGCTCTCTCAAGTGTTGTCAACAACGTCATTAACATGGCACGAAACTGGCAAATGGAAATTAAATGATGATAAATTTGCAAAACTCAACTCCGACAACTGATTTGCGCCCCAGCAGCAGCAACAGTCGAAGGACTTAAGCAGAAGCAAAAGGAGGTGGATGAGGAGGAGGAGCAATGGAAACATTTGCATAATAAGCAAGCGGAAACTGTTGAGGTGCTCATTCAGTTGTATAAAATTTGATTAGGTGCGAGACATTTGTCAAAAAAAAAAAAGAAAACGAAGGAAAAGAAGAGACACATACAGGCAGAAAAACTCTGTGGCCACCAAATGCGGCAAGCTAGGCCCAACCCCTCGACCGAGGACAACTTTGATGACGACCACGACGATTGATGAGCTTGGACGCTTGTCGAGTGCCAAAACACTTACGCCCGATTGATGAGGATTCTATTTTCAGAACAGGAAAAATGCAAAGAGTTGAAACGTTTTTTAATTTTTTTAGATTCTTTCTAAACCTGTTATGGTTCTCATAAAGTTGTTTCATGAAACAGATTCTCTTTAAATGTCAAATGTTTTTTAAAATAATGAATGATTTACGAAATTGTAAATGTAACTTATTTATAAAATAAAAAACGATATCTGGAGATATTATAGTAATACTTGAAATGATGATACTTAATTTAATAACATGCTCTTGCGTTTCCCCCGTTTAAGCAACTTTTGAATTTGAAACCGTTAGCCAAATTAAACATGCATGGGTGACCCCGACGACGACTGTTGCAGAATTATTCTAATAATTTTGTCATAAGCTATTCAAATAAAAAAATAAAAAATCATTTGTCATAATCAAAGGAAATTAAAATCCACAAAAAAAAAAAACACAAAGGCAAGTGACAAATTTTTAACAAATTAATAAAAAATTGAAAAAAAAAATGACTCTAACGAGGAGAAGGAACACCCGCAACATGACAGATGAGCAACGGAGTTGGAGTAGCATTTTGGCAGCATCACAAATCACAGACAGACAATAAAAATATATAAAATAAAACAACTCTGATGGTAATCGAGAGGTGAGGGGGAGGGGTGGAGAAGTATATGTATATATCTATAGATGAGTGCCTCGCAACACGCTAATAAAACACAAATTGACGATAAAATTATTACAAATTTATGCAAATATTTGCAGCCAGTCAGCCAGCCAGAGCAACGTCTAGAGATTTGCCGCTGCTGCCACCCTAACCCGGCAAATTAATGGGCAAACACTTGAGTTTTTGGATGAAGTATAAAAAGGGGAAAGAGAGATGGCTACGGGTCACATGGGCTATCACTTGCTGGTGGTGGTTTTAAGTTGGCTCATGATTCGGGCAATAATTTATACGCCAATGCGCACGCGGATGTGAAATGTCCTGCTGCGCGTAAACAGGAAACAAATTACGCTCGAGAGCAGTTATGAAATTCCATAAAGACTTTGTTCTGGTCGTCGTCGTCGTCATTGTCATTTCGCTGGACAGGAACAATAATGCATTAGGCAGCCGCAAGGATGAGAGAATACATACACACAAAACACAGACAACACACAGTCAAATATGAATGGACCGACCCCGGCCGCTCTTGGGTGCTACGGCTTAGCAGCAGGCGATCTGCCAGATTCGTTCCCTTTACTAACTCTAATGCCATGGGCACGTGGAACTCCATCAGTCAATGGACTAGAGCGAGCGTGAACGGAAGTTTCGCAAAAGAAATCCTTTTCGTCCTCTACTGTCATGTGAACGGTGGACACCCGCAAAGAGCTTTAGAAATGGCTACCAAACATCCAGGGGTGTTCGATAAGTATATATTTATATACAATTTGCAACTTTTTATAAAGTAAAAATCGACAGGGAATCAATACTACGTTTATCGCTTGAACTTCCACAGCAATTAAACACAGCTAGTCGAAAAGCCTAGGACAATTTTGTCTACATCTTTAGAAGTCGACATTGCATCATTAGTACATTGCATTTTCCATTTTCAATGATCTTTGGAACCACTTCAATTCTCTTCATCCACATTTTCATTTATTCATTTGGCTGCCCATCCCAGAAAAGCCCACTGAATGGCCAATGCTCCCAAGCGGAGAAATGGAATTGGGTCGATTTGGCCAACCCTTCGTTTTTTTCTGGTTCTTTACATAATTATTGGAACGTAACATTTGTCACACATGCCGCCTAAAAAAAGGAGAGAGAGAGAGACAGGCCCGCGGGCGAAAGTGTTGACCAGTCTCTGAGAGTACTCTCTCCATCCGTTGCCCCACCTGTCCCCTATTTCTTACCACAAATCTGTGAGCCCAGCCCAAGCCAATCTAACGTGTTTTCGTTGTTGTTACTGTTGTTATCATTTGGAGGGACCCAACCCTAGAGTTGGTTAAAAAAAAAAAAAAAAAATTGCGTGAACAACTGCAACTAGCGAAATATTCATTGTCTACTTTGGGAATTTGTAATTTGTTATGACAAAATGCAATTAATTGCATTGATTTTGTTTAAGAGATTAACGCTAATTACAAGGTACAAGTTGCATTATTTTGTTTTCGCCTGAAACAAAAAACACAGAACTAAACTGTTTACCAAATGAATGGAATGGAATTCGAATGAATGAAGTATTTTGTTGTTGTTTTTTTCTGGCATTCCTCTCGGTCAGCCATCAGGCAATGGGCAACGTCATCGTCATCCTCATCAGTTGTTGTTATAACTTCATTAAAACCGCATTAATAACGCTCTTCACTTGCTGTTCGATTTGTTTAAATCAATAATAACAACAACAAAAACAACAACAACATTCATTGTATGTTAAGCTTTTTTTCTTGTTGTTGTTTTCGACTTTGGCTTTGGTCAGCCGAAGCCAAACAGAATTGAACCGCTCCCATACCAACTTCCATTTTTATACCCTTGCAAAAAGGGTATATTAATTTTGGTCAGAAGTGTGCAACGCATAGAACGAAGCATCTCAGACCATATAAAGTATATATATTCTTGATCAGCACGACGAGACGAGTTCAAATAGCCATGTCCGTCCGTCCGTCCGTCCGTCCGTCCGTCCGTCCGTCCGTCTGGATCAACGCGAACTCCTCCGAGACCGTAAGAGCTACAGAGCTGAAATTTTGCACGTAGGCTTGTATATACTGCAGGCATTGTATATCTCGGATTCAGCCGGATCGGACCACTATATCATATAGCTCCCATACAAACGTCAAAGTCACGAAACAGTGACTTTCTCAATAACTTCATTAATTTTATAGCTATTGTCATAAAAGTTGGTATTTGTCAGTTTTATGTTCTTATTAATGATTGTGCCAAATTCGATCAAGATCGGGTGACTATATCATATAGCTCCCATACAAACGGCAAAGTCACGAACAGTGACTTTCTCAATAACTTCATTAATTTTATAGCTATTGTCATAAAAGTTGGTATTTGTCAGTTTCTTGTTCTTATTAATGATTGTGCCAAATTTGATCAAGAGCGGGTGACTATATCATATAGCTCCCATAGAAACGATAGGTGGAAAACAGTGACTTTCATCAAAAAGTTCGTTATATCCTATGCTAAGATTGAAGGCCGTTCTTTCGCAAACATTAGACTTTTTGGATAAAACGTTTTTACACTTTGATGGCTAAGGAAAGAATTCCCAAAACAGTTGCAAGGGTATACAAACTTCGACGCGGTCGAAGTTAACCCCGGCTCTCTGGTATACTATATCATAGCCGTACAGAGAGACCCATTCCGTTCCGAGCGCCTCCACTCCACACCCCTTTCCCCTACGATCCGTTCGAGTTCGAGGCACTCGCACACAATGCCGATAAATTAGAAAATAATGCGCACCCATTGTCCTATTGCTTTGTTTCATTTAAGCGCTTTTGTTATTTCGAATTTTTTGTTTGGGGCCATTTGGCCTCTGCCTTTGGCTCTCTTCTCTTCTCACCGAACCTCACCTCACCTCTCTGACCCTTCTCACCATCACCCTCAGCTTTAAGCCACAAGCTCCTCTAGATTTCGTTAAACTCTATGTGACTGGTGGGAAAAATCATGCTCCATAGGAATAGAAGGAAATATATGTACATAAGAACGTATGTAATAATAAAACCAAAGGGCCGTGGCTAACTTCGACGGCGTCAAAGTTTGTATACCCTTGCAACTTTTTTGGTAACTGTTTCCTACCTACAGCCATCAAGGTCGAAAATCGTCTTATCTAAAAAGACAAAACAACGGCCTACAATCTTAGCATAGGAAATAACGAAGTTATGGATCAAAGCCGCTGTTTTCCACCGATGGTTCCTATGGGAGCTAAATGATTTAGTCACCCGATCTTTCTATTATATTAAACTAACAAATGTTTAATTTGAAAGCAATCGCGTCAAAAGTAACGAAGATATTGACAAAAGTCACTGTTTTCGACCGATCATTTCTATGGGAGCTATATGATATAGTCACCCGATTTTGATTAAATTTATATACATATACTTTATATATGGTCAGAGATGATTCCTTCGATGCGTTGCACACTTCTGACCAAATTCAAAATACCCTTTTTGCAAGGGTTTTAAAAGATTTGTACGCAAAGCAAATAATAAATGAGAAATGTGTAGACGGGTATTAGGGGGGGAAGGGAGAACGGGTTTAGGCAACTGTAAAGCGCCTTCCAGCTTAGCCACTCCATGGGGATCAATTGAATTAAATTGAATCTTTGACAAGAATACCCAGAACTCTTTCTCTAGAATTAGACAAGCCTTTTATAACACCAAAATGCTGACTAAAAAGGCAATAGACAATTATAGGATAATGAAATGATTTCATGGGCTTCTTTATATGGCCAAATCTGTAGACAATCGAACAGACCAACATGGTAATGTTCTTTTATTTTAATTATATTAAACATATCAGATACTAATCATGAGGATTATAATCAGCTTTGTTTACTTTAGATCTTTAGCTGATTGTCTCTACATTGTGGAATTTCACAACTTTATCACAATAAAGATAGATTTAAACACATGTACTAAAAATATAAACTGGCATCAACATTTTCTATTGGATTAACCTCTTAATTCTGTAATTTTTGTTCAAATTTCTCTATTTCCATAGAGTATCAAAGCTTTTTTTTTCTATATATTTATTATTATTAATATTTTTTTTCTATCTCGTTTGGTGTGATATCTTTTGGGCTCTTCTCTTGATTTTGTTGAATAAAGCTGATTACTTAAATTTTGCTTTGTCTCTCGATTCGTCAAGGTGTTGATGAGGGGAGTTATGATGCTTGTTGCTGTTGTTATTGCTGTTGTTCGTTTTCATCTTTTGGCCTTTGGGTATTTGGTTTCTGTCTTCTGTAGAATCGCGCTTGGCAAATGGTTAATGACAAAATGTTATTAAATATTATTTGTGGGGCTAACAATAGATGAACAATTAAGTATATGAACCGTTCCTGCGGGTCTTTTTGAGTCATAGTTACAGTTATAATCCTAAGCTATTGCCAGTTACAATAAAGAACAAACAACAAACAGCCAACAGCTGTGTGTGTGTATCTATGGCGTTTAACCCATTCAAAGAGATCAAAACCTGAGCTCAGTTCAGTTATCAATAAAATAAAATAAAAAAAAATGGGTAGAAGATGAAAACTATTTCTATTTCTACTATTTTGCTTTCTTTTTCTTGGCTTTCTTTTGGTTTGTCGCATCGGCAGTAGCAGCAGCTGCTGGCGCTCTATGACCATTGTCAGATTTTGCACATCGTCGAGACGAGAGAGAGGCACACAGAGAGGGGGAAAGAAAGACGAAGATCTCCCCCGAGTTGCATGCCGCTGATGGCTTGCCTCAGCTGCTGCCTCCCCGTCCCTTTTAACCCGTACCCCGAGTTATTTGTTTTTTGTTTGGCCAGTTAAGCAGTTTAGAGCCTGCATTTCCGTTTTGTTGCCAAAAAAAAAAAAAAAAACAGAAGAGAAGAAACGAGACGTGACTAGGGCAGGGGAGGATATGTAATTGTAACGTAATCGTAATCCCTAGCCCTGGCCATAGCAGTAAATATGTTGTAGATAAGTAAGTACTCCCCATGTTATATAACAAGAAGTTAATTATGTCGTAATTTTCGAAAAGGGGTGCCCCCTTTTGTTAGCGGATTGGGCCACATATTGGCAACAATCAGCCGCAGTCTCTCAGTTTGTATTTCGGTTTCTGTTTCTGTTTCTGTGTTTACCCTGTAGCAGTTGTTTTGACTGCAGCACACGTCATTCAATCGTAAGACAGAGAGCCAGCCCATTTGGTTGAGGGGGGTAAAAACGTTCTAAAGTTTTTGTTCTTTTCGATATTGAAAGTTGTCCAATTTTTGATTGGACGTATTACGACTATGGACTTATGAATATTGCCTCCACCTTAATTAGGTCCAGCATCAACAGACTAATAAAAAGTTAACATAGTAACCCAAGAGGATTTTCTCCTTACAATTCGTTACTCACTTTTATTTTTCTTTGTTTACCTGTCAAAACTTGATGCACATTTTTACTCACTGAAAAAAAAACGGAAAAAAAAAATCCAGCATAAAATATCCTTTTTGCATGCCATTTTTCTCAATCGAAGCCATTTCAAAGCTGTCAGCAGGAATGTGGAGCAGTTGCTGCTCCTTTCAATATCGTGAATTGCTCCTCTATATACCCCCTTTTCTGTTTTTTTTTTTTTTTTTGGTGACAATTTCGAGTTCTTTTTTGCGTGTGGACCATAGTGCGTGTGACACATTTTCAGTTGTCCTGGACGAAATACACACAGATACAACAAAAAAAAAAAAAAAAACGTGTAAAAGTTTCCATGTCGATGGTGTCACTGGTTGTTCAGTTTTGCGGCAAAAAAAAAAAATCTAGGTGTAACCTGAGCGAGGTTGTCGATTGTGAGTTCGTTGGGTGGAGGAGTAGAGGAGATGGGGGGAGAGGGTAAACAAACTAGCATGTTTTGTCTAATAAATTCCGAAACACTACACTTCTGTCACATCATAAATCACAGGAATGCCCCCCACCACCCTTCCCACTGCCATAGGCAGGGTAGCCTTGCCCTACCCTATTCTACTTACCCAACTCCTGATCACTATTTACTCTATCTCTTTCGCTCTACCCTCATGTTAAACAATGAATTAACGTAATTATGTTCGCATGTGTGTTCACATATCACACAGAAAACTCACTGCAGAACTATTTTTCGTATGAAAATAATAATAAATTTGCAATGCTATCGATCCGTAAACAAAAACAAAAACCAAAATATCTTTTAAGAGGGAGAGAGAGAGAGAACAATCTAAACGAAACAATGGCCAAATGAAAATGAAACGTAACGAAACAAACACAAAAACACCTTTTTTTCTTTTCTTTTTTTTTTTGGCTGGACCCTGGACAAACAGATACAAAACATATGTATAACCGATACAGGGGCAAATAAACATAATGAACCTTAATGATTATTGGAGAGAAAGGTGGTGCTGGTGGTGATGGAGGGAGGAAGGCAGGGATGGATGGGTGGATGGTATGGTTCGGTTCGATCGATGGTCGATCGTTTGTTAAACAGACATAGGTACATATATACTTATATAGAGTTACACTCGTGCTAAACAACAAAATCAATCGAGTGTTAAGCGGGCCAAAAGCAGCATCAACATTACCAACAATTATAGGTTATAAGTCGACAGCGATCTACCCTCTCCAAGTTCATTTTTTTCTTAATAAATCTAATTCTCTCACAATTCTTATAACCCGATTTTAGCTTGACCCTATCCAAACAAATTTCAATTGGAACAAAATACTAATATACTCCATTGAACTTTTTTTTTGTTTAAAAGGGTAGCATTTGGTTACTGACGTCTCAGGCCTATGAATTAAATAGCCAAACACAAATGGCCAATACAAACAGTTAGTAGGCAACTGCAACTGCACTTGCTCTTGTTGTTATTGCTCATTTGCATACAAGATAGAGAATGGAGGAGTGACTTCAGCTGGAGCTGGAGATGATGTAGATGATGAGCCAACGATCCAGTTGACGCCGCCACAGCTGATTAGAGGCAGTTCGATCAAGTCGAAACAAGGCAAAGCAAGGCGAGTTAGTGCTCTGTTTGCCATCGTTTAGTGGCATGCAGTCAAAGCAAATAGTGTTGACGACTTCCTACACCTCCTTCCTTCCCTAACACACACACACACACACACACACACACACACACACTCACACTTATGTGGAGAGACACACACAGTAGTCGGCCATTGTCGTTTGGCGTTGACTTTGACTGCCTCTTCTTGAACTGCAACGTTTAGCCTCCTGTTAATTGATTGTTCACATTCCATTGTTGTTCTTTTTTTTGGGCTTGTATTGCATATTAACTGGAATTTTTCGCTTCGTTTTGTTTGAGACACATTTTTTTAATTAACAGCAAGGATTCTTGTCAATTGATTTTGTCGCGACAATGTTTAAATTGTCTGAAGCAAATGTACATAAGTTGTATGTAAGCAGCAGAAAGGAATATTTCCTGGTAATCACATGCATCACTGCCAAATGAGTGGACCGTAGTAGTCTCCATCTCCTTTTACTCCACTTTATACGTGAAATGTTTTTGTATTTGTTAAGCAATTAGAGAAACACCCCTCACCTCCTGCAATAATTTGTATTGTTAAGACAATTGAGAGATTTATTCAGCTTTAGCTAGTTTTTAGCTATTTTTATACCCTTGCAGAGGGTATTATAAAATTGGTCAGATGTTTGTAACGCACAGAAGGAGACGTTTCCGACCGCATAAAGTATATATGTATACACTTGATCAGCATGAGAAGTTGAGATAGCCATGTCCGTCTGTCAGTCCGTCGGTGCGTATGCGTTTTTTTGGGGGGCTTTTTATTACCCGGGTCAGATAAAGTATGAAAATCATCAGGATCGGACTACTATATCATATAGTTCTAAAAGAAACATTTTTGCAGAAATTGGAGTATCCCCATGAAATTTATCAATATGATAGTATTGGATATAAAACCTCAGATCCCAAAGTTTGAATCTGATCGGATAAATAGAACACAAGTAACAGTCAATATATGTAAATCGGCTCAAGCACTAACTACTACGTCATCATCAAATCAACAAAGCACATGCATGTACACACAGACACAACGCTACATAAACTGTATGTGTATGCGTGCCGTGCTATGCTTAGGGAATGATGGAAGAAGAGGAAAAAATTGTAGTAGAAAGAGAAATAATTTGAATGTTTTGTTTGTGTATTGATGAACTGAGTTGCAGGAAAATAAATTTCGAAATGTAAAAATATTATTGCCTAGGACTGCAAGGGTATAAAAACATCTCTATGTGGCTAATCAAAGGTTTAAAATTCCTTAATTATTCTCTCGGTAGTCTTTAAATATTTTATTCCATTTCATTTGAGCGCAAATATGTTATGATAAAAAGGTTGCTGCTTACATTTTCGGCTTTTCCAAAACTAGTTCAAAGTTTTTGCCCAGTTATTGTTTTGTTTTTGGTATTACGCAATGGAGCGGGTAAACACAGAAATGGAAACAAAAAAAAATAAAATGTGAAACTGCGTCACTTGGCGCACTAAATGGCGATTGCACAGGTGTGTCTATGGGTCGACGACGACGACGAAAAGTCGTTGTCACTCAGCTCATACTATGAAGAGGAGAGAAAGAGAGAGTGTAGCTACATAGTTAGGTATTATATTATATATGTATGTACATACATAGGTAAGCAATTTTTTTTATAAATTTATTTTTTTGTGCTGTTGTTGTCAAACAAACAATTGAAAGAAAACACAATTAAATCGAAACAATTGCCATAATGGGACACACTGGGTGGAGAGACAAAGTAGGAGGGGGGAGGGAAAAAGAGAGACAGAGAGAGAGAGAGCGCGCCTCACAAAACAAGTTGGCATTGTATCTACTTATGATCTCTGTTTGTTTGCCATCCATCTATCTGTATCTATCTATATTGTATTTTTTTTGTTTTTGTTCTTTCCTCATTCAGTTTGTTCAATTTTTTTAAAAATTTTTTTATTCCTTGTTATGTTCTGTTTACCATTGCTCAAATGGTGCGAAAATTGCGCTTTCGATTTTTGTTTCGGTTGTTTTTTTTCTCCCCGTAGGCAACCTTTAATAAATTTATTTACACTTTGTTGCGTTTTTTTATTCATTCTCTCTCTTTGTCGCTATCTATATCTCTGTGTAAACGTATCGAGAATTTGGGGCGCGAGTCATTTGTGTTGAGAGGACGAGGAGGACAAGGATGATTTCCGGGTTGGGCAATTGCAACCCCTAATTGCTGCCCACTTGAGAGGAACAACTGAATTGAGCTCGGCTCGACTTAGCTCAGCTGCACTTATCTGTGTCAGCCATCAGTTGGCTGGCTTCTCATTCCTAGTTTCGTTTCCATCGTTAAAATCCTTCTTGCTCTATGGCTAATTTACGGTTTATCGCGGTCACATCGAAATTATCCAGTGGCCAGAAGGGGCGTGTGTTTTAGCTTTTAGTTTTGCGGTAGTTCCACAGAGATTTACAAAGACACAGATTCTGAGTGAGATCAGTGAGATGAGTGAGTAGGCCCAACCCAATTATTGACTCTCTTAATTTAATTTGCTCTTGATGTTTATGGGCCAAATTGGCCTGGGTTTTTTATGTTTATTGGCATCGCTTGCTTAATTTGGTTTGTGTGTATTCAAATTTTTGTTGGTTGAACTGGTTTTCCCAGACAAGTCAGTTAGTTTCCATTGAGATTTGTTTTTATACCATACACCCATAGGGTGAAATGGTATATTAAAGTCGCCAAAATGTATGTAACAGGCAGAAGGAAGCTTCTCCGACCCCATAAAGTATATATATTCTTGATCAGTATCAACAGCCGAGTCGATCTAGCCATGTCCGTCCGTCTGTCCGTCCGTCCGTCTGTCCGTCTGTCCGTATGAACACCTAGATCTCGGAGACTATAAAAGCTAGAGCCACCAAATTTGGAATGTAGGCTCGTGTAGTATGTAGAGTGATCAAGTTTGTTTCAAATTTTTGCCACGCCCCTTTCCGCCCACGCAATTCAAAAAAAAACTATTGCAGCTAGAGACACCAAATTTGGTATGTATATTTGCATAGTAAATGCGCACATTTTGTATGTATAAAGTTTTTGCCACGCCTCTTTCCGCCCCCGAAATTTGAAAAACTCGATTATCTCCCGTAATTTTTTACCTTGTGCAATCAAATTTGGCACACTTAATTACTAATACCGAGCAAAATACCAAATTTGATGAAAATCGGACAAAAAATAGCTGAGTTATGCATATAAACGTTTTTGCATAAGGCCTTTGATGGCCGTTGGCGGGTGGGGGCGCTAGGGTGCTTATATGCATAAGTGCGCGAGATACTGAGATATGCTTGTAACAAGCATGTGAACAGAATTGTGGAAAATTGGCAAATGCATTAGTTATTACAAATTTGAAATATTTGTTTTACTGGTGTATGGTATACCCAAGTCGGCGAGACGACTTACTTACTTCATTTTTTTTCTATTTATCGTTGTTTTGTATTATAAACTATTTAGATGATATGCCCATTCTACCTTTTATTTCCATCAATTTAAACAATTTGTATTTGTGTGTGTGTGCCAAATGCGATAATTTCTTGGCAAAATTATTTATTTGACGCCCTTTAACTAGACTAGGCTGGAGGGGAAATTAGCAGACAAATGTAAAGCCCACATTATTCAACATGATAGCGCCCCCTTTCCATTGATAGACTGAGGAGCTATTGGTTACGTATTTATCTCAAAGCCAAGTAAACATTATGAATTAGTTATTAGTGTTAGATCGCTAATGATAGCCTTTTACTGCCTACTCGTTACATGTTTGGTTTACTCGCTATTACTCAATCAATTCGGTAGTTAAATCTTGGATCGACTACGATCCATTAATAATCTTTATATCTCTTGAGATATACTGTATATTTTCTGGTTTTTGGTCTACTCGTTCCATGCCCATGTTATGCATAAAACGTTTTTCAATAAGGCCGGAGTTGGCCTTTGGCTGGGGGGGGGCTATTGTGCTCGTATGCATGTGAACAGAATTTAAAAAAAAACGTAAATGCATTTGTTGTACTGGTGTATGGTAGACCGAAGTCAGCGAGACGACTTACATACTTCATTTTAAGTTATAAAGACCAATACTTCACTGAACTTTTTTAGATTTTGTTTATTTATACATATGCATGTATATGATATTTATATGAGGGACTTTTAGCTCCACGAAGTCCTAGAAGATAACTCGCTATAGATATTAAAATATGTATATCGAGTGCAGATCACAATCACTGCCTGAAAAATTTCAGTTCATTGATTAACTCTTTTTAGTTTCAATTACTTGTACACACATCTCATACAACTTATCTTTTTAACTCGCGCTCTTTATCTTCATCTCGTTTACTTTTCTTCTTTATTCATTCAAAATTTTCCATATTGTATATTCAACAAGGTACAATTGTGTGTGTATGTGTGTGTAATAATTTGCGTTGTCAATTAGCGCAGTGTTTGGCTCCAGTTGACTCCATTCAATAGCTCGACAATTCGCTAATGTGGTGAAACGATTGTTACGATTGATCGTTGATCATTATATGTACATACATATGTATTTGTATTCATTTGTATTTGTAACGATTTAAATTTTCATCTATTGCGCCAGTTAACTGAAGTCACCAATACCAATACCAGGTGCTAACCTGTTGAAATGCGTTTTGTTTTCAACTTATTTGGCAATTTCATTCTTTAGAGATTTCCATATTCAAATGCAATATGGATACGAAATTTCGGTTCTCACAGGCCAAAAATGTTAAATCGTTGGCCGTTGGTTTGGGCTCTGAAGTGCATCCACTTTAACTAAGAAAGAAATCCCAACAATGGAAAATGTTGTTTTTATACCATACACCCATAGGGTGAAATGGTATATTAAAGTCGCCAAAATGTATGTAACAGGCAGAAGGAAGCTTCTCCGACCCCATAAAGTATATATATTCTTGATCAGTATCAACAGCCGAGTCGATCTAGCCATGTCCGTCTGTCCGTCCGTCTGTCCGTCCGTCCGTCTGTCCGTCTGTCCGTCTGTCCGTCTGTCCGTCTGTCCGTATGAACACCTAGATCTCGGAGACTATAAAAGCTAGAGCCACCAAATTTGGAATGTAGGCTCGTGTAGTATGTAGAGTGATCAAGTTTGTTTCAAATTTTTGCCACGCCCCTTTCCGCCCACGCAATTCAAAAAAAACGTTTATCTCAAAAACTATTGCAGCTAGAGACACCAAATTTGGTATGTATATTTGCATAGTAAATGCGCACATTTTGTATGTATAAAGTTTTTGCCACGCCCCTTTCCGCCCCCGAAATTTGAAAAACTCGATTATCTCCCGTAATTTTTTACCTTGTGCAATCAAATTTGGCACACTTAAATTTGATACTAATACCGAGCAAAATACCAAATTTGATGAAAATCGGACAAAAAATAGCTGAGTTATGCATATAAACGTTTTTGCATAAGGCCTTTGATGGCCGTTGGCGGGTGGGGGCGCTAGGGTGCTTATATGCATAAGTGCGCGAGATACTGAGATATGCTTGTAACAAGCATGTGAACAGAATTGTGGAAAATAGGCAAATGCATTAGTTATTACAAATTTGAAATATTTGCTTTACTGGTGTATGGTATACCCAAGTCGGCGAGACGACTTACTTACTTCATTTATTTTTCATTCTTCCTCTCTCGCATTTAATTTTTTTTCACCCTCCTGCGCTGGCCGCTGCCGCAGCCGCCGCCGCCTTCATCGCGATGCCACTCGAACAAAAATCGCGAGCCCATTAGAGCGTGTTTAATGTTATTTATTCATTAGGTTTAAGTGTGCGCGAAAAATAACAATTATAAAAAAAAAAAAAACAAAATCTATTTTATTTTCGTTTTAATTTTTTTTTTTGGGTTTGCGTAGAAAAATTTTCTAAAGCCCGGGTCAGATTTCCCCACACATCAACAAAGAAAGGAAACGAAAGGAAGTAACAATAATTGAGTGGCTGGCTTTCTAAGCGAAGGATGGAAATGTTGTATGTATAAAAAAGAAATACAAGTATTATTAGGCACTGGTTCGTCGTACACACACACACCTTCGACACATATTTTCTAGATTACACATAAAGTACTGAGCATATATATACACTGCGCTAATTGACTCATATATTTTTTGGCACAGCTGTTGTGGGTTGTGGATAGTGCTCTATATGCCAGGGATGGGCAGCAATATGTTTTTATACCATACACCCTTAGAGTGAAATGGTATATTAAAGTCGCCAAAATGGATGTAACAGGCAGAAGGAAGTTTTCCGACCCCATAAAGTATATATATTCTTGATCAGTATCAACAGCACAGTCGATCTAGTCATGTCCGTCTGTCCGTTCGTATGAAAGCGTAAATCTCGGAGACTACGAGAGATAGAGCCACCAAATTTGCTATGTAGGCTCATGTAGTATGTAAAGTGATCAAGTTTATTTCAAATTTTTGCCACGCCCCTTTCCGCCCCCGAAATTTAAAAAAAAAACGTTTATCTCAAAAACTATTCTATCTAGAGACACCATATTTGGTATGTATATTTGCTTAGTAAATGCGCACATTTTATATGTGTAAAGATTATGACACGCCCCTTTGAAAAAACTCGATTATCTCACGTAATTTTCTACCTTGTGCAATCAAATTTGGCACACTGAAAATCGGACTAAAAATAGCCAAGTTATGAATATAAACGTGTTTCCATAAGGCCGGAGTTGGCCGTTGGCTGGTGGGACGCTAGGGTGCTCGTATGCTTGAATGAGCGAGATACTAAGATACGCTCGTAAAAAGCATGCTAAAATGCATTTGTTTAATAAATTTGAAACATTTGCTTTACTGGTGTATGGTATACCTAAGTCGGCGAGACGACTTACTTGATTTCTTTTATTTTAGTTACTTTTTAACTTTGGGCAGCTGTAATAGAGGCTTTAATTGTTTAAAATCTATAGACATTAAGATTGCTTATGTTTAACACAATGCTTCTAAGGTGTCGACAAACAGTTGGGTGTGTGTGTGTGTCAAAGATGCTGGCAACTAATTATACGCCCCTCCAAGCAGAAACTGAGCTCTGAGCTCAGCCATCCAAACTAGCGAGAGTTCCAGCACTTGTTGGTCTTTCATTTAATTAGCCACAGCTGACAGTTTGCCAAAGAAAAGCCGCATACAAAAGACCTGCCAGTGAGTCAAAGTCGAGACCCACAAAAGTTGACACATGTGAGGCTCTTGTTAAGTTGGAGTTAAATTTGCCGTCGGCAAATGTGTTAAAGTCACTGAATTGGAGAGTTAGAGATGCGAGTCAGCTTAAAAAGGGAGGAGAGTCAAGGAAGAAAGTGGGAGGGAGGAAGGTGACTCTTATGAGTTGGAGTTGAGTTGCCTTTTTGCCCACTTGACTTGGCATACGGCCAGCTGGCGTAGAAATGCTAAAGACCAATCCAACAAAAACTCAAGTCAAAGACACTGAGAGAAAAACTTGGCATTGAAATAAAAACGCATGAATTTATGTTGGAATTTATTTGGTAGATAGTAAAACAAGAATTATTATATGTAGAAAAGAATTATTAGAAAATATTCTGAATCAGTTCGAATCTTTAAGCCTCTTAGATCTTCAGATGCTTTTAAAATCATTTTAAAAAGTTATTAAAACATGTTACATTAGATTTATATTCTTTAATCAAAAGAGTAAATATATGAAAAACGAAATACTAATCCATTAAAATTTATTAAAATATTTTTATAGATTTCTATATGGAATTCAATATGTAGTTTTCTTTCACAGTGTTGTACATTCTATACCGGAACAAGCCGAACCACTTGACGCTGCTTCAATGGCTACAAAATGCAATACATAATGACATTTCACTTTGCAATTACAATTAAATATTGCGCGGGCATTTAAACGGCTTCAACTTTTGCCACACACACAAAAAACCGAAGCGAAGAGCAAAAATCCTGCACTTGAAAACATTTTCAAGGATTACTCCAGAATGTAAAAAAATAAAAAGAGGAATAATTTTGTTGTAATTTTCTGTTCATATTTCATTTTTTTGATTCGGGCAATAAATCAAAATTGTGAGCGAGCGCGAAAAGTGCTGGGCAGTCAAGCATTAAAAATTAATTATGAAATTCTTTTTTTCTTCCTTTTTAAATTTTTGCGCTTAGGTATTTCTATGATTTATGTGTAGAGGAGAGGTGAATCGGTTGGTTTGTTTTTCCATGAGTAGGTAGCACTTTCGAATCATAAATTTGAGTTATTGGAAGAAGAAACATTGCGGTTCGAAAGGAAACACACACGAACGCACCCCACCCAACACAGAGCCGGAAAATCATTCGACTGGCTGTCTGTCTTGCCATGTAGTCCTTTTCGCCTTCTCGTATTGGTAGGCGCCAAATGTTTGCCAAACAAAGCGTAAATTATGAAAATTATGAATTGCCCTTTTCTCAATATTCTTGGTCTCAAGTCCTTGTATATAAAGCATTTTTATGTCCCAAGTACACGAATGACATCTTTATTAGTTTCCACACTAGTGAGCCGAGCGAGCGGGGGAAAGTGTCAAAAAAATGTATAATGAATTATGATGAATTGCTTTGCTCCTCTACACAAGCCAAGCTATCGATAGAAAGAAAAATAAATGCATAAAGACATAAGAGAGCATATAACAAAAGCCAATTAAATAAGAAAACAAAAAAAGAATAAAAAACCAAAACAAAACTCAAGTTTAACTAAAGACTGAAGCGAAGAAGAAATTTCAAGTTTTGACACTTTCAATAAACTTAATCAGCCAAAGCCCCTACATACAGGGTGTCTCAAGATCACAAAGAACCTCGACGGGTATCGGTTATCAAGGTAATCTGGTGAAGACATTCCAATTGAATACGTTTCGTGAACACCCTATATAGTAAAACATTTATTATTCGGGCACTTCAAGACCTCAAGGATTGTCAAAAGATTGTAAAGCCAAGGCACTTTAAATACTTTTGAAAAGGCCTCCCGCTGTGATCTTAACTGGATTCACTCACATCACAGTAGCCCCCGCATAAGCGCAGTAGCACACACAACTGATCACACTAGCAAAGACACACACACACATACTTCAGACACCTCAGATATAGTTTGAAATTAGAATTTGAGAGGCAGCCATTTTTTTTTGCTGACACTGACATATATATTGTTGTTGTTGTTCTTGTTGTTTGGACTTTGAAAGGGATTTAAAGCCGCAGTTGTTGGTTTTTCGTTGTTGTTGTTGCTGTTGTCTTTTCTTGACATTAATTGTATAAATTTCTAGAGACACAATTTCAAATTCATTTCAAAAAACACAATTGCTACGAAATTAAAAAGTCAATCGGCGAACCAAGTGAAGTTTATTCTCTGGTTTGTTTTCTATTTGATTTTCGTTTTCAAGTGGCACGTGCTTTTGTATGTGTCTCCAGGTGAAACCGTTGCCGGCATTTGTCTTCAAGAGAAAGGTTTTTCTTTTCAAAAAAAAAAATAAATAAATAAATAAAATAAGACTGTGACACAATGTAACCGATATAATGCCTCAAAAGATTGATCGCGCGCCGCCATTTTGTTTGGGCCCCTCCCCACCCAAAACCCAAAAGTCCAAAATGAAACAAAAGCAAAGTGAGAGACGAGTTGAGATAAGCCCAAAGCATTTACATTTCGAAAGAGATTTTGTAATTTTTATAGATCTTTTTTTCTTCGTCTTAATGATTAAGCCTCAATCTCAATGGGTTAAATTGTTATGTTTTGGTCCTTGAGAATTCACAATTTCAGTAAAAAAAAATACTGGTTAGAGATTGTTTTGACATTTTAATTATTTTTTTTTTTTTTGAACACTTAATTAACGTTTTTAGTTGGAAAGACAACAAATTGTAATTTGCAATTTAACGAAGTGCAAAAGTGCATTGAAAGAGAAGTGTTGACTGGGATGAGGGGGACTTTTGGTTACCTGTAGATACGCAATTTAAATGAATATCCAATTAAAATATTTCGCCATGATTTCATATAGAAGGAAAAATACATTTCCCATTTTCCCATTCTCCATTCTCGATTCATCATTCACGATTTGCCTATACCCTTGCCATATGTACATACATACATCTATATGCCATGTGAACACACACTTTTCCAAATGCCAAACCTGAAAGCCAGCATTTGGAGCAATTAGAAGGCCGCTGAACAATGCAATCAAAACAAAAACCGAAAGCGCAGATATATCAGGAAGTTCTCACATATTTATTCTCATGTCCTTCCTGGTAGCTGTTAGCTATTGCCTGTTAGCTGCTTGCTCTGCTGGCTGTGAATCCTGTGGGCTTGGGCTGTAATTAATTTACGCCACTTGACTTTTGGATACGTTTGGCAACAACCAAGACCCAGGACAATATGAATCTGAATGTGCGTGTGTGTGCCGAAGGATGGCGCCAAGCGGAAGGGAAAACGGAAATGCTAAATGCCAAAGCATGTGGAAACATTTGCCAATGTTTGCTGAAAGGATAATGCCGACGATAATTAAAAGCCTAGCTTGGGCGGCTAAGCTTTAGACAGACAGACAAAAAGAAAGGGGGAGGCGAGAGAGTGAGAGAGTGCTCTCTCGGCACTCAGTACTCAAGAGGTGAATTTTTTACGCGCCACTCGTTGTGCTAATTGAATATTTGCCAGATGGACGATCCTGGATCCTACACACACGCATTAAAAAGCATGGGACTAGACAAGGACTTAGCATCGTTTAACATTATGCGCTGCACTTAACCCAAAAAAGTAAAACAAAAATAATATACATAATAGTAGTTGGACATCTGTTCAGCATCATCTACATGTTGGACAAGTGGCTTAGAGCCGCAGTCTTTTGTCACTCTACTCATTTAACCAATGCTAAATGCTACATTGTCTCAAAGGACCGGACACAATGGAAAGGACCTCCCAATATGACTTTATGTGGTGCGCCGGAATCAGTCTCTCGCGCAATTGTTGTTGTAGTAAAAGCAAAACAATTCTTTAACGCAATATTAAATTTTTAAATACGCAATTGTCCTTTTTGAACGATTGTCCTCAACTGTCCCAGTTCACGTTTCTCTCTTCCTTTCTGCCACTGTCTTTTGAAGTGCACCGCTTGAACCACAAGGAGAAACATTCGACAATGAGACAATTGTCCTGACAACAGGCCACGGGACACGGAACTGTCTTTCGCTCTCCCTCTCTTTCTCTTTCTCTTTCTCTTTCTCTTTCTCTCTCTCTCTCTCGCTTTGTTAGAGTCTATCTCTATCAAAGTATTGTTTCTTTCTTTCCAGTTTTTGTAGTTATAATAGAACCTTACCCTCCTGTATGTCTGTGAATGCCAGCGCTCTGTGTCTTTTGGCCAGCAAATTAGCATTTTTCGTTCAAGTTTTTCTCTAGAAGCCAAGTAATAGGAATTTTTCAAGAATTGAACGACTACAACTTAGACTACAGGGTCGGCAATGGCAATGGCCATAGCTATAGGTGGATAGGACCCACCGCAAAGCAGAAAGCAAAAGACCATAAAACGGTTTGTGAAAACAAAAACCAAGACGAAGACGAGAGTCAGGGCAATAAAAGTCTTAAAGCGAGAATCGCGTGCCTTCCAGCAATATTTGCATTTGCCTCCTCGATTCTGAATCCATTCGCATCCGCATCTTCATCCACACAACCACAACTAAATTCATATTTATATTCCATGGTGTGTGTATGGGTGTGTGTTTGTGTGTGTGAGTGTTTGTGTGTGTGTGTGTGTGTGTATGTGTGTGTGTGTGTGTGTGTGTGTGTCAACTGTGTTTTGGCGAGGTGTGATTTATAACGTTTGTAAAAATATGACATACATGTCATATAAATTTTCATATTGTTAGCATACCAAAAGAGGCGCAAGAAAAATAAAAAAAAATACATCTTTTGAGTAGCGCTTCTCGTTCTTGTTCGTCTCAGACCTGGGCCAAATGATGATGCAACGCCGTCGGCATTGGCATTGCAGAAGGATGATCATCATCCACATTCACATCCACATCATCATCATCATTGAATGACGCCTTTTGTTCGATTTACAGCTGCACGTGCTTCACGTTCAGTTTACTCCTTTACATCGCCAACTCGAACTTCAACTCCAACAATTCACCACTTTAACTTCCTTTTTTACTTTTTTTGAGAAGGTAAAATATAATTTAACGCTTCCAACAGATGCCACATAAAAATATTTTCAATTTCTTCTGTTTTAGTTGCATGTACTAACTAACTAACAAACTAAAAATCAGAGGAAATGTGTTTAGGAATTGTTTGACTAGCCTGCAGATAATTTCATTTAATAGCTTCGGATAGTTTTAAAAAGGCATATTGGGCATATTCCCAACAGCATTTCCCACAAACATTAAAAGTGTTGAAAAGTTTGTTGTGGTTTTTAATTTTTATACCCTTGCAAAAAGGGTATATTAATTTTGGTCAGAAGTGTGCAACGCATAGAACGAAGCATCTCAGACTATATAAAGTATATATATTCTTGATCAGCACGACGAGACGAGTTCAAATAGCCATGTCCGTCCGTCCGTCCGTCCGTCCGTCCGTCCGTCCGTCTGGATCAACGCGAACTCCTCCGAGACCGTAAGAGCTACAGAGCTGAAATTTTGCACGTAGGCTTGTATATACTGCAGGCATTGTATATCTTGGATTCAGCCGGATCGGACCACTATATCATATAGCTCCCATACAAACGTCAAAGTCACGAACAGTGACTTTCTCAATAACTTCATTAATTTTATAGCTATTGTCATAAAAGTTGGTATTTGTCAGTTTTATGTTCTTATTAATGATTGTGCCAAATTTGATCAAGATCGGGTGACTATATCATATAGCTCCCATACAAACGGCAAAGTCACGAACAGTGACTTTCTCAATAACTTCATTAATTTTATAGCTATTGTCATAAAAGTTGGTATTTGTCAGTTTTATGTTCTTATTAATGATTGTGCCAAATTCGATCAAGATCGGGTGACTATATCATATAGCTCCCATACAAGCGGCAAAGTCACGAACAGTGACTTTCTCAATAACTTCATTAATTTTATAGCTATTGTCATAAAAGTTGGTATTTGTCAGTTTTATGTTCTTATTAATGATTGTGCCAAATTTGATCAAGATCGGGTGACTATATCATATAGCTCCCATAGAAACGATCGGTGGAAAACAGTGACTTTCATCAAAAAGTTCGTTATATCCTATGCTAAGATTGAAGGCCGTTCTTTCGCAAACATTAGTCTTTTTGGATAAAACGTTTTTACACTTTGATGGCTGTGGGTAAGGAAAGAATTACCAAAACAGTTGCAAGGGTATACAAACTTCGACGCGGTCGAAGTTAACCCCGGCCCTCTGGTTTTTATTTATCTTCTCTTTTTCCACTTTACAATTATGATTTATAGGTAGAGTATTCATTACTCCAAGCACTTCTCTGACTACATAAAACAACAAAACTAAAATAAAAAGAAAAACTACACACTAAAGGTTAATTATAATATTTTAAAGATTAAAGATGAAAACTGATCTGTCATGATCTCTGATTTTTTTTGAGAGCACTAATGTAATGAAGGAGTGTTCAGGGCAAAAAGTTAATTCAGACATAAGCCAAAAGTACAAGTGTAATCTCCAATTTAACATTCAGCTTTCTGTTTCACTTTCTATTTTTCTGTTTTTATAATAGAAGAGTAATTAACACAAATCGCAAAATATAACAATCCCATGCCCACATTATGCAAGGGTCGTCTGTGTCCATTCTCCTCCGCCACCTTCCCCTTCTCCTCTCTCACCAAGCCCCCTTTTTGATGGTCGTCTCTTTAGCCAGCATAAAAAAAAACATTGATATAAAAACTTTGTTATTTTTGTCCATGTTTTGTTTCGCCCCTTTCCTTGGTTTTTTGTTTCACTTCCATTTTTTTCTTTTCTTTTCTGGCAGTGAATGGCCATTTATCACAGAAACTATGACGGGCCATTTGCTACACACACACACGGAGAGAGAGAGAGAGAGCGAAACATTGGAGGAAGTGATCATCCTTCAGGCAAAATGTAACCAGCTTTGCCTCGCATATATCTATTTAATGTCATCTTTTCTTACTCTGAGAACGGAACGAGCTTTGACCGCAGTTGCCGCACATTTGAACCCAAATTACTCGAGATAAATGTATACTTAATTTGCAGTGAGCGGACTTTTGAGTGGTGGTATCAAAATAATAATCAATGCTCCATTATCCTTTCAGCGAAGGACTCACAGCCGTGAAGATTATAAGCGACACCCTTTGAATGCTCTCCCCCTTGCACTCGCTCCTGGCCTAGCCTCCTTTTTGGGCTTAGGCAAATTCCAGTTGAACTGGTTTTTGCTTCCTATGCCTTTGGGCTGTGCGAAAATTTGGACATGTTACGTGTTTGCCAAAGTTAAATAGCTGTTTGCTTGAGGGCAAAGGTTAAACAAGGATTTTGGCATGTTCTTTTGCCCCTCGAAATAAACTTAAACCCATTTATCTCTCTCGCTCTTTTTCTGTCAAAATTCTGATTGGCAATGTTGAAAGAAACATAAGTAGAATCGTTTTCTTCTTCGCATTTCTCCAATACAAATCCTATTTGATTTGCTTTAAGTTTATGGTATGGATCATTACAGGTAGGCAGCTAGGTAGGCAGATCAATCGATGGGTAGGCGTCATCTTCACGATGATGATTATGTGTAGAGTATAGATACGTATACATACATATATGTAGATACAAATCAAGTTGGCTCGCAACAAAAGCCGACCTGCTACATTAAAACAAAAGTAAATCACAGCTTAGCGTCAAAAGATGTTAATTTTATGGGGCTCACGGCTACCTTTTTTCATTTTCTTATTGGTTTTCGAAAGGGGGCGCGGCTGGGGCACACATAAAAATAAACGAAAAATAAACAACACACGCACATTTCGTAAGTTCATTTGGATTCCAACTAAATGAGTTAAAGATACATATATACACATGTATATACATAAATGCGTAACGGTCAGCCCATCCCGCATACAAATTTGGTCTCGTTTCATTTTTTGTGACAGAAATTCAATGCCAAAAAATAAAAGGAGAGAGAAAAAAAGAGAAAATGATTGTTTTCATTAGCATGATTTCAATCAGAGTATTGATGATCAAACTACCAGCATTTGGCTAGTTTTTTTTAGCAGGATAATGCTAATGATAATGATGCGAATGAGAAACTTTTACCAATCTTGGCCAGCAATTGGCAATTACAAGAGCGGGTCAGTTGTGTGTCTGTCTCGTAATGAACAATCCCATATGATCATCATCAACTAATTAATACAAATGATTTCTATTTCACTTAGCCACACATGCCTTAAAAACCTTATTCCCATCAACAACTACTAGCATAAGTCTATCAATAGCTAAAAATCAATAAAGGTATTAATGATTTTTTACAAATATTTATTTTTCATCAAAGGTTTTTAACTATACAAACCATAATACCATTTGTATTACTATTAATCTAATCTTACTAACTTTAACCAAATAGTTTCATCTTCGTTTTTAGCGACATTTTTCTGAGTACTTTTTGTAACTTATATAGGTTGCCAGAATTTTGCGGATCTATAATTAATGATTTAAATAGAAGAAAAACAGATTGGCTTTTGTTATTCATTATTCATCATCATCATCAAGAAGTATATTGAAGATGATGGAATTCTTCCATACCTGGTAACACCCTTTTTTGGCCTGACTGATACTTACTATGTTGGCCTGGTCGGCCGTGATGGCAGCAGCAGCAGTCATTGCTTCGTGTAGGAGTGATTGTGAGGCGTATTGCTTGTGACCTAAAGTTATTAGACAAAAAAGGTGATCTTTCATGATGGGTGGGCTGGGCTGGGCTGGCTACCATCGCGTAACGACGATTATAATGCACTTCTGTGACACAGAACTAAGCCATGTGTATATGTATATGTAGATCCCTAAGTAGAAACAGACATTGCATATTCTAGACTGCTGGCTATATGGGTATTTCCCATGGGCAAGGACGCGTCGCGTGTCCTTAACTACAAAAGCTAAATGCCCTGGCCCTATCTATTGTTTGTCCTAATGCTAATGCCTTGGCGGTCCTTCTTCTTGTTGCTGCTGTTGTTTAGCCTTATTAGGGAAGCATTTATTGGACATTGGGCATAGGGAATTCCGAAATATATTTAACCCAATCCCAACTTCCGAGAAGTAGTGCAACGACGATTAGCGTGTCTTGTGATTTCTATTTTCTTGTCAAAATTCATTTGAAATTTCACACTTTTATGTTAATGTTCGTTCGATGGATGGGTAGATGGTTCGATGGATGAGCCAACTGTTCGTTTCATCCTACACACTATTCCTCTCTTCAACTCTCTCACTAAAGTTGTTTGTATGTGTGTTTATTGCTAAGGACTGGCAATTTGATATCCTGGCAAACATAATTTTTGAACTCCCTCGCCCCCTGTCCAGAGAGACAGAGAGAGAGAGAGAGACAGAGATACATACAACAAACACAGAAATAAAAAGATATATGTATGTACAATAGCGAAAAACGCAGTACAAAAACATTAGGAAACAATTGAAATTGTTGAAACATAAGTAAATCCCCTCCACTCCACAACACACCATACCACTTCCACTTCACCCCAGCCGGAATCCACTTCTGGTGAGTTTTAGTCCTCATTCTCGTCCTCGTATATCCTGCGCAATATGTGTAACTCTTATTGTTATTGTTGTATTCATGATTCGTTATTGTTGCCGCCCTTTTGTTGTTCCTCTGGGTGTCCTTTTTCTCTCTCTCAGTCATCATCATCATCATCGCATCGTTTTCGCTTTGTTCGCGCTTTTTATTTCTTGGCATTATTACGTCTGATATTTCCTTTATACATATCTAGGTATATATTAAGAATGTACAGAACGTAGAATGGATAATTGAATGGCATTAATTTTATATATATTTCTATGTGGAGCAACAAATAAATGCGCATTATGACAGCATTTGCCTTGGGTTAATTGACAGGCTGACTCCCTTAGTGTTTCTTTTTTTCATCTGATTCCAAATGACTTATACACTGAACGATAAACTAAACTGATCCATATCAAATATTGGTCATTGATTGTTTATCTCGATTTCAATTATTCGAGTTGTCAAGACTAATATTACATATCTCTATTAACAATCTTTGAGTTTTCAATTATTAATATGACAATCAATTGTCGTACAAATGTGACAATTTATTTTATTTTAAAGTAGCTTTAGTCATCCATAATATATTTGAATGTTGTCTAAACTACGTATCTATTTCTATCTCTTACAACAACTGGAACAATTAATAACGATTCCTCTCTCTGTCTCTCACTCTCTCTCTCTCCCATAATCCTTACTCGATATACATATGTATATTATATTTCCATTACTATCATATTTCATTATTTGTATTTTGTTTTCAGTGTAAGAAACAATCAAACACAACTGTACCAAACTCTCCCCCTAAAAAACATTTGTCACTTTCTCTTACGCCTATAGCTT
Organism: Drosophila equinoxialis; assembly: GCA_018150345.1. Taxonomy (NCBI): domain Eukaryota; kingdom Metazoa; phylum Arthropoda; class Insecta; order Diptera; family Drosophilidae; genus Drosophila; species Drosophila equinoxialis. The sequence continues at coordinate 220,847 of JAECWI010000868.1, read as the reverse complement.
AGCCCAGTTTCAGATCCAGTCTAGCATCAGGACTCCCTCTCCCTTTCTCTCTCGCTCTCTCTCTCTCTCTCTCTCTCTCTCTCTCTCTCTCTCTGCCGCTTTCTGTATATTTGAGTGATCTAATCTGACATTTGGCAGACAAAATAAATGCATCGTTGCACAGATTCAGATATTTTCCAATAAAGAAATTTGCAAATGGAATAGATACATGTCAGAAAGGAGGAGCATATATACTTCTATTTCTTTGTGGCAGAGATTAGCGTTTTACGCTCGTTTGAATTTTCATTATACTAAGCTTCGGATTTAAAATTTGTTTCATTGTTTTGCAATTGAAGAGGGGTTGCGGCAACAACAATTTAGGGTCAAGCACGATGAGGAGCCTGGAGGAGAAGGAAGAGTACGAAGAGGGTGTGTGTAGTATCAGTTAGTATGTATGGGGTGACCCTAAGGCCCATCAAAATGTAACTGTCAAACGGAAATATTCAAACAACACTTGCCAGCGGACTCACAAAAAAAAAAACACTAAAATAAAAGAGCAGAAGAGTGAACAAGGGCAAACCGATACAGATATAGATACATACAAACATAGATAGAAACGACTATTTAGTGAATTGTCATGCTGCTAAACCAGCTCAAGACAATAAAACATATTCAGAGACCAGTCCATTTGGTCATATATGTATATGTATATATCTTTCTGTATGCTTAACTGAAACGATCCTGCCTAGACACTGTGTCGCCGCTTGCACTCCAGGGCACTCCATTGACCAGAAATGAATGCATGTGCGTGTGTCTGTGTGCAGTGAAACATTTAAAAGAAAATAGATTATGGTATGAATGAAACGAAATTTCAGAATGATCAGCAATTCTATACTAATCTAACAGAGCGAGTGAAAGAGAAAAAGACTCCATAAGGGCAACTGTTTGTCTGTTCGTTTTGTTTCATTTGTCGTTTTCCCATTGTTTTCGAACAGATCTTGCCAGACATGCTGGCGACCAAGACCAAGACCGAAAACCAAGAGCCACGTCGAAATCGGAGTCGTTGTCTTTCTTAGCCCGGCAGGTAGTTCCCCTTTTAGTTTTTGCTCGAAAGGAAGTTCATGAGGCTCTACTATGGCCATTGTCCCTCTTCCATATACGAAGCGACTACTAAGACAGAGCGAGAGGGCATATAGTTTATGTGTCTGGGTCCATTGTTGGGCCACGCTTTTCGTAGAACAGTTTGTGACGGGCAAAAACACTAAAAACACGAACAGTGGTAGAAAATAAAAGAAGAATAGAAGAGAGACAACGACACAACGACACTACGACACAACGAACAACGACAAAGACAACCGGCCGACTTTTTCCCTTCATACAAAATGCATTTTCTTCTTTTCCCATTATGTGATTATATCCATTTATATTTATATGCTTTTATACTATATTATGTTGCTGCTTATTAATGTGGAAATGCCTCTCCAAATTGGAGTGCCATTTGGTTTGGTAGGCAGCCGGCTAGCTAGCAGTTTAAGACAAACCCAAGGGTAGACAGAGCTAAAAGAAAATTGGGTATGGCCATGGCCATCTTCAACTCCAACTCCATACCCATTCAATGTAAAACATTGACAGCATTTGACAAAGATCCAAGATTTGTATGCAATATAAGAGAAAAAGAAAACAAAAAACCATCGAAATTTTAACCGAATTATATTGAGACCAACACTAAATGAATAGCCAAAAGAATGGAATGATCCACAAAAGGGTAAAACGCAACTAAATTAATAACAAAAGATCCAAATTGTGTGGCACTTTTCGTAAATTCATCGAGTTTTATTTTTAATATCGTATGCAAGCCCGACTTGGGTACATCGTTTACCAAGTGAAGTAGGAACTAAAGAGGTTTATGACACTGAGATATGAATTAAATTGACTTCATATTCATATGACCTGACCATTAACCATATTAGGATCAGTATGGCATACTCGTAAGATTTTGTGGAAAGGATATCTAAGACCTTAAAATTATTTTGCGTAAATATTTTTAAATATGCCATCAAATGTGTTTTCTTTCTCCATTTTTATTCTATCCTAAATTCAATCAATATCAATTTGACCATCTAAAATATTTATGATCTTTTTTTAACTGACTCAGTTTGAATTGCCGCTCAACATAAAAGATATTAAAAATTCAGATGAAATAAACAAACTTCTCTACTATATATGTTCGAAATGTATTATTATGAATATAGTACTAAATTAGTTAGTATTCGTGTGAACAATATTCATTTTATCTTTGAATTCGAATGACATGAAAAATGTAAAGCTATTATTTGTTTTTCGCCTGGTATACGCCCTCAGGTTTTCTTTTTCAAGTATAGAGAGATTAAAGTCTAACAAATTCCTTAACCATTATATTACAAAGATCATGATCAGATCAATGGTATTACAACTCCAACCGATCCCCCCTCTCAATGCTTTATATCCCTGTTTCTGTTCATGCAATAATCCCATAATATTAATGATTGGCAGTTACAGACGAAATGCATTCACATTGGAAATATTTTTGGTACTCTTGTATATGACACCCACACATGTATCTACATATATGTATATATATACATATATAATATACATATATATACATATATATATATATATATATATACATATGTATAAGTATGTGAAGGTGCAACCCCGAGTTGCCGATTCGAGCCAGACAGTCTGTCGCCATGATCATGACCATGATCATGTTCAGACCAAAAATAAGACAGGGAAAAATGACGGTAAAGAAAAAGAAGAAAAAAAGTAGCTGATCAGACATAACAACACGCACAATGAGAGCGAGACAAAAGACTCAAAAGAGGATCACTTACATATAGTAAAAAGGAGAAAGAGCGACAGAGAACAGGGTACACACAATGGTCAAAACCCTCCTACACACACACACACACACACACACACACACACACATACACACACACATACACACACACACACACTAATTTGAGAGTCGCTCGAGAGTCGCCTGATTGATCGCCCGTGCCTTGGGCATTTGACTTTTGTTGTGCGTTTCACTTTATTTCCATTTGTTTTGGGAATTTCCCAAATAAAAGGTAGTTAAAGCCAAGACAATGCCAACAAAACACACAGGTAGATCCCTGTGTCCATGCAATCAAAATCTAGGTACAGTCGGGATCGTTCGATGGGGATTACAACGATGACATTGCCAAAAATTCAAAAAAACGGAGAAAACATATCTACAAATACATATGTATGCATGTATGGATGCATATACACCTGAGCTAGATGGTGACAACTACATAGGGAGTTTCCCAGGCTCTCGGTGCACACAGCTGGTACAAAACAACAAACAGACAATCGGACCGTCAGACAGACTGATACAGGAAGGAGTAAGTAAGCTGTAGTCTAAGCCGGCTTTTACTTATCAGCATCAGCATCAGCCATGCGATTTTGAGCCGAGGACTTAGCTAGTTAGCCATGGGCAGATTTAAATGACCACAGCTCAGCGGCGATTTGTATAATTAGAAGCCGTATGCAAATTGTGGGAATTTCTAACCAAAGAGATTTTTCAATTTATGTGAAAAAAGGTTTTATTGTGGGCGTGTCTCTTTGATATGAATTTCACACGATCTGTCTGCCATATGGGCACATTGTAAAACTAACAAAAATTGTCAAATAAACTCTTATAAAAATATATTTTCAGAAGAAACTAATGATTGTGTAGAGACCAGAAGTGATGTTAAGCCGCATGCAAAAAACTTCCGTTGAAGGGATATGCATTACTTTAAGGTAGGAAGGGAGGTTTACTTTTGGAGGGAATTTCACTAAAATACCTTTATTTTAGTACATATACTAAAAACAAAAGGAAAATACTCCATTCAATTGCCATTTCATTTAAGCTAGACTCGAAAAATGATTTATTAACTGACATGCGAAAATCCGTAACTATTTCCAGAACCCAAGAAAATGTCAAGCAAAATTAAAGAATTTTTTGGGCTAAATTTCGTATTCGTTAGGCAATCAATTGTCAGAGGCCAACAATGGTGTAAGAAAAGGGAGGGGGAAGGACGAATCAGACAGTTGAATTAAACTGAATTGAAACCCTTTTTCTATTTTTGTTTTCGCCGTCAAGAAATCAATGCGAAATCAGCGCGACCGACAGGGGCAAACCCCTGTGAAAGGTCTGTGCAAATTGCGCGATCTCACCTGCGTGCAGTTGACAAAAAAATAAAGGTAATCGAAAGAAAAAAAATAAAAAGAGATCATTGCCCAAATACAGAGAGGGAGAGAAAGACAGAAACAGAAAAAGAGGTCGATCAGAGGAAGAAAAAGGGGTCACGCACCTTTTTGCATTTTCTCAAAAGGGGTTGAGCCATTGGGTTTTCAACTTGATTGAGTTTTTTCGATCGTTTTGCCCCTTCCTCCAGAGTCGTGGTATCTATGATTCAGTTCAGTTCAATTCATTTCGGTTCGGTTCAAAAGGTGCAAAATAATTGAACTCAAAGAAGGTTGTGAACAAAAAATTTGCAAGCATGTAATTGTCAGGGATTGACAAAGGTCGCAAAAGAAAACGGAAGACCGGAAGAGTTGCAATTGAATTTAACTCTTTTGTTGATTATTTATTGGTCCCAGACAAGCAAAAGCAAAAAAAGAGAAAAAAGAGAGCATCAAAGTAGAACATTTGCCTAAGAAGACGGGTTTGGTCTTTCCATTTCCATTTTGATTTCTTTATTCTTTTCTTTTGATTTTTGTTTTTCTTATATTTCTTTTTTTGCATGTTACATTGAACAATGGCAATAGTGATTGCAATAACATGCAAAAACTTCAATAAAAATGGCGCCAAATTTCTTTGATCCGCGAAAGAAAATGAAACTTCATGTAAAAAGAGATCTTAATTATGAGAAGGAATACAAATTGGATTGAACTGGATTGCTTATGATCTCGGTAGGCAGGATTAATGCATATTATTAAAATGAATATCCAAGGCGAATGCCATAAATCATTAGATCTAGACAGCAACTTTAAATTAAAGAATTAAAGATCAATTCCCAAAAGATTGTTAAAATGGCGCGATATTCAAACAAATCACATCCATTATAGCTTCATTCTAGAGAGATCTTTGCAATAAAGCGATATTCCATATTCCCCTAACAAAACGATTACAAAGTCAATTTCAAATAGATCGTATCTCAAGTCAAGTATAAATTTTGAATGGTCTTGTCCAAAGATCAGGCTGATCTTCAACTAATTTATGATCACTTAAAATGTCTTTAGCGGTTCTCCATACTTTGATCTATTTGCCATGCGGAGGAAGAGAAAAATGATCAAGGAAAATGGGGAACAATGCAAAAAAGATCATCACAAGCAAAAGACTAACACAATCACATGAGATCACTATCACAGACAGAGAGGGAGATAGAGAGAGAGAGGTAGGCAGTAGCAGGGTCAGAGCTAACTAATATAATTCGATAAAGTATCAATTTACATTTGCCAAATCGAAACGAAGGCATTCAAAACCAATCAAGTGTGTGTGTATGCAAATCGATATATGTATGTATTATATACACAAAAAGGAAAATTGCAACCGTGGCGAAAATCGAGCAACCCTCCCTAGTCTCTACCACCTATATCCCCTAACCATCTAGCATATAATATGATGATCGTGCGACATCTGAAGATTGCCTTTTTCGCAAAAATTGAATTGAAAATAGCAATAGCAAGAAGAGAATAAAAAAGATCTTCAGACAATTTGCTCCGTTGGTTCGTTCTTTCATTTGCATGCATTTCAAATTCATTGACATTTTTTTGTCAACTGTTTGTTGATGTTTAATTTATACTTCTATTTCAATTTTTTGCGCTGATCTTACCAAGAGGATCTTGCGACACATCCTGAGGCGACAGCTGTGCAATTTTTCTTCTAGTTTTTCCTTTCTGCATTTGCGTTGTTGTGTATTTGCGGTTTTGACTCTGGAGTGGAAATCAACTATCAAAGTGTCATCCATCACTTTGATGGGTAACTTGGGTTTACATTCTGCATGTTTACATGTTAGGCCTTCTTCAGAAGAAGGAGAGAAAAAAAAGGGAAAGGAAGGGGCAGAAGGAGATGGAGGGAAAAGTCATAAGCAATAAAACAGACAGAGTCCTCTGGCTCCTCTTTTGCATGGCATCTCAGTAATTGAATCTTTTATCCTGAACCCAAGATCGCTCAGACGCACTTGGTAAACGCCTTTGCATTTGCATTTCGCACTTTATATTCGAGCGTGGGCGCCGAGCAGATTGTCGTAATAAAGAGCACAACTTAATGGGGAGACCAACAGTAACATCAACAATAGAATGAGCAATTTTCCACTTAACCAGCCATGAAATTGTTGCCAAATCTTTGATGCTAAGCCAAAGCAGTCAACCCATTTACCATTTACCGTCGCCACCATAGCCCATCTCCTTCTTCATGCTCCTCGAACTAATCAACTGTCAAAGGAAATAACTCAATTAACTTTATCTTTTTACCAAGAATTTCATATACAAACTGAGTGGCAACTGTCAAAATGCAGTTTCAGATCGAAATTCAACGAATTTCTCCGATATTGATAGGAAGGGAGCATGAGAGGCAACGTGGCAGAGGGGGCTGGGGAGATCAAAACAATATGAAAATGTATTTCTCAAGACAAGAGATTCAGAAAAAAAAGGAAAGAGACGAGGAGATCTCCAGCCATTGATCCAGCCTCTTATAAAGTGGCGACTGTCATTCCTAACTCGCGACACACGATGACTTTGTAGGAAATGCATTTCGAGTGCGAGTTTGGAGTAGAGAGGGTTCCATCTCTCGCCTCCAGCTCAAGCTCCAACTCCACCTTCACCATCTCCTTCTCCATCATCTTTGTCTTCGTCGTCTTGTTGTCCAACACACAACCACAGCTGGTGGCTGGATACTGTGTGGTTCCAAACAGTCTGGATTTGGCCAGACTAAGCGGCGACTTAAGCTCATCGAGTGGCATACAAAGAGAGAGAGAGAGAGAGAGAGAGAGGTGGTGGGGGCCAGGATAGAAAAGTGTCTCACACATTTTTTGTTGTATATTTCACTCTTGGGATTCTCTTTTTTATTTGTTGCTGCTTGCGCCTCGCATTTAACAAGGCAGCAACAGCAATCAATATCCAATAATCAATAGAGCAATAACATTTTCATTTCCCCCATAGCACATCGATCTGTTTCTGAATCTGTTTCCTCTATGGATGTAAATGTATCTGCATATGACAAAAGCGCATCCAAACTTGTTAGTGTATGTGGCAACAACAACAAAAGAGGTGCCTCAACCAGCGAGTCAACCAACCAACAATAACAATGACGATGCCGCAAAAATCATTCTTATGAAGGCCTCCAGAAGAAGAATCGAACCTAATGAGTTGGAGGGCGAACAGACACCGCTTCAGCCAGAAGACCGATCAGTTCAGTTCAGTTAAGATCAGATCAGATCAGACCGGTTTCCCCCCTCCCCCAAATGACTCTGCACTGTGGAACGAATCGCAAATATTTATACAAGTCAATGAGAAAATCGATTATATTATTTGATTAGCAAGCTTCATGGGATCAACTTAAAAATTTCTTTTGGTGTTATATTCAGCCCTTTTTCTGTAGCTCTTACGGTTTAGGAGGAGTTCGCGTTGATCCAGACGGACGGACGGACAGACGGATGGTCGGACATGGCTATTTGAACTCGTCTCGTCGTGATCAAGAATATATATACTTTATATGGTCGGAGATGCTTCCTTCTCTGCGTTACACACTTTTGACCAAAATTAATATACCCTTTTTGCAAGGGTATAAAAAGGTCCTTAGAGACTGATTCCTAGCGAAAGGGCGTGAGGGCAGGAAGGAAGAGTCGGCTATTTAACTTTTAGCCTCAAGGGCTCACCACGACTATGATAATAATAATAATATTCAGTTAATATATATATAAAACAAAAGTTAAATCCTATTTGGAAGATCTAATATATGTAATCTTTTTAGTCTTCTTTTATATATGTACATATACATAAATATAAATATATATACCATATAAAATGAATATATAATAATACACATGTATAAATACTTAAGTAGATTTAATTACTCGTCTGTACAACTTAGAGTTTATATATAATAGTTGACTCAGTGGAGCCGACTATTCCTGTTATGTTTTTTATGTATCTCCAAATTTACTGATTGTCCAAGGACAGATTGTAAATAAAAAGAATTGAAAAAAAAAAAAAAAAGTTAATATATATTTAAATTACTTTACTCCTTGACATTTTCAAAAGTTCTCAAACCACTGTAGGGCACCATCTTCTCATATGCACAGGGTCTGATTGAATCCACTATTTATGCGCTTAAGGTTAATCAAAGCGCGTTCCTGCGATGCTTTACACTTTGGACATGGAGACAGAGCGACAATGAGACAGCAATGAAGATGATGGGCAAGACAAGAGAGCGATACGGGGAGGAGCAGAGTGGAAGACTAAGAGAAACGGAGAGCATCAGAGGGAAGTCAGAAACAATTGGAATTTCGGTCGTGTCATAAATGCCATATGAATACGGTCACAGGATATATAGATATGTGTTGGATTATGTGTGTGTAAGGTGTGTAGAAGGTATATATATATGTGTGTGTGCAGTTCAGTTGGAGTCCAGTGCCATCCATAAATAATAAAATTTTATGTGTTTCGCGCGAGATTAACTAAAAATGTGAAAAGAAACAAAAAACGAATTCTCCTTCTTTTGGCACCATGGGGCGCCAAGCGATTGTCCAGACTCAACGGCCTGTTTGTTCTTATTAAGAAGGCCGCTGCTGGTGCCGCTGCTGTGGAGTGGCGGCGGCAGCAAACGAAAAAATCTAAAATATTTTAATGAAAAAATTCCCAAGCTAAAGAGAAGAAAAAAAAGTCACTCGCACTGATCGAGAATTTATACCAAGTGAAATATGGATATACATAAGCATACAGAGATACCTAAATATGTATGTATGCTGCATTGCACTCTTCCTCTTCTTTACTCTGGTCTGCCACTTATTTATCACAACAAATCAGCGAGCGGCACCCACACAAAACCAATTCGACACGCGCCCATGGTGGTCAAAAGGCTGGAACACAGGCCCTGTCCACGCGATCACTGCAATTAAGAGTCAAATCGCATCGCTTTGCTCAAAGGATGAGTGAAACAGACACAACCAGAGAGGGAGAGAGAGTGAGAGAGAGTGTGATAGGGGGGGAATCGGCAGCTTCTCTGTAACAAGGTGCTAAATCATTGGTACGACATTAACCCCAAGCTATGGCACACTTTATCAATGCAAAGAGAACCCAAAAAATAAATAAAAAAGAAAACAAAAAATTCAGAGAAAAAAATATATATGTATGAAAGGAGGAAAATGTTGCGCCTATCAGCGCCAAAAAGGATAATGTCTGCCTGTAGCAACAACAACAACAACAACAACTGCTGGGAGGCAGCTAATGAAAGCGAAATGGCTGAATTACGATTGCAAACAGCGCACAAACACAACTAACATGCAATGCACATTGCTTCAATTTTGAGGAACTTCAGAGAAACTTTTTTAAATTCTTCTATGATTTATAGAAATTTAGTAAATTGAACTTAAGGGATACTTTTTTAATTTGGCCAGATTAAAGCTCTAACAAATGGTCGAGGGAACAGTTTTATACTTAGTTTTTTTTAGTGTTTCTGCTTTTTAAGGTATATTCTTCTGAAAGTCTTTGTCCAGCTAGACTCCATAAAACCTTTGATCTAATTATTATAAATTTTTAAAAAGAAGATTAAATTTGTGTATCAAAATCGAATGACAAATCAAAGGAAGGTCTCTAGCCAAAACTTCCAGATTCTAGAGATTCTATTTGAACCACTGTGCAACCATAAAATGAAGTAAGTAGGTCGACTCGCCGACTTGGCTATACCATGCACAAGGTGACGCAAATATTTCAAATTTCTGCTTCATACCATATGCTATCTCGCTCACTCTAGAAACACACAAGCACTCTAGCGCCGACACTAGCCAACGGCCAATTCTGCTGTTAAGAGCCGCGCTGTAAAAAACGTTCATTCGCATATTTCGCATGTTTCTAGTCCGATTTCCATAAAATATGGTAGTTTGGTAAATATAGATAAGGTTCATTGGTCTACCGAATTTGATTGCGATAGTCAAAAAATTGTAGCTAGTAATCGATTTTTTCTAAGTTATGGAGGCACAAGTGGGCGTGCAAAATATTAAAATTTACAAATTCTGCGTGCATACTAAATAAATCTTCATACTAAATTTGGCGACTTAAGTTTTGATAGTTTTTGAGAAAATTAGTTTTATTTAATTTGCGGGGGCGACAGTGGGCGTGGCAAAAAGTTTGCACAATTAGTTTCTGCGCGCTAACTAAACGAGTATTTATTTCAAATTTCATGTCTCTAGCTGCTGTAGTTTTTAAGAAAATCCGTTTTATGTAAGTTCTAGGGGCGGAAAGGGGCGTGGCAAAAATGTTGCACACTGAATATCTGCGCACCAACTTAGCGAGTATATATACCAAATTTGATATATCTAGCTATTATAGTTTTTAAGAAAAACAGTTTTATGTAAATTCTGTTGGCGTAAGAGGTCGTGGCCAAAATTCTAATTAACACTATACATTTACATTACATTTCATACAGACGGACGGACAGAGGGACATGGCTAGATCGACTCGACTGTTGATCCTGATCAAGAATATATATACTTTATGGGGTCGGAGAAGCTTCCTTCTGCCTGTTACATACATTTTGGCGACTTTAATATACCATTTCACCCTATGTGTGCATGGTATAAAAAGGATGCTAGAAAAATCTGTAAAAATTGTTTCGTTTCGTTTTGGGGGTTTTATTCATTTTTTTCCTTTTTTTTTTTTTTTTGTCTGTGGTTTGGTGGGTTGTCGCTTTTGGCCATTTAATAGCCATTTGTAGTTCATATTGCAACTCCAGTCATCCCGATCCGACCCCACCCCTTCACCCCTCCATCCACCAAGAGCCCTAGTGCCAACCAGGCTTGGTGGCTAGTTCATTTGACTTGGCCGTCATGGCAACTTGGGCGGTTGGCAACTTTGTCGTGGATTACAATTTATGGCGATAACGTTTAAGTACAGAACGGGAGAGTTCACTCCTGTGGATTGACTACCTACCTCCACCAACTGATTGGCTTACATACATACATAGTAACAGATCTCCGATTTCCTTTCTCAATTTTAAATAACTTCAATTTTTTAAGTTTATTTGTTTGTTATTTGTGTTTTGTCTTTTATCTATTCGTTACTTGTTTTGCCCATGGCCAAAAAAGTGTATTTTACTTGAGAAAATTGGGTCAACAGCGGCGTACCGAAATGGTAATAATAATAAATAATAAAAATAATAATGATTGAAAAATAATCACAATAATGAGAGTGAGCGACAAACTAAGTACTATAACAATTGTTCCACCAGCACGAGAAAGCTTAAAAAAATATATAACAAACAATGAAACAAACGGCAGCAGTAGCGGAGACAAGAAAAAATTGAAACCTGAAATGATATTCGCAATCAATCAAATATTGCTTAATAATTCAACAATTAAATAAAGTCAACAAAGGAGTAAATAGTTATAAAAAGTGTGATACAAGAGAGAAAAGACAAACCAATAAACCAACCAAGTGAGAGGGACAGAATTTAAACCAATGACGATGGGCTTAATACCCTATAGCGTAACATTTTTATAAGTAAATTATCACACTTTTTCTATGATCTAGTCAATGAAATATGAAGAGCAACAAAGTTTACTCAGGGACCCTTTCATCTACTCTCATCAAATTAAAATATCTTTTTTTTTGTTGTCGTCCTTGTGTCTACTCTCGTCGATTATAATTTCCTCGGGCTTTGTCCAATTTTAAATAGTTTTTTCTTCTATCTAAGATTAATTTATAGCTTTAAATGTTTACTTGTTGTGTCGTTGTATAGCATATGACTATCGCATATGATAACTGATAAATCTGTAGGTTGTAGTTTGAACAAATCACCGCTATGTGTCTATAAGGTATTAAGTTAGAACGGAACAACATCTAGGGAAGCTATTGAAATGAAAAGTTACCGCTAAATAATATTTACTCTCGAACTTGTTACTTCTAAAAAAGATTTCAACAATCATCCAATATATGTATGTATATATACATAGTTGGTATATATCGTATTTTCTTTTCTTTGGGCCATATTACAACGTTAAAATGATAAATATTTGTTGTTTAGTTATTATTGAACGGCCACCACAAATCCGATTTGTGGGCTTTTGTCATTCGATTGGCTGCTTTGTGTTGCCATTCTCTGTGTTTGCTTTTGTCACATTCGTTTCGCTACTCTTTCGGTCCGTTTCTGTTTTCAGTTTTTGGTTTATTTTTCAGATTCTTTGTTATATTGCAGGCAGTTGTTGTTGCTGTTGTTGTTGCTTTTTGCTCTTTGTTTGTTGGCAAGAAATTTTTAATTATAAGCAACTTAACAAAAAGCCAATTGTCATTGTAACTGTAACTAACCCGGGGTTAAGCTCATTTTTTAAAGTAAGTTGGCCCAGGCCCAATCCCTGTCCCAGACGGAGGCAGCGGCTGATCGTGGTGATCGCTCAGCCGTGTTGGTTCGGAAAAGCCAAAACTCTGACAGTTCTAAAAAAAATAATCGAGTTAAATAGGTTGGGAAAATATTGTTACAAGAGCGTATAATTTAGAAAGTTGATGACAAAAGTCAACTAAATGAAAGTTTTCTCATCGATTTGATCAATACATTTTCATTTAGACTATATAAAATGAGACATTAGACTAGATAGGATTGATTAGAAATTAAAATCTTAAGCCTAGATTAAAAAATAATTGTCGAAAGACAATCTAAATAATTGGTAATCTAAAACTCATTATGGATTCGTATATGTATTTTTATATCAAGTTCGCCTCAAGTAATCGATTATTCTATGCTTGTCTACTTAATTTACTTGCACACTTGAGAGATACAAATCAATTAACATCTACCAGCTGAACGCATCGAATCCTCCAGCCTTCTTTCTCACCAAATGCCTGATTTTGTTATAAATTAAATATTAATTTGTTAAACTTTTAAGTCCAAGGAAAAAGAGAGAAGAGGATGATGTCTGCATATTAATTCACAGCGGTGTCCCACTCCACTCTCGTTTACCTCCTGCCGCAACTATTAACAATCTTACAGATACAAATTGCCTTTGCGCCGCATCTTTCAACACATTTTTGTCCTCGCGGGTGAGAGTGAATTGGTTGGTCTTTGGACTCGTCGTTGGGGAGAGGGCATCAATCACAACTACTTAATCTGAGAAAAACTGAAACAAACAACTAACAAATATTTATGATTTTTGTTTTTGTTGTTTGTATACATTTCACGCCTCTAAGCCGACAGATACACAGCGGAATAATAATAATAAGAGAAGAGATAAGAAGAGAAGCCCCGAAACAAAACTCATAGTTATGCATAGTTGCATCGCCTCTTCTCCTCCACCCCTTCCTCCTTCTCCTCTTTCTCTACTCCACTCTGTTATGTGTTATTTCACTGCAATTACCGTTTTTGTTATTATTAGTTATTTGTTACTATTTGTTGTTATTAACAATCCCCTTTGTTCTTTGCATTTCTCAAAGCAGCTGTCAAGCTGCCAAACAACCAAACAACTACCACATCTAAAAAAAGACTTTCCAAATTGTCTCAAGACAGTGGAGAAAGGAGGGAGCACATTCTCCATGCATACTGTCCATCCATATTTCATATTTGAAATTAATAAATACTGAAAATTTTCATTGAGTTAGCTTTTCAATACTAATCATAATCCTGAAGGAAACAAATGACTACAACGAGATGATTTTAAATGAAAGTACACTAGATCAGATCATCAAATCTTTTAAGAAGATAAAAAACAAAGTTTCATCCTTCTGGGTTGAAGTCTATCTTTTAGTGATAGAAAACTTAAACGTTATTCCTGTAGTCCGACCATCCCACTGCCCTATCCCCACCCAATATATTAAGATCAACTCTCTCACTTTCGCTGTCTGTTACAAATTTGTTTTATAGATGTTATCCCTTTTTTTCGTATTTTTGTTTTTTCCTTTTTGTTTTTGGGATTGGGTCAGTTTATGTCCTGGCATTGTTTTATTTAAGGGATGAGCAAAAAAGAAATAGAACGAAGTAAGTGGAAAATGGGCAAACGGCCAGAGAAATGACAATTTTCTCAGCTTGTAAGTTGAATTTTATGGGCCTTGGACTGGAATTATCATTAAATTAGGGTTTACAATTTATGGTTCCGGGCACCGCAATGGGATGCGCTAAAATTTTCTTATGACTTTTCAACGTCAAAAACTGTGTAATTTATGAGTCTGAGAAAGCAGCCGAAAGAAGGGAAGGAGATGGTTTTTTTCTTCTTTCGAACGAACGAATGAAGGAAGGATAGATGGAAGAAATTGTGGCCTTGTCCAAAAGGTGTGGCCAATTAGTGGCAGCAAATGGCAGGCTTAAAGATGTGAAGATGTTAAACAGGACTGGATTGGGGTGGGGGAAAGTGGGTTAGGTAATGTTGTGTTGGAGGAGAGGTGGGGGAAATGCTTGGAATTGGATTACCAGATGGCAGGGCAATTTGCAGCCCACGCTACCTTAATCTAATTGAATTGAGGACAAGTGCTAAGCCGATTTGTGGCTGACCATTTCAGTTTCATGCATCAACGCACAGCTTTTTTCCCTATAGCTTGCCTAAGGAAGGACACCCACAAAAAATCATCAACACAAAGAAAGTAAAAAGAAAAAAATGGGGAAAAAAGGACAAACACAAATACACAAATACTCTCATGTGCACTTGAGTTGCCTTCTTTGGTTGCTTTTGCATTGCCCTTGGCTTTTGTCAAAGATTTTCCTTTGTAAAGAATCAGCAGAGGAGAGGAGGAGATGGGAGAGTGGGAGAGGAAACTTCTTTTAGTTGGTCAGTCAGGCGCAAATTATTATGGAATTAATAAAATGGTTCTTTCTCTATTTTATATCTCTCCTTCTCTCTCTCTCTCTCGCTCTCACACATAGTTTAGAGAGAGGGAGATTTGCATCAAAAGAAAAGCAAAACCTCAAAAATATTTCAAAAGGATCTCTTGACAACAAAAAAAAAAAAAAATTGGCATAATCGCAAATGAAGCTGACTGAGGCCAAGACCTAAGCTGATTGATGGCCAAAATATATGAGCGAGTACAAAGTGAAAGAGAGATGATGTAAGCAACAGACAGACAGACCATAAGACACTGAGATAGCCAAGATAGGCAGCTATCCATCAAAGGCGGTACACTCGAAGGCAAAATGCAAATGCAAGCGAAAAAACCCACTTAAAACTGTCATTATGATTATTATTGATCATCATCAGGTACAATGGAGAGAAATGAAAAAAGATGGCATGGGATAGGGCGGTGGGGAGGGGAAAGAGAATTCTGGAATTGTTTTCAAATTGCTTAACAATCATTGGCATAGAAAACTGGGCTCAAGGATTTACAGACTGGGAGGCAGACAGACACTCTCGAATGGAAGGAGCAGGCAGGGAAAACAGGTTAGCGGGATTAACTGGCCCATGTTTAGAAAACTTTCTAAGCAAAACAAACGTACACAGACAAATGAAATTGAAATGGAAATGGATCCGGTAGAAGCTTACTTTATGAGGGGATTAGTGCTTCGGCTTTTTTTCCTTCATCGTTTTCATTCTTTTTTTTTGCGAAATGTCATAAGAGGGCTACCAGCTGTCAGCTTAGATGGCTAACTTGATCTTAAGCTGTTTTGGTCGTCATGTGAAAATTATGAGAAACTAGCAAACAAACTTTTTTTTCGAAGTGAGAGAGAGGACGCAAAAAAATGGCAAGATTGCCTTATCAGACGATCATATTACCCAATGAGTGAAAGAGAGAGAATGACAGGAAGGGGGGTAAGATTTTAGGTAGCTCAGCAACAGGACCAAGCCACAGCATTCCCACACGGGACACATGAAAGAAGAAGGACTAGAACGAACAGCCCAAAAGGACTTGAAGTGGTTCAACTAATCAAAACTGACAAGGCAACAGACCAGCTTGAGATCATCAGTGATCTCGGATCGAAACGATGATGATGAAGATGATGATGCGGACAGGAGTGAATGCCTTGTGACATATGGGAGGCTGGCCGGAAGTTGAAACACATTCAGAGTTCATCAAAAAGTGGTAAAGGTGACAAAAGGGTTGAGCAAACTTACAAGAAAAGGTCGATCATGGTTCGGTCGGTCGATCGGTCGGCCGTTTGGTCGGTCAGGTAAACACAAAAGGGTTTTCCTACAGCATCATAGACAAGGGGTCAAACGACAACATTCCTCGCCCCTAGGCCAAAGTTTAAATTAAATTAAATTCATAGGTTCAAAAGTAACGAAAAAAAAGAGAGCAATAATCAAGCATCAAGGGGCATAGGAAGCTGGCTGCAATTGGACGGGGTTTGATCAAAAACCCAAGACAAGATAACAAAAAACTGGATTGTTCAGAGATCAGAATGATATGGTCTAATAAGCATGTAGAATTAATTGAACAACATTTACAATTTACAATGCCATAAGAAGATGATGAGGAATGACCTTGCACTTTATTTAGTCGAGGAGAAAATGCAATTTGGAAATCTGTTCGAAACTAATGTTCAATTGCTATACATAAAATGAAGATAATGTCTGTAGACTCTGTATTCAAGTCGAACTTTGCTTAGTCTAATAAATATTTCTGTTTAGAATTCATTAGCATTTAAAACTAGGTTACTAAAAGAAAGTCGCGCAAAATCCTCTCTTCGAAAAGTAAAATTTTGTGTCGAATTGAAAACGTTTTCATGGGGTCCTTTCACTGTAATGCAATACCTTCTGCACTATCGGACCTCGGATCTCGTATTCTTATCCTTGATTACCAATCATACATACATATTTATGCCTTGCTGCCTGACCGAACGTTTTTTTGAGTTTTAATTCTTCTTTTAGGTATAACAATTGCCTAGTTGATTTGCATGCAAAACGATTTTCGCAAATTTCTGACATATGTCAATCGGAAAGTGTGTTGGCCATTTTTCAGTCAGTCTGTTAGTCAGAGGGATGGAGAGGGGAAGAGGAATAAGCGGCACAAGCCTTAAATTGCAAATAGCAAAATGCGTTTTTTTTAAATTTCAAATGTTTGAGATGCGTATCATAAAATCGCATAAATTATTATTGAATTTCATTGCAAAAGGACGGGGAAAGGGAAGGAGATTGGCCATATGTATGGCAAAGAAATCGATACGCAAATTTTCCAGCATGAAATTTGCACACGCAGACAAATGGAAAACATTTGTAACGGCTATTAATCGATGTTGTTATTGTCATCATTATTATATAACCCAAATGCAAAACGAATAAATGATGAGAAGGGTTACGTTAGGGTAGGGTAGTACAGACAAAAGCACAAGGAGGAGAAGAAGAAGGTGGGGAATGTGACTTTTATTTAGTTTTAGATATTTTTGTGGGGTTACGCCTCCTTTTTTTAACTCTAACTCTCTATCTCTCTCCTTTTTAATGAAGCCATTAAAAAATCTCTTTCGTTTGCCTTTTTTTTGCTGACATGTGTTAATCGGATCGCAAATGGGGCGAACTGGGCGTGGACCATTAAAATTGTCAAATTTTGTAAAATCCAAAAATTATAAAATTGGCAAATCGAAGAAAAGTAGTCAAAAACACGCCCACAAGCCATGAAGAATGGATACACATAAATATATATATATCGCTATAGTTTCTATATGTATTGATTGTTATCCTATTTTGGGGTGGCTTCTGTCAGGCGAAAGGGTTAACTTTTTTTTGCCGCGTGTTTGCCTCGCCGAAACAAAGTTTGGCCATTAAATTTGCCACGCCTTTTTTTTAATAATTTATAATTGCAAAATCTTGTCATAAGAAAACTTTTTGTTTGGGTCAAAAGCCACAAAAGAAGAGCAACACCAAAAAAAAGAAAGAAAAGCAAAACTGAGTGTTTTTTTTTTTTGCAGCTACCTAAACAAATTGTCGACCTTTAAAAACCCTGTAACTACTTAAATACCCTGCAACTAAGCCATACTAAAGAGTTCTTAAGTTGAATCTATTATTTAACGAGTTTAAACCGTGTCTGAGCCTACAGTGAAAATCCTGAAGGATTGTAAGGTGGGGTAATGTAGGTGACTTTGAATTCAACATACCCTTCTCAGCTATAAGGTATTCATGAATATGTAACCATTATTACAACCGTTACAATTTGTGTAACCAAAAGCTGGGAAAAAGCCGTTAAGTCGCTCACTTGTTACAAAAGGCAGAGACAAATAGCAAATGAATGGGAAAAGATGATGAAGATACGAGAGCGAGAGATGGAGAGGGAGGAGCAGCAGAAACATAAAGCAAACTGGAAACCATGAGATACAAAAAATAAAAAAAAAAGAAATGTTGTGGCCGGCAAGCAGCCTCTCTATGCAAAATAACAAACTTCAAACAAAATGGTTAAAAAGAAAAAGGTATCAACTTTAATTTGTATTCAATCAATGAAGAGAGGGTCACTTTCGCCCTTGACTGCCAGCGAGTATGTCTCTGTGTGTGTGTTTGTGCTAGTGTGTGTATATGGAACAATCAATGCTCATCAGCAACAGTCGCAGCGGTCGCAGCAGCTTTAAAGGATAAAAACCTCCGCGTCTTTTTTTCCCATTTTGATTTGCATATGGCTGACCCTTTAACTGCTCCCCGACAAAACAAACAAACTTGCTACACTTATGTCACATACAAGCACTCACACACACACACACACGCACACACACATGAGACATTTCTAGATATGTAGTTCATCATTTGCAAGATCATCATCAAGATGATCTTCGCGTTGATCATCATCTTTCGCGTTCATCGCACTACTCTACACACAGCTGCCTGTCCTTCAGTGAAGTCCTTTTTCGTTTTTTAATTTTTTTTTTTTTTTTGCTTCGCGCGCTGTCAGAACCAATCAAGTCGAGACACTCTTGACACAAAACGATGCGTAACTCCTTGAGAGGTAAGAAAAAAACTTACTCATTCACTCATCAAACAAGAACGAACCGAAGAGCGAGAGAAAGAGATCAAGACCCAATCCAATTCAATGACCATGACCAGTGCTCGCTAATTTGCTGACTTTAATCATCGTAGAAGTGCTCCCTTCTGCTGCATCTCAAACTCGATTATGCCTATCCCTAGTTGAATGAACTGCGTTAACTGCCGAGACTTGTCTTATTGTTTTATATATACAATATTTCAGTTAATTTTCACTACCTTTATAGATTCTTGTAGTTGTATGTATATAGAATAAGATTTACAACAGTTTGTTTTATAAATTAGAAACTAATTATCTCTATTAAAAATAATCACAAAATTCAGATGACACTTGATTAAAACCAAAAATTCGAAAGTTGTTCTGTTAAAATAGATTTGCATCTCTATACGTGAAATTAACATTTCTTCCTAATAACATTTAACTCATTTATTATAAAATATTTTGTATAATGTTCTCTTATGTATTAAAAAATTGTTATTTATATGTTTATAACATATTTTCAATTGCATTAGATAGTCATAAGACAATTTTAATTCACTATGATTATGGTTTTCTGAGTTAAAGATAAAAGATACACCTCAAATGTTAATAT
This sequence comes from Drosophila equinoxialis, assembly GCA_018150345.1. Taxonomy (NCBI): domain Eukaryota; kingdom Metazoa; phylum Arthropoda; class Insecta; order Diptera; family Drosophilidae; genus Drosophila; species Drosophila equinoxialis. Next base: position 201,127 of record JAECWI010000868.1, on the reverse strand, counting down.
TTCCATTATTCTTTTCATATTTATCAAAAGAAAATATAATACTAAAAGTCTTGTAGTTTTTTTAGCTTTAGAGTTTTTAGAATTTAATTCGAAGTATTTTTCTTTCTTAGATTTTTGCATGGTAAACAGATTGAATTAAATCAGCTTACCACTTTGACAGAGATTACCAAAGATTACTCGACAATCTAGCAAAAAAAAAAAAAAAAACTGAATGAAAGACTGGGAAACGCCTTTAAAAATCAAATCACATTATGTATTAACCAAAGAAATAAAAGGGAAACCCTTCAACTACCACAAGGACAATAAATTGAATGGAAAATTTCGAAGAATCTTATGAAAAGCGCAACAAGATACAAAAATGACAGAATGAAAAAAAAGAAACATACACATGACATAATGCCTAGTGCCAGTATGTACATCATTCTTGTAATTGACTTTTGTGTTGTTTCATTCATTGTTTTTGCCCAAAAAAAAGAGGGAGAAGAAAAAAACAGAAGAGATGGGACGAGAAGAGAAATAGAAAAGCAGAAGAGTAAAAAGGAGGCGACAATTCATTGAGGACTAGACAGACTGGCGACGACCCAAAAGAAGCCTAACGAATCTCTCAATGGCGCAACGGGCAACGGATGCCTCTTCTCCCTCTATCTCCTTAGCTGCTGCCCATCCTACGACGCTCCAGGATACGCCGAAAAAGTGTCAAAATTCCTATAATCCGCTTTAAGGTGTTTTAATGCCCAGTCTGGTCAACCTTCCACCTTGCTCTCGCTCTGTCTGTCTTGTCTCTGCCAGTCAGTCAGTTTGTCTACCTTGTTTCACATGAATGAATTTTCAATTTGCTGCATGCCCATTGTCTTGGCAACGCACAGAATGGGAACATGAACGGCTGCCGCCCGCGTCCTGCCATTCAAATGTGAGCACGTAGGTGTTTTTTCTTTTTTTTTTTTTTTTTGTTTCTTTCTTTCTCTTCTTTTTGTCCATGTCATTGTCCCTTGGCCGAAAGGGGGACCCCATTCAAACAAATACACAGCTGGGGGCAGAGGAAGAGATACCAGGCAGCAGGCAGCAGCAGCAGGCCAGCGTTACGAATAGCCGCCAGGATAAAGCGAGCAATCGCGAAGAAGTACCAGAATAGGAGACAATCTAGCATATCAAATTAAAAGAAAAGTCTAGCCCCTGTCCAGTCCTGTTCTATTCTATCTCAAGTGGTGGTCATTGAAAAATACTCAATTAGGTATTGGAAAAATTCCAATAATTTTATAAGATTTGCAATCATCTACTCCTACTTCTTTCAATATTCCAAACTTTTTCCCATGTCCATCTTCCTTCAACGTTTTAGATATCATCTTTCTTCTGGTCCTTTTTCCCAGCTTCTTGCAGCGTAATCGTATACATTTAAATCGATCAATTGACTGACTGGTCGGTCTGGCCCCGATGGACTGGCTGCTGCTGGTGCTGCTGTCCATTAGGCCAAAGCAAGTACAATTTCATTTTTCATATGTCTGGGACAGTGACCAACTGTCTTTAAGTCCTTCCTCCTGGGCATGATTTTGCACTTTTGGTAAGAATAAACGCAAAATAAAATGAATAAAAAAAACCGAAATACATATCTGGCAGAAAATGAAAGAAAAAAAATAGTTCCCCCACTAATAAATTTGGTCAGCGCGACAGGCTGTCTGTTTGTGGGTGATTATCTATATGGTAAAGATGCAGAAAAAAAATTTTGTAATAAAGCAATCGCGCTGAGTTCAACAAATTTCCAAAGAGCGAAAGTTGTTTCAACTTACAGAAATCAATTTAATATACGATCAAGTACAGGCATCTGTCTTATAAGTCTATCTGAAATATTAATATTAATTGGCAAGTGTAAATTTTAACAGTCTATTTTACAGTTTATCAAACAAATTCATTGAGAAGGCAAAGAAAGAGTTTAATATACAAATTATGATTAAGTAAAAGACAACAAATAAAATCCCATATGTACAATCAACATAGCTAAACAGATTCAGAGATCTGGACTCTAACGTATTTTTATATTTTCGAAGCATTCTCGCAATATAAAAAACAGATGCCATAACATTGAATTAAATTAAAAATATCTTCTAAAATTGATTAAAAACTTATATTTAATACGATTAATTGAATAATAATATTGCTAAACTGTATCAAAAAAAAGCTAAAGTCAATCTCAAAAAGGTTTTTATTGCAAGCATGTTCCTTTGACTAGAAAAAGAAATTTTGAACGGAGTTTCAAGTCACATTTTCTATTCGAATGCTAAAATGCTAAATGTATGTTAATAGTCCTACTAACAATCACTCATTATGTTGTCTCTTTTTATTGGGTCCTAAGGGGGATTGTCTATACTTATAGAAGGGTCTTCTAGTAATACTCAAGTTCAACTCTCTGTCACAGTTATTAATCCTTTTTCATCGAACAGGATCTAGCAGCATTTTTTCCGGCACTTGAATCAACAAAATTATCTTAAAGATACTTAACATCTTTTTCTCCGATGCCATTGAAATTTGTTGCGGCATTTTCATAGAATTTGACGTATGAGTACGATGTTTGTTATCTTGTATCTAAGACAGAGAAACAGCGAGAGAAGGGTGGGCAAGGAGTAGGGTGAAGAGGGGAATGAGGAATAGTATACACACATATGTACATATGTGTGTATCAATCGTTTTCTAACCAAACAATGTCATCTCATAACTGCTTTTTGGTTTGGTTTTGTCAGTTTCAGTTATCAATTTGCTACAAATCTGGCAGATACCGTTTCGATACCGTTTGCTTCGTTTAGCACCAAGGACCCAAGGCATTAAAAACATACACACACAGACACATATGCGTGTCGCTGTGTATGCATTTGGCATTGAAATTTCGCAAGGATTAAACGCATTCAGGCAATGCGCGATGGCAATCTCATTTGTGTTTCTTCTCAATGACAATTGTTAATCTATCGATAGATTTTTCTTCTTTTTCCAAGTGATGTTTCGATCGCTTGAGCAATTTCCAGCAAAAAAAAAACCCCAAAAACAACAGTAACAAGAAAAACGATGCAAATCTGTTTGCTTTGTGGCCTAGATGAAATTCAAGCCGATATTTATCTAGGGAATGTGTGTGTGTGCTTCTTTTTTTGGTGAGTTCAGAGAAGCTTCTCCCAAGTGTTTCAAAATCCACCCAGTTTAAGGCGAGTGGTGACGGGGGGGACAGGAGCCAAAACAGTTGCAAATGGCAACAACTCAAATGCGCAAAAGAAGAGAAATAAAAACGAATGATTTTCCCTTTTTGATTAACATTAATGAGCAACAAAAAGTGCAAAATTTACATGGCAACAGCGTCTTTTCTTTGCATGTAAACGTACATTCTCCCGTTTTTTCCTCCTTTTTTTGGGCTCATTGTTGTTGGAGGTCTTTAGAAAATTTTCCATTGAAATGAGTTGGCAAGAATGTGTCGCCCACCCACCACCCTCTTCGGTTGGCCCCCTCTTCATTCCACATAATCTACGGGACAACAATAACGATTTAGGCATTAGAGAAAAAGAGAGGGAACGAGTCAGGGCGAGGGAAAGGGGCGGAGTCCCCCTTTTTTGAAATTGTTTGCCGTTGATTTGCGGCGTTTGCATACATATGTTTAAAGACCTTAACCAAAACCGAACAACCAACATTTAAAACAACAGATCCATGTTCATCATATTCATTATGATTATACATATAGATGTACATATGTACATCTATGTGTACATATGTACATCTATGTGTACATATATATTTTAGTTGCACTCTGTCAGCGCTTTTTTGTCTAACTACTCATTAACATTTATTTCCAAGTGCAGAGAATGCAATGAACATGTTGAATGAAAGAGAATGAACAGAATGGAGAATGCAATGGCAAAAGCAACTGCCATGATAAATATGACAAATAGACAATGGCTAGATAGACAAACGGACTAACAGAGGTGGAAAAAAATGCAAAATGCGAACTGAAAACGACGAGACAAAACAAAATGCATTGCGAAAAACAACGAGAAGACTAAAGAATGGTCGAAATGAGGGCTGCATTTTAGCTACAAAGTAGCAAGCTGAAAATTAAATACTCTATAAATGATTTAATAAGAAATATTCGATTACTTTAGTTAAGTAGATATAAAAATGTATGCATATCATATTGAACTATTGCTACCTCACATAAAAGTGTGAAAAAAAGAGTTTTTTTTTTTTCATTATATAATGATAGAATGATACATACATATATATGTCATTATATTAATGAAGATTTGAAGTAAAAAGATCTTTGAATTACGAGAAACTTTAAGTCAACGTAATTTTCGTTTAGATTTACAAATATCTTTTTTTAATGACTTAGAAATTGTAATTTTACAACAATAATTATGCATCGTTTTGCTTTTGCAACCACTAAAATTTAAATAGACATAATTTTATTTTAATTCCTACACATTTGCCATTTAAATATATATTTAGTTAGATTCCATTATTAATTTTAATATGTATAAAGAAAACTCTTTTTAATCCGTAATAAAAATTTCATTGTGCACAAACGAAAAGAAGACTGAACAATTTTTTTAGACTCATTGATAACCAAAAATTTGTGTGGGAAGGAGACGACGAATATCATAACAATATGCATATGCTAATACCAATAGATCGATAAAAAATGCTAGTTTATTTCAGTGAACATTTCACATTTTGACCTTGTTGAATTAATTGAAGACACGATTTGGGATATATCCTATAAATAAACTATCTAAATGAAATATTTCATAATTGCAGTTGGCATTTTAATTTGGTTTTTTATATAGCTAATGCAACCATTTTAAGGCCATTCTCCTGTTAGCAAGTGTATAATTAATACAATGGCTGCCTAACAGAGACAGAGACAGGGACAAAGCCAGTGGAGATGAAGACTGTGTCAGTGACTGAGTGTGAGAGAGAGAGAGACAGAGAGAGAAACAGCATAGTACAGCACAGAAAGAGACATTACCAAAGACAATAGGAACAGAGCCCTAGTACACACACACACACACCCACACAGTGGGAAATAGTGAGGGGGAGAGGAAGAGTGGAAGTGAGATAGAGATAGAAAGAAATGAAAGAGTCCAGACCCAAATAAATGGAACAGTTGCAATTCGTCTGTCCAATGGACAGTCACTCTGTCAGGCAGTCACTTTTTAAGTCAGGTGGGGGTAGTTTAGGTTAGTTAGATAGAGACTTGCAAAAACGTGAGTCTTTGTCTGCAACTACCAATTGTTCACTGACAAAAACTAAAGTTAAGTAAAAAAAAATTAACAACAACTGAAAAGTTGTTGAATAGATGAAGATCTCCATGTCATTTCTCTTTGGCTCCCGTTCTCCCTCTTTTTAGCTTAGTGTTAGTGTTAGTGTTAGTGGCTTACATTTTTGACTCATTCGCTTTTGTGTGGGCATTTGTCATTAGTTTGTTGTTAATTAAAATAAAACCAAAGTGCCAAGCGACGACAAATTTAACAAAAATTAAAATCAAAATCCGCTAAAAACCGCCCCAAAAATATAACACATACATACACCCACACACTTACACATACATACGTAAAACAAAGCTAACACCTGCGTTCGTTGCCTGGGCCCCCATTTACAAAGGCCGATTGCTAAAAAAAGGAGAAAACAATGGCGACAAATGCTAAACGTAAAGGGCAGTGGTTCGGGTGGTTGGTGCCAGGCAAGCAGGTACCAACATACATAGGTAGGTGGGTGTGAGCATGTAGATGTTGTTGTCGTGGCAACACCACCACAAACACCAAAGGAAATTAACACAACAAAAAACCCCATGGACATGAATGTATGTATGCTGCAGAAAAAGAAGAATGCAAATGCATAAAAAGGGTTCGCTTCGAAAGGTATACAAAGCCCCATGTAGATGTAGCTACCATAATGGTTTTAAAATATATATACAACGAGAGAGGACCAAGAGAGTGCTATCTAAGCTGTATTTATATATGTATATACATATATTCGATTACAAAATATGCAGGTCATTTTTCTTCATATGTTTTAGTAAACACAGATTAAAAGATCTTTAAAAAATATCAACTACATAAGCTAGTCGTATTATTATTCTGTTGATATAGTTTTTTAATATAGGCGAAGTGTTGAACCAAGTACGAAAATATATACCCTATATTTGTGCATCAGTTTTGCGTGCAACCTATCGCCCTTCTAAAATAGGGCGAAATGCATATACATACATAGATTAGCCACTCTCTGCCTCCATCTCCTTTAAGACATTCCTGGCCATAAGAAGAAGGCAATATGGCAGTACCCCCAAAACATGTCAGCATCAGTTCAGTAAAATGTCCATTAAGGTTAGTTGATTTTGCTTTCGATAGTTTGTTTTCTCAAGATAGAGAGAGAGGTAGAGTTTGAGAGGGATGGTGGGAGGGGGGAGGGGGTGTATATTGTGCTGAAGGGAGGGGTGAACGTTTCTAAGCACAAATAAGTATAGTTGTGCGGTAAATAAACAAAAACTCCCCCAAAAAAGCTCACACCAGCACCGGCTACAGTCTCTCTTACCAAGACATCCCCACCACCAGCGCCCTGGCCTTCACATCCCTCTCACACCCCCCACACTATACCAAAATCCAACAAAGTCCACCACCACCAACAAGCAACAACATGTAATATGGTGCAAATAAGAGCAAACCAATCAGAAATGTCTGGGTTCCAATTGGAAACGCCCAGTGTATATATTGTTATCTCACTCATAATCATTGATACACCTGCTCTGGCATGTTGTGGGTTTAGTCTCTATTTCTCGCTCAATCTATCTCTCTCTCTCTCTCTCTCTCTCTCTTTCTCTCTCGGTCGCTATCTTTCTCTTGTATCTTTGTATTTGTATCTGTGCATCTCTTTCTTTTAAAGTTGAAGTTGTTGTTGCATTTGTTGGCCTGCATTTCTTTAGCATAATTGTTGTTGTATTTTCTTATCCAAAGTGTCACCTGAAAACTTGAACAAGAGAGAGGTTTTAACTTGTTCTCTTTTTCTCTTGCTCCCTATATTTCTCCCTTGCTGTTGTTTTTTGGGGGTTTCTATGGATTTTTTCGCACAATTCTCATTTCTTTTAGATAAATAAAGAGAAAAGTTCTCAACTAATTCAAGAAATAGCTGAAAAAAAATAAAGGAGCTTAAGCTTTTAGCATAAGTTTTGAGAGAGAAAGAGAGAGAGACCACTATGCATGTGTGACTGTGTGTGTGTGAGAGTGTTATAGAGCAAAAATGTTACATAGGCAAAGCTACGACCATTGCAACCGACCGACCTCCCCCCTTCTTTCATTCTCTTTCTGCTAGCAGTCCCGCCTTATGCTCCATCACAAACCGCTACCCCCGCGCAGCTCCTTGTACTACCTTCCTCGGTGTGTGCCGTTGGTCCCAATGAACGAATGACAAAAGTCCCTGGGACCCAACAACAACGACAACGATTAACTCTGACTCTCTGGTTCGTGCGACTGAATCGGCGGAAAGCTCTCGTCGTGCTGTCGTCTTATGTGGCTCGTGTTGTGTGTTGTTTTTTTGTGGCGCGAGAGAGCGACGCGCGCCAAGTTTTTAGTTACGCGTCGGAACGTATCCGTTGTATAAGCCAAAGCGCAAAGACCAAGACCAAGATTCAGAGCAACAGAGACTCAAGCCATCCAAAATTTCAAGCGACGGTTTTAGTTTCAACCTAAAAAACACCTTGACAACGACAACAACACATAAATCGTAGCGGATACAGAAGCGATCAAAAAATTATAACCAATAAAAAAATAGAAACAAAATACGAAATTCAAATTGTGCTATTAAAATCGACAAAAATCGATATCATCAAACATTATCTTGTTTTATCTGTATTTTTTATATGTTGATTCTTTCTCCTACTTTTTTTTTGTGTTTTTTTTTCCACCGATTCTGTCAAAACAAATAAACAAAACAAAACTGGTGAAAAACAACAACAACAACAACAACAACATCAGCAACAAGGAGTAGCAAAGAAGAAAAGAAGAAAAACCTTAAGCTACTTATTTTCAAACGCCTGTTAAACAAAAAGTCAAACAATACCCCGCCCCAACTCCAAACACAAACCGCATACCCCTCCGTCATTCCTTTATCAGCATCATCATTATCAATGAAATGAAAAACGAAACACCCTGCCTGTCCGCCCGCCCACCCTTGACACTTATTCCTCTCACACTCTCTCTCTGTCGCTGTCTCTGTCTCACACACAATCTTTCCATCTGCACTCAAGAAGCATGCGATCATAAATAAATAAACATAAACTAGTGATATCTAATATGTAATGTGTAAGACAAACAGATACAGATACAAAATACATCTGCAAGATATAACAAACATCAACAACAACAAAACCAAAATAATATAAATAAAAGCCAGTCCAGCTCAAAGTCATAAAACTCACATATTCAAAAATATTGTGAAGAATTATTAAGTAAAATTAATATCACAAATTCAACATTTTATGGCCGAAGAAAAAAAGTAAATGTGCAACTTGTTTATAACAATCACTTAAATACATTTATGTACATAAATACATATATTAATTATATATGTATATCCATTTATCTATGTATGCACAAAAACCTAATTTGGTTAAATACGTTTATTTATCTTCTCGATTCTCTGCAAATCGCATTAACAAAAAACGGAACTTAAGTTAAGGAAATGCAGCACTATCGAAGGTAAGTTTATTGACAAATTAATCTACAACTTTATATATGTATGTATTTCAAACACTAATTTTGAATTGCACTTAACCCAAACATAATACCTCTACATGTCTCAACATCGAGTCCAAATTCATCAAAATCATAAGCCCTAATTCTTTACCAAAATAGAAGCCTTTTCATAATTTCAAATGACAAAATCAATCCAACTATGGCTAAAGTTCAAAAAGAGATGATGAAAACGGTTCACTTTAATTGAAAAAGGAAAATATCGAAGATCAAAGAAGTCTGTTTATAAGAAATTTATATATTGTCAATTTCTTGACATAGAATTCTTTTAACACCTATTAAGCGTTTCATTAAGTGGTTCCTAATGTAGAGTAATTGTAGATCTTAGTCTTTAATATATTCTGTATTTTTATACCATACACCCATATGGTGAAATGGTATATTAAAGTCGCCAAAATGTATGTAACAGGCAGAAGGACGCTTTTCCGACCCCATAAAGTATATATATTCTTGATCAGTATCAACAGCCGAGTCGATATAGACATGTCCGTCCGTCCGTCCGTCCGTCAGTCTGTCCGTATGAACACGTAGATCTCAGAGACTATAAGAGCTAGAGTCACCAAATTTGGTACGTAGACTCGTGTATTACCTACGGTGGTCAAGTTTATTTCAAATTTTCGCCACGCCCCCTCCGCCCACGAAATTTAAACAAATTTGATTTTCTTAAAGACTACAATAGCTAAAGACATCAAATTTAGTATGATTAATCCTTTAGTAAGCGCGCACAAATTTGTTGCAAAAAAAATTTGCGACGCCCCCTCCGCCCACGAAATTTAAACAAATTTGATTATCTTAAAGACTATAATAGCTAGAGACACCAAATTTTGTATGTGTATTTGTTTAATAAATGCGCATATATTGTATATGCAACGATTTTGCCACGCCCCTTTCCGCCCCCCGTAATTTGGGAAAACTCGATTACCTCACGTAATTGTCTACCTTTTGTAATCAATTTTGGCTCACTTGAATTTGATACTAATACCCAGCAAAACACCAAATTTGATCAAAATCGGACAAAAAACAACCAAGTTATGCATATAAACGTTTTTCCATAAGGCCGTAGTTGGCCGTTGGCTGGTGGGGGCGCTAGGGTGCTCGTATACTTGAGTGAGGGAGATTATAAGATATGCTTGTAATAAAAAGCATGTGAAAATGCATTGGTTTAATAAATTTGAAATATTTGTTTTACTGGTGTATGGTATACCTAAGTCGGCGAGACGACTTACTTACTTCATTTATCAATGTAAATCCGTTTTGATTTAATCTTAAAACATAAACTTAAGCAACATTAAAGAAAACCAAAACATAGAAATTAATTTAAATTCTTTTTGGTTATAAAAATGTTTTTTATAGCTTTCCCCCCAAACTTCTCTTGGTTAATTTTAATATAGAAAATTAACGACTTTCTTTCGTTTTGAATGTCTTTTCAAATGTGTTTTTGAAATCTGAGAATAAATGTAATGAAAGTTAAGCACTATTATGTTAATCTTTTAACGACTGATATCGATATTGAATTTTAATAGGTCCTATCATTATTACATTTGGCAAAAACATATTTTTTTGCTTGGAGTCAATTACTATTAGAAACTGAAATTTCAATGCCGATTATAAATCAAAACTTTTTCAATGAGTTTCGTTTAATGTTTCGAGGTATTTTCATCTTAACTTTCGTACAACAATAACATGCATTTATATAAAGATATGTATATCTTAAACGAGAGCACTAAATAAGAGGATTTGAAATTAGAGAATTTTCAACTATTTCATAAGGCAAAAAGCACCTAAAATTGGAATACCTGATAAATGTGTAAATTCCCCCCTTCCTGTAACTGTAAAAAAAACCCACCATTCATCAGTTTACTGATCCAACTTAATATCTATAATTTCAATGTACATACGCAAATTAATGGACCTTTCATGTAGATAAATTGAGAAATTGACTGATTCAAGATGCTGCTGACCTCTTTGAAAGAGCAGCGCGGGTCCACAACTATACATTTACAAGAATAAACAAATTTGGATAATTATTTGTTGCTGGGCTTCGGTTTAAGGCTTGCTCTGTATTTTGTGCTAAATCATTGTCGGTATCTTTTTAATTCATTTTTTTTATACACAAAGAAAAAAATTATACTCTGGCTGTGTTTTGTTTACTTTTGCTTTCGATGTTTCTTTTTTTTTTTGATTCTTCTCTTGTGAGCGATGATCAAGGGACTGAGCGATTCCTTAACGATGTTTATATTACGGAAAAAAAACTGAGGAAAAATAAATTTGATTAAGAAAACATATGAAGGAAAGAAATCAATGAAAACAAAATTATATAACAATGTGCAAAATAAGAAAAATTAGATTGTAAAACTTTATAGAAAATATCTAAGCTTATTAAAACTACTTAAAACTTGTATCTTGGGTAATGGATTATGGCTAATTAATTAATTTAAATTCTGCTGGTCTTTACAAGCTTACAGACCTAAAACGCCTTGAAACCAAATAATTTCATAGAATGTTGGATCTTTTGACTTTTGCCATTAGAATAAAATTAAATGGCTTACAGAATGGCGTTTTTTACTAGATATATCTCGATATACAACCGGAAATATTTCTGTTAACTCCATTATTTCCCACCATCGACAATACACTTGTATGTAGTCAGTATAGAGGCAAAGCAGGCCAAAAAGCATTTTTTTTGGCCACCGAATGACGCAATTTCTGAAAAGAAAAGATACAAAAAAAAATTGAACAAATAAATTTGCACAAAATGTGCAAATAAAACAAATACATATATGTGTATTATGTTGACGTGCCCTCTTCTTCAATTATACATATTTTCGGTATGATGCGAGGCATTTCCATCCATCATTCCAACCAAGAAGACCAAACACAATTGTGCAAATAGAATTTTGTTAATAACGCCAGGCCAGAGGTATAACAATTCTGCGACACAATGCATATTTTTAACACAAAACACAAAAAAAAAAAAAAAAGAAAAACCAGAAGGCCGAGGCTAACTTCGACCTCGTCAAAGTTTCTATACCCTTGCAACGTTTTGGGTTACTCTTTCCTTAGCTTTAGCCATCAAAGTGAAATACGTTTTATCTAAAAAGTCTTATGTTTGCGAAAGAACGGCCTGCTATCTTAGCTATTTCCTACACTAAGATATTTATCAAAGTCACTGTATTTCACCGATCGTTCCTATGGGAGCTATATGATATAGTCACCCGATCTTTATCAAATTGGGCGCAGTCATTAATAGATATATTAAACTAACAAATGTTTAATTTGAAGTAACGAAGTTATTGACAAAAGTCACTGTTCTCGACCGATCGTTCCTATGGGAGCTATATGATATAGTCATCCGATCTTGATCAAAATTGGCACGGTCGTATATAGGTGTAATAAACTCATCAGTAGCTTAGAAAATAACGAAGTTATTGAGAAAAGTCACTGTTTGGGACTTTGACGTTTGTATGGGAGCTATAAGACATAGTGGTCCGATCCGGCTGAATCCGAGATATACAACCTGTGAACTATATATGTACAAGTGTACATGCAAAAAATCAGCTTTGTGGCTCTTAGGGCGCTGATCCAGACGGACGGACATGGCTATTCGAACTCGTCTCGTCGTGCTGATCAAGAATATATATACTCTATATGATCGGAGATGCTTCCATTTATGCGTTGCACACTTCTGACCAAAATTTATATACCCTTTTTGGAAGGGTATACAAATTAAAACCGAAATAAAGGCACAGATGTTGTGGTGAATGAGAATATGTATATATGTATAACTATATTTATATATATTTAATAGGTACATATATTTATTTATGTAGATTGTTTTGTTTGTGTTTTTGCCAACTATTAAACAAATGCAAAATGCTGTTTGTTAATGGTGGTAGAGAGGGCAAAGTACAGAGCTAAAAGAATTCTAATTAATATTCATCTGTATTTGGGTTTGCCCTTGGCGGGAAACGAACTTGACACTAAACCAAGAGATACGTTTACGAGGCCGATTGTTGCGAGTGTGAAAGTTCTTAATTACAAACATTAGGGGGCCAGCGGCTTAGGGCTACCACGGACTATGGACTAAAGACGATGGACGACGAAGAACGACAGAGGCAGCAGCACACAGCGTGCGGCCAAGAGACACTTTTGAATGGAGGCAATTGGATGTGGATGCACACACAAGAGAAGAGGCATGAGGCATCGGGCATGGGGCATGAGGCAGACGATGCGAAGTAGAAGCGGAACGGAACGATACATTTCAACACAAAGTGGAGACACTTAAAGCTCTACCTGTATTGAGGCGAATCTCTCTCGAGTCTCAAGAGATCTCTCAGCATGTGGCTAAGCCGATCATAATTCTTGTTTGACATACCAACAAACGGATGAACAAATGAACGAGAAGCAACAAGCCAACAAAATAAAGAAAAAAATAAAAAAAAAAAACAAGGAACGAAAACGAGGCAGCCATGGGGAGAGGATAGTGCATGGTAGACTGCGATTCAGTTGGCCAGGAGTGGGAAAGGGGAATGGAAATCAGACCAGACAACGGGTAGCCCTCTTCGTCTCTCAGCAAGATAAATTCGCTTAAGGTAATTTTACACCTAGAGAAAAAAAATTTCCATAATAATATGTAAGAATAGTGAAAAACATAATCTTGAAAAGCTATTAAAGCTACTAGATTAGCCCACGGATTGTGCCGATATAGTATACTACTATATAAATATGTATAGATGGATAAATAGGAAACGTTTATGGGGCAAAAACTGTAAGCTTAACGGTTACAGTTTCTTCCCACCTTCTTCTTCGGTTGTTGTTATTCTTTTTTTTCTGGTTTTTCTTTCAAAAATTCACAGCAAATAAAAATATCTTGACTGCAATTTGCGCACAGCTGGTGGTGCAACCGTCCTCTCGCCTCATGGTGGCCCTGCATGGTGCATGGTGCACGGTGTTTGGTGCAGCAATGCATCAGAAAGCCAAAATGCAAAAAAATAAAATAAAAATAACTGCGCGAAAAAAGAAACCCAAACTTGACAACACAGAAATTTTTTGTTTGCACTCTATAAGGATTACAAATATGTCTCACACTCTTTACTCTACTCTACTCAACTACTCCACCTGTTCCCCTTGTAGCAGTTGCTCCTGTTTCTTCTACTCCTCCGTCTCCTTTTTACCTCTTTTTCTCCTCATTTTATTTTATTGGCTCCTTTTTTTCCTTTTACATAAATAAATTTCATGCTTAATACGCATGCCTGAGCAATTTTTACTTTAACACCAAAATGTGAACTGGATTCGGCTCAAACTGGACCGACTGCAGCAGATACCAGAATAAAAAACAGAAGGAAAAAAAGATACATATAATGCCCGGAAGCAGTACAGATGTCGCGCATGGCAAAGCCTCTGCATTTGCACAGACGGTATGCATAATGGACAGAGATCGACTGAACGGCAGACGAAATGGTCCAGGGAATGGTGGCCAAATAGGGAGGGAGACATTAGTCTGACACACACACATGTGTCAAAAACAGAAGTTAACTAAGAAAACAGTAGTTCATGAGATTCCTTTAAAAAGTATGCTATACATATACAGATCTCAATGCTAAATTATATATTGAAACTTGTTGCAAATTTCCAGTTTAAGTCTTTAGCTGAGCGGCGATATTTTTATTAATTTAGGTTCCAAAACTGTTTACATAGTTTTTTTTTATATACTTTTGATGAGTTTTATGATTGATTATCATATATTTTTTAAGGGTTACAGATTCTGTAACAATATCTAGTCAGCTTTTTAATCTCATAAACTGTAGAATTTTAGATTTATACATAAAACACCCTCAATTCGTATGAATTTTCAATTTTCGACTTAGCAAATTATTTGGAAAGGTATTTGCCAAAATGGACAACGAACCATTCGCCCACTTTTACCTAGATTCAGATTTAAGTCCACCGATCAACTGTATTATGTAATTCTCTATGCAAATATCCGCTGCAGATGACATGTTTGCTTCGGCACATTGTGTTCGAGCTAAAGAGCTTGGCGTCTCATGGCCTACAATAATTATAGCATATGAGAGTAGGCATATGTCTTCCGCACGCCCAACTCAATTGTACTCTAGAATCAGAATTTGCACCATTAAACAAATTGAAAGCGTTTAGCCGGACGCTCAATGGGTTTTCGGGCATCTTGACCCATGACTGCGAATAATTGGGTGGGGGTGAAGGGGAAAACCCCTTTTTTCCTTTTCACAGAGTGTGTTTGTGAGTGTATTTAACACATTAAAATCTTTACAATCCACAACCCACAGAGAGAAAGAGAGAATTCAGTGCTGGGCATCTGGAGAGCCACATTAATCCCGCTTATAATGCACGCACATGAGAATTGGAAAAAACCTTAGACCAAACCTGACCAAAACATCGAGAGCACAACAAAGGGGGGAAAAAAGAGTAGAGAGGCGGAGGATGAGTGAAAGAAATGGTTTTCAAGTGCCTTGTCGCATAATGAACAGAAAAAGAAGAAGGAGACAGTGGAGATGGAGAATGAGGATGGACGACGTCGTCTGTGACGGCGGCGGCGGCATGTGCAGACCGCACTTTTAAGGGTTGACATTTGGCCCAAACACAAAAAAGGAGCTGAAAAGGTTTCAAGTTCAATTTAGAGTTGAGGTGGCGACTGCCAGCCCGAGGCAGGTCCATGTACCATTGTATTGTTTCCATTTTTTCTCTTCCACCTCAGCCTTAGGTTGGGGAACAGGCAAATGTGGGGTGAGGGATGTAAGAAGGGGGCGCGACACACATTTTAAAAGCTTAAATCAATTAGTTAATTGATTAACAAAGCCTATAGGCAAGACAAAAAGTTCTTTTCTAAGGGGTTTGACGGCCTGGCATGAGAAACCATGCAATGTATACCATAGCTGAACCCGTAAACTGTAGTTTAAAGACCCAATTTTTATGAAATAATCGATATTATAAATATCAATTGATAAGATCTTATAACAATCAAATGCCTTTCTGCTGAGATTTTCGATGTTTAAATAATAATACTCTATGTTTACGATATATTATGCAACAGATTTAGGTTTAGAAATTGGAAAATTTCTTCAAATGTTTGCGATGTTTTCTCTTATTATTATTTATAAATCATGATTGCGAAACTTTAAACTCATAACTTCGTATGCGAGTTAAAACCTGTTGTGTTCATTTTATCGACAAGACTATTAAAAAGTATTATCCTGATCATAAAAACTGATCATAAAAGAAATTCTGTTTGCTTAACTTACTTGCAGCGCAACGAATATACATCAAGAGACCATAACTATAATCATTAGAACCTTGACACCATCCCAGGAGGCGTTGGTCAATATTATTGCGAAGCTATTTCCATCAAAAATATGATGGAACGTCTATCCACACATTTGTCGCTATCTGGCCTATCGCTAGCACATCCATTGCAGACACATTTGAGCTCTGTGAGCTCCAGCAGCGGTTCGCATCTTGGTCAATTGGCAGCGGCCGTTCAGCAGCATCATCAGCAACAACAGCAGCAGCAGCAACAGCAGCAACAACAGCAGCAACAGCAGCAACAACTCAGTGCCGATCAGAGCAATCACAGTCATTCCGTGCATCATTTGCATGGTCAGCAATTGTCGCTGGGCCATCATCATCATCAGTGCAATAGCAATAGCAGCGGAGGTTCACCAAACGGTGGGGCTTCGGTAGGATTGGCAGGATTACATCCTCATACAGCTGCCCTGCATCACCATCATCATACGCAATTGCATCAGCATCATACCCAGGCGGCGGCACAGCAGCAGCAACAGTCGGCACAGCAACAGCAGCAGCAGCAACAGCAACAGCAGCAACAACAGCAATCAGCGGCTTCCTCGCATCACAGTCAGTCAGCGGCATCATCGGTGGTATCTAGCCATCAGACGCAAAGCCAATCATTGCATCAGCCCCATTTGAACGGCAGTGCGCAACTTTTATCCAGTGCGACCAATAGCCATCACAGTACTCCACCACATCCACATCACCCGTCCTCCTCATCAGCCGGGACTACATCGAGCAGTGTAATGGCCGCCGCAGCAGCTGCCCATCTCCATCACAATTCTCAGGCATCGCCCATTAGCAATTTGCATCAAAATATGGGTAGTCTGATGAACAGTGGCAGCAGTGCCAGGTTGGTGAAGATGATGACACTATTGCTATTGACACTTTCACCTAATCCTCACCATCCGTTCCTTTTTCTCTCTCTCTCTCTCTCTCTCTCTCTCTCTCTCTCTCTCTCTCTCTCTCTCCTCTCTCTCTCTCTGTACAGCGATGTCTTCTTCAGCCTGATGATACAAAATACAACGAAACGCCAGAATGAGGAGCATATCAAACGTCCAATGAATGCTTTTATGGTCTGGTCACGTCTACAACGACGTAAAATTGCTCAGGATAATCCCAAAATGCATAATTCCGAAATATCCAAGAGGCTGGGTGAGTGCAATTGTATCCTAAGCTATCTACTTAAACTTTAAAAATACTCTGATTAGACACTACAATTGATATTTGGGAATAGCAAATGGAACCTACAAAACGAACAGTCCTCTAGATAGACTCGAATCAAAGTGAAGTTAAACTTTAGTTGAATTTTGTGATAAATCAACATTTCTGACAATAGATACTTGGATCCTTTTCTTTAAGCCATTAAACTTTATGTTTTAAGGTTCATTTGAAAGTTTATTTAATTTTAAAAAGAAAACCAAACCAAAAACGTTTTTTTACGTTTTTTTCCTTCAAGTTATTCAAGCTATTTCAAGTGCAAACAGACAATTGTTTGTTAATATATTTCAAAGTTAAGCTCACTTCATGTTGTCTCATTTTGTGTGCTTTGTACATATAACAAAACCACAAAAATACAGACAGAAAAGAAAATAGAAACCCAAAGTGAGTGTGAGAGGAAGAGAGATTGGATAAAACTGTTTTCACCCGACATATGTCTAATCTGGAAACAAAAGACGACGGCCTACAAAACGAAAATTAAAATGCGGCACACGACCTGCCAATCTCTAGCACCCACACTCACTCGCTCGCTCGCTTGCTTCCTCCTTCGTCCAGCCCACTTATGCAACTTAAACTAATCAACGTAATACCAAACTGTACCCAACACCACAACTCCGTCCGTCCGCCAGTCCGTCGGTTTGTAGAGCGAAATGGGGCGGGGAAGAGAGAGAATGACAATGACAAACCAAAAACGCGAGCGTACCTCAACGCAGCTGTCAAAAATGACAAGCGACTGTCAAACAATAGCAGGAAGCTGTTGATTATATGGAAGGCAAAGAAGGGTTTGCTTTTTTATTTCCATTTTGTGTTCGGGTTTGGGATTCGTTGAATTTGAGTTTGGTTTCAATTATTTGGAAATCACCCACCCAGATAAGTTGCCAAATCACGAGCTGTTTGTGCCATTGTCTCGACGCTTAACTAGTTGCAAAGTTAAGTAGTTTATTTCTGGGGCGTCTTTGCTAGCTAATCCCACACACACACACTCGAAAACAGAATCTGGGCAAAAATTCCTTATCGTAGACCACTTCACGTCTCTCTCTCTCTCTTTCTCGTAGTTCAATTCAATTTCAATCAGACACGTGGCAACTGACAGCATAAATCTTTAGCATAAGAATAGAAAACAAATACCAAGGCTAAGACTGGTGAGACTATGTCTACCGGTTACCAGCAACAGCATCATCAGCATCCACTACCTTTGCAAGCTTTTCAGCCTGTTTTTTTCATGCATATTAGATGAGTGCGAAATCTAGCAGAAAATCGCTGTCATAACAGCGATAACAATATAAAGGCGGCCCCCGAGGCTGTTAAGTTTTTTACATCATCTTCGTCGTCATCGATTGAAATTGCAGCCATTCCTTGTCCTTGTTTATTGCAGAATTTTTAATATAAAAATTAGCAAGCAGTTTAAACTGGATCTCTGATACCAAATGTTAAACGAAATGCATGAAAAAGGCTATGATGTTGAATTCAAATAGAAGATCAATCGTTAAGAAAAGCAGCGATGTTTCACAATGAAAACCAATGTATATACATACATACATACATATGTATGTATACACGTACGTGAATATGAATGATATACAAATATTTCATATTTTTATACTCCATATAAAAGAAAACTCATGGGTACTTCCATTTCTACCCCTTTCATTTTACAATCTACTAACTTCTTCTATTACTTTGCTCTCTTTCTCATTCTTGTAAAATGACTTTTTTGCTTTTTATATTTTCCCTTTGTTTAAGCAAAAACAAAGCAAATTAAATACGACTCACTTGCCATTCAGTTGAGCGCAGCAGAAGCAATAGAGAGAAAGAAAGAAAAGTGCAGCAGAATGCCTAGGGAATTCCCCCTTTTTTTTCTTTCTGTTATTATTCCATTTCGATTTTTTCCTTTTCTTTCTTTTTTCTATAAATTTTGCGGACATTGCTTTCTTTCATTTACCAAATTAGCAAAAGTTCAACTTAAATACAATCTATTCGACCAGCAACAACAAAATTGTATATTAGAAAACTTCCTCTAAGCTTTTGTTGGCATTTTCAGTTTAGGTTTTCATTTTGATATAGACATTATATTTTTTTCCTCTCTCACATCTTTTCTTCGATTTTTGGCAAATCCATTATGTCAATTGACAGTTCCTTCTGTAATATTTGCTGTCAGTTGCAGCCATTGTTAAGTTTGTTTTTTGATGCGATGAGAAGACGAAGATGGGGCGAGTTTGAAGAGGAATTGAATTTTCCTTTTGTGCCCGAAAGGTGTGCGAGTGTTTGTGGGGGAGTGTAAAGAAGGCAAACTGATGTAGGTAATATTTGTTTTGTCATTTAACATGATTTAAAGGCTTTAAGAATCATATTTTGATCGAATAAAATACATTCTTAGCAACCTTTCGACGATGTAATCTGTTTTTATCAAACAATAATAGAGATTGACTTAAATATATAAAAATATCGAACAGGAAAGTGTCTACAAAATAGAAAAGGCACTTAAACACTTGATACTTTAGTCCAAAGATTTTGAATCACTCGATTAATTCAAACTGCAAACTAATTTCAAGTTGTTGTATTTTTTTGTTTGACAAGAAAACTATTATTAATCATTTCTGAAAACAGAATCACAAAACTACCTGAATTTTTGGTTTTATTTATTTATTTGAATTAACAATTAAACAGCTTTCAACAAATATATGCAACCATTTGCCACATTTACACAAATGTCAAAAAGTTTTTGCACTTGAACAAAAAAACATAACAGAAACAAAAAATAAAAATACAAACGAGAGAAAAGTTTCCCCGGGATTCAATTAAATGAATAAAATAACGCTCATTATGAAAAATTGCAAACAGAATGAAAACTGAACAAAAACCAAAAGAAAAAACCATTCAAACACATAAAAAAAAAAAAAAAACTGTGGCATAAACAAAGGCGCTACAAAAAATGGCGGCGCGAAAGCTACTTTTCAGCACACACACACATACAATCACAGAGATACACACGTAGAGCAAGAGCGAAAAAGAAAGAGAGAGTGAGTTAAGTCGAGTCAAGCGTTGGGCAACTGCCAACTGGCAACTGTGGAGAGCCTCTTCAGATTCAGACGCCGCTGTTGCCGTCGGCATTGCCATTTATTTTATTATAACAAACAAAAGTCGAAACAAAAAAAAAAAGAGCATAAAATAATAAGTACAACAGTGTCCCGGACGGGACTAACCCACAGTGTACACCGTAGTTTCTATACCCTTAAAGTCGATAAAAGTAATTCTGAACCCAGCAAAAGTGTATGAATGTCGCAAAATTATCTAGTAAATAACTAAAACTTTAGAAGAAATGCTCGATTTCACAAATCAGTTTAATATATTATCCTTGATATGTTGAAATTCGTTGATATTATTTGTTCAATTGACAAATATTTGGTAAATTTGGAATATATCTTCGATCTATTTAAGCCAATATAAAATATTATTGAATTTTTAACAAATATTTAGCGAATGATGAGGGAAAGGCCAAGGAAAGATTTAATTTGTAAAATAAATATGTCATAATTATAGACTAAAAAGGATTATTCATGGAAGGAAAAGGATAATGCATAAATAAAAACTCCATTTCATTCGATTTATAATCTAAAATTCTTATAAATAATATCTACATATATTCACATATTTAGGGGGGAAAATGAATGTATCCGATTGCTTTTTTTTTGTTTTTGGCCAGTGTATGCAAAATAGAAAGAAAAAGAAACACAACAAGAGCGAGAGAAAATGTTATACAAAAACAATTTTGTTGCGCCCTGGCTTAATTGAAATTGTAACTGTCATTAATTACTGTCTGGAAATTTGAATTAATAACAAAACAAACAAAGAGCAATAACAACAGCAACAACATCATCATCGACAACAACAAAAACAACGGCAACAGCAGGAACAACAATAAGCACAAGAAGAACAACAAATGGGAAAATATATATATATTTTTTTCGTGAAAATAATTGAAAAACCTGTCGAATCGACTGCTATCAACCGACCGCCTCTTTATATATTACGCTTCTTTTCTTTCTCTCTGATTTCGAATTTGGCTTGTGTTTGGGTTTTTTTTTTAATCAAAGCTGTTCCTGCGGGAATATTAAATAATGTTAAACAATACCTACTTCGTTTTGCCCGCCTTCACGTTAACCTCCCACTTCATGCTCCTCTCTCTTTCTCTTTCTCTATCGATTTGAACAATAGAAAAACGACTTCGACTTTCATTCTGATTGCGCGTGGAAAGCATACAAAAGGTCGAGCTCAAGCCTTTTTGCGTTTCCTCTATATACTGTGGGGGGATACATCACGACCCTTTTGTTGCACAATAAAATGCAAACAATTGATTAGTTTGCAATTGGAATAAAAAGAAAACGAGAGGAGCAGCAAAAAAATTGAAGTAACACACACACACAGCGAGTGTGAAGGCGATCCTTTTGTTTGATTTTTGCAATTGACAGGTTGAAGGATTTTCGAAAGAGAGGTAGCCTGGTGGGTGGGATGGCATACTCAATTTTATACAGAAAAGGGGGCAGTGTAGATATACACTCTTAATTACAGTACGCTCCATCAGTGCAAGAAACAACAAAACCATTCAATTGTCTTAGATTTACATATAAAACAAATCACAGACAGATGTATAGAGATTAAATAAAAAAAGACAAGGGTCAATTCATTTCTAAGCTTAAACTCAAACAATAAATGTGGAAAAATCTTTGTCTCATTGTAATTTTATTGTAAGCCTAACAACAACAACAACATTGAAGCCTAATAATGAGCATCAAATTCAAAATCTTCTCTTAGTTTTGTGTAAGAAATTGGTTTATAAGGAAACAAGATTTATTCTTATTCTTTAATCTCTATTCTTATTCTTTAAAGCACATTATTTAGACTTTGAGTTAGCATGAGAACCAAGTGCATAATCATCTAATTCAATAACTTCAAAACAAGTCACTCTAGAGTCGTTTAAACTTAAAACCGCTTTTTACTCACAACTATTCGATTTAATATATCTATTAAAATAATACACAAACTTTTATTTGGTTCCTTATGATTAACTGAACAGGAAAATCTTGTTAAAATGCTAAATTACAATTTATTAGTATACAAAATTTAAAACTTACCGATTTTGAAATGAATTTTCACATTATTGAGGTCATAGATCTAGAAGGTAAAGAACAAATTCATTTAATTAACAAATTCACACACACTGGCACACACACATGGTCACCTTTCTCTTTCTATTGTAACACATTTCCGCTACAACAAAAGTGGCGCAAACAAGCATGAGAGTAACTTTTAACGCTATAGAAAATCGAATAGAACAGAACGAAACCCCAAACCAAATCCCAGCATCAAATTGCCGGGCAAATAATTAAATCTTTGGTCAAGTTCTGACCCAAGTCAAATAAGAACACAGAAAACGAGGAGGTGTAGGAATAGTAGGTTGAAATAAGTATCCCAATTGTGTAGGGAAAGAGGTAAAGTGTGAGAAAAAATGCGGGGGCAAAAAAGAAAAGAGACCAAAAACTTTAACTAAAACTATTTGAAAAGTTTGTTCAACTATGTGAAACTGTTACGACTACTGCAATTGGAGCCGTGGGCTGGTTTCTCTGGTCTCTGGTCTTGGTCTTTCAATATTTGCCCTGTAGGTTAACAGACTTCTGGGTTTTTGAAACAGTTTTCCAGTCAGTCCCGATATGGGGGGGGATAACTTGTTAATTATACTCGAAATGCTGTGTAAGCGACTTGTTTTTCATATCAATTATTAAGCCCAGCCACTTTTCCATCTCTTGCTGTCTCTCGTTTTCTCTCTCTATCTCTCTCCCTCTTTATTTGAACTAAAGACAGCTGGAAGAGAGGGTCCAGAGGCGCCACCGGCCGGTTGGGAGACATTGGACAAACAAAGACATTGTCAATTGTCGTTCCTAGTTTATTCAACTGCTCAACATTGGAGATGTTTCATGTACTCCTACTCCTCCTCTTCCTCCTGCTTCTTATGTGGCTGCTATTCCGCCTTCTCCTTCTTCCACCTATCAATTCTTGTCTGGTTTATTATTATTATTGTGCAGGGTGCAAAACCTTTGCTTCTGTCTTCCCACTCTCTTCAAGGTGTCGTTCACAGAAGTGCCTAGACCTGGACTTGGGCACTGGAGTGGAGCATAGAAGTTGCTCATTTGATGGCCAGTTGCCACTTGGACGATGTATAGCTTGTCGTTCCTTGTCAATGTATCTATAAATTAGTATTTTACCAAGCAATCCACATTATGAGTGGGCATACAGAAACCCATAGGAAATGGGGGGACGGATGGGTAGCAGTGCTACAATTGTTCCTTTTGTATGGCATTTATTGTTATAGTTTTCTCTTGTTCGCTCCCTTCTTGTTATCGTATGTGTGTGTGTGTGTGTGTGTGGGGGCCTAAGCTGGATATTTGGGTGGGAGATGGTGGAACTTGTGTCTGGACCTGACAGTCGTTTCTCGTCGTTTTCTCTCCCACCGGGCCTGTCATCATCGTCGAGTGTTACAATTCTTAACAAAGCCTTTTCCCAATAACAATGCAATTTATGTTTGTCCGATATTATACCTAATGAAGTAAGTAAGTCGTCTCGCCGACTTGGGTATACCATACACCAGTAAAACAAATATTTCAAATTTGTAATAACTAATGCATTTGCCTATTTTTCACAATTCTGTTCACATGCTTGTTACAAGCATATCTCAGTATCTCGCGCACTTATGCATATAAGCACCCTAGCGCCCCCACCCGCCAACGGCCATCAAAGGCCTTATGCAAAAACGTTTATATGCATAACTCAGCTATTTTTTGTCCGATTTTCATCAAATTTGGTATTTTGCTCGGTATTAGTATCAAATTAAAGTGTGCCAAATTTGATTGCACAAGGTAAAAAATTACGGGAGATAATCGAGTTTTTCAAATTTCGGGGGCGGAAAGGGGCGTGGCAAAAACTTTATACATACAAAATGTGCGCATTTACTATGCAAATATACATACCAAATTTGGTGTCTCTAGCTGCAATAGTTTTTGAGATAAACGTTTTTTTTGAATTGCGTGGGCGGAAAGGGGCGTGGCAAAAATTTGAAACAAACTTGATCACTCTACATACTACACGAGCCTACATTCCAAATTTGGTGGCTCTAGCTTTTATAGTCTCCGAGATCTAGGTGTTCATACGGACAGACGGACAGACGGACGGACGGACAGACGGACAGACGGACGGACGGACAGACGGACAGACGGACGGACAGACGGACATGGCTAGATCGACTCGGCTGTTGATACTGATCAAGAATATATATACTTTATGGGGTCGGAGAAGCTTCCTTCTGCCTGTTACATACATTTTGGCGACTTTAATATACCATTTCACCCTATGGGTGTATGGTATAAAAACGGGGTCGACGACAAGTTAGGCAGGAGGGCGGGAGGCAGGGGACCCTTTAACTTGTTGCCACTCTCATGTGCCATGTGACAAGCCACTAAAATTACACGTTACAACTAATTAGCGGCATTTCCCACTCGAATTCTTCGTGTAATTTATATACAATATGTCCAATTCTTTTCCTTTTCTTTTATCATTCGCATTCTTGTTACTGGAAGCGAATAGAGAGGGAGAGACAGAGAGCGGCAGAGAATTATTGGCAGGAATGCTATACATCAACTAAATTAGATGGATACTTCTTGGTAGCAACTATATAAGTGGACTCAGGCTTCATATAATAGAGTTAAGCTAGTTAATAACACAGTAAAAGCACATTCTATACATTCATATATGTATGTATACAACAATTGTAGAAGAAGAAAGGAACAAAAACAAATACATAATGGTTAGGAATAAAGAAATGGTCAAGCGGAGAAAATAAATAGGCGATCAAAATATAGACAAAAGGAAAAGTCTGTTAAAATAGCCAAGTTAAGTAGGAAAAACCCTAAGGGATAATGTAAATAAAATATATTCTATTTATGACATGTGTAAAGTTTCCATTTTTTTGAGTCAATTAAAAATATAAAAGTCCTTTAATTATAATATTTGAATAATTAATAGTTAGGATTACAGAGAAACCAATTTTTTATGATCGTCAAACATTTTTGATGCATGGAGAAGCTTTTACTATACACTTTCCCAAAGTTTCACCAGTTTGTTATGATCTTAAATCAAAGCAACGAAAAGCTTAACTCGTTTCTCTCTGATTATGGTGACAATTCTCATAAGTCTCGCCGCACCATAATTTCTTCCTTATCATTGTCATGTCCCCACTTATCCCACTCCTGTCTCCCACTCTCCATCTCTATCTCTCTGTCTGTATGCCTCATTTTGTGTGGCATCGTTATATCTCCCTCCCTGTTTTTGAGGCATTATGACACATGTCATTATAACATTTTACATTAACTTAAAAACATTTGCAATTTCTAAATACAATGCCAAGGGAGACTGACTACCTAGTAAAGCAACCTTCCATCTTGCCACCTAACCAACCCTATATGCCACTTATGTCTCGGTGTGTGTGTATGTACACATCCTGGCCAACGCCCTCAAGAACGTAGTTAGTAAGTCCCGTACGAGCACGAGAGAGTTAAGGGAAACAAGAAAGGGACAAAAGGAAAGGCAGACGACAAAAACCACCTGCTGGGAGCGGACGATTGGAAGGGGGGAGAAGGGAGTCTTAGCTGCTGACTGAACCAAACCAAAACTGAACACTGAACACTGACAAACAACCAACAACAAATGACAAACAAAGCAGTGAAAGGGAGTAAGAGATACATACAGAGAGGTAGTAAGAAATAGAGAGAGAGAGAAAGAGAGCCACCATTTGGTAGAAAAAGACAGAGAACGGACGTAACATTGTTTGGTTATCCTTCTTGTTAGCCAGTTTCTGGCCGAGACTGAATTATGTTTTGGGGATCTCTCTTACTCTCTCGCTCCTTGATAACGAGTGGTGAGGACATGGGTGGGTGAAGGGGATGGCACTTCAATTGTGTTGCCAGTTATTGGACAAGTGCCTAACCTAAAATGAATGTATCTAATGGTATTAACAACAACAACATGAGCTTATACCTTAAATCTCTCACAATCAGGTGCCGAATGGAAACTGCTCACAGAAGAGGAGAAACGTCCGTTTATTGATGAGGCCAAACGTTTAAGGTGAATGAGTCTCTTCAGTAAAAAACATTGAATTCAATTATATGTTTCTATACTCCAACAGAGCTATGCACATGAAGGAGCATCCGGACTATAAATATCGACCAAGACGCAAACCAAAGGCCTTGAGACGTGATGGTTATCCATATCCAATGCCATATCCATCAGTTCCGGTTGAGGCGTTACGAGCAGGTAATTATTAACATTATCATATCAAAGAATTAAATTTCTTTACCAATCCAGTTTACCATTAAAGCGCCTAACACCCATCGAAAATATAATTCTTATTAGTTTTCTTATGCAGACTTTCATCTATAAAGACAATAGAATATACAATTTTTCAATTATCTAGTCGTAAAATATGGACTCTAAGCTTCGAGATAAATAACCTATTACAGATCATTTTAATATACCATTAAAAAATCTTCTTCATATACTTTTGAACCAGTTGAAAAATACCTAAAAAAATACATATACATACAAAAATACATATTCAATCTATTATTAAAAGCAAGAAAAAACCAGAACGCCGGGGCTAACTTCGACCGCGTCAAAGTTTGTGTACCCTTGCAACGTTTTGGGTTACTCTTTCCTTAGCTTTAGCCATCAAAGTGAAATAAGTTTTATCTAAAAAGGCTAATGTTTGCGAAAAAATGGCCTACAATCTTAGCATACGAAATAACGATCAAAATCACTGATTTTCACCGATCGTTCGTATGTGAGGTATATGATATAGTCACCGGATCTTGATCAAATCTGGCACAGTTGTTTATAGGTGCAATAAACATTAAATTTCATCACGATAGCTCAGAAAATAACAAAGTTATTCAGAAAAGTCGCTGTTCGTGACTTTGACGTTTGGGAGCTATATGATATAGTGGTCATATCCGGCTGAATCCGAGATATACAACCCCTGCAGTATATACAAGCCTACATGCAAAATTTCAGTTCTGTAGCTCTAACGGTCTCGGAGGAGTTCGCGTTGATCCAGACGGACGGACGGACGGACGGACATGGCTATTTAAACTTGTCTCGTCGTGCTGATCAAGAATATATATACTTTATATGGTCGGAGATGCTTCCTTTTATGCGTTGCACACTTCTGACCAAAATGAATATACCCTTTTTGCAAGGGTATAAGAACAGTCGGACCAAACGAAGCTAAACAAAAACGACAAGAAAAAAAACCTATGTAAAAACGAAAAGTGACTTTTATGACTTAACTTAAGACAAATGCAAATGTGACACGTGATGGAAGGGCAGAGGGGGGAAAGACTGGGTGGAAAATGTGACAAACTACACACACAAAGCCCGCACACACTCATTTAACCGCACTAGCCATAAACCCAAACGGCTATTTCATTTGGCTGACAAACTGTGAAGTCATCATCCTGGCTTAACAATTCATTCAAATGACACACAGGATGGCATGGTGGGAAGGGATGACCATGGGCGGGGTGGAGCTGGCTACAGACAACAGACACGACAGACATGAGCATAAGTTTCCATTCATGATTTTCCAGATTGAGGGGTGGTATATATATGTATGTATATATAACTCTCTTTCTATATATTTAGTTTGGGTTGTTAGTGTCCTGGTTGGAGGACTTAAATTAGCATTTGTCACGTTTTTTTGTCTTGGTTGGTTGTTGTTTGTTGTTGGGTTGCAATTTAACGCAAGTTTTTGATGTGGCAGCAAATTTTCCATCCATCTCTCTCGTTCTTTAAGTGGGTGTGCGGCGTTGCGTGTGTGTGTGTGTGTGTGTGTGTGTATAGGATGATTTATGCTCAACGGAAATGATAATAAAAATGCAAGGAAATGCGTAATAAATAAAGCGAATTAGTGTTTAACTTAAACATGAAATTCAACCAACTGCAAAATTAAATTTATCCACTATTATATAGGGAATATATTTATACACATTGGATTGGCTTCGTAATTGGCATAGTGAAAATTGAGGAAATTTTTAAAGAATTTTTCAATGCTTTTACGCTCTCCCTTCCCTCTCTTTCTCTTTGAGGCTGTCAAAAACAGAGCTTGTTGAGCTTCCGTTTTGTTAGCTTTATATTTGAACAATAAAATGGGAGAAGGAGGAGTAGCAGGGGATGGGGCCTAATCTTTGGCCCCATTATAATAATAACAATTGATGAAACATTTGAACATTTGCTACTTCAAAATAAGTGGAAATCAAATAATATACATATATATATTTAGTGAATAGTATAGAGATTTGTTGTCTAAGCATTTTTAATTGCTCTCCATCAAATAACATATCCACATCTCATTGTTAAGTTGAATTTCTTCAATCATTCAAAGCAATAGCGCCTCTTCTCAATGAAAAAATACTTTGTTGTTTTTTTATTTTTATTTTTTCTGATTCAATAAGCGGCGCTTGTAATTATCATACTACACACAGAAAGAAAAGAAAAGAAACAAACCAAAAAAAGAAACATAGGCAGTTGGATGACTACCGTTTAAGGCAATTGGTTATAACTGGTGGGCATCTTGATATATCCCCCCTCCTCCACGACATAACTGACTTGTCCATCTTTTAAAGTCGTCGGTACAAAATAGCTGATTCAGCGAACAATTAAATAGCGACCCCGAAAAAAAATTCAAATGGAATGAATAAGTTAACCGAACAAAGGGCGCAAAATATTACGAGTGGCAATTATTTTGTAAACTCACAGGGAGAAAGAGAGATATTCACATAGGCATAGACCAGGCCAAGTTGAAGCTGCAAGACCAAAAGACTGACAGTGGCCCAAGACATCAGCAAGACTCAAATGAATTTCAACACATTACATATCCGATAGCTTCTTTGATGAAGATTTTTCACCATATTTTCGGTTAAGTTGAGGCCACTGTCGTCACGACCATGGTCATAATTGTGTAGTGAATTCAGTTTTTCTTTTTACTTCCAGCCGTAGTCGCCACCAACCCTTTGGGTTCTCCTCTTGCTCATCCACCTCCTCCGCGTTTTACCTGTTAAAACTTAAACTCATTTACCTCTCTCTTTTTCTCTCTCCCTCTCTCGTACATTTCACGTGCAGGCATTACGCCCGGTTACTTTGCTCCCGGTCCCACAGCGGCAGCCTATCACTTGGGCAGCCATCTCAGCCAGACATCGACGCCGACCACAACGCAGGTGAGTGTGTTTGACTTAAGCTCTTTTTTTACTCTTTTTTTTCTCAAGTGCCAGCACGTCCATCAAAACGGTTGAACGGTAGCCCAAAGACCAATTACTATAACCGATCGAACCATGGTGTCTGTTTTTTTTTTTTGTGTGTTGTTGGTGGTGGTGACCCCGACGGCCCGACCACGACCACGACCATGGGGGTTACCTTAATAACATAATTACAACATCTCCTACGTTTGACGCCCACTTTAAAGAGCGGAAAACACGCGGCCGTGACTAGGCGCGACACGCTTCCTTGGATTCGATAGTCCCAGAGAGACATAGACAATGCGGAGGGTATCCTTGTCATCCTTCGGGCTTACATAGTTGTCATTGAATGTTTAGGCAGGAGCAGGCATTAAAAACAAACTGAAACAAATTGGTCAGGGAACAGGTGGGACCTCATGAGCTCAGCAAAGTGACAGTTAACGCAAAAATACTAACTAGGACACTTGTGTGTAGCAGCTGCCGCATTCTTGCTCGTTGATAACTTAACAAGATCGCAACCTTAATCATGGCCAACTTCCAATCCTCCTTCCATTCGACTTGTCCAGCTTCCTTTTTTTTCTTTATTTCTTTTAGCCCATATGCATCATTAAAAGCCATGACTATTAAATGGTATTGTTGGGGCATATTTCAGACTGGACCTATTTGAGACTGTGATTGATGTTCCTCCTCATCTTCATTGGGTTGTGATGAGATGAGCAAAGCTTTGAATTAAAGGCCTTAATAATATATCTACATAATAATAGGTAACCAAAATGTAAAATTGCAGAGAATGCTTAAAATGATATTCAATTGCAAACTGACAGCTTACACACAAGCGGAGAAGAGGTCTTGGCCGCCATCGACACATTTCAAACCAAAGAAAGCCCATCATCAAAATCCAAATCTTTCCCTCCGCCAACCTTCCGAACAATTGCTAAGGCAACGGATTACTATGAATGGTTGTTTAGTGCAAATTGTTTAACACTTTTGTGGCTTTTATTTGACCAACTAATTGTGGCAGCTAACCAACCCCCGCTTACACCCACTCCCCAATTCGCCCATTCTACCGTGTCGGTAGATTTGGTCTCAGTTTAATTTTATTTGATTTGCAATACGTTTTTCATTGCTCTAAGTATGTACCAGTTGCCCTTCATTCCTTTATCCGAGGGTTGCTTTTTGCTTCATTTCCGTTTTGTTTTCGAGGGGTTGCTCATCCATCCCACTCACCCTCCCTCTCACTCACTCGTTCACGCAGTGACTCTCCCTCCACTTGGAACACTTTGCTCTGGGCTATAATTATGTTGTTAACACATCATCATCATCGTCGTCATCATCAACCAACAGCTAGGGGACGGGATTCGAACGCGACGAGGCCAAAAGCGAAGCGTTTTGGATTACAATTTGATTTGATTTGATTTGCGCCCAATTGGGAATTACTCGGGGATTCGTAAATATTTTGATGCTCTGTCTGTCTGCACTGCATTTTACGTGGATTTTTATACGGATTTCGTAACTGTTTGCTTTTGTTTTTGTACTATTCGTTTGTTTGCTTATTTGTTTGTCCGTTTGTTTGTCCAGAAATCGGGGAACGGGAAGCGGTCGGTGGGATCGGGTTCATTTTGTGCCAGTTAATTGATTTAGAATTACGTTTACACAATTCAATTGACAGCGCCAGAAAGTGATAGACATAAGGCGAGGCCAGGACAACCAACGAGCTAGCCAAAGATGGCAGGTGAGGCCAAATTTCTGCAGTTCAGCTGTGCAAATTACCAATTTTTTTGAAAGGGCAAAAGTGGAGTAATGTAAAGCAAAATGCACGTTATTTGTCAAGATTTGGAGTAAATATAATGCTACTTTTTTCTAATCTAAAAGAAGTATTTTGTTAACATTGTATTTAATTTTTTTTTGTACATCTGCCCAAACCAGTTTACTTTGACAATCTTCTCCCAAGATTTTTAAGTGTTTTTGAACCATGAAAATATTTTCAATAGTCATGGGACTAATTTGAATTAGCATTTGCTTCAAATGATTGAAAAAGTCCTAAGATAAATTTTAGTCAATTTTTACAAATATTGCAAGTTAAAGTATTTTCTTTTCATAATATTTAGTAAAGATGAAGTAAGGACAAGAGCACATCTTAGCCCTAGTATTTCATTAAATTTCATTTTAAAATAAGCTAAAAACTTGATTAATAGTTTATGAAGCTAACTCACTGGAGTAAGGATTAAGTTGCTCTTAGTTTTTTTAAAGGTTTGAAATGGGAAAACTTTATCCTATGTTTGCTTCGTGGATTAGTTTTTATCTAATCTTATATAATCTATTTTTGATATCTCCATTTTTATAGGCCACTCTATCGGGTCAAATGGATAAATTCGCTTTGGAGCGCAGTTCATATTTGAGTAATGCGGCTGCAGCGGCTGCTGGTAGTCAGGCTAGTGCCGCTGCCTACAGCGCCTATTTGGATCCTAGTGTGTTGACCAAGGCCTATTTCGATTCCAAAATGTATCAGGATCGTGCAGCAAATTATGCCTTTGATATATCAAAAATCTATGGGGCCCAACAACATGCAGCGGCCCATCATCAGCAACAACAGCAGCAGCAACAGCAATTGCTAGGAGGAGGCGGCGGTGGAGGAGGAGGAAGTGCCAGCTCTCATAATAATAATAGCAGCAGTGGGCTAGATGATCGCGATGCCACACCTCAACTTGAGTCGGGCAGCAATCTTGTGGTCGATGCCAAGCCGCATTTACATTCGCCGAGCGATGCGGCGGCCAGCGGCTTGGATTATGCTCAATATGCAGCTCAACAGTATGGCGGACAATTGGCGGCCAGTGCAGCAATTGGTGGGGGACCGGCCCCGACTGTGGCAGCTGGTGGGGGAGGATCTGCCACCGATTTTCGTCGACCATTGACGGTTATCTTCTGACCACCATCTTCTAATGGCAGCGAAGAGTTGAACTTGTCGATGACTTAGGAAAACGCGAGATTAAATATATATATACATACATATGTATATATATATAAAAAGTAAAAAACACGAAAAAATATAGCCAACTTTTACAATTAAGTAAGATATTGTCGTAGCCTCTCCCCTACTCTCTCCATCAGGAGAAGGGAGGAGGTACGAGGAATAAGCAGAACAACGAGCGGTGCAATTTTTTTTTTTTTTTTTTTTTAAACGCTTAACGAAGTGCATAGCATAAATTTAACATCTAAATATATATTTAAATTCTACACACACACACTCACAAAAAAAGAAAAAAAACAAAGACATATATATATAAATTAAACATACAAAAACGAAATAAAACAAAAATCGAAAAAAAAATGAATTCAAAATAAAAAGGCTCATTGTCATAAGCAGCAATTTCCTTTCTTTGCTTTTCTAGAGGAGTTAAAATGGGGTTGCAACGAGGGGGGTATGAGGGGTTGCGAACAGACTGCTGGCTGCATTTGCTTAATTAAACTCGATGTCAGGCTAAAAACAATAGGGTAAAATTCAGCCGGCAAAGTCGACGATCCCTTACCCTGCACCCAAACGTTCTCTTTGGAATACTTTTAGATGGCAATAGCTCAATCATTTTTCATACCTAACATATGTATATGTACATATATGTTAGCTGTTTATCTGTTTATTTCTGAAATCTATATACATCAATTTCAAGATTAGGCATATAAGAAAATTTGGAAATTAACCATGGAAAATATGGTTAAAAATTGATTTCTTTTAAATCAAAATCCTTTGCAATATGTTTTGATTTTTATACCCTTGCAAAAAGGGTATATTAATATTGGTGCAACGCATAGAAGGAAGCATCTCCGACCATATAAAGTATATATATTCTTGATCAGCACGAGTAGACGATAGGCATGTCCGTCCGTCTGGATCAGCACAAACTACTTCTACACCGTAGGAGCCACAGAGCTGTTTGCATGTAGGCTTGTATATACTGCAGGGGTTGTATATCTCGGATTCAGCCGGATCGGACCACTATATCATACAGCTCCCATACAAACGGCAAAGCCACGAACAGCGACTTTTCTGAATAACTTTGTTATTTTCTGAGCAATTGACGTGAAATTTCATATTGGTTAGTTTATTACACCTATTAACGACTGTGCCAAATTTGATCCCGTGACTATATCATATAGCTCCCATAGGAACGATCGGTCGAGAACAGTGACTTTTGTCAATAACTTCGTTACTTTAAATTAAACATTTATTAGTTTAATGTATCTGTTATTGACTGTGCCGAATTTGATGAAGGTCGGGTAACTATATCATATAGCTACCATAGGAACGATCGGTGGAAAACAGTGACTTTGATCAGTAACTTCGTTATTTCCTATGCTAAGATTGTAGGCCGTTCTTACAACTATACAACGTTTTTCCATTTTGATAGCTATCGGTAAGGACGGACTTAGCAAAGCAGTTGCAAGGGTATACAAACTTTGACGAGGTCGAAGTTAGCCCCGGCCCTCTGGTTTAAAAATTTTAGCTCTGCTGCTTCTAACTGAGTTCGATTTCCTCAACTCCAATTTTTCAATAAATCTAGAAAACTTTCTAGAGAGAGAGAGAGTAGATGTCGACGGAAACACGGAGACAGCAAAGTAACATCAGATAGCTAAAGTTAGATTTTTTATACCATACACCCATAGGGTGAAATGGTATATTAAAGTCGCCAAAATGTATGTAACAGGCAGAAGGAAGCTTTTCCGACCCCATAAAGTATATATATTCTTGATCAGTATCAACAGCCGAGTCGATCTAGCCATGTCCGTCTGTCCGTCCGTCTGTCCGTATGAACACCTAGATCTCGGAGACTATAAAAGCTAGAGCCACCAAATTTGGAATGTAGGCTCGTGTAGTATGTAGAGTGATCAAGTTTGTTTCAAATTTTTGCCACGCCCCTTTCCGCCCCCCGCAATTCAAAAAAGACGTTTATCTCAAAAACTATTGCAGCTAGAGACACCAAATTTGGTATGTATATTTGCATAGTAAATGCGCACATTTTGTATATATAAAGTTTTTGCCACGCCCCTTTCCGCCCCCGAAATTTGAAAAACTCGATTATCTCCCGTAATTTTTTATCTTGTGCAATCAAATTTGGCACACTTAAATTTGATACTAATACCGAGCAAAATACCAAATTTGATCAAAATCGGACAAAAAATAGCTGAGTTATGCATATAAACGTTTTTGCATAAGGCCGGAGATGGCCGTTGGCGGGTGGGGGCGCTAGGGTGCTTATATGCATAAGTGCGCGAGATACTGAGATATGCTTGTAAAAAGCATGTGAACAGAATTCTGAAAAATAGGCAAATGCATTTGTTATTACAAATTTGAAATATTTGTTTTACTGGTGTATGGTATACCCAAGTCGGCGAGACGACTTACTTACTTCATTTAAGATAAGGAATGATCATTGTACAGATTATTATACCCTTGCAAAAAGGGTATGTTAATTTTGGTCAGAAGTGTGCAACGCATAGAACGAAGCATCTCAGACCATATAAAGTATATATATTCTTGATCAGCACGACGAGACGAGTTCAAATAGCCATGTCCGTCCGTCCGTCCGTCCGTCTGGATCAACGCGAACTCCTCCGAGACCGTAAGAGCTACAGAGCTGAAATTTTGCACGTAGGCTTGTATATACTGCAGGCATTGTATATCTCGGATTCAGCCGGATCGGACCACTATATCATATAGCTCCCATACAAACGTCAAAGTCACGAAACAGTGACTTTCTCAATAACTTCATTAATTTTATTGCTATTGTCATAAAAATTGGTATTTGTCAGTATTATGTTTTTATGCATAATAGGCATTGTATATCTCGGATTCAGCCGGATCGGACCACTATATCATATAGCTCCCATACAAACGTCAAAGTCACGAAACAGTGACTTTCTCAATAACTTCATTAATTTTATTGCTATTGTCATAAAAATTGGTATTTGTCAGTTTTATGTTTTTATGCATAACAGGCATTGTATATCTCGGATTCAGCCGGATCGGACCACTATATCATATAGCTCCCATACAAACGTCAAAGTCACGAAACAGTGACTTTCTCAATAACTTCATTAATTTTATAGCTATTGTCATAAAAGTTGGTATTTGTCAGTTTTATGTTCTTATTAATGATTGTGCCAAATTCGATCAAGATCGGGTGACTATATCATATAGCTCCCATACAAACGGCAAAGTCACGAACAGTGATTTTCTCAATAACTTCATTAATTTTATAGCTATTGTCATAAAAGTTGGTATTTGTCAGTTTTATGTTCTTATTAATGATTGTGCCAAATTTGATCAAGATCGGGTGACTATATCATATAGCTCCCATACAAACGGCAAAGTCACGAAACAGTGACTTTCTCAATAACTTCATTAATTTTATAGCTTTTGTCATAAAAATTGGTATTTGTCAGTTTTATATTCTTATTAATGATTGTGCCAAATTCGATCAAGATCGGGTGACTATATCATATAGCTCCCATACAAACGGCAAAGTCACGAACAGTGACTTTCTCAATAACTTCATTAATTTTATAGCTATTGTCATAAAAATTGGTATTTGTCAGTTTTATGTTCTTATTAATGATTGTGCCAAATTCGATCACGATCGGGTGACTATATCATATAGCTCCCATACAAACGGCAAAGTCACGAACAGTGACTTTCTCAATAACTTCATTAATTTTATAGCTATTGTCATAAAAGTTGGTATTTGTCAGTTTTATGTTCTTATTAATAATTGTGCCAAATTTGATCAAGATCGGGTGACTATATCATATAGCTCCCATACAAACGGCAAAGTCACGAACAGTGACTTTTCTCAATAACTTCGTTACTTTTTAAGCTATTGTCGTGAAATTTAATAAACGTTAGTTTATTGAAGCTATAAATGTGCCAAATTTGGTCAAGATCGGGTGACTATATCATATAGCTCCCATAGAAACGATAGGTGGAAAACAGTGACTTTCATCAAAAAGTTCGTTATATCCTATGCTAAGATCGAAGGCCGTTCTTTCGCAAACATTAGTCTTTTTGGATAAAACGTTTTTACACTTTCATGGCTATGGGTAAGTAAAGAATTACCAAAACAGTTGCAAGGGTATACAAACTTCGACGCGGTCGAAGTTAACCCCGGCCCTCTGGTTTTTATTTTAATACTTCATTTTCTTTGTGTTATCCCAGTTTCTTAACTTTCGAATTCGTCCACTAATCTAACAATTTGTCTGCCCTAATGCATATTGTTAAATCAAAATAAAAGAAGATATATTTACAGCCCATTTTACCTAGTTAACTGCTCCACCTATCTTATTTATTCTCCACCTTGCTTTGTTCGTCTCATGTCTTAAATACCATTAAAAATTCATCATTCATCACACTTTCAGGCCAAGACTTTGGGAAAAACTTTTGCCCTCAATTTGATTTTTAATTAATTGCAAGCTCTCATTTATTCTCACTTGAGGCGAGTTTGTGGGTGGGTGGTTCATAGAGGAGAAATCATGAATGTGGGTGAGTGGTTGGGCGACGATGGGTGGACTGCAAAAGTCAAGAACGCGCAAAACGCTAAACGCTTCTTAATGAAGGCAACTTCTGGCCAATCAGCTACAATTCCGGCTTGTTGACAAAAAAAAATGAAGTAAGTAAGTCGTCTCGCCGACTTAGGTATACCATACACCAGTAAAACAAATATTTCAAATTTATTAAACCAATGCATTTTCACATGCTTTTTATTACAAGCATATCTTATAATCTCCCTCACTCAAGTATACGAGCACCCTAGCGCCCCCACCAGCCAACGGCCAACTACGGCCTTATGGAAAAACGTTTATATGCATAACTTGGTTGTTTTTTGTCCGATTTTGATCAAATTTGGTGTTTTGCTGGGTATTAGTATCAAATTCAAGTGAGCCAAAATTGATTACAAAAGGTAGAAAATTACGTGAGGTAATCGAGTTTTCCCAAATTACGGGGGCGGAAAGGGGCGTGGCAAAATCGTTGCATATACAATATATGCGCATTTATTAAACAAATACACATACAAAATTTGGTGTCTCTAGCTATTATAGTCTTTAAGATAATCAAATTTGTTTAAATTTCGTGGGCGGAGGGGGCGTCGCAAATTTTTTTTGCAACAAATTTGTGCGCGCTTACTAAAGGATTAATCATACTAAATTTGATGTCTTTAGCTATTGTAGTCTTTAAGAAAATCAAATTTGTTTAAATTTCGTGGGCGGCGGGGGGCGTGGCGAAAATTTGAAATAAACTTGACCACCGTAATACACGAGTCTACGTACCAAATTTGGTGACTCTAGCTCTTATAGTCTCTGAGATCTACGTGTTCATACGGACAGACGGACGGACGGACGGACGGACATGTCTATATCGACTCGGCTGTTGATACTGATCAAGAATATATATACTTTATGGGGTCGGAAAAGCGTCCTTCTGCCTGTTACATACATTTTGACGACTTTAATATACCATTTCACCCTATGGGTGTATGGTATAAAAACGCAGCACGGGAAACGGATTTTGTTTTTGCTTTTGATTGCTCAAGCAGCGGGTATCAAATGCCGCCCAACGTTGGCCACTAATTAGTGGTGTAAAGGTGCAAAAAAAAAGAAAAAAAAATCAGGAACAAAATTAATTAATTTCACGGCATGTTGAATTAACGACTTGGAGCAGCTACTGCAGCTACAATTAGCGCGCATTGAGAAAAGTCTGCATAAATCAAAGGCAAATTTTCACACTTGCTTGAGCTTTAACGAATTTATGCGGACTAGTTATTTGTAATCCTAAGGGCAGAGTAAAAGTTCTAAGGGTAGAGTAAAAGTCCTAAGGGTGATAGTAATAATCCTAAGGGTGAGATCAATAGTCCTAAGGCGTAGTAATAGTCCTAAGGGTGCGAGGAATATTCCTAAGGGTGAGAGCAATAGTCCTAAGGGCCAGAGTAAGTCCTAAGGGTGCGAGTAATAGTCCTAAGGGTACGAGTAATAGTCCTAAGGGTGAGAGCAATAGTGCTAAGGGTCAGAGTAAGTCGTAAGGGTGAGAGTAATAGTCCTAAGGGTCGAGTAATAGTCCTAAGGGTGAGAGCAATACTCCTAAGGGTCAGAGTAAGTCTTAAGGGTGCGAGTAATAGTCTTAAGGGTGCTTTAAAAAACTTTATACGTTGATGTTTAAAATAAATTTTGAATATTTCTGTAGTGTAGAAGCAAAATAATTATTTTAAAATAGAAAAATTGGGTTTGGGCTATCTAATTTTTATTTAAGTCCAACTTAGAAACCTGAGGCGCCACTGGGGAAAATTTGTCAATCCAGCTTTCACCCTTTTGAATACTCTTTTAATAGTTTAATATGAGAATATAATAATTCAAAATTTCATTTTCGGAATGAGAGATTTCATTCTAAAGATTTTGAAGAGACCAAACACATTCCAATCGGCCAACTGGAAATGCGGAGTTATAACTAAATTATGGTAACCCCTACTCACTGTACGGATATGATCGATCAAGATCATATTTTTCACTTTATAAAGATGAATCCTATATCCAGACACGACTGTACTTCTAGCCCTGTAGGCTTTGAAATATTCAGCAGGTTTTTGCTTATAAAAGTGTTTTGCTTTGTTTTTTCAGAGTGATTAGGTCTTAAAAGGTTATGTCTTTAATAAATTTATTTTAATCCAAATTTAACGCTTTCCCACAAATATAATTCATAAAGTTTCTATGTTTTTGTAGGATTTTCGTAAATTAAAAAGTAGCAAGGTTCTGGTTTCCTATTTATAGACATGAGACTAAGATTGACAAATTCATCTAATAAAACCTACTAGAGACTATTTCAGAGTATTTAATACCATAAATAACAAAATGGAATTACATACTTGAAACTAATCAATTTGGACAGTGTATTATATTAATATAACTATTATGGTTGCTTTTTGTTGTTATTCTTGAGAATGTCAGACATGTTTATTTTGAATAAATGCGTCTATTTTTTGCTGCTTCTCCAATACTTCAACAGTTTGCCATTACATTCTCTTCCATTCAGCAGCATGAGCATCAGCTCATAATAAAACCTACTGCTCACTCCTCTTGTGCCTTCTTGTGCCATTTAAAACACAAATCACGATTAGCGGCGGTCACATTTAGCGCTCCTCTCTACCACACTAATAGGGAGCAACTTTCACCCATATGCAAAAATTTTATGCCACGTTAGCTAGAAATCCTACCATAAATTACTGCAACTAAACGCAGCCCCCAAAAACACACTCACAATTGCTTCAGACCAACAAACACACAACAGAGAGGAAAAGGGACAGGAAGAGGAATCACAGTGCGACTTACAGAGGGCATAGAGTATATCCAAAATTATGACAACCTTCACACACAGTTGCGAATTTTCCTTTTCCTTATTTTTTGCAGCGGAATTGAACTATGGCCAAAAGAACGTTGATGGCTACGATGAAAATAGAGATGGGGAAAGGAGATGCTTTGTCCCTAGTAGCCAGAGGTATAATAGGGCCAAACATAATGTCCATTATGTCCAAGAACAAATGGCATACGGCTACCTCATGCCATGGCATGGACTTTGTTGGCCAGCATTGTGTGCTCCTCTGTTGGCTAACGATAAGGCTAGGACTACCAACAAACATCATCTTCATCTCTTCTTCGGCTTTTTTATTGAGGGAGCGACCACCAGTTGCTTTACCTTTGGCCCTTTTGTTTTCCCTTGTGGGCTGCCAAGCCAATGGCTTGGCCAATAAAATGCATTCAATTCACATGCAAAACAAAAAACGATAAAAAACCGAGAGCCATTGAGAACGCTTCTAAGCAGCAACTGCCCCTCACTCCCATCCAGCATTGCCTACGCCATTGGCCAAAGGCAACGGCACCCGCGCCATCGACATGCGCGCAAGTGAGCTACCTCTCCACCTCTCACTCATTGGGGGAGGGATTGGGGAGGCCATGGAGTCCTGACTATAGCCTGGGCTAGCCTAGCCTGGAATACAATTGTGGAGCTCTGCCATTTTTATTGTATGTGACTGTGGGTAGTGTTTTGTGGGTGAAATGCGTTTCCCTTTTGGCATCTGTAGTGTGGGGGAGGGGAGTGGGATATGACCGTGAAAATTCTACAAAATTTGCTGGAGAATTGGAGAGCGGCGACTGCGCAAAACATTTGCCGCCAAATATGATGGAAATTTCAAAAAGTTTATAATTATATTTTTCTTTAATAAATAAATCGTTTGCCTCATAAGGTCTGCAAATGAAAGACATCAATGGATCCCTCTCGATTTCTATAAGATATGGTTAAAAACCTAAAATCCTCCAGAACTAAGCCTCATTATGCCTCAATCAAAATAAAAATAATTTATTACTGATTCTAAATCAGACAAAAAACTGATTAAAATCAAGTTTATCGAGCTAATATGAATTTGAAAAACAGGAATCGAAACGGACGTGAGTCATTGAAAAGTTCATAGAATGCAAATACAAAGCTACTTGTTGCTGATTATCTAACTGAATCGATTGCTTCAAACTTAATAGAACACCTCTGATAAGAAATTACTCTGATATGAGTAGCCAATTGTTCTTGTTTTGTGACTCGTCTGGTTTGACTTACATATATGGGTATTCGTCATTCATCAAACATAAATAAATTTTAAAATAATATTTACATAAACCTTCCATAAAATTGAATTCAAATTCGAACTAATAAATAAATTAAATTGAAAACTTTTAAGAGATTCTAAGAAAAAGTTTCGTCTAATTTTTACAAAAAAAAAAAAAAAAAATACATTAAACAGAAGATATTGCTTATTTATATCATATTGCAAAAGTTAGATAAACAATAGGTTGTTTCTTTTGAATATTTTAATAATATGTACATATGTATATAGAACGAGGGATATACAAAAGTCCATACAAAACGATATACCCTCTTTTAGAGTATATTTAGATGATGTCTTAATCACCAGAAGTTCCGGTAAAAAAAAAAAAATAAAGGCGAACCATTTATAATTGTGTATGAGAAGATTAAAAAAACTATTTAAAAAAAAATATATACATTTTACGTATTTTTCTTTTTTTTATAGAAAACTAGATGAAGAATTTCCTGTTAACAATTTGCACAACAAACAACGAAAGCAATTGAAGCACTTAGAAGCACGCAATGCTTGTAACGAAAAGAGAAGGAAACACTATAGAAGGAAAGAGAGAAGGACAGAGAGAGAGAGAGAGGAAATAAGACCACATGGGTTATGGTGCTCGAGGACCGATCCGAACCGATTCGATCCGTAACGATCGATTGTGGGGAGCAAACAAGGCTTCAGGCAAAAAATAAAATTTGATAAGCTGCAACTCAATTTCGGGAAGATAATCAATGTTAAAAATGCAACAGCAGCCAGGTACGCACACACACACTGGCTCAAACACAGACAATTGGGCAAATAACAACAAAAGAACCAAACATAAGACAATTGTCAACAAGCAACAAACAACAACAAAAATACAGATACTCAAAAAATAAGAAAAAAGAAAATAATAATAAAAACTGAATCGAAGAAGGAACCCAAGCAAGGAACCACAAGTTTTTATCACTTAGCCGCCACGTTGACGTCGTTGTCAGCCATCGTCTTAGTTGTCTTCGTTGTTGTTGTCGTCGTTGGGTTCCTTTGGAAGGTGTAAAAAACTCTACAAACATTACAAACACCTTCTCTTTCGCACACAATAGTGCACTCTCTTTCTTGCCACTGGTTCAAAGTGTGTGGCAACAACGACGACGGTGACGGTGTCGGCGACGGCAACGACGACGGCCAACCAACCACTTTGACACCCCCTCCCAGACACACACACACACACTCTAAGTGAACCACTATTCCCATTCTTATACGTTGGGCTCTGTGTGTTCTGTTGTCGTTTGCCGTTTTTGTCGCAAGTTTTCGAATGCCATAGAAATTCAGTTTTCAAATCAAAATTGTCGCGCACACGACACGGACGCCTCGCTCCGGCAATCGGACAAAAAACAATAAAACAAAAACCCAACACACATATGAAACACATTGGACATCAAGCCGGCTTTCTTTGTATTACAAGAAGAAGTTCTATGCCAACAAATGAATATCACGTGTAA
Organism: Drosophila equinoxialis; assembly: GCA_018150345.1. Lineage (NCBI taxonomy): Eukaryota > Metazoa > Arthropoda > Insecta > Diptera > Drosophilidae > Drosophila > Drosophila equinoxialis. The sequence goes on along the minus strand of JAECWI010000868.1, from coordinate 158,324 downwards.
ATAATAATAATAATCAAAAGTGAGATGACAATTCATTTTTTTTTCATGTGCAGATCGGAAAAACAGTGAAAAAAACTATTTTATAAGAATAACCATTTTAACAATCATATCCTATAGATTAATATCAAAAAGTAATTAATATCAAAAAATAATATCAAAAAGTATTAGTATAGTATTAGTGACTGCAAAAAAAAAAATTCAAAATCAAAGCAATTTTTTTAATCTATCAAAAGTTTTTATCAATAAATATTATATTATACATCCAGAGATAGAGAAAGGTAAGCATTCAGATCCTTAATACAATAAATGATACGATAGATTGGTATACAAGAATAATGTCACGAAAACCTAAGCCCATTTGATATTTCTTGCCAGGATCACTTGCTTAGCGTAAAGACCATTAAGTATGGCATAACTTTAGGGGTTGAATTAGCGGAAAAGGGTTTTTTGCAAAAATAGTAAAAGATTTTTTTGAAAACTGATATCTCCATTGGATAATGGATATGCATAATATTAAGTTATTTTCTATTGTTGCGATTAATTTTATATAGTTAATTGTTTATTAACTATATTATTCAACTATGTTCACATTTATGTAAATATGATAATTCAATGGAGATATCAGTTTTCAAAAAACTTGTACTATTTTACTATGATCTTTCTATGTATGTATGTATAATTATATTATCGCTCATTCATCCTCTAAAAATGTCTTTTTTCAAACAAGAGCTTTATTTTTTGGTTAATCTATTTCTAAAGAAAAAGTCTATCAATAAACCAAATACCCAAGTTCTTCTGTTCAAATATTAATATAAATTATTAATATAATCATTTCCAAAAATGTTCAGAACTCTTTGAAAGTTTCATGAAGAAACAGTCTATCTTATTTGATTAAACCAAAAATGTATGTTCATTTACCATAATGAAATGTTTATCATTTAATTAGGAACATTAATTCTTAACGTAAATTAGAAAAAAAAAAAACATAAACCATATTCTTAACATTCAATTTTGATATATTTGGTTTTGGTTTATAAATGAAATTCGAAAGGTCAGTTTGCGAAAATGTTTATAAATTATAATCTCTAAACGCGATACGGAATATTTTAACCTTTCTTTTCTATTGAAATCTCTCCTGGTTAAATGCACTGATCAGATTATGAATTTGAAGAAAAACCTTTACAGTTAACTATGCTTCTTATTGCCTACCCTTATGCGATTCTTGGCTTCAAAATTTTATCTAATTCCTCTATTGTTAACTACACCAACCTCAGACGCCGACACCGCCACCTCAAATAATGAGTCATTGAGAGTGCTGTGGTACTCTAATTCGCACCCCTCAGACCTCAGACGTAGCATTGCCCCCAGTTTTTCATTAACAAAGCATATCTATTGAATACCATTTCCGTTGGCATTTCAGGAACGCAAAGCATATTCCCCATTTTGGAAAAACGGACAGCCAGCCACCTAACAGCCACCATCATCTAATCATGACAAGCATCTCCGCTCTGCTCCATAGGAGTCACAGCCACAGTAATGGTGGCTACACAAGCAGTGGCAGTGGCAGTGGCAGTGGCAGTGGCAGTAGTCAACACAGTAGTAGTCTTTCACCGCAGTTGCCCGGCATGGGCATGGCGATGACAACAACAGCAGCAGCTGCAGCCGTAGCAGCAGCAGCGGCAGCAGTGGCTGCCGCATCATCATCATCGCCATCGCCTCCATTACCTGGAACCCAACAGCAGCCCGGAGGGGCAACCAATAAGCTTCTCTCCCATCATCATCATCAACATCATAATCATCAGCATCATCAGCAACAGCAGCAGCAGAGCTCCACCAACCCCAATTCCAGTTCCAACAGCAACTTCAATTCAAATGGGGGATCGCATCACAGTCATGACCACATTAAACGACCAATGAATGCTTTCATGGTCTGGTCCCGTGGCCAACGACGCAAAATGGCGCAGGACAATCCCAAAATGCACAATTCGGAGATATCCAAACGGTTGGGTGCCGAATGGAAATTGCTCACCGAGGGACAGAAGCGTCCATTCATCGATGAGGCAAAACGTTTGAGGTAAGGGAGCAAAAAACACACACACACATCGCGAGAGTGTGTGGGGAAGGGGTACGTCTTTTTACTCTCTCTCTCTCACTTTGTTCTGGTCTGGTCTGGGTTAAAATTTGATCGATTAGCTAAGACAAAGGCTCACTATTGTGACCTGAACACACACACACTCACAACAACCACATGGGGAAAGAGGGGTCTGTGGTATTTCATTGGCACACACAAGAGATAGAGATATAATCGGACATATCTTGGGTAAACACTTCATTTGAATTCAACTCCCCAGATAGTAAGAGTCACATGTCGTCGTTACGCACACAAAAGACTTATTTTGCATATCTTTTGCATTCACATTGACATTATACGCAGGAGTCCCCCCTAACCCCCACAACCAGTTCAAAATGATTGGGTTAAAAACATAACGATTATATGGAAATGACTCATTGAATTAGGTATTATGTGCCTTAGAATCAAATTTTAAATTCTTACCTGTCGGTTTACTTTGATATAGTTGTATTACATTAGATTTCCTTAACTTAATTAAATTGTTTATAAAAGAGTTAACTATATTTAATATAGTTTCCACTTGATTTATAACCAGAATATGTTAGATATCAGATTTTGTAACCACTGTTTACATAAGGTAAACTCCTTTTTTTAAAAATTCACTTTTAAGCACATTATTTTATTATTAATCAAGTAGTTTGAGCTGAATGTTCAAAAGAATTCATTAAAAAAATTGAATTGTCTCAACATAGCTAAAGTCAAAACATATGCTCTACATCTTCTCAAATATATGTAGGAGCTTTCAAAATGATTCCACCAGAATTATTTCAATAGTTTTGAAAAAATCCTAAAGGTGTTATCCAAATTTCATCTCTTAATTGAAGAAGATTTTCTAAACGACTTAAATTTAATTGTGGAAAACAATTTTAAAAGCAAGAAACGAATCAAAATCTTAACATTTATAGTAGGTTATTATATCAAGATTAATATTTTACTTGTCATCCTTTCAGCTTTTTAGTTTTTTAACTTTTTTTGTATCAGCAATAATTTTTAAATGATATTTAATATCAAAAAAGGGATATTGTTGTAGAATGTTTGGTGGTGGTGAAGATTTTGAAGCAAGTTAATTATGTAATTTTTCCAATATTATCTCTTTTAATTTTGACAAACTATTTCTATAATTGAGAATTCAAATAACAGTTAATAAGGATGGTAAAAAGTTAGATCTATGTATGACTAAAGGAATTATGGCAATATTTGCATCAAGTTGATATATAGTGAAATTAAGTTAGTTTATAACTGTTCTGAAGATTTAAGTTTAGATTACATACATGATATATATTTTTGTTAATTCGGAGCTCTCTTAACTCTACAGGGTATTCGTGTTTTCCTACCAATGCAATCAAAAACAAAATGTTGGTTTCCAAATGCCAACTTTTAGACTGTCATAATCCTTTTATTGATTGTATTTGACTGCCAAATTGTGATGAAAATGTTGTTATATGATTTTTCATATTGATGACATTTATTAATGAGCCAGCCAGTCAGTAACTACATAGTTTGAGGGGCTTAAACTAATGGCCCATTCGTGGTTTTTCAACTCACGTATATATGAAATGGAATTGTTGTTTAAATATTTGCTAATGAGCCATGGAGATAAGAATGTTGAATGAGAATAATATTCGGGGTTTTCAATTTCGGTTTCGGTTTTCGTGGGTCTAAAAAAGATAAGAAAGGCAAAAGAAGTGACCAATTAGGGAACAAAGCGAATAACCGAAAATAAAATAAAATAAACTAAAAGTAAAGAAAGTTAAAGTGAAACACAAGACAATCGAGGACACACCTTGTTTATCAACAATTTGTTTATTCTCTTCTTTTTTTTCATTCTTTATTTTAATAAATATTTTTCTTCTTCTTGTATTTTTATCGTTTTGTCAAACAAATGTCAACAATTGCGCATTGTTGGATGTGAAGTGAAATAAAGTGAAGCGAAGTTGGTGCAAGTCTTGGGAGTTGTTTCAGTCTTTTGCTAAATTAGGGGGAAGTGTACGAGAGTGAGAGAGAAAAGGGTTTATGGCTTGACTTTATGATATCATCAATGTTCAAATCGTTCGTTTCGATCGATCTACATGTACATATATATATTTGTATGTATCAACATTTACTTAATTTACAGGGCGCTGCACATGAAAGAACACCCCGATTATAAATATCGGCCTAGACGCAAACCCAAGACGCTAAACAAGTCACCAGTGCCGGGTGGTGGTAATGGTGGCGCAGCCGGCGGAGGAATTGGTAGCGGAGGTGGTGTTAATGCAACATCGGCGAGCAATTCGAATGGTGTCATTGGATCGGCAACGAATTTAACTGGTGTCAATTTATCCAATTCGAAGGACAGTTCACAACCTTTGCATTCACCGGCAATGGCTCATCATCATTTACATCATCATCAGCTGCATGGACATGGTCATCCCCAGGCACATCCTCATGCTGCAGCTGCAGCTGCCGCCCATCATCATCATCATCATCAAGTCCAATTGGCTGCAGCGGCAGCGGCCAAATATGGCTTTGGCTCACCATTGGAACTCTCACTGCCCCGTCTGCCAAACGCATTCCCCACCCTCGCACACTATCCACTGGATCCAACGCTCGCCCTCGATCTGCAGGCCCGTTTGCAGGCCATGTATGCTGGCAGCATTTATCATCCATGGCGTTATTTACCATTAATTAGCCCAGAGACACCACCTTCACCCCCCAAGCAGCAGTGGCACCGGCATCTCATCCTACGGCTGTGTTAAATCAGCAAAATCCTCACCAGTGTCCAACACTGTTGTCCTACCAGTTCCAGTGGCGGCTACAACGCCTCCGAATATTATTTGACCGACTCCGTTGCGCTATGGCGCCACCGCCGAGCATGCGGTCTAGGATCGTATATATATGTATGTATATGTATATATCATATATACATATAATTCGATTTAAGATACAGAGCAAAGTCATCCACCCACCCAAAAACAAATTCTATGAATTGACAAAAAGAATTCAACTCCTCCTCCCTTCCGCCGTACCCTCTATCTATCTACATCTCTTTCTCTCTCACTGTCTCTATCTCTCTCACTCGTTCTCTATCTAGTGTTAGAGCCACTTCTAGTGTTAGCTTTTTTCTTGTTTAATCTTTTTAGTAAGTGTTTTTTTTTTCTCGTCTGCATTTTGCTTAACTAAGTTTATAATTTAATTGTTATAGATGTCGGTTAATTTGGTTTGTGGTAAGACAAAGAAAATGTGGCATATAAACATTCAAATTGTCCCGAGAAAATAGTTATAGGTATTTAAAAATCAATCGATATATATATAAATAGTTGTAATCTAGTTGACGAATCGTTAATGAGTCTTCTAAAAATTGAATATTAACTCAAATCGCAGAACTGACATTAAAGTATCGAAATAGTCCAGATATTGTGCTTTTCGGAGCAAAGATACAGTAAAACTTCACTAACAAGAGTGAAACTGCTCGTCAAGTCAGTTAAAATGAATATGGAAATTTCTTTAAAAAAAAAAGAAACAAAAATTTTCTCTCTTCCTAGACATTTTCTCGTTCATTTGATCTCTAACTTCTGACTACAAATCAAATTGATTGCAAAGTTTTTATTTTAGTTGCCGAATTCTTTAGATTTTTAGTGCTTTAAAATAAAATATATTGTTGAGAAATTTGTCCGATTTGTGTGTCTGTGTGTGTAATATAAGGAAACCTATATACATAATTCTTATTATTATAAAACAAATTTATATTTTAATGTGATAAAAACAAAAAAACACAAATGAAGATAAAACTAAAGAAACGAAACAAACAACAAAGCAAATAAACGATTTTTAAATAGCAAAAAAATACTACAAATGATTACTGATTGATGGACTTGATTTAAGGTGGGGGGAAGGTCTAATAGAAGAGGTGAGGAAGCATAATATCTGTCAAGAGTCAAACGCCAGGGGGAGCCACCACCCACCACATGAGCGTGAATAATAACGACAATGTTTGCTGATGCGTTGATTATTAGTTTAAATTGCCGTCGCGCCTCGGGGTGGATGAATGGCCGGAATGGATGAAAAAAGATGGGGGTGATCCTGGGTGATTCCTGTTAATGGGATTCAACGCTGCCTGTCGCCCACTTGTTAATGCAACCAACTGTGAGAAACTTGCATTGAGGCGTGTCAATACCCAGTCAGAAAAGCAAAAAAACAATTCAATTGAAACTGTTTTCTTTTTTTTTTGTCTTCCTCTCCAGTTGCCAGTGGCCCAAAACAAAAGCAATAGGAAAGACACAGACATCAACCCCCGACCCTCTGGGTGATGGGGCGGGGGAAGGGTGATGGGTAGTTTGGGTTCGGGTTGGAGTCGTAGCTCGGGGTCGAGCAATCGCGACGACAGCATCATAACCAGCTGAAAAGCCGCACATAAAAGTCACACAAATGCCACGCTGCAGCGCAACCAAACTGCTGATAAGAAGAGTGTCCTGGGCCCCCACCACCCCACAAACCCCCCACTCTTACCACTCAACAGTCAGCAGCCAAAAAGTCGTGTGCTGATTGTCGTCGTCTGCACACACACACACACACATAGAAGAGAGACAAGTGGCAAAAGGAGACGTCTGACTCTGTCTTTTGTTGCCCGCAAGGTCGTTTTTATAGTGTCCTGGTCTTGGTCCTCGTCCTGCTCGTTGTCGTCGCTTTTAATGTTTGCATTTTGTACCCGCACATCCCACAGACAAAAGCCACAGACCAAAAATCACTATGAGAATGCTACAAAAATATTTGCCCAATGAAATTGTCCGACGCAGAAGCAGCGATTGAGCAGCAGTTTCCCCTCCTTCCCCACCTCGTTCACGAGTGGCAAAAAGGACGAATGAATATACTTACTTATATCAACCAGACCCCCCCCATCCCCCACCCCCAGGAATTGTATTGAAAGTGTGCGAAAATTTTCAGCTACCTACAACTATTGTTCGGCTACCTACAAAAAGTTCGAGTAAGTAGTGAATCTAGGTAAAAGTATTTTGTCATCTGAACTTTACCAAAAAAAAAAAAAGGATATTAACTATTAAGACATTTTTCCTGACCCTCATTAGAATTTAAAATTAGAATTTGACTATAAAACTTTAATTATTTCACTATCTATTTCATATAAATGCTGATAACTTTAAATTAAATTTGCAGTCAAAGACAAAAAGTTCTTAGTCTCACTTTAGACATTAGTATGAATTCACTCACTCTTAAATGAATTCATTCAAATTTCGAACTGAATTCATATGAATAAATATCATGGTGACAGCATAAAACTGTATAGTCCATAAACAAACTTCTGAACTCTTTTTAAGGTGACCAAGGAACAATTCAAGACTGATTTATGATGGGAGTGAATTGCCATTGAACAATTTACAGGCTATTGACTAAAAATTTCGATAAACTTGAATATACTACCTATGTATATAGTTATAATGAACAATTACCAGCCTTTCATTGTGTGTACTTTATCAAGAGTGCAAATAATTATATAGACTTTAATACAACTTTGACAAGGGGCAAACGACAGTGGCAGGGAGGGGCAGAAACGCTAAAATAAAATGTATTATACATATGTACATACATATATACATATGTATGCACCTATAAGTGGTAGCCAAACAAATGGAGAGTTGAAAATAAAGAGGGAGCTATCGATATATTCAATTCCCGTTGATATCTTTTAAAGTGTTCTTAAATCAATTATCAAAAAAAAAAAAAAATTAACGGGTCAATTGTCTAAGTGGGCTGAGGGGAATGTAGGATGGGGAAATTGGGTGTTAAATCCATTGGAAGGGTCGTGGTCGTAACGCCCCAAAGCAAAAGTCAATAGCTATCAAAACTAACAGACACGCGCAGACACGTGCGTTCATCTTCAATCCTCTTCCATTCTTTACTCAGTTTCACTTGTTTCAAGGCAAATAAAAACACTGAAGCAGGAGCCGGAGCAGGAGCGGGAGCATGAGCAGGAATAGAAGCAGCATCCCGAAAAACGTGTGAAATAAGTAGAATCTGTTTGATTTGCTTTGTTTGCGGGTGTGTGTCTTTGTGTGTGTCCTGAGAAAAAGGGCGACAGAAGTGTCAATGAGAAAACTTGCCATGGTTCATGGTTCTGTGCCTGGTCGTGGTTTCTCCCCCTCTTTTCTTTTTTTTTGTGTTTTCTTCCTCTTGCACTACTTGTAAATGGGCGAAGCTGGGGCGAATTTTTTGTTTTATTTATTTAGAAGGCTGCCTGCCTGCTGCCCCCTTCCATCTCCTCTTTTACAGTGTCTCTCATTCAATTTTTATACCCTAACGAAAACAGAGTTATAACCAAACTGGGACTTCCCCCAATTTGACATAAGTTTGGCTTTAGTGTACTTAGAGTATAGACACTTCGGCTGTCCTCTCTCTAGGGTTTCTTTCCTTTCCTCTTTTTTTTTTTTTTCTACTCTTGGCACACTCACATCCGTTGTGATAAAAAGAAATATTTTCTTTTTGGCATGCGTTCTTCTTCTTGCTTCTTTTCTACTTCATTATTACTACATATTTATATTTATTTGCTATACTTTTTTCTCTGTCTCTCTTTCTCTCTCTCTCTCCTTGCAGCTCCTTCTCTTTATTCATAGCTTCAGTTTCGTTTTTTTTTTTTTTTTTTCGTTTTCCCCATTTTTGCTGAAGTAAACTTTATTTAAGGTAGTCCAGAATAAGAGAGAAAACCATTACGCAAAGGATATTGTGTGGCCATGAATCAATTGAATGGAGTGGCCAATAACGGAGAGGCACTGTGTCCAGTTGCCCCGGAAATATGTTGAACCGCCCAAAAAACAACCAAAAAAGTAATAGGCAATCATCATACTCAATTTGCATGTGGCCACTAGCAAGTCAACTCTCGAGGCAAAGATCGACCTCGCCGAAAAGAAGAAAATTCCCATCATAATCGCATGTAATAAATTTTAATTTTTAAGCATTTGTAAGCACTTTTATCAAGCCAACAAAGGGCGACAATTTTTTAATGCCAAGCCAGCCAAAAAGAAAAAAAAAGGCGAAAACCCGAAACCAGAAAAAGGATATAAGATTAAGACACCAAACCAAGGAGGCAAACGATGAAAAACATAAAGTATGGAAAAAACACACGCCAAGCAAATTAGCCAAGAAGCAGTAAACAGAATGAAGAAGGGGAAGACGCAACGACGACGCCTGCTGCGGTTTATCACGCCCACAGCGCGCAAAAGGATATCCGACGCATGGAAGACAAACAAAAAAGGCATTAAATCGCATTTAAGTCAAAACCATCCACCACCACTACCATATAATGCCAGCTCCCCCTCCCCCCATCCTTGCCACCCATAGCATTTGGGGTTTACTTACTTCATTTACTTGGCTACAAAGACGACAAGACTGATGACAATCCACTTGAGAGAAGGGATACAAGAGACAGCTGGAGAAGAGTAAAATAAACGGGAGATACATAGAAGAAGTATGGGGGAAAATGGGAGGACGGGGTAAGGGTAATGTGTACCATATCTATAGAATATGTTAAACAATTAAACATGTCCAATATCCGTTTAATCTTTCAATTTCTTAGCCCTTAGAAGCCCTTTTTATAAGATCTCAGCGGTCAGCTATTTCAAGTATTAGAGAAATCGTCAACATTAGTTTTTACTACAACTTAGCATCAGCAATTACTCTAGACTACTCTTACTTTTTCATAGAGTTTAATACGCAAGTTATAACAGATTAGTTTTTATACCATACACCCATAGGGTGAAATGGTATATTAAAGTCGCCAAAATGTATGTAACAGGCAGAAGGAAGCTTCTCCGACCCCATAAAGTATATATATTCTTGATCAGTATCAACAGCCGAGTCGATCTAGCCATGTCCGTCTGTCCGTCCGTCCGTTTGTCCGTCTGTCCGTATGAACACCTAGATCTCGGAGACTATAAAAGCTAGAGCCACCAAATTTGGAATGTAGGCTCGTGTAGTATGTAGAGTGATCAAGTTTGTTTCAAATTTTTGCCACGCCCCTTTCCGCCCACGCAATTCAAAAAAAACGTTTATCTCAAAAACTATTGCAGCTAGAGACACCAAATTTGGTATGTATATTTGCATAGTAAATGCGCACATTTTGTATGTATAAAGTTTTTGCCACGCCCCTTTCCGCCCCCGAAATTTGAAAAACTCCATTATCTCCCGTAATTTTTTACCTTGTGCAATCAAATTTGGCACACTTAAATTTGATACTAATACCGAGCAAAATACCAAATTTGATGAAAATCGGACAAAAAATAGCTGAGTTATGCATATAAACGTTTTTGCATAAGGCCTTTGATGGCCGTTGGCGGGTGGGGGCGCTAGGGTGCTTATATGCATAAGTGCGCGAGATACTGAGATATGCTTGTAACAAGCATGTGAACAGAATTGTGGAAAATAGGCAAATGCATTAGTTATTACAAATTTGAAATATGTATTTGTTTTACTGGTGTATGGTATACCCAAGTCGGCGAGACGACTTACTTACTTCATTTCTATTAATGTCTTTTACATTGATTAACTGATAACAATGAAAATGATGTAATTTACCCTAGTGATTGTTTGTTTTTTTTCTTTTTTTATTAATGTAAGATCAAAATATTAGAAAAAATTTCCATTATGTGTCACAAAGAAAAAAAAAAAAAACAGCCAGTTCATAGATAAGAATTAACCGAGAGATGATTTTAAGAAAAAACAAAAGACAATAAAAAAAAACAAAAAACATAATAATGATTGTGAGCTTAAATGAACTCAAAACAATCGAAAAAGTAAAGACAAATACATATACAAATGTACATAGAGAAGAGTTTTAATGATATAATTTGGTGAAACAAAGTTTCCCATAACTTGTCAGAATAGCATAGACTATAGGTATTATATGTATATATATATATGTATATATATGTATGTATATATATATACATCGTATATATAGTAATAAATAGAATTAAATCCATTTGCAATACCATTTGACTGTTGGCGATTCCGTATTGAGAAAAAATGTTGCAGAAATAATGCAAATTGTTACACACACACATGCGTTTAATACATCTTGCAACATGTTGGTGTTGTTGGCCTAGAGCAATTAAAATGAGCAGCTGTCAGAAGAACCATTGGAGTTGTAAATGCAATTGCAAACAACACTACAGACCAGGACGACGACCAGAACCAGAACCTGGTCCTGGACATTTTTTTCCAAGGGTCATAAAAAATGTAATACATAAAAAGTGAAACAGAGGGGAAAGAAAGCAATGAGATGACCGGCACAAAGGAGCAATTAATGTGAAATTGTTGCTGCATAATTGCTGAACATGCAATGACATTGAATGGATCATGGATTGCTGGAAGGATGGACTGGACTGGATAAAGCAGCAGCAGTGCCAGGACGAGCAATTAATGCCTCACAAATGCGCTTGGACATGCATAAAAATCGACACAAAGTGTTAAGTGCAACAGAACAACCAAAAAAAAAATGTTCTGCTTCCCTATAAGGTCGCTGCATCGACCTTCCGATATCCACTAGCTGCACCTAGCAAACAGATTCATTCAGTGAACCCAAAGTTTCTGATACATAGAATCCTTGGTATAAAATTCCCCGTTTTCTTTCTTTAAAGGGTATACAAAAACAGAGAGTACCGGAGAGAAAGCGAGACAATTCAAAGTTTTCTTCATCTTCGTTTTTATTTTTCTTTCCTGCACCGACCATTTTTCCTGGAAAAACTGGAACCGGAGCCGGAGGTGGCAAACAATTGCAATTACATTAGAAGACCAAAAGCGTGAGAGGAATGGAGACAATGACCCCAGTTAGCCTAAGCCCAGTAAACCAAATAACCACCCACGCGTCATCCATGTAGTTCTTTCTATCTCTGTCTCTGCCTTCTCACTCTTTCTCTTACTCTCTCTATCGTTCGCGTTTTGCAACATTTCCGTTGCATGCCAGGCACGTTGCAAAAATTGTCGCAACCGAACAAAAAATGAAAAAAAAAAAAAAAGAGAAGCGAATTGGCAAAAGAAAATGGTGCACAAAAGCCACGAGGCAAACGAATTGGCAATTTAAATGTGAATAGAAAAATTGCAAGGGCATTCCGCAATGCCCCACACACACACACACACACACACACACAGACATATATTTCCCCCTGGCATACCCCTCGGCCTTCTTATCATCCTTTTGTAGTGACTTCAACATTTTTGCATTCACAGCAGCATCAGAGTAGAACGTACACTCCTTTTTCGTCTTTACAATTGCCAATCACTCTCGCTCTCTTATTGCTCATTGCCAAACAATAAGAACAACTAAAAGCCAAAAAAAGGGGTAGACAATAAGCAAAATGTTGCATGTGAATGATGATGGTTGCAAGAGTTATTTACTCGTACATAATCCCTTCTGATTACCCAGCTAAACGACATTTAAGTAAAGCATCAAATTATATAAAATCAAATGTAAATTTTAAATTAATTAATGGAGAATATTGCTAACCTTAAGTGTGATTTTTTAAGGATTTTAATTGAACTCATCTCAGCATTATGTCAATTTTCATTTATAATTTAAAATAGTTTCTCCTAATTTCTATTCAATTCTAATTCTTATCAGAATTAATACTTTTTGGTTTATTTTTAGAAGTGCAATAGAATTTTGGTTTATTTTTAGAAGTGCAATAGAACTTACCTAGAATGGAATCAAACCAAAGTGCAATGGCCAAGCCCATACCTCGAGCCATGTGACCCGGCCCAGTCACCAGGCAACCGAGTCTCAGAGTCTAGAACAATCTTTTGATGACCTCAAGCAGATGATCCCATCTCAATATTTTTTGGTTTAATTGCATAATGAACGTGCGGATTTTGCACATTTTTTGCACAGCGATAAACGTATTGACGAACCCGACGAAGAAACAAAAAAAACAAAAAAAAAAAAAACACGTTGATAAGTGTAGGCCTATGTCTGAAGTACCAGAAGCCAAAGATAAGCTTCCCTCCTTATGTGAGGGTATAAAATGTGCAATGGGCGACGTTTGGAGACACAGTTGCCTTCTGGTCTCTGCTTCATCTTGTCGTCTAGAAAACTAAAGCAGAAAAAAAGAATTCAGTCCCTGTTCACTCATCCTCAGAATGAACAAATTAGTGTTGCTTGTAACCTTTATGGTCAGCCTAGTGGCTGCCGGTAGGATTACGGTGAATCCTGAATACCGAGAACTAGGATCGGGTAAACACATACAGGAGGAAGAAAAGAAGAAGCACCTCCCTTATCATCATCATCAGTCATACAAATTTCATTCATAAATTTCTTTCCATTTCTTCCACTAGATCGCCTTTCTCTTGGGGATTTGCAGCGTCAGAAATTTATCTTGGATATAGTCCAACGTGTCCAGCAACCATTGCAGCAGGATGATCTTTTACAATTGGATGAGGGATTGATTGTGGATCCTCAACGTTATATTGGCGGCATTGATAGCGATATGCAGCGCATCGTAGCTTTGGATCGCCAACGACGACTCCTCGACGAAAATCAGATATACTCGGTGGCCCAAATGGAGCATATCCAGCAATTGCGAGGCATCTATCGCTTGCTCGTCCGTTCCGATAGTTTCGAGACCTTTCGTCGCAATGTCGTATACCTGAGAAGAAACATTAATCCAGTCCTTTTGGTGAATGCCTTGGCCCTGGCCCTGTCCGAGCGTCGGGACACTCAGAATTTGATTATGCCCGCCATTAGTGAGATTTTCCCCGAATTGTACTTGGATCAGCAGGTCATTGAACGTATCCGACAGAATGTGAGCCAGCGTCCCTTGTTCCTGGATGTAGTAGGCATACCGCGTGTTAATCCAGTCTTTGGTATATTCAATCCGTTCCGCGAATTGCACATGCAAATGGCTCTTAGGAGACAGCAGGTTCGTCTAGCTGCTGGAGAGGGACAGGAAGGGCGTGTGGTTGTCTCCATTGAGAATAAGGATATATCGGGAATGACTCTATTCACCGAGGATATTGCTTTTGCGCAGCTTTGTGCAGAATCTCATCCAAGAATTGGCATTGCGAGAAGAGCGCGAGTCCCTTGAACAGGAATTGGGTCTAGTCGATGGTACACTGTTGCGTGTGAACCGTCGTCGTCAGCAAAATCAGGAGCAAGACCAGGATCAGGATGTGTATCAATATGAAGATCGGTATCGATACCAGCCAAGAACCTATGGCAATGAGCGTGAACGCTTCATGCGCATCCTGCGACGCGATGAAGACAACGTTGATGATGAAAATATAGTGCGCCGTGGATCAGTTCGTGTACCACTTCAACGTGACTATATCTACAAAAGCTATGGCCGTCAAGGTGGAGTCGAGGATTTGCCCACAGTGAATGTGAATAGCGACCGTCTATTGCATGTGGGCCGCCGCCGCTTGAGCAGCATTGAGCAAGGGCGTGAACAGGAACGCCAACAGGACCAAAAGCAATTTGGACGTCGTGGTTACATTAGTTCCCTGCGTGGTGAACGCTTCAGCGAAGGTCGTCGGGTGCAGCAAGAAGAACTTCAAGATGATGACTACTACAACAACAAGAACTACGGTCAGCAAAACTACGAAGAACGTAAGCAAGGCTACGAGGGACGTCAGCAAAGTTACGAAGGCCGTCAGCAAAACTACGAAGGACGTCAGCAAGGCTACGAGGAACGTCAGCAAAACTACGAAGGACGTCAGCAAGGCTACAAGGGACGTCAGCAAAGTTACGAAGGACGTCAGCAAAACTACGAAGGACGCCAGCAAGGCTACGAGGGACGTCAGCGAACCTACGACCAGGATATTACTGGCTATCTAGCACAAGGACAGCGCTATGAGGGCAAGAACTACCGTCAAAATGTTGATCAGGGCCGTGGCTACAACGTTTACCGCAGCTATCGGGATCAACAACGCGATTATCAGCGATATGACAACGAGAATGTGGCTAACCAGCGTCCCATTGATCGTCTAGAGAGTGTTGAGCGTGATGATGAGCGTCTTGTTCACATCAATCATCGTCGCCTTGGTCAAGAGCAGTATCAGAACCAACAGCAAAAACAACAGCGTTTCTACCCTCGTCGCGGCAATGCCATTGACGAAGGCCGTCGTGTGGTAGATGGTGGATTGATCCAGGATGAAGACATTGTAAAGTTTATACGCCAGGATAATCGCTTAAAGGAAATGAGCGACGATGAGATCGTCCAAATGTTGCAAAGAAATCGTGAAGAACATCGCCAAAAGCAGCAGCAAGTGAACCTGAGTGACGATGACGATAATGATGATGAGGTGCGTCAGAGTGGTCGCCGCTCTCGTCGTAGCCTTGTTCAAAGCCCAGGCGAAAATTATCGCCGTAATGAAGTCCTTCTACACACTTTGCGCCAACTAGTTGCCCGTCTGAATCAAGAGAGAATCTCTTTGGGTCAGGACTATTCAAGGTATCAACGAGCCGGACAGCTATATCTCTACAATAATCCGCAGACCCAGGAGGAACGTTATGCCATTCGCTTGAATGACATGCGATTGGATTCACGTCGCAGTCGCGAGGTATTGCAGCAAATCAATGATATTGAACGTCGCTTGGAAACAGTTATTGGTCAAGAAGTGGGTTCCTCCTCTTACTCATCCTATTCACGTGGTCGATTTAATGAGCAACGCCATGTGGAAGGACGCATAGCTGATGTCTTGCTAGGTCGTCTGGGTCAAGTGGGCATTGTTAATATACTGCGCCAGCTGATACGTGAAAATCCAGAGCAAATCAACCGCCTAACCCTCAGCGATCCCGTGGTCCAGCATACTTTGCGTCGCATTGTTGGCATTGTGGACGAACAGCGTGAACAATTATTGGGAGGCTATCGTCGCGAGGAGCTCTATATGCAAGGAGTTACCATCAATGATGCTCGTTTGGATAAACTGCGTACACGCTACGAGGATAGCGAGATTGATCTCACCAATCTGATTGATCAACAGCAGCAGCAACAACGATCGATTATTGGACGTCAGCGTCGTCTGAATAACAAAGACTTCACCATTGATTTGGACATTAGTTCGGAGCGGCCGCAGGATGTCTTAGTACGCATGTTTTTGGGTCCACGTGAGGATCAAAATGGTCGCGAAGTGCCATTGGAGCAACGTCGTCGCGATTTTATTCTCCTCGATGCCATCAATGTCCAACTCCAGTCTGGCCGCAATCGCATTCAGCGTCGTTCCATTGATATTCCCTGGACCACCCGTGACGTGACTCCCTACACTGAGATCTATCGTCGTGTGATGCTTCAATTGCGTGGTCAGAAGGATAATTTCGAATTGATTGGCCAAAATGGTCGCTTCCCTCAACGCCTGCTCTTGCCTCGTGGACGTCCTGAGGGTCTGCCCATGCAATTGCTTGTGATTGTTTCGCCTCTTCAGTTGAATGAGAGTCGTGTGGAGCTTCGCATTCCAGGCGTTGTTATGGGGATTGGGTCGTCATCGATTCAGGATATACGTCCATTGGGCTATCCCCTAGATCGTCGCATTGATAACGAAGAACAACTTATCCAATTGCCCAATCTCAGTGTGCAGGATGTTCTAATCTATCAGGAGAACTAACTAATAATTATCAACCCAAAAGAGACCTACGGCTAACCAAATAATCCGGATGGACCCCCCTGCTGATGTTTATGTCAATTTAGTCTAGTAGTTGTATTTTTTTTTCTATATATATTATTACTATTATAATCGTCGAATAAATCGTCTTTGCAATCGATGCAAAAAAGCATTAAAATTGAAACTAAACTGAAATCTTGAACGAAATCAAATTACAAACCATAAACCAGTTATTTATGGAAATTATCAAGAGAATTTCCTTTCGATTTGGCTTCAACCTGATTGGTAAATCATCAGAGCTTAAATTCCCCTTTCTCTCATCTCTCGCTGTGATGCTTTCCACTCTGCTTGACTGGCTTTTCTAATTTTGGGAAAAACAATTTCAATGCAAATTGCATAGAACTTGCAACAAGTCTGAGTTGGGGTTCAGCCCCCTTAACAATGGCCGCCCACAAAAACCTCAAGCCCAGACAATGCAGGGACACAAAATAGCTGCCAGGCAATAGGTGACAACACAACCTGTCCACACATACAACCTATATATAATAGACTTTTCTTATTCTTGCCACACAGCTCAATTTACCCATCACCCAGCCCTTAAACCCAAACCTTTAATCCCTTGGCTCCTCCTTGCCTATCCTTCTCTACGCCAGGCAGGGCGCAGACGCCCAGCGAAGCGTCAATTGCCAAATTAATTGGCCGTAAAAAATTGAAAATGAAAATATAATCACACTTTCCGTTGTCACTGTCTCTCGCTTTCTCTCTCTCTCTCTCTCGTACTTTCTCCTTGTTGTTCCAGCTCCGTATGTATGTGTGTGTTCAGCATTTAACCCTGCTGTTTAGTTGAAACATTTTCTCATCACAGACACCCGGGTTTAACGGCAAAAAGTGTTAGCCAACCAACTAGGAGCAGCAACAGCAGCAGCAGACATTACGCTGCAGGCGGTAAAATGTTGCAATTTTTCCCATTTTTACCTAAGCCCAGTCTCAGTCCAGATATTGTATATACATATTTTTTTGTTTTTTTTTTTTTTGCTAATATGTTAAAAGTATGAATTTATCAGAAAGAGTTTGTTGAACAAAAACGCCAATTTATCTTTCAAAATGATCTCGATTTATTCTCTTTTTATTTAATTATGTAGCTCTGTATTCATCAAATAAAAATCTTTTTATAATTTAAGGCCAAAGGCAGAAATTGGCTGATAAAGTTGGCAAAGTATTCATTCACTGCATAATGCATATTTTAGGGGGCCACTCAAAGTGTTTGTAGAAAAAGTGCATTTACTAGGTATTAACTAGTCGATTTAGTTACTTCTTTACTTTTGCATTTTCTGTTGTATTTTTCGTCTTCATATTTTTTGTTACTGTTGTTGTTGTTGTCGTTTTCCTGCTAGCCAAGTGGCATAATGGAAAAATCTTTTTGCACTCGACCTGATCCTGTTTTCTGCACTAGACGTTAAACGCCTCAATGCATTTTCATTATCTTGGAGTGCTTTTTATTTTCTCTTCATCGTCGTCGCCGACATTCATCGTTCTCCGTGCTTTTAATACTCATCCGATGATGAGCTGATTAGAGTAGTAGCAACTTCGTATTACACGGCCTATTAGCTGCCTGCTTAATGCAAAAATAATTATGTCTTCTTAATCAAAGCGAGAGAGTGAGTGAGAGAGGGAGGAAAAAGTTGGAGACTTTTTGGGTGTAAAGTCGATTTAACCCTTTTTCGTGCACAGAAACTTTTTGCGCCTTCGAGTGGCAATTCAAGGTAGCTAGCAAAAGCAAACGACAAGAAGCGGCCAAACTTTTGTGATTAGCGGGATTTTCGCTTAGCAAAAGAAGATAACAGGATAGCGGGATAACGGTATAGGCGGCCTCTTTTAGTCAGCTGATGCGGAAATGCTAGCATAATTTATGTTCTGCCACACAGTGCACTCGACTCTGGCAACGGAAATGCTGTCGCGTAACTTCACTCCACGTCCCCACTCTCACGACTCCCCCCACCTACCCGCCAAATAACCAAAGCTTACTATTCAGGGCTATGCGAAAAACTTTTTGCCAACGCAAATTAGCGGCAACGTTTGTTTCGCTAGTTGAACCTATCCCCTTTCTCCACTCTTTAGGCAAAAAGTTTTTCAGTTATGAATATAAAGTTTATTTATTAAGCAAACAAGTTGGCTTTCTCTCTTATCTCTTTCTGTGTGTTTGCGGGTTTCAACTTTTCCCTTTTTTTGTTTGTCTATTTGTTTGTTTGGCAAACAATTTCACAGTTAGTTGAACTGAAACTGAAAATATTCTCTCTGAAGTGAATAGTCCATGGAGAGGAATTAGTAAAGGGCAAAAGTTTTCCGCAAAATATTTAATACTTTTTCCCTAATCGGCATGACAGGTTGGAGATGGAATATATCTATTGAATATACTGTGCCTATTCTAACAATTCTAGCATAGTAGATTGATTATAGCTTACATAATCATTATCAAAGCCTTTTAACTGATAGATGATTCTTATTCCAGAGATAAATAGGCATGTATGTACATATATATATAGCTGTAGAAAATGTGTAAATGATCTAGCCCCTTTTTACTAGAGCTACAAAAACTAACAATATATTATTGTAACTTTTCATTTTGCTTATTTTTTTGCTGGGGGTAAATCAATGCCAACAGTTGGGCACAACCTTTTGTGTAGACGTGTGGAAAATATTGACAATCATTCAAAAAGAATGGGCGTGAGATGCCTTCGAAATCAACCCGAAAAAAAAGAATATAAAATAACTGAAAACCCTTCGGTATGAACATTTTTTTTTTTGCATGATGAGGAGAGAATGGATGTGAGAGGGTGGGGACATCAAGTAGAGCATAAAACTTTTCGCTATTCATATATATTTAGAATGTAACGAAAAAAATAAATAAATAACGAAAGAAATGGTAACAAAAACGGAAATGTGATATACGCGCCGCAGCCAAAATACAAAAGCTAATGGTGAAAGGGACTAGGGTAAAGGAATTGGGAAGGAAGGACCACTGTAGGTGAATATTTTTGTTCCTTTGAGGTGTGTACAACGTGGGTGAGGGTGGAAGGAGAATCATCGTCTCTATTCAATTTGTTGTGAATTAACAACAACAACAAGAAAAAAAGTGAAATATAAAGAGATACATTCAAATACATGCGATGCATTGTAAAAAGATTCTTTTTCGCTCTCTCTCTTTCTCTCCCTTTTGTTGAATTGTATTGAAATCGCCATCTAGCCCTTCCGCAGTGTGCCTGCCTTCCTTCACACTCCGCCTGTTACCCACATTCCCCTTTCCAAAATGCTTCTGTCAGTTTCTTAGCTGACACGCTTTGGCGCCTCGCTAGATAAGAAAGAAGACAACTTTTTGAGGCTTTGCCTCAAGTGGGATTAAAAAAAAAAACCAGATGGTCGGGGCTAACTTCGACCGCGTCAAAGTTTGTATACCCTTGCAAATTTTTTGGTAACTCTTTCCTTACCTATAGCCATCAAAAGAAAGAACGTTTTATCTAAAAAGGCTAATGTTTGCGAAAGAACGGCCTGTAATCTTTGCATAGGAAATAACGAAGATTTTGATCAAAGTCACTGTTTTCCACCGATCGTTCCTATGGGAGCTATATGATATAGTCATCCGATCTTTATCAAATTCGGCATAGTCATTAACAGATATATTAAACTAACAAATGTTTAATTTGAAAGCAATCACATCAAAAGTAACGAAGTTATTGACAAAAGTCACTGTTTATGAATGATCGTTCCTATGGGAGCTATATGATTTAGTCACCCGATCTTGATCAAATTTGGCACAGTGGTTTATAGGTGTAATAAACTCATCAGTACTTTACGACAATAGCTTAGAAAATAACGAAGTTATTAAGAAAAGTCACTGTTCGTGACTTTGACGTTTGTATGGGAGCTATAAGATATAGTGGTCCGATCCGGCTGAGTCCGAGATATACAAACTGTGCAGTACATACAAGCCTACATGCAAAATTTAGCTCTGTAGCTCTTAAGGTCTAGGAGGAGTTCGCGTCGATCCAGACGGACATGGCTATTTAAACTCGTCTCGTCTTGCAGATCAAGAATATATATACTTTTTATGGTCGGAGATGCTTCCTTCTATGCGTTGCACACTTCTGACCAAAATTAATATACCCTTTTGCAAGGGTATAAAAAAGAAGCACCGAAAATGTAGAACATTTTAATACCCGGTGGGTGAATTGTCCTTCAGAGGATGTTGACAAACAGGTGTATCGAATAAAGGCAAAGAGACAATGAAATATATATTTTTCATTCAAAGTTTCAGTTTCTTTGTCTATTATCTATTTTGTTTTCTTTTCTATTGCTGCTCTTAACGTTACGTTACGTAATATGGAAATGTATTTTAAACGATTTTTATTGGCATTTCTTAGTATTAGTTCGCTTTGACTTTTCTTCTATAACTGGATTTTTCCACACTCCACAAACGTCCAAAAGCCCCGCCCACCATATTAGGCGTGTGGCTGGAAAAAAGGGGATTACCGGAAACCGGAAGGAATGCTTACACCACCTGACACAGGTAAACAGCTCTGTGAGTTGGATTTGGCAGCATCTGAAGTGGGAGTGGCCCATTTCCCCACCGCCTCCCCCATGCCTTTCTATACGTTTTTTGCTAAACTAATAGTTTTGTAAAATATTTTCAATTACTGTTGCTGTCACAGCACAAAATCAATCAATTTACAGCCACCGCAAAGCAAGGACGTAGTCTGACGGATGCAATTTACAGGGAAAATGAACAAATCTGATCTAGTATAATAAGAATATTGGGGTATATAAATATACTTTAAAAATTAAACTTACCACTTGTTAAAGTCAAATGAAAATCGAGATTTTACTTCACCTCTCTCCATTTTGAGTTTAAACAGATACTGTTGCTAACTCTTTCTCACACGCAAACCCAAATTGAAAAACAAAAAAAAATATCAAAGAAGCTAACTTCGGCAATGCCGAAGTTTATATACCCTTGCAGTCCTTGGCAATAATTTTTTTACATTTTGAAATTTCTTTCCTTGCAACTCAATTCATCAACACACAAACAAAACATTCAAATTATTTCTCTTTTTACTACAAATTTTTAAGCAAGGCACAACACGCATACACATACATACATACGTGTACCGCTACGTCTGTGTGTGCGTATGCATGTGCTCTGTTTGATTTGCTGATGACGTAGAACCGATTTGAATTGACTGTAACTTGTGTTCTATTTATCCGATCAAACTCAAATTTTGGGATCTGAGATTTTATATCAAATTCTATTATATTGGTAAATTTCATGGCGATACTCCAATTTTTGCAAAAAATTTTGTTCTAGAGCTATATGATATAGTAGTCCGATCCTGACAATTTTCATACTCTATTATCTCCCGGCTAAAAGTAGCTCAAATATGAAATTTCATTCCGATAGCTCTTAAGATGCCAGCGTGAAGTTGATTTGCACAGACGGACGGACGGACGGACGGACAGACGGACATGGCTATATCGACTCAGCTTCTCATGCTGATCAAGAATATATATACTTTATGTGGTCGGAAACGTCTCCTTCTGTGCGTTACAAACATCTGACCAATTTTATAGTACCCTCTGCAAGGGTATAAAAACTAAAACAAAGAAGCAAGATTTGTTGTTGTTTTTTAGCTAGCTTTAAAGTCACGTTGACGCTAACGCTGATGCTGGCCATTTATTTTTTTCACACAAAAAATGATTTCCTCAATATTAAGCCAACGGATTTCTTTACAATCTACAGTCAATTACACATTTCCACTTTAATTTTAACATCAAGCAATGTAAAAAGCCAAGCCAAGAAAAACGATCGAAAGTGTAAGTTTTATGTGCATTTGTAGAATGTGCGTTTTTGTAGAATTATTCAATAATTGTGAGAGAAAGAGGGATAATGATCGTGACTATCGATAGGCACAAAGGAGTAAAAATTATATCGATATTACACAAGCGCAAAATTGTAAAATTCACAAACCTTGTGATGCAAATTAACGTTAATCCAATGTTTAAGAATAATAATAGAGATAAAATTTTCATTAGAATGTAAATAACTCAGATTGGGTTCCTGTTACGCCCTTGACTTTTTGAATGCATTTAATTTCAATGCTTATCCCATATCCGGTTGCGTATTTGCAAACTAAAAGCTTTCCACTTTGGCTTTGGCTTTGGTTTGGCTTATACAATTTTTAAACGCAAAATCAATTTGCAGTAAATGCATTTTACACAAATTCGCCCTCTTCCCTTGCCTCGTGTCGTCTTTACATATTAGTGTATGTAAAATGTTAAAATGGAAAATTTTTTACGTAACTAATGGGGCATGAAAATGTTGAAATATCAAATTTACTGCATTCGCAATTAGATCTGAACAGAAGTGAAGTTTTTCTTCTCCCCCCTCAGTGAGTTGAGCCTAAAGGGATGGAGATTGGCGATTGATTCGAATGCTTATTTGCTATTCATACCACAACAATGTAAACAAAACGGAGAGAAAAAAAACAGGAGACGCTGAGCCCAAGGCAACCCTCCCAGCCCAAAGCCCTTTAACCACACCCACACCATCATCATCAGCATCATCGTCGTCGTCCATCCCACCTCCCCTCCCCCCTCATCGTACAAACTCACCCACATAGTCCTAAGGGCAAGTGGCGAAGGCAAAAAAAGCAATAAAACGCTCAGCACACACACACACACAACAAAAGTGTGGCAAAGAGGCAAGAAATATCGACAATGCCACAGCAAATTCGTTGCAAATCAAAACAAATTCGTAAAGCTGCATAGTAAAAAAAAAAAACAAAAAGCACAAAAAAATACATTTTATGGAGGGAACGACTGAAGAGAAACCCATTAACAATTTGCGGCAGTTGCATTTCCTTAGTCCTTTTTCGGGATACTTTTCGATTTAATGGGCCGAATCCTCGGATTTCTATCTATTTATAAAGATTTTTAGTATTAAACATTGTAAAAATTGGAGGAACAACTATTAACTAACTATTTTTGGTGACTTTAAGCCGTAAACCTTCATCAAATTGTGTTTAGAAGTCCTTTAATGAGGGCAAATCTGGGTTTAGATTTCCGAAAAAACCGTCAGTCATTTTAGGCGGAGAAATGGGTCTCGTTTCGTTTTTCCTTCATATCCTTTGCGGAGGCTCCGCCACTTGGTGGAAACAACGTTGATCTTTCTTTTCTACATTTTTATAGAGAGTATACCAATTAAACAGATACATATATTGCCGATCCTATTATCCAGTATATATAAAGATGAGAGGAAAAGAGAACCGTTTTAATTAATAGGTTAATGGATGAATAGGTTTTTTATTTAGCAAAAAGACAAATTAGTTAAAAAACCTACATAAAATTGTTAAAAGAGTGTTTTTTTTTATGAAAGAAATGAAGACAAGACGATCTATGACATGCTTGAAGAAAAATAGGACTATTGTTGAGCTGGATTCTAGGTATTAGAGTCATTGAACGAATATACCCCTTGTCATTTGATACCCTTTCGAAAGGAGAGCATAGCCAAATTCTGCCTGCTGCAATAACGCAAAAAATTACACCACTCTCTGTCCCCCTTGTTTAATGCCCACACAACAACAACAGCAACTATAACAATATAAACTGAATAGAATGGAAAGAAAACCTCTGCCCATCATTCGCTACCACCATCCGCTACGGCATTCCATAACAATTTATGCAATCAGTTGGACAACAACAACAACAGCGAAGGAAAAAAAGGAACACAAAACACACACACACACACGTCGAGAGACACACACAAAAGGAAGAAAGGAAACTAGTTGGTGTCCATGCGGCTGTACTCTTAATCCTTTTGAATATTTTTGACACGTGCGCTGCAATTATTTTATTATGCCCGCTCACCAGAAGGCCACCATCCAACCCTCTGGGGACTGGGTTCGAGGTTTTCGGTTATGGGCTCTGACTATGGGTGTGAAGTGCAACGGCGACAACATCGAGCATTGTGCCACGCCCACAATTTGATGGTGACAATGGACCGGCAATTGATGCAATTCATTGAAATTTTGGTTGCCAAATGTTTATACGAAAATTGCATTAAGTTCTCTAAGGCTTTTGTCCTCATTGAATAACTGAATGACTGGGTGACTGACTGAACTGAACAATTGGCCATAATTTTCTCGCGGTTGCATTCAACCAAAAATTTCATCAGTACAAATGTTTTTTTTTTCTTGTTCATTATTTTTAAATACTTACTGCCTAAAATGTATAAATACATATATGTATAGGCGTTTATTTATGTATATTTTAATAATGATGCCATTTGTTTGGTCATAGAATTGTCGACGCTTGTGTATGACTCTCTCTCTCTATCTTTCTATGTGTGTGTGTGTTGGCAATAAAATTTGGCTTTGGCACATAATTCAAATTGTTAATCGCGTTTAATGGCGGGCATTTATCAATATTTCCAACAACAACAAAAAAAAAATACGTAAAACCAAAAAAAAACAACATGCAAATTTTATGGTAGAAATTGTAACGTTGGCAAAGAGGACGAGGCTTGGGCATGAGGATGCCACAAAATGGCGTCTAATGTAAAGGGTCGGGGCTGGTATAATGGGGGCTGCTGCTGGTTCAGCTGGTGGTGGATGTCATTGGAGGTCGTCGGAAATAAAAGCGCAATGGTCAGCTGCAGTTGGCAAGAAGAAAAAAGCAAAAATAACTACGCCCCCCACCGGCCCCCAAAAGCACCCTTAGCATTCGTATGAAATTCGCCCGCCCCCGATTTACTTTTCTCTTTTGCGCTTGTGTTGTTTTTTTTTCTATTTCATTTCGTTTTGTCGCTTTTTTTTTTGTTGGTTTTAATGCGCACCATTGTGTCAAGATAAAGAAACGGAAATTAGCACGATAGCAGGAAGTTGCCAGCGTCGTCGACGTTCTTGTTCTTGTACTCAAGAGTCACAACGACAAGGACCAGGACAAGAACACGGTTGAAGGATGGAAGATGGTGGAGACAACACCAAAAACAAAAATTCTTGCTTTACCTCAAGTCGAAAGGATGCTGTTACTGTGATACCCTGTAATCATTTCACAGACTAAGCAAGTTTAAAACCAAAAGACAATCCTTAATCCCTAAGATATTTTCCATTTGATTCTATTAACATGACATTAAAATCCCAAAGTATGCAATAGACAATCAAATAATTCGCTATTTGGAACATAAAATTAAATTTCATAATGTCCTGTGGATACATTCTGCCATTTTCATACCTAAAACTTACTAAGAGAAAAATGAATATCATTTAGTCCATCATTCATTGATTTGCATATACCTTTTCAAACTAAAGAATATGCACAGGGTATGAGAACGATAAAAAGGCAAAGCCAAGACAACAAACAACAGGCCCCAAGATTGTCGAAGGAGTGACGGGTCGAAGTTGGACAGCCACAAATAATAATGAAAACGGAAATGAAATACAATACCCAGGAATACCAGAGAGCAAAAAGCAATGAATGTGCACATCGGACCTTCTCGTTGCCCCTCGCTCTTGATGTTGTCCTTTTACACTAATATGCGTGAGGGTAAGAAAGTATGGTGGAAGAAAAGTAAATCTCTTGGCCACTCTTCCTCTCTATATTTCCAACAAGATGGCTAATTGAAAATCTAAGAAACAGTTTTTCTTCTCTTACTCCATCTCTCTATTATTTAAATGCGAATTCTAGTTTTTTTCTAGGTTTTTTAATTTCTCTTCCTTTTAATTTGCAAGTCCAAGTCCTTGGCCCCTTTCCCGTTAAAACAACAATCAAAAATTAATAAGCCTTGAAGTATGCAACAAATTTTTTTCATCTCCCTTTTTCTTGCTCTTTTTCTTTTTTGACAATTTTCATTTAAAGGACTTTTGTGAATTAGTTTTTTTCCTGGTTTTTTTTTTTTTGTATAAACCACATACAAATTAGAGGCAAACAACAAGAGCAACAAAAAAAGCGCTGATTGTCGCCTATTCTTGCAAAGTTCTTTCGTTTTCATTTTTGTGTTTTTTTTTGTCGCTATTTTACCCTTGCAAAAAGGGTATATTATTTCGGTCAGAAGTGTGCAACGCATAGAAGGAAGCATCTCCGACCATAAAAAGTATATATATTCTTGATCTGCAAGACGAGACGAGGTTAAATAGCCATGTCCGTCCGTCCGTCCGTCTGCCGGTCTGGATCAGCGCAAACTCTTCCTAGATCGTAAGAGCTACAAAGCTGAATTTTTGCATGTAGACTTGTATATAGTGCAC
Organism: Drosophila equinoxialis; assembly: GCA_018150345.1. Classification (NCBI taxonomy): domain Eukaryota; kingdom Metazoa; phylum Arthropoda; class Insecta; order Diptera; family Drosophilidae; genus Drosophila; species Drosophila equinoxialis. The sequence continues at coordinate 131,324 of JAECWI010000868.1, read as the reverse complement.
AGGTTGTCTATCTCGGATTCAGCTGGATCGGACCACTATATCTTATAGCTCCCATACAAACGTCAAAGTCACGAACAGTGACTTTTCTCAATAACTTCGTTATTTTTTAACCTATTGTCGTAAAGTTTAGTACTGATGAGTTTATTACACCTATAGGTAAGGAAAAAGTTACCAAACAAGTTGCAAGGGTATACAAATTTTGACGCGGTTTAAGTTAGCCCCGGCCCTCTGTTTTTTTTTTTTATATTTTTGGGTTGTTGGTGTGCGGCACGCAAAGTCAATTAGGCAAAGCGACGCAGGCAAAGAGAATGAAAACAATTCGCATTTAAATTTGGCGCATTCTTAGGACAAATTTCCTACATTTGGTTCCATATTCTTTTTTTTTTTTTTTTGTTAGGTTGGAGTTGAGGAAGGTAAGGTGTTTAGGGTGGCTGGCAAGGCGGTAGGGGGCGGGGGAGGTATGGGAAACTCGGTGCTGTAAAATACGTGCATATTATTGCGCTTATCTGGCAACAAACACGCCGCCCCGGTCTCCATTCAACGGTCTCGTTTCGCCTTGACGTTGATTTCGCTTTTCATTTTTGTCAAGGAACTGGAACTAAGCATCCGTCTATACACGACATATATATGTATATACATATATATATTTATATCTGTTTCTGTGTGTGTGCGTGTGTGTGTGTGTGTGAGTGAATAAAACTGTATTGTGCATTTGTTTTTATGCGTATGCCACTCCTCTAAAACCCCTCTGTCTCATTCCCACTCTCTATCTATGTCTCCGTCTCTTTCTCTAAGCAAGACATCCTTCCTTAAACGTTTCTTGTCTGCCAAATGTTTCTATAGGCTATATGATTGTATGCTCCCCGTGTTTGAGTGCTCCAATCTGTGTGTGTGTGTGTGGTTGGGTGTCCCTGTGTGTGGTTTTATGTGTGCATTGTATTGCTGGCATAATAGACACATTTAATTTTACTATTATGCCTTTTTGTTGTCATCGCATTCGCATAATAAACCGTTTCGGTTTTCAACTTGTTTTTGGTGTCTACTTTTGCCTACTTCCTCATCATCCTCCTCCTCCCTCCCACTCTCCCTCTCTCTCTATCGTCTTTTCTTCTAAAAAAGGCTCACACTTCCATTTTGTTTTGCCTTATTTGCCAGTCATTTTATTTGATTTTCATTTGAAAAGATGTTATGTGGGTGTTCATTTCTGTGTAAAGAGAAATTAGAGATGGTCGAATGAACTAACATAATGATATTAAATGATTTCTATACATGTTTTTACATAGATTTAAAACATTTTGTTGAATTTTTTCTACCTAGAACAACTGTATAGATTAATGAGATACTAAAGCTTGAAGGGTTTCGTTTTTGTAAATTTCTTTGGTTTGTCAGTTTAAACTAAAATATGTGTGAAATATCAAATGTCTTCAATGAATAGGTATATTAAAAACCCTCGAAATAACCAAAAAAAAATATGCAGATATGGTTTACATATAAATTAGAAGTCAGAATAATAAGTAACTTTGCCCTCAAATGTATGCTATAGACTATTAAGTACTATTAATATTGTTAATACTATTGTAGCTAAACAAATTTTTCTGTTAATTTTTGATAGGTACAGGACATGCCGAAAGATCATATGGTAGAAATATACTTTCTTTATAAAAAAAATCTTTATATTTATTTTTTTGGCATTAGTAAAAAACAACGTATTTTCATTTTGTTGTTTAATAAAGTCAGAATAAGTAATACGATTTTCGATTTTGGAATTAATTCAATTCATGTATCTTAAATAAATGTTTTACTTGGAATAAGGTTTTTTCAGATTTCAATACGATTGAACATTTTTCAAATGATTATTATTTTTTTATGTGGATGAATTTTTATACCATACACCCATAGGGTGAAATGGTATATTAAAGTCGCCAAAAAGTATGTAACAGGCAGAAGGAAGCTTTTCCCACCCCATAAAGTATATGTATTCCTGATCAGGATCAACACCCAAGTCGATATAGACATGTCCGTCCGTCTGTCCGTATGAACACGTAGATCTCAGAGACTACAAGAGACTATAGAGTCACCAAATTTGGTACGTAGACTAGTGTATTATCTACGGTGGTCAAGTTTATTTCAAATTCAGCAAATCATGCCAAACTTGATCAAAATCGAACTAAAAATAGTCAAGTTATGCATATAAACATTTTTCCAGTTGGCCGTTGGCTGGTGGGGGCGCTAGGGTGCTCGTAACCTTGCGTGAGGGAGATACTGAGATATGCTTCTAAAAAGCATGTTCTCAGAATTTTTGAAAAAAAAAACGTAAATGCATTTGCTATTATAAATTTGAAATATTTGTTTTACTGGTGTTTGGTATACCTAAGTCGTCGAGACGTAAAATTAAAATGTAAAATAATGATTTTACTTTTAAGATATTTCTCTTGTCACTCATCTCTATGACGAAAATCTCATGGGGAAAGATGAATGACAAACAAGGATATGTGTTTGTCTCCATTGCTGCAATCGATAAGCCTATTGGTTGTTTGTCGAGGGCGGAAAGAAAACTCACCTGTGTTTAACGGTTTAATTTAGCCAATTAAGAGGCATTTTGCATATATTAGTGTTTACTAGTTTGTCTTAATGTCTGTCGTCTCTATGCTCTATGAAGACATCTTTAATGGCACTGGCCAGGAATTGGCGTGGCTGCTGCCAAGGACTAATCACGACATGTAAATGAAATTTCAATCCCTTCCCTCCATTGCCACTTCCACCACGTGGCAATAAGAGGTTTGAGGGAAATCTTGTCAAAGGTACAAATTTTGGTATTTCTGGTGGTTGTTTGGCCTCGTATAGTTCACTTAGAGTCACGGGAAGCGGAGCTGAAGGGAAATAATGCACGAATTGATTAAGACCCTTTGATATATTTTGCACAAAGCTACCGAGCTGATAGCCAACATTTGCCTGATGGTCGTCTGTATGCATTAGATAAAGACGTATTAGTATGGGCATAGTTGTTGTTGCTTTTGCTGTGGACAATAGTTGGATTTCATAGCGTATACTAAACGATCTATGATTAAGACGTCGCTGACTTGCAATAAGACGACGTTGCAACATTTGCAAATTATTCCGTTGTGTTTGCAATAATTGTTGATCCATAAGATTTATCAAATCGGTATAAAAAACTTCCTCAAAAGTTTCCAAACAACTCACATTTAACTGATTGATCTTTAAATCCATGTTGAGGCCTCTCGTAAATGGCTTTGTGTATACATTGATTAGTTGATCCAGTTGATAGAGTAATGAACGATAAATGTGATCACGTAGATTAGATGTTCCCATGCTAAACATATTCGGCTGATCCAAACGATTATCATTCAAAGCTCGACTAATATTCTCGCTTAACTGACGATAATTTTCGGCTATAATGCGATTTACAATAAACAGGGGCGTACCTGTGGAAACATTCAACTCCTTTTCTATAAGTTTGTTTAGATTTTCCAATTCTAGTTGCATCAAACTTCGGATTTGTTCTAAGCTAATGTTAGTGGCCCTATAGGGCTTGCCTCCCGTGGTTATCAGACGAGGTTGTATTATGTCTATTGATCGTTGATTGGTCACAAGATCTTCCCATTCCAAAAAGTCGTACAATTTTTTGTAGATTATAAATGAAATTCTGTGAGCTTTTTGTTTGCTTTTGTCTAAGGATTTTGTCCTTATAGAGTTGCTCGACGTTTGGACCACGAAATGCCATCATACGATCACCATCTTTAATTGTGTTATCCTCATTATTCTCATCTTGCTGATCCATCAGAAGTTGATTAATTAGAAGATTCCAATGAGCATTCAATTCCACATCTAATCCTAAATAAACCACCTCTTTCGTGGCCTCAATCACAATTGGTTCGGCTGGCAAGAGTTCGGAATCCGAGTCCATTAAAGTTGACTGAGTGTAGCCCATAAAGCTGGCCAATATGTCCTTCCAAGAGCGCCTCGTGGTGATTTTTACTGGCGCCAATTGTTGCCAACTTGTCGATTGAGCAGCCAGTATGATATCCTTCTCGAAATATATTTGTGGTAGAATCTCATATGGAGCAGGTAAACGCATCATTCTGCAATCCTCTCGCTCCCTGATGGCCATTTGCAGAGCATTTACAAAAAGCACAGGATGAAAGTGTATTCTAGCATAGCAGGCATTATGCTTAAAAGTTGCCCAATCTCTGGCAAAGACCAGAAACCGATAGACACCCGAAAGCTGTTTCGGTACCTTTGCATCCAATTGATTGAAAATGCTAAATGGTCTTGGCATTTCCTGCTGGTGAACCATTGCCATAAAATCACATAAAAGTAGCCAAGTTCCCTAGAAAATAAACAGTTTTAAATGGTTATAAATGGTTTTCATTTATATTTGCACCTCTTGATAATCGCTTGGATCCTCCTTCAATTGGCTACCCAATTCAAACAGTTGCCCCTGCAGCAGAGGCTTGTGTACTTGCAACAACAGATCCAAAAGAAAACGTTGTCGCATTTGCCATTCCATGTTCACCAGATCAATGTTACTGCCATTAACTTGGGTTGGTGTTGCCCACCAACGTGGACGAACATTCCAACCGGATTGTGAAAAGGCCAGCAAACAAGAGATTACCATAAATAACAAAAGCTGCCGCATTTTCAACTGATACTGATTCGTCGCATGGCAATTCATCTCATATTTATAGATTACTTAGTCCGATGGCCTTATCAAGTGTATTGACTCTGGCTAATCTTTTGTCTGGGGTATTCGGGGTATTAATTGATCAGATGTTTAATTAAGGCGTATATCAATTACATTTTGTGCCTACTATTTCGAATTTAGTGTTGAGAGTATTCAATATCTTTTGTTGTATATAGTGATGGGTCTAGGACCTGTGATGTGAAACATTGCATACAAGGCAGACAAAGGCAAACAAGGCATATAAAAGTTACACAACATGTCGACATGATATTTGGCTTAAATTTTCTATTTCACCAAATGTTATTGCCAACAAAAAAACTTGATATTCATGGCAGCAAAAAATGACACGATTTTTGAAAATAAACTGAACTTTGCAAAGTTGAGGTATACCAAAAAGTTTAAACGATTTCTTGGAACTTTAACTTGCCAGATTAGAATAAACTAAATTTCAAATAACTTCACATATAATAAATATGTAAGTATCTTCCTTTTTTAAAACCCAAAAAGAGTCATGACGATTATAATTTCAAAAAATATATCCTTAATGAATTCGCATTTATTATCTCCAACAAAAAGTAAAAAAAAGAGAAACAAAAGAAAAAAAACCCTGGACCCATCACATTTTTCATTGTCTTGCTGCAATAACCAATTAGCTTTTTTAGATATTAATTATTTAAAAGATACTAGCTACATAATTCTAGTCTGGACAGATCTTCATGCCAATGTAGCCCGTTTGGCCACAAAGTCTCTGGAGCTCTTCTCCTTGTTGGTGAAGCGTGCATAACTATTTAACAAAGAGGGGGAAAAAACAACAAAATTTAAAAAGAATTCTTGCCGAAAAGGCAATTTAGGTAGATGACTTACGTTTTCTGATATTTGGCCACATCGGAGGCACTAAGCGATGGCCGGGTCGATTGAAAGGATTCGATGAGATGTTTTTGCTTTACTAAAATTCTCTTTGGCAGTTTCTGTTGATCGATGATGACGACGACGAAAGGGAAAAAGAATTCAATTTTCATTACAATTATTTTTTATAACTTAAAAAAAATAATCGAAATTTACATATTTGGAAGTTCTTGGTGGCCCTAACAGAACAATGAAAAAAAAAAAAAAAACTAAACAAAAAAAGGAATTATTTATATATATTGTTATAACCGACATTTATGTCTAACTATTTAAACTTATAGGTGGTGGTACATGGATGTTTAAGTGGCCCGGGGAAAGTCTCTTGATATGTATCTGTATCGGAGCCATAATCTTCATCGCCCGATGACGGCGGCGTTTCCAGCATGGGCATGGAGAGATCCAAGTAAGCATCATTCGGATTACTGCTAGCCTGTTGCAGTATGCCGTCGAAACTCTCCACCAGTTCGGCGAATGTGGGACGGGCGCAGGATTCAAAGTGCCAGCATTGTCGCATCACAACATAAATATTGAGTGAACATTTCGCTGGCTTCTCCATTCGCTGACCTGTGATCAGATAGCTATAGAGCTCTTCGGCGGACATAATGTTGGGATATGGCTGATTGCCATAAGTCATTATTTCCCATAACAGAACACCATAGCTCCAAACATCGGTTTGTGAATCATATTTCTTTTCCTGCAACGATTCGGGAGCCATCCATTTGATGGGCAAACGTCCATTGGTATTCTTTCGATAATATTCCGTATCCTGTATATCACGGGCCAGTCCAAAGTCGGCAATTTTCATTACATAACCATCGCTAACTAATACATTTCGCGCAGCCAGATCACGATGTATGCACTGGGAATATAGTTGATTGTATTAAGGTAGGGCTCAAATTCAAGAATGTTTTAAAGTGTTTTTGGCAATAGTTCAAGTAAAAATCATCATATGTTGACATCGGAAAGATACATTTTTACACTCAAGAAGGATCATTAAAAATCAAAATTCATATACGACACATCGGAAGCTGATTTTCAAGTTGTTTAAATATAAGTTTACTTTAAAATCCGCGATAAAGAAATAGGATTTGTTTGAAAGGAAATTGTAATCGATCAATAATCATTCACGATATTTAAAAAAGTTTAAATATATAATAAATAAAGTTTAAGTGTTGAACTTTTTTGGCAGTGGGCAAATATTTTGTATAGTGTTTTGAGGAACAGCAGAAGGATTAGCTTACAAGTTTAGGTGTTTCTTCTTGACTTTTGCCAAAAACTAAGAAATAAATATCAAAGAAGCTAACTTCGGCAATGCCGAAGTTTATATACCCTTGCAGTCCTTGGCAATAATTTTTTTACATTTTGAAATTTCTTTCCTTGCAACTCAATTCATCAACACACAAACAAAACATTCAAATTATTTCTCTTTTTACTACAAATTTTTTTAAGCAAGGCACGACACGCATACACATACATACGTGTAGCGCTACGTCTGTGTGTGCGTATGCATGTGCTCTGTTTGATTTGCTGATGACGTAGAACCGATTTGAATTCACTGTAACTTGTGTTCTATTTATCCGATCAAACTCAAATTTTGGGATCTGAGATTTTATATCAAATTCTATTATATTGGTAAATTTCATGGCGATACTCCAATTTTTGCAAAAAATTTTGTTCTAGAGCTATATGATATAGTAGTCCGATCCTGACAATTTTCATACTCTATTATCTCCCGGCTAAAAGTAGCTCAAATATGAAATTTCATTCCGATAGCTCTTAAGATGCCAGCGTGAAGTTGATTTGCACAGACGGACGGACGGACGGACGGACGGACGGACGGACGGACGGACGGACGGACGGACGGACGGACGGACGGACGGACAGACGGACATGGCTATATCGACTCAGCTTCTCATGCTGATCAAGAATATATATACTTTATGTGGTCGGAAACGTCTCCTTCTGTGCGTTACAAACATCTGACCAATTTTATAATACCCTCTGCAAGGGTATAAAAATGTCTAAGCGGTAAGCATACCCGTCGTGAGGCCAAGTACTCCATGCCTCTGGCTATTTGAAAGGCAAACATGGTTAGCTCCTTTTCGCCCAATTGCTGTTGCGGTGTCTTCAGGAGTTTATCATCTAAATAGCCATCACTATCGCTACGCCGCTGCATGGGAGCACCGGGACGATTCTGTTTAAGGAAATCTTTCAGATTGCCATGCGGGGCATATTCAACAATGACCCAAAGTGGGCCACCTTGACTACAGCAGCCGAGCAGATTGATGATATTGATATGCTTGCCAATCATTTTCATGACCTCCATTTCGCGAACCAAACTGGCCATATCGGCATCCGTGTGCTCTTCCTTGACCATTTTTACGGCCACAATGGTTTCAGCTGAAATGGGACTGCGTGGCAGGCCATCCGCTTCGGCCATGACCACCCGTCCAAATGCTCCCTCTCCCAAAATTGAGCCCAGCGAGAGCTGTTGTCGTGGTATCTCCCAATTGGAGTCCAATGGGAATTCATATTCGTTAAATGCCTGCGAGGGATCAGCACAACCCGATCCCGTGGTCGAGAATGTGGTGCGTTGCTTCTCAATCTTGATCACCGGCATCTGAAGATCACCAGCCGAACAGGAATTACCCTCGGCGCTATCGGGGCGATAGATTATGACCTTTTTGGTCCATTGATGGACCGTTTCGATGCGATGTTTAAGTAATTTCTCGCGACGCAATCGTCTCAGCATATAGACAATCAGAACACTGCCTATGAGAAAGAATGTCAATATGATCAGAATGGCCACAGCAAAGCCCGGAGTTAGGGAGCGCCGCACCGTATAGATGCTGGGCGGTCGTTCGGTGACACGCAAATAAAAGCTGGCATTTTTAGTGCCCAACGAATTGGAGGCCATGCATGTATACCAGCCCTCATCCTCGAGACTTATATGCCGCAATGTGATATTGTACATGCCATTCGAATGTTCCGTATCTTGAGTAGTGTTCAATTTAATGGGCACAACTTTTCCCTTCGAGTCATTTCCTGGCACTACCCGTATCCATTCCACAGTCGGCTGGAGATCGGAGAAAACGGAGCAAGCAATGGTAGTTGTCTCATTGATATAGGCCGTTTGATTCTGCGGCACTGGCGATATAATTGGAGAGGAACGTACACGCTCAATCACACACACATTGAACTCAAAGCGTATGCAACCCTTGGAATTGCACACGGTGCAGGTGTATAGGCCATTATCCTCTGTGGTGACATCCTGTATGCGTAGCATCCATTTCTTTGCAAAATGCCACCAAAACGACGATTCAGAGTATTGTTATTCCTGGTCCATGAGATGGTGGCCCTACCGGCAACTGGACAACTTAGAGTGATTGTCTGTCCAGCCACATAATGCTGTTGACGGAGTAACCCCTTACGAAAAACTGGCGGAGATTCATCATTTGCAGCATCGCCAATGCTATCACCAGCACTGTCATCCGAATCCTCGTCGGCCTCAGTGGTGGTCACTGGAATGTTGGGGGCGTTGTGGTTGTTGTTGTCGTGCTGCTGGTAATTAAAGCTGAACTTACTTCCATGTAGGCAGCACCCACAGTATTGCCCACTGGATTCTCTGCTATGCATATATACCAGCCTTCATCCTCGTCCAGGACATTGCCGAGACTTAGCAAATGCGGATGATCTCGTATGGTGGGCATTTGCTCAACATTTTTATTCTCTTCCATGGGGTAATTGGTTAATTGTTCAATTAACTGCTTGATATCCACTTTATGCGGCTTCACATGCCGCCATGTTATTTTTGCCTCCAATTTGGAGTCCTCTAGATCACATTGGAAATTGACATTTTCCCCTGGCGCTGTGGTTACATTTTTTTGGCAAGCCTTCTTTCAATTGCGGAGGTAAATGAGTGCGTGTACTGACCTCTAGGTGACTTGGATTACTTTCAATGCATCCGTAAGTATTGCACAAGCGACACGAATAGTTGCCACTATCCTCCGTTTGCAATTGGGTCACATTCAGTGACCATTTCAACTTTTTTATGCGTCCTCGTCCGCCCGAGACTACAATAGGGTTATCATTGTGCAGCCATGTAATATTCAATGGTTGCCTCTCATCATTTATATTCGGTTGACAAGTGAATTGATAGAAACTATCAGCCGGACGTTGCACAACTTTTTTCAAATCTTCTGCTAGACGGGGTAATCTTTGTGTATGATTTGCATTCAATAGACGAAAATCTAATTGTTCAACCGATTCCGATTCCTTTTCCTTCTCCTCCTCCACCTCTTCCTCTTTCTCATGCTTGTCATGTAGAATTTTATCAATGCTGGCAATATCATTATCCACAGTTTTAGCCTCTTGATGGCCAACAATTAAAGTGATATTTGACCAATTGTTTTGACCATCCAAACAACTGTAGTTACCCGATTGTTCAGTTTGTATGCGATTCAAACGTAAGAGAGGATATTCATGCTGTAATTTATCTTGGTAATACCATTTACGTTGTGGACGAAAGCATTTCAATGTTACATCCACATCGCTGGGTACTCGTCTGATACTTGTCTGTTGTCGACGCAGGGCAAAGACATCGATTAAGCAGCGATGCTGCTTGAAATCACACTCATCTGTGGGGGTTGCCAACAACAGATTGAAGATACTGCTCAAGCAGGCGATGATCAGCAATTTCTGCATGGTTTTATGTTTGAGTGGTAGAACTTCAGTTGGTTTGTATGAAATGTTTCTTTTAGCCAAATATTTTCTTGCTCTGTCTCTCTCAAATTCGCCTTTTCACTATTTCTTGCAGTCTCTCATTTTATTTATTTATTATTATTGTTTAATATTTTATTACCAACAGCAGTCACCTTCTTTAGAAAACACAAAAAAAACACTGAAGATTATGTGCACTGCTTTGGTAATGAGGCCCGCCGACGTGGTCGGAGCTCACAATTGCCGGACACACACACACACACACGCCCGTGTCTCTTTTCTTCCCTCTCCTTTTCTCTCTCTCTCTCACTCTTTTTTTCTATTATAACTTATCTATATACGATATTATCGCCATATGCATATATCGTAAGTTGATTTCATTCAACAAAAAACCAAACCGAAAGCAAAACTAAAACAAAAAAACGAACTCATGTCACAATGTTAAGAGACTAATAGTGCATTTGTTTATAACTTTTCATTTATACTGCTTTGCCTATAAACAATTCTTTATATAGATATATAGAATGTGTCAAGATTCACCATTACTAAGTGAGAAAAACCCAAATGATGCCATAATTAGTTGAAGTTTTTATCGATGTCGAAGTCTCAAATACCCTTGGGACTCAATTTTCCATTAATCTACATTTCATTGAAAATAATTTAAAAATGAGGATAACTAAAAATGTCAATCAATCAAAAATCATTTTGGTTATGTTAGTTCCCAATATAGTCAAACAATTTTGGCTGTCATCCAATCGCTCCAATGCAACATTGGACCATAATAGTTCTAAATATCAAAGAAGCTAACTTCGGCAATGCCGAAGTTTATATACCCTTGCAGTCCTTGGCAATAATTTTTTTACATTTTGAAATTTCTTTCCTTGCAACTCAATTCATCAACACACAAACAAAACATTCAAATTATTTCTCTTTTTATACCCTTGCAGAGGGTATTATAAAATTGGTCAGATGTTTGTAACGCACAGAAGGAGACGTTTCCGACCACATAAAGTATATATATTCTTGATCAGCATGAGAAGCTGAGTCGATATAGCCATGTCCGTCTGTCCGTCCGTCCGTCCGTCCGTCCGTCTGTGCAAATCAACTTCACGCTGGCATCTTAAGAGCTATCGGAATGAAATTTCATATTTGAGCTACTTTTAGCCGGGAGATAATAGAGTATGAAAATTGTCAGGATCGGACTACTATATCATATAGCTCTAGAACAAAATTTTTTGCAAAAATTGGAGTATCGCCATGAAATTTACCAATTTAATAGAATTTGATATAAAATCTCAGATCCCAAAATTTGAGTTTGATCGGATAAATAGAACACAAGTTACAGTCAATTCAAATCGGTTCTACGTCATCAGCAAATCAAACAGAGCACATGCATACGCACACACAGACGTAGCGCTACACGTATGTATGTATGTGTATGCGTGTTGTGCCTTGCTTAAAAATTTGTAGTAAAAAGAGAAATAATTTGAATGTTTTGTTTGTGTGTTGATGAATTGAGTTGCAAGGAAAGAAATTTCAAAATGTAAAAAAATTATTGCCAAGGACTGCAAGGGTATATAAACTTCGGCATTGCCGAAGTTAGCTTCTTTGATATTTACTACAAATTTTTAAGCAAGGTACAACACGCATACACATACATACATACGTGTAGCGCTACGTCTGTGTGTGCGTATGCATGTGCTCTGTTTGATTTGCTGATGACGTAGAACCGATTTGAATTGACTGTAACTTGTGTTCTATTTATCCGATCAAACTCAAATTTTGGGATCTGAGATTTTATATCAAATTCTATTATATTGGTAAATTTCATGGCGATACTCCAATTTTTGCAAAAAATTTTGTTCTAGAGCTATATGATATAGTAATCCGATCCTGACAATTTTCATACTCTATTATCTCCCGGCTAAAAGTAGCTCAAATATGAAATTTCATTCCGATAGCTCTTAAGATGCCAGCGTGAAGTTGATTTGCACAGACGGACGGACGGACGGACGGACGGACAGACGGACATGGCTATATCGACTCAGCTTCTCATGCTGATCAAGAATATATATACTTTATGTGGTCGGAAACGTCTCCTTCTGTGCGTTACAAACATCTGACCAATTTTATAATACCCTCTGCAAGGGTATAAAAATGCAGAAAATAAAAGCCCAGAGATTGCAGAAAAGAAAAACTAAACTTTTACGAACAGAAATCTATATCTTGAGAAAGTATTTAAGTAACCTTTCGATTGACATTCTCTCTCTCTTTCTTTCTTTTTTTGATATTCCTCAACATTATCATGTGATCGGAAATGAATCAATCTTAGCCTTATTTATTACTATAATGACTTGTATTGATAAAGTCGGTTTATGAATCGTATAATACATATAGAGCTTTTCAAATTGACTTAACGAAAATGGTGGATTCTCAGTGGAATGCAAACGATTACGAATTATTCAAACAATCTCCCAATTCATTATTAAATAGAATTTGAACAATTCAATCGATTGTAAACATATACTAGAAACGCTTATTCAAACTTACATAATCATATAGTCCGAGAAATCTTATCATCGACTATAGTCAATTTTGTTTGAAAAAAAAAACCGGAAGTTTCAAAAGTTACAATCATAGTAATGAACTGTTTTGTAAAGTCAGAAACTTTAGATGTTGGCCTGTTCTCGCTTTCGAATCAAACCTTAAATGATTTTGAGACGATTCACATTTTAACATCAGAATTAGAAATGAAAACGTTTCTGAAATAATCATTGGGAATCAACAACAGAATTCCTCTATTCAATATATGTAGGTCTATCTATAACTATAATAAAAATATTATTAAATTTTTTATTCTCTAAAACGCTTTCTTTTGATCTCTGTTTGTGGGGTATAAAAGATCTTCTATTTAAATATTTACAAAAAATAAACAATCAGCACTTGCTGATGCCTAACTAAATATTGGTATCAACTAAAAACACAACTGCTGGTATATAGTATGTATTAATATATAGCTGGGAAATCTAGACCGATTAGAAATATTGATGAAGCTCTTAACAGTTGGATTTTATCAATACCTCTAACTAAAAGTTAAGTTAAGGATAGAAATATAAGAAATAATTAATAACTTGGTAAAAAGTGAAGCCAATTTTAAATGGAAATTATAACTAATATTGTAACTAAAACTAAACTAAAATTCTAATCTTCATTTGGATACTCTCAATTGCGAAACTTTATCCAACATGTGGACAAGTGGTAAGCCTAGTTAAGTCATAACCTCAAATGTAATTTGATATCTTTCGGCCTTTTCAAACATATTGAAGACCAGCCAATCTAAAGGCACCACTGTGCATTAATGAGTTTTATAACAAAACAGTTGCTCATGTTTCGGTTTCGGTTTGGTTATTATTGTTGTTGCTGCTGCTGTTGTTGTTGTTGCGGTTGTACTAGCACTTATTTCTAGTGCCGTTGCCATTTTGCTGGTTGCTGTCGCCGTTTTTGCTGTTTGATATATGCACACGCGTCGCAGCTTTTAATTTATTCAATTCCTTAACTTTTTTTGTATTTTTTCAGTTTTTGTTTTTTGGTTTCTGTCATTTGTTGCCACATATGATGTTTGAAGTATGTATTATATTCTTTTTTTTTCTGTGTTATTCTTCACAATTTTGTCAGTCATTTAATATTATTGGCAGCAAAGCGCTAGCTTACACACATGGCCAAAAACGTTTACCTCACACCTTTGTTTTATTAATTGTTATAAACTTGGGCGGTTTGCGAATTAATTGTTGTTGTTGTTTATTTTTTTGCCTTTTGAATTAGTAATTGACATTTTCTGTTCTATAATAAGTCAAGCACTAATTTGTTTTAAGCAACAAAGTTTAATGTTTCTGTTGTATGCATTCCTTTCTTCACGCCGACAACTGAAATCTTTTAGGAAGTTGTCTATAAATAGAACATTTAATCAAGATCAATCGAATCCATTCTTATTTCCTATAGAAACTATAATTATAATGACAAATGTATTTTTAATTAAAATTTTATTTGAGTTTTTGAGAAAATTCTCAGAAATATATGATAGGAATTTTCGTTGACTTTTTTATTTAAATTCATTAACTCTTTTGAGTTGCTATAGTGTTATAGCCATATGATGAAAATTAAATTGATATATATGTATGTATGTGATAATATTCTCGAGATGAATAAGATCTATTTCAATATACGTTGAATTTACGTTTGTCTGGACAACTATCCGGGAGTTTTTTTTTTGTTCAAGAAGTCTTGATAAATGCGGTTTATCTTTATATTTGTTGCACTCGAGAATTGAATTTATTTATTTCACAGCCAGAAACATTTCTTTTTTAATTTCTTTTTTTTTTTTGCTTTTTGTTGGGCAATTCATGTCAGACGAAATGTGAACATAAATTTTTTTTCTTGCCACTCGAAAATTCTTAATACAAAAACCAAATAAGAGAAGAAAAACCACAAGAAAAAAATAAATAAATAAGAAATCACGTTCTTTGTCTTGTAAAAAAAAAAAAAAAAAAACAAAATCGAAAAAAAACATTGTCACAATATTTGGTTGCAGTTGTTAAAATGCTTTTTGTTATTGTTGTTGTTGTTGTTGCTGCTGATTGTCATGTGGCTGAAGGGCGCCTGATGGTTCATATGCATTTCCGCTTGGTTGCCAATTTTTTAATAAGAAAACGACGATACAAAAAAAAAAGAGAGTGAGATTTCGGGAGGAGTAGGAGAAAGAAAAAGAGAGAGATGGTCTTTTTGGGGTAGCCACTTCCGTTTGCACTAACCATAAGTTAAAGGAATATAATAATAATAACCAAAAAACAAAACGAAGAAATCTCTCAACAATCCGACCTAACCGTCCAACCGATTCGCTTGAATGTGCGCACACAACTGAAAAGTAACGATCGATCGGAAACTTTGCTTTTTTTGTTGTTTGTATTTTTCTGGATATCAACATCGACAACGACAACGGCAATGGCTATGCCCGTGGAGGAGTATAGAGTAAGCCGAGTATCGGATGGGTACTTCAATACGATATTTTGTTCGTTCGGCAATTCAAGTGGCTAGCAAATCACGATCCTGGCCCCGTAGTTGCTGCTGCTTACAGGTAACTCCTACTATAGGTAGATGATGGGTATAGGTTAGGTAGGTTGGTTGGTTGGTTGGTCTTCACCTCCCGCATATTGCAATTGTTGATGTTGTTGTTCTTTTTACTTTTATTCTAAACATGTTTGCGGTGGCTTCGGTTCTCTTCGAATTCTTTATTACTTATCACCGGGGGACCCTTCGAAAGTGTGTGTGTGTGTCGAGTGGTGTTTGCTTGCCGCGCGGTTTAATTTATGCACAAGAGACAAACAACAATAGCAGCAACAATAACAAATAGCACTAACAACAACAACATCATTTCCATTGTCTTTTGCAGTACGTGCGCATGCGCGATAATCGCATATCAATAAGGAAATATCCGTTACGTGACTTATATCTAAAAAAGAAAATCCCCAATGGAATCTCAAAACCCAAAATTAAATGAGGGAAAAATTTTTTGTAGTACACTCTTTTTTTGTTTCTATTATGCACTTGTTGGTTTGCCCCTTAACGATGAGAACCTAGACCCGAAAACGGAAAAACTAACTGTTAAAGCAAAATACCAAGAACTTCCAATTGAATATATGTATGTACTTATATGCATGTATACAATTTCCGGTCTTTACTTCCAGCACTTACCTCGTGTCCAAATTGTCCTAACGCCTCCTTAACTGCCGCCATATTTGCCGAGGTCAGAACACTTTGTATATCAGCTCCCGTATAATTCTGTGTACGTCCACTAAACCAATCAAAGTCCACACATTCATCTAGATTTAATGTTGAGCTCAATGCCTCAAAGATTCTAACCCGAGCCTGAGCATCGGGTAATGGACATTCGACCAAACGATCAATACGTCCTGAACGCAACAAGGCTGGATCCAATAGCTCGGGTCTTGAGGTGGCTGCTATAACCGTAACACCTTGCAGCCCCTCGACACCATCTAGTTCGGTGAGCAATTGATTGACTACACGATCTGTCACCCCGGTCGAATCATGACCACGTTTTGGAGCCAAACTATCGAATTCATCGAAGAAGAGGACACAGGGTTTGGCACTGCGGGCACGATTAAATAAATTTCTCACATTCTCCTCACTTTGGCCAATGTATTTGGCCAGTAGTTCGGGTCCCTTGACAGAAATTATTCGCAGATTCCATGAGGTAGCCAATTGTGAGACCAAATACGTTTTACCAGTACCAGGTGGTCCATAGAGCAAAACACCGGCCTGATTGCGCAACGGTGATGCATTAAAAATGGTAGGGTACTAGAAAAGAATTCATCAATTGAATAGATTAAATTTCTTTATTTTTCTGTTATTTTAAATTATTTGTTAAACTTACCCTCGAGGGCCACATGAGAACCTCTTCAAGTACACCGACAACTAATTCCAAGCCTGGCAATTCCTCCACACGCATTTCATTCCTCTCCTGCTCAGAGCCAGTCTTTTGATTACTTTGTATACCCTGTAGGCAATAGGAATTGGTATGCTCCAAGGATTCAATGAGCTGATCATTGGTAAGCAAAGGCTGACTTTTACCTTTTAAATGAAAAGTAATCATTAGCATTATGTAATTTGGTTTGTTTTTATACTCAACTTACTTAATCTGTAGGCATAAAAGATAGCCCTCTCAATAAATTGCACTAGATCACATTTACGATAACCTTCGGTTAAATTTGAAAACTTTACCAAATCCAATTGGCGGCCATTAATGTGACTACAGAGTTCCTTGAGGATTATTTCACGATCTGCACGTTCTAAATTAGGCAGACGGGCAACAGTTTGAAAGACATGTCGTCCTCTGGGCGAACTGAGACGTTTATTTAACGATTGCAGCTCATTGACTGTGGCAATCACGGCAATGGCATTATCCGTTGTATACTGCATAATCAATTGATGCACTGTATCGGCCATACGATTATAATATTCACCATCCTGGCTAGATTGTTCACCTGCCGCATGCGCGAGTACATCGAGATTTTCAATTACAACAATTGCCGGGGCATGTTGCAGGCAGCTTGTGAATATGTTACGCAAATCCTTTTGTATGGATTCAGTTTTTCGTCCCTTGCTCCTTGATCCATAGAATATATCGAAATAGCAGTAATCCGGCTTGCGGCACAATTGATCTAGTATGCGTTCCACTAGAACAGTTTTACCCGTGCCCGCGGCTCCGGTTAGGAGTATATTACACTGTCGCATCACAGAATTATCGGCATTAAGGCACAGATTCATGCGCAACTCTTTCACCACCAGATCCACAATTCTATCATATTCGGGCAGACGTATGAGATCCTTAACACTAAGGGGAGATGTCAATTGCGGTTGCTCTTTGATTATCTCATTGACGGGACGGATTAAATCGGCGGCATAGATTTTCGATTCCTTCAGGAATTGCGCATCGACCACACAATAACGAAAATGCTCCGGTAAAATGCCGACAGTCACCAAAAGATCATCCTCAAGCCGGACTACCTCCTCCTGATTAAACAACATGGGTCGCTTTTGTGTTCTCTCGATGACAAATCGCTTAAATGCATTCTCAATAATTTTATAGTGAGTTTTTTTATGCGCAAACAGTTCAATCTTTTCAACGAAATTCACCACAGTGGTCTTTGGTCGCAGCACAACCCGCTCCAGCTCCTTGATGCCCAGCAATTTCATTAAATTGGCATTTAACTCAATGGACGGATGCAATGTGGCTGGTAACTCCTTTTCCAGTTCTTTACTAATTAAATGTACCCTTACATAGTACTCCTTATCGCTGGCAGTTTTCATGCTATAGAATAGATCCAGATCCATGAAATCTGGCAAATGCTTGCTATTCACGTAGACATCCGATTCCTGAGCCTGTTCCATCCACAAGCCACGCACCACACGAAACTCATAGCTATGCGAGCTCTCACGCCGTAAATCCTTCTTCAAACGTTCCATGTGATCCTGTCGCTTGTTACGTTGCATTGTATTCTTCACATTGCTCACTGTCGATGAGTGTATAAGCGGAGCAGGTCTTGTGATCTTATTGCCATCCACTTCATCCTTGATCTGGGCACTTGTCTTACTGCGTGACAGTTTCGATGATATATCCTTATCCGTGGATTCTCCATTAATGCCATTCGTGAGACCTTTATAGAGATTTGGAGCCACAACCAGTTCCGTATTATGATCAACTCTTCCATAGCTTATGTGTGGCTTCAAGCGATCTTTTTTAAAGAAAAGAAAATATTTATTAGTTTGTTAAAATGGTATATTCCAGTATTTACCCACTGTCAATGCCACCTGCATGGACTTGTTAATCCATATAATTAGAATCTGCGTGGAATTCACAATACGAGTTTGCTCCAGCATGCTGCTCGAGATTTTCTCGCTGCTTAACTCCTGCAAAATGAGAGTGCAAAAGAACATATATCTAAATGAAAGGTTTAAAGCTGGAGAATCTTTAGTTTAGACCCTAAAATAAAGTGGTTTCAAATTGATTTCCCCATAGAACACTGTTTTTAAATAGAAATATTTGCATTTCACACATGTTTATAGCAAATACTTGGTTTTTATTTTTGTATATTCTATAGAAACATTAAAATATTGGAAAAAATCTATTGAATATATTATGAGCAATGTTTGTGGTGAGCACCACATCATCATGATCATCATCATCATCGATGGTAAAAATAGCAGCTGATGTGTGAATCTGTTTATGTTTTCATTTCAAAATATTCAATAAATTCCAACTACTCACGAACTATGTATGTCTATCTATATCTGAGACTATCTCGGGTCAATGGCAATGCCGGCGAAACAATGGCCACACGACACACACGCCCGCGCCAAAATGCCAATTTGATATAAAAATAATTTATATATATGTACATATGCATGTATATAAGTAGATACTAAAGACAAATTAAATTAACGTCAACTATTTATAGACACTCCACTCACAATGATCTCCCAATCTTTGGCCGAAACGGGTGTAACATGGACGCTGCGCAGATTGAGAACGTCAGCGATGAGCGAACATTTGACCAAATCATTTTCATGCAGACCTACGACAAGAATAAGACATACGAATAGATAAATAAAAAAAATTACTATATATACTGAACATTATACGTAAAAAAAGCATATATATACTTAAATATATATATGTATATGTATGTAACTAGGGAGGATTGGCAACAGATGCACATCCGCTTGTTAAGTAACCCCATAATATATACTCACCGATCTCCTTGGCTGCCCTGGCATTGATCCCAATTTCGGTGTCTTTGACACCTCCGCCACCCGCATGCGGCGCCCACGAGCCATAATGGACGCGTCCATTATACTGCAAACTGAGGCAGCCCGTGTCCTATGAAGTATATGTGTATCAGATACCAAATAAGATTAGTTTCTATTCACACATTTTATGGTGGGTGGGAAGGGCGGTGGGCCTTATCTAATCTATGTAGTCGTAGCAATCTCCTTGGACATTGGTCATTGTGTGTGCCACAAGTGAACTTTTGAACTAAGGCTCAAAGACCCCACTAACACACAACAAAACAAAACTTACATAGGTTGACACAACTCCGTAGTATTGGTCCGGCAGTAACAAAAAATTATTCTTAATAGGCCGATAAACTACTTTAAATGTACGCTTGAACATTCTTGTTGAGGGCGTGAACCGTTTTCATGCAATCGATTCGCTTGCTTTCGCTTTTTAAATCATTTTTAAACTGAAATTTATATTTGGAAACTTGGATTTTGCGCTGATTCTGGCAACATAAAAAGTTTGCCTGCGGTGTTGCCAGATCATTTGACGGTAAAGGCCATCTGCAAACAGCTGCTTAAATAGTGGGCAAATACTGGTAACTTTGTGGCGCCACAATTGACCAATTTCAAAACTAATTTGAATTTATAACTAACATTGTAATGCTCCTACTTTTACTTTCTAAAAGAAAGAACAAATCTAATTCTTTGTTTATATTTGGTTATCATTTATTTAAAATAGTTCCAGTGCTTAAAATCGGTTGAACAAAATGTTTTACAATATATCAAAATAAATATATATAAAAATCCGGCTCTCTTTTTCGGCTATATAAATACATACATATATGCAAGGGTGAAACTAGTTGAAATTTACCAAAAACTTTTCACAACTGATTGTGAGTTAAACGCCACTTCCAACTGCCATGGACTATTCAGCAAGGGATCCTGTCGTCCTTGCTCAGCAAAACCGGCGAACCCAAGTGTGAGGCTAATTTTATAGTTTATTACAAGGTTAACGATATATTTTAAATTGAGGTGAAATACATGTGTTTGTTCAAAGTCAATATTTAATTTTAAAAAACTGCCAAGCGTCATATTCGATATTCTTGCCTTGTTGGACGCTCTCCACGAAGTCACCACGACGGCTTCCCACACGTCTCTCAGCTTATTGTGGATGATCAGAGTGTGGCCTGCCCATCTCATCTTTACATACATATATGTAGGTATATATCAAAATGCGGATGTATTTTATCGACTATACATACATATATAGATTATGTCGTCGTATACCAAAAGCTGCTCTGGCTTCACTTATTAAATTAAATAACACAATAATTTAAAAACTAACAATGTAAGCGTGCTTATTAATTTATTAATTATTTTATTATTATTAAAAACACCTCGGACCTCAGTTTATCTTTGTCTACTCTCTTTGTTTTTGCGATTTTCATAAACAAAACAATAAAATAAAATATATTTAACTAAACATAATGTAGAACATGCTGCGAAAGAATATGGATAAGGACCATGTCGTTCGTCAATGCCAATGGCACCTGTGCTTAACAGTTGAACTAAATTCGATACGATTACATATTATCATATATATATGTATTTGTATATGCATATGCATATGTATGTATGTAAAATATAGAGAAGACACTAGACGTCTATAGTATATATAGAGAGTAGTTGAGTACGTGTACGTATGTATATAAAGGATTAGAAAAAGTTCGTTACAAAGCATTGCCGTAAATATCATATATACTAGCTTGATTTGCACGGTTATAGAATCGTTTCATGAACTGCTTCATTATCAGTCTTCATCATCGCTTGTTATTTGTGTGTGTGTGTTTGTTTTTCGTTTTTTTTTTTGTTTTTTTGAATATAATATAATTGGAATATAAAAATGTATAATTTTTATATATATTTGTATATATATATATATATATAATAATAATAGTAATACAGTTTTTGGTCCGACGTAAGGGGTCCGACGTAACGTCAGGCGTAAAGTATCAACATTCCTTTATTCGACTACCCGTTATTGAACTAGTCAGTTTTACTAGTCATTAATCTAGTCAACGGTGAAGTCATTTCTACAAATTTACTAGATACTCTACATTTTTGTATCCCCTTACGTCGGACTAGAAACTCTATTATTATTATATAATATATTATTATATAATATTTAATATATATATATATATATATATATATATATTATATATTATATATAATATTTAAGTTTTTTGTATAAAAGGTCTACAATAAAATGTTATAAAATGCTTTGTTTCTCATATATATATAAAATATATAAAAAAATCGACTCTAAAAATTGTATTCATTGCAATATTTGGCGCTTGAAATTGTTTGTGTTTCATTTTGAAGCTCTATGCGTGTGTGTGTGTGTGCGAAATGTACAATAAAGAATAAAGAAAACATAATTCATATATTTTATATATGTATATGTATATATATATACATAAATGGTAATGTACAATTTAATGCATTCTACTCAATTTTACAATTCATAACTTAAAACCAAATACAAAATATATAGATATTGTATATGTATGTGTATATTCACGTTTTTCTTATTTTTTTTTTTTGCCATCTAAGATGCCAAATCATTTCGAAAAGTTATAATAATTATAAAAAAAATACAAAAAAAATAAACTTAAAATTTACTATAAGTGTTTATCGCTCGCTATATATATATATATATTATATATATATAGGTATGTATAACCATTTTATATATATGCATATATTTACAGAAATAAAACTTGTAAAACCATTAATTAACAATAAATTTTTCCATTTTAAAAAAGTTTCACAAAAAAAGTAAAATAAAATAAAATTGAAATAAATATATATGTATATACACATATATATATAGGTTGGTTTATGTATAAAGATGTATAAATCATCAAATCGGGCGAGAAAATAAAAATATTTTTGAAATTCTGAGATTCAAAGGAGATCTTTAAACAAAAAATATTAAAGAAGCTAACTTCGGCAATGCCGAAGTTTATATACCCTTGCAGTCCTTGGCAATAATTTTTTTACATTTTCAAATTTCTTTCCTTGCAACTCAATTCATCAACACACAAACAAAACATTCAAATTATTTCTCTTTTTACTACAAATTTTTAAGCAAGGCACAACACGCATACACATACATACATACGTGTAGCGCTACGTCTGTGTGTGCGTATGCATGTGCTCTGTTTGATTTGCTGATGACGTAGAACCGATTTGAATTGACTGTAACTTGTGTTCTATTTATCCGATCAAACTCAAATTTTGGGATCTGAGATTTTATATCAAATTCTATTATATTGGTAAATTTCATGGCGATACTCCAATTTTTCCAAAAAATTTTGTTCTAGAGCTATATGATATAGTAGTCCGATCCTGACAATTTTCATACTCTATTATCTCCCGGCTAAAAGTAGCTCAAATATGAAATTTCATTCCGATAGCTCTTAAGATGCCAGCGTGAAGTTGATTTGCACAGACGGACGGACGGACGGACGGACGGACGGACGGACGGACGGACGGACGGACGGACGGACGGACGGACAGACGGACATGGCTATATCGACTCAGCTTCTCATGCTGATCAAGAATATATATACTTTATGTGGTCGGAAACGTCTCCTTCTGTGCGTTACAAACATCTGACCAATTTTATAATACCCTCTGCAAGGGTATAAAAACATTCGAGTTAATTCTGAAGAGAGGAGTATATGTTTATATAAAATATATATGTATATAAATATATTTGAGAGAAAATACAAAACTGTTGTTATCGTTTGAAAAATAGTTTTCGTTTCGATCGATTAGTGAGTCGCTTCGATTTAGATTTAAATTGGGAATGTTCGTCTTGCAGGTTGCAAAAATGTGTGTGTAATAGTTCGAGGGTGTGTTCTGTGTGTGGTGTGCATGTTCTAACACAAAAAAATAGTCGCCCAATCACAATATTGCAGTTTCTTGGTACTTTTTGCTGATTTTGCTTCAGTAGTATGAATTTTGATTATTCGATTCAGACCTCAATAATTTGCCCCACAAAGTGCTTGTTTTTTTTTTTTTTTTTTTGTTGGCACACCTACAGAATATATATATGTATATATGTACACATAAATACTTGTACATAATAATATACACAATGTGTATCTAATTAGAGTGTTTTGTTTGTTTTCTTAGCAATCCATTTCCTCCAAGGTGCGCGACAAGCGATTGTTGTCAATCCTTCTCCGTTGCGAACGACGCACAGCATCTGCCCGGCGATAGGGTTCGCTCTTCAAACCCAGCAATATGTCCTCCAGTGCACCATTGTAGACCTCATCCTGTTGCAGTAGCTTCTTCTCAAGCACCGAATGCGCCTTGCTCTTTAATTCATTGATAACGGCATCCTGTAAGGAAAGCGCGTAACTTGTAGGCAACTTTTGGTTTTGGGTATTTTTTTGACGGTTTTCGTTTTTTTCCAATATTTGTTTTTGGATTTGTTTATTTGTTGTTGTCGTTGTTTTTTTTTTTTTTAAGAAACAACAACGGAGAGTAGAAGGAGAAGCAAGCGGAGCGTAAAATTAAAGAAAAAGAAATAGGTTAGCATTAGAGAAAAAACCAAAACCAAAAAATATATAAATGGAGAAAAAGCAAAGTAAAAATCATCAAGAAATATTAAGCAAATTATTAGTAGATTTGAGAAAATTAATTAATGGCAAGATTTTGTAACCTGTGTGTCTCTGTAGTATCTATTTTCCCCTAAGTTTAAAATAAGTATTTTCTTTCTATTTTTCCCCGATTAATTGCAAAATATCAATAAAAGCGATTGCCATCTAGAAAAGATTGCATTCTATTTTAATTACTAGGACATTTAGACAATTCAATTATTATAGTAGTGTAAAATTTAACTAAATGTTTCCTAAGAAAAATATATTGGAACCTTATTAAAAATTTCAATGCATAACACAGAATCGGTATGTTTCCAAAATTAGGCCGATTTTTCTAATAAATTATCTTCAAATTGCTGTATAGTCCCAAATTTAAAGTATTTTTATAGGAGTCTTAATTATACAATTTTGCATACATTTCGTCTTAGGCCATATAAATATCTTTTCCGATATTTTTTTTTTTTTTTTTTAGGCATTTCATATATGTAACTGATGAAATAAGCTTTGTGTTTTGTCATGCTTTAGCGCTGTCACGTCATATGTATAATGCGGTGATGAGATTTGGATTAATTTGGGTATTGGTCAGGACAAATGCTACACATTCATTTTTTAGTGGTGGTTTGGGGGAGGGATTAGTCACTAGCTAAATGGATTGGGAGCACAGAGCACGGGGATTAGAATGGTGAATTAGTGTGAATGTTAGAATTAACTTTTAGTAGTAGGAGAGAATACACAAGCCAAGATGATGACTTACACTAAGAACAAAGTGGATAACACAATGCATGCCAACCCAAGAGGACATACGACTAGTTGCTAGTGGGTGGTTGGTTGGTTGGTGGTGGTGGTCGTGGTGGTGTTGGATAGTTGTTTGGTTGATGGACTGATAGTTCAAGTGGTTGGTTGGTTTGGTTGATTGGTTGGTGATGCATTTTACATGGATTTTTTGGATTGGTTTTGCGGCTTTGCGGGGTTTTTAATTGCTTTATGGCCATCTCCATGAGCAGATATATGTATGTGTATGGGTATAGTGTTGACCAAAGAGTTACCCGGAATATATGTGTATATTGTACATGCTAAGGATGCTATATAAAGTATAATAATTCCACACAGTAGTGCTATATTCCCTGATAATATCCAGAAGGCATTGAAAATGCTGCCTTTTCTTAGAAAACAAAAAGCCATAATAAGACAAAAAAAAAAAAAAAAAAAAAAAAAAATACAAAATACTGAACAGGTTATACAGGATAGTAGTAGTAGTAGAAGTGGTAGTAGTAGTAGTAGCACGGATATAACAGATATTGAAAATCATCAGAATATATAAAAAAAATTATGTGAATAACCGATGAAAATTAAAAAATATATATGGAATTGTTTGGATTTTGAATGAATGGGATCCCTTTCCGCACACTTCTCTAGATATATGAAACGGATTTGGCCGTCCTGGAATAGCATGGTATGCCACTGCGTCCTCCAGGTCCTCCACCACCATGTCCTTCACCACTCACCTGTTGCTTCTTCTGATTGACCTTGTTGCGCATTAACACCTGATCGCTTTCCTTTTTCGAGGCAGCCAAAGCGGCTGCCTGCTCTAAGCGACGTCGTTGCTCATTCTCCTGATCATGTTGCTACACAGGGTAATAGAGAGAGAGAGAGTAAATTTAATCCAAAGGGTACTTGAACTTGACATTGAACTCTCACCTTAAATGCTCGTGTGAATCGCACAATCAATGCAAAAAAGGCAGCCGCATCGGCATTACGTGATGATTCACCGAAATATTCCACACACTCTATGAACGCATCCTGGGCATGTCGAAGATCACTTTTGACCTTCTTTAATTTATCCTCACTGTTGTTAAGGAAATCCCGTAGAATATGCGTCTGAGTGCCCTTCACGCGTAGTTCGGCCTCCTTGCGCACCAGTTCCATACCCTTGTCCAGTTCTTGAACATCGGCTACCACATTCTCAAGGGCCACAGATGCCGCCTTATCTGTACCATAGAGTTCACTCTCGAAATTCAATACATCGGGAAATTTGGCACGTATAGTAGACACAATATAATGCAGCAGGGATGAACGTTTATCTGTCGATTTGGTATCAATTAATGTATCTAAGGATTGCATCTTGAACCCATAGGCCGGTCCACGTTTATTGCTATTGAGATAATTGCCAAAGGCCAGGACAATTTCTAACACCGCCTTGAATTTGCGCGATGATTTCAATGAACTGGAGGCTCCAGCAATTGATTGCACTTGCTGTCGAAAAATAACACAGAGAAATATGTCAATAAAAATTTGAATCTCTTCCGTCAAATAAGAGATCATAACGTCTTGAGGATATAATTAACCAGGTAGCTCTAGGGCTATGAAATGGAGTGACTTCGCCCCCTAAAGTAGGCAAGAATTCGAATGTGGTAAAAGAAAATCCTTGTTAATCGACAGGAATATAAGAAGTTATAGATTTGTTGAAAACAATGAATACTTTTGCAGTCTATTGCATACTTTAGGGGTCTGCCTGTGGCATTTGGTCAGTTTACTCTTAAGATGTGGTGTTGTTTAGGCTTACCGGAGTAATTAGATGCACACTATCAACAAAATTGCCCATATAATTCATAATCGATAGTTTTGATGCGATGCGTTCCAGACGCGATAATTGCAACATGAATTTATCCTCCTCGGACAGAAGCTGCTGATCCTTACGCTCAATGATGTACTCTTTGTAGGCCTTCACTTCGGCATCGGTGGGTATCATCTTTTGCAAGAGCTCAACATTCTCCAGCGATAGCTTCTTCAAATCCAGACTGTGTATGGCAGCAATGACATCATCAATGGGCATGCCCAGTTTTCGACGAGAGATTGCTAACATATTGGATGGAATGTGGATTTGTTAATCGAATGAATTTCACGACTTCTGGCTGACTAACCTATATTTCTTAATCTCGTATGTTCCAGCAGCGAGATATTATCGGGCTTACGTATACGTTTACTGGGATACGATTGCAATGTTCCATCAACTTCGCTACCATTGCGGCCATTATGCAAAGCGCCGCCAATGCCAATTTTGAAACGTTCTTCAAATTCATTGAAATCGATTTGCTTGAAGATCTTCTCGTCGTCCAGCTCATTGAAAATAGTGCCACGTACCTGCAGGGGAAAAATAAGGGAAATATGTTAGAAATAGGATCTATAATTTGATTAGGTCTATCATTTCCTCACCTGATTTGGCTTTAGGGCTATCCAATTGAGAGTTGGCAACTTGTATTTGGTGGGCACTTTGCGTTTAATGGTCATGGCTCCATCTGGGGCGGGCATGAAACCAGCCACGGGTGGTGGTGGTGGCTGGAATGAGCTTAAATTGGGTTGTGCATGTGGTGGTGATGGTGCTGTGGAGTGCATGCTACCATTGGGACTACCCAATGGACTCCAGCCGGGTGGTGGTGGCGGGGCTGGTGGTGCTGGTGGGGCTAATGGTGTCGCTGCTGCTGGATACACAACATCTGTCATTGACGATGGCGGTGGTGGTGGTGGTGGCGGAGGTGGGGGTGGTGGTGTTGCCACTGACGCTGCCGATACCATTGTTGTATCTGATCCTCCTCCAACTGCTGCTGTCAGGGCATCAAAACCATTTGCTGAACAGCTAGCCATTAGACTGGCGCCAACATTAACTAAACTGCCATCACCACTCGACGCGGAACGTGGCAGAGATCGTGTTAGGGTTTGTAATTCCAAATTCTTTGTTTGCAACATTGTGTCACGTTTCTTCAATTCTTGTTCATTCTGTTGTAGCATGCGTTGCAACATGGTCAATTCATCCTCTAGTTTCTGACGGACCATCGATAATTGTTCTCTTTCCGTTTTCAAGGTGATATTTTCCGTTTCCAATTCAGCATATTTATAACGGAATTCCGAATGAATATCAACTTCACGCTCCAATTGATCCTCCAATTCTTGGACTCGCTCGAGTGCAGCTGTCTTTGTCTCGGAATCTTCCATAAGGGCCGCCACATCGAAGACATTATCCAAATATGCCGATATTTGGACTTTCAATTCCTCCGATTCGGTTAGACGTATACGTTCGAGATATTTATCTAAGCCCAAAGCTGTGAATTCATATTGCAAATGAACGCGATAGTTCATATCTTCGACAGAATGGACGACAATATTCATAAATTGCATGCAAGCGACCATAAAATCAATATTGAACGCTTCGAAATTCATAAAATACTCCATAAGGGTTTGGAAACGTCTCTGCTCCTGACACACATCCTTGAAATTATCAAATGAACCCAAGATTATCTCATGTCCCCCCTTAACTAGGCATATGGCAGCCAAAAGTTCCAAGACCAATGCCTTGGTCCTTAGCGATTTATGTATCAGACTGAGGGCAATGCAATTGATGGCCTCCCGATGCTGTATAACCATATTGAAGCCATACTTATTATTCATTATGGCACGGAGACACATTATCGATACATGAATGTCATCGGTGGCCGCTCCCATATTCAGCTTGGCAATATGTCTAGATCGACGCTTCATACTGGGACTATCGAGTGCATCCGCTATGGTGGGTCGCAGAAAGCTATACGATAAGGAATGATGATGATTATGCTGCTGATGATTATGACGAGATGAATCCAATATGCTCGAGTTGCCAGCACCCGTTACAATGCCAGTGACACCAGAGATGCCACCGCCGATGCCGGAGCCACCGTTACCAACGCCTCCGCCTCCACCGACGCCGCCTGGACTCAATGATGAATTGTTGCTTAGCACTACCATCTCATTGCTATCAAGACCACCGCCGCCACCGCTGGTTAAATTCAAACGCTCATCAGAATTCGCTCCACACAAGGCACCCTGTATACGTTGCTCATGACGCATCATTTGCAAACGAAAACTAAGATAATCAACAAGAGCATCTAAACCCTGATTGGTATCATCCAAAAACTCTTTCACCCATTCAATATGATTGGTGCGTAATGAGATCTCAAGATCTCTTAGCACTTGGGTCGATGTCGATTCGCCGACCATTTTACGTTTCTGACAAAGAAAGTAAAAGAGGTAAAGCTGTAAAAGTGTACAAAAGGAAAGAAAGACAGAGAGAGAGAGAGAGAGAGCAGGCACAGGACACACAGACGACAGGAGGAGATGCACAGCAGGATCAGGTTTTGGTTTTTTATGGTGCAGTTTTTTTGGGGAAGAGAAAGAAAAGTTTGTGCGTGGTGTATATGTGTGCGTGTGTGTGTTTTATTGGTGTGTGTTTGTCAGTGTTGTGAGTAGAGAAATTAAATTTACACATTAATACATTTTTGGATAGAATAGATTTTCAATCAATTTTTCGTATTTTTTTTTTTTTTTTTTTTGGTTTCACCCCTCACAAAAGTCAAAGACAAAACGCACCAAAGCAACAAAAAAAATCAACGAAATGTTTACTACAAATTATGATAGGGGTTAAAGACATTTATCTCATTAAATAACTATGCACCATTAAATGTTCAATTGACTACAAAAAAAAGAACTACACAAATAAAATTCCAACAAAAACAAACCAAAAACATAAATATTTATAACTTTAAAAATATTATGAAAAAGAAACTCAACTCAATTATGAAACAGAAACGAAATGAAAAAAATAGGGAAGATAAACCCAAAACACTTACCCGATGACTACGTGATGCCTTGGGATCCAAATATGTTCGCAATTTACTCAAATAGTGGGACGGAGGATCTTTGGCTTGCACTCGTTCCTAAAAAAAAGTTACAACAGGGTTTCCATAATGTTTCTCAAATTTTTGGCAACTTATTTGACAGAGTTTAAGTTACAAGTTTAAAATATAAGCTAAGTATTATCATTAAAAACTAAATCCTTTATCCAAGCACGATATTCACCTTAAACACTAATAAAAACTTTAAAATCCATGACTTATTTTCTATTCTAAAATAGTCGATTTCAGCCTCCACAATTGAAAACGAAATCAAAATCGTTTACTCCTCTAAAATGGCGAATTTCATTCTTCAAAATCTAAATCCAGATATTTTACACCTGCTAAAATTTTGGATAATCAAGATCGATTTTCTCCTTTCCTACATTTTCTTCCTTTCTACAAATAAATTTACATGTAGATCAATCATTTCGTGCTTTAACTAAACTGGTTCTATTAACATATACACAATTATCATGATGAGATAAGCTGGAAATGTCATTAACAAGGATAACAAAGAATTATCTTTTACTGCAGAAACAATAATAAATTGAGGCCCACAAAGAATACAAAGGAAGGGTAAATATGTTGGACATCCTCTCTATCAGTTTTTAGATACCAAGGGGTTAAATTCCATATAATAGCATTCAATCAGCGGGATGTCAATGATCCACAAGAAATTGGCTTATCGATGTATATGCATACGGTATTGAAAACACCTCTACGATAAGATAGACTTATATGTATCAAATCTAAAGATAAATATATATTGCCAACAAGAAATTATCCAACCGATAAGAATATTTAAATGCCAAAGATTTGAAGATACTTATCGGTTTTTGTTTATCCCATTTTTTTTATTGATGTTAAAAAATAAATATTCTTTTTAACTGCTGGATACATTGACCACAATTGTTCAGAGTAATTAATTACTAGAGTA
Organism: Drosophila equinoxialis; assembly: GCA_018150345.1. Classification (NCBI taxonomy): domain Eukaryota; kingdom Metazoa; phylum Arthropoda; class Insecta; order Diptera; family Drosophilidae; genus Drosophila; species Drosophila equinoxialis. Next base: position 100,328 of record JAECWI010000868.1, on the reverse strand, counting down.
CTCTAAAGATGTAAAGGAAAACAAACTTTTACTGCTTATTATCAACTAACTTGCAGCAAATTGTGATATGTTTTGCAATACTCTGCACACCTCTCTGAATTGGCAGAGTCATCGTTCAATAAGCTAACCAAACCGCAATAGTTGGCAAATATTTTAATAACTATAAAGAAACAAACTAATTTGAATATTGGCTGAGTAAGTAATGCCTTAAATATATTACTCTGTAATACCTATAAACCAAAGTTAAGTTAGTACATAAATAAACAGTCTTTAAACCAATTGGGAATTTTCACAAAAACTGTTTTTGTTTTTAAAGTTCTATTGCATATACAGAGATGGAAATATATCTCGTTTCTATAACCCCTTTTTAAAGATCTTTTAAGGCATCACTAGAATAAAAGTTATATCATTCTAAAAGCTCAATACTTGGGCACAGAGCCAATTTAGTATTTTCATCCATTTGAAAGAATTCTTAAAGGATAAGGAAAATGTTGGAAACTAATGTACCTACATATGATCAATCTGGAGAAAATTAGATGTCCTTACGATCAAATGACTCCAATAAAAATTTTATAAACGAATGTTCCATCAGTTTTCTTTTTAAAAGGCAAAATCGATTTTGATATTTATTCTTTATAAAAGATCGACATGTTCGCAAAAGCTAGAATAACGACATATGTATCTATAAAATATCTATAAGAAATGGTGTAGCTACCATTATTGCAGGGTATCCCCAAGATTTACCCAATATCTACACACAAATATATAAACTTTTTTAAGCAGTCTATAGCGGCGTTTACTTTTGTTTTTCTACGCTTTGAAGTTATTTTGTTGGTTTTTGTGATTTTTTTGTTTTTTTTGTTTTTGGCTTAACTGCATATTTGTGCATACATGTTTACAGTTTTTTTCACCCGTTCCCATCACCCCGTGTCCCTGGCCGAACACCCTCTTGTATTTTCCTCTGGCAATCACATAAGCATCACATCGCATCGCATGGCATCACATCCCAACGCCGCACCGCATCGATGGATGGGCTGACTGACTGGCGGACTATTTGACTGGCTGGTGGCTGTTGGCTGGTTGGCTTGCCCAACTTAAAACATTTTGAAGTGTTTTTAAGCATGAAGCGTGGTATACTTGTTTCGTGTATTTCGGTTTTTACTACTATGCCTCACAACAACAACAACAAAGCTGAAACTATGTGTAGGTTGGTTTTGGTTTGTGCAACACACAAATAACTAGAGAAAGAAACAAAAACAAAATAACTAAGTATAAAAAAAGAAAACCAGTTTGATTCTTTTTCCTCCTCCTAGTCGAACCAAAAACTAAAACGTCATGGCAACAAAATGAAAGCAAATGAATATATTTACCACCATTTATACATACATATATTCATATATATATATGTATATGTATATACATATACATATGTATATAGTATAAACCAGGTATAAGGCAAGCGATTAAAACTGCAATTTATCGCAGTCATAATAATTTGCATTTTGTCACTGGCTGGCAGCAGCTCCTACATGGAGCAAGTACAAGAGATGAAGAAGTTGGTGGATTGGAGGATTGGCTGGGATCGTAGTCTACACTCAAGCAAGGAGTTGGAGTTGTTGTTATTGTTATTGTGTTGAGAGAGTCAACTACTTCGCCTCCACTTTGACGAGTTGTCCCATTGTCTGTCTGTGTGGGGTTTTCATGCAGTTTCATTCATTTTCTAGCTTAGGAGCTTGAGTCTTAAGTGGTCTTACAGTGGGCTCAAACACAATTTTCTTAACATTGGATTAGATTAAAATTTTCACATAAACACAGATTTTTAATTAGAAGAACATTTTATTCTATTCTATTTAAAACGTAGGCTCAAAATTCTCTAAAGTGTAGCTTCCTCCTTAAAAAAAGAAAAAAAACTCATATGATATAACAATTGATGAATGGCTAGTTATTATTTTCAATGTTGAGCACGTTTAAGGAAATGTTTTCCCATGACTCGCAGGATAAGTCCTGCTAGACGCGCTAGAAAAAACTTTCTTTCTATTATTCGGTCTAGGTTTTACTGTGATTTTAGTCGCCAACACCCACAGTGATGTGTGTGTGTGTGTGTGTGTGTGTGTGTGTGTGCCGAGTCTGTTGTAGTTTGCATTATGGAAAACAGGTCTGTTGGCATGCAGGCGGTGGCAAAGGAACCGGCGTTGACTACGACGACTACAACCAAAGTTGTTGTTTGGGTGTTTATGATATTTTATCGTATGGCAGTGACTTATTTTGTTTTTTTTTTTTTTTTTACTCTGCATCTTTCTCTCCCCCCGCCACACCCCCGCCATTCTCATGGAGCTAAACACTTTACCCATTGTCGGCTGAATATTGGCTCTCTTTGAGACATTCTTAAGTTCTTATAATACGCCTATGGCGAATTTGCTTCTTTTTTTCCTTTTTCTAGGTGCAGCTCTTGAAAATTCAGTGACCCAGTTTAATGACCAAGCCAGAAAAGCCAAACAGCCAACCCGCAGTCCAAAGCAGACGCGTATTCGCCGACGTAGTTATAGCCATAACCACGGTACACCGTAAACGGTACACATATGTGACCGAGCTACGCAAAACAAGGTAAGGCAAGGCATGCTCATGCTCTGGTGCACACTTTAATAGTTTCGTTATAACTCCCAAAACACAACAGCAGCAGCACGCAGTAGTAGACAGTAGATTGTAGGCAGCAGGCATGCAATGTAGATTTGTCGACATGGATTAAACATACATCAGACATGTGTATATATGTACATCCGATTATACATTTGTTGTTGCTTCTTTTTTTAAGACAAGCGTGTCTAGCGGCTCCACCTATATGCCACCCCCACATCAGCCAATTCCTCATTACTCCTCCTCACCTTCTGCCTTGGTCCCTCGTTAACTTATTACTATGTCGTCGCTGTTGTCATTCTATATTTCATTTCGTTATATATATATTTTATAGAAGTAATAAAATGTGTGTCTCTCTCGTCGTTTAACGCCATGCGGATTCAACAAGCAAAAATAGCGTCTAAGTATCCATTTTCAAAGCAATAAACTCGTGCGGCATTAAACAAAAATTTTGCGACCAAATAGCACGCACTGAATAATAATGTTCCAAGCCGACTTCCCTCTCCCCCTCTTTAGTTACACACGCACAGCCCCCTTCGTCACATATTTCATGAAGAATAATGTATTGCCGGAGTAGGAGGAGGAGATATGTATATTACATATTACTACTTCTTCTACTTCTCTCTCTCCCTCATTATCTCTCTCTTTTTCTCTCTCGCTCTCTCTCTTTGTTCTTTGTCGCATAATAAGGAAGTGAAATAATATAATAAATTACAACTTTCAATTGTATATGCTCAATTAGCGAGATAAGACGAACGACAGCTTTCATGGCGGTCGACAACCGGTGGGTAGTAATTTGAATGACGAAAATCTTTTCAATTCGCAGTATTCTCATTAGGTTACAGGGTATCAGACTGATTTTGCAAATTGTTTACAATTCTTTAAGAGCTTTACTTATATCAAAAATGTTGACCGTGACCTTGCTCTTTCATATATTTGTTTTATACCTAATCTGTTATTTAAAACTAAACAAAGTTTCTTAAGACCCTTCTAAAAACAGTTTATGCGAACAGAACTAATAGCAGTTCAAATTTTTTTTAGTTATCCTCACTCATTTAATGGTTTGTATACATATAGCAGAATGAATATATGTCAAAAAGTCCTGACAACATATTGAAAAGGTTTTAGGTTTACATCATTCTAGAATCTAGATCAAACAAAATTTGATCTTATAGCTTTAGAATTTATTAACTTTACCACATTCTAGATCAACTTAGATCAAAGTAAATTTTCTCTGTTGATTTTGAAATTTAATTGAGCTACAAAATGACAAAATACGTATAATATAAACCTACTTTACATTGATAGACAAATTAATAGACAGACATACAGACAGACAGGCAGATAAATGTATGAGTGTATGACTAACAATTATGGCGCAAACTGACATTTGGCATAGTTAATTACAAGACGGCAAGTAGGCAAGGAGAGAGGGGGGAGAACGACTCAATTCTCGCTATTCATTATCTGTCTGTTTATCTCAACGCCGCCTCTAGAAGTCGCCTAAAGGTCAGCGTCGGAGCGCTTTCAAGGTGTCGCCTTCTATCGCCCCTCCCCTCCTCAACCAGCATTCCAATATGCTCCAAGGCACTAAACTGAGTTAAATTTTTGTTTAGCCGTTGACCCAATCCCCCCACCCCACTCCCCCATCACACTCTCTTGATAGCACAGACTACTTGCTGCTAAAAACCCACTCTATTAAATAAGTCCAAAGTGCAATATACGTTAATCTGCAAAAAATTATACATATGTACATATATACTGGTATATAAAAGATATATAGGAAAACAGGAAGTTTGGTTTTTGCGTTTGGGGAGTTAGTTTGTTGATAAAAAGTGACTTAGAGACATGTCAAAATATATATATATGTATAATAATAACGTATAAATCATATTTAACGCATTATTAATGGGGAGTTACTTAAATGTTATAACAGCTTACTTGATCGCATATCATGTCCCATTTCTTCTCATCATCATAGTTGCGTAAGAGTTTCGCTTTGTCCGGTGGCAAATCCATGGAAGCCTATTAGACAACAAAAACAGAAGAAGAAAAGAGAAGAGTGAGTAACAAAGTAAAGAAGGTGAAGCTGAAATAAGCGACTTTAAGATTGAGTAAAGAAACGTTTGATCAACACAAATGAGAAAAGCACACACTACATACGCACACCTAGGAGAAGGGGGTAATCAGGCAAATGGAAAGCTTTCATTAGACCTAAACACACACACACTCACACCCAGTTTTCTATCGTTTTTAAAAAGTTCTTTTAGACCTTAGACAAATATTGATTAATAACACTCAAAGAAAAGCAAATAGCATATATTGTGGGTCAGTTATATGTAATATTGCAAATACCAAATACCCCCACTACACATACGAAATCAAATTGCCACAGCCAAACTCTGCAAATCACTAACAAACTCACACAACTCCCCAATCATCAACATAATAAGAAACTATAAACATAATAAGAAAGTTAAATACCAATTAACAATAGACAGAATCATCAGGACTGCCAAAGTCTTCGATATCCCACACAAACATTATCCTTATCCTTAAGTTCCTGACCCAAACAAAAATTGTAAACCAAATATAATCACAACAAGAAAGTCGAAGGCCCCAGCAGCCAGCACTCTATAATATAGTTAGCTATATAATTTTACATTATAAGTTAACTGCACATATGTATATAAATAAATAAAAATATACATACATTCTGGATAAAACATCTTTGTTTTTATGTAAGCTCTGCCCTTTATTTCGTTATATTTCCCAACTAGTTTTAGCATTGAAAATTGAATGCTATGGCCATTACTACTCAGAGGCTTTAGCAAACTCAGCTGATAATAAAACTTTGTGGCATATTTTAAATTCTAAATTTTCGTCTCATATCTCCGAGGTTCCTAAGAAATTCACATATTTAAGCCTGGAATTCCGGATTTATCACAAACTAAGAATTTGCAGAAACTTCTGAAGAGTTTCTTAAATTTCACGGCAATTTTTTTTTTCAAACATGTACGAAGAATAATCTTACTGCTATCGTGTTTATATAAATTTCCATTAACTTTGGCTCAATTTATTCACGCTAGTTTGTGAAATATTTTCCTCAAAACTTTATAGAACATTACAAAGAACCTAAAAACAATTTGACAAGAGAGACAATCTTTTTAGAGTTCCATGATTAGAGATGACTATTGTAAAGGGAGCAAAACGCACTTGTAAATGCTTGTGACTACCATTAATGATGATTATAATGATGATGATGAAGCCAAAAGGTTCGCTCAACCGTAAATATATGTATGTGCCATCGCCAGAGTATTTTATTCAAGCAACCAACCAACTAGGTATCCACCATTTATTCATTCAGGGAATCAGCAGCAGCAGCCAACAACAACAATTTCCTCAAAAACCAAATGTGCACTCATTGTGTCAAAAAATTGTATGAAAAAAAAAAAAATATGTACACATCATTTATTACTTATGTACGAGAATGCCATAATGAAATCAGCACATATGCTTACGTGACTTTAATTTAGGGTTTTACATTTACTTTTCCACCTTTTTTTTACAAATTTTTTGGGGTGCAGCTGTTGCATCCAAAAGTTCTAATTGGAGTGCCAACACACAGTGCAAGAAAACCAAAATGAAGATGACGATAGAGAGTGGAAGGGGGAAACAAAAGGGGAAAGGTGCGGGCTAAAAAATCCATTTATGGTAAGGTGTGTGTGTGTGTGTGTCTGGGTGTGATCTAAAGCGACAATTGATTGCCAAAATAAAAATGTTTAACGTAACTAAACACATTAAATGCAAATAAAAAGCAAAAAATAAATAAACGATGCCAACAAGCCATCTAAAGTAGCAATGTTCTCTATATGTACATATGTATATGTATGTATATTCCTGACCAGCATGATGATGAGTTGTGGCTGTTTAAATAAGTTTAAAGTAAACATGAAATTATTTTCACTACCGAAAAAAGAATTACTTAAAGAGTTTTGAACACATTTTATTAGGTTCGTAAAGATTTTCTCTTTAGATTTTTGTTAAATTTTAAGTGGGTTATCAAGATTATCGAATTTTGATTCGAATATCTCGTTTCTAGAAAGATATTTCAAGTTTTTGGGTAAACACACACCTTAAGCCTTCCTTTATATCCTTCCTTTACCTTTTTATACCATACACCCATAGGGTGAAATGGTATATTAAAGTCGCCAAAATGTATGTAACAGGCAGAAGGAAGCTTTTCCGACCCCGTAAAGTATATATATTCTTGATCAGTATCAACAGCCGAGTCGATATAGCCATGTCCGTCTGTCCGTCCGTATGAACGCCTAGATCTCGGAGACTATAAGAGATAAAGCCAACAAATTTGGAATGTAGGGTCGTGTAGTATGTAGAGTGATGAAGTTTATTTCAAATTTTTGTCACGCCCCTTTCCGCCCCCGCAATTAAAAAAAAACGTTTATATCAAAAACTATTGCAGCTAGAGACACCATATTTGGTATGTATATTTGCATAGTAAATGCGCACATTTTGTATGTATAAAGATTTTGCCACGCCCCTTTCCGCCCCCGAAATTTGAAAAACTCGATTATCTCCCGTAATTTTTTACATTGTGCAATCACTTACATTGGCACACTTAAATTCGATACTAATACCCAGCAAAATGCCAAATTTGATCAAAATCGGACAAAAAATAGGTGAGTTATGCATGTAAAAGTTTTTCCATAAGGCCGGAGATAGCCGTTGGCGGGTGGGGGGAGCTAGGGTGCTTATATGCATAAGTGCGCGAGATACTAAGATATGCTTGTAAAAATGCAAATCAAAAATCTTACTTAAAAAACCTTACCCTGTCTGGCTTTAAACTTATTGTATATTACACCCTGTGTGTATATTACACCAATTTTTTGTTTCAATTGCAGTTAGAAAATAGCAAAAAATTAAATGAATAATTCTCCATATTACGCTTTTGTTTTCAACTTAATCACGAAAAGAGATTTTACAAAACGCAAAAAACTTTTGTTTTTTTTACTATAACATTTTCGCACCTTGAATTGATTTATGATTATTATTCGTATAGCTCTAATGAACTGCATTAGCTTTTCACAGTCAATTATGGCATATATACATATATGTACATATACAAATATAGTTGATCAGAGTTTTCCCATCATCTTGAGCTGTATGTTAATTAAGGTAAACAATTGCTTGAATTATACTAAAGAATGAGCGTGCCAAACCGGCACTTTGTTTAAATATTTGTTTCACACATTTATTGAATAATTATTGTTTGCGACCCATTCTTCCTTTCTACCTATCCCCATCCCCCTCTGTCCCCTTACCCAATCTGTGCCCCACCCTTTTTTCTTTCCTTTTGTAATCCATTCATTTTGTTGTACGTTACGCTTTGACTCTTGGACAAATGAAATTGAGAAAAAAAAAAACAGAAATATTGTACATAAATAAAAAACTATGTACATAAAGTACAATAAGTCAACAAAGCACTCCCCACTACTCCCTACACAATACACCCCCGACATTACACCCATCCTCTTACTCTGCCTATCTCTTTTCCTCTTGATCTTTTATTCAATAAAATATTCAATGTGGTGGTAGGGGAAGTAGCTTGTCTCACCGGATACGCAATTTAAATATTTTCAACATGTATGAGAGTGTGTGCATAAAGAGGTAGAGGGGATAAAAGAGGAGCTGATTCCCGCTCCCGCCAATTACCTATCATATTTTCAACGCTTTTGTCAAATGTGGATAAACTTATATGGTATATTACTATTCTATATACTCATTGCAAAGGTACCTAAAGGGTAAATCGAATCATTGCATAGTCTAAATTACTATCATATATGTAAACGATACCACACACCACTTTTCCCACTTTTCAGACTGTTGTAGTTTAGTTAAAACTTAGTATGAAGTTAAGGATTTACTGCATGCATATAAAAAAGGACACTTGAAACGTTTTCAACCATATTTAGAGTAAAGATCAGGAGTAGTTTAGTTTCTGCGAGAGAAAGATTGAAATGAAAGGCTATATGTATGTGTTTCGAGGATTTGACCTTTCCTTTATTTATGTTAAAAAATAGATAAATAAAATGCTATCCATAAACATTATATCGTTTTTCTAAAGAAAATTACATTTAGAGGCTTCTTCTAGGTATATGAATAGCCTTAATATTTATACATACATATATATGTAACTGGAATTTTAGAATTTGTCATTAATATTATTTACTAGAAGCTTATTTCCCTTTGTTTGTAAACAGTAAAACTAAAATTCGTAATAATTGTAGATAATATTTATTATATGGCAAAACAAAAAAAAACCAGAGGGCCGGGGTTAACTTCGACCGCGTCGAAGTTTGTATACCCTTGCAACTATTTTGGTAATTCCTTCCTTACCCATCGCCTTCAAAGTGTAAAAACGTTTTATCCAAAAAGTCTAATGTTTGCGAAAGAACGGCCTTCAATCTTAGTATAGGATATAGAGAACTTTTTGATGAAAGTCACTGTTTTCCACCTATCGTTTCTATGGAAGCTGTATGATATAGTCACCCGATCTTGACCAAATTTGGCACATTTATAGCTTCAATAAACTAACAATAGCTTAAAAAGTAACGAAGTTATTGAGAAAAGTCACTGTTCGTGACTTTGACGTTTGTATGGGAGCTATATGATATAGTCACCCGATCTTGATCAAATTTGGCACAATCATTAATAAGAACATAAAACTGACAAATACCAACTTTTATGACAATAGCTATAAAATTAATGAAATTATTGAGAAAGTCACTGTTCATGACTTTGCCGTTTGTATGGGAGCTATATGATATAGTCCCCCGATCTTGATCAAATTTGGCACAATCATGAATAAGAACATAAAACTGACAAATACCAACTTTTATGACAATGGCTATAAAATTAATGAAGTTATTGAGAAAGTCACTGTTTCGTGACTTTGACGTTTGTATGGGAGCTATATGATATAGTGGTCCGATCCGGCTGAATCCAAAATATACAATGCCTGCAGTATATACAAGCCTACGTGCAAAATTTCAGCTCTGTAGCTCTTACGGTCTCGGAGGAGTTCGCGTTGATCCAGACGGACGGACGGACATGGCTATTTGAACTCGTCTCGTCGTGCTGATCAAGAATATATATACTTTATATGGTCTGAGATGGTTCGTTCTATGCGTTGCACACTTCTGACCAAAATTAATATACCCTTTTTGCAAGGGTATAAAAATCCAAACAGAATAGTTCCAAGAAAGTATAGAAAATTGAGATTAACAATTTGCAATTAAACAGAAAGAACAAGAGACAGAAAGAATGTATTTATCAGATACATATGTAGATATTTTATTCTAATGAAAATAGTTTGAAAATATTTTCATGACCTCATAAAACAAAATCAATCTGATGATAAGTGGAGGGAGTTTTCCTTTGTTTTTTTTTTTTTTTTTGTTTGTAAATAGAAGATTATTGTTAGTGGTTGAATTAATCATCCTGTTGATTAGAAATAGAGTATAATCTGAAATTGTTTCAATTATTCACTGATTTATTTATTTATAGAGTGATTTTTTGAATGCGTATACTGAATAAGTAATGCCATGTGGTTGTTGGTTATTGTATGTTTTCTATGAGTCAACATATTGAACAAATGAGTCAGTTCAATCGAAAGTACAATTTACACAAAACGGAAATATAAAAAAAAGGCAAATGCCTGGAGAACACACAACGCAAGAAATTAATGTTCTTTACAGTTTCCTAGGCTGATTCAAAGGTCTTCCAAGTTCCCATTAAGTCTAAAGTCGTTCAGCATGTAAAACAAAAAAAAAAAGATGCAATCATATTTCTTTTGCTTTATCTTTGATTCGATTTTTTTTTTTTGCAGACCGCAAGGAAGTGAAAAGGCAATGATGGGATTTCGCTTTATAATACAAGAAAAGATAACGAGGGAGAAAAAAGAACTGAATCACATAGAAATCTAGCAAACACATAAACATATGTACTTATATATAGAGATATCTGTATAATGCCGCTGACCATGTGCAATCCTCTTTAAATCTGCCATTACCATTGGTCGGCGCTGACGTTGGCTCTGACAAAGTCATCAAAAAGTTGTCTATAAGCTATTAATTCCAAAAATAACAACAATTGCAGCTGCGGTTGTTTTTTCTTTTTATAGAGTATGTGTGTGTGGTTTTAGTCTCACACCCTGTAACCACTGACAAAAACAACTAATACGGTAGATAGTTGCGATCTTACAGTGAGCATTCATTATGCCATCAATGAAGTAAGAAGGAGTGTTTAGATAAATAAACAAATGTGAAACGGAATATATTGTTTAATGAAGTAAGTAAGTCGTCTCGCCGACTTAGGTATACCATACATATTTCAAATTTATAATAACAAATTACATGCTTTTTAGAAGCATATCTCAGTATCTCGCTCACGCAAGCTTATGAGCACTCCAGAAACCGCACCAGCCAACGGCCAACTGGAAAAATGTTTATATGCATAACTTGGCTATTTTTAGTTCGATTTTGATCAAATTTGGAATTTTGCTTAATATTAGTATCAAATTTAAGTGTGCCAAATTTGATTGCCAATGGTAAAAAATTACGTAAGATAATCGAGTTTTTCCAAATTAAAGGGGCGGAAAGGGAAAGTCTTTAAGAAAATCGGTTTTGTTTGAATTTGCGGGGGGCAGAGGGGGCGTGACAAAACAAATCAAACCATTTGTTTATAGTAAAGTGCATTTAAATCAACAAAGTTTATTGGATTATTTTGGCAAAGAATTATCTTTTCAAACAATATGTCATTACGATAGCGATACACAGAGTCTTTAACCAAGTTTGACGTTAAAGCGCAATTTTTTTATCATATTCTAGATGATTAATAAAAGGTCGAAGTGAGTGAAAGTTGTTTCATTGTGAAAGCTTGTGTAAACTAATGAGGATTTCATGTGGTTTTGTGGTTTTTTTCACCAAACACACCCACACACACGCTGGGAGAGTTGGAACCATCAAGACAAGCCTATTAAGCATAATGCTCATAAAGTAATAATGCCATATAATTAACAAACTATTAAAAATTATTAAAATCATAAACTGACAACAAAAGCAAAAAAAAACAAAGGAGTTGGCTTTTAAGCTTATCAGTATAATTTTAGTGACTTACTTTTTTTCGTTTGCAATGTACAACGACATTTTTGTGGTTTTGCCTGATTGGCTGGCTATATACATATATAAATAAATATATTAACAGCTACATACATATAATAATGAAGGCTAGCTTCTGTTAACCTTCAAAGTTCAGGGTCAGTTCATAACTTAAATTGCATATAGAATTACATTTGTCGATCAAAAGCTTTAACCAGTTCTTAAGAGTTGGTGACCCCGACGATATCGCCAATTATCCATTTATCAATTGGACAACTCTCAACGTCAGCAAGTTTCTTTTAAATTTATTGCATTATTTTTTAATTAGGTACTAAATTGTTTTTTGTGTACGTTGCAGGTAATTAGTTAATTTGGTGACCCTGACGCGTAGGCAATTTGCCTTAAGCTTTTCAAGTGAATGCCCACAGCAGCATTAGGCATTGTTGCCCTTAAAAATACATTTGGTGACCCCGACGTGAAGGCACAACTTGCCCTAAGCTTTCATTATTATCATTGGTGACCCCAACATCTGCAATAACTGTATTTGTTTGCGCCTTTTAAGATGCTATCCCACTATGAAAATAAAGTGCAAAACTTATTTCTATGTATACAGTTGTAGTACACAATATACCTAAATAAAGTAGGAATGTTTTCTTTCTATTTTTTTTTTTTTTTTCAAGGGTACATGTGAAATAATAATGGAAAATATAAAAACTGTCACACTTTATTTTGTTTACCCTAATAATTCCATTGGGTTTTTGGTTTAATATTTTGTTGTCGTTTTTCGCGCATTTTGGAAGTATTTACCTATTGAGTTGTGTGTGTGTGTGTATACATATATAGAGGTTTGTTGTTTGTTTGCCATTTCGGTAGCCCCTACCATTCATTGCCATTGGATGGATGGGGCATGCCTTTACGTTCGACTCCGACTCTTTGGCTTTGGGCTTAGCTAATTTATGTTTACCTTGCCATTGGTGAGTGCTGAGCCAGAGGCAAAAAAAAAGCGCCTTTTTCAATTCAATTGCAAGCAATTTGTGTATTGTTTTGCCAACTGATTCATGGGGTTTATAAATAGCATTGCAAAAAAAAAAAAAAAAAAACTTTACTACAAACATATCTTTTGCTGCGTTCTGAATTTGCGTTTTGGTGTGTCTCTCTGATTAGATGCGCGCAGTGGCAGTGGCTGCACATGTTTCCGGTTATTCGAGTAGACGACGATGACGATGTAGAGACTCTCTGTTTCTCTGTTGTGTGTGTGTGTGGGTTGATTGAACTTTTGCCTATGGGTAAAATGGGAATTTGTACTAGCTAAGAGCTAAAGGGCTGCCGTTTCTTCACTGTTTCTCACCCTCATTTTCAGTGTGTGTTCTGGAGCCACTTCAATTCTAACACTTATTAAAGATTCTTATATTGCAAATTAACCCTTCATTACGAAAATTTTGAAATCTACCCAAGAGAAACAGTTTTTGTGGTCAATATTGTCGTCGACATCAATGGTCAGTTGATTACTTATCAGTCAAAGAACCTCGTCACCATGTTGTTGATACGAGTGTCCTGTGTCTCGTGACAAATCTCCTCCAGCAGCACTTAGGGGGGCGCACACTTTACCATAAACAAGTCTACTTAATTAAGCAATAGAGCCAGCTTTTAGATTGTCAAAAAGAAAAAGAAAAAAAAGCCAAGAAAACAACAAGAGACAAAGAGACTAGATAATAGGGCGCAAGAGCAAAAAGCTATACAGTTTTTGACCGTCATAAAACTATAACAAATGAGTGTGACCTACAATTGTCTCCTACTCTATTCCACTCCACAATTCGACATGCTAATGGCAATTAAAGCAAATTGATCGAATGTCGCCCTCTTTTCCGCTCTTCATTCCCCCTCCGTATGCGTCACCCCTGTATCATACACCAGCAATCATCCTATTAACATCATCTGGTCGCCAGGTTCAACTCAAGCTATAGAGAGATGCGGCTGACTCACTTCATCCAAGCTGTGGCTGGCTGATGATGCTTGGCGGTTGGTTGCTTTGGCTTATCTCTATCTCTCTCTCTCTTTATCCCTCTTATAACAACAAGAAAAATCTTTATTTATAGTATGTATATATGCCTCAGTTCAAATTCTCACTTATCGCCATTCTCATCCATCGTCAGAGTCGAGTACACATATTGAGCCCGGGGAGTGTTGTGTGTAGTAACATGAGAACGGGTTTGATTCAATTCTCTCTCTCTTTTTCTCTCTCTTGAAGATGTGTTTTGGCATAAGAATTTGATTAGATTAAAACGATTCGATTGAGTATCCTTTATTTTTTTTTCTTGTTTAAAAGATCTCTGATACACAATATATTAATGGAAAACGAATTTTTCTTTTTTTGGTCATAAAATTGCACCATAAAACTCACAGAATTCTTGCAGCCCAAACAAAAATAACCATTTGATAATGGGATGATTAAAATATTAAGAAAACAAATTTGTGGATGTCGTCACTATATTTTCACCTAAATTCCATTGGAAATTTGTTTTTATAGTGTTTTTGAAGGTTCAATTTTACACTAAGAAGCAGTTTAAAGACTTTTAATTGGCTTGGGATTAACAAATTAAGGACAAACTCATACCTAAGAAGTTTCTTATTTTAATTTTAGACAATATTTTAACAAAATTTCTTGTATTTTATAATATAAATAATTCATCTTACATATATACATAATTATTAATCTTCAAGTCATGCCTAATTTTTATTGCAGAAATGGGAACAAAATATTAAATAGTTTTTATAATAGATTTTTGAAATTTTTTCCAACTTTTGGCGAAATTCCATATTTTTCATGGATTTTAGAAAAGACAAATCTTTAATCTTGAATTCAAGTCGATTCTTTAATAATTTTTAAGGATTCCCCTATAATTCGCAAGCAGTTCAAGCAGAAGAAGGAAAACGCAAATCAACCACAGTGCGTCTATACCCACATATCTACATATATATGTATCTATGTATATGTAAGTGTATTTATGTATGTACGTACATATATTCTCCTTCATTTTGGAAACGTTGTCGATTTGGGACTGCAAGTCAGAACAGACACACACACACACAAGCACACACCCTGAGCCAGAAAAAGAGGGAGAGACAAAATTCAAGCGAAGTTAACTCGATGAGGTCATCAATCAAACACACACATGGCACACGCACACACCGAATGAGACACAAGAAATGCAAAGGAATGGGGGAATGGGGGAATGGGAGTATATAGCCAAAGAATCCATAGATAATAATTAGGAGTTTAGTTAAGACTTACCAATACTTTGGCAAATCGGCGATCCAGCTCATCAGAATGGGGTATGGGCGGTTGACTACGATTACGGACACTTGGCTGACGGACATGATGATATTGGGAACTGGAGCCAATATCATAGCGTAGATCCAGCTTTTGTAGTGTGGATGTGCCATTATGATGCGGATGTCCATTGCGGAGCATTGAATGATTATTGCTGGAATGTTGATCCAATTGTTGATGATGATGATAATCGGCATCCTGATTGACATCCGCTTGTGTAATGGTCCGAGATTTGACTGCACCCATTATGGTGGCAAAGCGAGCAACTCCTCCTCCTCCACCACCACCGCCCCCGCCTCCTCCCCCGCCGTGTGCGCCTCCAGCGCCAATGCCAACTCCTCGTCCAGCACCACTTCGTCCACCACCAGCACCACCACCCTCGTTGCCGGCTTCTATGCTGGACGCTGTTAGCGCTGTGCTAAGGGTTAACGAAAGGGTCCCCCATGCAGTGCGACAGAATTCCCGTGTACGTTCGGGGCAACTTGATAGTTGCTCTTTGATTTCGTTAAAGAAATCCAAAGCGGTGCTGCTATTACTGCCGGTCTGCTGCTGTTGCTCCTGTTACTTTTCCTAACCCTGTTCCTTTTCCTGTTACTCCTGCTACTGTTTATGTTTGTTACTTGTGAATTTTTGTTTTAAAAAATCCAAACAAATATTCGGGACCCAATCAATGTGATTTATTTTATGTGTGAAGATTAAAAATGCTGTTCATTAAAAATTTTGCTATTTGACAGAGTAAGCAATTTTTTTACGTTTTCGATGTTGTTGTTTTAAGAAATTGCTGCTGAACAAATACAAACACACACACACACACACACTTGTAGACACACACACGCGCGAACACAGACACAAATGCAAATGCACAGACAAAGCCAGAGATTCGGAGGCGGAGGCTCCTCTCCTTTTTAAGCAAGGCGTCGCCCTTTTTCTTTCTATGCACTCCTTTTCTTTATTTTGTTTGCTTTTTTAATTTTGGTTTAAGCAATTAATTTGCATCACTATTGACTTGAACGTTTAAAAAATTAACCAAAAAAATATATCATTGCAGTTGAATGCACTTTTTAGCTGTTGTTGTCGTTGTTGTTGCAGCTGTCGTTGGTATTTCCTTTATTCCACAATGGGGCTGAAGAATTTATTTAAATGCAAGCTGCAGTTCGATTTTATTATACTTCATTTGCAAGCGACAGCGCATATTTATTATTCGCTTTATTATTTATTATGTTTAAAGCATCAAGGAGAAAATATGCTTCCGCGACGATGACGGTTTTTGTTACCGCACTCCAGAAAATATAAACAAATAGTGCTGCAAAAATATCGCAGCTGTATCGATATTATCGAAATTTGGGATTATATCGATTCGATTTTCCTAATATCGATATGTCTAAAAACTGGTCACACTTTGCGTTGGTTTTATTTTTGGCATTTAATTTTAAAATTTTTTAAATTCTAATCAAACATCCATCAAGGCAATAATATTTAAAAATATTTTTGTTACCTTTGCCACTAACTTTTCTAATTTTGCTCATGAAAAACAAAAGATTTCAATAAAAGCAAGGATGAAATCCTACAAAAGCTGTTCATTTCAGAAGGTCGGTATTCGTTCAAAAATGAACAAAAAAGTTAGGATACATTTAGTATAAAGCATGCCTAATCGTATTTTAGCTGTTTGGGTTTTAAAGACAGCCTCAGAAAATATTAACAAATTAATGACGCCATTTTCCGATTTTTTGATTATGGCAGTCAATCTCCATTATTATCTTTTTTCCAACAAAAAATTAATGAAAGATTTGTAAGAATACCCCAAAGTATACTACACCAATTGGGGGGTCTGTCGCAAGTTGAATTAAGCTTCCAACATACAACCAAAGAGTCCCCAACTTCGAACAAAAGAGTAAAAATCGTGGAAAATAGTACCAACATCAGGTAAAGGAGTCGAACACCAACATGAAATGAAATTTACCAATATGATAATTTTGGATATAAAATCTCAAATCCCAAAATTTGAATCTGATCGAATAAATAGAACACAAGTTACAGTCAATATAAATCGTTGCCAGCAGCACTGCTTGCTGCCTACTACGTCATCATCAAATCATCAGACCACACAGACACAACGCTACATGAACCATTATGTGTATGTATACGTGCCGTGCTTTGCTTAAGGAATGATGAAAGAAAAAGGAAAAATTGTAGTAAAAAAAATTAATAATTTGAATGTATGGAGTTTCAGGAAAAGAAATTTCACAAATATTATTGCCAACGACTGCAAGGGTATATAAACTTCGGCATAGCCGAAGTTAGCTTCTTTGATATTTTATTTATTTATTAACAATCAGAATTATTAATTGGACCCAAACCTAGAAACTTTTCGAATACATGGGAGACAATTGATTGCTTATATTGTTATTTGCTAAAATTATTTATTTGGAATAACGAACTTACATATACAAATATATATATATATATGTGTGTATATATATATGTACATATATTTTACTTTGGCATATTGGGCATATGTTTGTATGTATTATATATGGTTGTGTACGTTATAGCTTTGTATTTTTAATGTTTTTTAACTTTATTTTCAATATATAATAAATTGCTAGGCAAAGAATCCATTCTCTGCTTAGAATATTGTGTGCTCCTGCTCTGGAAAGTCTTTCTTTCCAAAGAAAGAAAGAAACGTTGTAAAAGTTAACTAAGTACAAACTACACAACATTTTGAAAGTCCCATTTCACGTACATATCTCTCTATCAAATAGAAAATTACTTAAAAGATTTTTTTTTTAACTTTTCACATAATATAACCGTTGCATTAAAATTGCTCAACTTATTTTGGCCGACTGTTTAAGTTTAACATTAACTCTATAATGGAGATTTGAAAAAATAATTAAATTCGCTCGTGTGTGTGTTTGTGTGGTATGTTAACAATATGTGTATCCGACCAAATTTACAAGAAAGCAATTTGGATATACTACCATATGAACTACAATATGTATATATGTATACGTAAAATATATGTATATGATTTTTTTTTATAACGATAAGATACAATTAATCACAATGACATTGTAACGCCTCTGCGACGGAATTTGAAAATAAAAAAATCTTAAGATTAACCATGAATCGCAATGCTTTTAATACTTTGTCCTATTATATATCTAACAATAAATTGCGAAACGAGCTGTTCAACAGTTAAGACTAACCAATATTTTCCGTTTTCGTGTTCATGTCAGGTTTTTTTTTTTTTTTTAGATATATTCAGTTATTGGAAGAGATAAAAACCCAAACCCATCACATTTCATTTGTATACCTATATACATATATAAAAAAAAATAAAAACAATGTGGGCTAACAATAAATCACTTTTACGTGATAGTATGGACAAACAATGAAATAAATCTTTTTAATTGTAATTGGGTTATAAAAACCATAACAGCACTTGAACTTAAAACATATTAATATTACTTAAATAAAAAAAAAACTTATTGTAGGTATGAGGATGAAATAAATTACCTTTCTTATGCACTTGACTCTATTTGTAAATGCACTTTCAATATTACTTCTACTTGTATTAAATATTTTATATATTGTAGGTTGCGTGTATTTTGGTATGAATTTATGCATATATATATGTAATTACCATGTGCATGGTAGAGTTACTGCTGGAGCGCAGCAGTACCTTCGACCAACTCAATGGCAGCCACACGAGCTTCTGTGAGTGTTACATTTGCATCAAAGTGTGGTTTGTGAGTAGGCGATTGACTTGGCGTACAATTACTGCTTTTGGGTTTGCGTCCAAACCAATTGCCTAGTCGCCGTCGACCTAGTGATCCTGTTGATATAATTGAGCTGTCTGTAATGGTGTGCTGGCACGCGATTCCTGTAGCGATGGAGTCGCGGGATTGCGATTTCTTGGGCAACGTGTCTGAGTATTTGGCTGGTGATTCTGGCACAGAACTAACGCCACTAGCAGAGGTTGTACCACCGCCACCGCACAAGTTGTGTTCCGAGTCCGCTTGATCAATGTCTGAATGATCAGAGTAGTCACCGGGCCTCTGGTCATAGTTGTACTCAAAGCCAGTCATCTCCGAAACATACAAGGCCTTGCCTCCAAATTGCCGTTCTAGAGCCAAAGTATTAAGAAAACGATGCTTGCGGGT
Organism: Drosophila equinoxialis; assembly: GCA_018150345.1. Classification (NCBI taxonomy): domain Eukaryota; kingdom Metazoa; phylum Arthropoda; class Insecta; order Diptera; family Drosophilidae; genus Drosophila; species Drosophila equinoxialis. The sequence continues at coordinate 81,021 of JAECWI010000868.1, read as the reverse complement.
AGCCGAACGAAAACTAAAATCGTACCACTTGGCCTGTGACTCGCAATATATCCGGAGCGAGTTTTTTATTGAGTGACCAAACATCTTTCCGTCACGGACATTTACTACACGGCAACGGTCAAGAAAAACCCGTCCTTTATACATAAAGTGGCTACGCTTGATAATGTCACGCTTGCAGTAAACAAGTTGATTATCGAACAGGAACAGAGTATAGCTACTGTTCCACAGATTTTGTTTCTGACGCGTGGCATCAATTTGCAGGAAAAAACGAGTGCTGTGCAGATGTAATGGCGGACCCTTAAAGTTTTGAAAACTTGATTGGTGGCGAGCAATGGTTTCGCTGTGCCGTTTTCCTTCATTCACAGCTTCTGTAATGCCGCGCATTGCCTGCAGAGCTTGATGTACAGTTTCTTGTGAATCAGGAATGTCCAACTGTGTTACATCGGATTGCTCATAATCAATGGGAGCTGTGGTACTAGGATTGCCTTTGGCAAGCTTTTCGGTATGGACCAGCGCATTTTTGATAATCTCGCTCAGATGTAGCGGATAACGACAGATGCGTTGTACAGGCGCCAGCAGATGAGCAGAAAGCGGCAACTCGGCTAGATTCTCAGACTCACGGCAACTAATAGTGTTAAATAAAAAATATATAAATTACAAAAAAAAAAAAAAAATGGTCTGGATCATTATAAAAGCGAACTTACTTCTCCAATATTATGCGGGCATCTTTCACGCGATCATAAGACTCGAGTTCAATTAAAGCGCGAGGGTAGGCATTACAATAAGTGGAGTAGCAAAGAAACCCTTTATGCTAGAATCGAATTATGAAATTTTAATATTCATACAAAAATATATAAGACTTTGCGCCGGCTTCGGTATACCATAAATAAGTATTTCAAATAAATGTGTTTTTTGTTGAAAGACGTTGTGAAAATTTTGGGAGATAAATTAAAACTGGCTCGAGATCAATTTTTAAAGCCATCCGATTAGATGAACAAATGCACATGCCGCTTTGCAATTTTCCAAATACTTCGGAGAAGGTTTTTTGTTTTTTTGCCAAAAATCAACATTGCGATTTTAATGAATCTACCTTAAGAACGATAAGTAGCCTCCAAGATATAGACGAAGGAACAGACGGACACTATAGCTCGCCTCGCCTATATATGTATGTATGTATGTATATCCATGTACTGCTTGCTTTCGCATCTTGCATACAATTTGTCGACTTTAATTCATAGTATACCATTCCGACTCCATGAGTGTATCACAAAAACACTTGTTTTTTCAAACCTCACCATATTGAGAAAAACCTTTGCAATTTGGTCCTGTTCTATGCCGCTTCGCAATGTCTGGAGAAATTTTTGCTGAAACTTGTAGATGACTGCTATATTAGAAAAGATCAGGCGTATACTGTTGGGCGAGAATATGTCGATGCGCTTGCTCATGGCCGGCAAATACCTACAGATGATAAATATAAATATTAGCACTGCGTGCCCTGCTCATTTAATTGTTTAGGTTTAGCACTCACCCATCACATATCGAAGCCAACAATTTCACATAATTAGCCTCTGTTTCAAGCAACTCGCGAACGGCACTGCGACGAAGAACAGCTGCGTTGTCCAATGGCACATTGGCTGGAATAGTTGACAGGGGAGCAGTCAGAGGGGTCGAAGATTCTATAATTATTGTGGTTATATTGCTTTGATCCATTATCATTGTGGCGTCTGGATCATCGGAAAATTCAGTCAGGGTAACGGGTTGGGATTCACCTTCAAGCGTTTGCACTTCTTCATCTTTTGCCTTTTGAGAGTTAAAGAAGGCATCGGTTTCCGGGCAGTGAATTATGCGCACAAATTCTTTTGGAAACCACCCTAGTTCAGGATCGAGTATCTCTTCCACTAGACTAACGTCGCTCTTTCGTATCCTCCCGAACCACCAAGGCCCAACTTCCTTTCGCAATATCTCGATCAACGTGCCGCGCTCAAGTCCCAATTCTTGCGCACCTCCAGCCGTAAAATTGTAAAGTACTTCCGCATAGATAACGGGATAGTAGGTGCTAGCTAAAAAGGGATATATATGGTTGATTTAGGGTTTTCACTTTTACATATGTATGTAATATTACTGTATAATACAAAGAATGACTACCTTCATCGTGTGAAGCGACACTGTCGCTATCGCTATCCTCCATATCTATTCGTCCAATGCCATAGTGTTCAAGTCCATTTGGTTGGCTTAGAGATCGGGTTGGTAATGATTCAGGAGCCTCACGCTCTATATCATCGATGTGCTTGCTAATTTTGGACTTTGTACTAGCCTTTTTCGTCACATTGGAATCGAGAATGCCGCTTGATTTTGCAGACTTAGTGCGGCGTATTATACGAGATTTTATTTCAGCTGGCATGTTAGTGGCTGTCTCTGATTCCAGTTCATAAATAGATGCGTTTACGGCTCCTTCATGTAACCGAGCAACCTGATAATGGTCATCTTGTTCAAGTTCGACCTGAATACCCGAATCGCCCGAATTACATTTGTCACGTCGATTAAATTTGGTCTTGCGGCGTTCTTTTGATGAACGCCAAATCAGGGGTCCAAAACGATATTTTCCAGAACTTGCGTCATTAACCTCACCAAGCGTTTCTTGTGCTGTTGTCCCAATGGCCAACGGTGCTATAAAAGAGGCAGTTGGTGGGGGTGTAGCTGAAATAGAGCCTGTTGGTGTCGTAGGGGATGACTTGGTCTTAGTAGGCTTTGCTGCCATATGAGTAATATTAAGTTGGTTACGTTGTTGGAAATTATTGAAAGTGCGTTTAAACTTCTGCAGCACACCAAAGCCTCCACTTTCTGAATTGTAGTAGCCGTTATCTACAAAGTTTGCCAGTGCTGTATTTTTATCGTGGAGATTCCGTTGTGTGGAGTCCGAGTCTGTCAATGCAGGACTTGATACGGCTCGCATCTGTTGTGACTGTAAAGAAAAGAAAGTTGAATTAGTTAAATGACATGATTAGCGCTATGTGACGACGCGATGAAGCTCCTCTTGACTAATACACGCAACATTTTATGCCTTATCTTTTTTCGACCTGCTTTGTTAAAGAACCATGCTTATATAAATATAAAAGAGCGTTTCGGTCAATATGATTTCTTATAACAACAAGTATGATATGCCAATAATTAATACTACATATTGTGGTCGGCTATTGCCTACCCAAGTCATCTACTGCTCTATTTACTATGCATATGTTTTGTATATACATATGTACATACATACATACGTGTATGTGAAAATAACTTAAATGATGTAGTTTGAAAAAGTACATACTATCATACAATGTATGCACATATGTATGTTTTTGTATCTATAGATTTATCAAGCTTTACTTTTTATTTGACAAGAAAAACAAAGACCTGTTACTGATGCTACCACTGATATCGACACTGACACCTGTTGAAGTCTTTTTAATGATAAAAAATTGTTCAGATGTAAAGACAGGCAAGAAGTTATTACTTTGACTGCACAAAAGGTATTAGCTGACCCGTAAAAATTGTTCATTCCACTTGTATTCCACTTTTCCCATCCTAGGCGAAGGGTCATCAGCAACGAAGTGTATGTTACGGGATTTCTTATTTGCCATAGCTGGCTGCTCAGACGCAACGCAGTCAGGAGTGCCAGCGTCGAAATCCCAGAACTTAATCAGGCCATAAGTATCCATAATCGTGGGCACTATCAGTTTTTTCATTGTGAAGCAGGAATGTAGGTAAATGTTAGTCTAATGGGTAGCTGAAGAATTTCGACCTTGCCTAGAGTCACCGTTGCCTCAGTCAGGTGCTATCGAGCGAAGTGATAAATAATAACTGATTGTCAGCGATTGCTGATTGTACTGAGAATTGCAAATGCGACGTGCTCTGCTGGCCGAGTGCTGAGTGCCGAGAGCCGTATGGCCTTTTGTTAATGGAAACGATATCACCATTGATTGATAAACATTAAAATGTTCTTTGGTTGCTTCTTGTGGGGTCACTCTCTGTTGTATAATAAAAACGAGACTATTGGTTGGTTATTGTGAGCTATGCATACAATTCGAGTCGGGAGTGAAGTGACTTGATTAGATTAGCACTAGCATTGCCAAGCCCATGCTGCACATTGCTGTTGGCTTGTCTGGGTCAGGCTATTGTTAGCGACCTTGCCACAAGTCTAAGTTTTTTTGTTTCGTTTGATTAGCTTTTATTCTTTGGTTGAGAAACGCAATGAACTTAATTAAATCAACTGCAGAGCGATAAAAATTCAATTAATTTACATCTTTCTTTATATATTCCAGAGAACCATCATGTATCTCGTACCCTTCAAATCATTTACCACCTTCCAACTAACATCCCTGTAATGCACAAAAAAAAAAAAAAGCCTATTGTTGGAGCACGAAGTTTGCACCAAACGTTTAATTTATGAGCACATTGAACCTGCCTACAGTAAACAAACATGTGACCGAAAAACTCTTTAAAACACAACCCAAAAACGGAAATGCTTTTCCTTTGGTCTTTTCCAATATTTTCATAAACAACACAACACGCATTTCTTTAGGATTTTAAACAAATCAAACAGAAAGCAGCAGAAAACTAGTATACATATGTACATATGTATCTGTTAATTGGTAAACATCAAGTCAATCGATAATAAATATCAATTTCTCAGGTTCATTCATAGGGCCTGGCTGTGGCTGCGGTTAGATAAGACCGTCTTTTGTTACTTATAATATGTATAAAAATGACTACAGGTCGTGCGACAACTTTAAGATACCCTGTACTAAACCAAGTTGAACAGTGAAAATACATACTTAATATAGATACACATTAAGAATAGTTTAGTCTCAATCAAAGAACTTTAATATACCCTTTTTCTAGCCAGAGCCTACAAAAATACATAATTTACATTCACCAAATGAACTCTTGGACCCTGGTAGTTTGTTCCATGGGAAAGTAGTAAGTATGAATACATATGTATGTACATATATGTATTAGCTGACATGACAAGGCCAAGGAGACTAAGTATCACATGCATCTTTGGGCTAATCGGCATATGTACATATGCATCTACGTACATGCATACTTAATGTGATTTGAAATTACTTATAAAATTCCGTTTTAAAGTTGCGGATTAAGTACGTCTTCGTGCTGTTCATGACATTGTACTGCTTCTTCAGTGAAGCTAAAAATAATAGCTTTAATGGTGCAGCTTAATAGGAAGCATATGTATGTATTTTGGAATTTTCACTGAGTAAAGTTAAATGCAGTCAAAGTACATAATACATATGCACCTCCGTGAGGATGTCTTTCTTCCTAGAAATTTGAAGTGTCACTTGGGCCTTTAATAAACCACATTAAGAGATACATATATCTACATATGTATATTTATGTAGACACATACATACAGATGTTCATATATGTATATGTATGTACATATGTAGCTCTTCCTGAACCAGCGCGTGACACCCTCGGAATCGCAGCTGTTGCAGTCTCTCACTTAATGCTGGAATACGGCAGGAAATAAGGCAGCTGTCGTTTATTTTTGTTTTCTACTTTCTGTAATGCGATACAGTTGGAGAAGCCAAACAACCACTCTATGAGGATTATTACTACAGAAAGGAAAAAATAAATACTATACATGCATACATATGTATGTACATACATACATCTAAGTTAGCAACGATTTTTAGCATTTATAACTCACCAAGCCAACAGTGTAAGCATTGCATTTTATATCAAAAACTTCGCTTTTAGGAAAACTGAAACGAAAAAAAACAAAATGAAATCCATTAGTTAAACCAAGACAATTTTAATGTTTCTACAAAAGATAAGAATGTCGTATAAAATGACCGAAAAACTAGCGTAACTAGCGTTCGTACATTGCTAGTAAAAACACAGGTCAAACACAAAGGCTGCTTAACATCTGCTTGTAAAAATGCAGCGGACTATATACGTCTGTATATATAGCAGGATGGTATTGTTTTGAATGGAAACTTAGTGAATGAATCTTTTTTGTCATTACCTCTGCCTGCATGTATATACATACATACTTATGTTGCTAATAATTATTGTAAGAAACAAAAAAAAATTCCAAGAAATGTAATTTTTACAGAATGAGTACGGAGTGGGTACAGAATAGACACAAGCCAACAAAAACTCCGGCTTAAGGAAAGCCAGGTATGGTTGCAACCGGATTCACGTTTCGTTCGTTGCATTCCTTTTCTTCATATTATTCGAAAAATTCACCAGGTACATAGCTAGGATAAAATAGCTAAACCAAAAACAAAAAAAAAACTGACTGATGTATCTATGTACATGTACATTGTACATAATCGTATAATATTTCTTGATTATTATTGATTTGATTTTGGTAATAACGGAAGAGAAAAATATAATATGCAGATGCATCCTAAAAACTAAATATGGTTGGCACTTCCACATGGTTAATAAGCTGTTTTAACGTTAGGCTCCACCTTGTAGGGTATTGAAACAACGTCCCTTGGAATGTACTTTACGTTTACTTTGCATATCCCTCAAAACAACCGGGACGACCGTGGCAAATGCTTCTATCTATATATGTATAAATCTGGTTGATACTGACTATCAGTAGAAGGCCATATTTTCACGTCACAATAAATATTGGCATTTTAAACTGAGTCAGAACAACGCACTTTTAATATTTTACCGTGACCAATGGTTTCTGCTTTAATGGCTTATATGGTTATATTGAGGAGTTTTTTAAGAATCCTCATATCTATACACCTAATGTTTCACAACAGAACCGCACGCCTCGTTGCTTATAAAGAGACTGATCTCCGTCGAACAGGACGACGTGCTATAGATTTTTCTGATGCTCTTGAGGTGCATTTTACTGTCGAAGCATTCCTGACTAAGGGCAAGGTCTTCGTTTCGAGGTATCGCGGACGCGCACTTAAATGGTTAAATTGATTGATTTCCTTTGCCAGAGTTTGTCATCTCTCTCTTCTGTTTTCAGTCCTTTCGATCGATAGCTGACTTACAAAATTGTAAATATATATGTAAAAGCGACGGTTGCTGTTTGTCTCTATGACACCGCTCAACTCCTGTTAGGTCCATATTCAAAATATTCTTAACCAACGATGATTGTGACAGAGATAGAAACACTATCATTGAAGGTCATTTGTACAAGTAGCTTTAAATTGACCTTTACCTACCTACAGAACGAATAAATATGTCATAATCTTTCAAATATTATATTTGACGATATTTCCGTGACATCAAAGTCTTTGACCTTTGATCTATGGGATCTGTATATTGCAGTGATCCTATCTGAATTCTGAGAAAACGACCAGGTCTTGTTTCTTCTCGACAAGGCCCAAGGTTACAGGCGTATTGTTGCTGTTTGCAATTTTCGCCACGGAGACCAATAAGTGATACAAAAAAATTAAAAATTTGTTTTATGCACAAAAAATCAACATACACATACTTTGATAAATACACGTTAAGATACATACATGGGTAGGTATACATGTTGTTGACGAAAGAATGCCTATAGCCCAAAACTGGTTTTTCACTCTGAAAATAAATAAATGCCGCAAACAGGTAGTTACATACCTGAGGAACTACGTCGGCCAAGGACAGAATCTGACAGGATGGTGCCGAATTTTCTTTTGCTGTGCCGCAGGCTTACCAGACACCTCAACTTTTTCGACTTCCCGAGGAACATTAAATATATCAAATTTGGACAATATCAAAAGTGACTACTTCTTTTTACTAATTAATCAAATTGTATCCACGCCATAGAGCGTGATTCTTATGTGTTAAAAATTTGTCAAGAATAATACAAAAACGAATAAGATAGATTGGGATCCAGTAGTATGTTTTGCCTATGCAATGTTTTCTAAGTTGTCGACAACTTATACCAAAGCAATTACAGTATTGTTGGAAATCGAAACACCAATGTAAGTCTATTACGACAGGTTTAAATCAAAAGCTTTTTTCCATATGTTGTCTACTTGTTTGGATCTCTACTATTAGGAAATGTCTCTCATTACCTACAATATACCAATTTCGACTCGATCGAAGTTAACTCGGCTCTCTGGTTTCCTTTTCCCGACGTTTAATATGCCTCAATATACATATGTATTCACGTATATGTACATATGTATTCTATCTCTTTAAATACCGGTGTGATGCCACCTTTTTTTTATTGTCGACTTCTGTTTATTGATTACAAAGGGACAGAAGAGATAGCTGGTGTCTATATTTTTATCACTAGTTTTAATTCCACACAAAATTGTTTCTACTGTGGCTACTGGGCTAGGCAGTGTGGCTGGCATAGCTTCCAGACAACAAATATGATATTGAGCATAATGGCGAAATCGGGTTCATATTGATATCAGCAGCATATCATATGTCTTTGTATTGTGATTGAATTGTACGGGGTAAACACATAATCAATCATACACATTTCCTTTTCCATTGCTACCAAAGGAATAGTACTTGATACTCAAAGGATAGGAAAGCTTCCTTCAGAAAATGCCTACCTGTTTTTATAATTTGACTATTAGTTATACCTCATTACATGTGATACGGCATTATAATCAAGTGTTTATCCGTTTCCCTCCCTTTCCTGTCTGGCGAATCTGTGTTTCATTTTATATTTTCATTCGGCCTCGTTAAAATATAGTCCTACTTATGTTATTTGTGTTTTGTGTAAATTTGAAATCATTAAACTTGACTAATGTACATATTAACAAACCCATGTTTTTAATTTTATAATTAATTACATAAATATCGGATAAGAAATCTGAAAGATGCATGCAAACATGTTTATTATCCAAGGAGGCATTAGGAACATTAGAAAGCAAATTTGGAAAGTCTGCGACGAATATCCATCGACCGTCAAATGATTTGGATTAAACACTGTTGAATTGTTTTTGTGCGCTACACCGGATCATCAGAGAAAGTTTACATGCAAACAGTACATCTGTTGGCCATACATTCGATTTCTTGCCTGCTGCTACTTGATGCATGATGCATTTGTGTTTTAAATGACCAGTGTCACTGCACTAACTAAAAAATCAGAGCGAGTTTCATTTCATCATCGTAAGCAAATGTATTTCTTAGTAAAAGTTCTTCTTAGCACAGATATGGCTCGCATTTAGTTAAAGAAAAGGTAGTTTCATTCGAAGCCTTTACTGCTGAAATAGTTACAAAATGTCGCAATGTTGGGAAGAAAAATAATCAAATCAAGCGTTAGGCAACATTTTGGGTTTTTTTCGTTTGATTTATAAAAGTATCTAATTTAAAAACTACATGTACTAGGTGTTGGAGAAATATTTTCAAAAAAAAAAAAAAAAAAAAAAACCCACTTTAATATTTATTTTACAGTTTTTTTTAACAACTGAAAAAAGGGGACTTCTGGGATGGATGAGTTGCGCAATTTTAGTGGGCAGAAGAGGTTCAAAAATGTGTCGCAAACACTGTAGGTTGACAATCCGTAAAAAATCAAAAGGGTGGTCAACAGGTCATGAGCAAATTATGCATGGCTGATTGGAGGCAATTCAAATGCGAAGAATCAGGATCAAAAAAATCAATGATGCGAAAAATGTATAGCACTTGCACAGCCAAACAAATCGGCCATTCTAGGACAAACAGAATGACAGGCGTACTGTGGACGGACTGTGCGTTATAAACATTTCAACAGTTTTTAAAAATACCCTACCCAGAGGTTTAGGCATAAGCGGCCAGATGCAGCAGCTGTGCAATAAAAAAGAATTTCGAACGAGGGGTTGAAGTAAAAATACTTGGACCAGTTGCTTGCCACCACCACTAAAAGAAAACAATATTGGCATGCATCTACATACGTATGTATGTATGTATGTATGTACGTGTACGAATGTATGTACATATGTACTATGATTGTGTGGAGTGTGTAGACACAAATGTATACCTAAAATGCATGTTCTGCACTTATGTATGTATGTACAAATGTATATAGTATATGTGATTTAGTGTTAAATGTGTAGATACATATGAATGAACTATGTAGATAACAACGAATCTCAATCCATATCCCCATAATACATGGCTACATGATAAATTTTGGGTCGGTATGCAAGTACGCATACATACATATGTATGTATGTACATTTGTGGATGACTTACATTGCACTTTTGCTCATTTCGTTGATGACAACTCTGACATTTTCACGTTTCACTTTGCAATTTGCTGTTCTTGTCTGCTTACATAAGGTTGTTGTAACAGGTCTTAAATACCATTTACTCGTGTCCTCCACGTCTTGACTAGCTATTTCATTTAAAGCTTCTCCGGTATCAAATCCATTTGCTGAGGCACGACCACTATCAGGACCGACCGCAAAACCGGCACAGGCTTTGGCATTAGCATCCTCCTGGACACCAACAATGCAGAAGACGAGCAGCTCTTCGGCTTCCTGTTCATTGCATCCTTTCTGGGGTTGGGACATTTGCACCGTTTTTGTTATTTAAATTTTTTGCGTATTAAGTTATTGATTTTTGACAATCCTTTTGTTATTTTTCATAGATACACACATATGTATGTGCATAGATGTAAATATTAATATTGCCGCCAAATACGCGCTCACACATACATGCACACAAAAAAAAATGCACAGAATTTTGCTCTCCGACTCAAGAAAACATCCGCGCACGAATTCCGACCCCGAGTTGATCGGAATTAGTGGTGATATTAGAGCGATATTTTCAAAATTGGGGATAATATCGATTCGATTTTTCTAATATCGATATATCGAAAAACTGGTCACCCTTTAAATTGGCGCGCGACTTGCTTATTTAATTTCCCATTTGCCACTAAGGCAATTTTATTTATTACTTTTGTTATTAATTAACCATTTTTTTTTTAGTTTTTGGTAAAAATATCATTGTTGATTGTTATTTTTTTTCAGTTTTTGTTAATCATGTCTTAAAACAAGAAGTTTAAAATAATTTTTGTTAATTGTTGCTGTAAAGGGGTCGGTTTTATTTTGGGCACTAATTTAACATTAATTTTGTTATTAATTAATTGAACTTAAATATAATAAGCTGTGAACCACTGTAGGAGAGTCGCAACACGATGGAACCATCCAACATGCAACAAAAGAGTGCAGTTCATGCAAAAGAGTCCCCAACTTCGAACAAAAGAGTAAAAATCGTGCAAAATAGTCGAACTCGAGCGAAGGAGTCCAACAAAAGAGTCGAACTCCGACAAAGGAGTCGAACATCGTACAAAAGAGTACGTCCGTCGAGCAAAAGAGAATTAACAAGAGAGAGAAAGAGAGAATTCTACTTCTTACAAAATTCTACCCCACTATGGTAACTCTATATAACGATAAACTATCGATTGCTCATGTTAGCTCATAATGAGTTACCAGGCTTGTTCAAAGTTTAATTGTGTAAAAAATTAAAATTTTGCTTCTGATTAAACATCGATTGTATATGTACAATATTATGGGAATTGGTTTGTCCAATTTAACTATGAAAATGTAATAATTGGATCAAAAAGTATTTGCTTGGAATTCTAATTATGTGTGTTGCATTTTTGTAGATTTCCAAATTCCAAAATTCTGCAACTGCCTCGACTGGAATTAAACCACGATGAAATAAATGAAATTTTTAGTTACTTACCTTCCCTCAGCTGAATCGGATATTCGAAGTTCCAAATTTGGTAGAGATTCAGTTCTCCGCCAAATCTGTATTTGGCTCTGTTTTTTTTGAGCATCACATCCAACAAGTCATTTTGAATACTGGAATTGGATTGAAAAATATGAAGTTAGAATGCTAAAACGAAGAGAGTATTAACTTAATAGCTATGTGCTTATATGATGCACTCACAAAGAGAAATTTAAATTTATTTTTAAACATGCATATGTATGTATGTACATACATACATACATTTATGTATTCCTTTAAACTAGCGCAATTAAATTTTGAACCCTATAATTTGTCAATTTGTACTACATACAATATACAAGGTGGGCAAAAGAAGTCATCCGGCCCAAAAAGTCAGTGTTGTTTGGCTCACGTTTTTTTTACCCTTTAAATAAAAAAAAACTGTGATTCTGTTTTTAAATTGAGAATTTTATTGGTCAAATAAATATAATTTAAAAACAGAACCAAATTTTTTTTTTATTTAGAAAAAAATGAGAGCCAAACCACATTGAATGACTTCATTTGGCCCCGATGACTTCTTTTGGCCCACCCTGTACAAATAATCTACATATGTACATACATATTTGTCTTACTTGGTGCATGGTATGGCATGATTTAAATATGTAGGTACCTCATTTTTTTTAAGGAAACTCACCTGGTCTCAATCTTGTCTTCTTTTTTGCTTCCCTTTGTTCCACTCTACTTTTGTTCCTGATAATGGTAAATCAGATTCACCTACAAAAACCAGTGAGTTGGCAGCCAATGTAATTACGCGTGGTTTTACAATAGCTGTCAGTTGTTGACGCTCATCCATATTTGCAGTACTTGTCAAAGGGGTGACACCCCCACTACACAAAAGGGACCATTGAGGAATTGAGAGCTTAGTTATCCTTGGGGCTTCCACTTCTTTATTAATGGCTACCGTAGAGATATGAGTATAGTGAGCTATCGGTAACGGGTTTGCTATCTCTGTATCGGTATTGTGCTCAATTTTCTGTACTTTTAATTGCTGTGGCACCGGGTGTTGCTTGTTGGCAAGTCCCACAACATGGCCAATAGTCGGAGTTATTAAGAGTTTTGCTATATCTTTTGTTTGCCCTTTCTGATGATCTGGCTAATGTATTTGGACTAGAATATAATGAAACCCAGTTATTTAACAAGTGTACAGGCAAGGCAATCTTTTTTTTATAACACTTAAGCAACATAACAATTTTTTCTGGTCATTTGTATTAGGTTAGGTTAGTCAGCTAATATTTCAAAACTGGATTTTAGCCCATCGAGGCTTTGGTGCTTTTCAGATAAGTTTACTTAGTGGATTCTGGCATAGTTGATTAGATTTCGTTAGCGGGATTAGTGCTTATTGAAGTTGTTTTTAGCTCAATACCTGCTGTTACTTTTTGACTGACTTGCAGTTGATGTCGCTTGCCTATATATATAATCTCCGCCTACTCCTACCGCCACTTCTAAGGTAAGATCATCACGCGATCCTGGACTCCGGCGAAGCGAACGCTGTGGCTTTAACACTGTCGTGGGGTGTTCATATATTCTCGTTTCATTGCTCATAAAATTAAGTTCGCTATTTCCGCCGGAATTGATGGTCTCCCGATTACGTAAAATCGTAGGCAGCTCGTAATCGCTGCTATCGCCTCGCCGAAAATTCATTATAGGCGACTTACGCAACATTTCATGATCGCACAAACGTGTCCCATAATTCTGCTGCGGACTTCCAGATGACTGAGGAGATCGGGAGGTGACTGGAGAATTTGACTTTCGTATGCGGGTGGATGACGATTGCACAGTTGGGGTCGCTTCGTTGCTTCCAGGCTGAAGAAAACGTAGGCCTTCGCGATAGTCGTCATCAAATGAGCGAGTTTCCCTTTCCATACGAAGATTCTGATTGCTTTCACTATTTCTCCCACTCGCAACCGTGCCACTATTCTGCGAGGATCTCAGTCCTCCATTCCCACTACGATTGCAACTCTTATAGTCAAAGTCGAAAGAACGAGCTTTATCCACGTCCACGTTCTGACGTTGTTGTCTGCCACTGGTGGATGCTTCATTTACTAGCATCTTGGCACGAATAGAAGAATTAAAAACTGCTGAAGCTGGAGGCCCACCACTGGGTGGTCGTATCTGCGTTTGTTGATAAGCAACTTGCAGGTGCTTTGCCTGTCCTACAGACGGACCTTCTACACATACGATTGATCTGTTGTGTGCCCGATTTGGTGAGCGCTCACTTAACTGAAGAGACCTGCATACGTATAGTTTAAGTACGTTGTAATTTTGATTAACTTTACTGTAGCACGTTATAAACTTGTGTAAGAATGTATCCTTTAAACTTCTTTAAATTTTAAGGGGCTAAACTAGCGTAAACACTTCAATCCTGTACAAAATTTCAATTTAACTATGTAGGAGGATATATGTATATAAATATATTTCTGGTTTATTTCATGCTTGTTAAAATTATTTTATGCAGTGCATCAAAAAATCTCAAAAATTACCAAAAATTTTCAGTGTTTTCACTAGCATTGCCCATTAATTGTTAAGATATTAAAATTATTTTGAAGGCATAAAAATAACTCACCTCGAACGCCTTATTCGATGTTCCTGCTCTGCTTGCTTGGCAGCATTGCGGTTACCCACAGCACGGCGATGGCTGCTATTGATAGGCCCCGCACCCGATTGGGATACATTCGATCCCGCTAGCACTCCAATAGGTCCAATTCCTACTGCTACACTGACATTTCCAGGGACAAGGCTACTGCCATTGGGCTGCAAGTCGCCACCACTATAGCTAGAACTAGAAGAACTGCGCGAGATAGTGGGCGTCGTTTTTTCGTCGTGTCGTTGTCTCCGTTCTAATGTATTATTTCTTGAGCTCGAATTCTGTCGCGAACTTGTCTGTGATCCCCTTTTGCGTCGCTCTTCGGGAGTGATTGATCGAGACTCTGGAGTCAGTGATCGCTGCTTACGAAGACTGCTAGAAGAGCTGTGACTTTGTGACTCATTTCGATCAGGAGTTAGTGATCGTTGACGCTGTGTTCTGAATGGCGATATGCTAATGTTTACACTATCCGTGGTTGTTGTCGCATTTCCAAATTGATAACTGCTAGTAGAAAGGAATTCAGTGGAGCCAGCATCATCGTTGTCTAGCTCATCATTAGAGAGATCTGTAATCAGTAAAGGTGAAACAAAGTCATTCCGGTAAGTCCTGAAAATTTCGTATGCACAGTGTTTCATAGTAGTACTATACCTACAAAATGAAATGGGTTTTGAGCAATGTAGAAACTATCACTTACCCGAACGCGCACCACTATCGCATGAGTTCAGCCGTTGGTTTATTGTTGTATCGAAGCTACGAAACCGCGACACTCCTAGACTAGAAGTTGGGTGCAATTGAACTGGGCCACCACTGGCCATGCGGCAAAACTGGGATTTACGCGAGCGTCCAAGCACATTATGACTCTTAGACCGTTCAAAGGCCACCGGATCTCGATCTTGTCGAACGCGAGGGGAATATTTTGCTGGTTGACTGTTGTTAACGATCCCAACGCTAGGCGTGTTATAAGCAGGTGGCGCCTCTTTGATGGATGCATTTAAATAAGCGGTAGTCTGTTTGGGTATTTGAGGCTGCAAAAATTTGGGTGAGTTGTCCCGACTACGGAGCGATCCACTGCTACCTCCGCCGCCCTCGCGTTTGGTCAAATAATTCGGAGAGTTTCCTGTTAATGTGCTAAAATTGGGAGAGCGTTCTTGCTCGCGCTGAAGGGCTAATGGTGGCATTGGTAATGGTCGCTCTGATAAGTTTCCATCGAAGCTGCGAGAAAAGGTTTCCACATAGCTGTCAGTGGGGGCGGGTCGCCTCGTATCATATTCGAAGCTACGGGAAAAAACCATACCCTTGGCAGCGACACCTACTCCACCATTGTTCACATTATAAGCATTGAGTCGGGATGGGATCTGTTGTATTTGCTGTTGACGACTAGGCTTTCTTCGTTCAAGTGGTCTCGGTGAAAGACTATTGTCCTGAAAAGCGGGTGGTGGCGATAAAATAGGCGTAACTGGTGGCGGGGATTCCAAACCGTTGGGACTCTTGACTGGCAGAAAACCGGGACGTTCATTTAGTATATTCGCCAACTGTGGGTCAATGATTCGATAGCCCGGTCGTAGGGTAGAATCTCCTCGTGTTGTTGACATGGCATTAAGTCGTGTTTCATTACGCTGTATTAGTTCCTCTACCTTTGAACCTACGAACTTTGGCTCAAATGGTAAGTTAGGAGAGCTGTTGATGTTACACTGACGTGAAAGTTGAAGAACGCGATCAGAACCGTTCTGTTGCGAGTAATTAATTCGCCGATAGCTGATAGTCCCTGTCTGTTTCTCATCTCCAACACAACTACCACGCTTCGTATTAACCTGTACCCAACCAGATTTGTTTAAATAGATTTCCTCCTTGTTTGAAGCAGGTGAAATGGATTTTCGCCCGCTTTGAACACTGTAAAAGTGCTCTCCAAATAAATATGTGGGCACAGCTGCACCAGATGTATCTCCGGTATTTCCACCGCTGCCCATGTGGAAATGCATTTTGCGTGCCTCCAGCTTCTCGTTAAAACTGCGATTGGATGCTTCAAGACTTTCGCGTCGCTTTGCAACGTACTGTTGAAAGGCAGACAGATTTTGTTCTTGAGGTGATGCACACGATTGACCGATTCTGGTATTTCCTTTCACCGTGCCTATCTCAGAATTAGCGGACTCGAAGGCTGGACTTGTCCCATCTTCATTAATTTCATGCCGTTGTTGTCTGACGCGTGAGCGAGTACGTCGACGTTTTGGTAATGCGGGCAACGGTAGTGTGCTCACGTCTAATTTGTCTAAGGTCGATGATGAAAATTCTAGCTCGTCGTTCTGTGACTCCCGTGTCACCGAATCTCGTGTTAGATGGCTATCGTCCGACTGCCCTTCACTGGAATCAAGGGCCGAGTAGTCCTGATTCCTTATTTTTCGAGGCTGTGGTGTAGCAGTTGAAGTAGCAGTCCTTGTAGCAATTGCAGTGGGAGTAATAGGTGCATTTTTATGTTCAATACAATTACTGAAATAAAAAAGAAAAAACCATTTCGTGTAAAATATGAATGTAATTTTATTGATTTAAACACAACATTAAAAAAGATTTAAAAAACTATAAAATAATACGACTCGTTTTGCAAAAGGGTTTTAAATTTATAAAGAAAACCTGACTTTATAAATTGAAGTTCAATAATAATAAACTTTTTGGAAATTATACTATACGATACCTAATAAATTGTTAGTTTTGTTTAGTCCAAATTGACTGAACCATATATGTAAACAAAGTGCCTTTTTATGTAAATATCAAGGTCGATCCATGTTTAAGTTGAAAACTCTAACTATAATAACTTCGTCCCACACTAAAATTGAATTCTTCTCTTCGAATTTCTATGCTGAAAACTAAAAAAACGTCTGTCCGTTTCTCGTTTACTGAAATGTGGGCTCATGCATTTGTGCGTATTTATTTGTGGTGTTAAGGCCAACTTCTCATTTCACCATAATCGGAAAGCGGTCCTACCCACTCATTGCTCTTAAAAAACCTGAACTGGTAAAAGTCTTGCCACGTAAATTCCTCGTATTCATACAAATAAATTGTACATGGATTTGACTGAAAAATATACACATTTATCTATATATATATTAGCAAATTAAATATGTACAATACTTCGGTTCGAGCATAAATCCTCGCAAATTATTTATTTTAGGGAACATTTACTTATCTCGAAAATGTAGTATTTATTATTATGTGTCGAGAATAAGTTAAACGAGGGCCAGAACATTACTACATATACATAAATATAACGAAACGTATGACATCTATTGAGATGTATCATAATCTAGTTCAACTAGTTTAGTGTGGTCATAAGGAAGCATCGGATGATGGACCAAATATCTAGTGCGTTTGTGTCAAATAAATGCCTATGCTATGGACAACACATACAAGTACCGCAAAGAGAATTCAGTGTAATCGATTTTTGACGTATGTATGTATGTCAACGTTGAGGGAACAAAGGGGTCATTTGAAGTTTAGTCAGATTAACTTCTCTCATTAAACAATAGCTTTCGCCTGAATTGGCCATTAATGCACTATTATCATATGGTCAATATAAATAGATAAACATAAATTAATGACAATTAGCGCTGGGGTGTGTTTTTAATTTCGTTCACTTTTGTCTTTCAGTTTGCAAATATAATTATGGCTAACAATAAGTGAAAGGATTTTGCCGTTACGAGCGCAGCGCGTTGACAACACAACTAAACAGGAAGTACATATTTACTTCAGGGATTGTTAGCTCCATTAATGATATGATTCAAAATTCCTGCTCACTTGCCAAGATATTTTTAGTTCGTGTATTTCCAGGATTAAAATGTGCACGAAATTAATATACCTATCATTTATGTTTTACCTACGTAACTTTTAAATATTTGTACTGATCTTTTGCATTATACTTATATTCTTCAACGACAAAATATAATATTTTTCTGCTGCTAGGTAAGTATTTATTAAAGACACTGTTTTTATGGACCTATATTGGTCTTAACAAGGCCTTTTTTAATGACCAGAGCTTGAAACTTGTAACTGTTCACACACTTTTGGAGCTCGGTTCAATAGACTCGAAAATATGAGAATCCCTTGTTTCTTATTCTTCTTACCAAATATGGATTTTTTCCAATTTTAAGAGTTGGTGTTGTCGCTCGTATATTTATTTGGGTGTGCTAAATTCAAGTGAAATTTTATGAACGTTTGTTGCTGATATACATATAAAAAGTGTTCCCAAACCAAAATAAAAACCTTTAATCTGGGGTTACCATGGCGATCTCGGTGGAGATATTAGCGTAATCATTTTCCTAAAATGTTTGCACTATACAAAAAAATTGTTCAGAAAAAAGTCAAATTTTACGTATAACCAAGGTAAATGTCTAGTTACTAACTGAAAAGTTACCCAAATAGGATATCAAAAATTCCACGAACTACTTTGTAGTAGTTGTAGTTGTAGTAGTTGTTAACCACTCTCAGGTATGTATAAAAAAAACTTGTTTTCAATCATATTTTCGCGAAGCCGATCCAATGTATGAAGACACAAAATCGATTGCATTCGCTTACATATTTCAACTTGCACTTTCGACTACGACTAGACTGTCTCTTGGCCATTGGCCCGGGCTTAGTAAAGTCACTTTACGAACGCGCCACCTCGCCAGGTGCACCGAAGAAGCATTAACAAGTCATCTAAAAAACATCTTTGGAAAAAGCCAATGACCAACTGCTGTTACATAGTCATGGAAATCGAGTTTCACCTAACTTGTATTAACCAATTTGTTCGTATTGATTGAAAATATCTAAATAACTGATTTTTTTTGAAGGACGCAAAAAGATTTTATTACAAACAAAAATTTTGTTCCACATTCCAAAAGCTAATGAAATTTTAAATTCAAAGTTCAAGCTGTGTTCTGTAGTTAACCATGAGTTCTTTCGTTTTTTTTTTTTTTTTTTTTTTTTTTTTCGTTTTTTGGTCTTTAAAATAGAACTTGTTCTTAATTAGTATAAAAATTGTGGTTTTTGTCTAGTTTTGTGGCATCTGTCTAAAAGTATTCAATTTTATAAAGTTTCTTTTTTGGTGGATATATGCGCACTGCTTGTTAATCGCATGGTTAGTTTTATTTATGGTGTTATTTATTTTTATTTTCTTAGCTTCTTCTAGCCCAGGAACAGTATAAATGTATGAATTTGATACGTAAGATACATTCATAAATGGCAAAGTGCTAATATTGATGTGAAAACTGGTGTTAATTACTTTTGAAACTTTCCATTTTATTTTACTAACAGTTTACTATAACAGTTCTCCTGTTATACGCCTCCAGCTCTAAGCCACTCTTCGAAGCATATTTCCGGCAAGTGGTATTTATGATTCCCATACCTGATGCGTGAGCATATAGTTTTAGCATATAAAGTGTTGCCAGTGACAGGTCACACCAAAAGGGTTCGGACAATGATAACGACAAGGCTGCTGGACTAATGAGCGTTCTATCGCTTCAGTCAGTCAGAACTTTGACTTATCTCACTCGTCCGGGCAAGTACGTTGTCTTAAGTGTTTTGCTTTATATTTGACTACTTAACAGTATCTCTTCCTGCCGCTTCTTGCAACCCACTTCCTAGATCACTATTTTCTTTCTATTAATATATGTATTATAAGATTTGCCACTTGTCAATACCAATCTATGCAATGGATTTGCGGGTGACAGTGTACGTTTCTACACATTTAAATCAGTTTTGCGGTTGTGTCTATAAATACATATATGTATGTATGCAATATGTGTATATGCAAAATCAAATTGCATTGACCTAATTAGGAGCTAAACGAATGTTTTTATTTTCACTTGCAATGCGAAATTCTTTACACTTCCCTAACTAAGGGTTGCAGTTACTCACTTTTTTTTTAATGTGAGGTAGGACAAATTCAACAAGCAGAATTCATACCAGACCACATGAGGCACGGTTAACAAGCACTCACTCTAACACAATTTTGAAGAATAGTAAGTATGTACATATTTTAAGACGTTGATTTAGCAGTGTTGGATTTGAACACATTTAAATGTGGCACAAATCACTCACTTTATCCACTGAATATTAGAATACAAAAGAAATAAAAATGCCAAGTCCCTTGACTACTGCGTACACGTTCCTCCTAATTCTTCTTCACACCGGAAAAGATAAAAACAACAAGTGTTTTGTTCGATACACAAATTGTTACACACACAATCTCAATCCAAGAAAAAAAAAAAAAAAAAAAATATTGGCAAGTACTAACAAAAAAAAATCGGTTAAAGTAAGTTTAAGCCGAGTTGCATACCTTTGCGTCAACGTTGCGCTATCCGTGTGGTCCGATTTACAACTGAACTCGAATTCGGTTGAGCACTCCGTAAGCTCCAATAATGTGTTGCCGGTGCTTGTGTTGGGGATGCTGTGAGCAGCAGCTTTTGTTGCTGGTTGTAAACTGGTCTGAGGCTGTTGCCCCTCCGAATATGTTGCCTGAACATTCGTCTGTAAAATTGTATTTTCGGTTTTTGTTTTGCTCCCTGCTTCGTTGTGTGTACAAGCTCTTTTAGCCTCCTGTAGTATTTGGCAACTCTCAATTTTCTCTTTGGATTGAGTTTCCTTTTTTTAAATTCGTTTCTTTTTGGCTTGTTGGTATGTTCTGTCATTTCTTTTTCAACGCTTAAAATAAGTGTAGAATTAGTGTCACCAATTTTGTCATCTGTGGGGCCAGGCGTCTCGTTATCCCCCGCCGACAATACACACATATCTAAAAAAGAACCCTATTAAAATGAGACAAGATAAATATCCAATACTTTTTTAATCTCTTCTCGATTCCAAATTCATCAGTTTGTTAAGTGTGGATTAATAATTTGTAGTACAATATTATTTGAAAAAAAACATTTTTCTCCCGTGCCAAACATTTTTATAACTATAATTTGGCTTTATCTATGATTATAACCGATGAACATATAGTTATAAAATGTATTAGTACGTAACGTTAAGATAAGTGAAAGAAAAAAATTAAATTAAATAAATGACTGTGGAAAAAAATGAAAGCCCTTTAGCTTTCGAGATGTCGGTGTCTATCGTAACCGTCTTTCTTTGCGTGACAAACATATGGCCGATTTTAGGATATACTTTTACGCAGAGCGGTTGTTTTCTTAAGTGTATTTACCTTTGTAATAGTTAAAAACATATATGTATCTACCTTATGATTTTGAGAAACCTTGTGATTCTGAGAAACACCGCCTCCTGAGTCTTCACTGCGAGCATCATAGAACACATCGTCATCCTCCCCTTCTGCTCCACTAGTTGAGGTATTAGCCGGTGCTAACGATTCCGCCTTAATTTCTTGATTACTTTCGGTAAGTATTGATTGAGATTTTACTTTTAGGAGGCAAACCCCCAATTCTGATTTGACCGGTTTCTCTCTGGCTTTCGCTTCAGTTTTCAAATCATTGTTAACAGTTAATGTCTCGCTAGTCTCGCTTTCCAGAGATCGTGACTTCGTATCATCTTGAAGGCCTTCCATATTTGCTTTTAGTTCTTGCAGA
Source organism: Drosophila equinoxialis (assembly GCA_018150345.1). Lineage (NCBI taxonomy): Eukaryota > Metazoa > Arthropoda > Insecta > Diptera > Drosophilidae > Drosophila > Drosophila equinoxialis. The sequence continues at coordinate 59,187 of JAECWI010000868.1, read as the reverse complement.
TCTGAATAGGTAGCTGGAGAGGGCGGAGGGGGTGCGGGAATATTATCTTTACGTCGTGTACTTGCACTGGGAGCGGCTGAGTGAGATTTTGCCACACTGGTACGATGATGTCGTTTGGTAGTAGTAATCGGCTGTTGGGAGACAGACAACACATTCAAATGTTGAACTACACTACGGTGATCTCTACGGTCCCTTGTATCCGTACTGTTCGGCTTTGATTTTAGTTTTGGGCTAACAGTTTGGGCTTCAATTGATCGGCTGTGGTCTTTAGGTATAGCACCTGTCGTTGACGCCACGAGTCGATCTAACGATGGATATTCGCGGCGCTCACTTGGCTGTAACTTACTATGGACTAGGGATCGCGGCGTGGGTTCTTCTTAAAAGTAAAACTTTGTCAATAACTTTGCCAATAGTGGTATCTTGTTTTACTACTTACTTGGTATCGATGCGGTCATCAGTGCAGACTGGGCCTGTAGGCTTGTACGCGGAGCCGGTGTAGGCTTGGATGGAGCGGGTATGCGCCCTCGACTTAACGGTAGTGTAGTCACCATGGGTGAGGAGAGCTCTTGGGTAAGCCTTTGGTTAGGACTAGAAGATGGATTGTTAGAGGATCCCTTGGGCCCATGTCGTGTTGACTCCATGCTATTGTTTCTCTGCATTTCGGATTGATAAATACTGCGTTTAACATCATTTACATGCTTGAAAAAGTCCTGAGCGTATTTATTTTGCTTGAGATCTGTGTATTGCTGTTGTGGCTGAGCTGTCGGTTTCTGCTTAACACTGTCTGCTTGAATAACTTCCGTGGTAGTGGAAGTGGAAGGTAAGGTGCCAGCAGCAGTTTTACGAGGTATGCCGCTGCTTCCACCACGTGCTATGGAGCTGTACATATCATCAAAATCGGAGCTAAAGTAACTGGAAGAACAATCACAATTCCATCCATAACGACAATTATCCGAATAGCTACACTTGTCCATTATTACGGAGGAACCTCTAGTACCTATCACTCCATCTAAACTGCACCGTCGGCAATCGTAACCGAAGCGACAGCTCTCAGTACTACCAAAGTAACGTCTCTGCCCCACATTTCCGTAAGATGCCAACAGATTTCCGTGACCATGACTATGTCGGCCATGTGGCGGATATCTCACATAGCGCTGAGAGTTATCACTGCTACGCAATGAAAATTCACTTAGAATGGAAGCCTTTGAATCACTTTTATACATATGCGGAGGATCGTAGGATGAAGAATCAACTAGTATTTGCGATCCTCCAATAGGCCGACTCGCCGCGTACATCAAGGAATGCGCCCCAATTCCGCCTCCAACTCCTCCGATAGCGTAATATATGTCCCCGGTTGCTGCAATGGGTGTAGTGGCCAATACATTTGCCTCTAGGCGGGTCATTGTGTTGTATTTGTTGTGATAAGGCAGGGAATCGCTGGACGAAGATGATTTTGTATTAAGACGCTGTAGTGATGTCAAACCATTGGCATTTTGATAGCTAACAATGTAATGTTGCTGTTGTTGGGGAGGACGTCGCGTCGGATTGCTGGCGGCAAGTAGCACCTGACCATTGATACCACTAACAGCATAATGATTTGTGAGTGGCGTGCTGCCCATTGGTGTTCGATTTTGCGACGAGTAGTAAGCACCATAAGTATGATCCGGATGTTGCTGCATTTGTTCACTGGGTGTTGTTGTGACCGACGTTGAGGCTGTGGTCGTGGCGGTAGTTGATGATTGCTGAAACTGTAACACAGGATTGTAGTCGCCGGTAATCGCAACAGGTGTGGTCTCCATTTTATAGACACCTGGATTGTTAGGATTGTACGACTGAAACTCTAGAATATGAGCTGCCGGAAGATTGACATTACTCATTGGTAGTCCTTTTTTGTCCTGTTGCAATGGTTGGACTTTGGTTTGATTAATGTATGGCTGCACGGGCTGCTGCTGATGCTGTGAATGCGCACCTTCTAGGCAATACTCACAGCTCTCATTGTTGCACTGTTGCATACAAATTTCACAATCCGTCGACTGAGCCTCTCTTTCTTGTTGTTGCGATTGTTGCCCGTGTTCAGCTTTGTCCGATTCAGCGGTTTCGACACCAACTGCTTCAGACTGACTCTGGCCAATTGTGTCCTTAAAAAATATCTCCTCATAAATATTCTCTTCGCTACGAGCATGTAGTTTGTTTTCACTGGTAGCACTTGTCGACGGAGTATGTCGCTGTTTGTCAACCAACTTCTTTGAGCTCTTGAGACCCTCTTTCAGCAGATAATAATTAAAGCTCTTAATTCCAATTTCTCCCCGCAGAAATCGCCTTCCAATTGCCATTTTGGTTGAATCGCTAGCCGCTGTCATCGTCGAATCTTGAGCCGAGCTACGCACAGAAAAATCATCCAAGTCATCTAGTTCACTCTCTTTAGTATCCAAGGCCATACGACAGCGTTCCTTACGCCCACAGTTGTTGTATTCTTGACTCTGTTTCGTCGTCGCTGTTGTCACCTGCTGCTGACGGTTGTTATCCAGACTCAAGTTCCTCTTTTGTTTAGAACTGCGTTTTTGCAATGCTTTTTTGTCGCTCTTTTCATTTATTGACATTGCTAAACTCCGTTCTAGACTACGCACCCTGCGAGTCATGCTGCTACTGCTGCTTCCTTTGATTGGTTCCAGTGGTTCGTTCTCTGAACTACTTGAGTCAATATCGTAGCCCATCGATCCACTGCCCCCCAGTTCCAGAGCTCAGTTTTAAGGGACTTTGTTTATTTGCTGCATATAACAGAAACTCTTTCGTTAACTGGCTTCGTTTACCTAGCGAACTGCTGCCTGTCTCTGAATGAGCAGAATGTTTGGCACCCGTTCCATTGCCGGACTTATTTTTGTGTTCAGTTAAAGTCGACTTGCCAGATATACTGCTTCGTCGCATCGGGTTTGCCAGATGGCTTATATCTTCGGTATAGGCAGGATCATCATAAATGCGTTCACGCACTGAGATCGTTGAACGATCCTTCGACTAATAGGGTATGCACAAATATAATATTAGAGAACACAGAATAACAACGAACAAAACTGGAAAGAATGCTTTGAATTTTGTGGTAAAGCACACAAAACCAAATCAAACTTAATCCAAAAAATTTTACGTCAAGCATATTTACCTTAACTTTTATTTTCTTTCGACTGCGATGAGGTATTGTTACGTCGGTTAGTTTTAAAACCTTCGGTCTTAATGGTCGTTTGGAGCTCTTAACACGCTCATAGCTGACGTCCATTGTTTCAGTTGTCATAATTAACTATAGATGCCTGTAATATTTGCAAAGAACGAAGAGATATCTAAAAACAGAATATGGAAATTATTGGTTGTCTGTTTATTTTTAATTGAATATTATTTTTGTTTTGATTTGTGCATGATTTATAAATAGCTTACCTACAAATAAATATATTATTCTAAGCTGAAATGGCAACTCCTGACAATGTAAACATTGTGTCATACATATGTATATAGAACCCCAGCTATTAATTGCATTACTTGCATTGTACATATTTATGCCTTCAGCTTACAAATATCAAAGAATATAAAATTTCGCATCCCTCCTTCGTTAGAATCATTTATCCTATTGTTATGATACTTTTTTTTCGTACAAAGAATAATAATATTTTCAAAAGTTATCGGAGATCAGCTATATTCCATTTAACTATATCATTGTTGCATTACATTTTTAAGCCGGAGCAAGATTAAGGAAAAATTTAATGTTTAGCCCATAATACTTACATACATATATCTACTGTATATGTGTGAAAGTTTTTTATATCCATGTAAAAATATGATTTAAGTTCTTCATGATCTATGAGATTAAGGAAGTTTAAAACCATTAATCAAACATACATGAAATCTTATCATGCCGAGAATGCATGATAAAGAAACACATTTTCAATTGCCTTTATTTTTGTGAAAACAATTATTCCGGTTCTATTGCGAAAACTCTATCTTTAGTGTCTGCATAAACACTTCAAATCGATGTGAGGTTTTAAATAGCTTAAACTCTTTCTCTTTACACAATGGCAAGGTATGGAAATGGTTTAATTCATATGATTTGTCACTCTTCGTATAGTCATTGCAGTAATTGTATGAACAAGCATAGAATGCATATATGTATGTAAAAATATGTGCAGTATACACTGAGCTCTCTGTCTCCGTTTAGGGTGTGGCTATCTGTGTATCAAAAATAACTCAAAGAATTAAATCTAAATATTAGTCAATTTTAAATATACATTTGTTTCCGTATTGCTTCAGTTTTCGTCATACATACTTTTTGGCATACTTTTAGGAGTCATTGAGTGTAAAATTGCGACATTCCGTCATATCTGCCGAACAGAAGTAACTGAGATATTAGTTCAATTTCGTTTTTAAACATAAGATAATTAATCTACTTGTTTTGGCATATAGCACACAGCAGTTTTTTATTTATGGGAGCGGCTTTTAATTAAGTTAAGACCCTTTTCACGCATTAGTCCTTTTTTGTTGTTTTTTTTAATACGAACTTTCACAAATGCACATATATATACAGAAACACACAACTTAGTACATGTTTTGTGCTTTCGAATTGCTTTTCGATGTTTTAACCACTATTCGTACAAAATTGCGGTCCGACTAACGTTTGATGCGTTCGTTTGACGAAAACTAAACTGAATCCTTACAGCTTTTGCGGAGTCAAAATGTGGAAAAAAATGTTACATTTGCTATTTTCCACACATAAGCAAACCAAAGCTTTTCTCTTGCAATATGATGCTGAGCATCATATGTCCTTTTGTCGCCTTTGCCTACTGAATATAAAAATGTGGAAACCCTGCGCATGCGCTTCCTTGTTGAACTCCTTATGATTGAGCTCATACTTAAAGTAATATCGCATTAAAAAACATGTGCGTGGCCTTGCTGACTTGTTGCAATACGTACACACTTATATTTAATAGCGGAAATATATTAGGCAAACTTTCAAAACTTTAAGAACTTTAAATTCTTAAGAAAAATCACAACAATCAGGTCCAAATAGTGGTCGGAATGCAAACTTTTCACTATAATTTTAATTGTGTCTGTATTTGGACCAGCTGTATGCAACTTATGATTTATTGTGTATGCATATATGTATGTACCTATGTACATAAGTCATATCTCAGCAACATTTGAACTTAGTTAAATGTTGCCAATTTCCCCTCACATTTATGCGCATGACCAAATTGGTGATGAACGTTTTAAGATTGTCAGTCGATAAACCACTTTTTGGATTATCAAAATTCAACTCCCCCAAACAAAATAAAGGCATGAACGACACGCAGAGAGAAGACTGGAGAGGCTAGAAGTTTAGAAACATGTTGCCAAAACCACTAAAGATAAGTATACCGAGATTTGTTTACTCCGTTTTAGATTGTGATCCATTCTTTTGACCAATTGCTTTTTAGATAAAAAAGCAGGGACGGTAAATAATGATTATTTTGTTTTTTTTTAATTAAAACCAGAAGGCCGGGGCTAACTTCTACCGCGTCAAAGTTTGTATACCCCTGCAGTATATACAAGCCTACATGCAAAATTTCAGCTCTGTAGCTTTTACGGTCTAGGAGGAGTCGCGTTGATCCAGACGGACGGACAGACGGTGAGACGGACAGACGGACTCGTCTCGTCGTGCTGATCAAGAATATATATACTTTATATGGTCGGAGATGCTTCCTTCTATGCGTTGCACACTTCTGACCAAAATTAATATACTCTTTTTGCAAGGGCATAAGAATCATCCACTTCTAATTACGTTATGAGAGCCAAAAAGTATGCCAATGTACTCGTTTATGCATAAATTATGAGTTTTTAGTATGATTTGATCAAATGATTTAATATTAATCATTAATTTTGAGCAAAAAATAAAACTCATAAAATCAAAATTATATTTAAGCAAAAAAATAAAAATCAAAAAATAATGCTTATTTCTTGAGTTTTATTTTTTTGACCAAAAACAAAACTCAAGATGATTTTCTGGCTTTTCCATATCAATCAATTGATTAAAAACTAAAAATTTTTAAATGTAAATGATTACAGTCCCTGATAAAAAGGTTTTACTTTAATATCGGTAGGTAACGAAGGACCATAAAAACTGGTAAAATTAGAATATTAATGTTGATTTCCGAATCTTCGGTCAACCTTGTGTTTTATATGGGTATTCGTAGTGGAAATGATAAAAATTTAACGCTTTATTGCGTAATGATCTAAATTAGCAATTCAAACTGGGGTTTGAACAAACGTTTACTAAGTTAGCTAGAAACTTTTGCAACTGCCAAAAAAAAGTTACACATGTAAAGTAACATTAATTAATTTTTGTGAGCGAGATCGGGTGTGACACATGAATCTAGTTTTTAATGAACGAAGTAAATGCTACACATTTTCCTTTTAATGATAAATAGGAAAGAACTATTCCAATAATTATTTAGTTTTTTAATCATTCTCAATTAAGTTTTTATTTAGGCCAAATTTTAATAATCTCAAAAAATACGAATAAAAGGTAGAAAAGAAATACAACAAAAATGGATGAATGTCGTTCAGATTCAGTTTATTAGTCTATACTTAAGTTAGAGTGCGCTGATAGAGCAATATGGTTGCTAAATTGATTATAGTTCTGCAAAATTTCACGCACATCCGCAAATTCATTGGTACCCAGCATACTCAGGAAAGACATCAGATCATACAACACAGTATCGTCGTTATTGCCAGACCAACGAGGAATCAAACAAAAATTGGATGGATGCAATTTCATCGAATTCTCGTCACAATCTACTACAACAACGCGGCTAAGGTCACGGTTTAATTTATCGAGATTCTTTACCTGATGACTATCAGGGACATATGTGGAATCCCCCACTAAACGATACATAATGAACCTATTTGGATCCAAGGCATCGATCAATGGAAATACTGTAATTCTCTGCTCGGTGGTATACACAACAATTTCAAAATACTTTGCACATTCCCTTAAAAAAAGGTCCAGTCCGGGTCGCTTCTTAAATCCTTTTACATCAGGGTGCATTAAGACGTCCTTAATCTCCAATACCAAAGTATAAAAGGGCTGAACATATGGAGCTTGTAGCGGATCGGGCAAAAGTTTCTGCATGGATGTTTCTTGAATGCACAGATGAACATTTTTTAGCGTCATCCATGTACGGGCTATGTATTGGTGAACCAGGGATACCCAAAACGATAACAAAGTCCCATCAATTCCCAAAAATGTAAAGCCCCTCTTCATATGTATCCGGACCTCCTCTTCGAGTTTATGTCGAATATCACTCTTCTCAGCATTTAAAAGAAAAGAGGTGTGGGGAACATGTGAGGTATTTTCGAATGTAGAAAATCGACGATGAACCATATAGACTAGAGTTGAATGAGGATAGACCATACCATAGCTGACATAAAGACGGGATGCCAAGGTCAGTACTCTTATCTCTGAAACTGACAGCTGACAGTCAGTTAAAAATTGCAATTGACCTTGCAGCTTCTTGTAAAATGGGTTATCCATTATAGACAACAATCCAAAAAAAAAAAAAAAGACAAGCAATGTATTAACTGGATTTTTACCAGAAAAGACCTTTTGTATAGCAGCCCGGCGATCGCTTTTGCAGTCACTTAAAATTTAGTAACTTTAAAAAAAAGAACTATTCAAATTTTGTTTTTGTTTTCAAGAAGTTGTTACTATTAACTATTACATTTTAGATTCCACACTAAACTGAAAAAATTATGTAATTTTTTTTTGGGCTGTGCTTGTGAAGGATTATGATTGATTGATCAATGCTTAGTTGCTTTGTTCTATTAAAAATAAAGACAAAAAGCAATCCTTAAAACGCTTGTAATAACTCTATCTCTTTCTGTTTCGCTAGGCCATCAAATTAGTTTATTCCGGACTTGCTTCTTCCACGATGCACATACCAAGGGCTTGTATCATTATATATGGGGTGTTGGCTATTTAAGTAGTAGATCTATAGACCTATTTATTTATCTCTTGTTGTTTTGAAATAATTGCCATTCTACTTTTTATCGCTTTTTTGCTTTGCATTTTTGCTCATCTCATATTTATTGTCACAGTTTTTACGCTTTAAATCGTGTCAAAAATATGTGTCATTTTTATATTGAAAATAGCAAAAGTTGAAATTTGTTGCTCTCTTAAATGTTTACAAAAATTCATGTTTTTTAAATTGAAGCAAGCAATAAATTTTCTTGCTGTTAGCTTATACATATAAATATGCGCATGTTCATACATACAACATACATACATATGTATGTATGTACTTATATGTACGTCTTGTTTTAACTCCTTCTGAATGAAACAATTGAAGAGCTTTTAATCTTCCGTCGGTGTACGGCGCGTGCCTGCGAATTGCAAATTTTGTTATTATAATTACAATTTAATTAATTTTATAAAATCTTTAGGTACCTTTTTCTTTACGCTTGCGTTCTTTATTACCACTACGATTGACTGCAACGCCTCTTTGTTTGGCTCCCGGATTACATTTTTTATGAACTGTACGTACGGGCTCACATTGCCCATTTCCCATTGTAGATGAATCAGCTCTTAGTTTGTCTTCACGGGTTATCTGTCCAGCAATGCAGTCTGACCAAGCGCCCTTTTCATAATGGCAGTCTGTTTAAAAAATTTATCATCAAATTATGGTTATCATTCAACAAAAAGCATTTTAAAATTCTATTTTGTTATCTGAAACAGCACCAAATATATCACTCAACGTACCTTTTTTACACTTCTTCTGAATGGTTCGAGTAGGAAGACAATTGGCTTCGCCCTTTTTTAGAGACAAGGTCCGCGTGCGCATATTTGTTGCACCATCGCAATCCGACCAAACGCTCTTGGCATAACGGCAGGTAGATGCTATTACAATGACAAAACAAGTCGCAATTAATTTAACAGTTGCATTTCATTCTTGTCACAGAGTGTTTAGATTCTGTATGCTTACACTTGTTATTTTCAGAAGTCTTAACCTTTGGTTTCAGCCCCTGTTCATTGCCATCTTGTTGTTCTTGCATTGAGTGTTGTTGCTGGTGCTTCTGCTGTTGCTTAAAAATTTGTCGATTGTGCTGCGAATTGTTATTGCCATTATCGCTAAGCTTCTTAAACCCTTGCGACTTGCGTCCACTTGTCGATGTTGCTCCGTGTTGTAAATGATCTTGCCTTTTGCTGGATTTCTTATTATTCCTGATTCGTTTGTTCTCTCTACTAGACGCAGGTGTTGGTGTACCAGCCTCGCTCGCTACACTAACAGCTCCGCGTGCCTCACGCTCAAGAATAAACCCGGAGCGTGTCTTTAAAATCAGTCGAGCACTACTGCGGGAGACTTTTTGATCATGCTCATCGGCATTAATCAGTGTCGTTGGCACTAACAGCAGAATTAGCGAAAACTGCAATACCGCCATTGCGGAAATAGTCATCGCTGTGAGATTCATGTTTTATTATTCAAACCTGAAATATAAGAAGTAGCCCATAGCATTGTTTACTTGATTTTGTGCTAAGCAGTGCCAACATAAGTCAAATCAAAATGTCTAATTCGGACCAAAATTATTTAAATATTTTTATCTGCTGATGGTATTCACATCTGGCAACCATGTGTTGGTGCTAATTCTGGAAACAAAGTTCTGCCGATCCTAAAAACTCATTTTAAGTCACAAATGCAGTAGCGAATTTAGGTACGCATTAGGAATTCAATCTGTCATTTGGGGCGAGGTGGGAAACTTTCTTAAATTTGTACTTTGCTTTGCCATATACATACATACATACTATGTGAAACAACTATATATTTTAGATTTATAACACCAGATCTGTACATATGTACATACATACGTATATAAAAAGATTTTGGCATACCATTTTTCAAGTATAAGCTATTTGACTCACTTTTACAAGCACTTTAGCGGCGCCGCTGGGAAACTCTGTACACTTGAACGTATATGTAAGTTGGCTATTTCTAATCCTATTTTAATATTTTTTTATTTAATTGATAACAGAAATTAGTAGTTTAAGAAAAAATTGTGTTTTCTCGACACTGCTGAAGCTCTTTTTCAAATATAAGCTTGGGTAATTCGTTGTATGTTGCTGTTGATACTGATCAATAATATATGCATGTACATACATACATATGTACGTACATATTGACATATACTTTATGGGGTCAAAAACTCTTTAATATGACCGCCTAATCTATTGGTGCACGGTATAAAATTTATGCAAAGACCAGCATTTATACATGGTTTAAGTAGTTTTTGATTACACATTGTACATATACATATGTACGTATGTATGTATCATTGAACATGCATACATACAATATGTGCATATCTGTGGGGTAAGGTGAAATTACAACTCCTTCAAGTTGGGATTCGGTAGCCTTAGTCAAAATTGATACGGGGAGATGGTGTACCTGCGCGCGCACATATTTCCCACAATAGAAAAAAATCAAAAACCATAATAAGCAGTCATATGAAACTCACTCAAACAATAACAAAATGTGTGTACATATCCTCCTTCTATAAGAGATTTGTAGATATTGTAAATGTCGCTGCTTAATACAAATCTTGCGATCAACAGTCCAGATCCAGTGCTGCAGTTAAACTAAACAGAAAAGGCAACGACATCAGGCACCATTAACTTGGCTCACTGTGGAATTGCCTGGACTTCCAGCGGTTAAAATTGAAAAAAAATTCAAAGTTTGAACTAATAAAAGTTGAAAGTTAAAACTAATAAAAAACATAAAAAGATGGCTTATAGATTAAAAAGTGATTTGGAATTTTCTAATAAATGTTAATTTTGCAGATATTAAATTTCAAATTAATCCTGAAGAATTTTGTTTGTCTGCTATTAGGATGTATGAGTTTGAGATTGTTTATTTTTTCCCACTGTGAATTTCTCCATACTTGGAAATGGAGAGGGCGAAGAGGGAAAAGAGACAGGGCACAAACAACACTCAAAAATCTGAGTAAAAACAGCAGACGGCGGCAGCCGATACTAAGATGTTGTGGAGGTATGTACGAGTATATACAAACCGAAAATACGTACATATGTATGTACATCCATATAATAGTGCATACATGTATATACATACATACACACATACATGATTACTTTACATATGGTTTGTGAACTGGAAGAACGACTGGAAACTTGCACAATTTTCGGCGATTGTTTACTCTTAACTTCCATTACCTCTACATGCTATAAATCACTAATTTATCGGTATGCATTTGTTTGACATACACATACATACATACATATGTACATGAAAATATTTTACATATGTATGTATGTATATAAATAAATGTTCTCTGAAATATGTATGCATGTTCGTTTATTTGAATTATGTACATATATGTATGCATATGCACATGTATGTGTAGCTGTTCCATTACATGGCTTATCATAAAGCTTATCAATGTGTATGTATGTATGTATGTATGTTGACTCTTTCACCCATCCATCAATCTGAATAGATGTGCATACATGTGTATGTATGTATGTATACTTTTGTATTTACATTCATGTATGTAAGTAATTATGTTCATAACTACACAAATACACTTGATAATATTGTTAAAGCCCAACCAGAGAAGTATCTTTTCAGTTACCATATTGCTTATGGAATCATGGATGAGTTAATAAGCAATCGATACCATCACATCCGGCACAACATGTTATTTTCTTTAAATTTATAAACATAGAGATATGTCCTTAAAAGTTCTGAACAAATGTATTTTTTTTTAGCAATCTAGTGTATTCATATATACATATATACATACATACTTAAATATAAAAGAGCCTGTTTCAGTATCTGTGTAAGAGTATATTCTCTCACCCATGATACAATAATGTTATTGTATCATGCGCTCACCCATTTCCATTTCGTTCCAAGCGCTTGAGCAATCAAAACAAGTTTTGAGTGTTTTTTCTCTTTTGCCCAATACCAATGAAAGATACGTGGACAGGCTAAAGAATAGAACTGAAAAACTACAGAAGATCCCAGACAATATTCTAAAATGCATGTACATATGCATGTATGTATATATATATACCTACATATAGTTATTGATATGACAATTTGCAAAATTTTTTATATTTTCGTGTGTTCCTGTTGTTGCGCCTGTGCTGTAATTGGGGGTATAAATAATTTCCTCGCTTGCACCAACGCTAAGTGCGCACAAGTCCTCCCAGGATGAGCGAAAGTCCTTGTTGAATTATGATTTGTTTCCGACTTGTATGGAAAAAAGACGATTCCCAGTTTAAAAAGGACGATGAAATTCTTATCGTTTACATGTTGTGTTAAAAGATTGTGTTTAACCAAATAGGCAATTTACAGCAATTTGACTGTTGGACTTGCAAATTGAATGCTTTTTGGGCAAAATTGGCTAATTTATTGTTAAACATTGATTGTGATAAAATTGCAGACTTACGCAAAATACAAATTATTGAAATTAAAGGTGGATATTTTGAAAATTTTAAATTAATCATTATTAATTTAATATAGACGCGCGTAAATTCATATGTATGTATGTATGTATGTATGTACAAATGGTCCCATCTAAATTCTGAACACAAGTGTAGTAAAATATTTATGAATATAAAATAAAAAATGATTTAATAAAACCGAGAAACAGTTTTTAACAATCTTTGCATGATAATATACATATATATACCTATATATATTTGTATTTTTTCATTTATCAAAGATGAGTTTTGTATTTACCTTCTTTATCCTTGCAAAAGGCATTTCTAGTAAAACTTTCTAAAATTAAAGAGTAAAGTACAATATAATATGTTCTCAGTACATTTTTTTCTACAAGCGCTCAAAACACAATCGATGTCCAAAATAGTTGATGTCATGCATTAGGATGAATATTTTAAGACCTTCAAGATGTACATACATATGTACATATATAGAGGCGACTTCGGAATACCGAAGTTTGATATTAGGACTTTTTTGTATTGTATGAGTGTCTGTGTGTAGATATATATATATATATGTGAATAGAAAGACATTCAGTTAAATACGTTTTATTGCCACTTTACTGTAGAGTGGAGTTATTCATTTTCTAGTCGTCGTTTTTGGTTTTGCGGGTATTATCGAATATGAGTATTGTGTAGAAACTGCTTACATGCAAATACATTAAGTCGTAACTAACATACTAATTTTAAATATTTTTTGTTTTGTTTTTAATATTTTTCTTTATTAAAAAGACAAACCATTGTCTTGTAATGGTAAAATTATTGAACTATGTAATATATATCAGCTAGACCAACTGCTCGATAGTCTTACAAGTCGTTTATTTACGTTGAATACTACATATGTATTTTGGTTTCTCTTTGAGGAAGATGATGACAATTTCCTAGAACATCAATTGTTGTTTCAATAAAACTTGGGAATGTGAGAGTTATGTGAGTGTGTGTGTATTTGTATGAGTGATTATGTATTAATATCAATTGTATCAATGAAGTCGAAGGTTATGTGTATGATATTTATTTTTCAAATGTAATTTAAAATGCCAATCGCAAATAAAGAACAGCTACGAAAGCAACCCGGACAACTGTTCCAAATCGCTTGTTCGCTTCCACTGTCTTTAGGTATATTCAATTCTTTTGTATTATTTTTACAATATTTACACTAAGTGTTTTTTTTTTTTTTTTTAATGCTTGACAAACTTGATCCGGTTTTGTTTTATTGATTCTTTCCATTATATTTATTAAATGTATTTTACCGTTCTCTGATTTTCTTGAGATCAAATATAGAAGCTGATATTTTTTATTCACGAAAAATCTTACATACATTTTTTTTGTGTTGGTTTCCGTGAAATGTTGTATATTTTATGTAAAATTCAATTAAAGAACAACGTACTAGTTTCATGGAAAGGTTTTGACTTTTAATTGTTTGACAATTTTATGGGTTCTTTAGATTTCAGTTTGGCAACCGCCCATTTTGAGTATTTATAATTTGATTAAATGTTTGTAAGTGTTTATGGTATTAGCAAATATATAACTAAATAAATAGGTATGTGTATGTAGTTATGAATATATGTTTTGCATTTTTGGCATTAATATGTATGTATTATGTTGCATACTTTCCATAAAATAGTTGTTGGCCTTTTACTATAATAATGGTATCGCATTTGAATGGAAACCAAACTACAACACTTAATGGAATTATTTAATATTTTGTGTTTAATTTGTTTCCATTTATCTTGTTGCTTAACATATGCATGCGTATTTTGAATCTGTATCTTAAACAAAGAAGGAGATCAATGTAAAAATATTTGGTTTCCGGGGTATAAACAAACGATTGGGCATTGCATCGGGTATTATTAAGTTAATTAAACGCGTCCTTTGCGAGCAGCTGTTGAAAAAAACAAGACGAGTTAATGAAATGTAAATTTTTAGTTGTTAAGTTAAAATTATGGAGGCACCAGAATAAAAACAGATCTCAAAATAAAAACGAAGTGAGTGTTAGTGAGTAAATAGCTAAGACTTTAAGATGCCAATAGCAAATCTGGCTAACAACCTTTGTCCTTATTTTTACGCTGCTCCTTAGCACTCTTGTCCTTGGATTTACCGGGCTTGCAGTTCTTCTTGATAATACGAGTTGCTTCGCAAGACGGATCGCTGCTCGCCTTCAACTTATCAGCACGAGTCATTTGTCCAGTTGCACAATCAGACCAAGAGCCTTTCTCATACCGGCAAGCTTTTAAATAAAAACGGGAAAAGTAATCATTTTTACAAAATTTTACTTTAAAATTGAAGCACAAACATGAAATCGTCGAATGTATTTGGCATTAGGAAACCCACCTTTTTTACATTTTTTTTGGATAGTGCGTGTCTGATCGCAAGCTGGATCTCCTTTTTTCAACGTCAAAGTCCTAGATCGGGTGTTGGTCTTCGTATCACATTCTGTCCACGGATTCTTGCCATAGCGGCATGACAAACCATCATTCTTTGTGCCGCGTTCATTGCGTATTAACACTTCGTGATCATCTTCCTCCCACACTTCACCTTGTATAGCTGTTGTAGGCAGTGTATGCTCAGATACAGGTAGAGCTAATGGTGTCTCTAGCCCCTCTGTAGTTCCCCAAACTCTGCCGCACAATATGGCTGACCATGTCACAAATGTAGCCAAAAGAATTGCGTTGCAATTGTTTCTCATGATTAGCCTATGTCTGAAATTGACAATTGATAAAATGCTACAAGAAAAAACCAAGCCACACAAAACTACCAATCAAAATTTTGTTATATCAAAAAACAAGAAAACCGTGATGGAAAATAGAATTCGCTATGAAACTAGGTGTTAATCTTTAAAAAAAAACTCCACAGCTACGCATATATGTATGTACATACACAATTTTATATATAGAAAGCGTGTGTATACATCGACCCATCCAAGCGCTTCATGAGAAGGTATGTATGTGTATGTATGGCTGCTGTTTTGTGTTTATTTTCTACTGCATACTTTTCTGAAAATTGACAACTGTTTGTAAGTGGGTATGTATGTATGTACATCCAGACATATTTATACATACATATGTACACAGTTATGTATACATACATGCTTTTTGCGCTTTTGTTATACAACAAGAACATGGAATACACGCTCACGTACTCTTTCCTCACACACCCACAATTGCAACCGGAAATTTTTTAGGCTGCTTCGCTGTGTGCATGCACTTTGTGCGCATTGCAATTTTTATGTCCCCTCGATGGGTATATAACTTAAGAGATCGGAACCCTTATGTCATTGTTAGGAATTTGGCTTAGTGTAAAATGTGTCCATGCTTGTATAAGAAAAAAAAGAATTGAGTTGCTCACAAAACCAATTTGCCCTTCCAATACCTTCAGACGGATACCTCTTCTTAGTAAAATATAAAAAAAAATTATACTACATATACACATAGTTACAATGAAACTTGTAACTAATAAAAAAAATGCGCAAAACAATGTGAAAAGATCATAATTCTTACCACTAGCAAAGCGACACAATTATCCTGATTGATTATACAAGTTTTCTATACACAGCAGAAAAAAAAAACAAATTTTAATCAATGGATTTCAAATTTGATCACTTTTACAATCATTCAATTTTGGTTTTAATTAAAAAAAATCATTTTCAATGGCTCGGCATTCATGCAACCAACCCACGACGCAAATAGAAAAAAACTAACCGATATACACACAAAAACGCTGTGGCACACACGCACACAACTCCAGGGATGTGACTGAGTCAATTTCAAATGGAGATATAGTTAAAGCGCCGGATGACGGTAACAGCGGTTGGTTTTAGATTTTATCAACTGTTCTCGTTGCGCGACTCTTTCAAACTGAATGACAAGACATTCGGTGGTCTGCAAAAAAGGCCACGTATACAATATATCCTGTAGGAATTTGCTCTCTTTTTGCTCTCTCGGTTACCCAGAGAATGCGCAGCATTGCAAAATTTTATAATTGATCTGCGCATGTTTCACAATAAATATTCAACATTCTGTTTCTGTCTCCATCCTCTGGCTACTGCCGTTATGTCCTGTTTCCTGTTTTTTTCGACACACATGTAGTGAAGTTTAATGAGCTGATGCTACTTGCATTTACTTTCTTACCATAATTTTGAGGTTATTTTTTTCAGTTACAAAGTCCCATTTAATTATCCCTTGGCTGTGCAACTTCTTTGTTTAACACATTATTCTTCAATAATTGTAACTCAATAAGAATACCCTCGCTCTTAGCTTTTGAGTGATTTTTTTAAACTTACAAATGTGCATGTGCACGTACATACATATGTATGTATGAAATAAATATACCCCGCAATATGTCCTGCAAGACACAAAGAACACAATCACAATTTAGGGATACATACATTATGTGGACAAATATGTAAATGAATATAATACAAATTCTACAAAATTTATGTAGTTTCTATGTTAATCAAACATTAACACTTCTCTTCGAGGTTAAAAATATGGTAGAAATTGTTTCTTCATATTTTGTAATCCAAAATTAAATTCTGAATAAAGGAATACATTTTATATATTATGTGAATATATTGTAACCAAGGGGCGGTGCCATCAAGCCTTTTAAATATGCCAGTCTTTAGGAAAATATTGTGTAAAGAAATTAGTTTTTTAACGAGATATTCAGTTTCACGTTTGGCCAAACCATCTATGTATCTTTAATAGTGACGAAACAGGCACCGACCCATAACCGGGCGCTACCTATGTACTTACATATATGTACATATGTATGTATATTTGTTTATTCCACCGTCATAGCCAGCACATTTTGAGTTTTTAATTGCCCTGCGTCAACATGAAGGCGTTATTGGGCCTTTGTCATAAAATTTAATAATGCAAATGTAATTATGTCACCTGGTCAGATTGAGGACAGACCACAGCACTTTCTACACACCACTACCTAAATCCGTCACTACACCCACAATACTGCCCATTTGAAAATGTGGTGGAAAATGGCAATCTACTACATATTCTATCTGAGTATGTATAGAAATATTCTTTTACGAGTAACAAGTTTCTAACTCCAAACATTTAGAAATGCAGAAAATACAGAAATACTTAGGTATATATTTAAGAATTAAAAAGTCTTTAATTTACATACATCTCTGACTCAGAAAATAGAAACTTTCTTAACAAATATAAATAAATAGATTCTTGCAGATGCCAAAAGATATGTAAATCGCCTTAAAAAATCCTTTTGTATGTAGTAAGGCTCTGGTTTATGTCACATCCATGTTCCCTAGGAAAGCCTTGAGAAGGGTGTTTGAAAAATTGGTAAGGAGTTTTTTAAGATATCTATTTTTGTTTTATATGTATATAAATATACTAAGATTCCTTAGGGAGTTTGAAACTAAATTCTCTTAATTATACTTAATTATCAATAGATTGGCAAAAAAAATGGGAGAACTAGCATGTAGTAATTAAGTTTTTGTCCACAAAATCTTGTTGTATACGTGAAAAGTTAAAGAAACGCCCGAATTAGAAAAGAGAGAAAATGACTCTTTTATAAGCTTCACAAATCAGACATTTCTGACAATATATGTACATAAGTATGTATGTATGTGGTTTTTTGGTTAGTTTTCGCTTACAGCAATTAGCTGTAAGTATAATAGTTAGTTTGTGACTCACATTCACCTGCAACTGCTTTAGCCTCCGATTCAGCATTTCCGCTTAGAACCCAACGCCAAAATTAGAGACAACAATAACATTAGCAACGTTACTATCAGACTACGGTTTGAGTGCAAGTTCCAGTCAGTTGAACAAACAACATTCCGGGAGTAACATAAACAAAAGCTAAAGCTTATTGTTACTTGGACCATTGTCATGGCAACCATCGCAACAGACAAGTGATATGGAGCAAATAAGCTCCCTGGTGATTATCAGTTGAGAAACCACCTTCGTGCGCGAATCAGCAAATGTTGCGAGTATACAATTAGTCATTCATATTTTTTTTTTTTTTTGATTTGTGTTTTACTGCTAGAACGGGAACTTTCATGGCTGGCAATAAGCAAGACTAAAATTAACATAATGGTTCATATCGCGAGCATGATGGCAACTGAAATTTGGGTAGTGCTACTTTTTTTCTGCGTGGTTTCCTTATCCTTACCATTGCTTGAAAATACTGCAGCCTGCAAAGCCATTGATAACTGCGATCCGTTCCAGCCAATATGTGCAACCAACACAAACGAACATCAATTCTTCTACAGTCACTGTGATATGATGCGTGAAATTTGCCTTACTGGTAAAAGTGAGTAGTTAATAATAACAAAAGAGAAGTGCTCCATCATTATTTTTTTTATCTTCAGATTGGAAATATGATTTCTTTAGCCATTGCAATGTCAGCAAGCTCTAGCAGAACCGGATGTTTGCAATCTGTTACTACTGATATACAATTCACTAATGAGCCATCTCATTCAAAAGACTGATACTCGTACTCTGACACCAGTTTCCGTTTACCTTTTTCAGTGTTGATTTTTGTTCTGGCTAATTGCTTAGACTGTACATTTATATTAAATCGTGACCGATCAATGAATATTCTTAAATATACATATTTTGTAGCATAAGCATATTTATTATATTGCTGTTGGTTTTATAGTATCTGATGACTCTTCCACTGTTTTCTTGGGCGCTTCTGTTGCGATATTCAATTTGTTTGCCAAATCCAATACTTTTTCACGACGAAATTCTTTTCGCGCCTCGTCAAGCAGAACATTGTGCAATAAGTTACGGTTGTGTGTTTGATCCCCACATAGTGAAGGATACGGGTTTCCCCGAAGCTCAAGTACGGACTTCTTGTAGTACATTCCCAGATAATCGCGTGGAGCCTTATACATGCGAGTGTATGACACATTATAATTATCATACCGAGGTACTAGCACTTTAAATAGTTTATGTACTAGTTGCTTTTCCAGCAGCCAATAATCGGCTAACTCCATTGTCGGCTTGTGTCGGTCCCCATGACGTATGGCATTCGATATAAGCTGCAAAAATTGATTAGCATAAATAAAACTCTTAGTTTCGTTAAAGAAAACTCACCAATTCGGCATAACCACGGGCCTCATCTGCCCGATTATAATATAACTCAATTCGCTCATGTTTCACCAAAGCTGTAACAGTTTTGCGCAACTTCAGTAATCGCCCTTCCGGGCCATCGGGATTTTTTAAATTGCGGTTTTTGGGTCGCACAACAATGCGAAGCTGTGATATTAATTTACTGACATCGGCTTGATTCATTTTTTTCATTACAAATTAACCTTATTCACGTAATGAAAAATGCACAAGACATGGACAGGTTTACAGCTGGGGACAAATAGTGGCTAAAATCCCGCTATTTTAATTTCAACTCTAAAGCACCGAATATATGTATTTAGCAATCGATAGTTTTACACAAAAATGAATTTTGCGGTTTCGACACAAGAAAAATGTTTCTTTTACTTTTATAACTGAAATTTTTTAATGTGAATTGAAACGACGCCTGAAAAAAAACTAAGAGACAGTAACTAGTAGTTTACGAGTGTTTATTATGTACTTACATACATATGTATGTATGTATATACTTCCACTTGATGGTTGAAGGCGTTAATAGAAGATTTACTTTACAAATTTATTATTTTTACATTATAACAAAGAACACTTTAAACACACACACACACATAAAAGTATAGCTTTAAGTCTTTAAATTAGTTCAAAAAAATTACTGAACATACGCACAGCTTGAGTTCAACAGGGAGCTGCCTCAGCTTGTAGTCGTCGACTGGCACACTTGTGTCTTCAGATTTGGATTTGATGGTATGGTTTTACACATAATCTTTGCAACGAGTATATAGACGATTGGTATTCCTTCAGCAAGACTTTTAGATGAAGTCGGTAATCTAAAAGTGCTCATTTAATATTCCGCTAAAGACAACATTAATATGGTTATGACAATTATTGTTGTGGTTGTGACAAGTGTGGTTGAAGTTGATACCAATGTACCACCTGTGGATGCTCGGTCAATTATTTAAACCGAAATTTTACAAAGCGAGGGAAGAAAACTTAGACAGATTGCTTTCATTTAGGCCAGGAGCATGTGACATATGTATATATTCGTGTACGCTTAATAAATACAGATGGTTAAGTTCAATAAATTATCAGTAAAGACGTAAGGAATTCGCTCTTTTTTTCTTAGTTTTGATTCTATGAGATGTGTTGTAATATTCCCTGCCTTACCAGTGACTCCACCTGTGCCCTTGGTAAATAGTGCTGGCTGTTCTTCTTCAGATGTATTACTTCGCCATCATCCAACTCAAATTTACCATAATCTTCAATGCAACGCACTTCAATATAGAGCGATTTTGGCGGTCGCAAATTGCTAGTTAAATCAATACCTTGACTATCGCCTACAGCACGCATATATGCTGCAAGAGATTTAGAGTAGTTGTTAAAGAACTGGATTTCCGGCTCGCAGAGTGCCTGTTTAATGTCGTCTGGAATTATTGGACCAAATTCCCAACGGAGGGCTTTGATGCGTCGGCACCGTTCATAGAGATAGGCTAGAAGGCAACGTTTGTTGCGTTGTAATGCTGCGTGTCGAAAGTGCAATAGGGTGTAGCTGGAAGCCTGTCCCTGGGACTGAGCTTGGGCGACGTTCTCTTCGAAGATGGCCTTTATCTCTTCTAGTACCTGTCGCAAGCCGTCGTCGTCAAAAGCGGGAATAGTTTGAGATGATCGTTCTAGATCTTTGAGCAAATCGAATGCTTTGTCGCCAAACATTTTATTCAAACGGCTTGTGCAATTAAATCTGGAGATGCTAGACTACCAGTGTTTGCTAACGATATCTCCGATATCGATGGATTCTTCATCACTAGCGAGTCGGGAAGTTTGGCTAGAGATGGGAGTGCAACAATGTTGGCTTGACTCGATAAAAACATTGAAAAACAACTATCTATCGCACTTTACCAGTGCTCGTAACCGATATTTTATATCTATCGGCTTGGGACAATATCTTTATTTTTAGTCCATCTCTAAAGTGAAAATTTGAGCAGAAGTGATTGAATTGTTGTTGTGTGCGGTGGTGCGTTCGTTTCCATACTCAATTAACTTAATTAAGTTAAAAGCAGTGTTAGGCGCACTTTAAAACAACGAAACGCTAGGAACGGAACTCAGCCCTTTTACTAATTCTACGGCAATAAACGCACCCGCATTTAAAGTAAAAAAAAATGGCAACAGCTAACTCGGCCGCGACGACAGCAGCTGCCGGAGCAGCAAAAAGAGGCGCCGCCAGCGGCAGCCGCTGCGAAGACATTATCCGGCATTGTGAAGCAAGTAAGTCGAAACTCGTCTTCGATTTTGGCGGCTGCGAATGTAAAGTGTTGCAATATTAATTAATACATTAATGGAAAGAAGGGAAATGGGCGAGCAATAGGTCCCTATGAACGTACATTATTATAAGCGTGGCATATGCGGTTGCGACGACGAGTTAAAGTCGAGTGCAACTCTGTGTGTATGACACGTAGCACACGCTGGCGCACGAAGGTGCCAACTTGGCAGATTTTGTTCGCTGTCGGGGCTAAGGCTCCATTCACCTATAGGTGTGTGTATATATACACATATGTATGGGTGTGTTGCTGTGTAGTGTACACAGACTGGCCAACGTCATCATTTACCGGCGTTATTTCATTTCTCGAGGCTTACACTCTCGCCCAACATCTGGCGCAGCTCGAAAATTTTGTGACGAAATTATTTATGTATGTACATACATATGTAGAATGTGAATTGTATTTCGGTTTCGGTTCACTAGTTCGTTCCTGGTTCGTTCCTAACCTTGTATAGCCGCTAAAGAAGTTTAATTTTTTTTTTTTTTTTTTTTGTATTAATTTTATTATGTATATGTATGGCTAGTATTGTTGCGAATACTGGTGGACTTTGTTTAATGCATACAGCTACGAAAAATACTCGCGCATGGTATAGTCGTTAAATATATGAAATATTCCTGCGACTTAATATGTAAAAATCGGGCGTGCATTAGCTTTTGATAAGACTTATCAGCTTTCGACTTCTGCTTGGTAGCAGGTTTAGATTTAAAATTGATGACGCTGGCATTGCATGCGTCTTAGCAACATTTTTGTAGGCTACTCACTTCGATTTCTATCGACGAAGACGGTGCAATGGAACCTGTTGATTGAATTCATTTTGCTAATGAGAAGAGTATTGTTTGTATTTATATATACATACACATGTACGTAAGCGAGTATATATGTATATATATACAATATGCATGTATCTACTTATGTTTCCGTTAAATCGCTGCATTTGTTATCCCTTGCAACCCTGTGACTGTCCACTAGCGCCATCTGGGCATATGGCATATGTATGTATGTATGTATGTGTGTACTTTCAGTTGAACATGTGCCCTGGGCACGTGTTCGAGACTATTTAACTTGAATTTTAACCTCATTCTATTCGCAGAGCTCGTGATTAAAGTTTTTATTAATCAATGGCTACTTCCAAACGATATCTCTTTTCTCCAGGTACTCTCTGGAGATACTGTCGTTATACGCGCCACCAAAGGTGCTCCACCTCCGGAGAAACAGATCACCTTCTCTCATGTTCTTGCACCCAAATTGGCTCGTCGGCCAGGTGCTGGTGGCGATGAAACCAAGGATGAACCTTGGGCTTGGGAGTCAAGAGAATTCCTGCGTAAGAAGTTAATCGGCGCCGAGGTGACCTTTACTTTTGACAAACCCGCTAATTCGAATCGAGAGTATGGTTTTGTCTGGTTGGGCAAAGACAAGGAGACTGGCGAAAATGTTGTGGAGTCGATTGTACGCGAAGGTCTCGTCTCTGTTCGCCGTGAAGGACGTCCAACGGCTGAACAGCAAACGCTTATTGAACTGGAAGATCAGGCTCGGGCCGCTGGTCGTGGCAAGTGGTCACATAATGTCAATGCTATTGACAAGGTTCGCAACATCAAATGGGCTCACGAAAATCCAGTCCATATAGTGGAAATATATGATGGAAAACCGGTGAAAGCCATTATTGAACATGTACGCGACGGTTCTACTGTACGTGCCTTTTTGCTTCCCGAATTTCATTACATCACGTTAATGATATCTGGGATTCGCTGTCCTGGTGTCAAGCTTGATGCTGATGGTAAGCCTGATCTTACTGTCAAAGTTCCCTTCGCCGATGAGGCACGTTACTATGTGGAGACGCGGCTGCTGCAGCGTGACGTGGAAATTCGTCTTGAATCGGTGAATAACTCCAACTTTATTGGCACCATTTTGTATCCCAAAGGAAACATTGCGGAATCCCTGCTTCGTGAAGGGTTGGCCAAATGTGTCGACTGGTCTATGGCCGTAATGAAAACAGGTGAGTTAGTTGAAATTTACGTTGCTGCAAACATGTTCATACATCATAATTTGAATGATTTTTTAAATTGTTTGCAACTAGTTCTCACAGCGTAGCGCCGTCTTGGCCTCAAAGCCTTTTGTTGCTCCACGTTGCTGCGTTCTATTGCTTGCTATATTAAAGACGGACTCCAAGAATGCTGTGGTATTACAATGTGACCAATATGCGTTCATTTCACCCCGTCGACATATAAATATTTCATGCCAAATATCGTAGTTAACCTGATTGACTCGTTATTTTTTCTTTTTGTTTTACCATCATTATGCTCTATAATGCTTATTTCTTTTTTATTATCGCTGTTCCGTTATTTTCTATTTTTATATTATATATGTAGGTGCCGATAAATTGCGCGCGGCTGAACGAATTGCCAAGGAAAAACGTCTTCGCCAATGGCAAGACTATCAGGCCAAAACGCCCACTTTTAACTCGAAGGAAAAAGACTTCGCTGGCACCGTGGTCGAAGTTTTTAACGGCGATGCTGTTAATGTGCGACTTGCCAATGGTCAAGTAAAAAGGTCTTCTTTTCATCTATAAGACCTCCTCGTGATCAGCGAGCTGTTGTCGGTGCGGATGGTGAGGAGATGGTCAAAGCTCCACCGCGGGGCAAGAACTACCGTCCGCTGTATGAGATTCCTCATATGTTCGAAGCCCGCGAACTGTTGCGTAAAAAGCTCATCAACAAGAAAGTTCAGTGTAATCTAGACTACATTTCACCGGCACGTGAGAACTTCCCAGAGAAGTATTGCTATACAGTCCTGATCGGAGGCCAGAATGTTGCCGAGGCCATGGTAGCCAAAGGGTTGGCTACTTGTGTGCGTTACCGCCAGGATGATGATCAACGTTCGTCTGCCTACGATCAGTTGATTGCCGCCGAGCAGCAGGCCATTAAGGGCTTGAAAGGTCTGT
Organism: Drosophila equinoxialis; assembly: GCA_018150345.1. Classification (NCBI taxonomy): domain Eukaryota; kingdom Metazoa; phylum Arthropoda; class Insecta; order Diptera; family Drosophilidae; genus Drosophila; species Drosophila equinoxialis. The sequence goes on along the minus strand of JAECWI010000868.1, from coordinate 34,326 downwards.
ACACCAAGAAGGATAATGCCACATTGCGTGTCAACGATCTCACTGTCGATCATTCCCGCATCAAAGTGCAGTATTTGCCCTCGTGGCAACGTGCGCTGCGCACCGAAGCTATTGTTGAATTTGTCGCCAGTGGGTCCCGATTGCGTCTATTTGTGCCAAAAGATAGCTGCCTGGTCACGTTCCTACTTGCTGGTATATCCTGCCCTCGCTCTTCGCGTCCAGCCCTAAATGGTGTTCCAGCTCAAGAGGGTGAGCCTTTTTGGAGATGATGCTTTAACGTTTACCAGAGAGCGCGTCCTACAACGTGATGTTTCTGTGCACATTGATACCACCGACAAGGCTGGTTCCTCGGTTATCGGATGGCTCTGGACCGACGGTAATGTTAATCTCTCTGTTGCTCTGGTGGAGGAGGGCTTAGCCGAAGTCCACTTTAGTGCCGAGAAGTCTGAATATTATCGTCTCCTAAAAAGCGCCGAGGATCGCGCCAAGGCAGCTAAGAAGAACATCTGGGCAAACTATGTAGAACAAGTGCCTGAGGAAAAGGTAGTTATCGAAGAAGAAAAGGATGAAAAGGTTCCGGTTGAACGCAAGGTCAACTATGAGAACGTCATTGTCACTGAGATTACCGAAACATTGACCTTCTTCGCTCAGTCCGTGGACAATGGACCGAAGTTAGAGACTTTGATGAGCAAGTTGCATGCAGACTTCCAGTCAAATCCCCCGATTGCCGGTGCGTACACACCCAAGCGCGGTGATCTGGTGGCAGCCCAATTTACTTTCGACAATCAGTGGTATCGGGCAAAGGTCGAACGCATTCAGGGCAACAATGCTAGCGTACTTTACATCGACTACGGTAACAAGGAGGTGAGTCGTAAGTTTAATACTCCATTTTGCAAGTTCCTTAGATCCGTTTCCGTCTTAAAGCGAAACGCATGAGTCATAAGCTTGCTACATGAAAAATGGTTCGCCATGTGACCATAGCCAGTGGCAATGTGAGTGTATACCAAACTCTACAGCAACAAAATGTGTGTACTCCGGGCAGACATTTGACTATCTCTCTAGAATGGCAAATATAGTTGAATGGATTATATTTTTTGATTTGTTCGTCTGTCCGTCCATGATAGAAATAGATGTCAATTGTTTAAAAGCAAGGAGTGTGCACGTTGCTGGGGGCACTCCGAAAATGACAGGGCGCCTGGCCATGGGAATCGACAATCATTTAGAATTTGTATAACTGTTCAAATTAAAATCTAACCGGCTTTATATTTATTAGACCCTGCCTATCAGCCGTTTGGCAGCCTTGCCACATGCCTTCAGTAGCGAGAAACCGCATGCCACGGAATATGCCTTGGCTTTGGTCGCCCTGCCTGCCGACAATGAAGACAAGGAGGAAGCTCTGCGTGCCTTCTCTGACGATGTTCTAAACCACAAGGTACAACTAAATGTTGAACTGAAGGTTCCTGGGGGTCCAAATTTGGCCACTTTGCATGATCCAACCACCAAGACCGACTTCGGTAAACAATTGGTTGCCGATGGCCTTGTCTTAGCGGAAAAGAGACGCGAGCGCAAATTAAAGGATTTAGTGGATCAATATAGGGCCGCACAGGAGGCCGCCTTGGCATCCCATTTGGCTATCTGGAAGTACGGCGATATTACACAGGATGATGCGCCTGAGTTCCGCTAATTCCGAGTTGGTTCGCAACGTGGAAATGTTTGTCTGCCACATACCCGCCCTTTATATATACAACAACAAGCAACAACTTAATGATTATGAAATTACTAATTCTATCTGCATCTTTAACCACATTGGAAATAAACCGATGATACCTACATATTTGAAAAACGAAGTAAACAAGGAGCATAGCATGGAACACATTTTGTATCCTTTAAGCAAACTGGCAATTCGTCGCAAATTTTTTCACTTTTTTCTTTGTTTTTAAAAACATGATAATATAATCCATTAAACAAAATATACAATGTAATCGTAAAAAATCTCTAGCCTATAGCCAAACACTGGATTCAAATTTCAATTTGCTGATTTTTTATTTTATTGTAAAATGTTTTTTTTTTTTTTCGCATTACTGGAATACACACACAGATATATTAAAATCATTTTTTTTATATACATTACAAAAATGCCCAAGGCTTTCATTTGCTTCCTTCTAGTTCCAACATATCGATTTTATCCATAATAGCATCTAAGTTAAGTTCATTGAGTATTTTAAGGGATGTCTGCCTGTCTAGCAGAGATTGCTTTGTGGCCTCAAGATGATTTTTTCGCTGCTGAAGCTCTGCGTCAGGGATGCGACGTGATTTTGCCGTCTCAATAAATCTGTGGGAATAATTTTTCGATTTATTCTCACTGCTGAAGGGATTTACATGCATCTGGACTTACCGCTCCAAAATATTAATTTCCTGGTCAGTTTCAGTTATGACAGTCTTTAACTCGTTTACGCCGGCAGTCTGTTGCATAACTATGACTTTATGCTCAATGCCATCTTTCTTCTTTTCGTAGAAAAATTCATGCAAATTTTTTAAGTCGTGTATATATAAATCAGCCTGCAGACCAGTGCACACCTCAAGGATGTCCAACTCGGACCCGTTAAATTCACAGAGTTCAATGTTCACAAACTTTAATTGGGCTTCGTAATGCTCAGCTAGAGTTTTGAGAGACTTTATTTCCTCCTGGTACTTTAAATTATCTGCGAAGGCATAGTATCTTGTTAAATAAATAAACAAAATTCAAATTCGTAGTAAAATTTAAACTCATTTTTTAAGTCGTGTATATGTATATAAATATTCCCGCAAACCAGTGCACACCTTAAGGATGTCTAACTCGGACCAGTTAAATTCGCAGAGTTCAATGTTCTATTTAAATTATTTTTGAAGGCATAGTAACTTGTGTGCTTGAAGAGTATACATACATATGTATGTATGTATGCGACTCCGTGTTCAGTGACCTGATGATATTTCGAACCATTTTCGTACCCTTTTGCCGCCAACTACTCCATTCCATTTGCAACTGGATCAAATGGACCAATTGGCTTGTACTGCATTCTACCAAATTCATAGTCTGCAATAAAAAAAAACTTGTGTCCAGCACTTTTCAGCATCCTTGCAAATTCCATCATTTTCCCATATTTTTTTACTGCCTTACTTTTAATCTATATTCTACACACGCCCGCAGCATGTTGCATTGGCGGATCGCTTCTAAATCGCTGATCTTCTGTTTAATTGGCTTAATTCTAAAAGAGTATGAACTAGAATATTTCGTACCCATAGTGGCCTATTCGGAACGATCTGTGCGCTCTTTTTATTCTCTTCTCGGTAATTGTTTACTTTGACTTTAAAAAATTCAGTGCTGAAAACGACAGAAAGACATCGATAACTTATCAACGTTTCGCTCAGATAACCGATAAAAGCAACTTTTTCCTCCGGCACTCTGGCAGCGCTAGTTGGCATCCATTACTCGATGTTCGCAGCGGTACACCCCCACCCCGCAGACGGGGGCCAATAAATCTTGCACATATTTTGTTAGGAAGTATCTTGGTTTAAAAAAGAGATTTATTTGTTGAAAAAGCAGCAAATTGGTAATAAATGCAAGCAAACAAAATGTGAAATCTAAAAAGCGGGTGGTTGATTAAATTTTAACAACGAAGTAACAAAGCTGCGGCACAACGCTCTTTGTGGATTATTAGTGTAGTGGTGTGGGTGGCGATTGAGTGTGTGTGTACTGGTGCTGTGCCCAACAAGAAAAACTCTACCTCTGCTCACTAAGGAAAAACAGGAAAATCAGCGAAAGCAAAATGTCTGAGCATGCTTCATCGTCGCTGCCCGTGGATGTGCGTGAAAAACTAGCTGAATTAGATTTGGAGCTCTCAGAAGGTAGTTTTATTTTTTCAAATGCAAATAAAAGGATCCAAGCCCTAAGGCTTTTTCCTCTTCCCCACCCAACATGTCTTGCAAACTGTCAACCATTTCAGTTGTACTAATTTATTTTAATATACTTAGTTTTATCTTTTCTATTGTTACTCTTATGATTTTTGTCTGGCGTCGGTGGCTGTGGACATATTAATGTATGTGCTTTCTTTTGTATTTAGATTATAATGGTTTTATTACATACATTTCCATATATATATACATATATGTATATAGTATATACATAAGCAGTCATAAGCTTTAAACTGTCAATGTGTGGTTCAATTAACCCCAAGCAAAAAAAAAAGAAGAAAAAAAAAGAGTATAAACCATTATGCCTTCTGGTTTCTCGTTTAAGGTGACATTACCCAGAAAGGCTACGAAAAGAAACGAGCCAAGCTATTGCAACCGTTTCTAAAGAAACACGAAGGTAAATATTAGTGATTTATAATTTTTGCAACTAATATGTAAGTACATATATTTTTTTTATATATGATGTTAAAATTATGAACGCAAAGATGTGGACAAGGCAAAGAGCAATCCACCACCGCCATATTACAACATCAAAGATGTCAATAATAGCAATAGCATCATCAACACCAACGTCAACAATGATGGCGTTATAATCTCCAGTGAAGGATACAGTTATGTATCCGAAGTTCCTTCGCTGTCCTCATCACAACAAAGACATTCCAAAAAGTCTGACTTCCATAATCAGCAAACTTCAGCATCGCAAAGTGGTGTTGGTGGTTACGAAAATATGCGGCCTCAAGGTGGTGCCATGGGCGACCCCGGCTACCAGAACACACGAGAACCGAGTGGCTTTCAAAATCAGTCACAAGCACAGGCTACCGGCAATAATAGTCAACATAGACAGCGGCGCACACAGCGCAAAGTAACGCATAATGAGAAGCGATATCATTCCGGTAGGTATTATTAAATTATTACAGGACTCAATGAATGAATAATTAAAGTTCAATAACATATTGTAAAAATTAAGGCTTGCAAAACGATCGCAGTCGCCAAAGAAAAATTGTAGTCTATTTCAAATGGGAACAACAATTTTGGGTTAATGATAATTAATTAACTAAAATTTTTACAAACTTTTTTTCAACTGTTCACAGAGGTACGCCAAGAGGCTGTGCAACAGGCCTTAGCGGCTCTTAAAAGTCGTCCAAAACCCAGTCTGCCGATGCCTTCTAAACGCACCTCAGTGCTTAATCGCAGTCCTCCAGGTTGCCACGATGAATTGGATTCATCGACTGATGAAGAATCTATACCCGAAGAGTTAATTTCACCCGACAAAGAATACAATTATCCTCGCGATCATATAAGCAATAGTATGCTACCTCAGGAGCCTATTATAAAGCCACCAATTCGAGAATCATCTATGATATCTCAACAGCAACAACATCCACAACGACATGACGTTAAACCCACGCAAACTACGTCACACTCACAGAAATATCCATCTTCAAGCAGCTTTGCCGAACGACGCCCACCGCAGAATTTGCCTCCCCTGGTAAGTAGTCCGTCCTAATCCCGAACCAAGAGGTATTAAACAGACTGAGGTACGTTTTTAACGTTAAATTATGTATACTTATGTCTTCCAATTTTATAAATTTTACTTCCAATTTTATAAATTTTACTTTCAATTTTATGAATTTTACATTTTTATGCCATTTAAATTCATAACACAGCCTACATCGGATACATCGAGTACAGACTCGCCTCCTATTGCTTACAAGCGTGATGTAGATGTCTCCGATAAATCATATAAGCAAAAACATTGTAAGTGTTTTTCCCTTTTATTCTTTATTTGTAAGTAGATACATACATACACACAAACATGAACAGTGAAGGAATTTGCATTTAATAGTTTGATCACCTCAATCAATTAAATATCCATATTATGTAGATATGAATAATATGTAAGCATTTCTTACATATGTAAAATAAAAGCCTGCTGTTACATTTCTTTTATTGATCAGACAACGCCCCAGATATCACTCAATTTAATAACGCTCATCGCATTGCCGATCGAGTTACCCGGTATGCTAATGTCTCTCAAACTGAACTAAATGATACTGATGTCAATGGCAAATGGAAAGTTTCTGCCAAGATACAACAATTGCTAAACACTTTAAAACGTCCGAAACGACGACCTTTACCCGAATTTTATGAGGACAATGACATTGAGCTGGAGATTGCTGCTAATACGAAAGATCCAAACGCTCCTAAACCCGAGGGCAGCACTATGAATCCAGTGCAAGGAGAACAGCTTTCTATCCCAGCTGGACTTCCACGTACATTGGAGTGTGCTGTCCAACGCTATGGCACCAATTCGTTTAAAAGCTCCATGGCCACAGTTTTGGATCCCAATGGAAAGATTACTACTACTTTGACATACGGCAAGCTGCTTTCACGTGCCCAAAAGATAGCTTATGCTTTGTCTACCAAGATATTTAGTAAAGGACCTGAACAGGTTACACTCAAAGCAGGCGATCGCGTGGCACTGGTATATCCCAATAATGACCCATTAAGGTTAGATATATGCACATACTGTTCTATGAGCAAAATGAATACTTTTTTTTCTACCCACAGCTTCATAACAGCTTGGTATGGCTGCATGTTTCGTGGACTGGTACCGTTACCTATTGAGCTGCCTCTTTCCAGTTCCGATACACCTCCACAGCAAGTAGGATTTTTGCTTAGTTCGTGCGGTATAACCGTGGCTTTAACTTCGGAGGCATGCCTGAAAGGGTTGCCAAAATCGACAACAACGGGCGAGATAGCTAAATTAAAAGGTTGGCCGCGCCTACAATGGTTTGTTACCGAACATTTACCAAAGCCTCCAAAAGACTTCAATGTGGGTAATTTACGTATTGACGACACCGCTGCTGCATATATTGAATACACCACAGATAAGGAAGGCAGCGTAATGGGTGAGTAAGATTTGTAATATTGTTTTACACAGTCGTAATACTGGTTTTCGTTAAAGGTGTCACAGTGACCCGTGCTGCCATGATCAGCCATTGCCGCGCGCTAACCATGGCGTGTCATTATACCGAAGGGGAAACTATTGTCTGTGTACTAGATTTCAAACGTGAAGTCGGTTTATGGCATGCAGTCCTGACTTCTATACTTAATGGAATGCATGTAATTTTCATACCTTACGCTCTCATGAAGCTGCGTCCCTCGAGTTGGATGCAATTAATTACAAAGCATCGGGCGTCGTGTTGTTTGGTTAAAAGTCGAGATCTTCATTGGGGTCTATTAGCCACAAAGGATCATAAGGATATATCATTGTCTTCACTTCGCATGTTGCTGGTAGCAGATGGTGCAAATCCCTGGTCACTTTCATCGTGCGATCAGTTTTTAAACGTATTTCAAAGCAAAGGACTGCGATCTGATGCAATTTGCCCTTGTGCTAGTAGTTCGGAAGTGTTCACTGTTTCACTGCGTCGTCCGGGACGGTCATCAGCTGGTGGTTTTAGTCAGTCTGCTACAGGTCGTGGCGTACTCTCGATGGCAGCCCTATCTCATGGCGTCGTACGTGTTGATAGCGAAGATTCTCTGACTTCACTTACTCTGCAGGACTGCGGTCAAGTCATGCCTGCTGCGCAAATGGTGGTTGTGCGGTCTGAAGGACCTCCTGTGCTATGTAAGACAGATCAAGTTGGAGAGATTTGTGTAACCAGTGGTTCGACTGGGGCTAGTTATTTCGGGCTGGATGGTATGACGAATTCTACGTTTAAGGTCCAACCTTTACTTGAAGATCCAGAGCAAGCAAAGGATGGCACGGGTTCAGGTACAGTTACTAGTACTTCCTGCAAACCCATAGGCGAAGAATATTATGTACGATCTGGGCTACTAGGGTTTCTTGGTCCTGGTGGTTTAGTATTTGTCTGTGGCTCTCGCGATGGACTTATGACTGTTACTGGCAGAAAACACAATGCGGATGACATTATAGCCACAGTTCTCGCTGTCGAACCTATGCGCTTCATTTACCGAGGTCGAATAGCAGTATTTAGTATTAAAGTGCTAAGAGATGAGCGCGTCTGTGTAATTGCCGAGCAGCGACCAGATTGCTCTGAAGAAGAAAGCTTCCATTGGATGTCGCGTGTACTACAAGCTGTTGATTCAATACATCAGGTTGGCATTTATTGTTTGGCTCTAGTGCCACCAAATCATTTGCCGAAAACTCCCCTGGGTGGAATACATTTGTGTGAGGCGCGACGTCGCTTTTTAGAAGGTTCATTGCATCCAGCAAATGTTCTAATGTGTCCTCATACTTGCGTTACAAATCTGCCAAAGCCTCGGGAATTGCATCAAGGTGAGTACCTTCCCTGAATCTAGATTTATTGAAGTAATCAAATATGTTTCAAATATCGGCTTTGTTGGTCTTTCTATGCTTTATTTATCTGAATAAAATACAAATATTATTTTCCTCTTTTTTTAACCAACCACCAACAACACAACAACAATGCTGCGATTGCTTCTTGACCACTACTACTACTACTTTTTCCACGACAATACCCACCATCATCACTAATATTGATACAACATTCACTGCAAAAAACAATGAATTTTAAATAATAACATAAACACTGTACTATAACAATTACTACCGAAACATTGCTTTTATTAATCATTTCCATACAAAAATTTAAATCCACGTTAAAAAAATCCTTGTAAAAAAAAAACAAAAAAAATCATTCATAATACTACTAACTATTTAAAACAAAAAGGTGTGCAAACAACTGCAAAACTAAGCTCTGGCTGTGGTATTACAGACACGGGTGTAGGACCAGCCTCTGTCATGGTTGGCAATTTAGTGCAGGGAAATCGTTTGGCTGTAGCACATGGACGAGAGGTTGGACTAGCCGAGGATACTGAGCGCAAGGTAGTTTTTTTTTTTTACTAACTTGTCTTATTAAATATGTATTTCAACCATATGTTTACAACTTTTCCTTACACAGCCTCAGCTCATTACGGGTGTATTACGTTGGCGCGCCAATACTTCACCAGATCACATTATTTTTACGTTATTAAACTCAAAAGGTGAGTTGCGAAAAAATGGGAATGCACCTATATATATGCATACATTATTAAATTTAATTTTTCCAAAAATTTTTTAGGCGCCATTGCTAAAACTATAACCTGTTCGGAACTACATAAACGGGCTGAAAAAATAGCTGCGCTACTGCAGGAACGCGGAAAAATTGAGCCAGGCGATCATGTTGGTATGTATGTTAACTTATTTTCAAAAATTGTTCTTTTGTTTTAATATTGTAAATTCCTTATTGTTTAGAATAAAATTAAAAATATGTTTTTCCTATTTCAGCACTTATCTTTCCTCCCGGTCTAGATCTTCTGTGTGCTTTTTATGGTTGTCTGTATTTGGGAGCCATCCCTATTACTATTAGACCACCACATCCTCAAAATTTAATTACTACCTTACCTACTGTGCGCATGATTGTTGATGTATCGAAAAGCGGTATTGTCCTCTCCATACAGCCAATTATTAAGCTACTTAAATCGCGTGAGGCAGCCACATCGATCGATCCAAAGACTTGGCCACAAATATTAGATATTGATGATAATCCAAAACGAAAATTAGCTGGAATAGCCACAGTCTCCTTAGACTCAAGTGCCTATCTAGATTTCAGCGTATCAACCTGTGGACGTCTAAGTGGTGTTAACATAACACATAGGTAAGTTAGAAAATATCGCTAATTTTTAATAATAAGCCGATTTATATAGTGTTTATTTAATAATAATCTGATTTATAGTTAATTAGGAATAATCTGATTTATAGTTAATTAGGAATTGTGTATATAGAAATTGATTTTTTTAATAACTGACAGAAAGGGAACGCAGTGCAACAATATAATTTATTTTAATTTTTTATATTGCTAAATAGTTTTGGTGCTGGAATTCACAATTTCATTATTTTCGAGATGTTTCGCAAATAAATTTTGAATATACATATATATGTATGTACATATGTATGTTGTTAACATGCTAAAAAACCTAAACGTAGAAGTGAGAGAGATAGAAATAATATTGACGTCCTATGTTCATACATACATATGTATGTCTGATGGACAAGGAGACAAAATAAATTTAGTAGAATTTCGTAATTGGTTGACGAGAGTTTTAGATTATATAAACCACAAATAAATTTTTAAGAAATATTAGCAAAATAAATTTTATAATTGAATATGTTTTTTTTTAGATCTCTGTCTAGTCTATGCGCTAGTCTGAAATTAGCATGTGAACTTTACCCATCACGACATGTTGCTTTGTGCTTGGATCCATATTGTGGTCTTGGATTTGTAATGTGGACTCTGATTGGTGTATATAGTGGCCATCATTCGATACTTATAGCACCATACGAGGTTGAAGCAAACCCAAGTTTGTGGTTGTCAACGCTGTCGCAGCATCGTGTGCGCGACACCTTCTGCTCCTATGGCGTCATAGAGCTTTGCACCAAAGCATTAAGTAATTCGATACCTTTATTAAAGCAACGAAATGTGGATTTACGCTGTGTGCGCACCTGCGTGGTCGTAGCAGAGGAACGTCCACGAGTCCAGCTTACGCAGCAGTTTTGTAAGCTTTTCCAGGCATTGGGATTAAATACACGTTGTGTTTCTACGTCATTTGGATGTCGAGTAAACCCAGCTATTTGCGTACAAGGTGCTAGTTCAGCTGAAAGCGCTCAGGTTTATGTCGATTTGAGAGCATTACGTAACAACCGCGTTGCCTTGGTAGAACGTGGTGCACCGAACTCCTTATGTCTAATTGAATCCGGGAAGCTATTGCCTGGTGTAAAAGTTATTATTGCTAATCCGGATACGAAAGGACACTGTGGTGATTCGCATTTGGGGGAAATATGGGTATTTATATGACAAAATGTCATCTAGTCCATAATAAGTAATTTTTATTTTTTGTATTAAAAGGTACAAGCCCCGCATAATGCCAATGGATATTTTACGATTTATGGAGATGAGACCGATTATAATGATCACTTTAATGCTAAGCTTGTAACTGGTGCCACTTCAGAGATGTACGCACGTACCGGTTACTTGGGTTTTCTAAGGCGTACGGAATGTTCACAGGCAGCTTCTATACTGGATGAGACAACACCAAGCGTGGCAAGTCGTGACAGTGATACAGAATCTTTGAATTCCATGAGTCAACTGCAACTGAACTTTTCTAATGCTTCATTGGGTGGAAATTCGGAGCACAGCCTAGTAAGCGGAAGTGGCGCTGTTACCAGCAATGAACAGGAATTGCACGATGCCGTGTATGTAGTCGGAGCTGTTGATGAAGTGATCTCACTACGTGGCATGAACTACCATCCAATAGATATAGAAAATTCGGTGCTTCGTTGTCACAAAAAAATTGCTGAATGGTATGCTTTGTCTGCTGTTACTTAATAGATTCTTTTATTAATCACATTTAAATTTTAATATTTGCAGTGCCGTATTTACATGGACTAATTTATTAGTTGTAGTAGTAGAATTAGATGGCAACGAATCTGAAGCGTTGGACTTAGTACCCTTAGTCACAAATAATGTATTGGAAGAACATCAGTTAATCGTGGGAGTTGTCGTCGTTGTAGATCCAGGTTGGTTACTATGGAAACTTATAAAAAGTTGTAGTTTTGTTATTTGATTTGTTTTCTTTTTTCAGGTGTGGTGCCCATAAACAGTCGTGGCGAGAAGCAGCGCATGCACTTACGTGATGGTTTTCTAGCGGATCAATTAGATCCTATATACGTTGCATACAATATGTAAATATATATATACACACATATATAAAAATGACACAAAAGATCTTTAAAAAAAATATATATATACAGAAACATTGCCTAGTATTATAATGCATGTTACAATGCTGCACAACCAGTACACGTATGCAAAATTATTTATTCTTAATATTACCTAATCAATTACCATTAGAATTGCCGTCAAGTAGCCGAACCAAACACTATTTATATATATTCTTACAACATAGTTGGTATGTCATTCTTATAACGAAATCTGACTCTTAAACTCAATGACAATTTACGTATGCATACAAGTATAAAAGAACAAAAATCATTTAATATAATAAACAATTTATATGCAAATATATTGTTCACGTAGGATTTGTGTTTTTATTGACCACCTGAAGCTCAGTATCCACAGCATGGATTGTATGGGAACCGCGATCATACCACCAACGAAGTATAATTGTGCGGCGTCTGCGCACTACCAAAAATATCAATAGGACCCAGACACCCTGTAAGCCATTCACCATATCACAGAGGAATAAATAAATCGAATCAGAGCTTGAATAAAATGTCACCATTTCAAGTAACCACGATATGATCATAATGATTCCCAATAAACTTATGCATTTAGCGCTACAAAAAATTAAACGTGGAAGAATACATGAAATTTTAAATATTTAATATTTAAACTGCTTACTCTTTTTTAACCTCTTCGTATTTCTGCTGATCAAACATCGCTGTGCGAGAGGAATTCACATTGTCTTCTTTTTCAGCGCGTAGATAGCCGTCAATGCGTTGAAATCCAAAAAAAGGATATTATATTAACCTAAATTTAAGGTGGGATTATAAATTCCGATGTTCACTATAAAGGAAAAATGTGTAAGCTCACCAGGAAACTTATAAAAAGAATTGTGGACACAGGAGTAATAAAGTACCGTTGTGATTCCCTTATAGATTCGGATAACCCTTGTAAAAAATATGAAGGCATTCCAGGCAAGCCCTTTTGAATGGTTAAGAAAACTAGAACTGATGGTCCAGTGAATGACACAAAACAATAGCATCCAAAATTAACCATTGTCCAGGTCTTTGATAATTGAATGCAACATGGTAATTTGTACCAAATATTTAACAAAACATTACAGCATATACATAAGTACCAAAAAAAGTAGCTTAGTATGCAAAATTGTATTACGTAACCAATAAAACCCATCGATGGAATACCATAAATATGCACTACTGAGTGTACAAAGTATCCAGAAGCTAAACATAACGACATCAAGCTTAAGGAAAGTCCATGTAAATTGCGCAATAGACGTAGTGAAATGTGCAAATAACTAACTAAGAGCAGGGCCGGCATTGATATCAACATTAAAACAGCCACTGTGACTACCTGAAAAAAAAAATTGTTTCAATTTTGAATTCAATTAAAAACTGTGATTTTTACCTTAGCAAATGCTATGTGTTCCTCGACCTGAGTAATGCAAGTGAATGCAAATAAATGCCCTGATTTATCGACATCGAGGCAGTAGTTTTGTTCGACCGTATAGGATTCGTTGTCTAAGATCAACAATGAGCCATCTTGCAATACAAAAAAAACATCGCCTTCTTCTGAAGCGTACTGAAGTGAGCTAAAATAAAAGTGCGTGTTACTACTATTGAAAATATGAATTCCTATTTTTTGTACATATGTACATATGTATATATCATTAAGGACTGCTAATACTTACAAATTGCACGGGTTACCTATGTCGTATGGCAGAACCGTGGTTATTTCTAAATCTTCTATGCAGTTATCAAACAGTACAGCGCTTATTATTGGAGGTTCAAAATTTAGGATACCATTGTCACACATCGAGTCGCTTTGGTTTTCACGATAAATGTCCAAATTCTCACCAAGTGGGCAACATTTGCGCAAGCGGGAAGTTGAGGAAGATATTGGCTGTATGCGTGCTTTTTCCCGTTGACTGCAGTCAACTGGTTGTTGTTTTTGGGACGTGGATGTGGAAGTAGGGACTTGCTTAGGTGTAGATGTTGCATCGATGCTTTAAATGAAGAGGTGTTTTTTATAGCGCTCTACTTTATGATTTATTGACCATCTATTTACCTAATACTCTTGGGGTCGTCGATATCCATAATTTGTCCCCATGTCGGGAGCGATCTGGATATTATTATAAATAAAATGGTAATTGCGAGATTTGTCCACCTCATATTTTAAAGTTGTGTTTAAATCTACAAAAGACATAAAACCTTTATTTGTATGTACATACATATGTATGTATATATATATGTATATGTAAAAGCTAAGAACATTTCACGTTCATTAAGAATCGGAGCTATGGTAATCGTGTTTCTGCGAATTTCTGATTTCATCAATTATTTTTTTGACATATGTATGTATGTACATATGTTTATACATAGATACATACATATGTATCTGCCACCATTATATATATACATCGATATCATCTTGTTCAACGAAAATAGGTTAGGCAATGTTAAAATTTTGAATGGTTATGCTGGAAATAATCCTAAATGACAAAAATTATGTAAAAATATACTTACCCTTTTGTGTAAGAGTATAAGACGTAATCACAATTGCTTCACAAGTTTTTAATTGTAAAACACATGACGTCAGATCGATGAGTGTGTGCAATGTGCTCGTAAAAAATCTCCTCCCAACTATGCCAAATCAAGCAAATATACATATATTTAATGTAGTTTAGATACTTATTTAAGTAAATATACAGGTACATAGATACAAATGTATAGATATGTATATAAAAGTACCAAGTATATAAACATATATTATCTGAGATAAAATTTATAAAAAATATACAATGATAAGGTTTAAATCAAAGAGGTACGGTAGATAACGGCATGATCTCGGTAGACTGGTCACAACGTAATGCACGTATGGACATACATATGTATGTACATATACGTTTTTTTATTCGTAAAAATGAAAATGACGACAGTTGCTTCTCAAAATGCAAACATATATTTATACACTTATTTTATATATTGTTTAATATAGGTAAAAAAATATTTGTCCAGATCAACAAGATAATTATGGTTTCAAAAACTACTTCTGCTTGTATTTGACAGACAAATTCTGAATTACACGCACGTTAAAATTAAACTTTTTTTGAATATCGTTTTATAAAATTTGTTTTATTTAGCCACAAATATTTACGAACGCAATTTAAATCATTATGTTATGGGAATGCTGTCGCGCTTAGAGTGCCAATGAAGTAATACTAGTACTAGCGAAATTAACGCCCACGGCCCGTTAGGCAGTGCCTGTTTCATGAGAGACTGAACTGATAAGATAGGCAAACCAAGTGCTGTTTGGAAAGAACCACATTCTGGGTACCCTTGCAAAAATTTCATTGCTTTGGAAAAAAACATTTTTGCCTACAGTAATTGACAGATAAATACATATACATAAATAACAGAATAAACAAACCATATGCACATATGCATATTTGTAAATATATAATCAGAGGTGTTTGTGAATGTTTGTATTCACGTGCAAACAGTAAAATATACTATTATATTTAACTTTAATGTCCGCGTTAAATATATTTTTTTTACAAAGAAGAAATTTAAAATTTGATCTCGTCAAGGCGCCATTAAAAATTTTAAAGACAGAGGTAGCGGTAATTTTTGCCAAGGTAAAACCAGTATTTTTACGATACTGATTTTTTCAATACAACCCTGTATATATCGCGCGTGCAACTATGTGCGCATCAGTACACAAACCGATTACCAGATGGCTCTTAAGGCCATAGAAAATAAAAGGTCTGCTATGATTGGCTCATTTCGTATCATGGATTTAGCAGTAGAAGACATCAAATGCTATTTAGTGAGTGAATGAGAGAGTGTTAGCTCAAAACGCGTGACGTCACAAAAAATAAAAATCCTTTTTTTTATATGTTTTATAAGCAATTTGAAACCAGAAATTGAAAATATCCAAAAAATTAGACCTCTGTATATGGTAACAAAATCTAAAATACATTAAATTCACCACTTTCTTAGTACTGGCCTATAAATATGTGTGTGTTTTTTTAATATTTATTACATTTTTTTAACAATGCCAAATTAGGTTAACCAGCAATCCGAAAAAATTACAAATTAATTTTTTTTAATAATAACGATTAAAAAAACTTTAAGATTACATTGATTTAATTTAAATAAAACGGAAAACAACGTATCAAACCAACAAAACAGCTTGTGACGTCATTGGATAACCGAGAGCGCAAAATCTCTTTGAATAACCTGTGCATCCATCGCTACCACGACTGTACGCCACCACTAGTTTATTCAGAACTAAAATGTAAGGTAAAAGTTGCTCTCGCAGTTTTCTAAAAAGTAGTTAAATATATACAATAAATTGTGCAAAACATTTACAATGCCTTCCCTATACTAGGTAAGGTGTGAAAAGGAAAATCTACATATTGGTGCGATCGTTGAGTTTTTATTATCTGTTTAACAAAATTTTCACCGTTTTATAAATGGCGGACAATGAAAATGTGCGTTGGCTTTAGTTGCGTGTGCGTGTGTGGAACTTAGCCCCCACATAAGAAAAAAATTATCACATAGTTTATCGAGCCAAGATCGTCTAGGGACTCAATATTTTGGTTCTGGCTAAACGTTAATTTTGAACAATTTTCAAATGAAATGGATACATTTGTGCCAACATTGTGGTTTTGAAGTTTTATCGATTTTTTTCAAGTCTAACCAAAATGTATGCTTGTATGAGTGCGAGTAAGAAAATCTGCCTAAATACAGTTGGTGTCAAATTTGTTTTTACAATTTGATCAATTGATGTTTTTTTTTTCAATACAGATTTAATGGGTAACTTTAACTTTAAATAAACACAAAAACACGGAGCAGCAACGACAACTACTATTGCTACACAGTAATCGGTTTTCCTATATACAAAATGAGCGGACGCGGCAGCCGTAAACGTGGTCGCCCGCCAAAGACGCCAAATGACCGTTCATCATCGGGCCGTTTTAATTATCAGCTGCTCAAGAAGCCAAAATATTTAAGCGAGGGCAACAACAAATCCCAGGCAAGCACGCCATCAGCATCGCGCGGCATTTCTCCACAAAGTGACGAATGCAGCCGTAGCAGTAATAACAATCACAATCGAAGTCGAGGAAGTGGGAGCACAGCTAACAAAAGGGGACGCGGACGGAAGTCTAATGTGAACGCCAACAGTAGCTACTCTGGTTCGGCTAGAAAAGGTAAATGTTGCCCTGTTTATGTTCAAATTTAACATCTAATTTTAGTTGTATATGAAATCTGTATATAAGGGAAATAAGAATGATTTGTAAGACATAAGTATTTATTTACAAGCGATATAAGATTTTAGATAAATAGGAACGCGTAGTAGCCTTTGAGAGTACAGTTAATGTTGAACGTTGAAGCACCTAATAAATAAAAACGTATACATATACTAATTTTTAGATTTTTATCTGAGAAATCTAACTAGCTGGTCATACATTCTACATATAATTTTAAATCTTCAATCAACTTAATTCATTTTGACAATTAAATGTCTAGAGTTTACGCAAAAATCGGCGAATACGACAGTTTAGTAAAGTGGTAGTTTGCTAAAAGAAAAGAAAAATGTCCAGAATAAACGCTGGACGAACGAGAGGTGACCTCTTAATAAATTTTAACGTGCAATGTATAATTTGATAATTGTCTATTTGTCTATACATTTTTTTTTTTTATTGCCAGGTTACGAATCGGAATACCATTACGGATCGGATTTTGGAGATTCGGATGATGATAAATCTTATAACGAAGATGACTTGCTCCTCACACCAAGTGATGATGAAAGTTTGGAAGCCGGCAATGAAAGTGAATCGGAGTTCTCAGTGTGCAGCTTCACTCAAAATGGTGGAGTTGGTCGACCACCTCGTCCGCCAAGTCCAGATCCTATATGGTTGCAGGAAAGTCGAGAATTCGACCCGCTCGAGTTGCCCGAGTCATCGGAAGATTTATTTATTGGGAATGAGCATGTCCTGAAAGCCCTTAGTATTTACGAAGTATTAAGACGATTCCGACATTTGGTGCGCCTTTCACCATTTCGCTTTGAAGACTTCTGTGCAGCCCTGGTGTCCGAAGAACAGAGCGCTTTGCTTACCGATGTTCACATAATGCTACTTAAGGCGATTTTACGCGAAGAAGATGCTCAAGGCACTCATTTTGGACCTTTAGATCAGAAGGATACTGTGAATATAAGCCTGTATCTAATTGATGCCATTACTTGGCCAGAGGTTTTGCGAAGCTATGTGGAAAGTGATAAAGAATTTGATCGTACTGTCTTCACAATTCTCGGTCGTGACGAATATCCCTATACGGGAGTCGAGCATCGTTTGGTTGTGCTGCAGTTTTTAGCCGATCAATTCTTAACAGCAAATTCTGTTCGCGATGTCATGTTGCAGGAAGGCCCTATACACTACGATGACCATTGTCGCGTGTGTCATCGCCTAGGCGATTTATTATGCTGTGAGACCTGTCCCGCTGTGTATCATTTGGAATGTGTTGACCCACCTATGAACGATGTGCCAACAGAGGATTGGCAGTGCGGGCTTTGTCGTTCCCACAAAGTGAGTGGGGTCATCGATTGTGTTCTACAACAGGAAAAGCAGGGTGTTCTGATACGACATGATAGTTTGGGTGTTGATAGACATGGACGTAAATACTGGTTTATTGCTCGCCGCATTTTCGTCGAGGAACAACACATGGACATAGGCAGCAGTGGATGCTGTTGGTATTACAGCACAACAAGTAAACTGGAACTATTATTAAAGCGTCTTGACCCAGTGGAGTTAGAGACAAGGCTTTATGTTCAGCTGATGGAACGGAAAGATGAAATCCAGCGTCAGATGAAGTTGACTCAGTCGCTAACGAATGAGAATAAACATAGCGCCAACAAGAGGACACTTTTGGATATTGAGCAAACCACTACTCAAGAATTACTACGAAAAGAAGCCTGCAATTCAAACAATTCCTTACATGAAGACTTGGAGAAGCCAGATGACAAAATTGACGATATACAAAAGGTAGAGGATATTGGAAATAAAATGGTTACGCGTCAGAAAACTCATCAGCTGAATAACGGTACATTGTATTTTAAACTTGGCATGGATCAAGGATTTAAAAACTATGTTAATCAGTATTCAAGTAATCCAATAGCTCTAAATAAACCACAGCGCAATGAGGAACGTGATAAACGACGGCATTTATCACACAAGTTTTCATTAACGACAGCTTCTGACTTTAAATGGATTGGCATCACGATGGGAACACCTGAAAATATGATTACAACCCTACGGCAGACCTTGATCAATTTTGAGTCAAATATTGCAGCTTCCTTTTTAAATCCCAATTGGATGCTTAACAAAAAGTTATGGAATAATGCTGTTATGAACGCTCGACGCGCCACAGATTTTGCTGCAGTCTTGCTTTTGTTTCAATCGTCATTGAAAAGTGTCGTCTTCGCTAATGTTTGGCACGAGCAACTCGGCCATACCAGTCTCCAGCGGATTACAAGTGCTGAGCGTGAAGAGCGCAAGAAATTGGAGAAACGTGAAAAACGCGAGCGCGACGATGAAGAAGAACGCAACCGATTGGCGTTCAACTATATAAAATATTCCTTGGGACTGAAGCATCAAGTGTGGAAACAAAAAGGCGAGGAATATCGTGTACACGGCCAGTGGGGATGGCTCTGGCTTTCAAGTAGTCGACGATGTGGCGTACGTGCTAGATCCCGACGCTCCAATTCTCTTGGCTTTAGTCGAATATATGTGCACTACACAATGGGAGAAGGGGAGCAAAAAGTTAACGAAATAATATTAGTTGATCCACGAACTCGACGTTTCATGCTGCAGTGCGAGAATCGTGGAGTATGTCCTCACCCGCAATTGCCGGAACAGTACTCAAATGTCAAAGTCATAAATGATGTAAGCAATGAAATGATAAATGATGTAAGCAATAACGTCAAAGGACAAATCGATGTGAGCAAAGCCTTAAATGCTCCCGGTCGTATATATTATCCAAAAGTTGCGCGTAAATGTCGGCGACTCGATGATTTACTGGAGAGACGTTTAAAGCTAGCCGAAGCTGAGGAGCAAATTGCAACAAAGGTGGAGTCGGCTGAATTAAAGTTAGCCACACCCATACAAGTTTCTGGAGTAAATAGTAAACAAACGTACCTAGAAAGGAGATTGCTTCGACTTACTGAATCCTCAGGGGGAAAACTTGTCGGTACGTCATCAAATGTTAATCTTGATCTTGTTAATTCGTTGGCTAAGCAAATTCAGACAGTTCGGTTACAATTTAGTCAACTGAATCGCTTTGCAAAGACTTTTCGATGCTATACCAGAGACTGCAATACAAATTCAAACGCTGTTTCCCAAATTACTCAAAATACTTGTTACTCGCCGCTCTGTCTGCAAAAGGCGCGAGCCAAAAAGAGCTTCTATTATTGCTGCGAAAAGCACATACTGCAGGAAATGGATCAAAAGAAACAGTAGCTGCTATTTTGGGAGCGGTAAAAAAGCCTTCTTCCATTCTAGAACAAAAATTAACAGAGGGAAGAGGAAGAGGAGAAACAAGTCAATCAATACCAATTGATGATTCTGAGGATGCTAAACTTGCTATTGAGGTGGAAGCCCCTTTGGATTTGCTACAAGATTGGGAGCAGGCGCGATCCCACGCGATATTGTTTACTGATAATTTGCTCAGCGATTGTTTGTTAAGCGAGTCGAAGATGGACGCTGTTGCTGCTACAGTAGCCGTCGTGAAGGAAGAGGTATCAGGTGCTGTAGACTCAAACACACAGGATTCATCTGATAAAATGGATTATATCGAAAACATGGATGTCTGCAGCAATGTTGAAATCGAAAGTACCGAAGATTCTTTAGTGGCTGCGGTTAATATAACTGGCAATAACATGGCTAATGCTAATGTGGAAGATAATGACACGATTGCCGGTGTCGGGTCTCGCCGAAAGCGCAACCAAAAATCAAAGAAGGCATATATTGGTACCAAAGATGTGCTTGACCAAACATTGGACAAGGATATACCATTAAATAAGCAAAATCGTCGGTTTCCCATTACTCCCCGTCCAGTTAAGCGTGAGGATAGCACAAAGTATGATCGTGAGTATTTCAAAAATGGTAAAGAGCGCATTTACAGTGCTTCTTCAACCCGTGGACGCCTTTATCTTCATCGTGATGTCGCCAAGTTGTATTCGCAAGAAAATGCAATTAAGTCGGAAAACGAAAATAAGATCAGTGTCGCCAAAAAAGCAGCCACATCGCCTACGTATGACCGATATCCACTTATCTCGAATTTCCTCACTCATAAACAAAAGCGTAGTTTATTGGTACTCCCACGATACGAATTGCTCAAACTGGCTCGCTTGGGCGGCAAGTCGGCAGCCAACGGTTTTCACCATGCCGCCAAAAATAACTCCATTTGGCAATATCAATGTTCGCGTCCCCTATTCCGTACATGCTGGTCATATCGCACATCAAATGCTACATCGCTGTCCAGCATTGCTTTACAATTACGAATTTTATGGTCCTGCTTGCGTTGGGACGATATGATTGCCAAGCCGCCGTCTACAGATGGAAAACATCAAGTAACTACTGAAACGGAAATTGTTACCCTGGAATTATTGAAACTTCGCCATGCCGGCCGTTATGGTGAAAAAACTAGCTATTTGCGACGTAAAGTTGTTATCCCACTTGAGATGCCCAAAACTATAAGGGGTGAGTAAACACTTTTTGTATATTAAGTATAGCTGTGTTGCATTACACATGATAAATTGTAAAAGTGACGATGACATTATACAATTAAGGTGGGGATAGACGCACTCATATTTTTATTATTTTTATACCCTTGCAGAGGGTATTATAAAATTGGTCAGATGTTTGTAACGCACAGAAGGAGACGTTTCCGACCCCATAAAGTAAATTTATTCTTAATCAGCATGAGAAGCTGAGTCGATATAGCCATGTCCGTCTGTCCGTCCGTCTGTGCGTACGCGTTTTACTCAGCCATCTTAAGAGCTATCGGGATGAAATTTTATTGGGTGGCTTATTATTACCCGGGTAAGGTAAAGTATGAAAAATCCTTGGGATCGGACTACTATATCATATAGCTCTAGAACAAACATTTTTGCGAAAATTTGAGTATCCCCATGAAATTTACCAATATGATAGTATTTGATATAAAATCTCAGATCCCAAAAATTTGAATCTGATCGGATAAATATAACACAAGTTACAGTCAACACAAATCATTTCAAGCGCTGCTAGCATCGCTACTTGCTGCCTACTACGTGATCATCAAATCAAACAGAGTACATGCATACACACACAGACGCAGCGCTACACGAGCTGCTTAGGGAATGATGGAAGAAGAAAAATTTGTAGTAAAGAGAGTAATAATTTGAATGTTTTGTTTGTGTGTTGATGAATTGAGTTGCAGGGAAAGAAATTTCAAAATATAACAAAATTATTGCCAAGGACTGCAAGGGTATATAAACTTCGGCATTGCCGAAGTTAGCTTCTTTGATATTTTATATTTGATTATAAAAACGATGAATTTAGTTTTTAGTTAAATTATATTAATTGAGGCTGTGAGAGTTTGGTTGAACTTATGTTTATTTATTTGTATACTACAGAGGTCACATCCATCCGTTCTGGACTGCGCAAAAGGAAACGCGCTGAATCACCACAGCCTACTGAACCACAAATAAGTGAAGAATGGGTAGACGAGGATAAACTTGAACTATGGGAAATAAAATTCATTGGCGAGAAACAAGAAAAAGCACGCTTGTCTGCTGTAACCCGTTCAGTTGCATCCCGACAACTTGAGTCAATCACTACCTCTTCAATACCAGGCAGTGGTGTACCGGGACGTATTCTCCTTGCGCCAAAACCTAACGAAGATATTAAAGAGAAAATGGAACAACAATTGAAACTGCAAAGAGCAGCTCATCAACAACGCAAAGTCGTTGAGGTAACTCGATCATCAACTACAGGTGGAGGTAAGCTAATTGAAATAATTTAATTAATTCATTAATTATTTACATATTCCTTCAAATTATACAGTTAAAGGACAAGTAATTGGCAGTAGGCGTGTTATAGTTAAGAATCCGGATGGAACAACCCGAATTATTCAGCAGGCAGTTACACAAGGTGCTCGTCCCGTAACAACGACTACCATTGGAACATCCACTGCTGCGGCTTCGACAACGTCAAGCACATCTAATACTACACAGCCTAGCACGCCAGCACCTACGGCGCCCACACCACATAAAGTACAAATCATACGTGGGCCCGATGGCAAAGTAAGCGTGCGAGGCCTTAATCCAGGGCAACAACTAGTACAAATGCCGGATGGAAAATTGCATGTATTGACTACTACAACATCATCAGCGAATGCTGGAACAGCAGGTAAAATTTCTGGTCATTTCGCTTACACTGCAAAATTGCTAATCTCTTAGTAAGAAATGTTGATATTTATACAAATTTGATTTGAAAAATGTGATAGTGTTTTATTTTCACATTTTTTGTATGTCCCAAATTGTCGGTACAAATAATTTTTTTGTTGCAAATTAAATATTTGTGTTTATGTTTTGACAAATTTATCATTATTTTTTATTTTTATTATTTTTTTTTTTTGCCAATATTGCAGGAGCAAAGAACAAGGTACCCATCAAATCACTTTCTGCTTCGGCATCAACAGCTGTTGCGACTTCGTCATCGTCTGTGATTAAACAAATTTCTGTAAAACATGGCACAAAAACAACTTCTGGAACTGCATCACTGGCGTCGTCACAACGAATTTCCTTACCATTGGCGCAAGTTAAAAATAAATTATTATTGGCTCAACAACAACAGCAGCAGCAACAACAGCAGCAACCACAAAGTATAACTGCACCAACTGCAACATCAACTCCTGTTCAAAAATTGGTACCAAAAGTACTAAATTCAGCATCCGCCGGACAAAACCTGCAGCAAGTTTTTGTTCAACCTGGTTCCAAATTAGTTGTTGGTCAAAATGCGCAAGGGCAAAAGGTGATCATATCCGCTTCGCCTAATCAGTCGCAGCAGCAATCCTCAGCATCAGTTCAACAACAACAAATTCTACCACAACAGTCAACGCAGCAGCATTCACAAGTTGTCGTCAATCAGACAGGCAATAATCAACCGACGCAAAAAGTCATTCAACAGATTGTCAACACAAGTAATGTACAACAACACATTGTTGTTGGAGGGCAACGTATTATTCTTAGCCCTGGACAAACGATAGTTACGCAACGGAATGTTCCACAAAGTCAAGCCCTGCAGATGGTGCAGCAGCAAATACAAACCCAGCAGCAACAACCTCAACAGCAGCAATATGTGGTGCAAGCCAATCAAACACTCCAATCGTCAACATCTACTACGTCTGCACCAGTACAAACTAAAATTGTTAAACAGCTGGTTGTACATCAACAGCAGCAGCAGCAGCAGCAGCAGCAGCAGCAGCAACAAATTATAGAAGAGAAAACTCATACGCAGTCGAGTGCTAGCTCAAACGTAGAGGTCAACGATGCAGCTGGGACAGGATCTACACAGCAAGTGATTGTTCCAAATTCTACATTGGCCCAACAGTTGGCACAGGGGAAATTGCAAGTAGCGACAGTAAACGGTCAGCAGGTGATAGTTAAGCCATTGGGGAATAATCAAGCGCAAATTGTAGCTCATATTAAACACCAAGGTGACGGCAATGCGCATATTGTCACTAATAATGCTACCTTACCTGCTGTAACTCATGAAAGCCAACCGTCTCCTGTTAAGCCGCAAGCGCAGCAGCAGACGAGTATTATACAAAATAGTCCACAACAAGTAGTGCAACAGCAGGAAACGACTTACGAAAGTGCCTCAGCACATCAGCAACAACAGCAGCAGCCTTTAAGCGTAGAAGAAAGTCTCCTTCAAAATCAGCCACCTGGTACAATCATTAAATGTGTAACTGCACAAGTGTTGCAAACAGAACATGGGCCTCGGATTGTACTGCAAGGTTTGGTTGGCAATGATTTTACGGCTCAACAGTTGCAGCTTGTGCAGACGCAGGTTAAGCAACAGCTTATGAAAGGTAAGTATTAGGTTATTTCATGTTCAAACCGACCATAAAGCTAAATGTCGCTTATATTTTAACCTAACCTAGCTCAAGAATCCAATGGAAAGTTAGGTGTTTTGGGTCCAACTAAAATCTATTTGGCCGTTCAGCCGGAAACAACAACGGCAACACAATCGCAACCACCTCCGCTAACACCAGTTCATCAGGCGGCTGCCCACCAACAAGTGAGTAGTTTTTAATTGCCAAATCACAAAAAAAAAAAAAAAAAATAATAATAATAAGGAATAAAGACTAAAACGGGAAAGAAGTAGGGAAGCAATTGAGCAGGCTTTAGAAATGTACGTTTGTGCTGCCTGCTGCCTATAAACCGAAACGCCAAGTTAAATGTTCTTTACCATAAATATTCATATTTAAGCTATTTTTAATCGTTTTATACGTTATAAGGAACGAAAGCATGTTGTTGCTTTAAAATTTCCCATTATTTATTACAAGTTTTTGTTTGGTACTTATAATTCATATGTTTTGTACTTCGACACTCATTAAATTTTTTCAAATGTATATATGCATACATTCCTAACATAAACTTTTAGGGTTCGAGTGAAATATCTGCTTTGTATTTAACAAACAAAGACTTATTTTTGAACATTACTACATACCACAAAGGCTTAATTTTGCAACATAATTCTTCAACAAATTCTCCAACATAGATACAGGTAGCTCCTTCGACTTACAATTTTGTATAGAATTTAATTATAAATACATATTTATTTGTTTTATTTAAATTTAATTTCCAATGTATTTAGTTTAAAGATTGTGAATAACAAATTAGTCTTAAGAGATTATTTATTTGCAAGTAGCATTCAAATGATCAATTATTTAGACTGTGACTTAATTAATGTTCGAAACCCGCACAATAGTATTAGACAATACGCAGCAGCGTTTAGATTTTCTTGCCTGGATACATTTGATTTTTTTTTTTTATACTTACATACTATCTATGTTACTTGTACCTATAATTATGTAAAGCGCTTTTTGCAATAAAATGTATTATTCAATACAAACCCTGTTTCTTTTCATATAAAAATATTCAGTTAACAAGTGACCACTAGAAGTGAAATTGAGTAACTTTTAACTATTGATAGATAAAGTGTTGCATCGGATAAGAGAATACATACATTAAAATATTAAACTGTCATTAAAATAAAAATGTTTAAAATGTGACTGGTATTTTGTTACACGATGGATATAAACGAATAAAAAAATACGTGGTGTATGTATTCTATTAGATATTCAAATTTAAGTATATCAGTTTCTTCTGTATTTTTAAGGGAAATCGCTGTCACAAATCTAATTTGAATAATTTTAGTTTATGCCCTTCTACATAGATTGAAATCGACAAATAGACAAGCGATAAATATTTATTGTAAATATTTAAAACATCAATATTTACTATAAAAAAATTGCTGCAAAATCGTTTAATTTACACTTTACACATTGTATTATTTACCCATTTTGTAAGAAAGTAAAATCGCGAAACAATATGATAAAGAGTTGTCTCTTAGTAACTATTCATCTTAATCATTATAAAAGCTTTGACTTTATTACTTCTCAATCCCCCTATATGTTTTACCAAACACTAAAATTAACCTTGTGTGAATTTTTGTTTCTGAGTTAGTTGGATGATTATTTGCAAATTGGCCTTTGTGTTGACAAAAAGCGCTACCTACATATATGTATTTTTTACATACTTTATGTAGTCAAGAATCGGAATGCGTAAGAAAAGTTGTAAATCAGTGTAAGAATTGTTCTTTATGTTAAAGGAAGACATATGCTTTTTTAATCAGATATCAGTTCAGTAACCAAACAAATAGACTTATCAAATTGGTTTTTTTCTATGGCCAAATAAAGTTGTTTTGAAATAAAACAAACAAAAAACATGAAAACAAAAAGAATCTGAAACTAAATATTGCTGAAGAGATTAACCTACACACAGAGTTTTAGTTGGCTGACATATCATAAACCGAACATATATATGTTAATCAGAGGCATGGCTAGTCTTCTGAAAAAAATGGCAAATTAAAAAAACTATAATTTCCTATGAACGCTCAAATAAAAGTGGCGTTTGACATAGTTTTCATATGAATAAATACAAAATAAACACAAAGGCTTAACCATAATTATAATCATCTCATCTAAATCGAATAGAAATTCTACACTTGTCAAAAAGAAAAAAACAAATGAAAAAAAAAAAAATTAATGCACAAACAATTCACATGAACACTTTTAAATGTACACCACACAATACTAATCTAGAGATACCCAAAACACATTACAAACCATTTTGCCGCAATTTTCATTAAAAATATTAAAACAAGTTTAAAAAAAACTTTTTTGAACAACTAACTTTTGTACTAAACGAAATTTCAAATACCCTTAAAAATAATATCCATGCTGCTGTGCCACTGCTTAAACTGTTAAATACAATGTTTAAATCTCGCGTGTCAACAACTACAACTCCAAACTTCGTGTTAATCTCTTCGGCAACCACAACAACTACAACCACAAAAAACAAACTATAACAGTTTGCCTGGAATAAATACTACAACTGATCTCTGATTAAAGCAAGGTAGGTCAAATTTTTGTACCATGCATTCCATACAAACATACATATGTTATACGATAAAAACAAACTAAGATTGTATATATATGAGTTTTTCTTGCGAACAATTAGGTTGGTGGCAAGGTTTTCATACTAATGTGCTTTTAAAAATTATGGTTTCTAAAGTTGCATAACGTTTTAAGTTATCGTCAATCATAACAAATAATAAAAGGTATTTGCTTAGAAAGGCTATATTTGAAAACTTCATTGACTTAAAATAACGGAACACCACACCAACATTAGTTGTCAGCCGCCGCGGAGCATAAGTGCCAATACAAACAATAAAATATGTATTTCTTTTTGAGGTTCATATGATAGAAATTCAAGCGCTAAAGAAAATTATTAATGTTTATTGCAGACCAACAACGACGCTACCTCGCCTACAGCCACTAACGACATCAGTACCAAAAATGACATATTATCAGCAACTACCACAAAGGTCAATAAACACGAGCAGCTCATTAGAAGTACCGAAACTGATCAAAATATTACCAAAAGCAACGACGACACCTTTAAAACAACATCCTCATTGCACGGCATAGAGCATGACAAAATATTTGATCGAGCTACTAGTGACACAATAGGTAAATGTACGGAGAATGAAAATTCAGAGGGCTTTGTAGTGACCAGTGGCTATATACAGGAGTGTAAGTGTCCTTGCAATACCTTATACAATATTTTTGGTTCCTAATTAATATTTGTCGTTTTTGACCAGCCATTACAAATGCACTTAAGCGAGGTGATTTGAGTCCAGAACTTGAAGAAAAATTACAAAGTATACGCAAAAACCAAGAACATAAACAAGAGTTGCCATCACCCACATGGAGCGGTAGTGTTGATGTAGCTGTTAACCAACGACGCACTATAACACGTCAGCAATATAACGATGACGCAGAATGGAAAATCAGGCCTCCATCTAAACGTCATCATGATGCAATGACAAGCGGTGGTCAATGCAACCGCATTCTGAAAAGTAGTCGCAAGCAACAAGTTGAAGATGTATCCACACTCGGAGAACAAAAGAAATTGCAGCTGGATCGCCATAAGGAACTCCTCAAAAAGAGTATATTACGTAAACGCTCGCTTTTGGAAAGAAATCTCCAAAGCGAAATTCGTGAAGAAGTACAAGCAAAAGTGCAGAGACATGTGCGAGCCATGACCGTACATTCTCCAGACGAACATAGCGAAAACGAACGCTCGTCAACCTTTGAAGAGCGTCTTACAGAGCAAAATGTAGAAACTAGGCGGTATGTTTTATGCACATGGCAAAAAAAAAAATAAAAATAAATTTTATTTAATTATTATATTATTTATAAATGCAGACAAGGTAAATTAACAACCAGTAGGAATCTCGGCGCAGAAACCAGTGCACCTAATAATAGACACGGCGTTGGTAGGCCAAAGAAACTGAAGAGAAAAAAAGAAAAGCTGTATTGCATTTGTCGCACACGCTATGATGAGACTAAGTAAGACTAAATTGGATAAAGTAATCAAGACCAACTGAATATTAATAATTTTATATATTTCTTAGGTTTTATGTCGGTTGTGACTTGTGTAGCAATTGGTTTCATGGCGATTGCGTTAACATCACAGAGGAAGCTTCAAAAAAATTATCAGAATTTATTTGCAGTGATTGTAGAAAAGCGAGGGAGACCCAACAACTGTATTGTAGTTGCCGCCAGCCATACGATGAATCGCAATTTTATATTTGTTGCGATAAATGCCAGGACTGGTTCCATGGTCGTTGTGTTGGTATATTGCAAAGCGAAGCTGAGTTTATTGATGAATATGTTTGCCCGGAGTGTCAGAGAAATACCGATGCAAATGCAGCTAATATGAAGAGTCTAACCTTAAATGAAGTTGGCGAGCTAAAAAGCCTAATTAAGCAAATTCAGGTAGTAATAAAGAATATGTTTTAATTTTTTTTTTTACGCTAACATTAAAATTTTGGATCTTCTTTGCAGTCACATAAAAGTGCCTGGCCTTTTATGGAGCCGGTTGATCCGGAAGAAGCTCCAGACTATTATAAAGTTATCAAAGAGCCGATGGGTGAGTTAAATATTTATAATTTCTATATATTTTTTTTCACATATATTGTTGTTGCTTGCAGATCTCAAACAGATGGAAACAAAACTCGAATCCAATAGCTATTCCAAGCTATCAGAATTTATTGGCGATATGACGAAAATTTTTGATAACTGCCGCTATTACAACCCAAAAGAGTCGTCATTTTACAAGTGTGCCGAAGCGCTTGAATCGTATTTTGTGCAAAAAATCAAAAGTTTTCGCGAAAATGTTGTTGGTCAATGTAATTGAAATCCTTCTCTTACAGTTAAGCCGTTAGAAAGTTCTTCAAAGGTTATAAAGGAAATTCAAGATTTTTGTACAGACACCTTTATATACATATAAGTCCAATTTATATTTACATCTGTACAGGTATATATATATATATATATATATACATATTGAAAAGCTAAATTGATGTAATTGATTTATATCAAATTTGTATAAGTATTTTTTGGTAATATGACAAATGTCGCTCTGAATAGTAATGACCTGTAAATAAAACATACATGCATTTTTTATACATTAACCGATAGATTTAAAAAAACAGAATAAATAATAAATAAAACATTGAACCATGTAAGACAATAATCCATTGTAAGGTCAAAATTGCTACATCTGCTGAAAGTTTGCATTTATATTATGGCTACAACGGTATACTTACGTATTCAACGCTTGTTTGAAACCTGCAATTTTTTTTCTTTTCAAGGATTTGGTGTTTTAACAATGAATGCGCAATTTTTTGTTAGCTTAAAATTTATTGAAAAATGGTACTAGATTTTAAACAAATGTGTACCACAAATTGTCATCGGCCTCAAACCATTTACTTTAATGCTAACAGATTTAAGTTTCTTTGCTTACAACAGAGATACAAATGAGACCTTTTAAAGGTCGCCAGTTTTGGCATTCTAGCGATAAATAAATTATTCTTTTGAGATTGCTTTAATGTGTGGCATATCAGCAATAAAGTTGGAGAATACTTTTCGTTGGAATTTCACAGGTTAATTTCAATACGCATTTATCCGTATAATATTTCTAAAGATTTTCGAGCGTTGTGGGCGATAAATATTCGGTTAGGAATTTGTTGAGAAAAACCTCAAACAACTTGTAGGCACCAGCATTGCAAAGGCATGCATATTCCAATGCGGTCATGCGGATTCAGTTATTGGTTAATGTACGTTTTTAATTCACTTCTTTGTTTTGCATGCCTGCACCAAGTGAAGAATTTGATCATAACAATTTCGCACTATGAAATTATGCTCGCCGTTTTCAAAATATAAAGAAAATGGGTTTATTGCATTGTTACAGTAGCAAGGATAGAATTTACTGAAGGAGTGACTCACCATAATTAAAAAGCAATCAATGAGCATACCCGATCTTGGATCGGGTATTTACCGAGTAGAGTTAAAATAAAAAGTTAATTTTTAATTCGGTTTTTCATTCTTAACTTGCTTTCTTGAAAGATGACCAATACCCATTTATTTCACCAATTAATGCGAACACCATATTTCGAAGACAATCTCATTGTTATAGGCCGTGTAAGTTTTATTGGACCTATCACTTGCCACACCGATGATCAGTTTGAAATCTTTGGCCAAGTGCAAGTGTTTCGTGTTTGGCACGAAAGCGATCCAAGTCCGTGCTGAAACGTCGACGTGATCTATCTAGATTCTAGAAAATGAAAAGATGAGAAACCTCTCTATCTAGCTTCCTTGATTAAAAACTTAGCTGATTGGGCATCAAATCTAAAAAAGCATAATCTGTATCACGTAATAGATTTAATGGCAGCAGATTCGAAATGCTATTATTGGCAAAGATAAATTCATTGACCATATGGAACCGATCTTTACCATGCTGAACATTTTGGCACACCTTACGCACGGACAGATATATGTTTGAAACGACTATGTAAACCAAAATTCGAGAGATTCAGTAATCCAGTAACACCATCCTGTTGCTCCAGATTCTCCATGGGCGAAGACACTGCTTTGCCAATCTCAACCGGCAGATTAATATTTGCAGTATTGGGTTTGGACACATTCAGCATGACAATTACATCCAGTTTAGCACTCGTTGATAGGGTGATAGAAAGGCTATTGGCGAAGAGTTTATCCAATGCCGTTTTACAGTTCCTGCCCAGAAATGTGTACACTTGGGACTACTCTGTTTTGAATAAAAAGATAATATATGATTTTCGCCTTCCGATTCTGATTTTTTTCTACTCACTTGATAGGCCAGTGGATAAAGTTCCTCTAAATCGATGGCATTAAGGGAGTCCATCAAGTATTTATTTCTTAGGATTTACTAAATACTTAAAAAAATTTATAGAATCCATCCGACAATAATTGTTCTTTGTTACGAATATACATGATACCTAAAAAGCATTTTTCAAAATAGGGGAGCCAGCAAAATAGCGGGAGTCAGATGAGAACAGTGCATGCTACTGATGCTCTTAAAATTACAGTGTTACCAAATATTACTCTTAAGTAACAGAATTCAAAACGATTCTGTTAGTTTAACAGATTAAAGATGACTTTTAAATTAGAGATGACACTTAAAATCCAGTTTTACAAAATAGAGGGAGCCAAAAGAATAGTGGATCAAATACGAGTATCGTCTTCAATTATCTGCAGCAACAGCATATAGTCCACCCGGCCACCGCGCAGAGGCAGAAACTGAAGACCGTAAAAATGATGCTCCAGCAATATTCCTGCAACAATACACATAATTTATTTAATGTACGTGTTGGCAAATACCAATGAGAGGCCATAGTGCGTGTTGGCAAATGCCGTCGACCAATGAGAGCCATTGTACATGTTGGCAATTGCCGTCGACCAATGAGAGGCCATTGTGCGTGTAGGCAAATGCCGCCGACCAATGAGAGGCCATGTGCGTGTTGGCAAATGCCGCCGACCAATCAAAAGACGGCAATGTATGCGAAGTGCCCGCGTAGTCACCAATAGACTGTGCGGGCACTGTTAATTGGCAATTGATTGACACTTCAACCCGAAGTGCTGTACCTGTACTGATGCTGTTCCCGAAGGTGGGGAAAGAGGAAAAAGAAGGGGAAAATAAAGTGAAGAAGGAAAAGAAAATGTATGAAAAAAATGGTAGTCGGATATAGCCTTGGATTTTTTTTGAAGATATATCCATGCATACTTTTAGTAAATTTGTACAATTTTTATGTTATTATATTATTATATCAAGTCATCGATGACATATCTGATAAAGTCACAAACCAATGAGAGGCCATGTGCATGTTGGCAATTGCCGCCAACCAATGAGAGGTCATTGTGCGTTTTGGCAAATGCCGCCGACCAATGAGAGGCGATGTCCATGTTGGCAATTGCCGCAAACCAATGAGAGGTCATTGTGCGTGTTGGCAAATGCCGCCGACAAATGACAGGCCATGTGCATGTTGGCAATTGGCGCCGACCAATGAGAGGCCATGTGCGTGTTGGCAAATGCCGCCGACCAATGAGAGGCCATGTGCATGTTGGCAATTGCCGCCAACCAATGAGAGGTCATTGTGCGTGCTGGCAAATGCCGACGACCAATGAGAGGCCATGTGCGTGTTGGCAAATGCCGCCGACCAATCAAAAGACGGCAATGTATGCGAAGTGCCCGCGTAGCCACCAATAGCCTGTACGGAAACTGCTATTGGGCATTTGATCGTTTTCCCGGCTGTGTGTGTACATGCCGAAGTGCAGACGCGTTGGTAAGGGTCATTGTGGTTTTCGCTTGGGTATTTTTACGTTCTCCAAGGGTAGGTGGCAAAGCGTGGTGGGGGTGGTGTGGAATGATGGAGAGATGGGGAAAAGGAGGGGCAGTTGTAGTCGTCTTGGTAACAGCATTGTTTGTAAGCTCTATAAACAGGTGTTGCTGGCAGCATGTGCAAGTTGTGTTAACAGCTGTTGCTAACGGTAACACGATCATCGCCAAACGGATATCGATAATAGGGCTATCGATAAACGGATAATCGATAGGCAGATTATCGATAAACAAATTATCGATAACCGAATTATCGATACTAAAAATCGATAAACAATTTATCGATACTGAAAATCGATAAACAATTTATCGATACTAAAAATCGATAAACAATTTATCGATACTAAAAATTAAAAAAGCATATCGATGAACCGCATTCGGTATATAAACTATCGATAAATAACAATCGATAAAGGGCAAATGGAAAATGGATTAGCTGCAAAATCTGAACTCGCCGCAAATTTTATATTTGCTGCAAACTTAAATTCGCTGCACCAAGAAGAAGAAAGAAGAAAAAAGGGAAGAAAAAGGGGAAAGAAGGAAAAAAAGGAAAAGGAGGGGAAAAAGAAAGGAAAGGGAAAGAAAAAAGGGGGGAAAAGGAAAAGAAAAAAGGAAAGAAGGGGAAAAAAGGAAGAGAAAAAAGGGGAAGAAAAAAAGAAAGGAGGAAAAAAGAAAAGAAAGGGGAAAAGAAAAAAAGGGAAAAAGGAAAGGGAAAAAGGAAAAAAAAGGAAAAGAAAAAGGGGGAGGGGGAAAGGGAAAAGAAAGGGGGAAAAAGAAAAAGGAAAGGGGGAAGAAGGAAAAGAAAAAGGAAAAGGAAAAGGGAGAGGGAAAAAAGAAAAGAAGGGAAAAGGAAAGAAGGAAAAAAAAAAGAAAAAGGGGAAAAAGGAAAAAAAAAGAAGAAAAAAGAAGGGGAAGAGGAAAAAGGGGAAAAAAAGAGAAGAAGAAAAAAGGGAAAAAGGAGAAAAAGGAA